>OZ034802.1:76332518-77637125 GCA_964028335.1 Altica lythri
AATAGATCGATAGGGGGGACACCACTGAGCACACATACAGCCTCCGCGGACATCGTCTTGTAGGCACATGTGACCCTGAGTAGCATTTTCCTCTGAGCACTAAGCAGGCTTCTCTCAATCAAGATTTGAGAATTGTAGACGAGTGGGGAAGAAATAATCTTGTTAATTTCAACGCTTCCAAGACAAAGACATGTTGCCTATCCAACAAGAGGCAAACATGCGACTCATCCATTACAATTAACGATCAGACACTGGTAGCCGGCGACTCCATTATGCTGGTTGGTATAACGATCCCACAGGACTTACTATGGAACGAACATATTGCATCCATAACAACTGCAGCAGGAAAGAAATTAGGCTTTCTGTTTAGAGCACGGAAATATTTTTCTCCATGCAACTTAGCTACTCTTTACAAAGCCCAAATAAGCCCTAATCTTGAATACTGCTCGCATGTATGGGGTTCGGCGGCTCCGTCAAGGCTCGGAGTTCTTGATGCAATACAGAGAAGAGCAGTTCGGCTAATAAACGAAACCAGTATCACCAAAAACCTAGCCCCATTGTCCCACCGAAGAGCAGTGTCTGATCTTTCCTTGTTTTACCGATACATAAACAGATTTTGCTCAGAAGACCTCCGCTCTATAATGCCTCCACTTGTCAGACCAGCCAGAGCAACACGACGTGCCAACTCCATGCACCCTTATACTGTTCAATGCTGGACGAGAACGGATCGATTCGATCGTTCCTTCATCCCCAGGGTCTCCAGATTGTGGAACTCCTTACCTTCCCACGTCTTCCCCACTCGTCCTAACTTTGCAGGCCTTTAAATCCCAATTAAAAAACAACTTTTTAATGTAGCATTTAACACCAAGCTTCAACAAAAATTTAATTTCAGTTAAAATGTTTAGTGTATACACCAAAAGCGAGTTTGTTAAGAAAATGATAGGATTAAACAAGAACTATACACTACGGAAAAAAGACAAATATTTATCATTAAGAGATCGAAAATTAAAGAACTGTGCATTCGGAAAAATATTTCATTTCGTTAAAGTTTACTCATGCTTTCATTCATTATTATTTTTTTTGTCCATAAAAATAATATCTTAACAACATAACATACATAAAAGAGGATTTTATGTAATTATAAAACTTGCTGAATTTAGAAAAAATCATTTTATTAAAAAAAGTTAACATTTTTAATATGGCCATCTAGCTTTTACTCCTTCATATATAGCTCTCATCCAAATTCCAACAGCATGTGCACCAGGATCAGGAAAGGGTCTACCTTTCTTCGTCTCCTCAATAGCTTCCTCTGCTTTATGTACTCCTTTCCCGAAAGCTATTAAATCATCTTGATCATGTGTTATTTCGATTTTAGCCAATTTACAGAATACATATAGAGGATCATACATTGTTCCATCTCCGTAATCAATATTACCATATCTTTAATCAATTATTGTGTAATTATTATAATTTAATTTATCAAGGGAGAAAATAATTACTTTTTTAAAGCTTCAACAGCAGCTTCAAAAGCTTCTATCCATAAAGAAGAAGTAATTTGCTTTTTATCATCATATTTTCCGAAAGTATGGGCAGCAGCTTCCAACATTATGCTGTATATACAACCAGTAGTACCCCCTAAACTTCTTTCCAGAATTATACTTAAATTATCAAAAAATGTGTAGGGATATTTCATAACTATTTTGTTGTGTTTCATACGTTTCAATAGCAACTCTGCAAGTGTTTTCATTCTGGTTCCAGTATCGCCATCAGCTACAAAATATTCTTGTAAGATTTCTACAAATTTTGAAAATTATATTTATTTAAACTAAACTCACCTCTATCAGAATCAATAATATTCAGCTGCTTTTCGCAGGAAATCAGGGCATTGCATGCAAACTGCATAGAAAATAACAAGATGTTTGCTCCGCGTTCACTCAATATAGGGCCCTTAATAGGAGGTTCTTCTCTCGTCGTTTTCCTAATTGTTCCAGTTAAAATATTATCTGTTGTTAACGGACCAGTTAATCCCTGATTTACCCTTAACCATCCTAGATAAAATATTTCAAAATATCAAACTGAATTAGTATCATTTTTGATTACCTGGAGCAGTACAAGGGGCATCCAAATACTCCAAAATTGCTTCATCACTAACTTTAATCATAGATATTGAGAGACAAGCATCGGGGATTTTAATAAAATCCCCTACATAGAATTTAACACATATTATATTAAGAGCCATTAAATATTCTAATATATCCTTTACGAGAAAATATTCTTCAAGTTTGCTAAGGACCATATTGTTGTTAATTAAAATCACTACTTGATCACCAATTTCGAGATTTAATTTTCCACAAATTTCCTCTTTCCTTTCAGCTCCAAACATTCCATCGGGATCTTCATCAAATATATTAATTAAGTTAGCTAAATTAACTTTTATTGAAGTAATTGAGGGTTTATTAGAAGGTTTTTTTGGGGTGCTTACATCGTCTTCCAGGCAAACACATGTGCCTTCAGGATTAAATCTAGGTTCAGGTAATTCGATTTCCATGCTTACTATATTAGTTACCAACTTTTCGCAGAAATGATATATTTCTGATATTGTTTTTCTCGCTTCTGACATTGCACCTGCTATCTTATAAAGGAAGACAATACCACCAAGGGTACGTCTTGATATTTTTGGTTGCTGGGCGTTTACGTGATCATCTGAGAGTGTTAACATCCTTAATCTCAAACCTGCATTGTAAGCCCTCTCAATCGCTAAACCAAAGTTTAATAAACTGCCCGAACTTAGTGATATTATCACAATTGTACCCATAATGTGCTCATTGCCCATTTCATGTAATGTACGTAAAATTAAATTGGAAGGAGGTGCTGTGAAGTTATCTCCTGAAGATTTAAATTGAATTTTTATGCGTATATACATAACTAATTTAGTTACCTTGAATAACACTAGTTAACATTCCTTTTCCTATGAGATCTCCCATATAATAAGGTCCACCAGAAACTATTCTGACATTATCACATTCTAAATAATCTTTTTGAACTAAAACGTTTCCATAATCAAAAAGACCTATTTCTTGATTTAAACTTGTTGCACCTATTAAACCACTCCTAATCATTAGATGTTGAGCCGAACTTGTTAGTACTTTAAAATCCATTTTTTAAATTTGTTTATATAGGTTAAGTGAATTTGTTTTGACGTTTTTGTGTTATATATACATTTGAAATGGTCATAAACGTAGAAGATAACCAAACAAATATTGAACAAGAACAAGGCGCTGTATAAATACTAGTAGTAAAGGCCATGTCTTTGACGTTTATTATTGACACTAAAGTCAGTAAAGTATAAAAAATTGATGTTGAATGTTGGATAAAAGTAAATTCATACATTTTTCCATAAAATATTTAGTAGGTGAAGTTATAATATTTTAATATGTCTAAAGCCGCTAATCTACGAAATCAACTTCAATCTATCATCGCTTCAGGAGGATCTCATAAAGATCAAGCAGAAAAGTGAGTATGAAGAATAAGAATAAACCTTGTGTACTACAAGACTTATGTTGCAGGTATAGAAGTACTTTAGAATATATTCTAAAAGAGAGTGATACAGAATTAGTTGAATGTTTACAGTCTTTTATTGAAGCCAGTAAGTTTTTTTATTCAATACCAATACTTTCATTTAATAATATATAATTATTTTTAGTTGTAAATGAAAATGTTAGCTTGGTGATTTCTCGTCAAATTTTGACGGAAATAAGTAGCCACTTAATGAAGCTTCCTGATGATGTTTCTAAAGCTGTCTCGCACTACATGCTGGAAAAAGTCCAACCTAGAGTAATTTCTTTTGAAGAACAAGTTGCTAGTATTCGACAACATTTAGCAGATATTTATGAAAGAAATCAAATGTGGAGGGAAGCAGCAGTAGTCTTAGTTGGAATTCCACTTGAAACAGGACAAAAGCAATACACTGTAAGCTTATTGAGTAGAAATTAGATATTACTAATAACATTATTTGATTGATTAAATTTTCAGGTTGATTATAAACTTGAAACGTATTTAAAGATTGCTCGTTTATACTTAGAAAATGACGATCCCGTTCAAGCAGAAGCATTTATTAATAGAGCTTCCCTCTTACAAGCTGAATCTCGCAATGAACAACTCCAGATTTACTATAAAGTTTGCTATGCCAGAGTTTTGGATTATCGTAGGAAATTCATAGAAGCTGCTCAAAGATATAATGAACTTTCTTACAGGACTATAGTACACGAGGACGAGAGAATGACAGCATTAAGAAATGCTTTGGTTTGTACTGTTCTTGCTTCTGCGGGTCAACAACGATCAAGAATGCTAGCTACATTGTTCAAGGATGAAAGGTGCCAACAGTTACCTGCTGTTGCTATTTTAGAGAAAATGTATTTGGAAAGGATTATTAGACGGTACGATCTTATTACTTTTGCAGCACTTAGATTTTTTTGTTTCTCTTCCTAATAGATTTTCATTTTTATCAGTGTTTTTATGTTGTCATGATCATTTCCATTTTGTAATTTTTCCAAATAAACCTCACTCATTTTTTTTTGGGATTGTTTTAGATCTGAACTACGAGATTTTGAAGCATTACTTCAACCTCACCAAAAAGCATGTACTGTCGATGGTTCCACAATTTTAGATCGGGCTGTTATAGAACACAACTTACTTTCAGCCAGTAAATTATATAATAATATTAGCTTTGAAGAACTTGGAGCTTTGCTAGAAATTTTACCAGCGAAAGCTGAGAAAATAGCCAGTCAGATGATCACAGAGGGAAGAATGAATGGTTACATTGACCAAATCGATTCTACAGTTCATTTTGAAAGTAAGCTTTTTCTTAGGATTTTTTTTTTTAAATTTGTATGTCTATATTCTTATATAAAATATTTTTTAGCACGTGAAACCTTACCTCAGTGGGATAAGCAGATTCAATCGTTATGTTATCAAGTAAATTCAATTATTGAAAGTATTTCAAAGCATCATCCAGAGTGGATGTTGAAGGTTATGGATGAACAAATGGTATCTTAAAATGTTCCTACAAATGGATAACCAGTTTTTTAATGCTTCACAGTTGTAAATAAAATGTGTGTTTGTCATAAGACATATTTTGTAAGTTTCTTTTTTTGAGTTATATTAAAAAAGTATATAAATACATAATGTTCTTTTATCTTAAAAGTAGAAAGGAGTGAAAAGTAATAAAACAATCATAAATTGTAAATTATATATTGATGTTAACGTTTACAATACTTTTTCTGGTACAGTTGATTTCAAAGCCGACTAAACATAAAGAGACATGTAGTCAGAGCTATCCCCACCCCACTTCCAAATAGACATATAATAAACTTGCCATAATTTGTGCACTAAAAAAAATCTAACCGGAATAAAACAATCGGGACATACTGAACTACATATTTACACGTGTAAAAAATATAGGGATCCGGAGGTTAAAAAACCCAAGTAAAGATTATGTAACACTAAATCTCCCCTTTTAAACAATTATTGTTATCTACAATATAGCATTCTTAAATATATAGTGTCGCTAATATTGCGGAAAATTTTTAACAGAAATTTTTAAGCCTCCAATTCTAGGGCTAATCCAATCTTGTGACCTCCTTGGTTGAAGTTCTTACCGTCGATGAGGGTCGACAAAGTCAACGTGACTCCTGAAACAAAATTATGTCGTTTTAAACTACAAAAACAATTTAAGGTTTAATATTATGATGAGAAAACAAAAATTACGTGTACTTACCACCTATAATGACATCAAAATGAAAGCAGGAAATTAAATATAATAACATGAAAAAATATAAAATATATGTGAAAATATAAAATTTATTATCCGAAATTATCTTAATTCAAAATCTCTTTACCTTGGAATATTTACTTGATCTTTTATTTTATATTCATTTAAGTTTATTATAAAAAATAGAGAATCTACCTCATGGTTAATGCATTTTCGTTCACAACAATATTTTATATCTCACCCACAAACAAATATTATTGGGACTATCGAAATACAGAAGTGAAAAGAGCATGCTTTATATAATTTTAGAAGATGATTAATGCAATGATCAAAGAATAATCTTAACTTAATGGATATCTAAATATATACTCAGTGAAATTAGAAGTTTTACACCCAGAAGGAGTAATTTCTTAATCTTCGTTCCATGCAACTTGAACTTCATGGATTAACTGTGCCAGAGTTTGTGGAGGATTGTGTAAATTGGACAGTCTTCTTTTCATCATATCCCAAACATGTTCGATGGGATTTAAATCTGGTGAACGGAGTTGGCCATGGCAAAACATTAACGCCAGCTTCTTGGAGAAAGTCCATAGTTCGACGAGCAATATGGGGACGCGCGTTATCTTGTTGAAAAAGAACGTGCCGACGGCCGTCTAGATAAGGCAGTAAAGTGGTTTGTAAGACATCATTAACATAACGTGCAGCTGTCATACTGCCTCGAATGAACACAAGTGGTGATCGGCTACCATAGGCAATAGCCCCCCCCCCAAACCAGTACTCCAACTGTCCTGTGTACATGTCTTTCAAGAACAAACCCGGTATCTCGTCGCTCTCCACGGCGGCGTCTTACCCTTCTACGGCCATCGTGCGCGCCTAAACAAAATCGCGATTCATCGCTGAATGCTACATTATGCCATTCTTCCACCCATTGCTGCCGTTCTCTGCACCAATTTAAACGTTGATGGTCAAAGGTAGCACTAGTCGTGGGCGGTATGAAAACAGTCCAAAGGCTCGAATGCGACGGTATAGTGTACGCATAGTAACAGGTCTACCTTCCTCTCCAAACCATTGATCAGCGATTTGACGCGTAGTAGCAAAACGATCTCACAGAGCAAGTAGTCTGAAGCGCCTATCTTGACGTTCTGTGGTACGCCTTGGTTAGCCAGTTGGTCTTCTTCGTGTTCCTCTACCTTCGTTTGTTCACACACGACAGACACGCATTACCGTCATTGCCGTACAATTAACACGAAGGGCAATTTGGCGATACGACAAACCCATATCTTTATATGCAACAATTCTAACCCTGTCAAAATCGCTAACATGGTGGTAATTTTGATGTCCTCGAACTCGAGGCATTTTGTTACACTGACTACAATTAGACCGAAAAACAATAATTAAAAATTTCTTTACCAACCCGTCTTCATAAATCGTTTTTTTTTAAATTTAAGATAAAATTTTATGTTTACAAAAACTATTAGAGATAAAACATTGATATTTTTATCATAGCATTCTTTAAATATAGTCATTCTGTTGTCAAAAAATTAAGATTAAGAAATTATTCCTTCTGGGTGTAACACTTCTAATGTCACTAGGTATATACATAAATGTGATTTACTCACCATCACGTAAACGTTGCTGGTATCCCAACCCAATTTGACTTTCGTTGTTGACTTTAGCGCGAAGTGCCGCGTCCTGATCAAGTTCATATTTGCAACCTAATCCAAAAACTGTCTTCTCCCCACTAGTGGCCCACGATAGATTGATTGCAGTCTCCACTTTTGGACTGAGCTTCTGGTAGATCGATCCAGAGAACGTTTGACCATCGTCACTGTTTTCAGTTTCTTCATCATCATTACGTTCACTAAATATTATATAATATGATTTACATGGGGTACCTAATAACTTAACATATGCCCTTTCTGATTTCTAGATTTAGAATCCTGAATAACTGGGAGAATATTATAGTATAGAGGAAACTACAAGAATGTAAAAAATAAACTAATAAAGTAAATAAACCAGAAAAAATTTAAAAAATAAAGGACAATATACTTATTTTTAGAAAATGTGAAGAATATCATTGAGCTCATAAATTCATACCAACAAATATCGGTACGTATGATTGAAACTACTTGGCGATTGCAGATTGATGTCGCTTCTTAGAATCGAGATAAAATTTATTAAACTCGGTACATTGTCAAGAAAAGAGTGAAATTATTGAAACTCTCATTAACATAGAATTGTAAAGGAAAGAAGTGGAAGTATCATGTAAATCTATTAGTATAATAAAAAACAAGAATGCATTATTTATCTCTAAATTGTACGTATGCATTCTTGTTTCAAACTTAGTGGTAAATTAATTAGACCATTAAAAACTACTGCTACTCATAATAATAATATGGTCTAATTAACTGACCCTCTTAAATAATAATATACTTACACCGCTGTATGTAAAACAAAATCTGAAGTGGAGAAACCTAATGCAAAATTATTTTTGGACAATTTTCCGTTTTGAACGTCCCAAGCTCCTTGGTAACCAGCCAACCATCCTTGGTGACCAATGACAGCTGCACCTTTAATGATCTGGTTGTTAGCATTCAAATCTACATCGGCATTAAGTGCTACTCGGTCATTAACAAAGGCGGTTTTTAATAATCCCGATTGGTATCTGGAATAATTCAGAAAATGTTTTAATTTGAATTATCTTCTGGATTAATTGAATGAAATTAATCGTGGAAGGTTAAAAGAAAACCTGAAAACTTAGATCGGAAATTCGTGTATGTTTAGGAAAACCAGTAATATTAAGGAATGCACTTCGACTAATAAAAATTATGAAATTTTAAAAGTGAAACTAATGAGATTAGTTATTTTCTGTTACTTGAAAAAAAATCTTAAGAGGATGTAATCTGATTCTGAATATTTTCAAACCATAGAAAGAACCTCAGATTTCTGGGTCTTAATCAAAGTTTAGATCCTTATGATTAAAAGTATGGGATTAAACTTAGCAAATAAAGAAATCTGTCGATACTGCCAAGAGGAGGAGGAAACCGCATTTCATGTCTTATGCCAAGATGATGGCCTTACAAGGACGCGGTATCTGATATTTGGAGATGAGAAAACGACTGCTCCAAGTTATGTGGAGAGGCCACTGTCACGGTTATTAAGTCTCATTAAGAAGACAGAGCTAGACAAGGTGCCCTAATCTCATTCTAAAGATGATGGGTGTTCACAATAGATAAGTAAATATCGCAGTGATACAGCCTTATACAGCCAATCTATCTATCTAGGGGATTGTATAGTGAATAAATAAATAAATGTATTCTACTTGGGTAATACTACAAAATTATTTAAAAAAATTTAGTAGTGACCAATTGTAGATAATTAATATTGGCCTCATTTTGACTATGTAAGTTATATAAAAAAAAACTTAACACAGCTTCGATAGGGCCTAGAAACTTAATCGTAATAATAAACTTCTTACCCTTCTTGAGGTGAAAAGTTGAGGGCTGCAGCTAACTTTAAACCTTGAAGTCCTTGATCTTTTACTTCGATTTCTGTACCTAAGGAATTGTTGGTGTTCCATTTTTCCGTAAAGGTGATACCGTAATCTTTGACTGTGTATTTGCTTTCCAATTGACCAGTTACTTTGCCAGATTCCTGATCGGAGGTACCACCAGTACTGAAGTTAACACCGCTAGCGGTTGATGTTTTACAGTCCAATTTGATCAGACCGAAGTGATAGCCTCTGCCAAAAACATCCCTAGCTCTTTTGCCGAGATCTGTATATGGTGGGGGAGCCATGACCTATACAAAATGAAAAATATATTGAAAAATAAGAAGTATGAAAAATACGATTTTTTATCATAAAGTCGATTATTGTTAATATAAATGTGTGAAATAAACAGAGTTAACATGAGGGTTTATAATTAATTTTATAAAATTTCTGTTCGGATTTTTGAAAATAGTTTTGATACAAATACAGAAGTGGAGTAAACATGTCTTTGTTGTTGAAAATTTAATAAACGAAATTGTCATTATCAAAGACATTTATGAAACTTTCTGGGAAAATGAAAAGAAATGGATTTAAAAACTTCTCTATCTTTGCTCTACAAACTTCAAATACATATATAAAAAAAAGTTAGTATTTTTCATAAAATACAGCGCTGGACTAGTCCGCCGGCCCACGGGCTGGTGAGTATTTGTTAGCACGAACCTAACAAATTGGGACGCAGATGTTTTTTAACTTTTACCTGAAGATGACGTTCATCTGAAAAAAATTTCAAATTGCTATGGCTAAAGATTATCCCTGGATAGAAGTTTTTGCAAATTACAAATCGTATTAATTAACCGAATGGCGGGTGTAGACGTTAAGTAAACAGATGAAGTTTTCTGCGCTTACAGACTTTGATATATTAAAGCGGGTGCGGACTGTTGCACTTCAGAATCCTATAAGCAAAATAGAGCCCTTGAACTTTAGGTATTGGGGTCTGCCATTTCCAGTTCAAGTTTGGTGCCTTTTTTTAGCCAGTCCGGCCCCTATTAAATACCACAGTGATAGGTCCAGAATGACTGATCAATTAAATTATTAGATATTTTTATATCTATATTTATTAAACTCTTAAATAATACTGTTTAACTACTAATTAAAAAAATGCGTTTAATAACCGCTAATAATTATTGCTTAAAATAATGTTGTTAGCACACTTTACTTAATTTATAATCTACGTAAAGTAAATAATCTTGTTTGACGCAGATAAAATAAAACAAATTCATCACAAATTTATGATAAGTGATACACATTAATTTATTACATCAGAAAGGTTATACATAATTTTCACTCAGTAATTCAAAATTGAGATAGTTTAATTAACAGAAGATAACAATGATTGCAATATCAATTTTATAAAAAAAAAAATAGGGAATAAGTATTTCACATATTTGTGATTTTAGTCTATAATCTTTTAAACTTTTTTTATCAAAACATTTTTAAATGTGACTTTTGAGATTATAAGGCTACGTGACCGCAATTTATAGTTTTATTTGGCTTCCTGTTATTCCTTATTTGGTCGATATATTTTCATGATATTATTTTTTAAATCGAAGCTTTAGAGGCTGGAAAAAGAATGCGACATAGAAATAGTCACAAAAATGAATAACCTGACTTCTCTCATTTGCTGACCCCCATTAAAGTACATCAGATCTTGCTCCTATCGGAATTCACAAAGTTCACATTTTTTTTTATTTCTGTAATTTCAATATTTCTGTAATTATTTTAACGGATTTTATTATAGCTCTTTTTTTTATTATCATATGTAAACTTTATTGGAGTACAGATTTTCAATAATCTTTGTCTCAGAAGTTAAGTTTTCCTTAGAAAAATGAATTTCAAATTAACACCCATATAGTAAATTTTTGTTTTTTTTTTTTTGAAATTCGGTCTTGCAACTTATTTCCTAAAGTGATTTTATTAAAAAGAAAACAGTACAATACAACAATTTTTTCTATACAATTTTCATTTACGAACATAGTAATTTCAATTTAAATAATAGAACCAAGTTCATATTTTTATTCATACTTTTTCGTATTTTTTTTCTAAATTTAATTATACTCACAAAATCTCTATTATAAGTACATTCTGAAGCAACTAATCTAGAAGAATTTCTATTATATTTTATCCATTGATATGCACATGATAAAACGAACAATAATTGCACATACTGCAACATATTTCTATTAACTATTAACTTATAGAGAAAAATTAACTTAATAACTCCTAAAATACAAATTTAACACGATGTAATCTATAAGTGTCACCACATGACATATAAGTTATATTATGTGTATTCTACTTGGGTAATACTACAAAAATTATTTAAAAAATTTAGTAGTGACCAAATGCAGAAATTTAATATTCGGCCTCATTTTGACTATGTAAGCTAAAAAGAGAACTTAACACAGCTTCGATAGGGCCTAAATAAATAAATAAAAAAGTTTCAAAATATTTTTATAAAAATATTAACTACCAAACTATAAAAAAAAATGTGGAACTGGGAAGTAGTAGCCACGAGAATATAGACTCTCTCTAGAAGAGAACGTACAAATTTGTGTTTTTAGTAGAGTACATGTAATATTGCGCAAAGAGAAAATAATTTGAGGGCTTATAAATAAAGCGGATCAACGTATGCACAGGTAGCCAGGCGAGAAAAACAAAACAACGAGCAGAGTGATAAGGATAAGCCAAAACATTTTACGGTTTGGAGCCAGTTCCAGGGGTACTAATGAAGGCCTAAATATATAG
The DNA here is from genome assembly GCA_964028335.1 of Altica lythri. Taxonomy (NCBI): domain Eukaryota; kingdom Metazoa; phylum Arthropoda; class Insecta; order Coleoptera; family Chrysomelidae; genus Altica; species Altica lythri. Next base: position 76,344,584 of record OZ034802.1, read on the forward strand.
ACAAACCACCAGCACTGGAAACACGACAGAATGTGTATTGAACAGACGAGTGTCAGGAGAGCTGAAACACTACAATAACGATACTTCAATCGAAGCAACATCACAGCCCAGAGAACCCTCCATACCAACTTGAATCAAGGACTCCAGAGAATCTCAAAATTTCCGAAGAATAAGTTCCCCTTTCTTCCTTAGAACTCCTTCCAACCCTAGATAGGGACCTTCCAACAGAACTCGACGATCTTCTTAACGAGACCCCCTTCTCCTACAGGTAGAAACAGCAATAAAAAACCTTAACGAAGAGATTCAGGAAAAACAAAACCAGGAACACCATCCTAAACACCACCATCCATCCCTGAAAAGAGCACCAAGTCTTACAACAGGGTCCTTAAACCTAACACCTAAAACCTACTAACATTACTCTCCTGTTAACCGATTATTCCTTATATGTCCTTACAAAGGCAATGTGAGCGAATCAGTAAGCACTTTAAAGCATTCCTTACGCACCAGTTACTTGTCAAGTTACACCTGTAAACCATAACGAGGGACTGAATCGCAAAAGACGAATTTTTGGATATTTATAAATTAGTCATACAGGTCGATAGTCTATTTTTTATTTATAATAAAAAGTTTTTAAATATTTAAAATGTAGTTCTTAACAGAAACCTACGTTTTAGGTATTCAATTACAAAATTATTTAATATCAAAGAAAAAGGTAATAAGAAGTTGGGATTTTTTGATCCTGTGTAATAAATATAGTCGGATGTATAAGAGTAGATGTTTACCTGATTGTAGTAAATACATAATCTATCCTAATTCTAATTACATGAAATTCCCAGTATTGACAAATTATTAGATGGTTATTAAACAGGAATAAAACCACCTTTGGTAAAAAAAAAACACACATTGGAAGCGTTGATGGTTTTTTGGATAGTGGATTGCTTTTACCTTTTGTATCCAACCGTACTGCCGTACTGGCGATCACCATGAGGATAGGAATGTCAATGTATTTCAACCAAATAATAGAACCTAGTCCAGAAAGATCTGTTAACCCTCCCGAAAACTTGAAAAAACTCCAGCCAGATCTTGGCGAAAGGAAGACATACAAAACTGGATGAGGTAAAAAATATACCTTTTCAGGAAAACAATGCAAAAAATAACTTCTAGCTATCACAAAGCCTTATAAACGGCAATATTCCGAATATGTCGTCGACAACATGGCAAAAACGGGAATAATAACAGTTCTCCTATTACCACCTTACCACTGCAAACTTAATCCAATTGAATTAATCTGGGCATAACTAAAGCAGTATGTTGCTAGAAAAAATACTACATTTAAAATAAAAGATGTAGAAAAATTTTATGGATTTTATGGTATAGTGAATGCTGACAAATTGAAAAATGTTTTGAGCATGATATTTGTCCAAATTTTTGTTACGGCAATAACCACAATTTTATTTCCAATTTTCCTAAATATTCATTATTATCGAGCGGTCATAACGTATTTACCGTGTACGTGCGTTTAATAGCATTTCATTGGGTTATATTTTACATGAAAAAAACAAAAGCAACCAATTCCACGAGAATTTATTATACCAACTTAATAAAAAAAATACTACTTATTTTTGTGGCGATACATTTAAAAAATTCACTGCGGTTTTTTACATGAAAAAAACAAAAGCAACCAATTCCACGAGAATTTATTATACCAACTTAATAAAAAAAATACTACTTATTTTTGTGGCGATACATTTAAAAAATTCACTGTGGTTTTTATAGAAATTAATTTTTTACTATTAAGAATTAAAAGAAATAATGAGCAACTTGAAGTAGAGACCATTCAAAATTCATCAGCTGGATTTTAATACTTTTAAAATTTTGTATTGAAACCAGCAAATTAAAAAATTGCTCTTATTTTCTGATCACTTTTATTGCAGTTAATGCAGAAAAATAGACAGAATTAAAAAACTTCCGGACATTTTTTTTTAGATCTAATGTTAACTCGTGGATTTTTACGAGTTCCAGATATATCTGGTTTAAATAAAAAAACTGCTGGATCATCTTATTGGTCATTATTTTCTCATCCATTAAATCCAATTAGATAAGATAAGAACTTTACATAACACCTTCTTCAGTAAAAATCAAAAAAAATCAAACGATGTGTCTAAAAAACGGTAGTTTCTTGAACTCTTATTCTAGCCTACTTTTATGTGTTAAAATAAATCTCAGACTTGAAAATAAAACCATCGGCATACCAAAATACATGAGTTTTAAATATAATTTCAGAGTAGAATAGAAGCTTAAATTGTATTAAAAACAATATATTCTCCATGAATACTAGTTAAAAAATAAAAATACGCATTTAATTGTTTAAAAAGTAACTACGAACTTGACATTGTAAAAGTTTGGCAATAAACATATTAATTTATTTTTATATATACCTACATCGCCACATTCGCAAAAAGAAAATATAGCTAAAAATATTTAACTACGCTTCTTCCATCTTACGGAATTTTCACAAATCTATATAACAGAATATAACGGTATCATAATGATCTAATTTACATTCTAGGGGGTCACGCCATGTCACAAGTTACGGCAACATGGCTGAAAATTTTACATTTATTTGCAAGAAATTTAATTAAATGCAACAAATTCTCTAAATGCATTATTGCTAAAGTTAACTAAACTATATAAATCCAAGCTAAATGAAATGCTATTTATACATACTACATTTCCGGAAAAATCAATGGGTCGTTCATAAATTACATAACAAATTAAATTTTCTTTCTTTTTAAATAAATTTATAAATCATGCATTTAATGATAAAATAATAATGAAAAAAGATTTATTTACTTATTTATTCGGTCAAACTTATTTCTGAAATAGAAATTATTACCTCAACAGTTTTATTATTTAAGGAATATTAATGTATATTTTTAGTACAATTTGTATTAAAAATTTAAGACTTACCTTTAAGTTTAAAGTAGGAGTAAAATTTATACCAGAAAAATGTGACTTTCTATTAAAATTAGTACACCACACCGGTAGGTACTAAAATTACTACAAGTCGGATTTGTTGAGACAAGAATCAAGAATGTGAAGTGAACGTGGAACGTGTGTCTGATCCTAATCACAAGGTGCACCACAACCGTTCGAACTTTTTGCAACGTTGCCAATTCAGAAATCATTAAAGATTCAAACTCAATTATACTCGTATTTTCAATTATTGTAATAAATAAATCAAAAAAATACATGTTAATTGATAAGAACTTTAATAATATTGTAGTTGCAAGTATACCATACATTAATTATATTTAAAAAATTTAAACAATTTTATACAAAAATAAATCCAAAAGTACATACGCCTTTATTTAAATACTAATTACCGTCCATATGATTCCAAAGTACACATTTTTCTATATATTTACATTAAAATTAAACAGGTAATTAAATTTATTGGACAATTATAACCGTAACAACACTAAGTAATTATCAATTACTTTCCTTATAACTATTATAAGTTGGTAAGATACATTTTGAAAGTAACAAATTTGAAAAAAAAACCTTTTTAATGTTTAATGTTTTAAATTTTGTACCCCAAAAAAACATCAAACCGAGCAACAACTATTCTTAGGATTTTGCATCCTTGTTTAACTCAATTGGTAGAGAAGGTACAATTTCAGATGTGTAAGTTAACACTGTAACTGAATTTCCGATCAAGGTTATTTGCATTAAAATCATATATTTTAATATAATAAAATTTAAAAACAAAATAATCATATTAAATATATTAAAAGAAGCTTACCAGTAATGGTCCAGGTCCATCCTTGCCAAATAGGCCTCCGAATTTTTTACAATCAATTTGTTTGGGTGTATTTAGGTTAGATGACTTCTTACATTTGTCTGTTGATGATATTGGTTGGAAACTGTACACTTTTTCTTCTACATGTTTTTTACAAGGGTTTTCCATGATTTTTGTATTATTTCACGTCTATTTCACAATTTGACAATCCATTTCAAGTCGAAAATTTGTCAAATTCAATTGTTCAAATAAATTTGGTAAATTTTTAACTTTTTTGCATGAAATTGATGAAAATTATGCTTTTTTATGAGCAATGTTAAAAGGAATGGACTAATTCCTTAACAAAACTCAAAATTTGAATTTTCGGCGGTTTTCTACATATGTAGGGAGTTTAGGTTTTGTTGGTAAGGATGGAGCGCATTAGTGTCACGTGACCTGTCAAATTTGACTATGGTGTTTTGAAATAATTCATCTTTTTATAGAATAATTGTTGAAATTATCCATTAAACATGTCATTTTCGGATAAAGGTAAGTAATGAAGTGAATCGTTATTGAGTGTGTACATACAAACTATATAAAACAAAATTTGAACAACTTTACATCAACAAATTTCAAATAGGCGTCTGCTTGTGTTGTGGTACGAAATTTTTGTTTTGTGTAAATATTCAATTTTAAATTTAAGGTTTATTAGAAATCAATTAACATTGTATTTAGATATTATTAGGCAATATTAATACTTCTTTTCTTTATTAGGAGGAGGAGAAGATGCTATAAGCATGGACTCGGGTAATATAGAAAACAACAATCTTGATAGTACTTTAACTAGCTTTAGTTCAAATGATATGGAAAATCTAAATGAATTAACTTTAGATAATGCAGATATAGAGACTGATGGTAATATATAATTTTTTTTTCTGTTTATGAAAGTAATATTTTAATAATATAAAATTTTTAGATCATGAAATAGTTGTTGAAAGTCAAGATATAATAGAACATGAAGAAGAAGTTGAGATGGAAGAGGAAGAGGTTATTACTGATCATTTAGAAGTTATTATTGATCAATCTAGTAAACCTGAAGAACAAATTTCTGTTAAACCTATTAAAACAACGGTGGTACCTCCCCCTCTAAGGCCTTTAACTATTGCACCAAAACCTACAAAAGTTCAACCAGTGCTTCTATTACAAGGTAATTATAGTTCCAGTATTAGTTTTATATTATTAGTTGTAAAATTGGTATCGTTAAAATAATATTTTTAATTCAAATTCAAGACTATTGATACAGTATTGTTTGTTTATAACAATATACGATAAAAATTATTTACAATATTTGAGCTATAGAAGCAGAGACTACAAGTTATATTTCTTCATTGTTTTCTAAAAATCCTTAAAGAGTTTTCAGAAGTAGAGTTTTTTTGGAAATTTGAATAATTTGGTTCTATAAACTATAAGTTACAAAACCATTTACTTTTGTAATAATCATAAATCAGGTTATAAAATTAACTGGAATTTTTTAGGAACTGGAACAGGACAAGCAATAAAACTCGTATCACAGCAAGGACAAGAATTAAATTTAGCTAACATTATTACCAGACCTGTAACATTAAAACCTACATTTAAGACAATCTCAACCCAAGGTGGAAATATATCTTTAGTACAACAAAAACCACTTTTAATGAAAAAAGTTTTAACATCTCCTAAAACTGTATCAAAACCATTAACCACAGTTCAGAAACAACCTCAGCAACACTTTATGGTTGTACAAAAAGCTGATCAACAACAATTAAAATTACTTCAAGCTCAAGGAAATGTAGTAGGAACTCCAACAAAAACACTAACGCTTCAGCAAGCTCAAGAAATGGGATTAATAGCTAATACAAAACTAAACACAACTGCACAATCTAGCAGTAAACAGACTGTTCTTTTAAGCAAAAATCAACCAAAAACTATTAAATTTGTCCCGCAAGTCAGTTCCCCACAGATTATTGCTGCTGCAGGTGTCAATACCAAAACAATTACATTAAATCAAATTAAAGGACCAACTAAAATATTACCGGTTGGTTCGATAAGTGGCACCAAAACTGCTCAAAGAATAATTTTTAAATCTGCCACCGGAACGAATCAAATTTTACCACAAGGACAAATTTTACAATTAGGTGGATCGCAAAATTTGAATAGTGGACAATTACACCAAATAAATATTCCTGGAAGGGGGGTGAGTTACAAACAAAAAACAGTCATTAACACTGTTAATAAATTCTATTTATTATTTGGATTTATGTACATAGTTTCTGCGGAAGCAAATTTGATAGTTTAATAGAAACGTTTCGAACAAGTACTTAGTCATATATTAAGCGTTATGTTAGAAATATGTTTACCGTATATACTAATTTATTTTGTATATATTTCAGATGCAGTATATTAAATTTGTAACAGCCTCCTCTTTAGACACAAATACTATAACTACCACAACAGATAGTGCTGTAAAATCAACTTCTTCAGTGACTCCAACAAATATTGTACTATCTGAGGTTAAAGTAAGTTTTCAAAATAATTAAACGAGTAGTTTTTCTAAAGTTCTAACTGATATAGCAGATTGAAATAGGCAATATACAATTTATTGCGTACAATATTTTAAACATTAATCGTCTTTATTATGAACTAAAAAGTAATAATTGTGTATCATTTGCTTTATCAGAAAAAAAGAAATAGCAGGATATGCTTAGCTAAACTAAGTCAAAACTATCAAAAAAAGTAGATAGCAATTATTGCGTACGGCAATCACGAATAGGTGTAGAGAGAGTCGTCGATTCAATTTGATACGAAGTGATGTTAAAGTTGGGTTTAGTTAAGAGATATAAATTAGGGAAATAGTCAAGGGTAATATAACAAGACCTTGATTATAGTCGGCTTATTTTTGTGGTATCTAGATTTCGAGAATATTTTAGTATCAATTTGTTGAGAAATTTAGCAACAACAAAAATAGCAGACTATTAATCAAGGTCGTGTTATATTTAGGCAGATTATTTCCTGAGCCATTGTTAAACTGACAAATATTTGACATTTATATTTGACGTGACTATTTCTCTAGAGAAATAGTCGCTGATATTGTTCTAGTGCAATAGTCGCTGATATTTGATTCTGATTGGCCCAATTTTAAAAAACTATGACATTCTATTGGTTAATTTGAATCGAAGGAAATAATCAAAAATAAAAAAAGCATGTTTATATAGGGCAACACTTTATTTTTTTGAAAATAAGAAAAAACTAAAATTTTTGAAGGATCTGTTTAATTATAACTGTTCCTACTTTTTATGGTTTTATAGAAATGTGATTGTTAAGTTCTAAAAGAGAAAAATACACTCTATGAATATTAATAACATAATAAAATAACAAGTGATATGTGAAATGGTTACATGAATGTCAGTACAAAAAGTAACTTACTAGCATTTATAAAGAAATATTATGTAAAAGTTAAATCACAATTTTGGGAAGCAAACAAAACTGGTTTTCCAGAAGGGGAGGAACTAAAAAATCTTTAATTATAAAAACATTATTTTAGACAATTTACTAATTTTCTTGTCTCAACTTTAAACGCAACCAAACTTATATGGAATCACCTTGTATTAAACCGAATTAGTTTTAAGTTATTTTTTGTTAATTCCAATGGTTGGGTTATCGAAAGTCCAGAAGAAAGTTAGTAATTCCATAATTTTCAAAGCAAAAGAAAATTGACCATTTAAATTGGTGTTCGGAGCATAAAAATTTGACTATTAAAGATGGTAAAAATGCCTTATTTTTGGATAAAACTTGAATCGGCCTACGATCTAATGACTGGTGGATTCGCATTTTAAGAAGTTAGAGAGACTTTGTGCTACCAAACCTATTTCGAAGTGAATTATGGTTAGTAAAAGAACTCCTTTAATTCCATACCAGCAGACTTGCAAAATGTTTCTTAGAAATGGAGGATCTTTTAGAGTGATTTTCTTGCTCATCGGATTTTAATCCTATAAATCACTTATGGGATAAAATAAAAAAAAAAGACTAGAACTCGCCAAAATAGCATGCCTCGTCGAATTCGTGCTTGCATCGATGCTAATTATTTAAATTAATATTTAAAAAACTTTTTTCGTTAAATTATTATTTTTATAGAAATCTAAAGTTATTTGTTCTATTATTGTGAAAATTGTAATAATTTTGGTTGTGTATATGTTAAAAATCTGAAAATTAAGTTACTTCATATTGTACTTTTGTACTGGATACATTAGTTATTTATACTATCGCTAGTAGTTGTAGACATTCTAAAAAAATAGATTTTCTATATTAATTTCAGTGATAATGATGAATCATTAGAATAAGATAGAAAATCAAAACTATATAAACCATTTAGATTAATTAATCTTAACATTTTTTTGTGTACCATTAATGTTACCTTCAGAACAATATATTTAACTTTTTTTTTTTTAGCCAATTTCAATGTTAAATCGGATAGTTCCCAAAGATAAAGTACCGATATCTCCCAAAAGTAATAAACCAATAACTAGTACTACTTCATTAATGATAATACCACCTCACATTCCAACTACTCAACTTCCTAAAATATCGAAAGTAGCAATTCCTCCACCTCCAAAACCCTCTCCAACATTGAAACCTCTGGTTATTGGAAATGCAAATGAAAATGTGTTCAAAGAGGAAGTGAATCCCAATGGAATGAGACCAAGGAAACCTTGTAATTGTAACAAATCTCAGTGCCTGAAATTATATTGTGATTGTTTTGCTAATGGAGAGTTTTGTTTTATGTGCAATTGTGTGAATTGTTACAATAATTTGGAAAATGAAGATCACAGGAATAGGTACGAATAAATATTTTCCTTAAAAATATCATTTTAGATTTATGTTTATGTTATCCTTAATAGATTGAGTATTTTACTGAGTGTAATATATTTCTTTATTGGTTGTACTACAAGGTAATTATAAATTTACAGGGCAATAAAAGCTTGTCTTGAGAGGAATCCACACGCTTTTAGACCAAAAATTGGTAAAGCAAAAGATGTAGCAGGGGATATTTCAATACGAAAACACACAAAAGGATGCAATTGTAAAAGATCAGGTTGTTTGAAGAACTATTGCGAATGCTATGAAGTAAGTAATCGAAGTAAAATACAAAATATCATAAAACGCCTTTTAGTCCCTATTTTCCTCGCCAAACGAGCTGCATTTAGCCTATTACATTTTGGAACATTACCACTTAGTTTGTGATGAATAGCAAAACGCAAATCGTGTATTATTTACAGTTAACCAAGTCAAGATCTAACGTTAAAGTATCATTCTACCAGATTTTGACCCATAGATTTTTGAAAGCCTTGTTTGTCTTCTATATAATCTTTTAGAATTTACAGATTCTTTAATTATATTACTTACCTTATTTTATATAAGCCAGGAATTTATTTATTCCAGAATAATACCCTGTGTCATCATCCCAGAATTCCTTCCTATATTAAAAAAGATGTCCCTTATCCCGTGACAGGTATAGTAAGTAAACAAAAAAAATACTTTAATATTAATGATATATGGAACCTTTAAAACCTCACCTTCTCTAAAAGATCTTTTATAAAATATAATTGCCTGATATTGTAATATTTATACGTAAAATAAAATTTACTTTACAGACATATAAGAAAAAAAACTTCTCTATCCTATTCACTAAAATAAAGTTATGCCAGTTCTATATTTATTCTTTGTTTTAACATATTCCAGTTTTCTTTTACTCATAAATTCTTTTTAGGCAAAAATTGCTTGTTCAAATAATTGTAAATGTGTTGGATGTCGGAATATAGAAGATTCTATGGAAAAGAAAAACATATCCGAAAAATCTACAAACACACCAGCTTTTGCTGAAAATAATAATGTAAATAATAAAAATTATCCTCCATTACGACACAGGCGAAGTTCCAGTACAAGGTAAGTAATTAAAAATTTGTTTTTAGAATATGACCAAAAAGAAGAAAATAATTTTCTTTCATAAAGAATTTCTATCAAAAAGGGTGATAATTACTTTGCAGTTATTTATTTTTATCAGATGGAGTCTCCTTTTAGATAGAATTTTCATAAAAAACTCACAATATAGTTGTTCAGAGAAAAATGACTTAAATCTTCTTATCCCTAAGATACAATCAGTTCAAAGATGGTCTGGGAATGCCTAGGCAAATTAAATGAACTAGGACAGAATAACACTGTTACCCTCCTATGGGTTCCAGGACACGTAGGAATAGAAGGAAATGAAACAGCAGACAAGCTGGCAAAAAAAGGAGCTGAAACTCCATACCTGGGACCGGAACCATCCTGTGGAATCAGCAGTAGTACAATCTTAGAAAAACTAAGGAAAAAATGGATAGCGAAAAATCCAAGTACTGGAATGATCTAGAAGGACTAAGACAATCGAAGACGCTCCTGGGAAACTATAACCAGAAGAGATCTCACAGCTGTCTTAACCTTAGTAAGAAGAATCTCTGAATTATAACAGGAATACTAACCGGACACTGTCGATTAAGAGGACACATGAAGAAACTAGGATTAGTAGATGAAGCAAACTGCAGATTCTATGAGGTAGAGGATGAAACCTCAACACACATACTCTCAGAATGCATCGCAGGGTCAAATACCTAGGGTCATACGAAATAGAAAGGGAAGAATTACCTAACTTAAAACCCAATGATATCCTAAACTTTCTAAGGAAGGTAGGACTAGAAGAGCTGCTATAAGTCTGAGAAATTATCAGAAATATAGCAAGAAAAGGGGGACACAATAGATCTTATAGGTCGCAGGTGTATCTGTTACCAGTAACTGCTCATACATACATACATACATACATACATACATACATACATATCCCTAAGGACATTGGTGATCATCATGGCTCATTTTATTCTATCTGCTACTGTTATGAAGAGTTCTATTGTTGCTTTTCCTCTTCACTGTCTTGGATTTTTCAACCAGGTCTCGTATCTTTTTCCCGGTCCACATTTGCCTTCCCTTGTATGACCAGCCGCATCAATTCGTTTCTTAGCATGTGACCAAAATAGTTCATTTTTCTTTTCTTTATAGTGTTGAGTAGTTCTTTCTCTTTTTTTATTCTTTGCGTTTCTGTATTTGTTACTTATTGTGTCCAGGGTATTTTCCACATTTTTTGATAACACCACATTTCAAAACTAGTGTGTCTTTTCTATGTCGCCTCTGTAATTGTCTAGTTTTCAATTCCATACAACAGGCCAGAGAATACGTAGCATCTCATTACTCTAGTTCTACTGTCTATGTTCAGTTTTCCGTAGGGTAATATTGCTTTCATTTTATTAAAAGCACTTCTGGCTATCTTGATGCATTTTTTTATTCCCATACTATTTCCATTCTTCATTTAGTTCGCAACGCAGGTATTGATATCTGTGCACCCTGCCTAACGGTGTTCCTTTGATGTAAACTCCATCTTCGTTAATGTTATTCTTTGTGTTTAGTGCCATTCCATACCTCTCGCAATATTGGATAATACAGTCCTTCTCTGCTATCCGCAAAGAGTATTTTATCGTCTGCATATCTAAGATGACTATAGCAACATAATTTCGTGTCAATATCTGCGAAATCATTTATGTTAGATAGATAGATAGATAGATATTTTTTGGGTTGGCTGTTAGCTTGTATCACTGCGAACGTTGCAGCTCTATTGTGAACACCAATTATCTGTGGAATAGGATTAGAGCACCTTGTCCAGCTCTACCCTCTTAATGAGACTTAATAGCCTTGACAGTGGCCACTCCGCATAACTTGGAGCAGCCAGTTTCTCCTCTCCCAGTACTAGATACCGCGTCCTTGCAAGGCCTTTCCATTGGCATAGGACATGAAATGCGGTTTCCTCTTGCTTCCTCTTGGCAGTATCGACAAATGTCTTCATCTGCCAAGTTCAGCTGACTCATGTGTTTTCTGAGCCTACAATGTCCTGTCAAGAGACTGAAAATCATTCTGACATCGTTTCGCCTTTGTGATAGCAGCTCTGCAGTAAACTTCGCCGAGTGTCCCTTTATGAAGACTTTGGCTTGTCGCTTGCCCGGTGATTTTTCCCACCATTCCCTGACCTTCTCTAGCCTCCATTTCTCAATGGCTGCCTTTCTGAGTGTAATCATTTATGTTGGAGAAAGAAAGCTTCTTTTTTAAATGAACGAGCCTCATCTGTTTTAATCATTTTTTTCTTAATCGTTTTAAAATTGTGGATTTTAAATTGAAACTATTAAATATTTTTATAACCAATAATTAAATAATCATAGATTAATATGTGATTTTTTGTTTTTATCTTTAGGAAACAAACAATCAACTTTATAACAGATGATGTTATCGAAGCAACCTGCCAATGTTTACTAACAATCTCAGACAATGCAGATGAAAATATGCACGATGAAGAAATGACGAAACGTCTAATTATCGAAGAATTCGGTAGATGTCTCACGGAAATTATTGACTGCTCTTCTAGTCGAAATTCGAGTTAATTAAATTTGTAGGTTTAAAATTGACTTTATAATTTTTTGTCTACACTTGTTGAAATTTAATTATATTACATTAGTGAATTACGATTTTTTACGATTTTCAGAATGTAATTGTTTAATTCCTAAAATGATTGAATTTGGATTTTTATTCAGTATTGTAGTTGTGTTATTTATAAAATGTCATCTTCCTTCAGTTTGTGTATATTGGCCAAGTTTTATATTATATAAGTTGAAAATAATTTCTATTAAGAAAAATCTATTAATGTATTTTAAAAATGTGTAAATATATTATGGAAATCAGTATATAAGTTTTATTATTTATACCAGGTGACCTATTAATCAATGAATTCTTTTTCTCGTTTTTTGTTTATTTTTTTTTTCATTTTTACAATTCTTTCTCAGGTGAATTTTGTAATATTTGTAGTTTTTTTTTCGATTTCCCACTACACTTAAAAATAATAATGGCCAAAAAGTATAGAGGGAGTAAGAGAAGACATATTGCTTATTGTGTGAGAGAAACAGAAGATCGGCTTCGATCTCATCCCGACTATTTGCTGTTTACTGTGGAGAGACACCGCTATAGTCTGTCTAATGAGTGTTAAACGAGAAAAAAGCGCGAGAAATTTAAGAAATCTAGCACTGGTAACACTAAGTGTGTCAGGAATAAATTTTAATACAAATAAATATTATTTTCGTACAACAATTTTAGCTTTGTCATAAGCTCAGGGAAATAGGCGGTAATTGATTAGTTATCGAGCGCGATGAAAAATAATTAAATTACTAAAATGACTAATAAAAAATAGGGGTTGGTGATGGAAGAGTGATAATTTAGGTGTGGATGACCCTTATCACTTAGGGATATAAAAAATAGATAGCCGATTTTTCAGATCTACTGAATATGCATATAAAATGTCAAGGGGTTTCGGAGGAGTATGGTAGAACATAGTGACACGAGAATATTAGAATATTACATTCAACTGGTGTTTTTGCCTGGTAATGAAAAAATTGAATCACATTGAGAGTTAGACCATCAAGAGTCATACATACATTTGGTCCTTTTATAAACAATTGAATATTCAAAATAATAAAGGTTCTAATGATTTTAAAAACAAATTTATTTTTTCTACAAATTTACCAAATTATATCAAGATCGGTGTTTTTGGAAATGTAGAAAACTATTTTTAAATTGACAGATTTACTCCAGATCTGAAAAAAATTAAATATTTAAAAAATGATGAAACTTTTTATACAAACATATCAAAATTTAGAAACAAAAAATTTTGAACCTTGCTGAGTTGGATGATGTCATTTTTTGTTATATCTTTGGGCAGCGTACCAATGGCGCATATCTTAGTTTAACCACCATGTTATAGATCCGATATAACATGCCTGGGTTTAAACCCCACGGATTGTGCGTTTGGCTACCATTAATGTGGTTATCCCTCTCAAGGTATTTAATCTCTCCAAACAGTTTTATGTTTGTAACATTAAGGCTTATATAGAGAACCTGTACCTAACATAAAAGGTGAATACCTTGCACACCTAAGATTTGCAGATTATATAGTCTAAATAGCAGACTGTTTCGAAGATGCCTCATGTAAAGTTAAATTAAAAATAAACGTAGCAAAAACTCAGTTGATGATCAACATCGTACTCAGTGAACGCCTGTATATCCATGGTATAAAAGTTGAGGAGACTACTTTATACAAATATCTAGGACACGGAATTTGCATAAATAGAGACAACCCAACGCGTGAATTAGCCAGACGAATAGTGACATTGGCAGCATTTGGAAATCTCCGACATATATTTAAACCAGATTTACCGATTTGTTTAAAGAGAAAAGTTTTCAACCAATGTGTTCTGCCTGTCTTAACTTAAGGAAGGTTACTCAGAAAATTAAAGTAGCACAACGAGCAATGGAAACTTCAATGCTGGGATAACCACATAACAAACACTGAACTTCGCAGAAGAACAAAAGTAATTGAGGCAGTAGAGAGGATAACAAACCTGAAATGAATCTGTGGAGGAGTGGAGGACACATTGCAAGGATCCGGGACCACAGGTGGACCAAGCGGATTGTATAGTGGAGGCCTAGACAGGACGCATGCCGAATAAGAGGACGACCACCAACTTGATGGGCAAACGACATTAATCGTATTTATACTAACTGTATATATACAGAAGGCACAAAATAGAGAAGTGCGAAAGCAAACCAGGAAGGCCTATGTCCATCAGTGAACAAATATGGGCTGATTGGTGATGTGCCTTCTAAGACCACCATTAATGTATAACTCAGAAACCTGGTCAATAACCAAAGAGCAAGAGAGAATGTTAGAAGTGGCGGAGATAAAGATGATGTGTTGGATTAATGAGGAGAGATAGAGTAAGACATAAGAGAGTAAAACGTACAGCAAAAGTGAAAAAGTTGAGCAAGAAAATCCAGAAAAATAGGTTAGGGAGATGGGATGAGAATTATTTCAGTAAAAGACTAGATGACTGTGAGATTATGGGTAAGAGAAAAAGAGAATGCCCGAAGTTGAGGTGGATGAATAAAATAAATGAGGACCTGAAAGAGAAAAAAACGAAACCCTAAAACCAACTCAAAATAGCCTTGGGCTTGGGCTCCATAGCTTGGGCCATCATAGACAAATTATATCTCTGGCCTTGGGATAAGGTTAAGTTAAGAGTGTTAAGAGAAAAAAGAAGAGAAAAAGACACTTTATCTCATAGACAAATGAAGCTTTATCTACCCTTCATCAATAAAAAAAAAAATTAAAAACCAATATTATATATTTTAGAATTGATATTTTACTGTGACCGCAATTAATTATACTTTTTATTGTTAATTATCGACTTTTCATCCAACTATTATTATATTTATAAATTCTACAATTTGTGCACGCTCTTCTAGTATAATTTTGAATTTGAAATTACGCGCCTGCGGAAACGTCAGACGCGGATACTTTTCAAATGTTTTATACACGAAGACTAGATACCAGGAGTTTAAACGTAATGTTAAAAAAATGGTCTCAATTTCAGGGACAGATCTATTGCCGGTAGAGGGCGCTCGTGTTCCTAAGATACTCGTTTAAATCCTTACGCGGGAAGTTTTGTTACTATTGAAATGAATGTTTTAGGAAATTCTTAGAAACTTTTCAAGTGCTGTAAATGCAAAAATATAAAGTAAGTAACTACAAATTGCCTTAAAAAATTTACTAGTTAAAATTGCCAAATGCCTATTAATTTCAGTATTATGATTATGTATTACGTATTATTATTTATATTAGAGTGAATATTTTTTTTATTAATAGTAAGCGCAAGTTAAGGAGGTTCTGTAACCTACAATTTTAACTATTACAAAATACCAGTTCGACTGAATCTAATGTAAAAACTTTGAACTTTGAAATTAACTTTACGTATAA
Organism: Altica lythri; assembly: GCA_964028335.1. Lineage (NCBI taxonomy): Eukaryota > Metazoa > Arthropoda > Insecta > Coleoptera > Chrysomelidae > Altica > Altica lythri. The sequence goes on from OZ034802.1 coordinate 76,360,336, forward strand.
ATAAATACGTCATTTCTGTAATCCCAAAATTTTCACCTCTAGTTACTTATAGATATTAAATTTTAAAAATCATATGGGTATTTTATCTCCTTATACACGGGCTCTTTTGTCTAGGGATGAGAAATTCTTGAAAAACATCAATATATCGAAAGCGATAGACATCGGTGGACATAATATCAATGCATCGAAAGAAAAACATCGGTGTTTCGAACATCGGTATTAAATATATCACGTAACTTTTATATTATGTATAAATCTGGGTAATGCATTATTTTATATTTGTAATGTTCCACATACACATATTAAAAATAAAATACGACACATTATACATACATTTATTTAAACAACTTTAAAATCATATCTGATAAAATAAATGTAAAAGATTACTAAGAAAATAAACTCAAAAAATTGTAATAAAATAAACTTAAAAACACATAAATAACTTCTTTAAATATAATTATAAGCCCAATATCCATCTGGTAATGAACCTAAAAATATAAGCTTCGAAAGTGGGCCGACCAAAAACCAAAAATCGTTGCAGAAGCCTTTAAAAATAGTATTTCTGACGAAACAAAAGAATACAAGTTTGGAAATACATGTTTCTACTCCTCCCAAATTTGTAGAGTTTTTGCTTTTAAGTCTGCAATAGGAATTCCGACGTATAAAGAGATTTCTGAAAATTATTTCTTCATATCTCTTACATTAATATTTTGCTGTTTATTTTCCACCGGTTTCTTATGATACTACCTTATGTCCAATTACTGCTCTGGTTCCTCACGAGAAGTTAAAGTACTTGTAGATATACTTGTATGAAGAATACTAACCTGACAGGCAACATAAAATACAAACAGTTTCCAAGAGCTTAGCTTTTTTCTTTCTTTTATCAACTTTTTATACGATATACCTATAAGATAAAACATCAATTTTTAAGGTGCGATATATCGATGTTTGTTATATGGTTCTGCTACTTGGCAATCGCCAGATAAATTAATTGTTTATAACACAAATTTTTAACAGATATTATTTTGATGTTACTCACTTTTGGTGCTTTGAATATACCCACTTTTTTTACATTGTCATCTGCCTTTCGCCCACTAACACAACCATAAACAGCACAATACTTTCCCATTTCTTTTTATTAATTTTATTACAAGTAATTTTCAATAAATTAATATCATATATTTAATTTAATTTCGTGAAATTTAAATGTCATAAATGTCATAAACATTGGTTCGGGTCTCTTAATGATCCTCGCGCCGCCAGTGGCGAAAAATAGAACTATAATCTGGCCCGATTATTGAGACCAGAAATATTATGAAAAAGCCTATACCGTGTAAACTCCTGGTATCTAGCCTTCGTGGTTTTATAGTTCAGCGTTGCTTAAGACGATACAAAAGTGGTTATTTTATCGTGTTTATTTTATTTAAATATGGCTTGTGAACAAAAAGCTCTTATAGAGATGGTAAGTCTTTGTTTCTCTATAAAAAATATAGAAATTTCGTTAATTTACTACTATAAAACTTATATTGGTTTAATTCTTGGAATTGTGTGCACTGTACTTAAACTTAATATTACTTTAAAAATTTAGCCTACATTAAACATTAGTAATCAGTAATATTATTGTTTAATTATTTAGAAACTATAATTTCTATTACGAATAAAATTAAAAAAACTACAAAATTTTCCGAATGATCTAAAACAGAAGAAGACAATGATGAAGTTGGCTACATTTCTTATGAAAGTTTGAAATTTGTTGTTTAGTTTTAAGTTCTATTTTGCATATTTTAAACAATGCGAAAAAGCCTTTGTAAGTATTTTATTATCAAATTATATAAATACTACCTTTTCCACAATGAAGGTTTATGTTATTATTAGATTTCAATAATATTTTTCATCTTTATAGAAAAAATCATCTACAGTATAAAATATACGGGAATATTTTATTTTTATACCACATAGTTTTATTACCTTCTGTTTCAAAAGTTACTCAATATCTGAATAAATTGCATGTCATTTTTAGAGTATAACTGGGAAAATAGTAAAAAGATCTGTGAAAAGTTGTACTTTCTCAACTGAATACATTAATATAATGGTTAACGCAGCTATGTTTAACATTTTATATAGAAGACTTCGTATAAATGAGAATGATTTTAAGTTAAGAACATTTAAAGGTATTCCGTTTGTTGTGGCAAAAGATAAAGATAGATCTACTAAAGATCCTCGAGTAAAGACATTTTTATCTACAATGAAAGGAATAACGGAAGCTATAAAGAAAAAATATGTAGGTATACAATACTTTTTTTTATAAAAAAATCTTCTTTCGTCTGTCTTGCATTTATAGTTTTCTATTAAATATGACCTTTCTTTCTTGAGCCTGCTCTCAGTAGTTTTTTTTTGGTTCAATCGATGTAGATTTTTATAAAATATTTATGATTTGTATTGGATTTTAGTTGAAAGTAGCTTACCTATTTCTTAAAGATAGCAATGCTGAAGTGTTGGAAAGCTATAGTTTTCATTTATATTATAAATCTCAAGATGACAGCACAAATAAATATTTACCAGATGATGTCAAAGAAGCTACCAAAGCACTTTTAACAGCTATAAATAGTTTACAGGATATTGAAAAACTCGATGAGAACACTGGGTTTGACATAGAATTTATCTACAATGATGGTAAGGATTATTATATTTCTGATTTCTGATTTTAAAAATGATTTTATTTTTAAAACATCTAACTTGAAAATTGAGAGTAGGTATTAAAAAAACTTGCCACTTAATATATTTTTTAAATATATAAGTGATGTTGGGGTAAATTTTAAAGAATATTTTACCCCTTTCGCGGAGAAGGCAAATTTTTGGTAGCAAACGTTTTATTTTAACTTTTAAAACATTTCACAATATCATTTAACTAATTAATAATTTGAAGCACAGACTAAATTTAGTGTTTATAATCAAACATGGGGGAAAATAAAATACACAAACCTATATTTATTTGTTTATGGAATTAATTGTTTGTATATTTTTATTTGATTTCCATAATCTTCATTTTAAAGTTGATATTTTTACGTTCAATTTTAAAATAATAGTTTTTAAAGTAAAGTTGAAAAAATATGTTTTTTAGAAACACCTCTCAACTATGAGCCTTTCGGTTTTGGACCTGCAATTAATCCATATTGCATTACATCAACGATGTCTTTGCAGCGCTTAGGTCTAATTCATACTGGATATCATAAATTAATTGCTAGACGAGGAATAAAGAATGAAGTATGTTCGATTTTATTATAAAAAACACTGTATTCTTATAATCTTACAATTATTTCAATTTATTGCAAAAATAGTTTTGGTACAAAATATACCTTCACACATGCTCAAAATCTAAGGATATAAAATTTTTTAAATATTTATTTTAAAAATTAAGCTATGCTGGACAGTATAACACAATTCTAGCCATTATTTTTATAATTTACAATTTTAGTCGACATTTCATTAGTTGTTTATCTATTCTTTTATTGCAAAGGTGTTTTGAGAAATTATTGCAACATGCCTCGATGCCATTTGGCCGAAAAAAAAATTTTTGAGGGCTGTGGTGATGATTGTGGCAGGAATACGCCAAATTGATGTGGCAAACGCTATAGAAACCACTCAGAATATTATCTCACGTTTCTAGAGTTGTTATCGTGAAACGGGAAGCGTTCGGGAAGTGCATTTGGGAGGATCAAGGATAACAACACCTCATATGGACCGATATGTTCAGTTAGAAGCGAGAAGAAATCGTACAGTGACGGCATGGCAGTTAATTAATTATCTCCATAATGTGACTGTTTCCAGACATAAACTCTACAAAAGGTTGAGAGAAGGTAATTTAGGAAGACCTTGGATATGTCAACCTTTAAACCGAGAGAATCGTACCAGTCGATGGTAAAATGTTCTTTTTACCGATGTACCGTTTTTGGTCTGTATCCACTTTCTCGAAGGATACGCGTATGAAGAGAACCTGTCGCAAGAAATCGAATGCAACATACAAAAGAGGCACAATTATGGCATGGGCAGGATTTTCGCCTTACAATAGAACTGAGCTCGTTCTGCTGGATCGTTTTTTATCATCAGAGCGCTGCGTTACAAATGTTCTAGAACCTGTAGTTGTTCCATACGCGCAAAAGATTGGTCCTCATTTTATCTTGATTCATGACAATGCTACTCAACATAAAGCCAGAGTGACAAGAAATTTCTTGGAAGAGCAGAATATTCGAGTTTTGCCCTGGTCAGCTCAATCACCAGATCTCAAACCTATTAAGCATGCGTAGGGATATCCTTCAGTGGCGAGTTTTTCAAAATCAGAATCAATTTCAAGCTGTTTCAAGCTCTTCAACAGTGCTGGATGGCGATTCCCAATAAAATCTGAATTACTTTATCCTCCGTATGAAAAGACGCTTTAGAGCCATTAGAAATGCTCGAGGAGGCCATATTCCTTATTAAAATTGTTTTTTCTCTGTTTCAATTGTAATTTTTTTTATAAAAAACTGCGGATTAACAAATTTTCGTTTTTTGCATTACATTTTAAATTGTACTTATTTTTTTATGAAAATGACTCATTTTGATATCTTCGTATCCAGTTATTCCATGAAATACTTTTAAACCATTTTATAAATAAAGTTTTAAAATAGCCCTAGATTTTAAGCATATGTGTATTTATTCTATTTTATCTACTTTTGTTAAACTTTTAACTTTAACTGAATATGAAATATTCGTTTTATTATAAATCTTTAACTATGTAGATAATATATTAAAAACTTTTTTATAGCCTATCAATGCAATTGCCAGCCCAATATCTCTAGAAGAAACAAATAGCATAGACCGATTATTTTCCCCCCAGTTTCGGAATAATGTAAACCTTGAGGAACAGAAAACCCAATCAGATTCTGAAAAAACAGTAATGATAACTGAAGAAGTTGTCAAGAACAAAAAAAGATTAAGTAATAAATTTTGTTTAATAACAATTTTTTTTTGTAATAGTTAATGAAATTATTTTTATTTATTCTAGTTGATGCTCAACAAGAGATTATAGAAAAACCACATAAATATCAAATTATTGACGGTATTACTATATCAGGTAATATTTTGGTATATTAGCAACCTTTAATAATGATATAACTGATAAAATATGTATATAAAGATAGCAATTAATAATAACAATTTAAATTGTTGATTCGAATAACAATTTGCATGTAAAGAACATTCCTAATACACATTTACAGAATAATTATCATTTGATAGTAATTAAAAAAACTTCTAAAGGTGCGTTGGATAATTTTTGGTAGAAGAAAATCTTATGGCTACTCTATTTTTCGTAATGATAGACCAAACAGAATTGGTGAGGGAGTGTGTGTTTTTCTTTCAAATTTAATCTATCAAAATTTTATTGTAACCCCTATTCATATTAATACTCCTAACTCTGAAAACCTATGCCTAAATCTAAAAAACGCAGTTTTAGAAATAACATTTTGTTGCATTTATCGCCCTGGTGATACTTTATTAGACGATAATAATGCTATATTTGATTCTCTCACTCATCTTTGCACTAAATACAAAGACCTTATCATTATAGGAGACTTTAATTTCTGCGATATAGACTGGACTAGTTTTAATGCTTATACTCCCAGTTCTCGTTTGTTTATGGATTTTTTAAATAATTCTTATCTGACTCAATTAATTTCTTCTCCAACTTGATTTAGAACTGGACAGAGATAATCTTTATTAGATCTTCTTATTACTTCCGATCCTGATTTGGTTACAAATGTTGAACACTTAACCTCCTATAGGAAAGTTGGACCACACGGTACTTAAATTTGAACTTCAAGTAGCATATGAAATAAAAACTCATAAGGGGAAATAATAAACTATGTTGAACTTAACAATGATTTAAATCAAATAGACTGGGTTGAAACGTTTGCTAATAAATCTATTCAAGAAAACTGGTTAACATTTAATAATATTATAACATCATTATCAGCGATGAATAGCCGCACTATCTCGATTACTACATTTCCTTTAAATCCCTGGATAAGTTATGAAATTCAAGAGTTAATCAAACGCAAAAAGGTATTATGGCAAAGATATTTACGATCTAGATCAGAAGCGGATTATACAGCTCATAGAAGATTTTCAAATCATGTTAATTTAACAATTAAAAATGCTAAAAAAATCTACGAAAGTAATATAATCAACAGCGATAACCCTAAACGCTTCTTCAAATACATTAGAACACACATATCGAGCAAAGTTCAAAGCCCACAGATTCGAACAGATGATCATACGATTACGCAAGATGACCTTAATTAAGGTTGCAGATACCTTCGCTAACACTTTTTATGAAAGTTTCACCACTGAACCTGCAGGAGGACTTCCAATTGTTGATTTAAAGTCCAAGAACCACCTCGTCCCTTACAGACATGCAATTCACTGAAAAGTTTGTGTTAAAAAATTAATTTATCTTGATAGTTCTAAATCTCCTGGACTGGATAATATTTCGGCTTTTTTTTTCTAAAAACATGTGCCACATTTGTTGCAAATGGGCGCACACCGAATTAGTGGTAATTCGAAACGCTTCCCTAAGGGCAGTACGTTATATGGAAGAAATTTTAACACCACACGTGATTCGTTTTGTGGATAATATGGAAGCAGATTTTATTTTACAGCACGATAATGCTAGGTCACACGTGGCTAGGATAGTAAGAACTTTTTTAAATGACCATAATATTGAAGTTATATGGAATGGCCGGCTAACAGTCCAGATCTTAATCCCATCGAACATCTGTGGGATACATTGGGACGACGTTTATTGGAGCGGCAGCCTATACAAACCATCCACCAACTTGAAGAACTTCTTATTCAAGAATGGGAATAACTACCCCAGAAGTTGATCAGAAACTTGATTGAGATTATGCCCAGTCGTTGTGTTGAAGTTATCAGAGGCAGAGGAGGGCATACTCACTACTAAGAATTGTTTTCAGATACTGCCTTATTTAAAGATGAAAAAATAAAATCATTATTTATTGACTTATTGCAATTTGAAATTTTTATTCCTACATAACACTTATTTCGACAGGTTTAAGACATTTACTATTTTAACAATAATCTGTTACAAGTAAAGTAGAAAACGATAACTTTTTCAAAAAACTATTACACAAAAAATGATTTAAATTTTTTTAAGTGGCTCCTTTTTCGTTTTGAGTAGTTTATTATATGAACAGCAGTTCAACCACGATTTTCTAAATCCTATCCTTTGAAATACTCAAGGGTTCTAGGAGGTACTTACAATTCATGGAAAAATTCTAGGATTTTCTTGAACATTTTCCTATGAAGTTTACGATAGGATACCATCGATTTTATAAAGAAATTTTTTAACTTTTTCCAGCCAGTCTGAGTTTGACTATGAATGTCCATGTCATTGTTTTTTTTTTTCGACTCTGTTCCATTTTACCTTGGTTCTGGTTTTTCTTTTTATTTATAACTATATTGACTAATCTAGAAATCAAAACCAACGAAGATATCAAACGTTGGTAGACAGTTATATAAATTTTAATTCAAAAAATATGAAAATACAGTTTTCACTGTTATCTGCAGTCCTCACCACTGCCTCAGATTCTTTTAAATTAAGGAATTCATTTTAGATTTTTAATGTTAATATATAGTATTTTTCCAGATCGGTCAGAAATTGACTCGTTATTAAATTCTTCCAGCCAATCTGAGTTTGACTATGAATGTCCATGTCATTTGCATTTAACAATTTTTGATTTTGTAACATGTACTATATGCAAAAAAGTATACCATAGTCCTTGTGCGGGATTTATGAATTATTCTTCTCAACCCGAAGAAGATTACAAATGTTATTGGTGTGGAAATAATGATACATTTCCAAAAGGCTCTGATTCTTCGATAACAGCTGTTATTCGGTAAGTAAATTTATTTGATTGAATATTGTTTCTTCTATGATTCATATATACTTCTTCAATAAATTAATGCACCACAAAAAAGTAACCAAAAGTTTAAAGTTAATTTAATATCATACATGATTTTATTGACATTAATTTTCATTAAAAGCACTAGAGTAAGTAGCATGCTATGAAAAAACAAAAATAAACAGTAATTTTCATTAGGTAACTGAAGCTGCCAGAAAACAGTTGATAGAAGTGTTTTCTGGGTTAGTCCTTAACGTTTTTTTTTTGTAAAATCTTTAATTTTGCTAGTATACAATGCGGAACAGTCGGAACACGTAATCTTACTTGCGAAGAATGTGCTCAAGCATTAGTTCTGTTTAGGAAGATTAGGAAATATATTTTAATTGGGGCTTTTTTGCCATCTAACACATCTACCGGTCGTACTGCAGCCTAATTAGGCTTTATACTTTTCCATTGGTTCATGGTACCGTTGTCAGGGTATTGGAATTCTATTCAAATTTGTACCAGTTCCAAAGGATGGGTGCTGTATGCTATTTTTTCAGTTCACCTTTTGACACCAAAGATATCGCATCAAAAGCTTCTCTTTTATCGCAATTTAATGAGTTACATGCCTTTTTTATGTTAAATAAGTTTAAACATACTAAAACCATTTTATTTTTTAGGTTGATTGTATACAGCTTAATCCAAAAAAAGGAAATTCCTCATGAATTGGTAAATGCCCTTTCCTTAAAAGATAATACCAAGTTAGTGTCAGTTATGAAGGATTTGAATATATTTGACTCTACTCCAGACAAGTTGGGAGATGTCACGTATGTAATATTAAACCGTAAACTATATACTCTATTTAAATATTTTTAATTTTTAGTAAATACAATGTTCTAGAAGTATCTAAACTCACGGAACCATTATTTAAGCATGCAGAAGATTCGCAGTTTTTGTTAGGTTTATAAAGTTGTTTGTTTAAAATAGTTAGTATTTGTGTTTGTTCATAACGTTAATTTTTGAGCAATAAATATTTGATATAATACGTAAGTTATTTGTTGAAAATTGCGATATTATTAATAATAAAAAATTATTATAAATAGTCAAATAAAAAAAGTTGTTCCTCAACCCAAAATAAACAAGAATTTGTATTATAATGTTATGTAAAACAAATTGTTTTAACTTTTTGTAATCTATGAATATTGACCAGCATTATATATTTGCGTGATTAAATGCACTGTCACTTTCATTAGGTGGTTATTGGAGCATTAAAAATATACCTTAATCGAGAGTTTAAATGCGAACAATATAAAGTAGAGGGTAAACTGAATGTTAGTTATTTTTACTTGAGTATATATTTTTTTACACTTTGTCTCGTTTACATACGTGCTGTTCTGAGTCATTTAATTACAACCCTAGAGTAGAAAGGTAAAATTTCCCATTACAGTACGTCTAATGTACCCTTGTAATCAAACAAACATTAACGTAATGAGAAATTTGGCGTCAAAGGGGTAGTTTATAGTTATAAAGCACCAGTGAAATCAATAAATATAAAAATCAATATTTTCATTAATTATGGAATCACTATAAGTTATAAATAATTTAAAAATAGGTAAAACATAAAGGAATATTTTTATTAATTTAAACATAAGCTATTCCAGATAAATCTTTTAATATTAGGTCCGAAAGAGGGGTTGATACAGAAAAAATGACAAAAAATGGGCAACGGAACTTCTCCTAACCTGTTCTCTTTTAAGTAAGTCATAAAGCAAGAAATTGAAGAAGATATCTGGTAGATGAAATGAGACCACATGGTTTGAAATACCTGCCTTAGAGAACATTCCAGGTAGATATACATTAACATGCGGAATGGCAAAATTCGAGAACTCAACTCAAGTTAAAGGATTACACCTAGTAGACACTCGGTTCTGAGACTAAATAAAGGTTCAGGAACAGGAATTTATAGCAATAGCGGAAATGTAAAACTACTGAGCAGAAATATATGCGCAAGGGAAAATAACTTGAGGGTTTATAAATCTAAGCGGATCAACCTATACACAGATGACTATTGAGGCCTTAAAGACCTCCAATGCCGAGTAGAACTCAATATTCTTGCGGAAAATAACAGTGTCAAACTAGTATGGGTACCATGACATAAAGGAATAAAAGCAAAAGCAGGCTGATAAACCAGCTGTAAGACTACTAAAAAAAGGAGTAACCTTAACGCGTAAGTAAAACTTATTTGACGTTCGTCGCTCTATCCATTTTTGTAAGACCGCAACATCTCCTCCAGTACTCCAATTGTGTTGCTAGAATTTTCATATTCGTTGAATTTTATAATTTTGGAACGAAGTTCCCTTTCGCGCGTTACGAACAGTTACGGCTGACGCTAGGAGCTAGCCCAAAAAAATTCATACCAAAAGTTGTCACGACACTATGCACCGACACAATGCACCGACACACGCATGTTTCTCTCTCTCACAGACCAAAAAATAAATAACTCTCTCTCCCTCTCTCTCATAGATAAATATATTACAATTAAAAAGACACTATTTTAAATTAAAAGAAAATGTACATTAAAAAGAAAATACTGTAGAAAAAAACATAATTACCTATAATAGTATTATATTTTATTTCATCCTGTTTTTATAAATTAATAAATTCATAAACATTTTAAAAATAGTTCGTAACTTGACTACGTCAAATTACCTTAACTGTCAGTCACTGTCAAATATTTTAATTTTAAATTTTTTGTATTGAATTGTTAATTCCTGTTTTAAATTATAAAAAGTAATTTTAAAAAGATGTGTTATTTAAAGCTCTGGTATTGTATAAATGGACACTTTTGTTAAAAGAAACGAACTGTTAGGTAAGTAGAGATTTTATACAGACAATAATAAATGCTTATGTATGTATAAACACTCTGTTATGTTTACAAATTACTAATTCCTTCACTAATTAATCGAAAGGAACTTCGTTCCATCCGGGTGTCCCTTGACACCTCACACTTTTTTTTGTCGTTTTTTATCCATTTGCCATATTTTATTCTTCTAATTTTTATAATACTTTCCCGGTTTTTCTTTCAGTTTTTTTTTTTTGATTATTTTCCCTTTTACTTTAGTGTCTCGTTTGAAACCAACTTGTTACCCACTTTTTTGATTCTTGTTTTTTTTATTCTTCCCTTTTATCGATTTTACACTTTTTTCTATTTCCTTTTTAATTTTTGTTTTTTTACCATTTCTATAATTTTTTCCCAGTTTTACTGGTTTTCAATTTTTTTTTTCGATTTTTTGTCGCAATTTTGTTTATTATTTTATTTTTATTTTTCCACATTCCTGTCGATGACAAAACCAAATAAGCTTTTAACTTAATTATTTAGCAATCGTGTTTTTCGTTTTTTTTCTTTTTTTTTTTAAACTGTGCGATTATATTTTATATCTTTTTTCTGTTTTTTCGGTTTAATCTCACTTTTTCGCTTTTGTTTCCAGTTTCTTACCCATTTTTCAATGATCTGTCACATTTTCTTGGTTTTTCTTTTTTTTCCTTCCTCTTTTAGTTTTTTCTATTTTATTATATTTCACTTAATTGCTCGTTTAACCAGTTTTTTACCTATCTGTAATCATTTTTCTTTTTTTTTTAATTTTTCCGGTTTTTTGCTCTTTGTTTTTATATTTTCCTTATATTATTTTTTCTTTAAATCTCTGTTTTATTTTTGATTCTTTTTCCAATTTTAGTTTTTTTTATTTTTGCTAGTTTTTCATCTTTTTTGTTGTTACATACAGTATACAGTTTATTATTTTTTTTTTATTATCTTTCATTTTTTCAAAATGTTTCATTCCGTTTTTACGATTTTTATCATTTTTCGTTTTTTCCCAATTTTTTTCAACTTTTTATTTAAATTTTTTCATATTATAATCGTTACTATTTTATTTAGGACGAAGACAAATCCAAATAAACTTTCTAACTGTATTATTTATAAATCGAAACACAACGCCAAATGTCTCCGCAACCTAGATGGAATAGATGTATATCGGTAAAATAACTTACACTGCCATCTATTAAGAATTGGTAGAACTAAATAATAAACATGTATCGGAAATAGTTATTATCCTAACAAGTGTGGAAAGTTATACTTTCCCGCACGCGAACTGCAGATGCCCCAGGAACGACGCGAAGCGGAGTTCGGGCAAGCAGTTAAGTGCGGGAAAGTTAATTTCCGCAAGAGTTAGGATCAATATTTTTTCTACAAGCAAAATCACCTAGAAAATTATTTAGATATTTGAAAAGATGCGATTGTGACAATTAAATCTTTCATAGTGTCAATAAATACACGACTGTAGCTATAGCAACCCTACTTAAACAGGTAAGTTTCTTGTTGCTTTGAGTAAGGTTTACAGGGGTGATTTAATAAATTATGATTTTTTTAAAAACAAACATTTTAAAAATCCCTATTTTCATGTAAAATAATCTCATTTTTTTTACTATTTGTATGTAGTCCAACATAAAGGTAATAATACAATAATTTGTCAAAAAGGTTATCGGAAAACATGTTCAATTAATTAAAAAAAAAAATGCGTGCGGGACAAAACCTTACCCGCACCCCGTGCGGGAAAGAGATATTTTCTAAATTAAAATGGGTGCGGGAAAGTGTTGTTTTACAAATGCTTGTAGAAAAAATGTTTTTTACCGTTTAAAACTTCCCTGAATTTCACAAATAATTCAAAGCAAATATGTTTCAAATCGGCCCAGCAGTTCTCGAATTTTAGCAAAACTAACGAACAGAAATTCATTTTTATTTATATAGATTTGTAGAATATATTTCTGCATAGAGATATTATTTGAGTTAATCCGGCAACATCTAAAAAATGAACTGGGCAAAAAGCACGTGAATTATTCCATTGCGTAAAACCAGCGCGTGCGCTCAGTTTAAATCTCGGCATGGTTCTTCGCTGTCAGAGACCTGTGATGTTATTTCAAACCGATTGCTAGATGGAATAGCAAAGAAGTTAAAATTACGCCGCACTGACATTTGACTTAACGTTTTTTTTTTATCATCTCCATTTGAATTTATTTGTGTATATATTTTTTTTATATAAATTTACGGTACAAATAAGTAAAATTTCGGTGAAAATGCCCGCTGATTCGGAATTAAATCAAGTTTTGGTTAGACGACAAGAAATTAACGAAGCTCTGGACAACGGAGACGAAATAAAAATTAAATACAGGGTAGTTAATGTTTATACAGAATTTAAAGAGTTTACTAGGAAGGAGATCAAAAAATATGAGGATACTTTCAAAAAGTAAGTACAATTTATTTATATTTTAATTTAATAACAATATAAAGAAAATTTGATCTTAATTATAAATTTTGTTAAATTACAATTTATTCAAGTAAAAAATGATAATCAAATACGGGAAAGTGGCTCATTTTAGGACTAATTGCAAATATTAAAAATGTTTAAGATTAACTTTAAATATATATTACTTACAAAATTAACGAATAAGTAAATATAAATTGTACAATTTAATTATATTGCTTTTGTTTCATTATATTCAATATTTTTTAAATATAAACATGGTTTTTATTTACTGATAATAAATTAACAAGTTTTTTTATATCTGTTTTTCATTGATTAATATTTGTGAGAAGCATATATATATAGCTTATAGGTAGAAATATTCAAAGTACAGACTATTTTCGAACTTTACATAAGTATTGGAAAATTCAATTTAAGAATGTTTTGTGCAAATCTATAAAAACCATGTTTATAGGTATTTGCTGATAATAATTTAACAAGTTTTTTAACTTCCCGCTAAAAAAAAATTAAATTTTTTTTTAAAATCGGGAAGTTATTGGTTTCACCCCGTTTTTCGAAAATCGAGTTTTCATCGGATCTCAACGTTTTGAGGTCTTAGGAACCTCCCCTGACTATTTTTACGAGGGTGTCTGTATGTCTGTATGTACGTGTGGATGTGTGTGTGTGTGTGTGGATGTATGTAAACCTTTTATAACTTTTGAACGGCTTGACCGATCGGAATGAAATAAAAAGCATTCCAAAGAGTTCCATCTAACTTAGATTACCTGTAAGTTTGAACCGATTCGAGCCGGTAGATTTCGAGAAATTTCAAAATAACCGAAAAAAACAATTGGTAAAAATGATGTTTTTTGGGCATATCTTTTTGGCTATTGCATCGATCAATTTCATAACCTAATCAGCTCTCAAGCTTAAAAAGCCACGTCGAATGCCGTTTTGCAAATTAAAATCGGTTGATTGGTTCGTGAGATATCGTTGTCGAAAAATTTCAAAAAAAGTGTTTTTTTTTTCAATAACTTAGAGATTTTTTGACTAACCGATTTTGCACTCCCGGTAACGTTTTTAGGTCTCAAAAAACTGCGTCGAATGCCATCTTGAACATCAAAATCGAATAAGGCGTTAAAAACTTATGGCTTTTTAAACATTTCAAAAAAAGTCAAAAACGTCAAAATACGTCACGTTACGATAGCTTTGCGGTTAAAACTAGCGGGAAGTTGCAAGGATCGCCTTTAAGGTCAACCTCTTTTCGAATTTTTTTATATATTTTTTCCATTGGTTAATATTTATAAGAAGTGTTATATTTTTCCTTCCTAAATTCGGGATAGGTGATAAACAGCAGAAAAACTTAACAATTTATTGATAAACACAAATAAGTAACAAGTTCTTAAATTAATCTACACAACTTTGATACAGTCACAATTACTGAATAACGTCTTTAAAATACCTCGTACAACAATTCGCACTTTAATCACTGTCTATCGCCAACTATTACGATTACAATTTTTCTTCTCCGTCCAAAACGGTCCCTTATATATGAAATTAAATCCTTCTAGAAATATCTCTAAAATTACATCTAGAACACTCTTGAATTATTCAGACGTTCCAAAAGCCACTAGAATATACCCAGATTCTTAGAACTGGTGTCTGTCTCGCACTACTTCCTAGGCGACAGGTCCGGAACAGCTCGTAACGGAAGCATAGCATATATGTAGAAATATTCAAAATACTTTACATAAGAATTGGAAAATTCAAATCAACATCCCTTATTATTTCCATTCTCTCTCTCTCTCTCTAAGAATGTTTTATTGTAAATAGATGTGCAAATCTATAAAAACCATGTTTATATTTACTGATAATAAATTAACAAGTTTTTTTATATATTTTTTCCATTGGTTAATACTTATGAGAAGCATATGTCTTATATGTAAAAATATTTAAAGTACAGATTATTTCTGAACTTTACATAAGTATTGGAAAATTCAAATCAACATTCCCTAAATATTTCTATTCTCTCTCTCTCTCTAAGAATGTTTATGTTAATAGATGTACAAATCCAAAAAAAAAACAGAATTTTTAATAGTTATTTAAGCAACAAGTGTATTAATAAGGGCGATTAACAATTGAGATATTTTAACGCGCGAGCATAGCGAGCGCGTTAATATTCGAGATTGTTAATCGCTATTTTAATTCACGAGTTCGTTACAAAACTTTTCCGTCGACCGTACTTTTCAGAAATATCATTTTTTTATTTTTCAAATACAAAATAAAGTAAATAATGATATGGTCCATTTCACCGTTTTTGGCCGATGACAGAAATCATACTCGAAGTAAATTTAGAGTTACATCTCTCTCAGATACAGGCAAGTTAGAAATTTAAATGAGGAAGTTTGTTTTTTAATACAACACTTACGTAACTGCATCTTGTTTCACCGGTAGATAAAAAGTATTCAATACGGAAGTCTTGACTTAATTCACATTCCTAGTAACCTTCATGTACGGCTCGTTGTTGAAGGGTTGAATTTAATAATTATTAATGTCATATTTTTGTAGATGTCAAACCACACTGATAGTTTCAGAAACTTACGACCTTATTTAGACAAAAAAAACTCTCCGCCATTGGTAACTTGGATGACAGTTTAATCTTATTTCAGTGGTTTCTAATATCAAATCGGCCAAAAACGGTGAAATGACAGTTATTACATTACTAACATTGACAGTAAGTATCAAGAGGAGCTGCTTGATTTTTTGATTTTTCAAATGTACAGAATTTTAAACAATAAACTAAATAATGATAAACAGTGACAGTTAGTACTAACAATGACAGACAGGCTACTCGATTTTAAATGTTTTAGTTGAAATCGTTGATTAATAGAAAATCATTCATTAATAGGGGTTATTAATCAACGATTTTGAGTGTGTTAAAATTCATCATAAATGAACGGTCGACGGAAAAAAACTTTATTCTATAAATTACTGATTGAAGCATTAAAATACGAAGTCGTTATTGACATTTGATGTATTATATCTATCCAAATTTCTCGTATCGTTTCCTTAAAGCCGTTTTAGACTATTAGTCAATTGGTTTAAACTAGCGTTCTTAAAGTACGAATTACAGCCCGTTCAGACGGCATGTCCGCGGTTTTAAATAAGATAATCGTGACACTCAATCATATGACACCCGGCGAACCGGAATGAATTTCTATATTCATGTGTTTTTTTTTCAAATTATCTCGGTTAATAGGCTAGTTGACTCTTTTTTAAACTAGGTCCTAAATAGTTAATATTTGTGCTACAAAGGTAAAAAAAATATTACTATATTTTTTCAACACCTATGAAACCATAAAACTGTAATTTAAAATCCATCTCTTCATGTAGGTGCGAAAACGCTGTCCGCCATTTTATGACGTCATACGTAAACAATCATTTGACATATAAACACGGACAATTTTCCAGTTTACTTTACTTTAAAAACATGATTTCAACTAATTTCCATAAAAAATACAGTAATTATCGTTATTGCATGGTCCGAGAATGCAAAAACACATCAAGGAATAGTAGGAATACAAATAGATAGTAGTTACATTATTCAGAGGTTACGATACTTATGACATAAATGAGTAGGTACTTTTGAATCCCTCCCGAAAAGAATAAATACACTCATTCTTCCTTTTTATGTCTACTATTTAACAACTCACTGTACTTACATAGAAGTCTTGACATTTCTTAGCTCGGCAGAGCAGAAATCTGGATTCAAGGCAAAGAAATTACTAACCATTAATGTATCAATTTTTGGCAAATTTGTGCTGTCTGCTTTTGTGAAACCAACGTCCATAATGAATTTATTATTGTTTTTCAATAAAGCAAATAAATTAAGAACGTGATAAGGAATTTTTATCGAAATATTTATACTTTTAATAACACCACGTCAAATTACTCGTTTTGTTTACAATTTGTATGACGTTACAACATGGCCGACAGCGTTTTCGGCGATTCAAATTAACAGATTTTTTAAATTGAATTTTTAAATTAATCTTACGCATTTAGTTATAAAAATCGATATATTTCGTTTTCGTAAGCTAAATACTGTAAGAAATACTCATTTATTGTATGAAATTAGTTATGTGTCAAGTAGCCTATTGGTAATGGATTTAAATAACTTTTATATTGAAAAACTTTTTAAAATCTTTAATTCTCCTAAATAAAATAGAAAAAGTTGATTTTCGATTTTTGTAATTGTTTAAAAAAAGGGCAAAATTAGCAGTGTGTATAAGGATTGTTCTTCTACTACCTCCCAAATAGCCATTTCGAACCTTCAAATAACTGAAAAAGATTTTTTATGCACGACCGGGCGGTAAAGTACAGATTATTGCATACATTTAGCGGGCGATAAAGTGTAAATGGCGGGCGGTAAAGTAATTTTTTTGTCTTAAATTTTAAAATACTTGCAATCATCTAAACTGACAATGAGTCTAAATAAAAATGGTCACCACCTATTTTGACTTTGTTGTTAGGGTAACGACAACATAGGTATATAGATTATTGTTTTAAAATATTATCTCTAGCCTCTGTGCATATTACTTTCAATCAAATTATTTATTTTAAATAACAAATGAATACAAATTATTAGGTGAATGGTTATACAGGGTAAGTTGTTAATAATATCGAGGTTCGAGGTATAAAATTCATGCAAGTTGAAATGGCATTTATATTAAATTGTTCACAAAAAATAAAAATAAAAAATATCCTTTATAAGTTTTATTATTAAAACAATCGTTGAAATTTGACAGCTGACAGATAATATTTTACATGTGACAGTAGAGATTTGACATTTCAAATTTGGCATTTGACAGTTGGAACTTGACAGTTGACGTTTGATATTTGACAGTTGACGTTTGATAGTTGCCATTTGACAGTTGAAATTTGACAGTTGGCAGTTGACATTTGACAGTTGACATTTGACAGTTGATATTTGACATTTGACAGTAGACTTTTGTCAATTGACAGTTGACTTTTTTCAATTGACAGTGCAATTTTTTTATGAATGATTATTAAATCGGTCGTGCATAAAAGTTTGTATGTATTTCGGCCATAAACAGCGTTTATGGACCTTACGTGTTAATAGCCCTCGCCTGCGGCTCGGGCTCTTATTTACACGTTGTGGTCCATAAACGCCTGTTTTACGCCCTTGATACATAAATAACTATTATCGTGCCCTGGCACCCGGTTTTCAGTGAAAAAATCGGATGTAAATTGGGCCTGATCCGGCAAAATTTCCTAACCCGGTACACGGTCGAATCGTGTGAAGATGCACATTTAAAACTATGCGCTACTAAGCAGTCCGATAAACTACCCGGACCGTTCCGCTGTTACAGCCCGTTCTGACGGAACGGTCCGGGTAGTTATCGGAACGATAAAAATGTCCATAAACAATTAACCGAGAAAATTGAAAAAAAAAACACATGAATATAGAAACTCGTTCCGTTTCAACGTGTGTCGTGTAAATGAGTGTCACGATTTGGTTAAATTACCGTTTCGAATTTAAAACCGGGCCGGACATGCCGTCTGAACCGGCTGTTATACTCTCTAATTTATTGTCAGAGAATAAAACAATATGTAGAGGGAACTTTGGTGCTTTATTGCCTCGACTTTTTCTGAATATTATTTGAAAATCCTTGTTTTTTAATTTTAGAACCAACAAAAGCATATACATTTTTCATTGTATCCAAAAAAACTCTGATTTTAATAGTTGGGTCAACTGAGGTGGGATGATGGGAAGGGGCTTGTAACTTTTCTAGCAACCTTTTTGTGTAGCTAAATTGGTTTACATCTACTATCTAATTTAATGAAAAAAAAAAAAATATTAACACAATAGTTTATTCGACAAATAACACCACTCCTATTTTTATTCTTTTCGCATTTCGTTCTCACGTAAACTTAAATAATACGTTACGTTATATTTCACCTGATTTCCACTTTTGCGAAATCACGATTTGATTTGAAACAAAATTGTGTATATTTACGTGCGAATTTATTGTAATTGAAATATGAAAACGTGTTTTATACAGAGAATAATTCGCTTTCAAATTTTCAGTTTTATTTCTGGATTATTATCGGTGTTTTTTTATCATTCTAAACAAATATTTATAAAATCCTTGTTTGTAGTTGTTAACAACGTAATTCGTATAAATAATTTTAATTTACTTTGTGTTGTGCACGTGTTTTAGTTTATCATATTATTTATACAAAAAAAGGTTTAAGAAAGTACAAACATTCTAGTATTACTAGTAACTGTGTTTTTATTATCAGGTGACTATAGTATATTATATACCGAGGTGGAAAGTACTTCATTTTTCTCCGAAAAAATATAGAAGGAGATAGATTTTGTGTGCAATCCGACATGGAAAATTAACAAAGCAGCCATTAGGATACAATTCTGTGGCTAATTTTTCAAACAAATTATCAGTTATTTACAATTAGACAAGATTGAAACATATACAGGTCATTGTTTTCGTCGAACGGTAGCTACAGTACAACCAGAAATATAGTACGATTATTGCTTTGACTCGTTGATTAATTTATGACTGGGTTATCCTAACCCCAAATAAAAGTAACCCCGACCCCGACAGCTTGTTTGAATTGCATTTTGAACGTATTTGTGAAGATGTAATGAATTAAAATTTTTTATTGTCGAGATAGTTCGGTAAATTTGAAAAATGTGATTTTGGGAAAACTGGAAGTGTTTCAAAGTTATTTCTACCGTTATAATATCTTTTTATTTTTGTCACTATTTTTTTGTGCTTAGTCATTTTTTGTCATAAAGTAATTAAATTATTATCTTTCCACAAACGCAAATAAATTTTAAGTACGGCCCTTTTGTGAGGGTGCTAACTGGTAATAGAATTTCGCTTGAGGATCATAAAAATGGGTGAATGTTTTCCTACCGTAATCAGTGAGTCAAAGCCATAATCGTACAATAATTCTGGTCGTACTGTACTTTATTTGTTAATTATGATGGAGATGATCTCAATTTAAAACGTTTAGGAGGTTGGAAATCAAGTGCTGTTGCTGAAGGTTATTGTGAAAATTCACTAGACACCCAAACAAAAATTGCGGGCTTGTTAACCTGGTCTTCCTAGTCCGTCAACATCCAGCACACAAAAATATTCTTTCTTCAATGAAAACCTTAAAGAGGGAATAACATTCAATAATCAAAGCCCCGACAATTCTACGATAATTTTTGGTAGCTGGTACCTACCTATTATTGTTCGCGCTCTGATGTTGTTATTGTTACGTTACGCTTCTCTTAATAATAAATTCCACTGGATTTAATAAAAATGTATAATGTCTACACAATCGTTTATTCTACAATACAATTCGTTGTTATTATTCTGGAATCTGCAATCGTTGCAAAACGTATTTGGGAACATGGGAACATCTATTGTTTACATTTGAGATTATTTTTTTTTGTCCTTTCTTTCCGATCTGTGTTCGGCTAGTGCCTTATCCTTATAGTTTACTTTATTCTTTCTTTGGGTGCTGGTACCAAGGTACATATATATGTTTTTACAGAAATTTTATTCTAGTAAAGTTTCGTTTTTGGTTTTTGTCGTTATACTGGTTGCCTATATACCGATACTGATATAAAACGTTTGTCATATTTGCCAATTTTAATGATCTCTTTCTATGGAGGCGCGAACCAAGGGTAACGGATGGTAAGTAGCTACTTTCCGCCCTGGTTAACAATTTTCTACTTTCCAACTGTTTTGTAGGATGGAAAACCGTCTATTTATAAACATTTTGAATAAAATACTTCGTTAGTTCAGTTGGTTCGTTCAAGTATCTGTCCAAATTATTTTTTCTCAATTTTCCGTTATGCATATAGTTAATTCTAATTATTTTAAAGGCACACACATAAATTAAAAAAATAATTTATAATATATTCGTAATTGAATTAGTCTCGGCTTCTGATTAAAGATAAAATTTTATTTCCTGATTACATTCTCCTCTTGCAATAATAATAAATTTATGAATCACCAACAGTGCATGAATCAGTTCGTGGGTAATTTGAAACCAATTTATTTGCATGTCCTTTAAAATTATTGTTTTATACGTTTTATTTACACGATGATATGAAATGTCGTTTTCTTTTTTTTCGAATTAGGTGATTCCTATCAATAATTGTTTAAATACCGTTCAGTTATATATTTATGATTAAGGGTTTTTACGAGCAAAGATTGATGGTCATCCCGGTACTTTGATTTAACTAATAGATTTTATTTTATAGTATTATATTTGAAATTTATAAATTAGATATACAAAAAATGACATTAAGGAGAAAAATGTCACATCCGGTAGGACTCGAACCTTTAATCTCTACCTATAGCAAGTAGCACCTACTACCATCTCAGGCACAGATGCATCAGTGGTTAGTCGGCGTTTTTTATCACATCTTTATTCAATTCATGTCGCATAGGACACTTATTCAATTCCTTCTAAAGCACATGTACAGGGAGTTCCATTAAAAATCGAAAATCTGAGAACTAGATACAGAAGGGATCAAATATAATGATTATTGGCCCCAACATGTCCTATCCAAATGGCAATTCGTAGAACTAAACAATAAGTGTCACTTAGGAGGTATTGTCACTTCACCGTCGAATTACATAAATAAGTGAAAAATTAATTAAAAAAAAAAACATTTTATAGTGGACCCAATAGTAAATCTAAACCATTCTTGAACAGAAACAAAAATGAAAATGTCATCAAAATTGGTCCATCCGTTTAGGAGGAGTTCAGTGACATGCACACGCACAGGAGAAATATATACAGAAAGATTAAAAAAATATTATTTAAAAAAAATAGTAAATGAGCCTACGATTTATAGCCACTTTTTTTATCGATAACATTTTCAAAATTATTATTTTATTACCATCTATAAAGAACTTTGATTTAAAAATATACATACAGCCAAACGTGTAGCAGACTTATTAATTTTACTTTTTTATAAAAAAAAACTGTATTTTAAAATAAGTATAAAACAGGTTGTCATTTATTATGATATTGACCTTAGCCCTGATAAATAAGCGAGGAAACCAGTTTCAGAAACAATTCGCGCTCTTCAAAAGCAGACCTGTCCTGTTAAAACAAAACATTTTTTTTTAAATGATGAGACAAAAGTTTCATTCAATTTGAATCTAAATCTAAATTAGCTATTTATAAACATACGAAAATAATTAAAGCCTTATAAAAATTTGTGAATTTCGATAAATCGATAAAGTCGCAAAAATTTCTGTTAATGTACGTTGACAGTTTAAGTTAAACATATTAATTGTTTCGGTTGGAATTATCCCATTAATAATAAATTACAGATTAATTAAAAATGAATTAGTTAGATAGATATTCATTGGGTTGGCTGTTAGCCTGTATTACTGCAACCTTTACAGTTCTATTGTGAACACCTATCTCTAGAATAGAATTCTAGCACCTTGTCTATCCGTGCCCTCTTAATGAGGCTAAATAGTGTTGACAGTGGCCTCTCCAAGTAACTTGGTACTGCCGGTTTCTCATTTCCCAATTCCAGATACTGCGTCCTTGCAAGGCCTTCACATTGGCATAGGACATGAAATGCGGTTTCCTCCTCTTCTTGGCAGTATCGACAGATGTCTTCATCTGCCAAGTTTGCTGATTCATGTGTTTTTGAGCCGATAATGTCCTGCCAAGAGACTGACACGCATTCTGACATCGTTTCGTCTTTGTGAAAACAACTCTGCAGTAAATTTCGGCTAGTGTCCTTTTATACAGACTTTGACTTGTTGCTTTCCCGGTGATTTTTCCCACCAATTCTGGGCCTTCTCTAGCCTGCATTCTTCAATGGCTGCCTTTCTGAACGAGTCAGCAACCCCGCCGAATGGTTCTGGACCAATGATTGGGATATTAGCTTCCGCTTGAGCTAATTCATCAGCCTTCTTATTGCCCTGAAATCCTGAATGTCGCTAGCCGAGTATATGACTGACTACGGTTTTACCCGTTATTCTCTGACTTATGATCTCCGTTACATAGGCCCTTAGTTCAGCCTTAATCACTGTAGCATACGCATCTAGACTTAATTGGACTTGTATCATGTGTCTTCTACTAAATACACCCAACCATGTGCCTTTCTTAGTCTTTGAGCCATCGGTATACCAGATTGACTCCTCTTGAATTGGGGGGCTATTGTTCCATGATTCTCTTTTCAGTAATTGAACTCGAAAGTTTCTCACAAAGTTATACCTGGAGACTATCCTGTCCTTAGGCATACTCATTATTTGATCAACCCTATGATATAGCTCTGCTCGCTCTTTTCCCCTTAACAATGTTATGAGAGCCTGGCTGCCTGTAAGCAGTTGCCATAACCTCGCCCTGTATGCAGATATGCAAGGTGGTAAGTTGAGCAGAACCTGTAATGCGTCCGTTGGGGCGGTCCTCATGGCGCCTATGACATTCAGGCTTTTGAATGCTTCCCATCAGTTGCTTGATAGCCTCTAATTGTTGCGTTCTACTTCACCACACCACCGAACCATAGGTTAACATTGGCCTAATGACCTGTGTGTACAACCAGAAGTTCATTTTGAGGTTCAGGTCCCAGTTCTTTGTCTACACCTACCAAGGACTATTGTAGCTTTACGTATGACCTTTTGGATGTGCTGCTTTCATGATAGCCTTATGTCAAACACCAAAGCCTTTTTATTTGTGAATGGGACAACTGATGTTTTTTTTGGATTGACTGTTAGGCCTTTATCCAAATAAATTAGTTAGAAATGTTATTATACTAGGATCATTTTTAAAATGAAACTTCTTTGGCTATGTATTTAGGTATATATAAACCAAAATTTATGGAGAGTGAATTGGAATTATTTATAAAGTATTTCTAAAGCGTTCGAACATATTACGTCATACTGAAGATACTCGCGCCTTATAAAAGTAGTAGGAAAAAATAGTTATACCCAAAGTAACATCAGATATCAGAAATTTCACTTCTGTCGACGCTACCTATGGTTGCACACATTTTTTTTTTAATTTCACCCCACCTTAATCTCGGATTTAAAAAATGCAAACGGTATTCTCAATTTTTAAGATCAGAATTGTCCTGCGAAATGTAAGAAACGTTATAGGTAAATATTCTTGTTTCTTCGGATAAGTTTTCTTTTCTTTTTTAATAAACTTTAAACTTATGTTGTGATATAATTTGTAGACGTACTAGGTAAATATTAATATTTATTTTACGATTACAAAATATGATCAACTTTAATAGTTATAAATAAAACTTTAATCTTCGTTTAAAATAACATTGGTGGGCGACGACTTGAAAAAGAGAGTACTGATAATATAAATATTTTATTGTCAATCCACATACCGCTAAAGAGCTACATTTACAGGATATCCGTTGTATATAGAACGACACTGTCGTATTAAAAAAATTGCGGTTTAAACTGATTTATTTAAATTGTAACCATTTTTTTATTTACCTTAGCAGTAATTAAATAAAATCGTAATTTTATAAATAATAACTTAATCTTCATTTCAAACAAAGATACTGACAAAACATTGACGATTCACAGTGGATTCTAAATGACTGGTGCCAATACTCGTGTATTTATGACATAAATGACAAGAAACGAACAATTGACAAACAGTGACAGTGGACACAACATGGCGGCTGATAGTACTCCTGTCTTTAGTGTGACAAATTGGTACTGATGAAGAAGTAAAGCCACTATAAAACAAAACATTTGTACAATTTACAGATTATACAGTTAACTTTGCTAACTAATAAGAGACTGACAATGCATGGTAATCGTTTTTAGTGTATTATACTGGTTTTTCATCTCAAACTTATTCGTGAATGAGTCTGAGAATAAATTCAAGGTCTTCTTCACCATACTGTTCTACTGTTCGTTTTTATAGCTGTATTACATCTACAATTTTATCATAAGTTTGACCAGCAAATTTATGAATTTATTCATGGTCTTCTTACGGTAGAGTTCTTATTAATACCGGTATTATATCAATTTATTCAAGGTCACTATTTCATATCCAATTTTTTGTTTTTGTCCAACTTTTCATCCAACTATCAAAATTAGACTTGTTCTAATTTTCATCAAATATTGTCGTGAATTCATAAATGGTGTCGTGTGTGTATGAGGTTTCGCAGTTAGTTTTATTTATATTTCATGGAATAAAGATTAAAAGTTTTCAACAAGAGGTACTTTAATTTTAAAATCTTTATGTTGTACATTCTACTGTTCATCAAACAATTTGGTGTACTTTTTTACAATTGTATCACAAGCCACTTTGCTGTGTTTAGCTAGTTGCTTAAAGAGACTGTTTGAAGATCCAGCCTGTTTTGGACTCGTACGTCGACATTGCAGAGCCTTCACAGGTGCTTGGCTATCGGAAGCAATATATATTCTGGCTGAATTGAGGCGTTTTTTAATGCACTCCTTAGCCCATGAATCCATGGCTAAATGCTCCGCTTGGAAGATCGTAGGAATATTACCCAAGGCTATTAAGAGCATAACGTTAGGACTGGAACCCTATACCTAGTCCTTCTGGTGTTTTAGATCCATCTATACAATAAGTTAGGGCTCCTTTGCCAAGTTGAGAGATTTCGTTTTGTGATAACTCACACTAATTAAAACTAACATTTAGTGTTTGGAGACTTGGATTGAGTTGCTACAACCCTTAGAATTTCAAGATGTACTGTAATATCGTCAGGTTTTAGAAATATAATCTTGGTTAAGCTATAGATACTTTCTTTACATGTAAATGCTAGAGGAAAGGTTTAGAATCACCTCCAATGCCACACTAGGAAACAATCTAATTGCGACTGTAATACCTATACAAGCGAGATTTTTACCTTGTGCAAGTCTATTATTTCTATTTTTTTGCGATGTTTTTTTCCACCAAACCAGCGAACCAGAGGTCTGCAAACCGTTAGATATGACAAATAGATCATTTTATGTTTTCCCATAAATCTACGGCAGGTCCACATAGCCCTTATCGCCATAGATGTTATATCTGCGAGGTATGCATTTCAAATGATTTTCCTGTCGTAGATCACAACGAAATATTTTACTTCTATTGAGAATGAAAGTGTGACCCCATTCCTAACAGAAGGTTGAATCGTTGATTCCCTTCTGTTGGTGAATTAATTGAATTTCGTTAAATAAATCGTTAGCATAGTTCTTTTAAGCTTTGCTGTGAGATCGTCAACTACTATTGATCACAGTAGATGCGATAAAACTGTTCCTTGAGAACACAGGCCTTTCTACTGCTTTTATGGTATGTAGTTGATCGATCTCCAAGGTAGGTAACTATATTCCTAGGGTTTAGCATGGGTTGTATCCATTTGCTAGTAGTATAACCATTTTTTTTGCGGCAGCGCTAATAGAATCATATGTTATCGAACGCTTCCTCTACATCTATAAACGCACATAAAGCCACTTCCTTTGTGTCAATAGCCTTTTCAAGATCTTTTACAAGATAATGCAAAACGTATGTTGAAGATTTGCTAAGTTGATAGGCAAATTGTTCCTCGGTGAACTGGTATCTTTTATGGATGTTCCACTTCTTGCGGTAATGGTCATGTCATAACTCACTTTATGAATTACAGCACTCGCTTATGGCTTGTTATGACAACTTTATCGGTGTGAGCTATGACCTGCCTTACCGCTCGTTAAAAAATATACTATTAAACATAAAGGTACCTAAACTTTGATTATCACTTGTAAATTTTTTTGTATAGATACACGTGAGAATTCTTAACATACTAGGTTCGTTTCATTAAATCTTAGTATTAATATTCATACAGTGAAAGTAAGATTGCTTATTAATAGGCTTATGTTTACAGTAAACCATTTAAATGTAATATAGTGAGAGTGAAATGATATATAATTAGCTGATTGACAATTATTATAATTAAGTTTAAAACATGTTTCAATGGTGTTGTTTTGTATCTATAAATATTTATAAACTTTCTGTCATTTATGTTCTTATGAACACCTCACCATACCTACACAATTTTCCTGTTCAGTTTTTGGGTTTATACCTAGTCATCACGTAAATATTGAGACAAGGTGTTGAACTAAAAAAAAAATAAAATAATAATTATATAACTGGTTTTGTACAGTCTTGTACAGACCATTCCATCTAAAACGGACCGCAATTTATAGTCGAGTGGATTGGGATCTGGGCTGACTGACGGCCACTTTTCACTGCTTATAAATTCGGGTAGGTAACATGGTTTTTACGCCACTGAAGATTACTTTTGGCCTAATGTGCTGAAGCAGAGTCCTGCTGGAATATCCAACTTGAACTTAGTGTGGTTTAGGTGCTCCACTACATTTTTTAAAATATTCCGTTTATAATTTTCACAAAAATCTAAGGAAGTGACGCCGTCATAGGACACTGTTAAATCATCATTGAGGGAGGATAAGGACCTTGTTTGATCCTTGCTCCAGTTTAGGCTTTCTTGGATGACTCTATTTTTTTGCTTATTTAAAGTTTCCTTCGCAGTAAAACTTTTTTGGTGTATAAGTGTATTTATTTTTAATTCGTTTCAGTAGGTACTGTGCAAAAAAATGTTGCTTGTGACCATTTTTTAAATACCGTTTACCTACACATATTGAACGAGTGAAACAATTTCATATATAAATGATCTGTATCTAGTTTTTAATGTATTAACAACATATGGTGAATGTTTTTAATTTTTTGTCGGTTGGCTTTACCCTTAACTTCACCCCAAAAAAAATCTACAGTCTGCAATATCTGCTTCCACTCTATATTCAATACGATTACGGAGAGATTTTTGAACAAATTAAATTGAACTAGCAATTAAATCAAAAAGTGAAAATTAAATTTTTCAATAAGCCATCTTGCCAATTGAATGGCGAGTTATCTAATACAAAATTGTTATAATTGAACTAAATTGTAAACTATTAGATTTAACTGGTGAATTTACGTAATATTCTTCAATTGATTGATATGACGAGCAAAAAAAATATACTTGATGTAGATTATAAAACAGTAAAGAAAAAGTATTAAAATTAATGGGGTGATTCATATCCATATAAAAAATTGTTTGTTGGGAAATAGCAATTTTATATATTTTGTTTATTTGATCTTATCGATGTTACTAGTTGTGATATTAATATTTAGTTTCTTAATTAGTACTCTATATTCCGTTATCTATGCCAATACAGTTAAAAACAAACCAATTTAAATTTTAAAAATAGTTTTTAGTTAATTTTGCGTAATTTGAAACGGTTTCATAGGCTTGATTTTAAATTAATTTTAACCATAAATATTAAAGCATGGAAATAAAACGATGGAATTAAAAACATAAGATGGTTGGGACACATAGAGAGAAGTGAGGGGACACGAATGCTAAGAAAGTATTATATTTAAATCCAGTAATAAATAGAATACAGGGATGACCGAGAAAGAGATGACTGCAAGTGGTAACTGCAGATCTGAGGGAAAAGGGGCTAAACAACTGGAAGACAAAGGCCAGAAACCGCAAAGAGAAAAATAATCAAGAGAACAACGAAATGAAGATCATAAGAAGGATTGCTGGAAAAGGACTACAGGATAGGGTAAGAAGGGAGAAAATTAGTCGCATATGTGGGGTAGACAATATAAATGTCTGGGTAAAGAACAGATATAAAGAGTAGGATCAACACATACGCAGGATGTCTGAATCAAGGATAGTAAGAATGGCCAGTGACAAGTCGCCGTCAGGCAAAAGAAGTATAGGACGCCCAATTAGGGGGTAGAATAAAAGACATCGTTGAAGAAAAACAAGCAGCACTGCCTATATAAAAGAAGAAGTTATTTTGTAGCTTAGTGGTAGGTAGTCGAAGGTGGTACCAATTGTTGCTAAAGCAAAGTTTTTATTTGCCTCGAAAAGATATTTGACAAAAAATCGTAAACAAATAAGTAACGAAATTTCCTCTTGCTTTTGTATGTCTCTTTACTTAATCTTTCGCCTAAGCCAACGCGTCCTGCATGTCTACCATTCACTGATCTTATTTTCTCGAGCACACCAGCTTTGCTTCGAATTCATCGAGTACCTCGTTTTTTATTTTCTATTATTTCATGTGTATGTATGTGTATGTATGGTGTTAGGGGTGACAAATACACCTGCGACCTATAAGATCTATTGTGTCCCCCTTTTCTTGCTATATTTCTGATGATTCCTCAGACTTATAGCAGCTCTTCTAGTCCTATCTTCCTTAGAAAGTTTAGGATATCATTGGGTTTTAAATTAGGTAGTTCTTCCGTTTCTATTTCGTATGATCCTAGGATTCCTAGGTATTTGACCCTAGAATTACTTAATGCCATGCATTCTGAAAGTATGTGTATTGAGGTTTCATCCTCTACCTCACAGAATCTGCAGTTTGCTTCATCTACTAATCCTAGTTTCTTCATGTGTCCTCTTAATCGACAGTGTCTATTATTTCATTGTATCGTATTGTATCTTTTCAATCATTTTTTTCTTTTTTATTTTTCATATTATCACTAGATTATTTTCTGTATGGCTCTGTTACCTACCTACATCATTTTTTATATAATATCTGTTTTCTGTTCGTCTTAGATGCTTTTCTTGTTGTAATCCAATCGTTTTTCTTCTACATTTATTTTTCTTCTTTTTTTGTTTCTCCTAAAATATGTTTAGATAAAACGTTAGTAACATTGCAATGCTTTTAATGGTGTATTTATCTATATTGTTATGTTGATTTAAATTTATTCAATTAAAAAATAAACAAATTTGTGACGGAAAAGTCTAGAGTTTATTATGTGTATTAGTGTTATAAATTTTGCATTTAAAACAATTTATATTTGAATCAAAAGTTCAACGAAATTTTAACGATAACACCACAAAGTGGTTCCGTTTTGTCGTTTCTATTCGGTTATCTTTAAAAATAAGAATTTCCAATGCGTCATCCAAATATATGTAATGATATCCATTAACTTTGTTTCTTCTAATTATATATTGATTTTATTCACTGGTTAAAGTACTAATTGATGAAAACCTGTTTTATACCGTACAAAGATTTGTCCATTAGAAAACAAAAAGGTGACAACTTAATTTGTTTCAATATAAAAAGGGTCGTTTTTGCGTGCAATTTGGTTAATCAACATCGATTTTCTTTAGGTAGTATTTTTTACCTTCTTTAAGAGCTACCCTGTACCGAATAGGGGCGGAAGCGGCTCCCCAGAAGTCGGTAGATTGGCCAATTCTAAGCAGGTTTTGTTTTATAAAGTTGATTCTTTCAGAGTTATTTGCGATTAAAACACCACCCTAGTTGAAATTTATCGTAACCGATTTACAATTTATTTATTTTAATATTATTAATAAGATTTAAGGGATTTGACTAGTTTGAATGTTTATTTTCGAAAAAAAAAATGTATTCAAGCAAAAATAGACTTATTTTTGTATTTTTGGAAAACGTACTCGTATACTTCAGTTTGCCACGTATACCATGAAAGCTAGTGAGGATATAGGTAACAAGGTCATCTCCCGTACGCAGACACTTTCTTGATCCACTCTTATTACCAAAGCTAATACAGAAACCTTCGTTTTAGAAAGCCCGATCCGGAATAGGGTAGATTTTGAAGTAGATGGCAAGTAAAGCTTAACCCAATTTTTTATGAAAATTACAACTGTAAACACTGTAATACTTTCATAATTGGCCTAAAACTCTAATTTTGAATTTTGATCTTTTTGATGCCACCTTTTTATAATCCTGTAATTAAAAAGATGGACGTTCAGTGGAAAATATAGGCACAGCAAGAATTTTCAATTAAAATTTTTATCCCATATTCTTCCACTCCAATCATTTTTAAAACAAATGAATAATGTTTTTTCTAATTTATAATTGAATCATTTGCAAAAAAATTTCTTTGTAAAATCAGATCAGTTTTTTTGTTGTTGTTATAATTTTCAATTATTTTAATGATTTTATGAGATCTAGATTCAAATTTCATAATAACGTAATATTAATTGGTCGTTCACTCCAAACATTTTATGCCATTTCGTTATCTTAGTTAATTGCTCCAAATATTTGTAAACAAACATGTGGCTTAACAGACAAGCGTCGAAAGAAGATTTTTTCAAAGCACGTGTTCACCACACATCGACATTGCTATTTTAATTGGTTAGTTTTTAGATATGTTTTTAAATATCAACAGCTTCCAAATGATTTGTTAACAGGAGGGTATTTCTATGCTAAAAATACTAATAAGAATAATCTACAAATTTGTTTGATATTTGCTTTATTAATATCTATTCGAAATACATGACGCATATCAACGAGATTTAACATAACAAAATCTGTATCTATACATACTTATAATAAAATTGTAGTGAGGTCATGTCTATCTGTTTGTCTGTCTGTCTATCTGTTTTTCTGTCTGTATAGCTGTCTGACCCTGGGCGCGATAGACTCGAAAAGTATTGAACGGATTTTCTTACAGTTTTCAACTACAGATAGAGTAATTTCTTAGGAAGGTTTTGTGTAAATTGGATGAAATACGCCGATATTATTTTAACTTGTCGGGAAATATTAAGCCGATAATTACTTTTTTTTTCTTTTACTTATTGCAATAAAATGATGAGTTATTTACTAAGCTATTTTTAACAGTACGTACATTATTATACCTGATTCAATTAAATACCTAAGATACGTTGATCATTTAATTTAGATCAACATTGCCTTTCACACTTTTATATCTGAGGAGTTATCGCAAAATAAAAATTTTCGGGTGAAAAGTTCAATAGTTAAAATATGGACGAAGTGCAGTGATGTTGCTAACTTGCTTGAAATCCTAATAGATGGCAGATAGTGAAAACACCTGTTATATGGCGTTGTATTCGGATTCAGTTAAACAGATTATTTGGATTTGTCTTCATCCAGGAATATGGTGTTTTAAAATATGAAAAAAAAATGTCAATAAAAATTGAGAAAATTAGAAAAGTTAGAAAGTTAGAAAATGAAATTGAACGAATAGATAAAATACATAAAAAAAGAAAGAAACCGTTTAAAAAAATCGGGATTAAAATAAAAAAATGGTTGAATAAAAAAACACGAGGAAGCATAAAAAATCGGAAAAATATTGAAAAAAACAAAAGAATTGAATAAAAGAATAAAAAACATAATAAAAATAAACAGAAAAATATATAAATACTGAAAAAACAAGAAAAAATGAAAAAAACAAAAATGAGGAAAATCAAAATAAGGGTAGGAATCGCAAAAGAGAAAAAAATTGTTAAAATTAAGTTAAAAAATAAATAAAAAGTGTGCAAATCGAAAATATCAACTGAAAATATCGATAAATTTGATGAAAAAAAATTTGACAAAAAATGGAGAAAATTAGAAGGAGTTGGGAAAAACAAAAAATGTAAATAAGCGAATAAATGATAAAAATCTAACAAAAAACGTTTGAAAAAAAGGTACAAAATAAAAAGTGGTTGAATAAAAAAACAAGGAAGCATGAAAAATAAGAAAAATATTGAAAAAACGAAACAACCACAAAATGATGAAAAAATAGAAAAATTGAAAAAAACGTAAGAGTTGGAAAAAATAATAAAAAAAATTAATAATAAATAAACAGGAAAAATAGAATAATTTAATCTATCAATAAATTAGATAAAAAAATTGTCAATAAAAAATTGAGAAAATAAGAAAAAACAACGAAAAATGATAATACGCGAATAAATGATAAAAACGTAAAAATAGCAAAAAATCGTAAAAAAGTAAAAACAAGGGTTGGAAAAAAAAGGAATCATGAAAAATGGGGGAAAAAAATTAAATAAGAAAAGGATGAAAAAATAACAAAATATGGAAAAAAAAAGAAAAATTTGAAAAAGAATCAAAAATATAATAAAAAATGAACAGAAAAAAATATAATATACTAAAAAATCAAGAGAAAATCGCAAAAAAAATGTGGAAAAAAAAGGAGGAATCGCAAAACAGAAAAAAAGTTAAAAAATAGTAAAAAAAATATCACAAAAATTGGAAATGAAATCGAAAAAACCAACAAAAAAATCCGATAAATCTGGAAAAATTCAACGAAAACGAAAATAGTAAAAACCTGGAAAGAAGCGAGAAAACCATGTGAAATAATTAAAATAATTAAAAAAAAACGAAAAAAAAATTCGTAAACGTTGGAAAATGAGAAGAAGAAATTATCCAGGAATAGTATATGGTGTTTTAAAATATGAAAAAAAATTGTCAATAAAAAATTGAGAAAATTAGAAAAAGTTACGGAAAAAATGATATTAAATGAATAAATGATAAAATACATAAAAATAGAAAGAAACCATTTGAAAAAATGGGTAAGAAATTAAAATAGTGGTTGAATAAAAAAACACAAGAAAAGATGTTACGAATTTTGCTGGGTAAGCTAGTTATACTTCAATAAAGTATAATTTTGAAAAAGTAGATCAACATAACTACCTCTTCCATAAACACTTATGCAAGTCCCGCATACAAGTACAAACTTCTAATTGCCATTAATTATTTTAAAGTAAAATAGACATTTTACTTAAGTTTCTTATGTATTGCAACAAAAACACACAATGGGAAAATATTTTATGTAATTAGAAACGAGATCGTACTTATGCAGGCTATTCACTATAGATAATTATTTATAAGTGGGTGTTAGTGTTTCTAGCATTTTTAACATTTTGATTAGATTAAACTACAATATAATTACAATAAACTGATACATCAAAATTAAACATTTTAATTTTTTTTTAGATTATTTGTAAAACATTTTGTAAATATACAGGGTATCCCATAAGTCCTTTGAAATTTAAATTTCGATTAAAATTCAAATGGCGCGCAGGAACGTTGCATGGGGGGCGGGGGAAGCACCAACGGTCTTTCGGATTTCAGTCTGCCCATACCTCTAACACCGCTATGCCCTTCGTCCGTCAACTTTTCCCTAACAAAGTGATATCTCGAAGAGAAGACATTCCCTGGCCACCACGTAGGCCGGATTTGAATCCAATGGACTTTTTCTTACGGGCTTACCTTAAGCCTAAACTCTACGAAACAAATCCGCGGTCAATTGATAAACTAAATGAATATATCCGGCATATCAGAGCGTACTTGTCAGAAAATTTTAGTCGTAGTGATTTAAAAAAAATAATAATTCCCTCTTAATGCAAATTAATAAACAATAAATAAAAATTACATATTGTACATAGTCTTTTTTTATATATTTTTTTTCAGTTTAAAGGACTTATTGGACACCTGCGTTTTTTTTAAGTCGTCAAATTAAATGCTTTGGAAGAGAACGTTATTGTTGAGTTTTTCCAAAGACAGTGAAGATACATTTTAAAAGCTTACAAAAGTTTGCAATTTCAGTAATTTCGCGTGCGATAATCCTATTCCCTTAAAACAGGACGAAAACTGTGTGAAGTTGCTTCCATCTCCTTAAGATGTATTTAAATTACCACTAGTGTTTAACGGCAGGTTTATTTCTGCAATATATTATCAGTCAACTTTCTAATAAATACAAGGTTAGACTTTTTAGTTTTGCACATAGCCTTAAAGACAAAACATATATAGACTCAAAGTACTTTTCAAAATATGTCACACCAAGATCGATACACTTTTGCATACGTTCTAACCAATTGGTAGAACAGTTATTCCAGTGTTCAGTTGACACTTGCAAAATAGCTGTTCTAAATAAGGCATTGATGGCTTCTGCTGGCGACTGGAATCGCTGCCCACACATTAAATTCTTGATCTTTGGGAACGTGAAGAAGTCGTTAGGACTTTACTCGGGACTGTACGGTAGATGGTCTAACAATTCGATGTTTTGAAGCTCCAAAAACTCGATTGTCTTTTGTACAGTGTGGGCACTTACATTGTCCTGATTTAAGATAAATCACCGTTGTGTATTGCTGTGTAGAAGTTTCGCGATAACTTCTGGTAAACAAACGTTTATATACCATTGCCGGATCTCGAGTCTAGGGTTGGAAAAGGGTCTCTTTTGTAGCTCATTTATAGACCGTCTGCTGGGCCGAGGTAATGGGTGACTTCAAAGACTCTTTATCTCATGAAATTTTACATTTCTTCATTAAGCAGAGATACGTTCAACAACGACGTCCATCGGGTTGTCCGAGCACCTCCCGCAGTCCATACCCTCGCGTTTCCCACACTCTTTCTTCAGCGTGCGTAATAACTATTACCTAAGAGTATTAGAAATAGAGCTATTGATGTCTGATGGTAGTTCTATAGAATATTTTTTTCAGTAGTTTTATTAACACAAACTAGAAGCATTTACTCTCAAGGGAACCTAAAAAATAAATTATAGATACCGATCTAATTTTGTATACAATAGATTAGCAGGAAGTCGAGGAATAACCATGTTTCATAATTCCGGTTAACAGATGAGGATAATTGCACAGTTATGATTCCTTAAAAAAATTAAGCTGTAGGTATAGAATACACCAAAACTAACATCCGTTTCCCGTCCGGAATAGGTGTATATCCTAGTTTGTAATTATTATTTAAGCTAAAAATATCTCATTTCACCTTGCAAAAATCACTTTGAATTCGTAAACTAAATTATTGATTTTGTTTTTGAAAGCGTCCAGAATTAGGGCTGTTTATAACTTTTATTACTGCGTTGGTTGCCGGGAATCAATTTTATACATCAACAATAATTAATTCATCGAACATACGTTTATTTCTGAGATTTACCAGATAATTAAACAGAACAATAATTTGATTAATGATTATTCAAATACTAGCAGATAAACGTATAAATTTACGATTAAAAGCTTAGTCGTTGATTTCAGATGCTTTCCGAAGACATTTTACTTGATTATTCCGTTTCTTTTTCTGTTCAACATACTCTGAGATTGTTTGCTGTATGCTGTTTTTTTTAGCAAACTTTATCATCAAATACCCTTTGGTTATTTGTTGGTAAAGTGGTATTTTTTAAATATAATGCAGCTCTAACATTTAAGTATTTTACTTAACAGCAGTCTAGTCGCCTTATGGTGATAATTCTTCAAACAGCTTTTTATTGCTCTACAATCTTTTCCGCTCATTTCTTAGCAGTCTTTAAGATAATTATTTCTTAAAATTTTGCATTATATTGTTACATAAACACATGTGTATACGTATCTTCTTCTTTCTCTTAATCTTATCCTAAGCCTAATTGGAGTTGGCGTTAGCCTTCCGTATCATTCGTTTCCACCTTCCTCTATTCAATGCATCCTCGCTTCTACGTTTTTTTCTCTTTCAGGTTCTCATATATTTTATCCATCCACCTTAACTTCGGTCTTCCTCTTACCTTCACTCTCACATTTATCCACACTTTTACTCACATAATACTCATCTTTACATGACCAAACCATCTGAACCTATTTTTCTGTTGTTTTTTGCTCAGTAGTGCCAATTTCACTATATATCCTATTCTCTTATTTCTTACTTTTCTCTCCTCATTAATCTACACATCCAACGCAACATCTTCATCTCCGCCACTTCCTACCTTCTCTATTGCTTTTTCCTTATTGCCAAAGTTTCTGAGTTATACATCAACGCTGGTCTTACAACTCTCTTATACAGTCTACCCTTCGTTTTGGACAGCTGGCAGCACTTGGTCCTTCAGTCATACCAACCATCACAGATAGGAGCTCAGCACCGAACCCTGATGGAGCACTATACATGCTCCACAAATCCCTCTGAAACTCCAACACTTTTAATTTTCGTTTTTATTCCCTCATACATCTCTTGTACTAATCGGACATATTTTTTCGTCACACCTTTCACTCGCATACATCACGCTGCATTTCACAACATCTCTCCATCATTCTTCTCATAGCAAAAATAAGATTAGTCGTTTCTCTCCTAGGCATAAATCCAAATTGATTCTCACTTATATTCGTTTTTTCTCTCAACCACTTCTCAACTATTCTCTCTCAAATTTTCAAAGCATGCGACACCAGTTTAATGTCTCTCGAATTACCTCATTTTTGCACATCCTCCATTCCTGTATAGATTGACACAATCCCGTTTTTCCTTCACCCACTCGGTATTTCTTTTGATTTATCACTTTTCTTTTCAGGTCCAACAGAATATCCACTTTATCTTCACCAAACACCTTCCATGCGTTTGTGGGTATCCCATCCGCTTCCACCGCCAGTCAATTCTTCATCTTTTTTAATGCACTCTTCACTTCCTCCGTAGACTTATCTCTAACCATACCAAAATTTGCATTTCATTTCACTCGTTCAGCAGATTCTCATAATATTCCTTCCACTTTTCTTTCATTCTCTTATACGTTTGCAAACCTCTACCTTCTTTGTTCTTAATTTGTTGGATAGCAGCTGTCTTTAGATTTTAGAAGCTTTATCTTTTTCTTTAGCTATCCTTAATAATTCTCTTTCTCCTTTATTACTCTCAAAGTTCTTAAGGGCTTTTTTCATTACCTCTGATTTCACTTTTGCTAATGCTCTCTTTGCATTTTTCTTTGTTACCTCATATTCTCCCTCATCACTTGCACTTCCTTTATTTTCTGGTGTACCTTTCCCTGATGATTTTCTTCTTCTAACAACATTACGATTGCTAATCCAACATTCCTCCACATAATTCTTCACATTTATCTTTCTTAACACTGTTCTCTTAAATTCCTCCTCTTTTTTTAACATCCTACACTTTACCTTCCTTTCGTTCCTTCTCTTATCCTTTGATTTCTCTGTTACGTCTATGTCACAGTTCACAACTAGAGGTATATATGCTGTGGTATTACACGCTCTTCATTTATTACCTTACTATTGCTTATTTATTTCTGGTGTCTCCTTCTAAACATTATATAATCGACCTGAGTCTTATGTTTTCCACTCTTATACGTAATCAGCTATATAGAATTACAATTAATGTGTTTTAATCATTTTTTAAATGATTTAAGAAAGCTTTTATATGGTTCATTTTTTCATGTAAAATAGAAGCATAGCTTTCGTCTCTCAGTTACTAAATTCATAACAAAAACATGATTCAATTTTTTTACGTAACTTTTATTTATTTATTCTTATATTTCAGTTTTATTAATCACTATGATGCTTAGTCATAAAATTATTTACTTTATGTTAAAATTTATTAATAATATCCTGATGAAGCATAGTGTATATATTTATGTTTGATAATAACGAAAGATATTAAAACCACAACCTAAATATTTGCACCAGTATGATACATTACCAAATTAAATTAAGCTTATTTATCAATACTACTAATATAATAACAAATATGGCATTGTTTACATAGCATTTTAAATAATAAAAAGTAATAGTTTGTTTTTTAATTTATAAATATTATACGTTATGGATCTGGATTACTTATATTGTAAAAACTTGTGGAATTCGGTAAATTGGCGATGGAAACGAAGCTTTTAATCCTATCTGGGGTACTCTTATCGTTACTTATTTTATCACAACACTTCTTCAAAACATTAGTTTAGCTTTAAACAAAAAGATGCCATCGTGCTTCCTCTCATGTGTAGGCAATCCACACCTCAAGCTGTCATCAGGCCTAAAGATTTAAAATAAGTAATGAGACTCCCGAGGGGGATTTCCCTGACATCGGCTGGTGTAAGCCAGTACTAACTCAACATGGATCTTCTGATTTAAGAAAAAGCAGAGCAGTCATACAATATATGGTCTACTGTTTCCTCTTCTTGTTCGCAACCTCTACATAGGAGCGATTCTGTAATTTCATCCTAAAGAGGCGAGCTGTTCGGTCAATGCCTTAAATTTCCTTGCTGATTATTCACCAGGATGAGGTAATACCTCTCTGCCCAATCTACAGTTCCTTGTTTTATCCCAGCACTGTATAAAGTTTTAGTGAGAGTGCTGTTTGATAAGGTCCACGACTGCGGACATTGTTAGCTTGGTAGATAGACGAGTGACCACGTTATTCTGGCTGGCCTAGGTTAGATTTTGGTGACATTCTAAACTTAAAGTAATACGTGGTCTTTTCAAGGTCAGTAGTGCTTCTTTTGCAGCTATGGTTACATCTGTTGGTTCTGACTGAACTACACTTGACAAGCCATCCATAGCCCATTTTTTCATTTTAATGCTCAGGGATCCACACCTTGCTGCGTTTCTGATCCACCCGATAGGCGCTCATGGACATATGGGAAACATTTGCTCAATATTTACCCATCGAGGCATCATTTGACCCAAACTTTACCTCATAAACACATTTATTTAAGTTTTATTACACTTTATAAGAAATGACATTGAAATAGTTTTCTTAAAGTATAATATATACCTGAAAAATCATGCGTATATAAGTATTTGAATTTCTTGTCATGTTAGAAGGTCAAAAAAGCTATAAAATTACACAGCTGACCTTTTTAATAAGTTATTGTTTACAATGCCAAGAACTTGTTCCAATTCTTATAACTTCATTATTGGATTCCTATTACAGTTTCAATATCATTTTCAGACAGGAAAAGAAAGTTTGTATTTTGATTAATAGATGCATCATATACGTAATTTATCATTATATAAATATGGTCTTGAAATCGTAAATAGAACTCTGGTTATAAAGATTATTGAATAAAAGATACAATTTTAAACATCAGAATCGACTCAACCTCATTTACAAGTGTAAAATCTGAGGGTTTTAACTTCCTACGATAACTATTTTTTAACTTTTTTTTTGTCAATATTTTAGGATTTATTTGAAATTTTTGTACCATCGCTACTTTTCCACGATTTTATAATTTTTTTTAATTTTTTTTTAGATTTTCATTATTTTTAAATCTTATTTTTTCTGCTTTATGCAGTTTGTTACGATTTTCTTCACTTATTTTTATGGATGTTTTCAATATTTCCTTTTTTTTTTAATTTTTCATTATTTTTTCGTGCTTTTATAAAATCTTTCTTTTTATGATTTCTATTTTCACTTTAGGCATGTGGCCATAAAAAATTCTGTAATTTTTTTTTTTTATGGTCAAGCACAAGCACTGCAGGAAAATTCCTTTAAGACGCTCTGAGAGCGGTGCGTGTGCGAAGAAAGCGATTCACGTTGTTCTTGAATCGTTGAAGGTTATATTCGGTGGGAAATACGGCCTCAGAAAGACCGTTCCACAAAGAGGATGTCCTCCAGAAGAAAGAGTTCTTAAACAATGATGTTCGAGGAGTATTAACTTGAACCACATAGGGATGGGCGGAAGTGGTTTGTCGTGTATTTCTGCTATGAATTGCTCTAGGTGAAATCAAGCGGGCAATGTCAGTAGAACACTTGCCATGGAAATATTTGTAAAAGAGGGTCAAATCACCAACCTGTCTTCGAGGTTCTTGGTTAGCTCGTGGTCACCGATCAGGCGAATGGCTCTCCTTTGGATGGAATCCAACAACCGAAGGGTATGCTTCGGTGCAGAACTCCAGACATGAGAGCAGTATTCCAGTGATGGTCGAATCTGGGCTTTGTAGAGTGTCAAAAGTTGTTGTGGTGTATACAGCTTTTTGGTACGGAAAAGTACTCCGAGTTTCTGAGAAGCTGTCCTGGCGATTGTTACCACGTGATTATGCCAAGACATATCTCCTCCCAGATTGACACCCAGTAAGTTAATAGACGAAGCCAGTGGAATTGCGTGTCCTGCCATGACTATATCTGGTTCTGCAATGTTAACCTTCTTAGAGAAAACTGCTGCCTGGGTTTTTTTAGCGTTAAATTCGACTTGGTTACTGTCACCCCAAGACAAAATTTCTTCCAGGTCTTTATTGAGTCGTGATACTTCATGCTGTCTGCGAAGATGTGCGTCAGCAGCCGATGTTCGAGAATTCAAAGTAAACGATGAGATAAGTGTGCTGTCGTCAGCAAAGCTATAAATTGGATTTTCTGTCTTCGCTAGAAGGTCGTTAATGTATAATAAGAAGAGGGTTGGGGATAATATGGACCCCTGAGGAACACCAGCATTGATGGTAAAGGTGTCCGAGAGAAACCCGTCAATCGCCACTTGCAGAGAACGGTCCTGAAGAAAGCTAGAAAGCCATGAACAGAATCGACCGGGCATACCGTAGGATCGCAGTTTACTTAGGAGCCCCTCGTGCCAGACACGATCAAATGCTTTAGAAATGTCCAGTGCAATAGCCCGGGACTCCCCATGATGTTCGACTGCGTTGCTCCAAAGATGGGTGACATATGCTAGGAGGTCTCCTGTTGATCTGGACTTACGAAAGCCGTACTGATGGTCGCTGATAATATTAAGGCCCTCTAGGTACTTTAGAAGTTGTTGGTTAATAGCTTTCTCCATCACTTTTGATATAACTGAAAGCAATGCGACAGGTCGATAGTTGTTTGGCATGGTTTTCTTGCCTTTCTTTGGTATAGGCTGAACTCTTGCCTTCTTCCAGCAAGATGGAAATATTCCTTTTTTGTAGGATAGGTTAAAAAGTCTACAAAATATTGGTGTTAGCTCATCAGCTTATCGAAAACCAAAAAACTCACAATAATCGGTTTGCTATTATTTTAAAGATAATTACATTTTTGTCAAAGCAAACTATTTTACATCTTTCTTTAACATAAGTAACTAAGTAGGCACAGATCATGTAAATGAAAATCTAAAATTATTTGTTAAACAGTCATTATTAAAAAATGGCACATACAAAAGATATCAGCAAACCCAATCTTCATAAAAGACTCCTTTCAAAACTATTAAAACCATTTTAGAAAAATAATTATATTAATAAAACTTATAATTTAAGTAGCTTTGAAGTTTTTGGTGCGCAATGAAAAAGCTTTTGGTTGAATAAAGCAAACAGCTAATAAATCTTTGATTTATAAACGAGGAGTGGACCAATATAACATCAGCAGCAAAAAAAGAGCTTCAAAATCTTATTTATGCGATCATTTACGCCATCAACAGTTAAAAAGTGCTTCAAAATCTTATTTATGCGATCGTAATAGATGTATTTATCGTAAGGATAATCAAAAACATAACAATAGATAGTAATGTCCAAAAATGCAAATTTAACCACTAAGAATAGTATTTACAGAAATGAATAATCTAATCTAAGTAAACCTGGCATGGTCACTCCTGTGGAGCCCCATGTATTAAGCACTGCTTCCTATGGGAATATTGTGACCAGGTTCGGCACCAAGAGTACTTACATGCACCCGATGCGTGCAGGACTCTAGTTTGCTCAGCTGAAAATCAACACCACGCTGATCTTCAGGTAGGCTTGAATCCAGGTGTCCCAAGTTCCTTGAGTTACTGTTGCCACAGGGCAGTTCCCTTTATAAGAGATTTGAGTCCTGTGACTAGCTCCTCAAGGTGGTGATAGGATTCAGGGTTCGTGTCACCGAAGATAAGGAACCGTTTATGGTCCAAGGCCTCACACTCGAATAGAATGAGTTGCCGTCTCATCGTCCATGGCGCACAATCGGCACGAGGTGGGTTCCTGTGTCAGAATCCCCATCCTTCGAAGGTGTAGTCTGAATGGTCCATGCCCAGTGAGCAGACCCACCAGTACTCTTATCTGACTTCTGCCAAGATTCAGTATGTCAGACGTCAGTTTTTTGGAGTAGCCTTTGAGCGTCAGCTTCGAGTGCCTCAGCCCTACAGTATTACTCCAGTGTTTGGTCGACTCTTCCCAGACCCAACAGAAACGAATAGAACAGGTAGACAAAGTATTTGAACCTGATGAAATATATACGCTGTCGAATAAAAAATGCAAAAAGTACTTTCTACAAAATGAAGAACTTACTAACAAATCCAGAACTATCGTTAAATATCAAATACAGATTTTTAAAACCTTATATTTACTCAATTCTTCTATACGGGACTGAATCGTGGACAATGTGAGTCTGGCTAAATGTGATAACTGAATGCCTTTTAAATGTGATTAA
This sequence comes from Altica lythri, assembly GCA_964028335.1. Classification (NCBI taxonomy): domain Eukaryota; kingdom Metazoa; phylum Arthropoda; class Insecta; order Coleoptera; family Chrysomelidae; genus Altica; species Altica lythri. The sequence goes on from OZ034802.1 coordinate 76,403,512, forward strand.
TGGCCGAAAATGCGAAGACTATCGTAGACGGTAAACATTACCAATCCAACAGTCCTACAAATGATCATAACAAGAAAAATTCTTGGAGTTGTCAAAAGACGAAAGACAAGCTGACAAACACATTTACTGAAGCAGAAGATACGAGGGATAAAGCTAAAAATAGAAGATACAGTTAAAAGTAGACCCAGATCATTAGGCACTGTGGACTTGAAATAAAAACAATAGGTTTGTTCCAACCAAATTTGTTATTACAAATGCGTTCCAACCGAGAAAGAACTGTACTCGAACGGTTCAGTCTTTTGTTTCAAACGCTTTTGGAATTATTTCAGAATCGTTTTTACATAGACAAATTATTCTATTATCTCTGCGTTTTTGAATGGTAATTACGATTCTCGATCCAAAAGAAGAATCATTGGTATCATCATGCGCAATTGATTGACAGCCAGCCAATATTTGCTTTTGTAATTTTTTCTAGATTTTGATTATTTATTTACGATTTTTACTACTTTTTTAAATATTATGTATTTTTCTTCTTTATACAATTTTTTACTATTTTCTGTATTTATTTTTATTAATTTTTCCAATTTAATCGATTTCCATAATTTTTTTACAATTCATTACAATATTATGCCAATCTTCACAATTTTATACAATTCTTGATAATTTTCCAACTGTTTTCCAATTGTTCACATTTTTTCTATTTTTACCTACTTTTTTTATAAAATCTTCCTTTTTATGATTCTATTTCCAATTTAGGCATTGTGCCATAAAAATGAGATTCTGTAATTTTTTTAAAATATATCTAAACCCAATAACCTCACAATAATCGGTTTGGTATTATTTTAAAGATAATTACATTTTTGTCAATAAAAAGTATTCTTTACATTTTGGAAAACAAAAATTAAATTCCTTTAAAGAAAACTATGTAACTCTTCACTAAAATTGTTATAAAACTATCATGACAAATGTAGAAAGTACAATTTTTGGGTTTAAAAATTAATTCAAAGTATATAATTAAAAAATCAATAACTTTCCCCAAATTATACAATAATAAATCTCGAAGACATTCCAGCGGTTCATTGAATCTGAAGATAGGTGAAAGGTTTTTCCAATAATTTAATATCATCTTCCTTCCTACATGTCCGGTTAGTGGTAAATATACAATATACTTTCTCTATAAAAAGTTGTTTTTAATTCGATGTGATTGTTAGTTACCGTATACAATGGTTCGTAATCGATTTTCTTCATTCATTAAATCTATCTTTTCCTGTTTTTAAACGAATATTTAAATTCCTTAATGGTTTTTGTGTTTAGTTGCCACTTTCGATTTTTTTTATTGGTGAAATAAACAGTTTATTGACATTGCGATTAAACGAATCAATGGCAATCTATTTTTATTTATTTATGGAGATAATAAATATCAGTGCGGCGAGATTTCTGTATGTTTATTTTTTTTATAATTCTAACAGAAATGTACCGCGAGATTTAGCTTTGTTAAATTAGGTTTTTTTTTCATAATGATTTAGTAAATGAATTAATAACACAGCACCGCTTTTTGGAGTCTTTTATTCAAGCAGGTTTGTTGAGATTTGAAATCTGAAATCTGTCAGACATTTGGAATTGTCAGAGGAACAGAATTTACACTAATATTGCCAAATGTATGAAATAGTACATTACGTAACGAGTGCGGAAAGCAGGTGATCCCAACACGAGTACAGGCGAGCGCGATAAATAGCACGAGTGATGGGATTACCTGCGCACGGCACGAGTTGCGTATTCTATTTTTCATCACTCTTGAATTTGTCTAAAATAAAAGGAAAGAAGGCGATGGCGCTGAAGGATGGTTTGAGGGAGGCGCATCCCCCCATTAAAACAAAAATGCAAAACTATTAGAAAATTCATCCTCAATTTCTCTTAATTCACTTTCTATCTCATTTATTAACTTCCCGCTAAAAAAAATTAATTTTTTTTTTAAATCGGGAAACTATTGGTTTCACCCCGTTTTTCGAAAATCGAGTTTTCATCGGATCTCAACGTTTTGAGGTCTTAGGAACCTCCCCTGACTATTTTTACGAGGGTGTCTGTATGTACGTGTGGATGTGTGTGTGTGTGTGTGTGTGGATGTATGTAAACCTCTTATAACTTTTGAACGGCTTGACCGATCGGAATGAAATAAAAAGCATTCCAAAGAGTTCCATCTAACTTAGATTCCCTGTAACTTTGAACCGATTCGAGCCAGTAGATTTCGAGAAATTTCAAAATAACCGAAAAAAACAATTGGTAAAAATGATGTTTTTTGGGCATATCTTTTTGGCTATTGCATCGATCAATTTCATAACCTAATCAGCTCTCAAACTTAAAAAGCCGCGTCGAATGCCGTTTTGCAAATAAAAATCGGTTGATTCGTTCGTGAGATATCGTTGTCGAAAAATTTCAAAAAAAGTTTTTTTTTTCAATAACTTAGAGATTTTTTAACTAACGGATTTTGCACTCCCGGTAACATTTTTAGGTCTCAAAAAACTGCGTCGAATGCCATCTTAAACATCAAAATCGAATAAGGCGTTAAAAAGTTATGGCTTTTTAAACATTTCAAAAAAAGTCAAAAACGTCAAAATACGTCACGTTACTATATATAGCTTTGCGGTTAAAACTAGCGGGAAGTTGCAAGGATGGCCTTTAAGGTCAACCTCTTTTCGAATTTTTTTTAATTGGGAAACACTTATTAACTCTGTTTCGGTCATTCATTGCTTTCCGCACGGTCCTGCATGGCCGAAAGCAGTGCTTTCCGCACGGAGTGACGAAAAGTTTTATAATTTCGTAACGTTGAAGGAAGCATTGCTTTCCGCACGGTCCTGCATGGTCGAATGCAGTGCTTTCCGCACGGAGTGATGAAAATTATTATACGTGTATTGTACACAACTGATCGAATATCAAAATGCGTAAATCTGTATAGCTTTTGAATGTAGTAAAATTACGTAAGCAATCGTCGTGTCCGAGAAATCTTTTTAAAGACGACGTCTGATTTGTGTTTCTATATAGCATTTACTAATTGGACATTGATTTAAAATGCATGATTTGATACTTAAATATCATCTTTTGACCACAGAGCAAGTGAGACTACCCGCTGAATTTAAGCATATTACTAAGCGGAGGAAAAGAAACGTAGGTACTAGGATTCCCTCAGTAGCTGTAAGCGAACAGAGAATTTACTATCCTAGGAAACTGCGGCCAATCCAAGTCCTTCTTCAACGGGGCCACAGCCCATAGAGGATGCCAAACCCCTAGGGACCGCTGCCAATTGCGGGAGAATCTCTTCTCAGAGTCGGGTTGCTGGGAAATACATTTAAGGCTAAATATAACCACGACACCGATACCGACAAAGTACCGCGAGGGGAAGTTGAAAAGCACTTAGAAGAAATAGTTCAAGAATACGTGAAACCGTTCAGGAGTAAACCTGAGAAGCTCGAAAGAGGAAATTCATTCGCGTCTCGACTGTCGGAGCCTCCTCTATTAAGAGAGATAACTACATGCTTCTTTTAAAAGTTTAGAGGATATTCCTATTCAGTATAGGTTTTTAATTAAACAATATATGTTGATTTTGAATTTTAATGTTATAAATTAAATTGTCACTTGCTTAATTAAGAACATATAATACTATGACTATTTGACGGGTGCTAATCAAAGGCCTGTTAGTCAAGCGCTTAACTGTACAAGCATTTTTTAGTTATGGAATAGTGAGAGAGATTCGAATTGGTAAGATGATAAGTTTGTGGTTTTCTCATTATGGGTAATGTCTATTCAATTACTCTTTTTAATAAGTTTACTGTACTTTCATCGTTTTTTATTTCCTTCCAAAAGACACAACTTCCAAATAATGGCACCAGGTATAAAATATTTAATTTAAGTGGAGAAAGCTTAATTGTTTTATATCATTATTAAATTGTAAAAACTTTTGGTAAAAAAAGACACATAATGTTTGTTTGAAATTTTAATAAATGAAAGTGACATCCAATTTAATAAGTAGTTAATTACTTAGAATAGAGCAAGTTAAAATTATTAAAAACAATTAATAGCTGCATTAAATTTTAAACAAAATTGTTTAATAAAATTTACATTAAGTATATAATTAATATCATAAACAATTAACAATAGATAAGTACAAATAAAATTATTATATAATAGATAGCTACTTAAAATAAAAAAATAAATATGACAAAATATGTACACCATGTTAATAAAATAATCTAAAATTAATACACCGGTTCAATTTACTATGAGATTATTTTTAATAGATTAATTTGCTCCTTAAAATATATGTCATGGGACAATAATAAATAAAAGAATACAGCGAATAACAATATGGTCAAAATATATTAACGTAACAGTAATAAAATTTTTGAAATATTAAATTCTACTATTTTGTTTTATGATTTACTCGTATATTTTACAGAAAAATCTAACAGTAAATTAATCTGTTCGCGTATTAACAATAACAAAAATAGTACGGTATACGCCAAAACAAAGGACACTGATTACAGGAAGCCTGTGAAATATAATCGCGTCATATGAAACAAGTGACAATAGTTGTCATGGTATTTTTAGACATTGTTTATTCTAACAAACTGTCAAAAAGATTCGAAATGGTGCTTACAACGCAAGAAAAAATATTTATTATTGAGTATTATTTCGGCTCATACGGAAATGGACGATCAAATGGACCTAGTTTGTTAATGGTTGCCAATCAATTTCGGGAAGAGTTTCAGAAACCTGCACCGACTAATAAGGACTTGTTAAGAGTCGTTGCAAAATTTCGACGAACAGGAAGCGTTCTAACTCAACGCAAAAGCTGTACTGGTCATCCAGTTACCGTGACAACAAATTCGAATCAAGGAAGGCTATTTCAACAGGTGTTAGAATCACCAAAAAGAAGAACATCTCTAAAAATGAATTTGAGTAAAATGTCTTCCCGAAGAATGTTTAAGAAGATTGGTGGTTTTCCCTATAAAATACAGATTGGGCAACACTTGAAAAGACAAGAAATCAAGAGTTGTTTATTGTGCTTCAGTCTTGGCAATGGTTTATGAACAACCCCTATTTTTTTCTAATGTGTGGTTTACAGACGAATGTCACATCCATCTGAATGGATTTATCAATCGACAGACAAATCGTTTTCTTGGTTTTGAACGACCAGACATCATCGTAGAGAAACCTCTTCATAGTGACCGTGATCTAACAACTCCTGATGCTTACGTATGGGGAATGCTGAAACAAGCCATTTTTACAGAAAACCCACCAGCAACTATTGCTGAACTCCGTGACAACATTTTGACTTTTTTCAGAAGAATGCAGCAGCCTATTTTTAATAACATGCTAAGCAATCTTGTTAAGCGTTATGAGTACTGCTTGGAACGCAATGGCGAGCACTTTGAACACATTTTGTATAGAAGCAAAACTTAAAATTCGCATTATTTAAAATGTTGTTATTTAGTTTTTCATGTTTAATAAAACCTTAGTTTTTCAGTGTCGTTTGTTTTGGCGCATACTGTACTTCCTCAACAGTACTAACTTAAAATCACGAAAATGATTATTTTAAGTTAGTATAAGCCATTCGTATTCGCAATTGCGCAACCTGGTGTTAATTCTATACAATAAATGCGTATAAAGACTCAAACTGACACAGTTTCCACACTAAAGTTTTAAAATTAGGCCGTAATAAATATTAACATTAAACAAAAACATATGAAACTCTGTGAATTTGGATTGAAATGAAGCTTTTAATGATATCTTTGGCGCAGAAGGGTGAACTGAATAATTTTGTTAAACAATTTTTGCTACTTGAATATAACTAAATCCTAATTGAAAATAAGTTAATTACAGTCAACAATAAGCACGTGTTTTTCAAATCGCTTTAATAAAATTGCCTGATTCAATATAATGTTGATTGCTAATACTGTCTGACTCTATCAATCACTTTTTCTGTAAAATAATGATTTTTATCTTAAATGCACTAAGTACGTTTATTTATGGGGTGTAAACAAAAACTATGTAGACAATTTTTCTTATTCATATTAAGATTTTTCTAGTCATTGTAAAAGTGGATATATTAAATATTAGACTTCTTATTTCTTTATACATTATTTTTTAATCAGATTTGACCTACAGAAGAATTGATCTATGTCAAATTTATTTCAGTGTTTTATTTCTTATTAATATCAAAATTTACAATTCTCGGGCAGATATTTTACGTGCTAAATGGAAAAAATATAATTTATTAATTCTAGTGATTATATGAAAGTTCAGTAATTCCGCAGAGGTTTCGTTGATGTAAAAATAAAATATTAGAGAAGTTATGGAGGTCTAGCTTTTTTAAATGTGTGTTTAAAAATCTGATAAAACGGTACTTGTTAACGATTAGCACAGCTCCTCGAATAAAAAAAAGTACTAAATGATGTTCTGTCGTATTTTGTCCCATAGAAGAATATAGAAAAATCTTTTCATTACGTTAGAACAAAAATGATATATTTACTACAGTGTAACTGTTAAAATTATCATATGTCGATGAAACAGCTTACGAGTGTATCACAGTGTAGCTACTGTTCATTTTACACCCCATAAAACAGTTTTATTTATATTTATCACATTATACATTACACTAAACTCTCTTTTTTATGAGTGTTGACAAAGTATTTTATGATATACTGAAACATTTTAAATTTTATAGCCTCTGAAAAGTCTTTTTCACGTACCATGTTTTTTTACAATAACAACAAATAGTAATAATAAAAAAATATTTGTCAGCACTCATAAAATATTTCAACTTTGCATCATTTGTCTAAAATCATCTAATTTATAAACACTATTTGATAATCTACCGAATGCATTAACTAAAGAAACAATTTCGTTTCTTTGCAATTGAAATTCTTTCTTATTATGCGAATCTAATGACCTATTATCAGCTATTGTATCAAATTTACCGCTAAATAGGATTTTTAAGGCAGTGCCTAATCCCTGAGTTTGAAGTTTACCCCATAAACGACACTTGTCACAACCTACGCAATCCATTATTCTCGTAATATTTCTAAAATGTTGTTTGAATTCATATTTTAATTTCTGAGCTTGTTCCTTATTTCTAAACATGGTAGTTTCATCGAAATGGTCCGGAAAGGACTTTAGCACGCCTAATAGGTCTTTCATTGCCATTTGAGTGTCCCAATCGTTTTGTTCATTACCTATAAAATACAAAGAAAATGACTTAGTGGGTTTTAAAATTATTATATTTATATAAAACTGATCTTATTATATTGAAATTGTTCCATAAATATTAAATATACTGGGTAAGGAAAAAGTATGGAAACCCCGTGGTAACTCAAAAACCATGGGTCACAGAAAAAAAATTGCAAAATATAAAATTTATGGTTTTTCCCTGGCTATCTGATGGTTAAGATGGATTTGACCATGAGCATGACCATCATGGTCAGGCGATGGTCAGGTCAATTTTTTTTAATGGAAACATGTATTTTTAACAACGTGGATCGAAAGAGCGTGAAATTTTACGTCCAAATATAACCTTGAGAATTTTTAAAAATTTTACCATGATGGTCATGGTCAAGGTCAAACTAAAAATTCTTAGACCATCGCAATAACTCGAATTGTATTGTCGCAAAGAAAAACTTCCAAGACTTAAAGTTTATGGTCTTTCCCTGGCTATTAAGATTTTCCTGAAAGTACAATTTGACCTTCATACGACCTCTACAGGTCACGTTGACCTTAATGCATATCTGCTGATGATGAAAGATGGTCATGGTCAAATCCAGACTTACCATCTGATAGCCAGGGATGGTCATGGTAATGGTCAAATCCATCTTAACCATCTGATAGCCAGGGAAAAACCATTATTTTGCAAGTTTTTTCCTGTGACCCATGGTTTTTGACTTACCACGGGGTTTCCATACTTTTTCCTTACCCGGTATATAATATGTAGTCTAATTTCACTATAATTGAAATGACTTATTCTCAAAGGATTCGTAGTTTGTTGCATTCTTACTATTACTTAAGTGTCTCTGTCTATCTATTGTCTAATATTGACTATTACTTAGTTACTATAGTTTATTATTTGATGACGAAGTATCAAATTTTCTTTGACGAAATTTATTGGGTAAAAAAATCCAAACTTACCCGTATAATATTCCTCACTTTCCAAATATGGCGCTGCTTTTGCTAACGCTCTTAATTCAACTAAATAAATAAAATAAAGATTTCTTAACCAATTTGGACCTTCTCCATTGGTGGTCTCCGGTGAAAACCTTTTCTGGAATTCGGCCAAATTAAATCCCCATTTTCCTTTGGGATTGCCAAGTGTTAATCCATTATTTTTAGATAGTAAATAGTTTGCACATAAATGAGTATTTATGCTAGCATGAAGACCAGATATTGATCTATAAAATACTCTTTCCTCTAGACAAAGCTCGTTTAATTTGTTGCTTTGAATGTATGGATTGATATGGAATGATTTTTTCGGTCTGAAGCAATTTTCTAAATAAATGCTTTTCCATATTCTATGAGCTGAATCACCTGCATATCTAGAAACAATTGATTTTTTAATTAGAATAAAAAATTACAAATATGTGATTAAACAAAAATGCAAATATTAATGTTAAGTTGAAAAAAAACATCCAATCATTGTGAAAAAATTAGACAAATGTAATAAGCAAAATAATTAATTTGATTCGCAATATTTTTATTAAGAAAAAATAAAAATACCCAGTATATCTTTCTGGATTAAGTAACAAATCCACATATTCAGCCTCATTATCACTTTCATCTATATCGCAAAAATTATCCAAAGCATCATCATACGCTTCCCAAAGTTGCATGTCTTTTTGTAATTTTTCGGGTATTGTTTTATTTAAATAATCTAAATCGTTGTGATGTGTAGCACAGTCTTCATTGGCTTCTTTCGAGTATTTATCACGAGGATGTGGTCCTATTGGAAGCTTTTTTGGTTTATCACTACCTTTAAGGCCATCTGGAATCTCTTCAGGAGGACAAGCCTGAACATGGCAGTCTTTCATTGCACATTTGCTATCATCTGACCAAAAAGGACATGGTCTTTTTAAGTTTACCTTGAAATACGTATAAATTAGAATTGATTTTACCAAATTTCTTGTAATAGTGAAATTTAACTACTAAAACCTAATCACAGCAAATATTTTTTGTTAAATGGAATATATAAATACCTTAAACAATTTAAAGTAAGTTTTCGTTAGTAAACTTTTAACCCTTGGATACACTTTAACATTGTTGAAATTATTTATATTTTCAATAATACAATCGCTATCATTAATTTGACCAGAAAGGAGGTGGAAAAAATTGGATCTTGTATTATATGTTAAAACACATGTTATTATACTAAATAATAGTACCATATCATTCTGATTCGTGACCATATTTACGGAAAGAGTAATGAATACTGTTCTTTTTTATTTAATTTAGTCAATTATTATTTAATATGATTTGTATAATGAGTTATTTTTATGTTTCATGATAAACCTATTTTATGAGTAAAATTGATTTAATATAATTTGTGTTTTCAACAATAGGAAATTGTACGCGTCAAGAAATATTTTATGAAAACTGAAAACCTTATATTTAGTATTATGAATACACGCATAATAAATTAATGATTGGGGGCAAATAAATGTATCTATAATGTTAATAATTCTTTGTTGTATCCAGTAACAATTTTTCATGTGTATAAATAATTGGAATTTAATAGGTTGTTGCATTTAATTATAATTATATAAAAATTTAAACAATGGGAGATTATTAGTAAACGATTATTTGAGATATCTCTAATGGGATTTTTTTGAAATTTTAGAAAGTATAGAGACCGTGCATCTAGACCTTGACAACTAGTGGCTATCATCTGAATTAGTTGGTATCATTTATTAAATGTTAACACGTTATTTACTCTTTATTAATTATTAATAAAATATGTAGAATTATGTCTACTTGTTGTAATCACATCAGAAGGTGTAGTTAATGTAAAAGTAAAATTTTATAAATTCCCAGAGAGTAGCTTTGGAGCCGCGTGGAAAATGGGTAAATATAAGCAGTGAATAAAATAAAAGCAAGGGATGTGAAGTAAAATATCGAAGAATGTCCAAGATACAAGTTGTAATCCAATCTTGTTAACGTTTTCATGGACTCTCTACAATTACTACTGACAAAGTTATGGCCAGTTTAACGTGCGTGTTATTAGCATTTTTTTATAGATCCTAACTTTACTCGAAAATTGAAAAAAAAAAAATTATTAATTAATTAGTGAAATCAACAATTTATAATTTACAGCACTTTCAGTACTATTTAATATTCATCGAACATTAGCACATAAGATATTTGTAAAGCATATTCAACAATTGATTGAATATTTTACTAAAGAATTTAATCTTTTGGCCTTCGAAATCAACTTACAATCTCTACCATACTCTTCTAAACAATATTATCCAGAAAGTCGAAGTTATTCAAAGTGTATTAATGAATTCAGAAAATAAGCATCACCATACGGTCAAGTTCATTGTGGGTCGTTTTGTAAGTTTTGTCTCCAAATGTTATGGTTGTCATTGTATAAGAAATTATTGTGGTTTTAATAGATTTAATTGAGCTTGGTAATAGTTCTTAAAAAAGGTTTCCCAAGTAGAGAATCAAAATGCTATTTTTGACATGCCTCCTTTTGGGCACAAAGATCAATTCACCACGAAAGAAGTAGAGGAAACATACAACATTGCTTCTGTAAGGATAAATAATGAACGGGTTAATGAACGAACTCAAGACTTGAAAACTTTATCTAAAGTAGCAAATTCATTATTTTTAATTTCTAACGGAATAAAAGTATTTTTACTTTGAGTTAGTTCAGTGTTTGGTATGTTATCTTTGGATATATTCCTTTTTCATTATTCTTGCCAAGCATGACATTGACAACGGGTAGAAATCCGCATTTTATTATGTGTTCCCTTTTTTATTATTTTTAATTAATCTTTTGATCCCACTATCTTCGGAAATAGAACGCTAGGGAGCGCTTAGTGCGACAAACATAAATATATCAAATGACATTAAGGAGAAATTGAAAAAATGTATAGGTTGCGGGTTGGAATCATGCGGATACGAAATTTTTTCAATTTCTCCTTACTGTCATTTAATATAATCTTGTTTGTATACTTTCTAAAATTTTAAAAACGGTAGATTATATCTGTTTTATAGTCTTATTTTTGTACAGGGTTTTAAATCGATATCTTGAATTTATTATCTGGATAATTGGTATTTATTTAAATTAATCTTGACATACAATAAATTACTGATAAATATTTTTAAAATAAAAAATGAGATTCTTTTAATTGTTGTATCTGAAATATTACACATGATAAAATCATTCATTGTAGAAAACTAAACAAATGTGCCAATTTAGAAGGCAGTATGAAAGAGAAGGAAAAAATAATTATAGTTAAAATATTCCAGCATTATTAAAATAATCTATAAGAGCTGTTTATTCTAAAATTCTTATTTGGTAATTAATAGAAAAATACTTAATGGCTTAGTTATTCATTATTTTTACTCATTATGAATTTTTTATGTACTTTTGGGCAATATGACCAATTAAGAAGTTAGTTGTGTAATGTTACTATGAAGATTTCATATTGTACAAGAAATGAAGTGACATGTTTTACTTCGAAAATAGTTCTAAAAATCTTTTGGTAACATAAATTCCCGTACAAAAACTACAGTATTTTAAAAACTATAACATTTATAACTTTATTAAAACCGTTAACACTAAAAATTCATCACAATCCAAGAAAGTTGAATGAATGTTTGTTTGAACTATCAAATATAAGAATTATAATAGATCTATTTTAAAATTCTACTAAAAACTGTTTTATAAACCAGATACTTCTAGTTTTAAACCCTTGAAATTGCAGTTGTATATAACACTCACTGACAAGATTAGTATTTAAAAATATAACTTACCTTATAAAATCTAAAATAATCTTTCAATAGTAAACTCTTCAACCTGGGGTAAACTTTAACATTATTAAAATGATCGACTGTATCGATATTACAGGTGCATTCGTCGATTGCTCCAGATAATTGACAAAAACATTGATCATGTTTGTCAACATTGAAATAGGCTAGACACTGGTTGAATAACAATACACCAACCAACAAACTGAATAAACTTTTTTTCAACATACTTTATGTTCATTGCGATAAAGTTTCGACGAAATTAAACGATTATTCTCCGGCTGGAGTTGTTTCTATTCAACTCATCTCTTAAAATCTCTATGTTGACGTATAGCAAGAGTACACGTGTGATCAGCTGTTCAAATTGTCAAAAATTGACGGAGCTGGACTCGGAGAAAGTTGTTGTGCAGTCGCAATAATGATTTGCGTTGTTGCCACGTGAATCGAAAATCAGATAAAATTGTAATTAGGTTTTTAAATTTTATATCGTAGTACCGTTCTTAAAATATCAATAATTAATGATTTTTTTTTAATTTTTTCCAATTTTTACGGGTTTTTCTTGTTGTTTCGATTGATTTCCATGATTTTCTGTTTTTGTGGATTTTTCTGTTGTAGTTTGTAATTTTTACGGTATTGTTCCTTTTGTTGTTTTTTTTTCGATTTTTATAATTTTCATTTATGTACAATTTTTGTTATATTGTTTTTTTTTTCTTTTATCAATTTTTATCCATTTTACATTTTTATCTATTTCTTTTTGGTTTTTATATTTTTTCCAATTTTGTTAGTTTTTCATCTTTTTCTGTATTTTCAATTTTTTTCGATTTTCCCCCATTCTTTTGATACCTACTTCTTTTTATAATTTAACCACTTTTAAATTTTTTTTTACATATTCGACCGTTTTTTATGGTTTTTTAGAATCTCCAACAATTTTTCACAGTTTCTTACAATTTTCTACCATTTTTCAAGATTTTGGTATGACTTTCGACATTTTTGTAACCACTTTCAACAATTTTTCAAGATTATCAAGAATTTCTTATAATTTTCAACATTTTTTGAAGATGCCAAAATTTTTTACGATTTTCATATACTTTTCACGATTTTTAACATTATTTATATCGAAATTTTAAAATATTTTCCCTAATTTTCAGAAACCTTTAAGATTATTAACTACTTTTACAATTTTCAACGTTTTTTCATGATTCTTCACAGTCTTACGGGTTTTTAACATTTTTTCAAAATTTTCGTCAATTCTTCACGATTGTCAATTTTTTCTCCATGTTTTATCATTTTTTATATGATTTTTGACAGTTTTTTCACCTTTTTCAAGATTTTTACAATTTTCAACAACCTTTCACGATTTTCAAAGATTTTTCAAGATTTCACAAAATTTTTCACGACTTTATGAGTTCGCATAATAGTTTTCATAGAAAACGAAGTAATTTTTAAATATTAATCCTTAGGGGGGGGGCGAATTAAAAAAAAAACACGAAAAACATGTTTAATGAAAAATTTTGAAGAGTACGAATTTTAATTTAATCGGTGCCGATTTAAAGATTTTCCCATATAAATTATCAACCCTTATTTCACAACTTCAGGGTGTGAAAGAGTGTGAATTCCAATTATTTTTATATAAAAAATTGGTACCATATAAACTTTCAATCCTCAGTTTTCACCCTTTCAGAGTATTTTTTTTTAAATTCCTTCTTAGCGAGTATTCAAAGCGGTTACGGCTGTGCCTGTGTCTATATCTCAGTCAGTGGGAACATTCTTTTTATTTATAAGGATAGATTGTATATAAAAAATACGGCAACGTTTACTACAAATTATTATTAATTCCGGTACCGCACTTTGAATCGATGATTCTTTTATCTTCACAAAGAGAGATTTATGACCTACTTACGGGTTTTACGTTAGTAATCCTAAGAAAGATAATTAACTCGACACTAGACGAGGTGTTTGTCACGTTCGTTGTATAAAATTCGTAAAAACGGATGAGTCAAAATAATAGTTAAACGGTGTGGCTAGATAAAAATAAACAATAATATTTTAATCAATATTTAAAAAGTTCAAAGTATATATAATTTTGTTAATTTTAAAATTTTGTGTATTACCTCATTTTTAACGTTTTCTAACCCCAGAAACTCCACTAAAGATCAATTTCCAGGGTTTTAATTTTTAAATTTTTAAGCTTTGCTGTGCCGTTTTGTGCGGACCCAGTATACGTAAAAAGAGCGACAGACACTGGCGTTACATAGTATATACACCCACTACCTCGGTAAAAAAAACTAGCAGACATAAGAAAGTTAATCGCATTGATATTGATATGGAGTTTCCTCAGTAACGAGTTATTTTAATGGTTTTCGAGAATGTGAGTAGCCCTTTAGGAAATCGGTTGCTAGTTTTAGTTTTGAGTTTTTGGTAAATAGTGTTTTTTTAGTTTGTTTGTTGGTATAGATTAATTTAAAAAATGTCAGACAAATAAAAAATAGAATAAAAGATAAAATAAAAATAAACAGGATTTTGTTAAGTTTATTTTGTATTGATATAGAAATTAATTATAGAAGGAGTCCCACGGGAGGGATTCCATATCAATATATATACCGGTATCGCTTTTTATATAGGCACACGTGTACGTATATTTATATAGAATTGCTGTTATTGCATATGTTTGAAGCTATGCTTCTTATGGGACGTTCTGGCGATACTGCTGAATGTTAATAAAGTTACACTAAATAATGTAATACCTAATTCGGTGAAAAATCTAAAATAATACGAAATTAAAGTAAAAATTTGAAAAACTAGATAATTTTTAAAAATTCATTTAAAAGATCTTAAAATATTGTTAATTAATCATGTTATAAAATATAAAAAATGTTAGTTTTTAGTTCTCTTCCAATCAGTTTAGCGGATGTATGTTTATAATAATCTATTGTTTTTAGATTTAATACTAGCAAAGATGGTTACTTGAGTATAGACGAATTAAAACGAATGATGGAAGTGTTAGGAGCACCACAAACCCATCTAGGTTTGAAAGCAATGATAAAAGAAGTTGATGAAGATGGTGATGGTCGCTTATCTTTTCACGAATTCATGTTGGTGTTTCGTAAGGCACGAGCTGGCGAATTGGATGAAGAATCCGGATTAGCCCAACTTGCAAAATTGACTGAGATTGATGTGGATAAAGTTGGAGTTAATGGCGCCAAAGAATTTTTTGAAGCTAAGGTAAAATACACGTTTGTTACGTTACATTTATTTGTTACTATAAAATTTTGTAATACGAGTTGTTATAGTCCATTTCATCCTTTTTGGCTGATTTGATATTAGAAACCACTGAAGTAACATTAAACTCTCATTCAAGTTAGCAATGCCGGAGGGAAATATATTTTCTAAATTAAAAGTAATAAATTTCAATCTGTGTGAATTTTTGAAACGTTATAGTATAAATAGTATTCGACAATATATCACTGAACATATATTTAATATCGAAAGAATCATTACCTTTATCGCCGCAATTACCGTTGATATAAACAATTGACACCACATTCACTTTTCACTGCACTTTATACTTGACGAAAACATGTAAATGTATTATTGTATAGCAGCTGTCCACGCGGACGCGTCGATTACTCAAGTAGGAGAGAGAGAGCTCTCGCTTGCACTTCATGCCTTAAATGGAACGCCTCAGAGCGAGGTAACGCCGCATGAGTAATGTTTTTTGGTGCGTGCAGCCGACTCCATCGAATTATAAGAAATGGTGAAATGGACTTATGTACGCCTGTAGTACATTTTGGAGTGTTATGATGATCACCGTGAATTATTTAATTCTTTCTCTTTTGTAATGTTTCCGCGAGTTGCTATAACATTTATTAACTCTTTAACCTTATTAATTTCATTTTTGTTGCAGATTATTGAACTGGCAAAAAAAGGAAAATTTGAAGACGAAATTCGTCAAGAACAGGAAGAGCGAAAGCGTTTAGAAGAAGAAAAAGCTTTAAGAAGGCAACAATTCTTAGAAAAAGCAGCAATCTTTAAATAAAGATTTATAATATTTGATCTATGCTTATTCTGCATTTATAGTTTTAAAACAAAAATATATAAATATATTTTTATCTTGACATATATGATAAAATTCATTGTACATAGAATAGTAGCAAATTATTTTTATTTTGACTCAGTGTAGGCTTAGTGTGTGAATTGTGATACTTATTTTTGTATGTATATGTTTAGGAATATTATGTTTAATAATATTCTATAAATCAATGTATTTTTAATATAAATAAAAACTGCAATATTAGATAAGAAATTTTCAATTTTAATAAAAAAAAATAGTTATTCTAATGACAATTTCAACAATAAATAACTTTTACTGTTAATGTCTAAGAAACGTTATCAAAAATAATAAGTACAACAATATTCTTATTTAATGTCGGTTGGTCCTAGAGTTGTTTAAAACCCCACCTACAACCTTTGTATTAACTGTCCTACTAATAGCTGAAACGCCATCTACAAACTTTGTACGAAACAGAACATTTGCGTTATTAAACATACCATCCTTTAACGATACAATTAAAAACTAAAAAAAAAAAAAAGAAAACGATGTAATGATAAATAAATTAAATCAGACATTTAATTTACCTGACTCTGTTTAAAGTGGGATTTTAACATACTTCCTATATTTTGAGTATGAGATAAGTCCAATGCTGCATCTACTTCATCTAATATATATAAAGGTGCAGGCTTAAATAGTAACATTGCTAATATTAGAGACAAAGCAGCTAAAGATCTCTGCCCACCACTAAGTTCTGTTAAATTTTCTTTCCAAACTCCTCCTAGAGACACTTTAATCTGAAAAATTATATAGCTTATAATATTAAGCGAGCAAATGTCTGCATGTATTGCCATTTCGTTGAAATTTGAATTATAGGAGCAGAGTGGGACAAAAAATCGATCTAGCTGGGTGCCACGTCTGGGTCCGCTCGTCCTTTCTGTTGCCAAAGTATGATGTTTGTAAAACAAAGAGTATCATTATACGACTAGAAAGGTCTTAATATTAAGATGTTTCACGAGCAAAGAACAAATATATTGAAAAAAACAAAAACAAAAAGAAGAATATTAACAAAACAAACTAAGTTCATAGAAATACTAAAATTATTAAAAAAAAACACAATAAAATGACTTAATTTAATATTGGACAAACGTTTGTAATTTTATAATTAGTAGTTTAAAAGGACCCAGTTGATATCAGCGATGCTAAAATCTCAAAAAATTAATTAAAAATATGTAGAGAACTTTTCACGGAGAAACGTGAAAGGCAAGGGGACTCACGTTAAACAAGCACCCCAATGGGAACAAAGGCTATTACGTCCACGTCGTTGTTCGTGGGTTGTGCCAGAAGACAGACATTTTTTTTTTGAAAACATTTATTTATCTTAAAACAAATGATAACAACAATTTTAACATTTCTCAAATCAGTGCATTAGAGCTCTGGTCTCGAGATGAAAATCACAAAGGTACAATAGCACTATCTATGGTACATATCTATAAGTAACCTACTTACGTTATTAAATGAGCATACTTTTACAAATCTTAAAAAGGTATGAATATGAAAAATAAGAATAATAACTAGTGATTCAAATATAACTTTAGCTTTTTGACAAATACATTATAGGATTTATTCCTAATATCTAGTGGTAAATTATTAAACGTTCTAGAAGCTGAGTTTAAGAGATTGTTCAAACCTATATTAGTCCTATTGTTATCAATGTAAATATTAGCTAACGCCGATCTAGTGTCATGATCATGAACATTATTAAGATATATAATTTCAGTGTTACATTTTAACCTATTTTCTAGCACCCTATAAATTAACTTGGACTGTTCAAGTTTTAAAACATTTTGCATATTTATAACATTCAATTCCATGTAAAGATCATTTGTGTGATAAAGAAATGGATATTTAAACAAAATTTTTAATATTTTGTTTTGATCTATTTGAATATTTTCAAATAGTGTCTGGCAACACGTGCCCCAAATCGGAATCAGGTAACGTAAATGTGATAAGAAATAGGCGTTATATACGTTCAGTTTACTTTTGTGTGTAAGAAAGTCTCTACATTTATAAATTGCCGGTACCATAGCATTAATTTTTTCTAATAATTTATTGATATGACTTTCCCAGTTTAACTTATCATCAATAGTAAGTCCCAAGTATCGAATACAAGAAACTTTACATAGATTAATATTATTTATATGAATTTGAAGGTCACCTATAATTTTATTTTTTTGCTGAAATACCATATACTTAGTTTTTTCTATATTTATACATAGTTTATTAAAATAAAGCCAATGATAATAAGTCTGCAGATCCTCATTAATAATCCGTTCAATTTCTGACTCATTGTTACCCGTGTATATTAAAGCTGTATCATCGGCGAACATAACATAAGTACCATTTAAAGGAACCTTATTGAGGCTTAAAACATATAGGGAATAGAGCAGAGGGCCCAAAACAGACCCCTTAAAAAGCTAACCCTCTAGTAATGTTCGGAAGCCTCTACACAATTATTTTATGTATTTTTTTCAGATCTGTACTTTTCACCCACCTGATTTTCCGCCCTTAAGAGAGGTTTGAAGGTAAAGAATTTGTGATCAGAGGCATCTAAAACCCCTTGGTAAAGCTATTTGGTGTATTTTTTAGATTTATACTTTTCAACCCCTCATATAACTCCCGATTTTCGACCTTCAAAGGGGTGAAGGGGATTGGGGGTGAAGTAATTATTAGATTGACAATCAGTGACCTCGACTAACCCCTAAACAGAGTTGTTTGGTCCATTTCGTCCTTTTTTGCATTATAGAACGTTTTTAGTTGAGACCTGCACCCCTATATTAGGGGTGAAATATCTCGAAACCTTTAATCTTTTGAGCTTTGCGGCCATGACAACTTTAGTTCAGCTCCTCAATAACTAACCTTTCCCAAAGTTTCAGAAGATTCGACCGAGAGCCATTTTCCATATGTAGTTCAACGGGGTCCTTTGTAAATACTTTTTTCACAAATCTTAATATTTTCGAGAAATTAAAAAATTTCTTACCTCTAATCCTTCTAAAATAGTTTTACCATTAGGTGCTACTAATTTGGCATTTGCACCCGGTAATAAAGTTCCAAAAATTGAGCCAAAGTCTTTGGAAACTTGTTCGTATGCTAATTTTAATGATTTCTCCTTCTGTTTATCCATATCTGTAATTGTAACTAAAATTTTCTTTTTGTCTTGTTCCACTATTTTTTGTTTTTTAGTCAACTCAGTGTACTGGAAAACAAAATTAAATGTATTCTTTTTAGAATTAAGTTAATATATTTTACCTGTTTTTCTTGTTCATCCAACATACTTTGTGCTTTTGTGTTAACAGTTCTGCTAAGTGTCTGCTTCTTTATTTGATGATGTTTAACTTTATTTTCCAATGCCACTCCATCAGCGGATGATAGACCTTCAGCCGTTGTTATGTTACTATTTCCTTCTACTCTTTTATACAATTCCTTTTCCTATAATTGTTAATAAATTTTGTGACATTGACAAATTAATGTTAAAAGTGTTACTTACTTTACTTTTAGCACTATTATACTTATTTTCTAATTCTTTTAGCTCATGAGATTGTTCTTTAATCTTTAATTGTATATTGTTATTTTTAGCTAATAAATTCTCTTTTTCTTTGTTTTTCTGATTAATTTCACTTTTATTTTGAGATATAAGACCCTTAATACTTTTTACTTCGTTTTGTAACTTTGCTACTTCCTCCTAAAATAAAATTTTCATATGTTATTAATAACAAAATATTTCTTGTTATTTTTCTTTCTTCTATTCGTGCATTCGGCGGAAAAGATTTGTGTGGTGGTTAAATGGGAAAAATCATTATATATGTAATGGTGTGAGTAAGAGCGAAACAGAAACACATATAAGGTATATTACTCGGTAATAAAAGATGAAATATTTACCACATGTTTAGTCATAACTATAAGTCCTTTGAATACCGTTTAAACATTCAGTACATTGAAAAAAGATAGATATACAAAAAACAGTCTAAGCTAATGTTTTAAATATCATAGTGACGTATCACATTGTGTTTGACAGATTATTTTATAATTCTGTCACGTAAGTATACATATAAAGTGTAGTATTTTATATTAATAATAATATTCAGTAATGAGTATTGTATTGTAGTCCATAGTACCGTCACATGGTTGCATTATATTCTGCACTATGCTTTTGAGGTTGTTGACTACATAAACAGAGTTTTTAAGAATAGTCGAAAAGTGCATTCCGAACAGACAATAGATAGAAAAATTACAACTCGGTAAGTATTCTAAATGGGTTTCATTTATGTACTCGGGGTTTATGGGGTCGCTGAACAAGAATATCATGATGTCGAAAGTCTTCGCGGCACTTGGTGTCTAGGGTATTTACCTCTTCTCCTGGGGTTTTATGTAAATCCTTTACAAAATCAGTGCACACTTGGAACTCGGCGGTTTTTTGGGTCGCTGAATACGAATATGATAATGGCGATGGTGTCCGAAACACCTGGTCCTTAAGACGGACCTCGTCTTCAGGAATTTTATGCAAATTCGATACAAAATAAGTGTGCACTCGGTACTAGGAAATTTTTAAGGTCGCTGAACACGATTATCATATAATGATTTTGCGGAATCATTCGCATACAAATTTATGAATCCGGACGCGTGCATAGAAGTATAACTTCTACCGACAGTCCCACTGACAGCCACACCCGTTTTTTTGTTCTTAAAATGTCGGCAATTTTCAGAAACTATATGCTTCACAAAATAGAAAAAATAAAATTATGTATGTGCAAAGTAATAATTAGTAGATAACAGTTACTTACTTTAATTCCTTGAGCACCTCCTGCCATACCTTCAAGTTCAGTATTAAGTGCTAAAATAGCATTCTGACATGTTTCCATTTCAGTTTGAATATTTTCTAAACCTTTTTTTAGCTCCGATATTTCTAAATTTAAAACTTCATATTGCTGTTCACGTTCTTTCCACTCTTTTCTACTTTTTTCTGCTTTCTGTTTCATTAACATCATTTCATTTTCTGCTTGTTTTAATTGTTTTTCTTTATATCCTTTGGCGTCTTTCAATTTTGATTCTAATTCTTTCGCTTTTTCTTTGGATTTCTTCTCTTGTTCTTTACATGTTTTCATCTTTTTCTGCAACTCCTCTAAAAATATATGTATAAATATATTTTTTTAACTAAGAATTATTAAAAAAATGTACCTATTCGTGTTCTCAAATTGTTTATTTCTTCTTGTTGTATATGATATGAAGTTTGTTGTAATTTTTGTTCCGAAAGATTCTTTTCAAAACGTGCAAGGTCTAATTTTTGTTTTACAGAGTTGTATTCTTCTTGAACTGCGTTTAATTTATGGAGTTCTCTATTTGCTGCTTCTAACTCTTTCTGTTTTGTCTCCAATATACTCTAAAATAGTAAAGAATTAGATACAAGTTGAAATTATTTGAATACAGATATTTGATTATATATCCGTAAGGGTGTTATAACTAACAGTAAAATAAGATAACTATTATACCTCATTCTTTTGAGTTTCCCACAATTGATAGAACATTGTTCCTCCTTCTACAGGAGAACCACCACTAAGAACACCTGCTGGATCGACGACATCTCCATCTAAAGTAACACATTTAGTTTTAATTCGTGGATGAAACGCTACTTGTTTAGCGATGTTTAAATCTTTGCAAACAAATAGATGACCAAATACCAACTGCATAGCTATCTTATAGTTTGGGTCATACTTAATTAATGATAAGGCATGGCGGCAATTATCAGCACCGACCTAAAGATCATTCAAAAATTAATATAAATATAGAACGTATTAAAACATTAAAAATACAACTACATTTGTTAATTCGGTAGATCAATAATTGTAACAACAGGAACTAATAAGTTAACATACAAAAAAAAATCGGGTGGGACTGTGCTGGGGAACACAGCCGTTGGTTTTCACGTGAAACGTCTATGTTAGCGATATCGATTGTCTGTTCATTCGTTACGTCCATAAGTACAGGTATTCCAGTGGTTCCACTTTCTGGTTATTTTTAATATAAATGCTGTCCAAATATCACTTATTTTTGTATAAATCAATCGGTTTCAATAATCTTGATAAACACACGAAAGAATCAGCGCGCTATCAAGTCGGAGTCACGAGTTACACTGAATAGAAACGAGCGAGAGCGCCGGTTTCGCACAGTTAACTCAGTACTCCTTCCCCGCCACCTCGCTCGACCCAGACCCGGACTCACGGTCATAACAGCGAGCTGACTATATAAGTGAAATATTCACACCACATTTTTGTTTCTAAGACTAATAGTTTTGTAATTATTAAGGTACGATGATATAGAACTTTTCGTTACGGTCCACTTTTTGAACCTGGTACTCGTATGTTTCGGCGCGATTTTAAAGACGTTTCACGTCAAAAAGTTTATTAAAATAAGAATATTATTGGAAAATATAAAGCGAAGCATATACAGACGAAAAACTTACCAAATCTTGAGCAAATCTAATCGTAGCTTCGGGTGTTGCACTGGCCTTAGTTTTATTTAATGGTATAAACGTTGTTCTGCGTTCTAGTTTTCCATATTTTAACAGTTTTGTTCCAGTTAACTCAGTATCAATTATTACATTATAAAGCTAAAATAAATGTAATCATATAACTATTACCTCTTTATAACATTACATATAGTGTATAAGAACAACGTTTTTTTGGAAATAAAAAAAATAATAATAAAGGAAATGATTGACGTGATCTTGTTTATTGCAACAACCTAAAACCACCATGACATTTCGAATTGCACAAAAGCCTCTTTTCTTTACAGCTCCATTTAGTAGTGGAACACTTTCTTTTGCAGTTACAACGTATATAGCGTTGTCCTCCACTTTTTGAATTAGCACGAGGTGCTTCTCTTAGCGATATAACTACATTTGTAATCTCATCCATGGAAAGTAATTTTTCTTTACAAATTGCGAACTGATTACGGGTAAAAAGCTGCTTCAAGGTACCATTTGTGTTTGTTAATTTATAAAAGTGTAGATCCTCTATTCCAACAACCGCCAGTACATTTCGAGTATCTGTGCGATCACGGTCGATATCAGGTACTATAATTCTAACAGTATCACCTATTTGGGAATTTTTTTCTGAAGTTCGTGAAATTATGATCTTCTATATGATCACGGTCCAAATTTTCTTAAAAAATATCTAACTAGACTTCCAGCTGAAGTTCTCAACGTTTTCAATTTCTCCGCTAAGCAGAGATGACGAAAGCTGGGTCTCTTTTTGGTTCAACACCAAACATGGCTTCATATGGACTCTCACGTATTCCTTCGTGATAAGTTGTGTTTTAAGCAAATTGAACAAACGGCATATCTTCGAACCATTTATTTGAATCATTATCATACATCCACGCAGTTAACATATTCTGTATGTCCCGATTGGCTCTTTCTACTGAGCCTTGGCTTTAGCTTTGACGAGGCTTTCGGTGCACTATTTTAGCATCTTTCCACATAGCGCAGAGCTCAGATATGACTCGATTACTTAACTCTCTACTATTATACGAATGTAATAAAGCGAATATTTTTGTATATTTATCTCGAAAATCTTTGAAGACGAACACCGATTTGCTGGTCAAAATAATATTTCTCAATTCCGTCAAAATATTTATATCCAACAATATTTAAAATCCCATTAAAGCTATCTCAAAAATAATTAGTTTACTAAAAATACCTAAAGAATAATTCAGCAACGCTATTCTCCAGTCAGGTATGCAGTTTTTGAAGGGTACTCTAGGCGAGGTAGAGGACAAGTTTTCAGCTTGTCCCAAATATCTACTCAAAAATACCAGCTTTCCTACTAAACCAATAATAATAGAATAAAATTTGATGTTTCTTAAGAGAGAGAAAGAACTATTTACCTTTCCTCCAGAAGCTGTTTCTAACGCCATACAATCTTTTTTGTCGTGGAATTTTATTAAATTACAAACAACTCCTTTCACTGAATTACGATTAAAATTGGGTTCAGGATCAGTATATCTAAATTTAGTAAATGGTCTTCGAGAATAGAAAATATCCACTCTATCTTGTAATGAACCAATTTCATCTGTTAAAGCACGTCGTTGTTTTTGTAAATCGGTCATGCGCTCTTCTGAATAATTTAGTTTATTTATTCTTGACTGAAAAATTAAAAATATAGAAATAATTAATGATGAATTATAGAACTTAACAAATATAATGTAAAAGATTAGTAACAATTAAATTGATTTTTTTAAATAAATATTTCGAACTTTAAATTATTTAAATTAAAAATATAAAATTGTGCCCTATGTAGTTGAATTTTATTTGTGTTACCATATTAAAGTTTGTAAAAATAACTTTCAGTATAGGAAATAAAGTGTACTATGATTCTATAGTATACAAAAATGTTGTTAACTTAAAATACCTCAAGATTAGTAACTTCCTTTTCTTTACTCTTTAGTATTTTCTTTTCAGTTTCGTAATCTGTAGTGTTGGCTCCCACTTCCTTCTCTTTTTGTGCCAACTCGCTTTGACAAGCTGTTAATTGCAGAGAAGCTTGTTTACTTTCTGTAGCAGCATTGACCGCCTCTTCATTTGCAGCCATAAGCTGTTCTTGAAGTGTTTGAGCTTTTCCATCCTCATTAATTTCCATACCAGTGCTGGCAGCTAATTTAAAAAAATATTATTTATGAATATAAATTAATAAGATAGTTTATACCTTCGAATTTTTTCTGTGATAACATAAAAGCTTTATTATCTTCTTCATCGTTCTGCTTTAATGTCTCAAACATTGACTGAAACTTTGATAATTCTTTTTCCTTTTTTTCAACAGTTTTTCTGTCATCATCTAAGTTCTTTTGTAATTGTTTGAGTTTCCTGTTCTCAGCATTTACATTATCTTTTATTGATTTTTGAGAAGCAGTTGACTTTGCTTCAACTAATTGCTTCGCTTTTAATTCAGCGTCAAGTTGTTTCAGTTTTTCAGAATGCTCCTGTAATTAATTGAATATGAATATAACACAATATAATAAGGATAATGTAATTTACTTACGGTATTAGCATTACTTTCTATTTCTTTGATGTCTTCGTCCAATTTTGCAGACAATTCAATATTTTGTTGAATCTGACTTTCATAAGTGACTATTTTATTTTTTACATTTGTTAATCTGTCTTGGCAATCTTTAACAGCATTTCTGCTTAAAACGTATTGCCAACATTGATAGAGACCGTTATATTTTTCCAATTCTCTAAGTACGTTTTGATATTCCATATATTGTTCACGATCTTGTCTTAACTTCCTCATCTTAGGTTCAACTTCTTCATTCAAAATCTGGTTAATATCAAAAAAGTTAATTGTTAAATTAAAAATAAATGAGATGATACTTACAGATCTCAATTCTTCCAGTTTTGCTTCTTTCTTCTCTATTAACTTTTGTGCATGTTGCCTCTTAATTTCATACATTCTTGTACCTGCTGCTTCTTCAACCATAGCTAAAATCTAAACACATCAAATTGAATAACAGATATTAAAATGTTAACATAATTGTTACCTCGACAGCTTTCATATTTAAAACCTTAGTGATTTTTCCTTGCATAATTAAAAAGTGAGGATTATTAACATTTAGTTGAACAGAACAAAACAAATCTTGGACTCTTTTATTAGGGACGACACTTCCATTTATCATATATTTATTTTTGCCTCCCATTACTATTTGCCTTGAAACTGTAATCTCCTCATACCGTTCAAAACCAGGCGGACACTGTGATGGATCTTGATTATCAAAACAAATAGTTACAGTAGCTTGATTAATGCCAGCTTGTCCACTTTTATAGATTAGGTCTTGCAAACTTCCGGCTCTAACCTACAATTCGGTTATAATAAAGAGAATAAAAAATATATTTAATTCTTACATGGTTAAGGTTTGAAATCCCAAGCACAAAACAAATTGAATCCAAAATATTTGATTTTCCACTCCCATTTAATCCGGTAATAGCGTTAAATTGCGGGTCAAATCCGTTGATTTCTGTACGTTGGCCATAAGATTTGAAACCATCCAATACAATTGATTTAATATACATCTTATCATAAAGATATCTATTGAAATACAATGGAATTGTTCTTTTTAATGAATTAAAATATAAAAGTTAATAATAAAACATGTACCAGTAGTGTAAATTAAACAATGATAAAATCCGTTAATTTCAAATCACAAACTATAAACATAAACACTATTAACTGTCACTGTCAAGAGTGTCATGTCAAGTATGTCTAGTTCTGAATCTGAACTAAGAAAAATAATAAGATTTATTAATTCGGTTCAATTTTCAAACAACTTTGTCTAGTAAAAGTAAACTGATTTTTGTTACATTTATCCATTTTTTTTATTATTTGTGTTACTCTTACACATTATTATTGCAGACTAAGTTAATTATTATTTTTTATGAGAATAGTTTACTTTACAAACGAGACCACGTAACCAGTGTCTTGTCCACGGAGAGGCCTCCGTGGTCTTGTCACAGAGATAAATATATAATTAGATTGTCTCTGTCTTGTCATCTCTATTGTTTATTTATGGTTTATACTGGTCATCTCAACCGTAGATTACATTAAACTTTGATCTTAACGGTCACAGATTTATTATCAATATTGTCTATACGTGTATTTTTTCCACAGTTACTCAGTTTGGTAACTATAAGTGTATACACTAAAATCAATTAAGATGTTGATCATGTCTTTGCCACGAATTAATTCATTATTAACCCTGTCTTGTTTATGTGGTTTGGGGTTGTCTCTTTATGGTTACACAGTGGAATTACAACTTGAACAAAATGATAAGTACGCCCCAATGTGTGATATTAATCCCCAAATGAGTTGCAGTAAAGCATTTAAGTCAGAGTAAGTACTTCTTGTTACAATTTAAAAATGTTCGATGGTTATACCATAACTAAATAATTTCAGTTTTTAAAAGAGTATAATTTTAGGTTCGGAAAAGGTTTTGGTATATTTGGCAAAGATTCTAAATTATACCAACCCAATAGTCTCTTTGGTTTGATGTTTTATAGTATGATCGCAACTTTAGGTAAGTATTTGTTTTTTGATAATTTTGATTTTTTGAATAGTGTATTTTAGTTCATATTTTAAACTTTCTTGTTTACTAAACATGTTACGTTTTAAGTAAAGTTGTAATTTTTATATCTTGTTGTTTTGATATTTTATGTAAATATAAGATTTTTTTAATTTATGAGAATATTTTAGTGAAGTTTTGGAATTTCATATTTAAAAGTGTTGATCTTAAACGCTTTAGAGTTTTTTTCGAATTTATAAATATTCTAATTATTTTATATTTGTAATAATTGCATTTTTTTTTGTTACAGCTCAGTCAAACTCAAGGTTCATAGTTTTATTTTCATTTTTTGCAATCGGTCTCTCTAATATAATGTCTTTGTATTTCGCTTATATATTATATTTCATTTTGTATGATTTATGTGTCGTTTGTGTTTCAATTTACATAGTTAATGTTATAAATTTATTACTAATTCAATTAAAATTAAGAACAATTAGTACAATAGAAGAAAACAGTAGTAAAAAGAAGAAGTAAATGATGGATCAATTAAATAAATGTGACACCAATCTAATGATATTAAATGTGCCAGAATGTGTTTATCATTTTTTTTATGTTTATTATTGTTATAAAAAAATCGTTGGTTTTTAGATATTATGATTTTGTATACGGGTCAATTGTAAATGTTTTTTTTTTTTAATATATGTATGTTACGAATGAAGTTATTTGATTCTACCACTTTTTAAATATGAGGATGCATACAAAACAACAAATTGCAAATGTTTATAGTAATTATTTATACCTAGTTTGTTTATTTTACTTGTTTTTCAAATATCAAAGAGAGATACAATTGTCGTTAAGAAAACTGTAAAAAATGTTTTTTTAATTAGCAATCCAGTGATGTTACCTATATCTATGAATTCTGTGCACTTGCTTTACTTTATTCCCTTGACAAGCCGTCAGACTTCGGCCTGCTCGGTCTAATTAGGTTATTGTACTTCTTATTGCTTCAAGTTAGCTATTCTAGGATTTTAGTGCCCGGGTAGCTTAAGTCCCTCCAAAGTCTCCAAATATTTACTGCCTATAACCCATTGCCTCGCATTAACACAGTAGGTGTTTCTGGTTCCTTGCCGCAAAATCTGGAACTAGGGTCTCCACTACAGATGATCCATATTTCTCTATGTCCTGGTGCCCAAAGTAGTTTGTTACTGTATGTTCCGCCATATTATCGAATTCTTCTCGGGACTCGTTTTGAGACCAGCTCTAATACCAGCCTTATTATTTGTGCATATATTCATACGCTTAGATTCTTAAGCCCTTAAATAGGATTCTCTTGCGCATTGCAAGAATGCATATACTTCTGCCTGAAACACGAAGGTGTTCCCAGTGGGACAGAAATTCGCACAATTTCAACACTGTTGTAAATCTTTGTTGACTTTAATGTTAATTTTGTACATTCTTGTAGATTGGAGAGGAAAGTATTAAAAGAATTCAGTGAGTGAATTCACAATAAATTATATTTTTAACTTATTCGGAAACTTGCTTTGAAGAATATATATTTTCCGGTCTATTTCAAGGGTAGGAACGTTTTTTTTAGTAAAAAATCAAAACAAATCTAAAAGATACTCGACCAAAACCATACGAATTAAAATTTATGATAATGAGAGTAACCTAACGCCGTAGTTTTCCTTGAAAATTTTCGATATTAAACTAATGCTCGCATTATTGGCGTTGGTTGCACAAATATGGCAAGGATAAAAATATAAAAATTAAAAAGGTGGTACAGACTAATACAGGACTGGATCTTAAATTACAGGTGTTTGATAATAAAACAAATTTTTGGTGGAGTTTAATTATCTTTAAATTGATACTTAATCTATTAATGTGCATTTGAAATATTTTCAAAAAAATATAGAATATCGGTTTATATCTCTACTTTTAAATTAAAATTTAGATAGCAAAGATTGCCCAAAACCCGAAGAAATATTTTTAAAAAATTACAAAAATATTCTTCACAATTATTAGAAATTCTAAAAAGTTGTGAAAAATAATTGTAAACATTTTCAGAAACAAAAAAAAAAATGTTGAAAAATGAATAAGAACCGTGAATATAGAAAAAATAGTAAAAAATTAAAGTTTTGACAAATTCGAAAAATTGTACGAAATTAAAAAAATGTGAAAGTTGTAATACTGGAGAAAAACTTAATTATAGGAAAGATCTGTTTTTAACTGATAAAGCGTTTAAAGTTAACAAACCGTATGATAACGAAAGTAATCTAACGCCGTAGTGTTTTCCTTGACAATTTTTGTTAGTTATATATTGGTCCCATTATTGGCGTGGGCTTTAAGGATAAAAATATAAAAAATAAAAATGGTACTGTAGACTATTACAGAACAGAACTTGAAATTACAGGTGGTTAATTATAAACAATACCTTTAAAATTTTTTTTATTCATTTCTTCTGTACTATTCCTTATCCTAGCAGTTTATGGATAATGATCCTGATACTTTTTAGGTAATATAATTAGGATTATGGATAGTTGAGTGATACTTGCTCCTGAGTAAAAGAGAGGGTTGATTTGCAGTATGAGAAAAAGTGTAAGAATTATTTCCTTGCCGCACAGTGGGATATATGAAATACAATTCGCGCGACGTGACAAATTTAATCAAATGCTTTTGGTATTTTTTATATTTATCAAAGTCTTTTTAAATCGAGAAAGAATATAAACGCCATAAAACATTGTTCTGTGGTACAGGGTGTTTAAAATAAAAAATTGTATTAAGAAGTAAATAGATCAAATTAAAAACCGAACGGCATGAAGAAAAAATCAAAGACGTTGCAATCCTAAACTCTATCACCCCAAATTTAAGACGAGCTCTGAATTCTATAATCTTAAATTCTATTATTCTTTTTTTGCTGGAGAGGAAATGCTTTATGCACACCACGGGCATGCTCCTGCCTTCCCGTGATAGTATAGGAATCCAGGTTAAACCTGCGTACCCATTAAAACCCCTCGTTTCTTTCAAACAACTCGCGGAAAACCACACGACTGGTAAACCTCTGAAACCTCCTTAGGCTATTACATGTATTCCACTTTCTTTGTTCTCACAATTGACACTATGTGTTTCTTTATAGCCCTCTATTACCCGTTGCTTGCCAGCATTTGAGGAATGATATTTGCTGTATTTAGTTCTATGTTAGCTTCTAGCTCCCTCCTCTGTCTTTCTCATCTTCTACACCTAGATATTACGTGGTGAGGGTCGTCTGGCACCTTTCAATGCGTGACTCTTTTTTTGAAGTTTTTCAGATAGCATCCAAGGTCTTCTTGTCCATGTCCCTGTCTGGTTTGTGGGGTCGTCCATTCTCTTTGCCATTCTTTTAAAGTTATTTGCCTTTCCACCCCTTTTTGCGGCTTCTAAATTATTCCTGTCAGCCTTGTAAATTCTACATCTCTCATCGGCTAGCAGAAGTATGCGTATAATGCCTGTCAAAATTTGCACGCGTGTGGTTGGGCATAGTTCGATGCGCGCTCGATACACATATGGCCCCTATCCTCTGAACCCTCTCGAACATGACTCTGTATACTGTATAACTGTCTCTTCAGAGCATCATTCCAGATTAGGCGTCAATCACTCTAGCCAACACTTTCCTTTTGCGACTAGATAATATTTGCCATTAGCCGTGAAATTTTCGTAAACCGAATTTCGACTTTGGCTTGTACTTTTTATATAGTAACAAATGATCTTGCGTCTGTGAGGTTTATTTTTTTTTAAGGCTGTCCTCGTAGGTATAGATTTAAATACAAATGTACCGAGAACATCTATTGTGGCAGAAGAGACAATTTATTAATTTGGGATTTAAAAGCCTGCAAGTTAGGACGAGTGGGGAAGACGTGGGAAGGTAAGGAGTTCCACAATCTGGAGACCGTGGGAATGAAGGAACGATCGAATCGATCCGTTCTCGATGTCGGGCATTGAACAGTATAAGAGTGCATGGAGTTGGCACGTCGCGTTGCTCTGGCTGGTCTGACAAGTGGAGGCATTCTATAGAGCGGAGTTCATCTGAGCAAAATCCGTTTATGTATCGGTAAAACAAGGAAAGATCAGACACTGCTCTTCGGTGGGATAATGGGGCTACGTATTTGGTGATACTGGTGTCGTTTATTAGTCGAACTGCTCTTCTCTGTATTGGATCAAGAACTCCGAGCCTTTTCCTCACGCCCTTTTTGTTACGCCCTCCAACTCTATTAATCTAGCTAGACGTTATAATCTTAAACCCTATGAACCTTATTCCTGATATCATAAACTCTATAAACTTAATAATTGTGGGGAGCTAAATCTACAACAATTAGTTATAAATTTATGTTTGTTGAAACTCCAGTGTCGTTTGATTATTTATATGAATAATAAAAAAGGTTATATTCCGGTCCTGAATAGAAGTGCCGCCTCCACTCTGATGGATTCTTGGGCGGTTGCGTCAGAGCATGTGGGATTGCTATTTACGACAAGTGTCTCCCTGATCTCTACAACTTTGGAAGTAGGTATAACAAATTTCCCAATTTGCAATTCATTTTAGTTCAATTCTTCTTCAATATCATATTAAACAGCTTTTGTTCTTCTAGGATTATTTTTCTTATCTGCGTTCTTGTAAGATAATGAAATTTAAATTAAGAAGCCAAACTGTACTTTTTCCATTTCCATTAGGAAACACATCACAAATGCTTTGAAAAATATTGATTTCATCTAAATCTAAATCAATTTACGTCACATTCAAGTAAATACAAAATGCATAAACGGAAATGATTTAATAGACCATTTAGCATTCTTGAGACCATGAAACGGATAATGGCATTGTTTACTACTGTGTTACTCAAGACTATATTTCTTAATCTGTTTAAAAAAAGTGCATATTGGAAACTTTTTAAATTATATACCACACACAATTGTGTTACAGTTTTTTACCTCTTAAATGCCTTAAACGGTATAATTATCAACATAATGTTCAAGCTTGTAGATTTAGATATTCCTTGATATAGCGATATTAGGTATCCGATAATACTTACGAGGGCAAATATAAACATAAATAAGGTTCATATAATTATTAATAATTATGACGTTATTGTAAGCATTTTACATTCTCTTTGAGTTTTTTCAAATAAACTTATATATTCGTATACTAGTATAATTGTACACTCGAAGCGACAAAGCTGACAATTGGACAATGAAAGGAAATCAAGAAAGATTGGTTTGATGAACATCTTAAGCGATCGCAACAAAGTCAGACAATGCAAGCTACAAAATGGAAATAATACCAACATAAATAAGTATAAAGAGATACGAAAAGAAACTAGAGATTTCAAAGGATACAAATACAAAAACAAGAGAGACTGCTTGAGAAAATGGAAGAAAGCTTATAAACGAATAAAGGCCAAGGACCAGGAATATGGTAGTGAACGAGAATGAAGAGCTAGTTACGAATGACGAAACAGTTAGAGAGATGGCAAGCATTCTGTGATAAGCTTTTAAATGTACAAAATGACAACCACACAACAACAACTATTCTATAGGTACCACAGAAGCTAAAGGAGGAGATCCAACAATAGAAGAAAATAACTGCCATTAAAAAACTTAAAAACCGGAAGGTTGCGGGTGAAGACAATAAGCAGAAGAACTCCATAAACTCATAAATAATTTATGAAAAAAATAACAACCAGTTGATCCGAAAGTGCGTAGTCATACCCATAGACAAGAAAGGCGATAAGACACTTTGTAAAAACTACATAGGGATCAGTCTCATTAATACAGGGTATAAAGTCCTAGCCAATATTCTTCTCGACAGACTTACTCGTTTTACTAAAGACATCATCAGGGATTACCAATGAGGTTTAAAAAAAAATGATTAATTTAAGAAAAGCATGTCTAGTCGGATCTAGCAGCAAAGTTAAAGTGGAACAACTGCTATCTACATCTTTCATGGATAACTCTCGTTTGAGACAAGGGACGTTATTTAATACTGCATTGGAAAAGGCCATAAAGGCAGCAAAAATAAAAAGGGGACTATTCAGCAACCAGGGCCCACAACTCTTTCTGGGGTACGCAGACGATATAGTCCTAATGGAAAAAACTACCAATGTGAAAGATTTCTTACAACTAGAAAAGGAATGTGAAAAAATGGGCTTAAAAATTATTGAAGATAAACCAAAATGTATGTACAATACAAGAACACAAGTACCCAAGAGATAGAATAGGGCAGAACGAAACCAGGGATAAATATAACTTTGATAGAGTAATGGAATTTGTATACCTCGGAAGTAAATTGAAAATGGACAATGATTCTACAGAAGAAATTAAAGCTAATAAGCGCTGTTACGCAACACAACAAATTATTAAATTAGGAAATATCACAAGACAAACGAAAATAAAAATCTATAGAACGGTAATTAGACCAGTACTTACCTATGCATTTGAATCGAGAACGTTAACAAAAAAAATCGATGAAGGGTATATAAAAGAAGTCTTGTACGAAGAATGTATGGTCCATTAAAAGATGAGATAAGGCACAATACAGAATAAGAACTAAGGCCAAATTAATAGAGACATATAGAGCTCTCGATATTGTCCAAGTAATAAAGATAATGGGAATGAGATCGTTAGGACATGTAAGAAGCCATGATGCTGATATACTTGTTAAATTAGTATAGGAGAAAATACCAACAGGTAAGAGACATATTGGAAGACCATGACTTAGATGAAAGATAACATAAACGAAGATTTAAGAGCAATGGGGATAACGAATCCGCTAAATCTATTTTTTTTTCACATGAATATTGCATTGGAAAAGGCCATAAGGGCAGCAAAAATAAAAAGGGTACTGTTCAGCAACTCTATATGACGTTGTATTTTGATTCACTTAAAAAGATTAATTGGATTTGACTCCGTCCAAGAATGGCATATAAATCGAGGAAAAAAAAATTGGGAAAAAAACGAAAAATGATAAAAATCGAATAATTGAAAAAAATCGTAAAAATGGAAAGAAACGGTTTGAACAAATCGAAAAGAATAAGTGGTGAAGTAAAAAAAAACAAGGAAGCTTAAAAAAATCGAAAAAAAAACAGAAACTACCAAAAAAATATAGCAGAAATTGAAAATAACAAAATTATTGAAAGAAAAAAAAAAAGAAAACAGGAAAAACTATATATTGAAGAATAGAAAAACCAGAAAAAAACGCAAAAAAGAAGAAAAAAAAAACGAAAAATGTGGGAAATGAAAAAAGATAGAAATCGAACGAACAAAAAAATAAAAATAGAAAAATTGATAAGCATAGGTAAAAGACTGAGACAAATAAGAAGCTAAAGTAAAATGAGAAATATTCAAAAAGCAGAAAAAAGTGAAAAAAAAAGAAAAGCCAGAAAAATTTTAACCAAAAAAATATCACAAACATTGGAAATAAAAAGTGTGAAAACTCGAAAAAATCAAATAAAAAAAACAATAAATCTGGAAACGAAAACAAGAAATAGTAAAAACGAGAAAATATGAAAAAAAGGAACGAGAAAATATGGTAAAATCGGCAAAAACAAGATTAAGGCAACATAATCTTCTACTCTTGAGTGATTAATTGTTGTAAATTATATAAGCAAATTTGCGCAGAAAAATAAACTTAATCCACATATATATAAACTTTTCTCTAGCTTATGTGATAATCAAGAAACTTTCATGATGTGCAACTATTTAAAAAAATTACGTATTTGAGATTTAAAAAACCCGTATTGTTTATACTAATGCTAATTGCAGGGTTATTAAGGCACAAATGCGTCCAGTATACCAAGGAGTTCGACACCTACGTAGTTATGGTATGGTATTGGTACTGGATCGACAAGGTAATCCGCCGCTGCGGTGGTACTCCGGTAGGTACTCGAGTACCGTGATGAAGGTGAGGCTGCACTGGTTCTGTTGAATATTCTCGATTCTCGTTTCTACCATCATCGAACGTAGTGATAAAAAAAGTGCACTGCTGATTAGTACTTATTTTCTTTTTGTGGAAATACAACACGTGCGGTGTTACGCCGGAAGGTTTTTTAGTGAAATTTGTGCAGTTTCTTTGAACAATTTTTGGATACTGTCAAAGTTAATTTCTGGTAAGTACTTACTGAAGAATTGAAATAGTCTGTACCTATATAATATATAAAAAATAAAAGGTTTGTCTAAAATTGAGTTGAAATAATGTTTTTAAAAACATTAAATAAAAATAAAGATAAATGTATCGGAGGTTTACGAATTTTTGTATTTGTAAATAGACACAATAAAAATATTTCATATAAATAAATAATTTCAAGTTGTGTTTTATCTGAAATCTGGATGCCACAATTTGGTAATGTGATAATTTTTTAAATTGAAACAATATTTTTATACAATTTTTAATGTTTTTTTTGTGACATTGAATGATATTTGCACTCTGTTTTGTAAATGACTGTATATGTTAGTTATTTTGAATCAGCGACAATAGACAATTTAGATAATGTGTATTTTTAAATCTTACTTATTATATAATAAAGAAAATTACATTTTTAAAGCGAAGTTTAAAAGTGTGCTAAACAATTATTATTTATAACCCCGGCTCCACACTTGCGTTGTTCGTCAACGAATAATCGGTGTTTGCGAAAAATACCGCATATGTGGATACAATATTCGTGTTCGTTGACGAATATTCAGCGTATTTCTCCGAACACGAATGTTTTTCGTCTTGAGTCGGTACTTGATACACATCAAAGCACACGAATATTCGTATTGTCTGTGTTCGCACTACCGTCCACACATTCGTCTTGAATGTCAACACATTTTTTAAGTTAGATTTGTTTCGTATTGTGATAGAATTGCTAAAAATAGTGATAGTTGACATGGTGTGGACAAATGAAGCAGTTATAAATTTTTTGGAAGGCTATCAAGCTAAACCGTGCCTTTGGGATCCCCACCATCCTGACCATAGGAATAGAAATATTGCAATATACCTTGTATGTTTAAAGTTGTTTCAATGTATCTAAATAAATGTTTTTGCTTTTAAAGATAAAACGTCATCCAATTCATATAAATAAGTAGAATCTCCGAATCCGAATATTTTCCATATTTTTATTCGAATACAAATATTCGCTTTTGAAAGTAATATGTGTGGATGGTAGACAAAAACAAATATTCAGACACGATTATTTGCTCCAAATATTCGTACAATTGGCGAATATTCGTATACGCATGTGTGGAGCCGGCTTAAGAGAAATGCTTTTATAGTGTACGTAACTACTCTGATGCGATATTTTAATAGTGTGGATATGTATCTCTCAAAGGATTAATAATTATTTTTTCTACAAGCATGTGTAAAACAACACTTTCCCGCACGCATTTTAATTCAGAAAATATCCCTTTCCCGCACGGAGTGCGGGTAAGGTTTTTTCCCGCACGCATTTTTTTTTTAATTAATTGAATATGTTTTCCGATAACCTTTTTGAGAAAATGTTGTATTATTACCTTTATCTTGTTGAACTACATACAAATAGTGAAAAAAATTAAGATTATTTTACATGAAAATAGGGATTTTTAAAATGTTTGTTTTTAAAAAAATCATAATTTATTAAATCACCCCTGTAAACCTTACTCATAGCAACAACAAACCCACCTGTTAAAGTAGAGTTGCTATAGCTACAGTCGTGTATTTATTGACACTATGAAAGATTTAATTGTCACAATAATCGCATCTTTTTAAATATCTAAATAATTTTCGAGGTGATTTTGCTTGTAGAAAAAATATTGATCCTAACTCTTGCCGAAATTAACTTTCGCGCACTTAACTGCTCGCCCGAACTCCGCGTCGCGTCGTTCGGGCATCGGCAGTTCGCGTGCGGGAAAGTATAACTTTCCGCACTTGTTAGGATAATAACTATATTATTATTATTATAGCTTTTATTGTATTTTATTATATTAATCATATTTGTCTATATTTCTGTGTTTATATTTCTATTTATACAGAGATGACTTGTCCTATACACTCTTGTAGGGATTAATAAATATATTATTATTATTATTATTATTATTATATTATTTATGTACGCTTCGGCGACAGGGCGAGAGAAGCGCCTTGGTGAGAGCAGTGAAGGCAGAAAAAGCGTACGTACGTTACATGTACCCTCTCTCGCTCTCATGACAAACCTGTAGTGTCTATTATAAAGTATAATAATGATATATAAATAAATATTTTCAAATGTATAGTTTGTAACACTAATAATCAATTAAAAATTAAATTTGGCACGTTGGGCACCAATTTGTAACCCTAATAATCAGTTAAAAATTAAATTTGGCAGGTTGGGCGCCAATTTGTAACAGTAGAAATTCCCAATAAATCATCCCCTAGCTAGCTCAATAGAGTCGTGGCTTCTTTTTAGAGTTTTAACAGTTCTCCCCAAACATAAAATATAAGGGATAAGGGCACCAGAGTACAAACTAAGCAAATAACACACAAACACCCGTTTAAATGATTTATTATTAAAAACAACCGTGAAAATAAAATCACTAAATATGCTATTTATATTTTGGTTTTAGTTATTTAATTAATATAATCTCTTATCTTTTGTATCGTTGCTTCTTAGGATGAGATTCCTTTGGGACGAATTTCTTCCTGGGATGAACTGTCGCTGTGTGTAAGGAATGGAATTTTCTTCGGATATTTCTAATTAGACGAAAACTGGATTCTTAGTTGAAATTCGGCTTTTCTTAAACAAAATGGCGCACGTCTCCAAAAAAAATATAAGCTCCTAAGTGGCTTTCCTCATAAATGTGGATTAACCCTAATAATGAAATAATGAATCAGAATTCCATCCCTTAATGAAATTACAATCAAGTAGAATCAGTTTCTGTTCTTTCCATATTATTGAGAATAAATCAATTTTAAATACACGTGTAAAATCAGGACTAAAATTCACTCAAGATTCAAGATCACAAAAACTGACGTTTGGCGAAAGTGAAACTACTTGAAATTAGCTATTAGTAATAACTACAAAAAAAGTCACCTCAATTTAAGAAACTTCTACATATAAAATAATTAAATGAAACAATAAAATCAACTTACTTGTAGTGTAGAGGAGGTAAGTACTACGAAGAAATCAGAAAATAAATTAGAGAATCTTTCGTAGCGAACAAGAAAGTTCGGTTATCAATCAAAACCACTATCTGAACAAGTTATAATTCCGGCGATAACTTTAAAATAAATCTCACCAAATGTAGTCTGGTGGATTCTAATACTAAAGTTTAATATTTTATACTAATTTTTGTATTTTTGGAATATATTATTATTTCATTAAAAATTATAGTTTTATAACAGTATTTATTTACATGTTATTTTTACTGCTTTTTGTTATTTTGTTATTCAAAAAATACAGTCCCAAAATATTTTTTTTCAGATTACTTCTTTGTCTGTGTGTTTATCGGAATTCCCCGAGCTCCAATTATCTTTTTTTAAATAATTTTTGTACGTACCTACATTTTTTTAAACGCATATATTTTTACACACTTTATAATTAACAGCTTTGATGTTTACAACAAGGAACAACAATCGTGTTCTTGTAAATCACTAAAATTGTTATTATGCAAGCACTTATAAATGTACCGTTTGTGGCACCACTTGCAATTATCTGCAATGCCTGCAGCTTTTATTCTATTCAGAAATTAGTTGACTATTTTTTTACTTGATTTTTTATCTTCTAAGACATAAAATTATTTTAATTTAGTCACTAAACGACAGTTAACAGTTACCTGTGAATTATGTCAGTGGTTGACTGCGAAAGATAAAACAGATCGAAGCAGTGTTTGTATTTCTTTCTTAAAATTCTTTATTATACTTAAATTGTGCCCCGAATTGATTTATATGAAGTATGGTATGCTTTGCCCATTAGAAAGATAACCAAACACTGCTTCGTTTTTTTTATCTTTTGCACTAACAGCAGGAGAACTAGAGCCGAAATTTCGCATGACATTTCTTCTTTGCAACGTGTTTATTTAATACAGTTATTTACAGACACCCTAGTGGATACCGTGGTAGCTATAACGGATGAACGTTGCCAATTTTTACTGAAAATTGTCGTCATCAAAAATATGGAAGAAACTTATCCCAGTGGAAGGTGTTGATACGGCAATTCGAAATCTTTAGTATCCACTGAGCTGTCCGCTATTTTGGATTTGGGTTACTCAAGGATCCAACATTACATGGTAGAGATGGCGAACATATTATCGATGACGATTTTTTGCCTAAATTTTGGGCCTCATTAACCGCCACCTTCTTTATATCCACTCATGTGTGGTTTTAAATGGTTGTGTCAGCGCCTTCGACTGGGAAAATTTGACCTAGAGTGTTTTTCCACGAGGCTGTACTGAGTTCCTTTCTCAATTTTAAACTTTATCCATAATGCATTATTTCAAGGTGATATAGAAAAACTCAGGTCCGGCAAAAAAAATACTAGCTTCTTCTGCTTCGAGACTTTCAGCAATCCTGTTTCCGACAATTTCTGGTATCTAAAACAAAGTTACTTTGTAGTGTTTGGGCAGTTGTTTAAAAGGCTGCTTGCAGTTCGAGGCTATTTTGGACTGGAAAGTAGCATAATGTAGAGGCTTCAAAGCAGCTTCATTAGCGGAGACAATAAATATTCTGTCTGAATTGAGGCGTTTTACTATTGAGCACAGAAAAAAGCCTATTGCTAACAGCTACAGTTGGAAAATTGTTGAAGTGTTTGCCAGAGTTTTTGAGATCCTAACATTAGTGCCTGTAAACCCTTTCGGAGGCTTTAGACCCATCAGTATAATAAGTGGTGTCTCCTTTTGTAACTTGAGCGATTTCGTTTTGTGTCAACTTACACTTCTTAATACTTACTTACTTCTTATTAAGAATTTTTTTATACTTTTGAGTGGAACGGAGGTTAGGCTTATGGATCTATATGATCAGCGTTTGCGTTGTCATCATTAGTCATTGTTTCAGGAAAATCAGCGTCTAAGAAGCACCTTAGTAATCCCCTCACAGAATTATCTCCATGTTCTTCCATTAGATCTTCTATGCTCTTCGTTATATTTTGTTAGAGCTTCTTTGTAAGCATAGCAGTTCTCTGTGCTTTTAGCTCTGTTAGAGGATTAAGTTTTCCGAGTTCCTAACCTGGTTTTGATCAATGTTAACCAGGTAATAAGCAACACATAGTGTAGATGTACGAATAGTTATATGGTTGTATTATTATAGACTTGTTAATAAAGCATTAACGAGGGATACCGTAAACTTATTTGATATAAAACACATTTATTTGATGAGTTTTTTCCTGAAACAACGTACTTAACTATCTACCGCAAGTTTCTAAAATCAGATAAATATTTATTTATATATTTCTGATTTATTGATATCCACTTAATTTATTCTATTGGGAATACAGTTGATTACTCTCTTAATAGTATTTTTAATAATTTAATAGTAATAAGTAGACAGTGAAAGGTTTTTGTTATTTTTAATGTTATTTAACTAGAAATAAAAAATTAATGACAGGTTTCGTTATTTAAATTTCAATAACAGTGCCATAAAATATACTTAGATATGTATAATCATAAAATAATAAGCTGCGACAAAAAGTGAAATGTTAGTTGAAGATAATTAGAAATATAAAAATTCTTGTATAAGAAATAATAACGTTACACCAACTAACGTATCGACAAAAACTTTCTTGAACTTTACAGCATATATAAAGTAAAACTGTTAATTTTTTTTCAACATTTAAAATGATCTAAAAAGTGATTGCTGAGTCTTGACATTCTAACAATGTTACTTAAGATAAGTACAGTTCGTTGGCTTTTCGCATAAACTTAAATTTAAATAAATTTTAAGTAAAATATCAGCCGTTTCATCTACATACTTATAGAATCTGCATGTTTCATTGTCCACTTTGCTCAACTTACAGAGTTGGTACCTCAGAGGACCAGTGTGATAATTTCTGCGATTTGAGTTCAGGTTTCTAAAACTCTAAGAGTAATTTATAGTAGTGCAGTGAAGGCCGCAATAACCATTTTGCTTCTATTTGGACTGGAGTGTTTTTCCAGTAGGCTGCACTTCTCTTAGTTTCGAACTTTATTCATAACTAGCGGACCCGGCGAACTTCGCATCGCCTAACACTAATGTTTTTCCATTTTTTTTTATTTTTACGATCAATTTTTTGTATTTTTTATCATATTTTCCCGTTAGTTACCAGTTTTCACTATTATTTATAGTACTTTGTAATTTCTCGGTTAGGTATATTATATATTAACTGCGCCACCTAACGGTGGCGTCATAGTTCTTAGGTAAGTAAGTTTTGCTCTTTTAAATATATGAGATATCAACTGCGCCACCTTACGGTGGCGTCATAGTACTTAGTTATGTAAGAATTACAACTGCGCCACCGTAG
Organism: Altica lythri; assembly: GCA_964028335.1. Taxonomy (NCBI): domain Eukaryota; kingdom Metazoa; phylum Arthropoda; class Insecta; order Coleoptera; family Chrysomelidae; genus Altica; species Altica lythri. The sequence continues at coordinate 76,445,128 of OZ034802.1, forward strand.
GGTAGCGTCATAATGATTAATTTCGTAATAAACGCGCCCGATCGCTGCAAAATTTAAAGTGCTATAGGAAAAATCGCGGCTTCCTATGCGCTATTTATACTATTTATAGGCACGCTTCCGCCGCCCCGGCCGGCCAGTACCACCGCAAGCGCTACGTCCCGCAATTTTAAATCTGTAACATCTTCGAAAATATTCATTTAAATCTTATGCTGTACAGGACCATATAGATCTATGTTAAATTAACAATGTATTTAAGCTATTTAGTTGGATAAGGATTAATGCTGTATTGGTTAAAATCGCTTCGAAAATTAGCCAATATTTGTCGTAAAAAGTAAATGACAAAAAAACTGTTATTGTGGGATATCCATAAGAGATATTTTGATAAATCTGGTAGGGTTCAGCCTGAGTTTGCAATGTAAGCGGAAAAAAAATGATAATTAACGACATCACATTAGAAACCTCAAAAATAACAGTATTTCTCCACCATTTAATGGATGTTATTATACACATCAACCTTCCTCTTGAATCACTCTATCTATTAAAAAAACCGCATCAAAATCCGTTACGTAGTTTTAAAGATTTAAGCCTACAAAGGGACATAGGGACAGAGAAAGCGACTTTGTTTTAAACTATGTGGTGATTTTTAGGGTTTAACGATCATTTTGTACTGTTTTACACTTTTTTTACACTTTTTACGTTAACTGACTGGTTTTAGATAGCGTTTACTTGTCAGCCGAATTGACAGATAATCGATTTTTTTAATATAATTCGTAAAATTAACGACATCACATTAGAAACCTCAAAAATGACAGTATTTCTCCACTATTTAATGGATGTTATTATATCTACATTTAAACCTTCCTCTTGAATCACTCTATCTGTTAAAAAAAACCGCATCAAAATTCGTTTCGTAGTTTTAAAGATTTAATCATACAAAGGGAAATAGGGACAGAAAAAGCGACTTTGTTTTATACTATGTATTGATATTGATGCAGTATGTTAAGGTGCCACAGACAAAACTAGGTCTGATAAAAGGAAAACTAGCTTCATCTTCGAGACTATCAGCAATCCGGTTTCCGACAATCTCGGGTATCAACCACAAAGCTACTTTGTTGTATCCAGGCAGATGTTTAAAAAAACTTTTTAAGTTTCAGGCTGTTTTGGACTCGACAGTCATATAGATCTGTAGAGCCTTCATACAATCTTGGCTAAATTGAAGCGTTTTTTAATTCTCTTTTGAGCACAGAAGCCTATTGCTAACAGCTTCGCTTGAAAAATTGTAGAAATGTTTCTGAGAGCTCTTTGAGCCTAACATTCGGGCCTGTAGGTACAAGACAAGACAAGAGGTTGATAGGTAGATGAAAGAAAGTTTATCGGAGTGTTGGATTTGAGGACTCTGTTGTAGGAGTTATGTCCTTTTCAGGGAGTGGATGGGAAGGTTTGGATGGTGTAAGTATCGGTCGTCGGCCCCGCTCTCACAAACTTTACCATTTGCAGCAGGTTGGATTGCTTTAACTGTAGCTCTTGTATCTTCTTGTGATTTGTTGCGCTTGAACGTACCTAAAGAGTCTTTTCTTTTTGGTGTGTGTGTGTGAGTGTATGTGTGGAGGTGTAACCCACGTGGTACAATGTGGGGTTGGGAGATTGACGCAGTGGCGTGTCTCTTCCGTCGTGGTGCCCCCCGATTTGACAATGACGAAGGGAACCAGAGAAACCTTCGCCCAGGGCCCATTCCTCCTATAGGTATTCCTTCTGGGGTTTTACACCCATTAGTATAATAAGTAGGGGCTTCTTTTGTAAGTTAAGCTGTTTTATTTTGTGTTAACTCACACTCCTTAATATATACTTCTTATCAAGTATTTTTCCATACATTTTATTAAAAAGGAGGTAAAGCTTACAGATCTATATAACTTTGGTTTCCCTCGAGTACGTTTGCCTCTTTTAGGAATTAAGCAGACCTTAACCTTTCTCCAACCTTTTGGAATATATCAATGCCCTGTTCTAAAAGTGCTTGAAATATCATCTTCACTAGTTTTTTAGGACTTAAGGCTGTTAATATCCGATTTAATTTTTTTATCGGCGAATATTTTATTTGCTAGTCTTTTTCAGGACCTTGATGGTCTGTATACAGTTTCAACAAGATCAGCGTTTGTTCCAGGAAAATTAGCGTCTAAGAAGCACCTCATGTCTTACACTTTTGTTTCGTAACGTATCAAAAAAAAACTTACTTAAACTTTACAGCACATACAAAGTAAAACTATTAAATTTATTCAACATTTAAAATGATCTAAAAAATGATTGATGAGAGTTCACATGATCTTGACATTCTAACAATGTTACTTAAGTTAAGTACAGTTCGTTGACTTCGCAAAAAGTTAAATTTAAACCAATTTTAAGTAGAAGACAATTATCTATTTCAAATTGTTTAAAATGATATCATTGAATTATGAAGATAATTCTGAGAACAGGAATTAAAATATTGACGGGAAATGTAACACTCCTTTAGAACAAACTAGTGATATAATTGTTTGTATCATATTGTTTACCTTTCAAGTTGCAAAATCATTACATATGCAAAAAACAGGCAATTTGTAAACGTCGCGTTTGTAATCATTGATATTCACTCGATATTCTTAGTAATTATGTAAATTGCAGCTATTTAATTGTTTATTCTTAAAATAATGCTAGCAAGTCACTTTAAACTAATGAATCATCAATATTGGATATTGGTTAAACAAAAAGGCAAAATTGATCTCAAAAAACACGAATCAACCTGTTTTATTAAAAAAAGGAGAACCATATTTTCTGTTCAATTTGGTAAAAAAATGTATCTATATAAAAACCTTTAAAAATCAGAGGTACAGACATATTTTTCAATTTTTCAATTGAGGTTCTTTAAAAGATGTAGACTATACAACAAAAATAACATCTTTATTTAGCAATTTTTCATAATTTTTTATTTTTCGCATCCCGCTACCTCTCCATCTTCCACTGTGCGAAGCAGTGCTGTAGTTCATCTTCAGACAGGCTGGTAGAAGTGACAGGCTGCTAAGTATGGTGGTTCCCATTCCATGTGGCCCGTATATCAAAGAAAAGAATCAACATCGTCTTGAATTTGGACTTGCTTATTCTCGCTTTTTTGGTTCTCGGTGAGCTTGAGATTCCAGTGCATTGATTGTGTCTTGTGGAAATTTTAAGGATCATACGATACAGCCACATTTAAAAGGCTTCTAGCCACATTTCGAAGGCTTCTAATTTATTGATACTACTCGTTTTCAGGGTCCATCCTTCAACTCCATAAAGTATACCATACGTAGCACTTTTACAAACCTTATCCTCAGACCAATATCAAATTATGAGCAAGTGAGCACTTAAACTTCAGGAAAGCCTTTCAGGCCTGTTCTATACGGTTTTTAATTTCTTTATCTGATGTCCAATCCTCAAAAAACCATGTACCCAGGTATCTGAATTTGTCTACTCTCTCAATTGAGATGATGTTGTACCCGATCGAAAGCTTTTTCATAGACTATGAAGCATAGACATACATCATTTCTCTGGTCATAGCAATTTTGGACTAGCACCTGCGTTGCAACTAATGCCTTTCTCGTACCTAAATCCAAATTGTGAATCGCTTATCTCTCTTTCACATTTATTGTACAATTTGCCCAATTTCACTTTAGCTGTGATATGCGCAAATGAAGAAGAGAGAGCATCGCAACAAAACCAGAAGACATTGTCTCTGAGCGTCTCCCCACCTTGGTCATCATAAACCAGTGCTCATCTTAACCTAAAGTGAAATTGGGCAGATTTGATGTATTATTTTTAAGAAAATGTAATAAATACATTTTAATAATTATTACTTTTATTGTTTTTCATATTTTACTCGTTTAAGAATTATTGTACAATACTATATAAAGAATAAAAAAAACACTGAACTTTGTACATAGGTATTTATTAACAACTGTTTATTTCACTTTACACAACATTCCTTCAAATGTAAATTTACTACAAAACTTTTTAGTGTCCCATACCATCTGTACAGTGAATTAATATGAAACATCTCGACCGGATTCGTAAAAAATTACATATTCTCTCTCTATTTAATATTGAATAATTAGCGATGTATGCTTGCTTAAAATATTACTCGTAGGTATACGCCAGTAAAAATAGCCGTTTTTTCGGGTCAACTTTGCACTAAATTTCCGATCCAAAATTTTATTTTTATAAGATTTGGGATCACTTACTGAGCATAAAATCACAAAATGCTGACAGATCCAGGTGACGCTAGAGGCGTCATCTTGAAAAAACGTTTTCAGCCGATATCTTGGAAACTAAGCTCTTTAGAGCAAAAGTCATATTGACCATTATTATAGAAAATAAAATTTTGCATCTTTTGTTTTCAGTAAACTTTTTTGTAAAACCTACAGTTTACGATTTATGGCCCATTTAATGAACCGGTTTTTCGATCGCGGCCAAAAACTCTTGAAATATTAGATTAATCAATAAAATGCATTAATTCATTTTTAAAGATCCGTTTTGTTCTGTACAACTTTTGTTTTAAACTTTTTTTTCTAATGTCCATACTTTTTGAGTTATAGGACGTTTAATGGAGAAATGTCGATGCTCGGCGGGTGACGCGGCAGCGAAATATAATTAAGTAAAATAAAAAAATGTTTGTTACTATTGCAGGTAAGGAATTGAACTATTATTTGTTAACTACATAAACAATCGGGATATTTTTTTTAATTTATTTGTTGAATTTGTACCATTATATTCTATGCGTATCTTGAAATTTTCAACTTTTCGCTCGGTAGTCCAACATAAAACGTCCTATGACTCAAAAACTATGGACATTAGAAAAAAAAGTTTAAAACAAAAGTTGTGGAGAATAAACGGATCTTTAAAAATGAATTGATGCATTTTATTGGTTAATCTAATCTTTCAAGAGTTATTGACTGCGATCGAAAACTCGGTTCATTAAATGGGCCATAAATCGTAAACGGTAAGTTTTACAAAAAAGTTTGCTGGAAACAAAAGATGCAAAATTTTATTTTCTATAATAATTGTCCATATGACTTTTGCTCTAAAGTGCATAGTTTCCGAGATATCGGCCGAAAACGTTTTTTCAAGATGGCGCCTCTAGCGTCACCTGGATCTGTCAGCATTTTGTGATTTCATACTCAGTAAGTTATCCGAAACCTTATAAAAAAAGAAATTTGGATCGGAAATTTAGTGCAAAGTTAAATGCTATTTTTACTGACCTAGGTACAAATATACTAGTTTCCGCTGGTGAACATGTAAAATTGTTTATTTATTTCTTAGAACAATTATATTCACACTCATTTGCGTGACTCAGTATCGAGAATAGAATAGATCAGCTGGAATTTTAACATATACAACGTATGTATGATCCTTTTTTGCATTCAAAACTCGAATCGTAGGTGTTAAATGGTTTTATTATTTGGTTTTTAAAATTTATTTTTTTACTTTTAGAAGAGGTGGATTTAAATCAATGAATAAATCATTTTTATAATCACTGACAACCTTACATTGAAAATAGTTCAGAAAGGCGTTAGTTTAAATGCATGATTACCTTTCAGGCTTTTATGGGAGTGGTAAAAAGAAACACGTGGATACAAGGAATTGTATTTGATCATACACTAGTTATTATAGATTTTTTTGGGACAAAAAGTTTAACAAGTCAAAATCCACTAGTAACTTTGTTTTAAAAGGTGGTTAATAAGTAACCAAAATAGTTATTTTGTACAACTGTCATTAAAAGTGACACTTTTAATGATAGCAAACAATGTTAAAAACGATTGTTTACATAGCAGCGTGTTAAAAATACTTTTAACACGTTGCCATGTAAACAAGTTTACTTTTAACACGGTTTAGTTTACTTTTAACACGGTTTGGTTTATTGTCATTGCAAATTCGCTCGTTTCATTATCAAAATAGGGAAGTTGTACAAAAAACATTGTATGGTATTTGTGTTAAAAGTGATTTTATTTTGTTCGTGAAATTAACAGAGATATGCCATGATGGAACAAGGAACTCCCCGAAAAGCTCTATCAAAGCAACTGGAGTGACTACAAAGAAGCTGTAACAAAATATAACTACGAATTAAGAAGGTCTAAGAGAAAAACATGGAGGCAATTTTGTGAAAAGATTACTAACCTAGCCCTAGCACTACGCCTCCAAAAAGTTATCTCAAAAGACCACTCTTATAAGATTGGACTGATAAAAATGCCAAACAGTGAATACACTGAAACAATAGAGGAGACCATAATATTCTGGTTAGACGAACGTTTTCTTAAAGCTGTGACTATTGGTAAAATCGCTCAACCTATAAAAGGAGCTCTCACGAATTATAATAATGGGTTCAAAACACCAGAGGGAGTAGGTATACAGGTTACAGGTCCTAAGGTTAGGCTCTCAATAGCTCAAGCGGATAAGCAATAGACTTCTGTGCTCAAGAGTGCATTGAAAAATGCTTAGTATTGCCAGAATATTTATTTTCTTCAATAGCAAAGCTTTTTTGTAGGTTTTAACAATCTACAAAGTAACTTTGCTGTGGGTATCACCATATAAAGGGACTGTCGGAAACGAGATTGCTGATAGTCTCACAAAAGAAGGAGCTAGTGCTAGTACTTCTTTTATCGGACCAGAACTTTTGTGTGGCATCTCAAAGTGCCGCATTATGAATGAAGTTCTTAATGGAAAAAGGAACTCAGTGCAGCCTACTGGAAAAACACTCCAGGATAAAGATAAGCAAAAAAATTAATACAGCCTTCACTGCTCTACTCTAAACTACTCTTAGGGCTTCAGAATCCTGCACTCAGAGTATTTGCAGATATACTGTATCCACTAACATACCATCTCTGTAAAATGGGCAAACTGGACAGTAAAACATACAGATTCTGAGTATGCAGATGAAATGGCTGAATATATTATCTGTAACGACACCAATATCTGGAACAGGTCTTCTTAGAGCCTGATTTGGTTCCAAACGTATATTATACATCCTTTCGTAAAAGTCTAGACCTTATGGATTTATAATTAGATGTAGTGTATACACAGAATATTTTTTAGATCGAACTTTAGTAAGGTCACCTGTGCCAATCCACATTACTTATAATCTACAATCTAGAAAGTAGGATTACTTCTTGAAATAATTACTGTAAAAGTTACTTAAATGTTTATTCAGTGTTGTCTTATTTAAAACATATGTTACTGATTACTTAGTTTCTTGATTTGATAATAAAAAAAAAACACTTAAAGAGACAGTTATCAAAACACTTTATAAAAATGAACTATTAGTAATCAAAGTAAAACTGGTTGTTGGTGTGGTGTGTATTTATAAATAAACGGTATATTTGCCTTCGAATCAACTGATGTAGACAAACTTTAAACACTAAGGAGGTTGTCGCCCACCTGATTTTACCTTCTGCTCTCTGTTTGTTCTAAGTGTTTACAAAAACCAGAATACTTGTAATGGAATTGACGTGTTCATGTTCATATATCCGATAATTTATTCCCTAACGAATACATGATCAATAACAACTAAGCCGATTACATAGAAACCACGTATTTTTTACCAAATTTTTTTAAGTATGACAGTTTTTATTTGAATAGTTACTTTTAAAATTTTCCAGTTCCTGTTTTGAATTTTAGATTTATTAAACAAATTTTTTACTTTTTGTACTTTTTATACTTTGCATTTCCACGACTCCATGTCCAAAGTGAATGTCGTGGTTCTGGTTTACCTATGAATCATAATAAGAACACGTTTTTTATCTAAGTAATTATATAATCCATACATTTTTACATTATTAATGCATCTTCTCAATTAGGTGCTGATGAAGGTTAAAGCCTATAACCGAAAATTTCGCCAATCTTAAAAATAATGTTCTCCAACAAAAGTGGCATTTTACATCTTCTGTCCCTTCTAGACGCTCCTAAGACTGTACCTCGAGATTGCTAATAGTCTCACAAAAGAAGGAGCTAGTACCTACTCCTTTTATCCGCATTATAAATGAAGTTCTTAATGGAAAAAGGAACTCAGGACAGCCTACTAGAAAAACACTCCAGGCTAAGATAAGCAAAAATATTAAAACTATACTTCCTTTTTTTCTTTGACGTGCTACAAACATTTTGTAAAGTAGTTAATAAAAAATCTATCTATCTATCATCTGTGTTCCCATTTTTTGTCATAGTGAATCCGAGGTATTTGAATTTATCTGTCCCTGCTATTTCCATGTTATCGTTTAGTGTAAGGTTTTTAATATTTTTATTCTAGATTACAGTATGAAGTTGTCTAATACAAGCCCTTTTTTGTCCAAGTCTGTCTTTCATGTTTAAATTCATGTATTTACTGTTTTATTACTGTGTTAATAGTTTTATACTTCCTTTTTTCTTTGACGTGCTATAAACATTTTGTAAAGTAGTTAATAAAAAATTTATCTATCTATCATCTGTGTTTCCATTCTTCCCATTCTCCGTTATTTCCTCTTCTTCGTAGCATCCCTTTATCTATCTCGTCTCTCCAGGAGCGTCTGGGTCTTCCTATGCCCATATTTGATGCTTTTACTCGATAAGTTTCAACACATCTATTTCTATCCCCATTCTTCTGAGGATTTGCTCATTTGGTACTCGATCCGTTCTTGTGAGATCGCAGCACTTTCTTCAGAACTCCATCCCTGTAGCCAGATGCTTCCTTGATTTTTTTTTATTTAGTACCTAGACCTCAGCTACAGATGTCAATAATTTGGTATATTATTCATTTCTAATATTTTTATTTCAGATTACAGTATGAAGTTGTCTAATACAAGCCCTTTTTTGTCCAAGTCTGTCTTTTATTTCTTCATGTTTAAATTCATGTATTTACTGTTCAATGACTGTGTTAATAGTTTTATACTTCCTTTTTTTCTTTGACGTGCTACAAACATTTTGTAAAGTAGTTAATAAAAAATCTATCTATCTATCATCTGTGTTCCCATTTTTTGTCAAACTTAGTGAATCTGAGGTATTTGAATTTATCTGTCACTGCTATTTCCATGTTATTGTTTAGTGTAAGGTTTTTAATATTGTCTTCTGTTTTCTTATGGTTAATTTCAATTTATAATTTGTTCATATTCTTCCTTTAGTTTTCTTATCATGTAGTTCATGTCGTCTCCACGTTGAGCAATAACTACCTGATCGTCTCCAAAGAATAGGTGTTTGTTTTTGATGGGTAGTCTCTTTGACTTACATTTCTTTTTCCATAGCATAAGAGCAGATTCTAAAAATATTTTAAATAGGGTTGGTGATGTCGGGCATCTTTATAATATGTATTTTGTAGTCTTAAATAAGGCAGTAATTCCGTTTTTTTTGTTTTTGTTTTTTGTTTTTACTGCAATAGTTAACCTTGTTGGTATTTCCAATATTTTTAGTGCCGTATATACTTCGTTTCGAGGTACTGTGTCATATGATTTTCTGAGGTCCACGAAAGTTAGGTGTCCTGGAATCTGGAAATTTGGGGAGGGGTGAGTAGGTGCTCTGCCAGCACTGAGGGCACATATGGCCCATTGTGCATCCTCCCGTGTGTAAGGGATATCCACACCTCAGGATGTCATCAGACCTAGAGATTTAAAATAGGTGATGAGGCTCCCGAGAGAGATCTCCCTGACATCGGCTGGTGTGAGCCAGTACTCGCTCAACACGGATCTTCTGATTTCAGAAAAAGCAGAGCAGTCATACAGTGAATGGTCTACTGTTTCCTCTTCTTGTTCGCAACCTCTGCATAGGGGCGATTATACTAATTTCATTCTAAAGAGATGTTGTCGCAATTGGCAGCGATCTGTTAAGATTCCCACCGCTGTTCAGAGATTTTGTTTGGTCAATGCCTCAAAATTTCTTGTTGTTTCCTCGCCAGGATGAGGTAATAACTCTCTGGTTAGTATACAGTTTGCAGTCTACGCATCATTTACCTACCTGTCGTAAATCCAGCCTGTTCTTGTCTTTTATACTTTCCTCTAGTTTATTTCGCATCATCTTCCGTATAGTCTTCACTTAGTTGCTATTACAAATGACAAAAAAATGAAGGTTATCATAAAGAGTATATAGCCTCTCTGTGCAGTGGTAACTGAATTGATTATAGATGTCATTACTCTTAACCGTTGAACGCAAATTTAAAAATGAATATGTATAAATATGTAGATAGCAATTAAAAAGGATTGTAACAAATTTTAACCATTAAAAAAAATGTAAATTGTCGATTTTATATACCTACCTACTAATATTATAATCTGACTAAGTGTGAATTTATTTAAATTTAAAAACTTTATACAAGTGCAAATAGCAGTAAATATAAATCATACATCTGAAAAGCATAAAAGTAAATTTACAGCATCTTATGTCAATAGTTCTAAATTTTCTCTAAGTTATGAGCCGTTAGTTGGGATTTTAATCTCTACACAGCTTGTCTCCAATTATACTGAATCATTAGTTTGTATGAGTTTCGCTTTTAATATCCCGCTGCTATCCTCGCCACTACATCATAAAGTTTGCATTCTTAGAAACACTTCTTTACTGTTCCGGACGATTTGCAAACGAATCGTTTGCTAATAGAATAATATATATCTACTTTAAGAATTATTAAATATAACCTGCAATTTAGTTTATTTGGAATACAACTCAATACTGATAAATAAATTGAGAATCAACAATAACATGAATAGAATGGGAAAAACTCTCTATATTTGTGAATGTCGTTTTGAAATATAATCATGCTATTGTGAATTTACTTCTTTTAATATGTTTGCTGTGCCAACCACCATTGACATGCATTGCAAGGATGAAAGGGTCTCAACTTTTTTAAATTCTTGTCCAATCTTTACGGTAAATATTACTTTTAAGAGCACAAAGTATCAATATCGACGAGCCTGGATTTCTGCAGTGTCCAAAAAATCACCAAAAGTCTTGCTAATGTAAGACAAAAATGCGTGAACAATATATCGAATGCGCAACGATGGCAAAACATTACAGTGATTTGTGGAATGAATTTCAGTAGGCAGTTCATATCAACAGATTTATCTACAAAAGAAACAGAAAGAAAACAGAACTTCTAGGTAATGCACACCTCTTTGCAATTGGAATTATTTCTGCTGATTTATTCTTGCACTTCAAGGAGCACATCGGTGCTTTTAATTCTTAAAAATCAGTCATTGCATTGTAAACTGTTGATTTCTGTCGACGAAAGCTTATGGTTTTACTATCTCTGTCATTTTATAACAACCACAAGATACAGAGGCTAGATAAATGTATTGTTAGTCCTTCGATAAATTAAGTGCAAACACTGGATGAGTAATCACCAGGTCGAACAATATCCTCATTTCGAGAGGCTTCAATATTCTATCTGGGTTGCTATTGCTATGTCAGGATTTTAAGAGTTTTTTGCCTTTCAATGTTGGTCTTCTTTATGTTGTTTTATTTAACGGTTATTAGAAGGTGAACTTCTTGAACATAGTAAAGGATTTGCCGCAACAGACAAAAAATTCTCAAAATTAGAAAAAAAAACAGAATTGATTTCAAAAGTAGAAGACAATTGCTGAACTTACTAAAAAAAATTATACATCCATCTATAAGAGTAAAACATCAATGACCGTGCTCCTGGATCTTGCATAGGCCTTCGAGACTGTTGATTACCAACAGTTGTTAGGGAATTTGCGGGATCTTGGAATACGGGGCAACGTAAATAAACTTTTTAAAAGTTATCTATCAGAAAAAGAGCAATGTGTTCTTATTGGTAACTGTCTCAGTGGCAGGCAAAAAGTAAAATGTGGCGTTCCTCAGGGCTCTTCATCTAAAGGGGAATATTTGGGAATAACTATAGACAGTCATCTGCATATTAATAACGTTGTAAACATCTTAAAAGTTTTTTGTATAAATTCAGATATTAGATATAAGATTTATTTTTAAAAAAAGTTGCTTATATGCTTCTTATATCTGATATACTCTATGAGAATTTGAGGGTACCAGATTCCAATTTTTTTTTAAAGATTACTAACCATTATTACAAGACTGGTTTGTTAAAAAATATTATCCATAATTATGACGCTATATCCATAACAAATAACAAATCTGATAGTTTAGAACTCTCATTACTTTATGGCCCCTCAAGTAATGAATTATTTACCTGTTAGGTAAGGTTAAAAAAATTTCACAACTATTATTGGTTAGTAATTTGTTTGACATTAATGTGTTTAGAAATTAAATATTGGTTTCGTTCTTTATTGACATTTTGCGGAATATGTACATCTTGTAAAGTTACATTGGTTGGACTAACATAGATCACTTTTCCATCTGCTGTCGTAGGTACTTTGTAACATATATAATCTTGAATCCATTAATAATAATTATTACTGTTTAATTTTTTTTCTTTTACTTTTGTTGTTTGTTTTTAATTAAAATGTATATGATATATGTCGTACTTACCTCAGATTAGGTCTCAAACCACCGTCAGTCTTTGACTTTGTGGTAAATGTCTTATGTTTGTTTTCTATGTTTATTTTGTATATAGTATTTTCTAATCTTTGCAAATAAATATTATTATATATAAAGAAATATATGTAAACAACATTCTGTATATTCTATCGATACTTTGATTTAATTTCTTTGGTGTTTGATTCTTATAACGAATTAAAGTAAATAAAATAAAGAGAGTAAAATGTTCGACCATCATATTAAAATCGTGATTGATATAATTTCCTTACTGTAGATTAAACACGATAGAAACCGATAATTTTCCTCATTAATCTTGTTTGGTAAACCTTCTCTTTCTTCTACGTAAATAGTACTTAACAAATAGATTAAGGAAGTAATGTTAAAACACGTAATATCACCCTGTATAAATATATAAGAAATGTACACGTAAAACTCTCATAGAAAATCATAACAATAGTACCCTGAAACCACTTTCAGGTGTTTAAGTGATTTATAGTTTGAGATAAAATAATGCAATTACCCACGTATACTAATAAGAAAAAACATTCTTATTGTTTTATTTTCGATCTCATTGATATTAATAATAATTATTATTCTATTATTATAAGCAGTACCGTTTGATGCTACTATATACAAGTTTTTAGAAATCAGATTTATACGAAGATAGGTAGAAGGTATTTGGTAATTAATATTAATAACAAAATATATTAAATGATTTAGGCAGAATGCAAAAGAAACAAATACATATATTAGAGATGCCGAAAGAAATGTGATAACCGAAACCAAACAAATAATGAACAGATGGAAAGAGTATTTTCAAGAACTTCTGGAAGCAAAGACACCAGACTCAGAGGAGGAGGAAGTAGGAAATTCAATACTGCAGATGAGCTAAAATTAGAAGAGTTAGAGAAAGCTATTAAAAGGAAAAAAAGGAAAAGTGCCTGGGTTCGATAGAATAACGAATGAGATGCTGAAACAGATGGGAAATAAAGGAAACGAAGTACTTATGGAGGACAGAGATAATTCCGAAAGATTGGGAAATGGCACTGATTTTACCCATTTACAAAAAAGGAGATAAAAAATGTTGAAATAATCACAGAGGAATTTCTTTACTATACACGTGTATGAAAGTCTAAGAAAAAATACTTGAAAAGCGACTATATAAGAAGCACGGAGCCCAAAGTGGATTCCGTAAAGGAACAAGCACCCAAGATCATATATTCACACTAAAGCAAATAATAGAAAAATTAATCTCCAAAACCATACAGCGTCACTGGCATTTATAGATTTGGAAAAGGCTTTCGATAAGGTGAAGAGAGAGAAATTGTGGGGATACTGAAAAAAAAGGTGTAGATGACAAAACAGTAAATGTGATAAAGAGCTTGTATAAGAAAAATAAGAATAGTGTCATATGGAGAAACAACATCTCGGATATCTTTCTAACCAGAGAAGGGCTGAAGCAGGGAGGAGGGCTGAGTCCACTGCTATTCAATATATTCATGGATGAAATTATAAGAGCATGTTCAAACAAAGCGAAGAAATTAAAAATAGGATACAAAAATTTAGAAGTGTGAGGATCTCGGAAGAAGCATTTGTGGACGATGTGATGGTAACTGCAGAAATCTACAAAATAATATGGAAATCTGGAATGAAACACTAACAAGCTATGGAATGATTCTGAACAAAGAGAAGACAAAAGTAATGAAGCTAGGAGACAATCAGAAAATGAATGTTGAAATAGAGGGTAAAAAAATCTATTGCAGATTTGCCAGGTGGATAGGCAAATAGTTCCTTGTCTTTTATAGATATTCACTTCTTATACGTGTATCAAGTATTTTTCCATACTCTTTGAACTGGACTCGATGGCAGTTTGTTGTTGAATCTTTGGCCATTATACCAAAGATATAAATGAGATTGTTGGTTTGACCACCATGTTTAGAATATTTAGTATACCTTTTACAAATTACAATCAGCATTATAGAATTATATAGGTAGTAAGATACTGTCACTTTAAATTTATCTTTAATCTATTTGTAACGGTTGAGTACCAATAATTTATCATTACATCATGTACTTAATACAAGTAGGTAGTAAAATTTATAAATAAACAAAATTCCAGATGCATGTCTTCAGGCAAACATAATAACTAGAATTACAAAACTTTCAGCTCTTAACAAAACTGTCACAGGTATTTAATCAACGTAGATACGTAAATTATCAACTAAGTTACGTAACGCTGTGTCTAAACTTGGATAAAAAATAAATTCTAACGTTTATCTAACTCAATATCTCGACACATGGATTTTTCTTCACAACGGCGATGAGAAATTTGCTTCTTATGTCAACGACTGTTCTAATTGCATTTTAATTAAGCTCTTAGAACAAGAATTAATGAAATATCTTGATAAATTCCTTTATAACACAACTTCTTGTTATGGTTTAGCTGATTTGTTGAATGGTTTTATTAAAAAAAAAAAAATTATACATAATCAACTAAGATTAAATAATTATTTAAAAATTATTAAATGTTTAAAAATAATCACGCGACGGTTGTGTCAATTCGCGAAGAAGGGATGCTTTTGGCGAACGCTGAAATGTCGTGGATCTTCGGGGTGTGTTTTAATTAGGTTCATATCTTTGTAGATTTTGCTGGCTGTTAATTGTATGAACTTCCAGCGCGTAGCTCTGGTGATAAATGGGTCTCGGTGAAGCAGTCCTTCTGAAGAAAAGGCTGAGGATTGTATTCTTTGACGTTAGTGTCGACGGTTGCAACATTTCGCGAAGAAAGGATGCTTTTGGCGAACGCTGAAACGTCGTGGATCTTCGGGGTGTATTTCAATCGGCAGTTAGTTGTATGAACTTCAAGGGCTTAGCTCTGATGATGGTCAGTATTGATAAAGTCAAAAGTTTTCATAGGAGTTTCGGTGTTAGTGTAACAGACACTATACACTGATCAGGCTTCCTTAGAAATGATGTCATGGGTCTCGGTGAAGCAGTCCTTCTGAAGAATTGGCTGAGGATTGTATTCTTTGACGTTAGTGTTGACGATTGCATCATTTCGCGAAGAAGGGATGCTGTTGGCGAACGCTGAAACGTCGTGGATCTTCGGGGTGTGTTTCAATCGGGTCCATGTCTTTGTAGATTTTGCTGGCTGTTAATTGTATGAAGTTTAAGGGCGTAGCTCTCGTAATGGTAAGCATTGATGGAGTCAGAAGTTTTCGTAGCAGGTCTGGTGTTAGTGTAACATACCACTATACACTGATCCGGCTTCCTGGGTGTCCCTACAAATGGTGTTATGGGTCTCGGTGAAGCAGTCCTTCTGAAGAATTGGCTGAGGATTGTATTCTTTGACGTTAGGTAGTGTTGACGATTGCATCATTTCGCGAAGAAGGGATGCTGTTGGCGAACGCTGAGACGTCGTGGATTTTCGGGGTGTGTTTCAACCGGGTCCATGTCTTTGTAGATTTTGCTGGCTGTTAATTGTATGAACTTCCAGGGCGTAGCTCTGGTGATGGTTAGTATTTTACGTTATATCATAGGCAGTTAGTGAACCCAAAAATGTCAAACTGGTTAAAGTCAATCTTATAAACCGAGATCTTATATGCCCTTCAGTACAGCTTCGATTCCAAGTTATTTCCCCTCTGCCCTTTTCCATTTCTCGACGACCCTGGGTAAAAGTACTATGTATCTTTCTAAATAAAGTACATTTTACCTCGTGATGTAATTTATTATTAAAAATCTTCCTAAAAAACATTTTCTTGGCAGATACCATTGTCTACAAAATTGATTTTAAACACGAATTAATTTTTATGTAAATAGTAAGTATTTCTCGATAAACTAATATATGTATGTCATGTTGAATTAATCAAAAAAACACATCAATTTTATAGCAACCTTGATCTGGTGAGTTACCTTTGTTTACCTTAAAAGGGGCGACAAGGTAAGGGCATCTCAGATTTTGTTTGACTTTCAACTAATGACAATGAGGATATAAATAGTAAGACTCAATATTATAGCTAATACAATTTTATTTATAAATTCCTTATATAGATGAAAGATATTGTCTGCAAACGAAACGTAATTTTGCTGGAGGAGATATTTCATAAGTTTTCGCAAACACTGTTAATTTTTTTTTATCATAACTTTTTATATCTAAAATGTATTTAAGGACTGTTTATATTTTCGTGTTTCTAATTTTATTCGATAGCGGTATACTAAATTTCAATACATTGGAATCAATTTATATTTTTGTAAAAATTTTCCAAAAAAATTTACAATTCTTAGAATAGCTGTAAACTCGGAATGTAGATGTATAAAAGTTACACTCAAATATACATAGAAAAGGAAACCAGTTATTTTTCCGAACATACACACATCGCCAAAATTCTTGGACTCCCAAATGAGTCACTTATTAAGTCAAAAAGTGTATTACAAAGTATTAAATTTGTTTTTGTATCCAATGCAAATTACTAAATTAAACTGGACAAAAAAATACCGAAAAATAGTGCGTCATAAAATGATTACCAAAACGGGTAAGAAACTCGAAACAAACTATGAAATAAGATAAAATAAAAAAAAAAAATAGTTAGAACATGAGAAAAATGGGAAAAACCAAAAAAGTGAAAATGAAAATGCGAACAAATAATGTAAACTAGAAAGAAAAACAAAGAAATTGAAAAAAAAACCGATAAAATTGAAAAATCGAAAAATCGAATATTGAGATGCTCAATAGGATTTAGATCCGGGCTATTAGCTTACTATGACATTATATTGTGCGCTTGTAAGATATTTCTTACTACCCTGTTTACGTGTGGTCTTACATTATCTTGATGTAGAAAGAACCCAGCGCCCATATTTTGGGCAAATGGACGATATGAAGTTCCAATATCTCCTCTTTGTAACCGAGAGTCGTTAAAGTCACTTGCCGAAATACCACAAGGTGTGTGTCCTTTCAAAGTTATACTAGTCTATACCATTATCGATCCACCTGCAAATGGAACAATTTCTTGCACACAGTTATCCAATTATCGTTCATTTGGACATCTCTATATCCAAACACACCCGTCATTATTGTAAAAGATGATTATTTTTATCTGTAAACATAACATTGGCTCATTGTTTTAAACTCCAATTAAGATGCTCTTGAAAAAAACTTCTACGATTTCCTCGATGAGCTGGAGTTAATTTAGAGGCTCTAGCAGGTCACCTTACTCGGAGTTGTGCTTCGGTTTCGTATTGTTTGGTTCAAAATTCTCAATCCAGTAGCTTCTATAAGGCGATTTTTCAGTGTTCTAGCAGTAGCGGTGAGAACCGTAATTCGCAAAATACAATCTTCTCTCTGAGTTGTTGCTCTTTATCGATTGGGATAAGGGGCTCATCTTATTTGGTACCGATTCCAAGCTCTGGTAACCACAGAATGACTCACGTTAAATATTTGGGCACACGATGCCTTAAATACTCTACTTCGCTTTAGCAATTTGAAATTCGTTGGGGTACACCTTACGTCAAGGGTCGTCAAACTTTTTTGATCGTCGACCTCTATATAATGTTTCGAAATCTCCATGGATCCCAATAAAAGAAATTGTCAGGTAATTAAAATAAAACTATCTAAAATTTAGTTATTCTTGTGTTTGTACATTTATTTTATGATTTATTAAATATTTATTAAAGCAACTACAGATTTATTGCCTTTTAATCAATGAGTTGGGTGTGCCTGGTGTTTCTTTGCAAGATTC
Organism: Altica lythri; assembly: GCA_964028335.1. NCBI lineage: Eukaryota > Metazoa > Arthropoda > Insecta > Coleoptera > Chrysomelidae > Altica > Altica lythri. Next base: position 76,463,346 of record OZ034802.1, read on the forward strand.
GCTATGTTGATTTCGAAATTGGTCAATTTTAATCTTATATCCCCTCGCAGTTCCACATTTAGTTTATTTCTGTACTTTCTTAAGATTAAATTTACATTACTGAAACCGGCTTCAACTTGGAAATGTCAGCAATAACGGCTGAGCTATTTCGTAAAGTTTCACATATTTTTGCATTATTTGTCCAAAATTTGCTTTTTGTTCAATTTTTTAAAAGCGTCAATGCTTCAAAATCCGATAATAATTCAGCAAACTAATCTTGCAGGTTGATGTCCACGTTTTCAATTTTAGAGGAAAATGGCGCCATAATCTATTCAGGGATGTCAATGTTTTCCAAATAAGAAAGAGCAGTTTCAAATCGTCGCTGAATTTTTGCAGATGACTTGTATATATTTTCAAGTCTTCTTTTTTTATTTCAAATTGTCGTAGATGTAAAAAATACTGATAATCCTTACGTAGCAAGAGGGATCTAAAAAATAAATTTAACTTAATAGTATTGTTTGAGCTTGGATGATTATGATTATGATTGTTACATCTTTTCCTTGCAGATTTGTTTGAACTTTATTAAATTTGCAAGCAAATATCTCAGCGTTTTCCTCACAAAGTTTGAAAAATAATCTTGATTTTAGAGTTTGGGCTTTATATAACTCTGGGCTCAGATATTTTGCTACTAAGTTGTTTCTATGCAACACACAATGAATGAATAGTACGTATACTGGACATTTTTTTGAGAAATGTAGCAAAACCTTAACAAAGGGTTTTATAACAAATTAGAACTGATAATAGATCAATAATAAATCATTAACAAATTTTACACACGTAGTTAGGTATGTGTGATTTGCATAATAAGAATTGATTTCCCTTGGACCCCCAATCGACCCCTTGGCCCATATCGACCACCTGCTTCTATCAAATTGAGTACCTAGTTTATAATTAGGATATACCGAGTTTTCAAAACGAAATTGTAAATTATAAAATAAATCGTGAAACATTAAGATTCATTGTTAATTACGAAATATTAAGTTTTAAATTCTTCAACATGGTAAATGACGTAGGATGAACAAACAAACCATACCATACGTTGACATAAATTTGACCTTGGTTAAGCCTTAACCGACTTCATTTGTTTTTTAGAATTTTTTATTCATGATATGAAATGGCAAGATTTGTTCGCTGATCACGTTTCTCAACGTTTTGTCTTTCTTATTAAAATTATGCTATCGTACAAGAAAACATGCGAAAATGGATACGATATGAATCTTTCACGAATGGAATTTTGCTAAATTTAGATAACTACTGGATGTTTTCTTTTGTTGGTTTTTAACTGATACAGGTGGGTTCAGAGAAATCCTTTTAGCACAGAGACGACTTCGAGAAATTATTGCTAATTTATTTACATAACAGAAAAGATAATTCATTTACATAATATTTATCATATATAACTACAACATTAAAAATAGTAAAATCCGAACGAATCTTGGTTGCGAAATTTTACTTTTTTTGTAGAGAATTTATGTACCTATAAATCAAAACCTTCTGAAGGTGTGTATGTGACTGAAATCCTCTTAAACGGCTGTACCGATTGTAATAATTTTTTTATGTGTGTTCAAGTGGATTCGAGAATGGTTTAGATTCAGCTTTTAGTCTCCTGTATATTTTTTTAAAATTATTAATTATTGTGTATTTATTGTTTTATTCTATGAATTCTAAATAGATTGAACAATACTTTAAGCTCGTTTTACACCGGGTCAATACCTTTGTGATTTTTCTATTTTTACACTTTAAAACAAGAAAGTAAGACAAAAAGTACTGAAAAATTAAAAAAAACAGGAAAAATTAAAACACCTAATAGAAAAAAAATACTGGAAAATGAGAAAAATAAATAATTAAAGAAATCAAGATAAAAAAAATCCTAAAAAAATAAAAAAGGATACGTTCGAAAATAGGTTCGAAAAAATGGGAGCAAAAATAAAAAAAATCAAGACATTAAATATTTAAAAAAATGAAAAAACTGAAATACAAAAGAATGGGTAAAAATGGGTAAGAAACGAGAAAATAAGGTTAAAAAAAACAAAAAAAAAATAATTTGAAATATCAAAAAAAAATCGCAAAAGCAAGAACAAAAAAAAAATAAAAAAATCACAAAACTGGAAAATCTCAGAGTGATAGTGAGGCGAGTGGAAGTGCCGTTACACATTTTTGTCACGATTTTTCTGTCCTAACGTCTCTTTTATACCAAACATTTTGCTTTAATTATTATATCTGTACCTACATCTCTGTTTATTTTAGGTAGATCAGAAGCTTTTAAATATCGTAATAAAGGTTATCGAAATGAAATAAAAATTAGTAACACAGACATTTTTTCTAAGAAGATCATTAGGAATATTAAACCTTCGTTAGAAAATTCTCATTGCCAAATCTCACCTAAAAAAATGTTTAACCTAATTGTAAGACAATTAATTAAGGAAATTATTTTTCGTTCTTTACGATTTCATGACCGAAAACCGCACCTTTTATACTTATGCAAGAAACCATTAAAAACATAACATAAAATAATAGAAAAATTAACCTGTTAATATCTATATGTCTATACACCTACACATTGTTACTCAACTAAAAATTGTTTAATTTTTCTATGTTCGTTATTCCATCATAATATTTTGTTGCTTACTCATTGTTGTTGTTTTCAGGTAGAGGCATTAAACGGTGTGGGTGATGATTTAAATTGAAAATGACGGAAGTAGCGATGAGTTTCGTACCGACAAACAATCGGATAACGTCTGTAAGGCACTATGAAGCTGGGCCTCCACCAGGTTTGGAACTGGTAAGAAATTTATCAATAGTTTTTATTTGAGACTGGAATATATGCAATAAATAAATTGTCTAATATACGCATTATATTTGTCATAAATATTCACAATACAACAATTTATTTTTTCTATGATCACTATTGAAAATTGGCTTTTAAAGAAGTACTGGTAAAATTGGGAAAAAATTTTGATAAATTTTGATCGAATATAAAAAAGGAAAGAAATTGGAAAATAATTGGGAAAACTTGGAAAATTCATAAAAAGATCAAAAAATAATTAAAAACGAGAAGTAATTCTAAAAAATAAAAAAAATCCAAGGAAATTCACATAAAATTAAATAAAAAAATTGTGAAATCTTAAAAAATAGAAAGAAACCCAAATCAAATCAAATACTAAAATGAACTTGGTCTAATAGGTAGGTACTACTGTCGAGTAGGCAACCAACTATACAGCATTGGTGTATTTGTGATTGTTAGAATTCAGTACCACCAGTGAAAGTAGTACTACTACCAAACAGCGAACTAGAATCATTTTTTATTCTTGAATATATAAAGCTAGTCCCACTTGTATTCAAAAGATTATATTCCTAAATATTTCTTGGTACCTTATAGATACATTATAAAGGTTTTGAATGCACAATTTTGCCTAAAGAAATTATATTTCAAAATCTACCTAAAGTACTTTTAATAGATATATAGAAAATAAAAAGGATACAAAAATACATTTTTATTTCATAATTCTTATAATTCACCTCCTATAATACTTTAAAAACCGTATTTTATTAAAAACTAACCTTCGCATTTTAAGTTAATCGGGTATGCTCTATCGTTTGGCGGTAAAACTAACTTCCGGTCTGAACTGAAAGTGCGTCAAAGTGACCGGAAGTTAGGTTTTTCAAATGGAACATAGACACGAATTTCTCCTGAAATAAAAGGCAGTTCAGTTCAGTTTAATAGTATATTATGTTACTAGGAGTAGAAGGCCAACATTATTGTTGAGCCCAGATTCTTGCACTACCGAGGCGCTAGCCGAGGCTGTGCAAACTGGGCGAAACATATAATGGGCCTTCTGCTCCGAGTAACATATACTATTTTTTCTTCAAGCGTAATAATAATATGCATTTTATAAAAAATATAGAAGGCTTTGTTTATATCTCAACTATTTAATTAATACAAACAAAAAATTACATAAAGTGTTACCTATTTATTAACAGTAATATTAAATGTGCAGTTTTGTATACTGCAGTTGTTTAAATTTAAGCCACTGCCACCGCTTTCAGCTTCGACATTTACAATTTTGTCATTGGTATACATCATATTATTAGTAAGTTGATTGTCGATTATTATGTCAGCGATTCCAGAACTATTACTTGGTTGTTCTTGCCAATTAAGTATTTTTTGTGCAGTTTGTGTTTTACTGGAAATGGAATCCTCTAAGTACCCTTCAGCAACACTGGTGGATTTCCATCCACCATGCCGCTTTAAAGCGGTAATATCACCTCCGTTGTCAACTAAAATAGTTGCGGAAGTCCTCCGAAGGCAATGTCCTGTATATTCATGAGGATTTGTTAATTTCAAAAACGTAGCAACGTCTTTTGGTACGTTTGATATTTTGTGGATACCCATTACCACACGGTGACATTTACCATTCTGGTATTTAATAAAAAATCGCTGCAGGCCAATATCATCCGGACGAAGAGCCGTATACTGTCTTACCAAATTCAAATAAAAATCGCCAATTATAGTAAACGACCGTTGTTTTTTGTTTTTTGTGTTTATGATTTTAACCAAAATTAAATTTCCCAAATCTTGGATTTCGCTAGACTTTAAATTAACAAGTTCATCGCATCTAAGGGCTCCTGTGACTCCAAATATTAATATAACCTAAAACAAACGTTGAAATAAATAAAAAAAAAGCTGGTAGCACCGGGATTAGAACCGCTGACCTTTGCGACCGAAGACAAAAGCTCTGCCACTGAGCTACCGTCATTAAATGTTATAAGTAGGAAATGAGGTAATATTTGCTGTCAAGTTAAATATTGATCTGCTAGTAGATATCACTGTCAACGGTTTAATAAACGTAATAATGATTAAAAAGAAATAAGAAAGTACCTACCTTTGTTGCTAAATAAACATTATTTGGTGCATCCTTGAGAAATTTATCAAATTGATCTTGTGTTAATACTTTTGATTTTTTCGGTGTATAATTTTCCCCTTGGCGCTTTATAAATGCAATTAATTTGCTATATTTTTCTATTTTAACATTATGTTTAATGTTTAATTGACTTTTAATCATTGAATACTGTGCCCATAGAGTAGAACTTTTAAACTTTCTGGACAAATTCGTGAAGTATGCAAGCATAACGTTTTCCGTGTATTGCTGTACATTATATTCATTGCACCATTTTAGAAATTTTTCGTATGCAAAATCATACAGTTTACGCGACTTCGTTGGAATTAGAGTTTCAATACTGGAATTAGCTATTTCAACTAATTCCGGAGGCGTACATTGCAATTCTTGAGACATTTTTCACAAAATTTTCAAAACAGACAAACGTCAAATTAAATAAGTTTAAAAATGACAGTTCCTACCTACTTAATTACAACGCCCCATTATTTTATTAGTACAATAATGAAAATTCATTTTTGTACTAGTAAAATAATGGGATATTTCTACGGTCTGTGTTGCAAAAAGTAATATAGTTATTATTATACGCTTGAAGAAAAAATCATTTATTAAATAATAGGTCGGTTACAAGTTATTATATATAGGTACGATAAAATATATACAGATGTATATATAATCCATCCTGTGTCTACATCTTTGAATATAAAACTATATTCAAAGGTCTACATGTTCGTCTGCACCCTCTCCTTGCTTCTTAGGCATCATAAGGTGATTTTGTGGCTTGCGAGAGTTGTCTTATTTAGTTTTCTGTAGTTCGTTCTTGTCTGATGTATTTTATGTCATGGAAAAATTGTCAAAAAACCATGTCTGTATTTTATTTGTTTTGTTTGTTTTGTTTTTATCAGTCTCGAGGTTCTGTAAACAACGGAAGCTTCTCGTGCATCAGGCCATGCCTTCGATCTGGATTGTCTTGTGCTCTGGTGTTTGTAATGTTATTTCTAATTTCGTCCGGTAATGAATTTTTGTAAAATTTGTCTGAGTTTTTTATTATGTACTCTTTTATCGTTGGCATGGCCGATTCACGATGAAGCTCCGTTATCCGCGTTCCCCATTCCTTGTTTAATGCAAGTCTTAGGCAGCGGTTTTGGAGTTTTTGTAATTTGTCTATTTTGTTGTTGCTGGTCGAGCAGAAGAATTGGAAACCGTACGTCAGTGTTGGTCGTATAATCTGTTTGTATGTTAAAAGTTTGTTGTCTTTTGTCATGCTGCTTGTTCTTTTTAGAATGGGGTAAAGTCTGTTTATTAGTCCTTGTGTTTTGTTTATTAAGTTGTAGATATGTTTGTTGTAGTTTAGTTTTTTGTCTAAAGTAAATCCTAGATATTTTATTGTTTCCTTGTCTTTTATTTCTTGTCCGTCTATATTAATGTTTTTAAAGATTTTGTTTTTATGTTTTCTTTTTGTCATTGTTATGATTTCGGTTTTCGTTGCGTTTATTTTAAGTTTGTTGTCTCGTAAGTATGGTATTAGTATTCTATTAGCATGTATTTCAATTTTTCTAGCCGCTAATTCCGGCATATCAGATCTATTATAGAGGCAAGTGTCATCCGCATATAGCGCCGTCCTGACCGCCTCTTCTGTAGGTATATCGTGTACCATTATGCTGTACAGAGTTGGTGACAGGACTGACCCCTGCGGGACTCCCGCCTCCATAACAAACGTCTCTGAGTAAGTGTTGTTTATTTTTAGTTTAAATGTCCTGTTTTCCAAGTATGATTGTATTGTCTTTGTTATGTATGTCGGAAATCCTTTTTTATGTAGTTTGTAAATTAGTCCTGTTGTCCAAACTGTGTCGAATGCTTTCTCCATATCCAGAGCCGCTAGTACAGTGCTCTGTCCCTGTCGGAATCCTATTTTGGTGTAATTAACTATGTTGATTATTTGAGCAACTGTACTGCGGCCCTTTCTGAAGCCGTATTGTATGTCAGGTATAATTTTCTTGTCTGTTAATGTCTTATTTATTCTGTTTAATATGCTATTGTCTATAATTTTTGCTGTCACATTTAATAAGGATATGGGGCGGTAGCTTTCTATCAAATTTTTGTTTTTATTTGGTTTTAATATTGGAATTATTATTGCATATAAAATAAAATGCATTTTAAGTCCTTTAAATGACAGTTCAGTTTTCTTATACTTCATGCAGTCAAGATTCGTTGAAAATATGATAAAATAAGTTAAAAAAAAATTGTGAAAAGCATTGATTTGGATTATATCGTTAAAAAATAGTAAATACCATAATAATTGGTAAAACTTTGTTAAAAAAGTTAAAACTAGTTTAAAAATATAAATAAGAACTGGTAAAAATCAGGAAAAATCGTTGAAACTTTGTAAAAATTATTTAAAATTGTAAAAAACTGAAGAAATTTCTTAAATAGGTATTTGTAAAAAATGTAAAAACATTGTTAAAGATTAAAAATATATGATAAGAATTGTAAGAAAAATGAAAAACTGTTTAAATCGTTAAAAACTGGTATACAAATTGTTAAAAATTGGTAAAAATCGGAAAAATTCCTTAATAATAGGTAAAAACCGTTTAAAATTTTTAATTATAGTAGATAAAAACCTATTTGAGTTACAGATTTCTTCCGAGCATCATATGCAACGCGAACGCAGTTTTCTGCTCGAAATTTAACGAATGATAATAACCAGGTTTCCGCTCGTACCACACGTGCTGCTAAAGCAAGATCGTTTCAAAACTTGAGCAGAAGGCTCTTATGATGATTTTGATGTTTCACGAGCAAATTTTGGTCATCCAAACTCTGATTTAAGGTCACATACAGTTTGTATACCTAATAATGAAGAATAAAAACAACCTTCAGTACCGCCAAACTAAATGTTCGCATTAATGACTTCGAGTAAGCACAATATAGATCTTTGATTTTAAAATAGCAATTTCTTTTAAGTTTTCCTTTTCTTTTGATTCTATTTCTATATTCGCTTCAGCTATAGATGTTTCGGAAAATTCTTTTAGGTCATCATAACTTTTCTCCCAATTTTCAATAATCTGTTTGTATTCTTCTAGTTCTTCATTCATTGATTCTTGGTCACATTTTAAACCGTAAACTACCTCTTTGGTTCTCTGAAATTTTTCTAGAATATCGTGATAGGAACATTCCAAGTTTTGGAGGTAGTCTTCCATGGCTTGGATTTTATCATTCTTATCCTGACGTTCTTACCAATTTTTTTTAAAGAAATTATCGTATTTCACCATTACCTCTTGGAAACCTTTATCATTAAGTGTTGATGCTTGTAGTTTCATTTCTAAATCTTTGGTTCTTGCGTTTTAGCTCAATAGTTTCTTCCTCTAGTTGTGATATTTTATTTTTTTCATCACCACCTCCAACTTATTAATACTGATGGGTCTAAAAAATGCTTTAATTCAGCCAGAATCTTTATTACCTCCGATAGCTTTAAGGGCTAATCTACCCCAGTCAAGCCCAAAACAGAATGAAACTACAAACAGTGTCTTAAGCAACTAGCTAAAAACAACAATGTAACTTTGCTGTGGGTATAATGACATAAAGGGATTATCGGAAATGAGATAATTGTCTCAAAGCTAATCTTTCTTTTATCGGGCAATACTGTGACATCTCAGAAAGCCACATTATTGATAAGTTTCGTAATTGGGATAAAGGAACTCCAGCCTACTGGAAAAATACTCCAGATCAAAAACAAACAAAAAAACCTTTATATAGCCACTCTAAATTACTCTTAGAGCTTTAGTAACCTGAACTCAGGATAATCGCAAAAATTCTCACAAGACACTTAGGTATTATCTCTATACAATGGGCAAAGTGGACAGTAGAACCTGCAGATTTTATGAGTACAGAGATTAAACGACTAAACATATTATCTGTCACTGCAGAGTACCTAATAGTTTGTCAACGACATACATGTCTAAAACAGGTCTTCTTAGAGCAGCCTGATCAGGTTAAAAACCTTATCCCGTTTGGGGATAATAGACTTTCTTAAAAGTCTAGACCTTATAAACTTAGGGTATAAACAAAAGATCTTTTATAGTTAACACATTTTCACGTAAACATATAGTATTACGAATTAAAAACAAAGGGTACAGGATGTAGAACAAGGTTTTCTGTGGTTTCCCTAGACGCAATTTTGAGGAGTATCACTCTGAAAAAAATTTAAGAAGAAAATCCAAATAGTTCTCTTATGTTCTGGTTACTGGCTCCGCCTGGAGAGTCATTGTTTGCCAACGAACGACATAAACATCTAGTACGAAGTTCATTTCATGGATTTAATTAATTTTATAACAAATTTTTAAGAATATAAAATTTTTTTTTTAAGAAAATATGGTCACTATACCGAATAAACTATAATCTCTAACTCACTTTTCAGACTTGCTACCAATTAACCCACACAGATGTTTAGTAATTCTATCCAAGATTATAAGAAAACAAAGACAAATTAGTCAAAACCTAACAAATAATAAATATTTACAAGCCTAAACTGTTTATATAAACATTGATATTAAAATTTGATCAACCTTTGTCTTCCTACTTAAATTCCATCAACCTACAAATAAAACAAAACCATGTTCAATCATATCAAACAAATGAAAGAAAGAAAAAAAGCTTGAAATATATTTATTATCGTCTTTACCGCACCTGTTGATCCCATTCAGTGCATTTTATGTAAATTCTCGTTGGTACTTCGAGCCACTAAAACAATGTTAACATTCATCTAACAGAACTGTGCAAAGAGCATTGTTGCGTTATTTGCGTGTGTGGGAACCATAAATCACCGCTTTAGAATCCTTATTGATAGAAAAACAGTCGTTTATAGGTGTGGTTGAATGAAATAATTTACTTTTCGCTTTTTTCTTAAGTTTATACTATGTGAGAAAGTAAAAGTAAACATTGAAAACGAAAGGAAAGGAAATAAATGGTTAAAATGAGGATGATAATTCTGTAACGAAGTGTAATTAAAAACTATACTGTTTATTTTAAGTAGGTACCTACGGAATTATTAATAAAATATTTATTATTGGATTTTTTTTTAAGTAGCTCCCACGGCGAACTTTGTACCGCCTAAATCAATGATTTTTTCTCCTTTGTTTCCAGTTTTGTAGCTACTCGTTTTTATTCATTTTTTTTTGTTCTTTTTTTCACTTTATCTATACATATTATTTGAAGTAAAACTTCTTTAGGCGCAACTAGAGGGCAACTCAGATTTTTTTTCTGATGGAAGTACATCTGACGGAAGTAACGGTGTGACGTCAGCTATGGGAGACGCTTAAAAACCTTGCCAAACAAAACAAATTTGCATTTACATTTTAGTAGAATTGAGGTTATGTTTTGTTTAGAACTTTATAAATTTTATTATGGTAATCTTGTAATTAATTATGTATTCTTTAACTATTAGATACTATTCTGTTCGAGTAAAAATTGTGTTGTATTATAATCTTCTTTCGGTTTCAAATCCATTAAAGGTATTTAGAGAGTAAAATCTATGTTTCACATTTTAGTTATCATAAACCTATTATTTCATAAATAATGATAACTTTCAAATTCCTATCTCTAATGAAAAATATAAATATTGTAAAGTATATAGACAATAAATATAATTGAATTGTAATTTAATATTTATTTTGCGATACGTACGTCAAATAAGTTTTACTTCAATCGCGCGTAAAGGTTACACGCACACTCTTTTTTTTTGTCGTTTTTTTAATTTTTTTTTGTTTTTATTTCTATTTCGACTTTATCTTATTTTCTTGTTTGTTTTCAGATCTTTTATTTATTTTTACGTACTTTTCCGTTTTTCAATAATTTTTCTATCTGTCTGTATGTCCGTGTCTGCCTTTCTGCCTGTTAGTCTGTTTGTCTGTCTGGCTGTGTGTCTAGTTGTCTGTCTGACTGTCTGTCAAAAACAGGTAGATTTAGTTATTCTACATATAACGTTTTTGACATTCTATATTTTTGATGTTCGACATTATTGACAGTCCACATTTTTGACATTTGATATTCTTGACTATCCTGAAGGTTGGATATTTTTGGTAAATGATTTAAAAGATCTGAACATAAATTTCAGTTATAACTATCCCATTATATCAATTCAAAACGTTTATTAGAAATGAATAGCAATTATTTAAATTGATACGTATCTATTCATTCGTATGAAATAATAAACCTAAACGGCCTGAACAGTGAACATTATTCTTTTAAACATATATCAATGTATATCTGAAATAGAAATGATATGTAATTACATATTACATATTTCAAATGCCACAATTTCAGCAACAATAATTGTTATGTAAGTTTCGACTTTCTTCGCCTGTAGTACTTACATATATGTATGTATGTCTTTGTAATCGACAAGAATGGGATGAGAAGACGTTATGTTCATCCAAATTATAATTTACATCGAGTCAGATCCGTATTAATAATAAATTATTTTTAGAATGGTTAATGTTTTTGTTATGATCGCTAATAAATTATATGTGTGGGTGTAGAAGTTTAATGACAATAAATGAAAAGAAAGATTTTATGTGTTTTCGAATATATACAAAGCAAAATGAAGCATAATTTAACCCAATAGGTTTCTTTTACATAATCTACTATAAATGATTTATTTAAAAATTATAAAAAGTACTAAAATAAACACAATCCTGTCCAAAAATAAAATCTTCACCATAATTTTGTGTAAAGGGCAATAAATTAGTTTGTAAAATATCCGAAATGTACTGATTTGCTTCCAAAGTCTTACCCTAAAATATAACAAGCTCAGTTGTTCCATTTCCATTACTGATCCTCCTCCAAAATGGCGAGTCTCTTATAAAATATTGAAACACTTATGGGGACTTTAACACAATGTATTCACAAAAATTGTTACAGATACACAAGAACTCTGCTGGATAAAGTCTAAACATATTTACAATTACAATGAACTATTTGAAGTACTGTTAACTGCTCATTCATCCCCTTATATAGAACAAACGAATATTCTAGACTTGAGAACATGATCTAACCTAATAACTACATACTTAAAATTTCTAAAATATATAACCTGAAAAGGTCTCTTCCTCATTCGGTTATCCGTCCTTAGATTCAATCCTCCCAGAATGTTTCCTAAATCGGGATCCCGCCCACGCTTTGAGCCAGCCAAACCATCTTCTTGGAGCTGCTGCACATCCGCACTGTGGTTTCCCTAGTAAGCCGCCAACCAATCGTGATGAACGACTACGGGTTTTTCTCTGGGAATTTTCACGATCTGATAAATGACATCGTTGATCTTTTTCTTGATGGTGTATGGACCTTCCTCTTCCTTCTTCTGTAATTTGGGACAAATCCCTCTACGCCGTCGAGGGCTATAGAGCCAAACTAAATCTCCAATTGCTAACTCCTTTTGATTGACCGCTTGTCATAGTATCTCTTCATCCGATAACTAGATAATAGAGCTTCCCAGGCACCAGTTTGTGCCTATTCTCCATTCGATTCTGAAGATCGGCGACATATTCTTCACGGGCCATTCCTTCACCACGTTTACAACTAAACAGTCACATGGTACCTAGTCTCATTTCTCTGTCTTGCCTGGTTTGTCTTTTAGTTTTGCACCTCGTATATATATCCATTGGTAATTTTATATTTATGAAAATGTAACATTGTATTGCTAATGGTAATTGTATGTAACTAATTCTTAATGTAATTATTTACCGTCGGCGTATCTTTGTAAACAAATTGGTTAAATTTTTTATTCAATTCATATTATAGAAATTATGTTTCAACATATGAGTAGGTACTTAATTTGTTTACAAGAAAAATGTTTTAAGAATAAATAATAAACAATCAATAAAATAAAAAATAGAACTTCTAAATCTTAAAAAAAGTCAGTGACTTCCGATAAAAAAATGAATAAGTTTTTCATGAACGGGTTTACTCGAAAAAGGGACTAACGAAAATTCATTTATTCATTTTTTTAACGATTCTTTTGTCGCAGCACTTCTTTCATACGGAATTTTTAAACGTTTACCAAAGAAGGTCTTATTCATTATTTTCCTACTGCTCCTGGCAAAGAATTTTGATCTTCTCCTTTTCTTTTTCGAGTAATGCGTGTAACAAATCTTTTTTATTCTTGCGCTTCTGTTTCAACATCCTACCTCCTGGTGCTGCTTAGCTTGAACATTTGAAATGAATCAGTTTCATGAGTGTCATGATTAACATCCTTAATAGGATTGCTCTTAGTAGTATTTTGGGTCATAGTTACGTCCAGTTCAGCGTGATTGACGTAGAATCCGAAAAATCAGTGTTGCTGCCGGATGAAAGGTCTGCATGGATGTTTTCATCTGTTTTTCTTCCATTATTTCGAAATAACAGCCTGAAGTCATATCTTTTAGGAAATTATAGGTACTGAAAACTACTGCGAAGACCACCCGATAATCTCAAGAAAAAACTTAATGCACCATCACGTGCGGATACCCAATGAACGGACAACTTTAAATTATGTTTTCAACACCATCCCATACAAAGAATTCAAACTATAATAATAAATAAACAAATAAAATTTTTTAATGAACACACTTACTTGCATTTTATAGGATTTTAGCATCTTCTTCCAATTTTTAATGTGATATCAACCTATTGTGGTTATATTTACAACATTTTTCCCACATTGTGCCACAATGCAGCACGTTTTTGAAAAGCTAAGATCAATTTTTCTAACATTTGATGAACACACAGATCGTGCGAAGAAATCAAACCAACTGATCACGTTCGCTTGTTTCAGCGACCCACCAAAGTTATTTGGTAACCGCAAAGGACTCTTATCTTTTAATTCACAACCAGAAATCACCTTTTTGGTAGCAAGAATGAATTTATTTAGGATTTAACCAGATATGGACCAGGGTCTCCTTTAACTATTGAATAAAAACTTTAATCTTTTAAAAACAAATTGGATTGCTATAACAAAAAATATAAAATATAAATATATATTTTTCTCTTTTCTAGTCTTATTTCTGCATCTCTATTTGCTGTATCCTTCTCTCTGCTCCTCTATTGGTTAACTATGGTTTCTCCTGCTATTTGGGTCTGTACTACTCTCGGTTCATTTTCTTTTCGTCTTCAATACACTTTTCTTTTTATTTCAATTTATAAATTCATAATCCTTCATGACAATATCAAATTAATATTATGACAATCTAAATCTATATCAACCCAACCAAAAGGGCCGATCAACATTCCCAGAAATCTGTAAGAGAGTGTGTCCCCGAAGAAAATTCAATATCAATATATTGCTATGCAACTTTAAGCAATAAGGGTTCAACAATTAGAGTTCAGTTTTTAAATAAATGTCAAGGGAATGAAAATGGAGAATAATAATTACTAATTTAGTGATAAAAAATATAATTAATCGTATTGTGAGAAAACCATTATTGCACTATAATACATTTAGGTAAGTCGTAGGTAATGTATTATTTAGTTATCTAATCCGAGTAGAATGTAATTTCATTTAACGCCTTTATAACATTAACCCACATTCAAATCAGTAAATTGGTCATGAAGTGACGTTTACGACTTAAAGATCAAACGAAACCAATAGAAAAACGGCGACAAACTGACAATAATCGACCATTCTAAAGACAATAGTAATTGCGCCATTTGCATACCTAATAAGATACGAGACAGGTAGTAGGTATAATTGATACAGAGGCGCAACCATCAAAGATAACACTTTTCTAAATATAATTTTATGCATAGAACTTAATTAAAATTAGTTTTGTATGTTAACAACTTGTAGATCGGCCTAATTCTTAAAGTTGAGTTAAATGTAACCAATGTTGTATATGAGAAAAATCATCTAACTAATACCATAGTTCAGATCCAAATCATTAAAGCATTAAAAGTGAAAATCCCTATATCTACTCACATTCCTCTACTATATTTTAATGATACTAGGATATCAAAAGAAAAAGGCGGACTAAGTATCTATCAAGTCAATAATAGAAGATGATATTGAACCAATGACGTTGGCGAAAGACTTCAGCTCAGTATCTGCCAATTTAGCTAGACTGAAGTCTTCTTCTTCTTTCTCTTCTTATCCTAATCTCTATTTAATTCTTCCTTGCTCCCGATTTTTGTCTTTTGCTCCTTTTTTATTTTATGCATCCATCTCAACTTTGGTCTTCCTCTCTTCTTCTTAACCCCAAATTTACATTCATATACTCTTTTACTCATATAATTCCCATTCTTCCTCTTTACATAACCAAACTATCTCAATCTGTTTTTCTGGATTTTCTTGCTCAACTGTCTCACTTTCTCACTTTACGTTATTTCTTACTCCATCTCTCCTCTTAAATCCACACATCCAACGCAACATCTTCATCTGCACCACTTCTAACTTTCTCACTTGCTTTTTCATTATTGACTATGTTTTTGAATTATACATCAAAGCTGGTGTTGTACCTTTCATTTTTATACTCACATTCCTGTCACATAAAACTCCACTCATTCCCTTCCATTTTATCCATCCATATTTAATTCTATATAATTTATCACACTCTGTATCCATCCAGTCTTTAACTCCACTCGTTCTTCTCCAGTTCATCTATCCGCACTTAATTTTATAAATTTCTACAAACATCTTCTACTAATAAATTTCTACAAACATCTTCTACTACAATTGATTATAAATATTCAATATTTTATTAAAAATCTATTATTGAAGATTGGATTAAAACACATTTCTTTTAAATCTCGCTCTGCTAGTAGTTTTAATTAATTCGAAGTATTCATTTTAAAAACTTAATTACCAGCATCGCTATTGGTACCTGGTTAATAGCTGTTGTTGGTGTTAAAGATGTACTTACCAGTTACAAACCAGAAAAGTTCTTTATTATACAGTCTAGACGCCATCTGCTCTTAGATTTTATATTATATATAGCCGATGACCAACCTACTCTAATTTTTTCTTCTTATCACTCGGAATTACGGTCTTTAATATCATTTCTAATTAGAATTTTTTATATACCAGTATATCGTTAGGAATGATTATGTTTGCTTATAGACAGATTTGTGTTTCTTCGTGAACTCTCTGGATTGTTATTTCGTTGTTTTAGGTATTAACAAAAACAGGAAAAACAAAAATGTGAAAAAAAAATCTAAGAAACAAGAATAATGAAAAAAAGAAAAAATGTATAAAAATCTCACAACAAACAAAAAGGTAAAAAAACAAAAAATAATCCGAAAAAACATAAAAAAATTAGAATAATAAAAAATAATAAACAACTAGAAAACAAAAAAAAAAAAAAATAACAACAAAAATATACGAAAAAGAAAATAAAAATTTAAAATACGAAAAAATATGAGAAAGTAATAAAAGAAAACGAGATAATTCATAAAAATAAAAAAAAACTGAAAATAATAAAAAAAAACTTTGATTATTGGGCGATAAGAAGTTCCTCGGGTTAGCTGGTCGCAAATAACAAAATAAAGAAAAATAAAAATATATATATATATATATATATATATATATATATATATATATAAAGAAAAGGGGGCAATATATTCCAACGAGAGGTGATAAAACTAAATATATCTATGATTTCAATACAATGCCATTTTAATTAACATCATATTACCTATTAAAATTTAAACAATCATATTTTTATAACGTAATAAACAAATAAGAATTGAAACAACAGCAATTTCCATTTATACACTAATTTAAACAAATCCTTGGAAATATATACTTTTAACTGAAATCTCTGTATTTTGTAATAAAAATTACGTGTGGTCTCACCTTTGACCTTACACGTAAGATCGCCGCCACTGTTTAAATCACGTTTTTATGTGTCAATTCGTTATTCCCATTGCAATGCACTTGACAAATATTACGTGGTTGTTGTGGGAGGGTTTTTAGATACTATTCAATTGCAACTGGGACGGGAATCATTAACAGGTGGAGCAACTCGAATTATGCAATTCTATTGTGCACAATTTTAGCACGGTTAAAATAAATTTACACTAATTTATAAAAAAAGTGTGGAATCACGTAAATTGCGATGAAACTGAAGCCTTTAATGAAGTCTCTGGCACAGAAGATGAACTAAAAAACAAATTTTGAATCATTTTTATTACAATCAAGATATGTGATGTTGGTATTAGAAATTGTCAAAGTTGGCGCAGACTTGGTGTACTCGAAAGTAGAAACGAATGTGAGAATTTCTGTCGCTCATCAGTATAGCAGAAACTTGGAACATCTAATCCCATAGAAGCGATGACATACAGTATCTGGCTCATTTGATATTTAAACTTTAGCTCAGCATCTGCCAATTTAGTTTAACTGAAGTCTTCTTCCCTAGAAATATTGAAAAGAAAGGTATTAAGAAATTTTTTTTGAGGAGTAAGGAATAATGGGGTATGGGAAATACTAACAAAGCAAGATCTTGCGGATATCTACAAAGAACCAAGTATCACAGGATATGCTAGAGCACAAAGGTTGAAGTGGTTATGACATGTCGAAAGGATGGCAGAAAGTAGGATCCCAAAAATGATTATTTGCCGAAGCATAGGAGGAAAAAAGAGAAGAGGGAGACCAAAGAGAAGACGGAAGAGCGAAGTATAAGCGGATTTGAGAACGTTAGGTGTACAAAACTGGAAACGCATCGGCGAAAATAAGAAGAAATCGAAAGAAATAACAATTAAAGCCTTGGGCCTTTCAGGCCTGTAGAGCTATGTATATATATGAAGTCTTCTTCTTTTTTCTCTTAATGTTATCCAAAGTCTAGTTGAGTCAGCGTTAGCCTTTCGTAGCATGGTTTCCATCTGTCTCTATTTAATGTAATCTCTCTTCTTCATTTTTTGTCTCATTATAACTTGTTAAAGTTGGCGCTGGCTTGGCGTGTTTGAAAGTGGAAGCAAATAAAAGAAACAAGGAGAAGCAGAAGTAGTGGTGGCGTTTGCAGAAGTTTCGTCATTAATTTTTGTAATGATTTTTCTGTCACCACATCTAAACATTTACAGCTTCACTTTTAAACAACAACTAAATTCATCAATATAGCAGAAACTTGGAACATCTAATCCGATAGAAGTGATGACATACAGTAACTGGCTCATTTGATATTTAAACTTTAGCCCAGCATCTGCCAATTTAGTTTAACTGAAGTCTTCTTCCCTAGAAATATGGGAAAGAAAGGTATTATTGGAGGAAAAAGGAACAATGGGGTATGAAAAAGAAGAACAAACCAAGAGCTTGGGGATATGTAGAAACAACCAAGTATCACAAGATATGCTAGAGCACAAAGGTTGAAGTGGTTAGGACATGTCGAAAGGATGGCAGAAAGTAGGATCCCAAAAATGATTATTTGCAGAAGCATAGGAGTAAAAAAGGGAAACCAAAGGAACGATGGAAGAGCGAAGCATAAGCGGATTTGAGAACCTTAGGCGTACAAAACTGGAAACGCATGTGCCAAAATAAGAAGAAATCGAAAGAAATGATAATTAAAGCCTTGGGACTTTCAGGCCTGTAGAGCTATGTATATATATGAAGTCTTCTTCTTTTTTCTCTTAATTTTATCCCAACTCTAGTTGGGTCATCGTTAGCCTTTCGTAGCATTGTTTCATCTGTCTCTATTTAATGTAATCTCTCTTCTTCATTTTTTCTCTTGTTATAACTTGTTAAAGTTGGCGCATGCTTGGTGTGTTTGAAAGTGGAAGCAAATAAAAAAAACCAATGAGAAACAGAAGTAGCGCTGGCGTATGCAGAAGTTTGGTAACGATTTTTCTGTTGCAATATCTTAACACTGAAAACTTAAAAAAAAATCATTAGTAAAGCAGCATTGAAAAGCCATCGACCAATCGCATCATAGAAATAATTGATGTAACCCTCAAATAACATTTTTAGTCACAGGGACCCAGACGAAAAAATTTTGAAAACTGTTACTAAATTTGACACAGCATTCTAAAATAAAAAAAAACTTTTAGTTAATAATCTCAATAAGGTTCTTTTAAGTCCCACAACCTTAGCACCACATGTGTAGTAAAAGTAAATACTTAATTACTACTCCAAATAACTTCAAAGACTACCAGTGGAAAGCACAGACAAAATGTGCTGACAAATTGTACAGAAAAGTATAAAGGATATAAAAATAAAACAAAGGAACAGGTTGAAAATTCCTGCAAAACGCCATCTTTGTAGTAAACCACACAGTTACTGAACAATTCTTTAGTTAGAGTTAGTGTAAAATACATGTAACCGTATAAGGGAGAGCATTTTTGTTTCATTAGACCTCTTAAAACATTAATTTGAGGCACTAAAATATGAGTTATACCGCCTTGTTGAAAGAAATGACAAAATTTTGTTTATGAAAAGCAAAAAATGTTACTTGTCCAGTCTCAGAGATGTACAAGAGTTATATTTTAAGACAAATTCAGTAACACAGGAATCAACATCTTCTTAGTACCCTAGTATGACACAGGTCAACAAAATTTGTACCCAGAAAAAAAAAACAAAATTGAATTAAAGCAATCATTAGGGGATACGAAGTTCAGGGGGTACGAAGTTCAGGGGATCAGCTAGTAAATTATAAAATTTTTATAAACGTTTAAACCGTGCTAGAAATGTATATTACTTCCCGCGGTAACTCTTTAGTTCCTACCACAAAACAGTCCAGCCGACTGCAAATATCAATGGCACTTTCGGTTCACGTTTAGAAATAGTATACTACTAGGTACTAGGTTACTAGTTAGTAAATATCTAAAAATGTAGGTACCTATATGTGTTCATATCGTTTGGTGCGTGGAATATTAATTTATATGACATTATTGCAAGTGATGTGAAAGTTTACTTAAACTGTATAATTTTAGGAAAATATTTTCATGTGTGTATTGAAAGTGTTTTTGTTAAAAAGTATGAGATTGCAAAAGTGTGATAAAGTAATATCTTTTACTATATTAGTTGGATATTTCTATATATAATTAGAATGTTGTATATATATTTTAATTATTTTCCTATAATACGTACCCCTCAATCTATACTAATATATAGGTACAGTTAGTCAAAAAAGTCTCCGTACATTATTGGTTTTTCTATTAATTTCCATAAATTTTGTATATTAATTTTCGGTCTAGTCTGCTATAGTTTACTGGAATTAGCAAGTTATTGAAATAATAAATAATAAACAAAAACGGATTAAAAAAATACGCTTGAAATTAATTTGTGTATAAGATTACGTACTTTATCAAGTACCTATGCAAAGAGCAACATCCACACAATCAAATCAATTCTTTATTAATACTGGTATTATAGGATCTAAATTAGGTAAAAATGAGTGAGAATAATCAGGAAATTGATTATTCGGTACGAAAAATCGTAATAGATTTGTGAAAGCACAACAAATCACTCAGAAAAATTGAGGAAATTATTGGTGAGCCACACTCAACAATTTAAAACAACTGGATCTCCCAAATTAAAATCACGCACTGGGCGTCCCAAAAAACTCATGAGGAACTCATTATTTTAAAAAAAGTAGCAAACAATCCAAAAAGTGCTCCAAAACTTGCCAGAGAAATTGCTCAAAAACTGTCAGAAATGGTTTGCAAATGGCTGGATAAAATTGAAGAACAGCAAAGAAGAAACCTCTCATTTCTGAAAAAGATCGAAAGCACCGATTAGAAGTTGCCCTAAAATATGTTTCTAAGCCTTTAGAGTTCTAGGAAAATGTAATATGTAGTGACGAAACCAAAATTAATATTTATGGGTTCAGAAAGAAGGGAAAGAATATGAAGAAAAAAAATGCAGCACTGTAAATTAAAAATCTTTGTTCTACTGTGAAACAAGGTTGAGGAAATGTGCTCCTATGAGGGTACATGTCAGCCGGTGGAGTGGAAAATTATCTTTTGAAAAAACTAGTTCTTTTTATTATGCTTGGGAATGATTCTTTACCTTTTTCTCTATAAAACGGTTGAAACGTAACCGATCTAGATATAGATAGGTTAGTAACTCGGGAGTACCTTTTCGATTAAATATTGATGAACCTTGGATTTCGAAAAGGTTTAATACAAAGAAAAAAGATTGTTTGACGTACTAACGCTTAATGGGGTGAGAATTATTAATCACAACAAGAAATATTTGATAACTTTACCGTAACACCGCTCACGGCATGTTTTTGAACTACAACTATTAAACTAAGTAATTCTTACCTATGTACCCAAAACGATCAGATAGATCGTTACACTGTTTCAGGAATTGTCTCTAAAGTTGAATATTCTTAAAGAAATAAATTTATTCCATAATTTAGACCCTCTTTGCTTATATATTTACAAAATGACTTTCTAACCGTGTTAAAGTTGTGGAAAAAGGTTATAAACTTTGGTTTTAGTTGCAACCATTCGTTATTTGATATTTTTAACTCTTCTTTTAGTTATTTTTATAAAATTGACCAAAAGATACATTTTTGGCAATTTAAATAAATGACACCTCAATCGATTAAAAAGTTTTCACATTTTTTAGGTTTTCCACTGCTAAACAATACTTTTAATCTAAGGCAATTATATTTTTCCTGATAAAGTCGACCTATGTGTAAAATTAAAGAGAAATTTTTATATCTCACTTTTAGACGATCATATTGTTTGAGGTTTTTTGTTCGATTTTATTATAATTTTATGATAAAATATTCAAAGTTTGTTGTTCATCAGGTTCATGTAGATACTGATCTTTATTTAATATTATGGGTTAATTCATCATACAAACAACCATTTTAAAAGATTTTTTTTATGTCTTTATATTATATCACCATTTAGTACAGTAATTTTAAAATTTTTAAGACAAAAGTTTAATATTAGTGCTATCTTTTAAAAGGTGGTTAGTAAGTTATGAAAAACCAAAATTTATCCAAAAGTTACATTTTCCGGCTTCGTAGGGTCGGAAAAACCTCAGGTAATGCGACTTTATCGCATTTTCCGAGGTTTTTCCGATACTACAAAGCCGAAAAAGCTTACTTTTAGTTAAATTTTAGTTTTTCATAACTTACTAACAAATTTTTACTAGCGCTATCTGTTAATTTTTAATCCCATAACACTTTTTTTGCTATAATTTGCGTAATTGGTGGTATGCTTATTTAATTTCTATGAATATTTTTATATCAAATTAAATATTTTTTTTCTTATTTTGGTATAAGTATGGATTTAGCCTTCACAGATGTTAATATACGGTTGTCATTTCCTCTTTAAATCTTGATATCTGATTATACAACAAATTAACGAATAGTGTGTATAGCACAAAGTGTTTACAAAAACTTCTGCTGTTTGGGCTTTTACTTTCGTTTTAACTATTTATGTCTACGCGCACGTATCTCCAAAAATAATATATTCGAACGCTTTTGAAATGCTGTTCGTAAAATATTAGTCAAGTTTTTCGTACACTTTACTTTAGCAGCACGTGTGGACCGAGCGGAAATCTGATTATTTTCATGAAGGTTTTCCTGATATGTTCATTGACTGCGCGAGAAACCTGACTTGTTTTTCTTTGGGACGATTTTCTTCAAGTTTTTCCTATAATTAGAGTGATCCTACCACCGTTTATAGACAAGAATAATAGAATCACTCTTCGTGCCGCCTTTGATTTTCTTATTTCTTATTGCGCTGCGGTTTGCCGACGTTTTTCATTATTTAATGTTTTCGGTTCATAATTTAAACTTTTTGAATAAACACTTTTTTAAATTTACCGCCATTTTTTAGATTTACTAATTTTTTTTTATCAATCTATCGATTTCAGAAATTTATGCTGGCAACGCTGCTGGTGAGCGACAAAGATACATATCGAAATGGAGACCGAAATGCTCTAGCGCCGTTACTCCAATATTAAAAAAAAATTCAGATTCGGATTCCTGAGGGTCGACAATATAAATATAGTATATTAAGTATCAAGAACGGTAAGGACATTTTACCGATCGGAGACAATTGTTTGGAGAGGAGCGGAGCGACGACTCCAATTTTTGTCTGAGATCGGTAGTCCTTAACGTTCGTGATGCTTATAACGTTTTTTGCACGATAGAAATATTTTCCGTATTAGACAGAGCACTTTTGACATTTGAACGTTATTAATTAACATTTTAATAACGTTAAAATGTCAAAAGTGCTCTATACACATCACATATGCAATTATTTACTTACCGTTCTAGAACGGTAAGTAAATTACTTACCGTTCTGTTTATCTCAGTAACCAGTAAACACAACATACTGATCAGGCAACAAACGCGGTAACTATACAAAATCGTTCTATCGTGCAAAAAAGATTTTATATCGTCTTATAGGACAATATTAGTATTAATAAAAATCTCATTACAATACACACTAACTACATATTGACATAATTCACTTTACTGACGACTGCACCTTTTGTAGTCTATATATTTTATCCAAAATTGATTCGCAATAATAGAGTTTTTAGCTATCTGTGTCTTCTGAAGTTTGTTCAATTTTATTAGTAAAGATAACTTAGTTGTTAGAAAACGTATTAAAAAAAGTATGAAATCCTTGTATAAACACGCCTAGAAAGTAATAGTTCTGGGTTCTGGGAAACTCACGATCCGACCTGAAGCATCAATTATTACAACATATAAAAATATATTTAGTAATAGCTCAGCTTTTAAGGTGAATTTTGTAGTAATAATAAAATAAAAGCGGACACAGGTCAGTAAACAATCATGAAGTGCAGTAATATAGTATCATTAGAGATTACCTTGGACATTGGTATTAAATAAAGTTGTCTACAGGTTGTTGTAATACATACATAAACTTGTGTACGAGGTCTGCTCGAAAAGTATTCAACCTACCTTCATTTCTTCGCGCTGGTATTATAATCATCTGGCAAATGGAGTCAGATATAATAAACCTAATAAATAAAATAGTTTTGACCATATTTGGCATCCTTCAAGTAACCCCATTTGATTAACTAAAACGCTCCATGCGGAGTTTCTATTTTCTTAAAAGTCAGTTTTTGGAATAGCCTTATGGGTGCTTATCGCATTATCTTCAACCATGTTTTCGCTGTCGAAACGGTTTACTCGAATTCAGGAACAACTAAAAGTCACAGAGCGCTATGTTAAGTCTGTATGGCAGTTGGCGCATCAAGCAATAGTTTCAGAATTTTGACGTAAAATTCATTATTAATCATATGTTTTAACGATCTATTGGATCGTTTTAGTATTAGCATCCAACAGACTATATTCGGTGAGATTTATTTTAATGTTAGATAGTGGTTTTAGGTACTGACAACCAAACTTTCTTGTTAACTACGAAAGATTTTCAATTTCATTATCCTATCTGATTTCTTCAATCCATATCTGTGAAGAAAGTCACGTTAGAGTTCAATATTTTTTTTGGAGGCGAGACCAAATTCTCACCATTTTGTGCGAATTCTGACTAGAAACCCGGATTACGACTACTAGAGGAAACTGAGGAAAATTCGTCTTTGGATAAACTATCCCGAAAACCACGGCAGATCACCAAAGAAACAGATAAGAGAATAAATTAATTTACGAACTACTTAATAACCATATTAATATCCTATTGTTTCATTAATTGAAATAATTGATATTTTAAATACTTTAAAATAAATCATTTCTCGTTTCTGCTTCTTTGGTGATCTGCCGCAGCTTTCGGGATGGATCCTTCTGAGTCAGTTTTTTTTGGTAGTCGTAATCTGGGTTTCTAGTCAGAATTCAGCTTTCTCCACAAAATGGTGATAATTTGGTCTCGCCTCCAAAAAAATATTGAACTCTAACGTGAATTTCCTCACACATATAGATTGACCTTGTATTGGAGAGGAGCTACCAGGAAAAAATCAGATGGAAAAATGAAATCGAAAATCTTTCGTAGTGAACAAGAAAGTTCGGTTGTCAGTAAAACCACTATCAGAACAAATTATAATTAGGGCGATAACATTAAAATAAATCTCAGCAAATATAGTCTGGTGGATTCTAATATGTACTAAAACGATCAAATAGATCGTTACAATGTACCAGAATTCTAATAAACTAGCTGACCCGGCGAACTTCGTACCGCCTAACAATCAATGATTTTTTTTCCTCATTTTCCGTTTTTTCTAATTTTTCTCTTTTTCGATTGTTTACCATGTTTTTTTCTGTTTTTGTCAATTTTATCATAATATCTTTCTCTTTGTTTCAAGATTTTTTTTTTGTTGTTGTATTTTATAATAGTTTTATCTTTTTATTTTAATATTTCTTTTATTTAAAAATTTTGTGATATTTTCTGGGTTTCTCTTTTTTTCTGTTTGTCTGTTTTTAATTATTTTTCGTTTTACTTAGGTTTGTTTTTCGTTGGAAATAATTTTTTTTTATTCTTCTTGTTTTTTTGATCTCTGCTTGGTTTTAATTTTCCATATATTTTATTTTTTCCTGTTTCTTATCTTTCTAATTCTATCGTTCTCTTCTATTTATTGTCAGTTTTTTTTTTAAATTGATTGATATTTTCTTCCTCTTTGACCTTCTTTTATTCTTCTTAAAATTTTAAACAATTAAACATAAATCTGTAGGATGTATGATTGTTAGGTAATTTGTTTTGTAAATTAGTTACCTGCGATAATTGCTTTATTCAATCAAATAAAAACCTTCACTCATAGCTTTTGTGTCTAAATAAAACACAGTTAATTTCTATTTTCAGTGCATTTATGCATGCTGAACATTTATTGTTGAGAATTCGCAAATAAATCAGGAACGTAAATAATTAATTGCAGGTTGAGGAATTTAGTTCATAATTTAATTAAATAAGCAGGTTGTTGAATAAATGCATAACGAATTGAACTAATAACAAAGGCGTGGCTCTATGACCTATTGTTTACCTCTTTATGTTATTGATTTATCAGTAGCTTGATGCAATATTTAAATCCTTAAATGTTTCTTGCAAATAAATCTAACAGTCCGTAAAAAGATTTTTCTCATCAGTTTCGTTTAACTCTGAGAGTTTATGGTTAACTCCCTTTCTGTTTCTATGATAATCCAAATAATTTGTTTCATAGTACGAGGTCAGTTGCAAAGAAAACAGGACAAAGAAAATAGTTAACCATTTGTTTTCGGCAAATGGAATTTATTTTTTATAAAATAGTCCCTTTCAGAGTTAATACAGTGGTTTGCACGGTCCACAAGTTTTTCGAATTTGGATTTCAACTCAATAACCGAGTTCTCTCTCTCTCTCTGTAGCTCTTACAACCCGCGATGGGTCTTGGCTGACTCAACAATTCCCCTCCATAAGACTCTGTCCATCATTAGCTCTTCTGCTTCCGTGATATTCAGAGCTCTAAGATCTGATGCTATGTTGTCTCTCCACCGTAGCCGTGGTCTTCCTAATGGTCTTCTACAGGTCGGGACCTGCTCCCATACTGATTTGACAGCTCTTCCATCTCCCTGTCTTTTGACATGGCCGGCCCATCTCAGTCTTTCCGCTTTAATTATTTTACAATGTCCGGTTGGTCATATAGTTCTTCTATTTCCCTGTTTTTTCTACTACGATACTGTTGCGTAGTTTCATCCCGTGTAGGTCCGTATATACTCCGTAGGATGTTCCTCTCTGCAATCCTCAATCTGTTTTCGTTCTGTCCCTTTATGAGAAATGTAGTCTACCGAACAGAAAAAAGTCGCAGAATATGGTAGTGGTTGATGGTTAAAATACCATTTTTTGTCAAAAAATCGGATACAAGTGTCGGTCGATGTGATGGTGTATTGATATTCTGGTCAAACACGACGAATACGCGAGAGCAATCGCCTAATAATACAAAGCATTAACCGTTTGTTCCGTTGAAACAAACCATAAACACATCTTTCTCAAGCCCAAATTCGCGGTCAAAATACGATAGATCAAATTTTTGGGGATATTTAATTCTATTTTCATGTATCTCAATAAAAATTTGGCTCATTTTAATAAACAGACCCACTTTTTCGACAGTTTCTGGTGTAATCACAAATTTCGGCTGGATAACATGATCTAGCGACTCACGATCCTCATTAAACCGCGTAAACTACTCGTGGACTCGGCTACGGGATAAACAATCATCACCATAAACTGGTTTCAACAATCGATGCGTTTCGGTAAATGTTGTAGCAAATTTATAACAGAACTTAATAATGGCTCTTTGTTCGATGCTCAATTTTCGACCGATGTTAAAAAGGTACTGTCGCGCAATAACTCATAAAATTTTGACAGCACATCAATAAAAGATGCACCTACCTATCGAACGCTAGCCCCAATAACAGATGGGGCTACTGGTATCGGATATTTCTTAAAAGTCCTGTTTACCTTGCGACAGACCTCGTATTCTAATTATGTTATAAAATATACAAAGTTTTGAATTTTGTTTATGGTCACTATTTTTCAAATTATTTGTAAAATTTTGTTTATCTTATTCTTAGTGTTCTATTCTAGCACAACTCGCTTTACGTAACTTTAGGAAACATCATAAAATACGTGAATTTTGGTTGCGTGGGAGTGTCTATAGTAGATGAGGCTAAATTTTCTTGCTTTTGACAGCTTTTGAAACAGTCTGATGTCACTTTATTTCACACCGAACTTTTGATTTCTAAATAATACAGTAAAAGATATTATTTGGATTTGTCTTCATTCAGAATAGAATGTGATAAGAAAAATTGTCTATAAAAAATTGAACGAGGAAGCTCTAGTAAGACTAAGTACATAACTTTATCACACATTTTTTTAATGCAAAATGATTTCTGTACTATTAAAATCTTCTTAGATGCGCTTTTTATAAAATGTTTGGATATGTATTACTTAGGATAAAATAATAACTTGAACTTATTCTGTTACTTGATATTTTATAGCCATGTCTAAAACGGTATGAAACAAACCTCTCCTAGCTTTTATGCAGGTCAGGTAATTCTATATATTATACATTTTATATAGGTACTTTCCCAACAAAATTCATAGCTCCATTCTCTTAATTTGACGTTAGTATTTATGGTAGTTCCATTGACAACGCGAAAACATTGAATATTATATTCAAAAAGGTCGTAATATTGCGAAATTAAAATAATAATATTGTAATAAAAAAGTTTGAATAGTATGTGTCTTACCAAGGCAATTATGACCGTTTTAAATTTTCCCACGTGGCCGGTGTACACGACAGGTATTGAGTAATGATGTAATGACCGGTAATTTGTTAGAAATTAGAACAATTTCTGTTAATATAAATAGTCTAGTAAAATATGTAATATTAGTTGTTATCTAGACTGTGAGTTGAGAGAATAAGTAAAAAAATTAAAGAAGTTCGAATTTTTTGCATGATGTTTTATGAACTCTTAAGGTTATTCGTTACAAGTTAAATCCATGCCCTTGACCCTCCTTCACCCCTGAAATATCACATTGTCCCAAATCAACCGCCCTAATAGTCGAGGCAATAAAACCCTAAAATCGATCTTCTCTCCCAAATTTAAACAAGACGGAATTTAATGATTCTTTTTACACTCCATTCGTAAGAGCATCAGGAAACTTTGTGACCCTATGCGATCATGGAATATTGGAAAACTGCCTACACAAAGCGCTTTTGTAAAATGCATTTCAAACATAACTCGTTATTTATTGGCGGAAATGAGTTCAATTTTCTTATTCGGCGATTTTATTTTTAGGCTCGCTGAAAACGAATTGACATTAATAGTGATCTCCGGAGTACGTGGTGTCCAGGATACCTACTGTTAACGTCGTCCCCTGGAGTTTTCGGTAATATCGTTATACTATGAGTCAAAATTCCATACTTGAAGGTTTTTGGGTTTGCCGAAAGCAAATTTTACATTAAAGTGATGTACGCAGTATCTGGTGCCCGGAATACTTACTGTTTACCAAGTCTCCTGAAGTTTTTGGTAATATCGTTATATACCTAGTGAAAACTTATAATTCGAGTACCTACTAAATTTTACAAAAAAAATGGGTTTCATTTTTAATATATTTAATGAAACTTTAGGAGATAACGTAAAGGATGCTGTGCTGAGCACTAGATGCTCCGTAGATAGCTTTCGATATTATATACGTTCTCAGCGACCCCAAAAACCACCTAGTATTGAGTATTGGCTAATTGTTTAGTGAATTTACCTAAAACTCCTGGAGACGAGGTAAATAGTAGGTATCCATTGCACCAGGTTTTCCGCAGATCACTTTCAATATCATATTTGTTTTTGACGAGTCAAAATCCGCGGGTATTCAGTTTTGACTAAGTGTTTAACGATATAACTGAAATCTCAAGGAGACGTGGAAAACAATAAGTACTCCGGACAGCACTTCCAATGTCATATTCGTTTTCAGCTAACCCAAAAAATAACTGAGTAAGTATTGAGTTTTGACTAATTTTATAACGATATTACAGAAAACTTCAGAAAGCGATGTAAATAGAACCTTGGTACCACGTACTCCGTAGATTACTTTCAATAACAAAATTGAACTCATTAAATTAATTTACAAGGAAAAAATTACTATATATACTGTGATGAAGAGGAAGGTCTAAATTACTTTCATTTCTCCTGTTGGAGTGGATCTAAGAACTCCAATTACGCCAATTCTGTGAATCTTG
Organism: Altica lythri; assembly: GCA_964028335.1. Lineage (NCBI taxonomy): Eukaryota > Metazoa > Arthropoda > Insecta > Coleoptera > Chrysomelidae > Altica > Altica lythri. The sequence continues at coordinate 76,492,884 of OZ034802.1, forward strand.
CTTAGCTTGATGATCGCTTTTTTTTGTTGAGTCTTTGGTAACCATACCAAAGACGAATATGTGATTGTTGGTTTAACGATCATATTATAGATACAATATTCCATGTATGGTTTTAAATCCCCTGTTTATTTCTTACAACTCTAATTTTTTAAAATAATATTGGTAAGTTACTTGTTTTAATTGACTTCTTCATTCTTACAATTTTGCTGTTTCTACTTTTTATTAGGGGCGGTTTCTCCAAATGTGGTTTAACTTAAACTGAGAATTTCTTTTAACGAACGTTTAAACTGCTTTACGATTTCTCCACAAAATTTGTCCGATGGTTTAGTTTATACCTTCAAAAGTCTCGGTTGGCTGCCCTGTTTGTTTACATTGGCATTGTTTTTGTTGTGCTATTAGAGGTTCGTTTCATTGTAATTATAGCTTTTGAGTGAATTAAACTTAGTTTTCTGGCATAATGGAGAACAAGTAGACAAAATGTACTTAAGAGAAACAAAAACTTTAAACAAACAGAAGTTGATATGTTGCTGGATTTAGTTCACGATTATAAGGAAATCATCGAATGTAAGAAGAACGATTATATTTCGCAACGAGAGACTTATGTTTGGAGGAAAGTGGAAGTTATTTTTATTGAAAAAAAAAATTATAAAACGTTAAAAGCCAAACACCAAAACATCTTTTAGTTGGATTATGAGTACGCACTCAAACCTCTTGAAAAAGATGTTCCTCTAGCAACACTACTTCATCTAGTGGTGGAATGGGGTAGTTTGTGCAGCCATAACCACTATTAACTACTAAAACACTGTTCCTGTATACACCATTTCCAAAATCTTTCTTAACTCTTGATGAATTACGTGACAGTCATGCGTAGATCCAGGCGATCGTGCAACAAGGTTACTAAATAATAGAGAACTGTAACAAATTGCCTGGACATTCATAGCAAACAAACCTTTACGATTGCGATAAGTTTCTGCAGTTTCCCCTTCCCCAAACTCTATTTTAACATGAGTACAGTCTAGAGCACCAATGCAATTAAGAAATTTTGCTTTTTGGTAAAATCCATGATTAAGCTGATTCATTTCAGCTTCAGTGGAGGGCTTTTTTATGAAGTGTGGAAAGAGCCTAGCAATGTTGTGGCACACTTTCTTGACTACCTTATTTGTTGTAGAAATGTGTGAATACCACTATGATCTCCAACATTAATTAAAAAACTGCCAGAGGCAAGGTATCGAAGGGTAGTGAAAAACTTAACCTCAGGAGTAACAGCTTGGTTCTTCGTTGTTCTTCACTGTATGTTACCTCGAATAAGTTCTAAAACCATGCTAGCGGTGTTCTTGGTCATCCTAAACATATAAAAAAATTCCAAGTCCTCCCATAGTTGAAAATGATCAACCCTGTCACAGATTCTTCTAGGACCACCTCTTTAGGGGCTCGTATTTCCAATTATTCATTTTCCACCGCATTCAAAATATCAAAGATTTCTTCCATGTCAATGTCAATCACACTTCATTTACTTAACACAACATGACAGCCGACAGGAGTAGCTTAACCCACAATCTAGAGTTTAAACCAGGTGGAAAGGTAGTTTAATCGCCGCCAGCAGTTAAACTAACATTTTCGTTGGAGAAATCGATTTTGAAGTTAAACTTTCGTTTAAACGATCCCGGAAGTTTAAACTAGTTTGGAGAAACCGCTCCTTTAATCTTCAAACATTTTTCTCTTTAGTTAGGTACAATTATTTCTCTTTTTTTTGTAACTCATTTATCTTCTATATTTTTTTCTCTCTGATTGCTCTTTTATTTGTATTCCTAATATTGTTTATCTGTCGTACATTTAACTATGTGTATTTTTTTCCTCTTTTCTTTTATATTTTTCATTTATTTTTTTACTGTGTACTTGCTATTGATTCAGGTATGCGTGTTGTGTTTTATATCGTATAATTTTTTTTATTTTGGTATCCACTTTTGATTTATCCTCATTTTTAAGCTTAAATAGCATTTTTTTATATCTATATCTGGTTTCTAGATTTGGTCCATGCATCCTGTTAGACCAGTTTAAGTATCGCATAATAAAACAAATCTTAGTTAAATCTGATAGTGAATGGGCAAGGTCCTATTCAATCTAAAATTGTGATACTCTATGACATACATTGTCAACGTTTTTTTTTTATTTATTTATTATTTTATTATGCAACATTTTACCTAACGTCAGATTTTAATACCAAATTAGGTTTATATTTTTGTGAAAGTGGTTTTTATCTTTTCTATTTATTATTTTATATAAAATTATTTAGTTAAAAGAATAGATCGTTCGGTGACAAGTGTTCAAATGTTTTAAGTGTTAAAAATATATTAGATTTCAGTAATTTAAGATGCAAATTAAAAAAATTATCATCGGTAACCAGCTGTGGTATAATGTCTATTATAAATATGGGTGTGCAACTTTAATCATAATTTATTATTTTTATATAATGTTTCAATAATCGAAAATTAATATTTCTATCTAGTTCTGCATGGTGGTGTTAAAGTGTTGAGAAAGCTTCCAAAAATCTTAAATTAAAAGTTAAACACTATTTAGTGTTTAGAGATGGTAAGAAGCTAAAGAAATGGATCGAAATGTTAAATTACTTCTTTGTAATATTCTTTAGCTTCTTTAGCATCTCTAATTGCTGTTCATCTTCGTTTTCGTCTTTTACAGTATCTACAGTTGCTCTTTAATCTCTACAATTTTTTAATCAATTTAACGACTGTGGAATATAAGTCAATACATTTTTTTGGAATTTTTTTTCGTTTTACGCTGTAGATCAGATTGGATTACTAAGATTCGGACCCATGAAGTATTGAAACTTATTTTCTTTTTCTTCTTCTTCTTCGTTCTCTTAGCTTTATCCCAAGCCTAGTTGAAGTCAGCGTTTCCTTCCATATCATTACTTTCAACCTGTTTCTATTTCCATTTTTTTTTCTTTTATGTCCCCATTCATTTTATCCATCCCTCTTAACTTTGGTCTTCCTCTTTTCCTCTTACCTCCAATCTCACATTTTTATTTCTCTTTTATCCACATAATTCTGATCCTTGCTCTCTACATGACCAAACCATCTCAACCTATTTTCCTGGATTTTCTTGCTTAGCTGTTGCACTTTCACTGAACCTCTTCTTCTCTTATCCCTTACTATTATTTAATTAGCTATCCTTAATAATTTTATTTATCTTTTATCATTTTCACAGTTCTCAAAGGCTTTTTGCCGTTGCTTCTGTATTCGCTTTTGCAAAAGCTCTCTTTACATTATTTTTTACTTGCACTTCCTGGTGAATCCCATTTGTTTGTCGCCACCTTTTTCGCTTTCGCTACTCTCTGTAGTTCCTCTGTAATTTCCTTCTGGTTATTATGTTGTTTATTGTTGTACGTAATCAGGTACCAGTTTCTTTTTTAAAACAAGTGTTAATTAGACTTAAATTAAAAGCTAGCATGCTGCATAATCATTTTACCTTTAGTATTTTTATCTCCATATGCCCATACTTCTCGACCTCCTCTTTATTAGATTCCCTCTTACCTACACGTCTTTTTAAGTCCACACATCATTCAGTATCTGGACCTCATCCAATTCTCGTTTCTCGTGGAACTTTCTTTGTTACTCATCTCACAACCCTGCTGTGGTTCATACACTTACAACTTGACATAGCTCTCTCTTTCACAGGCATTATTCTGTTATCCATTCTCTCGATAGTACACACTTTTTGTTTCTATTTATCCACAATCGTTCCTACACAATTATTAACATTTCTTTTGCAGTACTATAATAAAATTTATATCCCTCTCCTAATTCTTTTGCCTTGTTTCCTTACCACATATGCTCCTGTACACACAAGATGTTCACTTTCGTTTTCACAATTAAATCTACTATTTCTCTACTTCTTTTATTCATACTCCCTCCATTTAAAGCTCTCACTGAAACTTGTATCATCAAAACATTATATTATAATGTATAAGTTTCTGAAAAACAGTAAAAATTACAAGTAACAGTTTACTTTCTCTTACTCCTATTTTAGTGAATAACATTTATAAAAAATATGTAAATACAACGTTTTACAATGATAACAAAAAATTGAGAACAAAAGTCCCATTAAGACTCTGCTAATGTATTCTCAATTGTTCTAGTCCGAAATAGAATTCGATCAATAAACAGATGCAAATTCGTATTTGATGCCATATAATTTCATATCGTGCCAAATCACAATGGTAATTTGGCACCAAATTAAGACTTGTTCCTGTGCCGGTTTTCTTCAGCATAACAATCATTTGTAAATTCAAAACAATCTGCAAATACTTGCCATACTGTTAACATAACCTGATGATAAATATTGGTTGATAAAATATATGTGAATAAATAGACTATATAGTTTGTTAAAGAAATTTGAGTTGATTTTGGTGTTATAAAAAATTGTTTTCGAGACATTTGATATGTTGAATGGTGGTGATAGTGTTTGTGACAGACCCAAGTGGTCGTTTTCCGAGTTTTCCTAAAAAGAAAGTTACTTACAGTTCGAGGATATTTATTAAACCGAGTTTGTTTTTTACACAGGTTGATTCTGGAGACACCATCGCCACTACTAAAGAGGGTAAGTGATTTTTAACAGTTTTATTTACTTCCTTTTCTTAGTCTCAATTTTCAATTCCTCAATCTTCCTTCACCAGTATCTATTTTACCTACCATTACAGATTTGTTGAAAAGTTTTGAAAGGAAAAATGAAAGAATGTGTATTTTTTAATAAAATTGGATTTTTTATTCAATATAATCTCCCTATGCTTGAACACACTTATTCCAATGATCCTGCCGTAATTTTATCATATTTCTGTAATGACTTTCCAGATGCTCTGCAAAATATTGTTTCACAACTGCAATAACTTCTTCATTTGACAAAGGATATGTTTCAAGTTTCTGAAGAGGTAGTAATCAGTGGAAGCCAAAAGGTAGTAATTAGTGGAAGCCAAATCTGGTAAATACGGTGTGTCTTGATGAAAAAGGATTGTTTTCTTCTGTAAACCGTCTTTTTTTCACGAATTTCTTTGTCCAACTCTTCCAAATGGCTGCAATAATATTCAGAGTTAACTGTTTTACTTTTTTCAAGAATATTAACAACAAAACCTCTCGTGCTTCTAAAAAAAGTGATGCCATAATCTTTTTTTTGATAGTTCAGGCTTTACCTGATGTTTTGAAGCTGAAGAACCAGCTCCAGTCCAATGTAAAAGTTTAGGATCATGAATCATGATGGTAGATCCAAGTCTTATCCAAAGTTTTAAATCCACGCACAAAATTGGTTTTATTCTGCTTAAAACGCTCCAAATTAAGCTCATAAATTGGTTTTCGATGCAGTTTTTGTTATATTGTTAACGAAAGCGGCACTAACTTCCCGAACAGCTTTTATTGGAAAAAGTATAATAAACCGTTTCACAAATCAATGAAACCAATGCCAAAATAGCATAAATTCAGCTTTGAATTTCTTCCATCGTATTCTCCAGATCTGCCTAAAGAGGTAATTGCCAAAACATCGGCTACTTTGGAGGCTAAACAAAAATCGTACCATAAAAATCTTATCAACAAATTTTATTACGTCATTAGTACCTATATATTTTTATTTGATTATGTAATAATAAAAAAAGTAACTAGAGTTAGGTGCAAAATGAATCCGAAATAACTTTTCTATCATAAAAAAAAGTTTATTCATATCTCTGCATTAATCCAAGAAGTACACACATTTAAAAGCCACATTAAAAAGACCATCTTACATAACTTCTCTATAAAACTAAATCAATCAAATCGATACTAGATATAGTTAAAAAGTTCTGCGCGTACAAACATTAAAAAATACGGATCGAACCTGGTCTTTAAAAGTCGATTAAAAATAGATGTATAAAACGGGTGCCAAAATCTCCAAAAACTGTCATAGATTCTAAAAAAAATAACAAAAAAGATTCAGGTCTAACTGTATTAATCAGGCTGAAACAGGTATCCTACTCCCAAGCGCGATCCCACTACTGCACGACGCGGAGACTTTTGGCTGCTGGGTGTCCCCCCTGGCCCGATTCGCCTCTCCTTAGCTGACCTGGTCGTCCCGGACTCCTCCAGGTCGGCCATATCGACGCCATGCTTAGTGTGGACACTTAGTCAACGTAGGAAAACCTATTTCAGAACTCCCAATCTCAAATCATCCACTGAATCTGGCCTCGAAGTAGCTCGATTACAGGAGACGCCACGCTCCCAGCCGAAGGAAATTATCGAACTCTGGCTTAAATAAGAGTCAAATTCGCTATTAATTAATGGGTACATGGATTCTATCGTTGTTTATAAACTTTCGGTGGTTAATTTTATATGTCGCCTCGAAAATTTTAGTTAATATCGTGGATACAGTTACTTCTTTCATTTTTTTTTTATTCAAAATATTAAAAAAAAAATTTTTATTATTTTGTTTGTTTCATTGATTTTTAATATTTTTTTTTCATAGAATCACATTTTTTAAGGTTTTTTTTACTTTTTTGCTATTTTTTTTACCAATTTCTTAAGTTTTTTTTTTATTTTTTTATGATTTTTTCATACTTTTTCTAGTTTTCTAGAATATTGATTAAATTTTTTTTTTTTTTAATTATTTATGATCTTTTTTATTTCACTTAATATTTTCCAGTTTTTCGAATATTAAAGACAGTTTATTGTTTTCCATATTTTTTTATGAAGTATTACATAAACAATTATTTACAACAATTTATTAAATTTTTCATTATTTTACTTATTTTTCCATTTTTATTAATATATTACATTTTTTTAAGTTTTTTTAGTTCCTTGCCATTTTTTTTTAATTTTCGTTAACAATTATAAGAATATACAAGTAGAAAGAAATGTGTGAAAAAATAAAAGGGAAAAAAAAGAACAAATTGAAAAAATCCACAAAATGTATTAAATTTAATAAAAAATGAAAAAATACGAACATATTGTATTAATTAAACAAACGGGTTAAAATTAGTAAAAAAACTAAAATAATAAATACACGAAAATAAGATAAAAATTTAAAAAGTCACCGAAAAGACTAAAATAAATTGAAAAACTCACGAAAATTGAAAAAAGTTTTTATATCTCCCTCAAAAGCAACTAGGTATGTATATGAATAAAATCGAAACTTACAAAAAAATGCTTTACTATGTTAGCCTATAATTTTTTTTGCTTAACTACTTTTTTCATAATGTAATAATTAAAAAAAATTACTAAACACAGTTGAAAGTAAAATTAAAGAGAAAATCGTACATAATCCCTCCAAAGCTTATTCGTATCGCTAGATACATTAATTAATTAATAAATACGGGTCGAACTTAGAACCTCGTGGTTTTTAAGTCTGTTAAAAAAAGACCTATAAAACGGGTGCCAAAATCTCCGAAAACTCTCATAGATTCTAAAAAAATTAACAAAAAAGATTCAGGTCTAAACTGTATTAATCAGGCTGAAACAGGTATCCTACTCCCAAGCGCGATCCCACTACTGCACGACGCGGAGACTTTTGGCTGCTGGGTGTCCCCCCTGGCCCGATTCGCCTCTCCTTAGCTAACCTGGTCGTCCCGGACTCCTCCAGGTCGACCATATCGACGCCATGCTTAGTGTGGACACTTAGTCAACGTAGGAAAACCTATTTCAGAACTCCCAATCTCAAATCATCCACTGAATCTGGCCTCGAAGTAGCTCGATTACAGGATACGCCACGCTCCCAGCCGAAGGAACATATCGAACTCTGGGTTAAATAAGAGTCAAATATTAGTTAAGTTGTTCCGTAATGAATAATTGTGTCCTTATTGAATGTTACTTTATATTTTTATATCCACGAGGGTTAAGTTTAAGTGCCTTTTTAAAAAGTATGTGAATTGTAAAATTGTGAATAAAATGTGTATTGTATGTTGCCTACTTGGTGCATTTAACAGTCGGTTTAATTCACATTCAAGGTCTAATATAATTAATTCGATAATTTTACCGATAAAGTAACGGTTCATTTTCTATGTTTATTTAATGTTTTACGAGGTTCCGACTCCGAATGTAATAAAAACAAATTTATCAACAGTAATTAGTTCTATTAACTAACTGTTAGCGATTTATTATTCGAATCATTAAAAAGATTTTTCAATGCTTAAATACAATATTCGAGATAAGTTTATCGAAGGATGATGATAATTAAAGATTATTAATGTGTCAATGATCTAAAATTGTTTATTCATTTTCCTTTAATTATTATTTTATTACCAGCTGACTTCTAACCCCATGATAGATTTTAATTTTTCAATTTTTTTCTCTTAAAAAATGCGCCCTTTTCCCATTTTTGGATTTTTCTCCTGGTTTTTGTTTTTTTTTGCAATTTTATCTTATTTTCTCCTTTATTTGTTAAATTCTTACCCATATTTTCTGATTTATCCAATTTTCTTTTTATTCTATTTAATTTAATTCGTTGTTTTCAGTTAGTTACGCATATTTATAAATGAAGAATTTGATTCATATTTAAGCCAGAGTTCGATAATTTCCTTCGGCAGGGAGCGTGGCGTCTCCTGTAATCGAGCTACTTCGAGGCCAGATTCAGTGGATGATTTGAGTTTGGGAGTTCTGAAATAGGTTTTCCTACGTTGACTAAGTGTCCACACTAAGCATGGCGTCGATATGGTCGACCTGGAGGAGTCCGGGACGACCAGGTCAGCTAAGGAGAGGCGAATCGGGCCAGGGGGGTTACCCAGCAGCCAAAAGTCTCCGCGTCGTGCAGTAGTGGGATCGCGCTTGGGAGTAGGATACCTGTTTCAACCTGATTAATATAGTTAGACATGAATCTTTTTTGTTAATTTTTTTAGAATGCACGAGAGTTTTTGGAGATTATGACACCCGTTTTATAGGTAATTTTTACATAATAAATTTTTTTTAACAATAAAATAATAGTCCTAGCTTCCGTTGACGAGGTAAAATGTTTTTTGTACATTCTTTTCTTTTTTGCTAATTCTATTTTTTGTCGTTTGCCTTCATTGCCCGATTAGATTTATTCATTGTTTTTTAATTTTAAAAAAATTGACCTCAACCTAACTTTTAATATAATAATGTTGGTGTGTTTCCGTTTTTTAATAAATTATAATCAGATATTGATTGTTTAATTAAGAAAACGTGTGTTTGATTGTATTTTCCCTATAATTATTATTTTTACAACCTTTTATTCAACTTGACTTGTATGTGAAGGTGAGTGTGAAATTTTACCCAGTTGCCGGTGTCCGATTGATCTGAACTTTTTCATACTTATCAAGGATCGATGACAATTCAATAATATAAGAAAAAACAGATAAAAAATCTTTAAAAATATATTGTATTGGCTGATGATTCCGCGAACACATATCTACTTCTTCTAAACGAAATTGTTATTTAGGTACAGTGGCACAATTGGTTAAAGGGTAACGATTTAAAGTAGGATTGATTATGAATGTAGGTTCTGTAAGTAATGGTTTCACCTTTTAGTCATCCAAAGCCCCTGAAACTGACGGAATATTTCCTACTACAACAAAGACAGGAAGCAATTATTCCTCACTTGATCAGAATCAGTCAGAGCAGTTTTGAGCTAGGATATATACCAGAAGTGTGGAGGATACCAAAGGCAGCAAAACCAGACACCACACACTACAAATCCTTAGACCAATCAGCCTTACATCGTTTGTTCTTAAGACGATGGAAAAAGCTGTAGACAAATATATTAGAACAGTCCTAAAACAGGTGCCACTGCACCCTCGTCAACATGCATATCAAGCGGGCAAATCTACGGACATAAGACGGTCTAAACAAAAAAGAAACCTTGGTTTGTGCCTTTCTAGACATAGTGGGGGTCTTTGACAATACTCCACATGAGGCTGTCAAAAGAGCACTTAATGATAAAGTTGTAGATAGAACGACTTTCACCTGGTTGTCGCAATTGATGTCTACAAGAATTGCAGAAATGAAGATAGGCCAATACACTATCTCCATCAATACGACCAAAGTTGCCCACAGGGAAGAGTTGCATCTCCACTTATGTGGATTCTTACTGTGGACAGCTTACTCTCGCAATTGACTAAACTAGGTATACCTTCCGATGACGTGATTATCCTCACAAGAAAGAAATATGAAAATGTCGTCTGTTATATAGTCCAGAGAGGACTAAACAAAACAAAGCAATGGGGTAATGGGTTCGTACTTAATATAAACCGCACCAAGACCACTTTAGTACCTTATCAAGGAACAAGAAACTTAAAAACCGTCAAAGTGGGAGAACATATAGTTAACCGGACACTGCCGATTAAGAGGACACATGAAGAAACTAGGATAGGTAGATGAAGCAAAGTGTAGATTCGATTTGGTAGAGGATGAAACCTTAATACACATACTCTCAAAATGCATTGCATTACGTAATTCTAGAGTTAAATACCAAGGGTAATACAAAATAGATGAGAAAGACCTACCTAACTTGAAGCACAACGATATCCTAAAGTTTCTAAGAAAGATAGGACTAGATTAGCTAAGGAAACATCAGAATTATAGCAAGAAAAAGGAGACACAAGAGATCATATAGGTCGCAAGTGTATCTGTTACTCCTAATTTCCTTATAAATACATAAAAGCAATATATTGACACCATGTATCCCCCGACAGATAGCAAAAGCTAAAGGCCTTTTATTACGTGTGTACTTGTGTACGCACGTAAGAAGTTATACTTCTTTGGCGTAACAAGATTTTTTTTACAAACGTTCTCAAAGTAGTATATAGCAACTATTTTTATATATTCAGTACCACAAACCCAAAAAAAAGTTGACTAGCTAATGTCAGGGTGCTATATCGGTTTTTCGTGACTGTGCGCGCAAATCTTAAAAAAATAATTTTAACCGCTACCTAGCTTAAGAGAGACAAGAATAAAAGATGAGAACAATGGAAAAGACAGAAATACCAAATGATAACAGTGACAGACAAAACAGATAGGTAGTTTCACACAGCAGTAAAAATTAAAAGAGTTGATAGGTGACAAAGCCATTTGAATTAAAAAAAATAACAGATGCGAGTAGTAAATTCTATAAAATTTATTGAGATAGCTCTTTAAAGACTGAAAAAACCTTTGCAGATAAAAAATCAGGACATCGCAATTTGGCCTTCTTTACTATTTGTTAAATTGTATCTTTTTTATTTTTGCTGCCAATTAAGTAGCCATAGATTATAGATTTCCTTTTAATAAAATTAGACGATAAAGTCTTTAACTTCTAGAGACGGTAATGGAACTTGTAGAATTAATGACATTAACTACACATTATACAATTAACGAGAAGTTAATTGATATCGTTAATTTTTTATTGATACTTTGCTGGTTACACTCGTTTAGATAGACATCAAACTCAGTCCTTTTGCATAAATATTCAGTTTAAACCGAGAAATTCAATTAATGCACTAAGTAAACATGCAAACGTTGAATTGATCAAGTATGAAAAAATTAATTTCTGTTTAACTTAACTGGATCTATTCTTTGAATTCTAATTTATAAACCTTGGTTGATTGAAGGAAGTTGTTATATTGTGGGACATAATATTTATTAAATTATAAATATAAAACTATCACAATCTTAATAATGCTGGTTTCAATTAAAATTACAATTTTTTCTTGAATAAGTTCATGAATTTATTCAAGGTTAATTTTGGCAAATCCAATTTTGCGTTTTTGTCTAACTTTCGAAATTAGATCATATTCTAATTTTCGTATAAATCATCGTGGATTGAGATGAGCCAACATTAACAAAAGGTGCTTATTGAAAGTTTTGTCCATTTGGTGAGTCGTTGTATGTATATGTGAGAAAGAGGGATAGTTATTATGAAATATAGGGTCAATGAAACAATATAAAGAAGTTAAATGGGCAGAATTCTTAAAGATTGGTCAACCTGCTGTTCAGTCAACTGAGATATAAAATAATGATATCTGTTAGTTATGTTATAAGACAATATACCTTCTTTGACACAATTATTAACATTTTGTGGTTTGTAAAAAAAATATGTGAATTTAACCGTTGTTTATATCTTTACAGAAGAGTGGGTTAGTAAGAAAAAAACTGAAGTAACAAATACTAAACAAATCGAGACTCGAGTAAAAAGACAAGTTGTACTTGAAGATGGCAAAATTGTGGAAGATACAGGACCGATGGTCACAACAAACACAACTGAAGATAGTGCTACACAGGAGCATCATCAAACAGAGGTAAGTAGAAAAAATATTCATAATTACGATAATAAATGTGGATTTCTTATAGTTGAGAAAATTGGGAGATGATGAAGTTGATGGTATTCGAGCTCTTGAAACCGATGACAAACCCAACACAATTGCCCAAAATGGGAATTGGGTGTCAGTGCCGAACCCAGATGGCATCGTCAGAGAGGTTAAGGAACGTAAAATTGTATCCAGAGAGGAGACAGAAGAAGTTAAAGAGACGGAAGATATTCAACATTTGGGAGATATTACAGACGAAGTAAGTTATTTTTTTTCAACTAAATATCAGATCTAATGAATGTCTATCAACTATCAAACATGAGTAATTTTTTGTCAGTTGTTTTTATTCATCAGCTTGATCTTTAGCTTAAATTGTCTTGTCTGTTGGGAATCTTTTAGTTTCTCTTACCCACAAAATCAATCGTATAGGTAACCTTTGACAAACAGTAATGAGATATAATTAAATGACTAAATTTCTCTTTCCACTAAATTTAGTAATAATTTTAAAGACAATTTCACAGTTAATTTAATAATCTTTGTATCTGAATAAATCATCTATAGATTCTATACTATAATAGCCTTTAACTACAACGGATGTAGCTTCAAAAAAAAACAAGAAAAACTTTAGGTAACAAAGAAGTTCATGTACAATCTATAAAATTGCTTTCTGTCTATCTTCAATTAAATAATTGAAAAATTACGTATATACCTACCAAGCAGACAATTACTAACAATTTTCCTGTCTTGTGGAAATATTGAGCTCAACTTTATAAAGTGGATTTCCTGTTCACGTAAGTCCTTTTGTATAAGAAATAGTCGTGAGTGGAACTCTTCGAGTACACTGTCTAACACAAATTATTATTACTTTACTTATAGGTCATAGCCATTTATATTTCACGTGCCGGTATAGATCGATAGAATAATATACAGTAAAATGCTGCAAAGCAGTTTCTCAAAACAAATTTTTCAGTGCAGTGCTATAAATATTATAATGATGAAATTTTTTTAAAAATCCTGAAAACATATTAAAAATCGTGAAAAAATCTTATTAAACATCTTCCTGTCTCTGTACGATAAGGGCCGTTATGGTAGATTTTCAAAAAAATAATTTGTAATTCGCTCGTATTAAAAAATGAACGAAATTAATAAAACAAGGTTAAATCTATATCAATGTTTAACTCGTTGATTGCTGAAAAACTCAGTGAATGGCGTTCTATTGCGATTTCTTAATAAAATAAAGTTAGAAAGATTATTTGGATTTGTCTTTGTCTGGATAGAATAATGCGTTTTAAAAAATGATGTTTGAAAAATTGTTGACAGTCTTTAAAAACTGTTAAAGAACGTGAAAAATGAACGAAAATTCGAAAAAAATGGTAAAAAGGTGTCGAAAACAATAAATAAAGCTTAAAAATCGTGAAAATTGTTTATGGGAGTTTACACTAGCAACTTTATCCTGTATAATGCACCGGCTACACGCTCCATCTTACCTGTACAAACCGGATTTTACAGCTAAAAGCATACGTGTGAACGGCTAGACGGTAGCTTGCGAAAAGTCGAAAGCGTGGCTTGAGCAATGTCAACATATTGAAAGATGTATAGAATTTAACATTGAAAGGAACTATCGTAGACAGAAGATTGTGATCATGTCAGATAGTCAAGCAGCCATCCAAGCCCTGAACTCGGATACAATCAGTTCAAAGATGGCCTGGGAATGCTTAGGCAAATTAAATGAACTAGGACAGAATAACATTGGGTTCCAGGACACATAGAAATAGAAGGAAAAGAAACAGCCGACAAGCTGGCAAAAGAAGGAGCTGAGAAATCATCAGAAATATAGCAAGAAAAGGAGGACACAATAGATCTTATAGGTCGCATGTGTATCTGTTTCCCCTAACTTGCTCATAAATACATACATACATACTACCTATGTCAGCATATGCTAAAGTTTGGACTACGAAAACTAAGTTTGTAGTGTGTTGCCTACGGCGTCTGGCCAACATTTCATGGCGAGAGACGTAAGAATTTTTAACTAAATTCATGGTGTTAGGTACTCAAATCGTTGCTGGCATTGTGGAAAATTATTATAAGGCTATTATCTCCTCACAGAACCTGCTTGTTTTACGGTCCGATTTGCACTAAGAGAAATTACCCTTAGTGGACAGTGTCCTGTAAGAATTCCTGTGAGTTAGGGTTTCTGAAGCTCTAACACTAATTTAGAATCGCGCAGTGAAAGCTGTATTAACCTTATTGATTGTCTTTGGCCTGAACTGCTGTTGCATTAGACTGCACTGAGTTCTTTTTTCAAATTTTTCGAGATACCACATGCTCAGGTCCGATAACACGAGTAATAGCTTCTTCTTTTACAAGACTATCAACAATCTGGTTTCTGATAATCTCTTTAAGCCCACAGTACAGTTGTTGTGTTTAGGCAATTGCTTAAGAGTCTGTTTGCAGTTCCAGGCTGTTCTGGACTCAAACGTGATAGATTGTAAAGCCTCCAAAGCAGCTTGACTATTAAAGGCAAAAAATATTCTGGTTGAATTAGAAAGGCGGTTTTTAATGCACCTTTTTGCATTAAAGTTTATTGCTGATGACTTCGCTTGGAAGATCATAGGAGTGTTTCTCAAGGCTATTAAGAGCCTATCATTGTTACCTGTAACCACTTTACCTACTTCTTCTAGTGTTTTACAGTAATTATGATAGTCCTAAGTTAACTTTAAAGCCTTGTTAATTCATGGGCACATTACAAAGCAATTTTCTATACATCTAAATGTAACAGGTAGGTCTAGAATCACCTCCAATGCCGCACTAGAACACGATCTCATTGCGCGGCTGATCTTTCTAGAAACTCTTCGCAGATTTTGCAACTTTATTTTTACCTTTTGTTACGTTGTTTTGTTCTACCAAACCAGTACTGCACAGTTGTTTATGTGATAACCGTTAGTTATGACTAGTAGATCATTTTAGGTCTAAGAGTTCATGTCTCTGCCTACGGAAGGACCACATATCCTTTGTGGTTTTAGAAGTTGTTTTTTTGAGATGTGTATTCCATATAAGTTTCCTGTCACAGATAACTGCCAAGTATTTTACCTTTTCTTAGAATGAGTGTTTTACTATTTTCATAACAGGAGATTTAATCAGTCTGTTGATGAATAAAATAAGTTTTGTTTTATTAGGATTGGCTAAAAATTGTTCTTTCGAACACTAAGTAGTTATGAGGTGTTAAAATTTTACTACAATAACTAAATCATCATCATAGCCCAGTGCACGGAACCCTTCTCTTTTATGCTTTGCTATAAGATCGTCAACAACCACTGACCACAGTAAAGGCAATAAAACTTCTGCTTGAAGAAAGCTTTTTACTGCTTTTATGGTAGTTGGTTGATCCCTAATTGTAGGTTTTAAATCTATTTTTGTTGGAATCATTTGAGTTGTGATCTACATGTATAAACGCACATAAAGCCATTTTCTCTGTATCAATAACCTTTCTAAGATCTCTTTAAAGATAATACAAGGCGGCTTTTTTATGATTTATTAGGTTGATATGCAAATTGTTCCTCGTAAAGTGGTACCTTTAATAAATATAAATATATGAAAGTATAAAAATATAAGAGATTAAATTTTATCATAGGTACATATTAATTGGAACTCCTATCTAGGACACCTTCCAATTAATACAATCTCTAGGGTGTGGTGCAATACAAAAAATACAATTCTTTTTGTTTCTGTTCTTCTTGGTTGTCTGGCTTCTATTCTGGTGATCTTTCCCTTCTCGCTTCTGTTACTTGCACCATCTTTTGGGTTTATTTAGTTTTTACTTTCTTCAATATAAAAGTTTTTTTTATTACATACTTTTTACTTGATTGTAATTATACTTTATTATTTTCAAATTATATTAGTGTAACATTTCAAAATTCGATTTACCTATATCAATTAAATATTTTTACTTTCTTATTTTTTAATTACATTTTTGCTTTCATGACAGTTTTTAAAATTCTCAACTAACAAAAACTATCTAACAAAAACTTATCCTATCAACCGATTTCCTTAAAGGCGACTCACACTCAACGACAGAGTTCGCTTCCAATGAAAATCCATATCAATATATTAACGTTGTGCTATCTAAGGTAACCACTCCAAATAAGTAAAGATTCTGTTTGTGTATGTTAAATGTTAACTTTATTGAACACAAAAAAACAATAATTTCAAGAAATATATACCTACAAGTAAACGATTAATTTTTGTTGTCTACTCTACCAGAACATACTATTAATAAAAGATAGCATTACATATATTTTATTATTAAATCCCTACTGTGAAGATATTTCATTACCATAGTTGTTTAACATATCTTAAGAGTTGAGTTGCCAGCTTGATTTACCAACATTACCAACTATTACGTAATAAAAAAATCTCAAATACTATCACGTTTTAATTCATGATAGGTCAGGAATCTTCGCTTTTGTAGTGAGATTACAACGAGTTAACACATTTACCATCTTTCTATCTTTTCGTTTTATAAAGTACCTATTTAACCTTCAATGTTTTTCGGAGAAGATAGTTGTTATATTGGTATTTTTAGTATGAAATTTATTAGTCATCTATTTTATATTCAAGAAATCAAAACACTATAGCAGTAAAAAGTGTTAAGTAGGGAGTTGAAATAAGTTTGATTTAAGTGTATAAAAAACAGTTATAAATTCAGTTGCAAAATAAATTTAGTCTTCAAATACAATAATAATGTCAACAATGTCATTTTTTTCTTAAAGTTCCGTTACCTATTTTTGTGACGATTTTTCTGCCTCAGTATTCTACTTACAACTCATCCAAACCTAACATTAAAAACTTTATTTTAATAATAAATTTTTTTAGAAAACTAATAAAAAAAATATTAATAGAATACTCTACTAAGTGACTTCTTTATTTTGATTTACCAGAGAAAACTGAATGTATTTTCCAAGCTTTTCTTACTAACAAATTTTTCCATATTTGCTTCTGATATATTGTTTTTATTATTCTGTAAATATGACCATGGCAATATTAAATCATTGAACAAGAACCCTGCCTTAAAAACGTCTGCTATTTTATTTAACCTTTAATAGAACGAAAATGATAATCATTAAATAATCAAATGAAGGAAAACAACAAAAACGAAATTGAAGGCTGTACCAGTCCCGATAATCGACCGTGAAATGTTAACAAAATGAACAATAAAATAAACCAGTAACACAATTTAATGTGATTTCATTGTTCACTTCAAAGATAATCAATAACTCTTAGAAACCAATCAATAATATTGATTAAAGTTTAAAAGCCGTACACAACAATGTAGTAAAATTGATGTTTTCTTCGATCATCAAGAAATTAAAACTTTTACTGTAATATGAAAATTGATGTTTTCTTCAATCATCAAGAAATTAAATCCTTTACTGTAGTATGATTTATCGTTAATTCAGTACATATATAAAAATAAACTTTTATTTGACAAAAAAAAGTTTTAATACCAAAAGGGAAATATCTGGAGTATTTCTAATTACACCTGAATTTAATTAGTTTAAAATATTTTGAAAATGTTTGATAAAAGTATGGAGGGTTTATTTCCAACAATTGTAGAACCAAGCAGAGCACTTATGAGGATGACAAAAAAATACTAAAAACGCCGATGAAGGAAACTAACACATAGATTAAATATAAGCCAAAAAATCGTTTTTTTACTAAATGAATATAAAAAAATATAAGGAAATGGGGGTAGATTTTCTTTCTCTGTAGCTTACAAATCTTCGTGGGTCCTCGCTGACTGTAGGTACTATTTGCCTTCATCCCTTCCGATCCATCATCAGGTCCCTGTCCATTTCTAGTTCCATGATACTGAGCTCATTTTTCTATATTGTCACTCCATCTATTGTGTCTTGGTCCCGATGGTCTTCTTCCTTAAGGGTTAATTTGCCATGTCAGTTTTGCACATCGGTCATCTGGTTCACGTTGGATGTGTCCTGTCTGTGTTTTTACCTCTATTAGAGTTCTATGTTTGTTCTTATCCGGCATCTTTGTGGATCTTTGTCCATGGTTGGGCTGTATATTCTCCTTTAGACGGTTCGTTCAAGGCACCTTAGTCTTTCTTCTGTAGTTTTTATTAGCGTCAATGTTTCGATAACGTACAATACTATAGTTTTTCAAGAAAGATGCTTTGATTTAAGAATGTTAATTATAGCGTACACGCGTTTATTGCATGCGACGATTCCAGTTTTAATTTCTTCCTAAATAAGCTTATCATCTGTTATTATTGCTACCGGATATTTAAAGAATCTGACTCTTTCAAAAGTTGCAATCTTCTATAGATATATAGACTTGGCAGTAAATCAATTTCAATATTTGAGAGGAATCAACCAAAAATCCCAAGAAGAAGAATATGTAGAAAAAAAATAAAAGTGTACCACACACATCTCGAGGTATAGCATCAATATTTACACCAAAGAAACAGATCTTCAGAAGTGAGAATCAGAAACTTGCTCTAGGATCAAAGAAATTGAAGCCAAAACTTTGGTAAAATTAAAGTGCTAACAAGATGAACAAAATAATAAGTAAGAAATATGTATGGAACGTGTACAATCATAAAAAACGAATAAACACACAAATAAATCGATAATTAGGGCAGAAAATAAGAATACTGAAGGTAGACATTTCAGGAAACAAGTGAAGAAATACAAAAGAGCAACCAAGGAAGTTATAATATAAAGAACTAAAAGTGGATATACATGTATAAAGGAATGCGAGAGTTGTCATTTTACTTTTGCATATAGTCGCTTAGGTGGCACCACCAATAGAAGACAAAAATCTAACCTCAATCTTTTGTTGACATAAATCTAGAGTTTCATTGCAATACAATAAGGTACAGTGAATTTTTGAAATTAGAAAATTGGTCGAAAAATGGATCTTAGCCGAAAACATTTTCGAGCAATAACTTTTTACAATTTTCGGAGAGGATGTCTCGCTGAAATGATTTCTGTGTTTGGGAATAAAACACCACACCAGTCAACTATTTCCTGCTGGTATTGTGCATTTCAACGTGGTCGTCTCAGTCTCAGTTACGTATCCAGGCTAGGTCCACCCAAAAAAGCAGTCACACAGCAAAACATTGATGCGGTTCGTCAACTAATTAACAATGACAGCCCTGTAATATTCCAGAATATAGAGGCATCTTTGGGCATTTCAAAGACCTCGATCCAAAAGATCCTACATAAAGAACTAGGTATAACGAAGTTCGTTGCCCGTTGGATCCCTCATTTGCTCGCAGAAGAGCAAAAATCGTTTCGCGTCAATTGGGACGGTTCAACAAAGAGAGCTCAAAAAAGTTTATAGTATTGTTAGTAGAGATAAATCTTGGATTTACTCCTACTAACCGAAAAATAAACGCCAATTCGCTGTGTGGGTGTTTAACGATGAAAAAACCAAAAGTGATCTAAGTGTCTCAAAGAAAACAAAGAAAAACTTTTGTGTCAAAATCTGATCATGTTGCAACAATTGCTTTAGAATATCGAAGAACGGTTACTCCAGAGTGGATTGGTTTTATAAACGTTTGTTTAACAGAAGTTATCGCGAAAATCCAACAACGGCGAATCATCCTACATCAGAATAATACTAGTGCTCACACTGCCCAAAAGACAATCGAGCTTTTGGAGCTTCAAATCTTTGAACTGTTAGACCATCCTCCGTATAGTCCCGGGCAGCAATTTCAGTCGCCAGAAGAAGCCATCGATGCCTTTTGCAGGTGTCAACTGAAGATTGAAATAACTGTCTTACCAATTGGTTTGAACGTATGTAAAAGTGTATCGATCAGTGAGAACGTGGACGAATTGGAAAGAAAAAATAATATAGGTTATAGAAAGGATTTATTATAATAATTATTACCAGTTAAGTAAATAATTAATCAATTTAACACTTATAATGTTTAACCATATGGGTAAACAATACAAAAAGTCTTGCAATATAAATACTTCAAAATGATTACGGTATTAACAACGTATAACAAGATAAACAAACTAAAAGTAAAAACACTGTAAACTTAACCCGGACGAACGATTATAATCATCATCATCATCCACATCTTCATCGTCCTCTTCTCCTTCACGATCGCGAAGGAGAAGAGACAGAGAGGCCATGCATGAAGTTAAACACTTGTCTTCAGTAAAAGTGGGGAAGGGGGCAATCGTGACAAAGGAGATCTTGCAGTCGCCCGGTGATGGTGAACGCCATACAACGAGTCGCTGAAGAAGTCGAGGAATTGTGTGTATATGTGTGTGTGTGAATGATAAATGAGTGTCAGCAGGAAGAATATCTGGATTTATGGTACTATGTAAAGAAATTGCAAGAATTATTATTTACAACGTGAGGAGTGTTTGGATTTTTTAAATATTAAAACCGGATTTTGTATATAGCAGTGGTTTTAATTCAAGGATACTTTCGCAGGATGGTGTTACAGGAACTGTGAGGTAATTTTTCTATAATAAAATTGAATAAATTAACTAATAAAAAAATAGTTATATCTAGATTTAAATAAGAATATTTTGCGAGAAACTCCATTCTTGTCTGGGATTTAAAAAAAATAATGGATCATTGATTTTTTTACTAGATTTTCTGATCCATGCTTTTATCAAACCAACATAGTCGATCTTTCCTTAATTTTTTCATAATTTTCTTGATTATATATATTTCTTTGAAATATAATTTAATTATACAAATATTATGTGGTTTTCATTGGTAATATCAGGTTTTTATTATTTATTACAAGAAGATATATAAGATAATACTAAAGAAGTTAAAAAAATATTTTTGGATTTTCGTGAGATGTATAAAAAAGTATGTATTTTCCATTGGTAAAGTCAGTATTTTTAGTATTTTTTAATATATTGAATACAAACAAGGTTTTCAAATGCTGTGGGTTTAAACATACATATTTTCTGCCTCATTTTCTTGTTACATTTTCTATTTGGACTTGGTGACATGTGAACAATTTGTCTAAAAAAGTATGTTCTTTTCATAGGTAGAGTAAGATACTATTACTATTTCAAAGATATACAAGATGTTCTAAGGATGTTGTTTAAAATTGCTTTTAACAAAAACTTATGTAGACTCTTCCTCAATTTCTAACTACTCTTTTTATGTAAATTTTAGAGAGATGGGAATAAATTGTATAGTAGTAGTATGTATTTTCCAGTGGTGAGGTCAGTTTTTTAGTATTTATTAACTGTTTCAAAGATATATACGAGTTGTTCTAAGTATAATGTTTTAAAACTGCTTCTAACAAAATCATAATCCATAGTCCATCATTTTCTAACTACATTTTTTCTTGATTTCGGTCATATGGAAGCAATTTGTATAAGAAAGCATATTTTATACCTTCCATTGCTAAAAGCAGTTTTTTAGTACTTATTACTATTTCAAAGATATACGAGGTGTTCTAAGGATGTTGTTTAAAATTGCTTCTAACAAAAAACATATATAGTCCCTCCCTCATTTTATCAATACCTTTTCTACTTGGATTTTGGTGACATGTAAGTAGTTTGAAAAAAATGCATATATTTTCCATGGAAAACAGTCAGTTTCGGAGTATTTATTACTAATTAAAAGACGTATAAGGTGTTCTAAGGATAATTGTTTCTAAAACATACATAGTTGGTCTCCTCCTTATTTTTTTAATACATTTTTTTAGATTTTGTTGAGATGGGAGCAATTTGTATAAAAAATCATATACCTTTCATTGTTCAAAGCAGTTTTTTAGTATTTATTACTTTTTTCAAGATATACGAGGTGTTCTAAGGATGTTGTTTAAAATTACTTCTAACAAAACCTATAGTCACTCCCTCATTATCTCACTACTTTTTATATTTGGATTTTGGTGACACGTAAATAATTTGTATAAAAAAGTATATATTTTCCATGGGAACAGTTAGTTTTGAATATTTATAATTGCTTAAAAAGATATACGAGGTGCTGCAAGGATAATGTTTAAAATTGCTTCTAACAAAAACATAGTTGGTCTCCCCTCATTTTCTTAATACCTTTTTTTTGAATTTTGGTAAAATGGGAGCAATTTGTATAAAAAAGCATAAACTTACCATTGGTGAAAACAGTTTTTTAGTACTCATCACTATTTTAAAGATATACCAGGTGTTTTAATAATGTTGTTTAAAGTTGCTTAGAACAAAAACCCATATAGTCTCTTCCCCATTTTCTCAGTATTCTTAACTTCCCGCTAAAAAAATTAAATTTTTTTTTAAAATCGGGAAGTTATTGGTTTTACCCCGTTTTTCGAAAATCGAGTTTTCATCGGATCTCAACGTTTTGAGGTATTTGGAACCTCCCCTGACTATTTTTACGAGGTTGTCTGTATGTCTGTATGTACGTGTGGATGTGTGTGTGTGTGTGTGGATGTATGTAAACCTCTTATAACTTTTGAACGGCTCGACCGATCGGAATGAAATAAAATGCGTTCTAAAGAGTTTCATCTAACTTAGATTCCCTGTAAGTTTGAACCGATTTGAACCGGTAGATTTAGAGAAATTTCAAAATAACCGAAAAAAACAATTGGTAAAAATAATGTTTTTTGGGCATATCTTTTTGGCCATTAAATCGATCAATTTCATAACCTAATCAGCTCTCAAGCTTAAAAACACGTCGAATGCCGGTTTGTAAATTAAAATCGGTTGATTCGTTTGTCAGATATCGTTGTCGAAAATTTTCAAAAAAAGTGTTTGTTTTCAATAACTTAGAGATTTTTTGACTAATCGATTTTGCACTCCTAGTAACTTTTTTAGGTCTCAAAAAACTGCGTCGAGTGCCATCTTGAATATTTAAATCTAATAACGCGTTAAAAAGTTATGGCTTTTTAAACATTTCAAAAAAAGTCAAAAACGTCAAAATACGTCACGTTACTATAGCGTTGCGGTTAAAACTAGCGGGAAGTTGCAAGGATGGCCTTTAAAGTCAACCTCTTTTCGAATTTTTTTTTATTTGGATTTTGGTGAGATCAGAATAATTTGTATAAATAAAGTATGTTTTTCCATGGAAACAGTTGGTTTTTGAGTATTTAGTACTGTTTGAAAAGATATACGAGGTGTTCTAAGGATAATGTATAAAATTGTTTCTAACAATAACATAGTTGGTCTCTTCCTGTTCCTTCTCCAACTACATTATTTTTGGGTGAAATTTATAAAAAAATATACTTTTCATTAATAATAACATTTTTTTAGTACTTATTACTATTTTAAAGGTATACGAGGTGTTCTAATAATGTTGCTGCAAATTTTTTCTAACAAAAACATTTATAATCTCTCCCTCCTTTTCTCACTACTTTTTCTATTTGGATTTTGGTGAGATGATAAAAATTTGTATAAAAAAGTATGTATTTTTCATCGGTACAGTCAGTTTTTGAGTATTTATTACTGATTAAAAGCTATACGAAGTGTTCTAAGGATAATTTTTAAAATTGCTTTTAACAAAAACATATATAGTCTCTCCCTCATTTTCTCACTACTTTTTCTATTTGGATTTTGGTGAGATGTTAATAATTTAAATAAAAAAGTATGTATTTTCCATGGGTTTTGAAGTTTTTATAACTGATTAAAAGATATAAAAAAAGGATGGGGGTGTCCAATCACAGCATCTTTTTTCATCCAGTTACGGAACATGAGGTATATGCCTACCTAATGAAACTAAAAAACAAATGATATTGCCAATATTCTTGAGAATGATCTGGTGTTATTTCCTGATGACACATCGGCTATCTGCACAGCAAACAGTGAAGCTGAATGTAGTGAAAGTGTGGTAAACACTCTTTGCAGGTTGGACGATTGGTTCTCCACAAATAATCTGCTGTTAAATGTAAATAAGACTAAACTAATCACCTTTAGCAGGCGAAATCAGAAATCAGCATAATCTAAATGTTACCTATGGGAATACAGTGGTTGAACCTGTGGAGAGCCTTTCGTTTCTGGAAATTCATATTGATCAACGTCTGGACTGGAAGCCAGATATTCATTAACTTTCTGGGAAAATTTCAAGTAATTGCTATGCTTTAAGAGTGATTGTAAATACAGTCAACGCTGATGCTACCCTGTCAGCATATCATGCTTTTATTCAGGCAAGAATGCGATATGGTATAATATTCTGGGGGAATTCTAGCGAAGCAGATAGAATTTTTACTCTTCAAAAGAGATGTCTTAGAACTATTTTTAAATTGAAACAAATTGAAACCTGTAGAAACATCTTTATTAACAATAATATCTTAACACTGTACAGTATGTATGTCTATGAATGTGTAGTGTTTGTCATAAATAATTATTCTTCTCTGTTTGCTGGCTTGGAGTATAATCATGTGTATAGCACTAGAAGGAAAATGACCTGATAATAGATAGGGCACGTTGTACATACATTCAAAGAAATGTTACCTACAACGTCATATCAATATGGAATAAATTACCACAGATTTTTAAAACTTTACCAAAAAATAAACAAAAACAAAACCTCAAACACTTTCTATCTCAAAAATGTTATTATTCTATAAAGGATTTCCTAGATGAGAAGGATTTTAATGACCTCATGTAGTGGTGGGGGCCCTTTTTATTCGTTTTTATTCGTTTCCAACATGAAATGGTGTTAGTGTTCACGTAATATGAAATGTATATTCTATTTAGATATAAGCAGTGTATTTTTAAGTTTTATATTTCTTTGTTGACATGATCTACACCCTATGGGTACTTTGTAAACTGATCTTATACCGAAATAAACGAAACTAAACTATACGAAATATATTAAGGATAATGCTTAAAATTGCTTCCAACAAAAACATAGTTGGTTTCTTCCTCATTTTCTAACAATTTTTTTTAGATTACGATAAGATGGGAGCAATTTGTATAAAAAAGTATATAATTTCCATTAATAATTAATAATTTAACTTTTGATTGGCTACCTAGGTTTTTGGTATTTATTACAATTTTGAAGATATATAAGATGTTGCTAAAGAAGTTTTTTGAGATTGCTTTTTAACAAAAAACAATAAATCTCTCCCTCATTTTGTAACTACTTTTTTTATTTAGATTTTAGTGAGATCTGAACAATTTGTATATAAAAAATGTGTATACTCAATTGGTAAAATCAGTTTTCAGTATATATTACCATTTTAAAGTATTTATGGGATGTGTTAAGGACGTTGTTATAAATTGCTTCTAACGAAACCATAGATAGTCTCATTTTTTACTATTGTTTCTTTTTGGATTTTGGTGAAAAGAAAATAATTTGCATAAAAAGATATTTACTGTTTATTGGTGTAGTCAGTTTTTTATTATTTACTACAATTTCAAAGATATGTAATGTGATATGAAAAAATTTGTTTGAAATTGCTGCTAACAGAAACATTGATGGTCTCTCCCTCATTTTCTAACTACTTTTTCTTTGTGGATCATACTGATTTGGGAACTATTTGTATAAAAAAGCATATAGTCCAAGATCCCGATATAGGACGACCTTCACCGAGCTGGTTAATGGACCAAACATATTTTTTATGTAACTTAATATATCAAAAAATATATTGCACATGAGTTGCCTATCGAATTTCAGTCAAGGATATTTTTAATTAATTTTTAAAAAAATTTTGTGCGACTGAGAGGTCCCTACCTACCGTCCCATGCGATAGAAAAGGACACAACATAACAGCGTTTGAATCCCGGCCTTTTAAAGAGAGAGAGCTCTCTGCTCTCTGGTCTTGAAAACAAGAAGGATAGCGATAGACGCGTACAGTATATATCAGTATCTATATATCTATAGATTCATTAATTATATAGAGCAAATTGCTTTAATTTATTTCAGTTAATATTTTTAAATAGGAAAAAAAAAGAAATAAAATTTGTAAGATAAGAATTATATATGTATTGCTATAACCTTCTTATTAACTAAAGATTTATATATACTTTAATGTAACAAAATATATACACATATATATTTAATTGATTGAAAAAAAATTAAAAACTAATCCTTTATTTTAATATGAAACTACTCCAAAATAATGCTCAGAATGTACGCGTCTATCGCTATCCTTCTTGTCTTCAAGAGCAGAGAGCATAGAGCTCTCTCTCTCTTTAAAAGGCCAGGATACAAACGCTGTTATGTTGTGTCCTCTTCTATCGCATGGGACGGTAGGTAGGGACCTCTCAGTCGCATAAATTTTTTTTAAAAATTAATTAAAAATATCCTTGACTGAAATTCGATAGGCAACTCATATGCAATATATTTTTTGATATATTAAATTACATAAAAAATATGTTTGGTCCATTAACCAGCTCGGTGAAGGTGGTCCTATATCGGGATCTTAGACTAATATACTTTCCATTGGTATAAACAGTTTTTTAGTACTTGTTAGTATTTTGAAGATATACGAGGTATTCTAATAAAGTTGTTTAAATGGCTTGCAATAAAAACAGAGATAGTCTTTTCCTCATTTTCTCACTGCTTTTTTTCTTCTTCGTATTTCGACCAAATTGAATAATCTGTGAACAAAATATACCGATATTATTGGTAAACTAAATTTTTTTGGTATTTGTTATAATTTTGAAGGTATATAAAGAAGTTGAAATTGATTTTCGTGATATGTGAATAATTTGTATATAAAAGGTATGTTAGTTAGTATTTTTGTTTTTATTTCTATTTTAAAGATATACCTTCAAGGTGTTCTTAGGCAGTTGTGTACTTGTTTAAAATTGCTCCCAACAAAAAGAGTTGTTCTCTTCTATCTTTTTAACATTTTTTTAGTTTAATTCTGATGAAATATTATTCTTGTATACAAAAAAGTATGCCGTTTCTAATGGTTAACACATCTTTTACTAATCAAACTATATTGGAAGTGTTTCTGATTATATGTTTGATAGTTTCCTTTAATTACATCATTAAAGAAAGTAGGTATGATATTCGCATTAATTCACTCAATAATCTATCGAGGTGACCCATTGGTGCGGCCTTAGAAGAGCAATTTTCATGGTTAAATTTACCATCAGCTGATAACAAGCTTCAGGCAAATATTTAGAAAGTACCCACGATCTTTGTATATTTTCTTGTTATATTAACTATAGGCAGTCCCCTTTTATAGATTCTTATTGTTTGCTGTTGTTCTTGTCGGGTGTAACGATAACAAAATGATATTAACTCGTTAATGACCCAATGGGTGTGTTTTAGCAAATAGAAATACCATCGACGCATGACAATACTTCAATTATGCGGGTTGTTGACTCCAATAAGACATTTTTATTAATATTCACTGGGACAGATAAAACCGGATTTTTATGCACAACAAAACTGTTAACTGATTACAATATGTATTTAAATTTAAGAAAAAAAGTGGTACTTAATATTGTTTTAGTACCCATACAGATGTTGATTTCACTGTAGGTATATTTATTTCTTTGCAAAAAACTTCAAACTCTCACTTAGTAGATTTTCTATTGTTTTTTCTAAGATGATTTTTTTTAACATTAAAACCATTTGAAGTCATCGTAAAAAGGATAATAAAAATTTTATTTGATACGAAATTAAATTGAAATGTACAAAATCAATGAAACAGTGAAATTTCGTATTATTTTAACGTGAAAAATCTTATTTAAGATACGGAATTATTTTCCTTTAGAAAAGTGACATAAAGCACTTACATTTGGTAAAAAACGTTATAAAATCTTATTTTAGGTAAGAAAGGACTAAAATGTACAGTTTTGACCGTAAAGTTTATCGATTTGTCATTTTCGTTATGAAAATCGTTAGAAATGAACTTTCTTTGATATAAAAAATAATATAAAAGCCTGTTTTAGATGCAAAATTTAGATAAAGATAACATTTTCTTATTTAAATATTGCTATAAAATTTAATTTCGGCAACAAAGAGGAGTATAAAAGTCTATGTAAAACCTCTTACTGAGAAACGAAATAATAATTTTCGAAAACTGATTACTTACTGCATGAGTTAGACGTTTAGAGACAAGGCGACGAAGGAGCCGAGGCTGGAATTTCTAAACAAGTACTGTAATGACAGTTGACGTCCTTGTACAGCGTTTTATTTCATACTGTGTTGTATTAAAGATAACATTTTATGTTAGACTAGCGGACCCGGCGAACTTCGCATCGCCTAACACTAATGTTTTTTCCATTTTTTTTTATTTTTACGATTAATTTTTTGTATTTTTTATCATATTTTCTCGTTAGTTACCAGTTTTTACTATTATTTATAGTACTTTGTAATTTCTTGGTTAGGTATATTATATATTAATTGCGCCACCTAACGGTGGCGTCATAGTTCTTAGGTAAGTAAGTTTTGCTCTTTTAAATATATGAGATATCAACTGCGCCACCTTACGGTGGCGTCATAGTACTTAGTTATGTAAGAATTACAACTACGCCACCTTAGGGTAGCGTT
Source organism: Altica lythri (assembly GCA_964028335.1). Lineage (NCBI taxonomy): Eukaryota > Metazoa > Arthropoda > Insecta > Coleoptera > Chrysomelidae > Altica > Altica lythri. The sequence goes on from OZ034802.1 coordinate 76,521,601, forward strand.
ATAATGATTAATTTCGTAATAAACGCGTCCGATCGCTGCAAAATTCAAAGGGCTATAGGGAAAATCGCGGCCTCCGATGCGCTATTATTTATACTATTTATAGGCACGCTTCTGCCGCCCCGGCCGGCCAGTACCACCGCAAGCGCTATGTCCCGCAATTTTAAATCTGTAATAGGTATCTTCGAAAATATTCATTTAAATCTTATGCTGTAAAGGACCATATAGATCTATGTTAAATTAACAATGTATTTAAGCTATTTAATTGGATAAGGATTAATGCTGTATTGGTTAAAATCGCTTCGAAAATTAGCCATTATTTGTCGTAAAAAGTAAATGACAAAAAACTGTTATTGTGGGATATCCATAAGAGATAGACATATACCATCCCGGAGTTTTCTGTAGACCTTTTCCATGTGTACAAATAATTAGTACCTTATTTTGATAAATCTGAGCCTGCGTTTGCAATGTAAGCGGAAAAAAATTGATAATTAACGACATCACATTAGAAACCTCAAAAATAACAGTATTTCTCCACCATTTAATGGATGTTATTATACACATAAACCTTCCTCTTGAATCACTCTATCCATTAAAAAAACCGCATCAAAATCCGTTACGTAGTTTTAAAGATTTAAGCCTACAAAGGGACATAGGGACAGAGAAAGCGACTTTGTTTTATACTATGTAGTGATTTTTAGGGTTTAACGATCATTTTGCACTGTTTTACACTTTTTTTACACTTTTTACGCGTTTTTTCGTCGATTTTAAGCGAAATTCGATCACATTTTGTGTTTACTAAACGTAAATGTCAACTTCTGTTAACTGACTGGTTTTAGATGGCGTTTTACTTGTCAGCCGAATTGACAGATAATCGATTTTTTTAATATAATTCGTAAAATTAACGACATCACATTAGAAATCTTAAAAATAACAGTATTTCTCCACTATTTAATGGATGTTATTATACATATAAACCTTCCTCTTGAATCACTCTATCTATTGAAAAAAACCGCATCAAAATCCGTTGCGTAGGGAAATAGGGACAGAAAAAGCGACTTTGTTTTATACTATGTATTGATATTGATGATTACTTAGCTGTATGTAGGTGTTAGCGTAATTTCGATCTTTTGTTTCATGTTGCTGAGTAATGCAAAAACGTGATGTAAAAACAAATTTGACATATTTGGAAACTGTGCTGAAGAAATTAGTAAATCGGTGCAAACTAACGCTTCTGCTCGGAACCAGAAGGAATACCAACTCTTCAACAAGTGGAGAAATTGTGTTTTTTCAAAATATAAATTTCCCGGATTTCATGTCATGTAATGAGTTTAAACGAGTCTGAGAAATATCTTATTACAGCACAGTATGATGTAATAGTATATTACGTATCAAGAGTGGTAAGTAGGACATTACGTACGAGTGGAAAAGTTACGCACGAAGCCGCGTAGCGGCGACTGCGTAATTACACGAGTACGTAATACCTCTTACCACTCGAGTTAGGTACTATGCTTAATCTACAACTCAATATTTTAATTTTATTCTAAATATTTGACATCTCTAAAAATATATATGACGTACGTATTGTACTGTTATCTACTCCTTTGACAGTAAATGTCATTTATACCTACTCATTGTCACCATGCAGGGTAAGTAAGCTATAACGCACAGTTGTGCGTAATGAAACGTCATTCCAACATAACGTTTCATTACGCACAACTGTGCGTTATAGCTTACTTACCCTGCATGGTGACATGAGTATAAATGAGATTTACTGTCAAAGGAGTAGATAAATACTATTATTTACATAAAAATGGATATATAAGTTCATTTTAAATATAACAATGATAAAAAACTCGATTTAACAAAATGCGTACATTTTTTTTGGTTATTTAATACACGGAGAGACAGCTTCACAAGTTGCCTGATTCTGCACTTTCTCTTATGTTACTGTTACTAGCCGGTCCGGACCTGTCGCCAATAAGGTGAGTGAGTCACGACAGGCCGTTCTTAGAATCTTCGAATATTCTAGTGGCTTTTCGAACGTTCGGAAGATTCGAGAGTGCTGTTTGCTCTGGATGTAATTGTGGAGCTGATTCTAGAAGGAATTGATTACATATATAAGGGACCGCTTTGGGCGGAGATAGAAGAGTAGTAATTGTAATGATAAGGCGATTGACTGCGATTGTGAAATAGATGTGAATTGTTATTTTAGAAAGACGTTATTTCGTAATTGTGACTGTATCAAAGTTGTGTAGACTATTGTAAGAAATTGTTATTTACTTGTGTTTATCAATAAATTGTTAAGTTTGTCTGCTGTTTATCACTTATCCCGAATCCACGAAGAGAAAAATAAAACATTACGCTATATACAGTTACAATGGACAATGGACATGGTAGATATGTTTATTAAAGCGAACATTTAAATGTTAGGTATTGCGGCAGAAAAATCGTCACAAAAATGATAACGGAACTTCCATGTTTCAACTTTCGAGTAAACCAACTATATTATTAGATATCATTAAAAGATTCAATTCCATCGGGATTCGCACGTTTTTGAAGTTATACTTCTTTTGGTGCGTTAGGAAAAAATAATGAGGGTTAATTTTTACGATGCGCGCACAGCGTCACGAAAACCCGACACCATAAAATTATCAACTCTTCTTTTTTATTTGCGTTTGTGATACTGAAATTTCGAATGGAATTTTTAATGGTTTTATTAATGTTGCTCGTTTTTTATTTTTTATATTAACATTTTAATATTTACTTACTAATTATTGTTATTTAAATATTTTTTTATTAATGACAATTCTACTCTACATCACAGTTTCGGCGCTAAATAAATACAACAACAGCAAAAGGCCATAAATGTGAATAGTAAAAAATATTTGAGAATTGAGGATAACAAAGATAACAAAGATAACAAAGTTTAGGCATATTTTGTTAATAAAATGTAGCGACAAAAAAATTGTAACAAAAATGAGTAACGGAACTTCCCCTTCTCCAACTTTTCAGTAACCCAATTGTATCAGATATCATTAAAAGATTCAATTCTATCGGAATTCATACGTATTTTTTTTTCGGGAGATGATGATGGCAATTTTTTAAGATTACGAAAAACTGACACCATGAAGTTAGCAAGTAAACATTTGTCTTTTATTTGCATTTGTGACAATAAAATTTTGAAAATGTGTTAACATTTTAATATTTAATTAAATTTTTTAATGACAGAATTACTCTAAATCACAGTTTCGCCGCTTAATAGATACCAGAACACTAAAAGACCATATATACATGTGAATAGTTAATTAAGGATAATAAAATTTGTTTATAAAATATTTTTAAATTATGTTTAAATAATTTTTTATGATATTTAAATACACTTTATTTAACTAGACATGCGCCATAATAAAATTTTGTTTAAATGTATTAAATACCTGTTTTTCATTATTAGCGTCGGATAACGCAAAGGATAACATTTTTAGTAAGATTTTTATCTTGATTCCCCAAAGAAGTATAACTTCTCACTCTCACCTGCTTACCTAAGTTCACACACACTGTTTTCTTACTTTAGAGTGTCCAATCCTTATTTAATTTACACTGACTGATTTTAAATTCAAGTTTTATTGTCTCTAGAATGTAGATTATAACATTGTAGTAAAAGTAAATACTAACCTAGGTAAAAAATTGTTGCATAGACGACATTACTTCGGCTACTATTAATTATTACAGTTACCAACTATTAAAATAACTTTTTCCTAATCAAGACTTGACAATTTACTCATTAGAAAATACCTTCTAACAAAGTATTCGACCACACAAATACGTAATCCAAACAATTCAAAAAAAGTTGAAACCACGAGCCTTGTTTATTGCTGGGCAGTGTATTAAAGTATGCACTAGACGCAGTTAGTGCCTTCCAAGGTAAACTATTTCTTCAATCCATTATTTCACGTATGACTTGACGTTCCCAGCAAAAGGTAAATGCAAGGCAAGGTAATTTTATTTTTATCGCTTTCGAATTAGATGATAGAGACCTTGAAGTGGTTAAAATACAAAAAGTAGCGTATTGAACTTGTAGACTCAAGAGCCTACAAAAACTGTAATCTTTGTTTCTTTCAGATTTAAATTCAGATAGGTATACAATTCTTTTTCTTTTATGATTTTACGTTCTAATATTTCTTCTGATATAAAATTTGCCTACCTAGAGTCCGTGACCGATTGAAAGACAAAAAGTTTATTAAATTTTCGTGTGATGTAAGAACAAATTAACCTCTTTCGTTACACGTTTCTTCGTACATTTAAAGGTGATGGAATCCCTGTGTATTGATGACCTAAATAATTAATATTCTGTTAATTATTACTATTACAAATGTCATTTCCTAGCTGATCATCATTTTAATGTTTCTCATAAATAAATACATTATTCATTCAACCAATGTTCTTATAGTTGAAGGATAGTAATTTGTTAAAGTAGATAAACAATTATTTAACAAATACATTATAACTTGTTTTTAAAGTTTTAAATTGAATAAAGATTGTATCGCAACGTTAATTATAAATTAAATCATCTGAAAGCTATAAGAAGTTAAATCATATTAATTTATTCACTTTTTGACCTATCCACCATGTTATCTAAATACGATTGGTTGTGAAAACCTTTTAATACTACTCAGGAATAGGTGAGGAAAAAAGCATTAAAATATACCTTACAACTCAATAATTATTGACGGAAGATTTGTTACTCAAGAGTTTTGTGGTGGTTGAGAACTAATAGACTGCGATATCCGGAGTACCTATAGTGCACAGAAAATCATACATGATTGTCAACTAATTTCATAATTGATTTACCCAAAGAAATAGGAGACAACCTGCCCCAGGTACTCCGAAGGTCTCAGACGATATCATGTTCATTTCCAGCGACGCTAAAAACTTTCTAGTATCGAATAGTAGTTTTGGTTAAATTCATGACCAATTTACAGAAAACTCCAGGGGACGACATAAAAAGTAGGATTCCTGTGCTACCTTGGAGATCGCAGTTGATATCTTTTTCGTTCTCAGCGGCCCCAAAAACTTACGAGTATTAGGCTTTAGCTAAATTTACGACGAATTTATTAAATATCCAGGAGATGATGTAAAAAGTAGATCTTTGGTGTATTAGGAACTCCAGAGATCGAAGTCGTTATCATATTCACTTTCAGCGTCGCCAAAAACTTTCAAATATCGAGGTGTTGTGCATCAGGAACTTTGGAGGTCACAGTTGATATCTTATTCGTTCTCAGCGATCCCAAAAACCTATGAGTACCAAGTTTTCGCTAATTTCATAACGAATGTAGGAAAAACTACAGGAGATAACATAAAAAGTAGGTTTCTGTTGCACGAGGTATCCCGAAGATCGCAGTCGATACTTTCAAGTTTTAGCTAAATTTATGACGAATTTAGGAAAAATCCAGGAGACGACGTAAAAAGTAGATCTTTTGTGCACTAGGTACTCCGGAGATCGCAGTAGCTTCCATATTCATTTTCAGCGACGCCAAAATTCTCGAAAATCGGGCTTTGGCTAATTTCACGACAAATTAATAGAACACTCCAGGAAACGCAGTAAAAATGGGTTTTCTGTCCACCAGGAACCTTGAAGGTCACACTTGATATCTTATTTGTCCTCAGCGACCACAAAAACCCCCAACTAATAAGTTTTAGCTTAATTCATGACGAATTAAAAAAAAAACTCTATGAGGCGACGTATCAGGCGACGTAAAAAGTAGGTTTCCTGTGCACCAGGTACTTGGAAGAATGCAGTTGATATCTTATTCGTTCTCAGCGACCCCAAAAAATTTCGAGTATCAAGCTTTAGCTAAATTTATGACGGATTCACGAAAAATCCAGGAGATGATGTAAAATATAGATCTTTTGTGTACCAGGTACTCCGGAGAGTGCAGTCAGTTTCACATTCATTTTCAAACATCGTAGTTAGGCTATTTTGTGACAAATTTATAAAAACTTCAAGAAACCACATAAAGAGTATGTTTTCTGTGCACCAGGAACTTTGGTTGATATCTAAATCGTTCTCAGCGATCCCAAAAAATTATCTTTTGCTAAATTTATAACAAATTTACCAGAAATATCGAGGTTTTATGACAAATTTACAGAATTGACAGAAAACCTCAGGCACTCTGGAGATCGCAGATGATATCTTATTCGTACTCAGTGTCTACAAAAACTCCAGAATAACAAAATTTAACTCGTTTCCGTCAATAATTACCGAATTGTAAATTATTTATTCATTAATTGTACCTAGTAAATGCTTTCAATAATGAATTTTTTGTATGCACAAATACATTTGCTCTAATAATACATGATAAAATATGGTTGGTCACAAAGTTTCCTGACGCTTCTGTATGCCGGATCTAATGAAAAAAAAATCTTAATCCATTTTACTGCACACATTTTGCCTTCTTGCAAAAACCACAAGAGTTAAAACATCTTCATAAGAATTCTAAACTCCCATTCATTTGCAATACTTACTATACATAAAAAATAAAAGTAAGATACCTACTAATATGTTTGTTTTTGTTTCAGGATTTCCTAGCAGCAGTAAATACCGGTTATTCAGATCTCCGGAAGGTGTTAAGAACACAAGACGGAGGCAACCAAGTGGTTTCTACTGGACCTAGATTAATCTTAGATACCAAAAAGAGTAAAAAAACTACCGATACCGAAGACACTAGAGAATTGAGTTCTATACGAGAGGATGGTAAGATCGTGACCGAAACAAAGCGAACTACAGAACACGAAGAAGTTAAAGACGAGGAATTACCAGATGATGTTCCGATACAAGACTACCAGAAAGAAAGCTCTCAAAGGTAAATTACACATAAAATTGATTCTTCTGTTAAGAAGATACATTTTTTCTCTTTTAGCAATACTGTTTTATTGATTGTCTACCAATCTGTTTTTCCCTCTTCTGTTTAAAGTTAATCTAAAGTGCCATTTGATTCTTCTTCTTCATTGGTTTATCTTTGTCAACACTATTTGTTCATTTTCACTATCGAATCTCATATATTCATTAATTTTACAAATAACCAAGCTTTATAGTCATCTATGGATCTCTATGTACCTACCTCAAGATTTTTTTTGATCTTAAATGACTGGTTTTGTATTTTACGTTTCTAAGTTATCCACTTTTAGTATTTCTTGCTTGGATATGTTCCGTTTACTTGAATCATTTCTCACAATAATTATTTTTTAGGTATTTAAAGACCAGAGAACAAGAGGACGTTGATTACGTAGCTGATGGTGTAAACATCGGACACGAAATGAGATTTAAAACAGAAACTATGGAAGCTGAGCGAAGAGGAGATGGGGTAGATGTACCAGATTTATTTGAATCGCTTTCAGCTCGAGCGAGAAGAAGAGGAAATGGTAATAGGCAACAGTACAGACAAAGAGGTAACTATAACCAAAATAAATAATATTAATGTTTCTTCGACACTATTTCTATGCTTTGTTCACAATTTCTGTTTTAATAATCTGTACAGTTCATGTTTGCACATCTTTTAATATCGTTTCAATACTCGCGTAACTACATAACCCTCCCCTTTTTAGGTTTAGAAGATGTGGCATCTCCTCTCGATAGAAAAGATGCTTTGACTCGTCGCCCGTTAGATTTTGATCAGGAGGAAGAAACGAGAAAATTAGAAACCAATAAATGGCTGGAACACCATTTTGGTAGCGATTCGCGTTCTTCTAATAACTCAACAGTAGAGGAAGAAGAACATCCTCCTAAGACTAGCTTCTTTAATGTTACAATTAAGTCACAATCTCCAAGAACCGAACTTCCTATACATAATAGTTATGTATCGAGTGTTAAAAAAGAAACCTCAAGAGTGTATAGTCCGGTTGAACCTGAAAGGGATAGAAACAATGGTGGAGGTTACTATAAAGGTAAGATTTTCTTAAAAATCTAATTCTTGTAACTAACAATTGTTTTAAGAAAAGCATTCATTGACTAACATGATTTTAAAACGATCTGTTTTGTAGCTAACTATTTTACTAAAATATTCTTACCTGATATAAAAAATTCGTTACAGGTCTGAGGTACTCTTCTTTCCCCCCTCAGGAGCTAAATAACCCTCTTTGAAGCTTTCTGTGGTGTAGATTTATATCTCACACCAAGAGTCCCTGAAGATGGCTTCCACCATCTTCTGCGAAGTTGTAAGCGGTAGGGACAACACATGGTGTATATCCATTGATTCGCCACCCACCAGTATTTACCTCATTCTTTTTATTTTTTCCATATATCGTCGTGGTTGATCTTGATTACCTTCCTGGAACCTGGAACCCTGTTCACTAATCTGTTCCAGAATATCAAATTCCTCCTCGATTCTGGCCAGGTCCAGGAATTTGCCCCTGTACTATCTTTGGATGTTACTTCCCATTTCGGAGTCCTTCGGATCCACTATTACAACCTTGATGGTTGTATCCGGTATATCGATGTGATTATCTAGCTTGTGCTTTTGAACAAACTCTCGTACCATGTTTTATCAGCTATCTAGAGGAAATCCTCCACCGACTGGATTCCCTCCAGAGTGCCGATATCATTTGTGCATCCGCAGGGGAGTGTCTGTGTTGATGCGTCGTATTTCTTATATCCCTCAGCTAGTCTTTTTGACATCTTCATAACCATGCACCTTATTTTTGATTTTGCCTTTGGTGTTCGGGTTGCTTTTAATCAACCACATTAACCTTTTCCCATCTCTTTTCCTAAAATCTCTATCGGTTTTTTGTTCGCGTTTTATTCTTCCTGTTCTCTTGTGTCTTCATTTAGTATCCCCACTAGCTTCGATCGGATAAAATCTTCCTCCCTCTGTGGCCTCTTATTATTGATGTTCACGGAGCTAACCCAAGTCGGCGCCGGCGCCCACGTCTTTATTTCGCCGTATGTCACCGGAGAGGTCTGGCAGGAGACGAAAGTTTTGCTAACCGACCTCTGTATCTCTATCGTTAATTGTTTTGTCTCTGCATTGCCGTCCTTCCTTCCACCCATTGTCTGGTGATATTTTCTTCATTTCTTTTCCTAATGTCTTCCTCCGTTATCTCTTTCTCCTGTACTTATTGTAGCTGAGAGTTAGAGAAAGAATATTATCTAAATGTAGAATAGAAAAAAATCACAGATGGCATTTGTGTAAAGGATAATCGGAATCGGGCTACATCAAAGAACCAAAAAAAAAAGGTTAGCAAAATCCTGGAATGCTGTAATATTTGTAAAACTTGAAACAAGCAAAACGAAGATTTTGATACAAAAGAATTTTAAATAATAAAATAAATGAAATTTAATTAGAAATAAAAATCAACAGAGGTATTTAGATATCTGGTTAGACATAGACAGTAACAAGTTTTACCAATTTTGATTTTTAATTGATCTCTATATCAATTAGTATTTATATTACATTTTTTGTTTCAGGCATCAGCGAATGGTCCGAACATCGTCAACAACAACATTTCACAGAAAGACAATCACCTTCTTATCATTCGCCAACTCCTTATTCGGGTGATCGTATTCGACGATCACCAAGTCCGGATTATCGACCTTCTCATTCACCTTTGCCAGATTATCGAAATCAACATTCACCAGTTCCTGATTACTCCAGAAACACACACTCACCACTGCCAGATTACTCACGACAAGGAAGAATTTCACCTAAGAGAGAAGTGATCACTATTACTCCTACACCACCTAGACGAACAAAGAATGATAGGTCTAGGCAACGAATAGTCGAAGAAAGAAGCAGGTAAAAATTGTATTTTTATTAATTTTGCTCATTTTTATGTGCTTTTTCTGCTACTTATAATTTCCACTGTTTCCTAGTGGTTTTCCTTTCCTTACTGCTTCTTTTGACTGCTCTCTTTGAGTTAACGGTTTATTTTTATTTTCTCACTTCTTCTTCCTCTTTAAGTGCCGTCTCCATCGAAGAGGTTGGCAATAATTTCGGCAAATTGTGTGCGATTTTGCGCTGCTTTAAGGAGTGTATGCAAATCAAGTCCTGTTCAGTCACGAATCTTCTTCAGCCACGAACGTTGTCTTCGGCCAGGTCCTCTGCCACCCTCTATTTTTCCTTCCATGATGAGTTTTGGGTGCCAGAGCCTCTGATGCCAAGACGTGTGTCTTAGATATGCGTTCTTTCTCATCTTAATTACTGTTGATACTTCTTGTTGTTCGGTTCAATTAGTTATTGATTTTTTATCGTCGTTGAGTAGGGCGTTGTATGAGAGAATCTTCGGTCCTTCTGTAACTTTTATTTTTTTTTGTGTGTGTGTTAAACTTATTATGTTTGTCTTGAAGCTGTTCGACATCAACGCGTCTTTCCTTCATCCACTTTTCTTTAGCTTTTATACTTTATGATGTTGTTTACTTTGCCGTATTTTATGTGATCACCATTTTTTAGTGTTCTGCGTTCATTGATTAATTACGGGATTTCGATAGTCATCATTCTTTTTTCTTGGGTCTATCCGTTACTCTAATATTCAGGTCCTGTGTTGTGTTTGTAGCCTCGTTAAATTTGCCTCATAGAATCTCTGATTTTTTCTAGTTTGTCGTTAAGGCATTTGGAAATTTGCTCTTTAATTTCTGGTTCCTTGATTTTTGGACATTTATTCTTGGTTCTTGTCTCTTTACTATTTTCTTTAGTCGAAATCTAATGTCCGTGCTCGGATATGTCTTGACGCTTAGTAGACTAATATAAAGTCTATTTGATTTCTTACAATATAACTATTTGCGTCTTGAGAAGACTTTCAATGTAGCCATACTCTTCCACTGTGTCTTCAGCTCTTCCGCTGCCTACTTTGGCATTGAAGTCTGCAATTTTTTAAAACGTTAACTTCTTTTACATTGTTTGTAAGTATGTATTTCTATTGTCAGTACTTTTCTATAAAACTTTATAGGATAGAGAATAATAATAAAATACAGAGGAGCAATATAATTAACTGTTATCTATTTATTTTTACAGATACGACAGTGAGTATCGAATACCAAGACGAGACGATGAAAGGAATGGAAAAATCGACCATGTTGTAGAACCGCCTCCGGACTATTCACCTCCTAGCCCACCTCAGATTCCAACGGGAAAAAGACAGTCACAAAAAACTAGATTTGCTGTCGAATCTTCACCGAAACCTCCGAAATCTGGCAATATTATAGGTAAGCAATCTTTATATATTTCTGTACGTGTATATGTCGAACATCATGGGGAGTCCCGGGCTATTGCACTGGACATTTCTAAAGCATTTGATCGTGTCTGGCACGAGGGGCTCCTAAGTAAACTGGACCGTTCTCTGCAAGTGGCGATTGACGGGTTTCTCTCGGACACCTTTACCATCAATGCTGGTGTTCCTCAAGGGTCCATATCATCCCCAACCCTCTTCTTACTATACATTAACGACCTTCTAGCGAAGACAGAAAATCCAATTTATAGCTTTGCTGACGACAGCACACTTATCTCATCGTTTACTTTGAATTCTCGAACATCGGCTGCTGACGCACATCTTCGCAGACAGCATGAAGTATCACGACTCAATAAAGACCTGGAAGAAATTTTGTCTTGGGGTGACAGTAACCAAGTCGAATTTAACGCTAAAAAAACCCAGGCAGCAGTTTTCTCTAAGAAGGTTAACATTGCAGAACCAGATATAGTCATGGCAGGACACGCAATTCCACTGGCTTCCTCTATTAACTTACTGGGTGTCAATCTGGGAGGAGATATGTCTTGGCATAATCACGTGGTAACAATCGCCAGGACAGCTTCTCAGAAACTCGGTGTACTTTTCCGTACCAAAAAGCTGTATACACCACAACAACTTTTGACACTCTACAAAGCCCAGATTCGACCATCACTGGAATATTGCTCTCATGTCTGGAGTTCTGCACCGAAGCATACCCTTCGGTTGTTGGATTCCATCCAAAGGAGAGCCATTCGCCTGATCGGTGACCACGAGCTAACCAAGAACCTCGACAGCTTAGAACATCGAAGACTGGTAGGTGATTTGACCCTCTTTTAGAAATATTTCCATGGCAAGTGTTCTACTGACATTGCCCGCTTGATTCCACCTAGAGCAATTCATAGCAGAAATACACGACAAACCACTTCCGCCCATCCCTATGTGGTTCAACTTAATACTCCTCGAACATCATTGTTTAAGAACTCTTTCTTCTGGAGGACATCCTCTTTGTGGAACGGCCTTTCTGAGGCCGTATTTCCCACCGAATATAACCTTCAACGATTCAAGAACAACGTGAATCGCTTTCTTCGCACACGCACCGCTCTCAGAGCGCCTTAATGGAATTTTCCTGCAGTGCTTGTACTTGACCATAAAAAAAAAATGTCACTGAACTCCTCCTAAACGGCTGGACCGAATTTCATGAAATTTTTGTATCTGTTCAAATGGATTCGTGAATGGTGTAGATTTACTATTTGATCCACTATAAAATGTTTTTTAGCTATTTGTTTACTTATTTGTGTATTTTGACGGTAAAGTGACAATATCTCCTAAGTGACATTGATTGTTTAGTTCTACGAATAATAGATGACAGTTTAAGTTAATTGATGTAACTCTATAAACCTTTGACATCTGGGTTGGATAGACACTCGGTCGATGGACTGTGTTTTGATTTCTAGATTATTCAACACCTAGGATGTAAGAAAACTCAGTAGATGGTGTTGAATTTCGATTTATAAATATATAGATAAAGAAGAAGCTAAAATAATATGGAAAATAGTAAAAAAAGCTAAAAAAAGAAAGCCAACAAAATACCTTTCTAAATTAAGTAATATAACGCCACCGTAAGGTGGCGCAATCAATATCTTATATATTTAAACAAACAATTCTTACTAAAGTATTATGACGCTACCAGAAGGTGGCGCAGTCAATATCTCATGTATTTAAACGAGACATTCTTACTAAATTAAGTACTATGACTCCACCGTAAGATGGCGCAGCTGACATCTAATATATTTAATCGACAAACTAAAAAATACAACGAAAAGAATAGTATAAACCTGATAAAAAACTAGAAAATATGATGAAAACGATAAAATAAAAAAATTCCCTAACGCAGCAAAAAAGTACAACTTCAAAAAATTTATCGGACCCATCCTTTAATTCTTAACTTTTTTTGCTTTATTTCTTACAAAAGCATTCCGTTACGTAAATAAAATAAACAAAAACAAGTACTTGCAAATATTTAAATTTCTGGAGATCTGTACATACGTAATTAGTTAGTTAAAATTGTAAAAATAACAAAAACGGATAATCAACTTCCCACTATTCCTTATTTGCTTAATTAATTTCCATAAGCTACCAGTAAATAAATTATGTATGTAGGTTGTTGAAACCGAGGGAATAAAACCAAAATATCGAATACAAAAACAAGCAAGCATGATCCAATTTGAAATTTTTATAGCAAAGATTTATATTTTAAATTTTTTCATTATAAATGAATTAATTTTCTTAATTTATAAATTATGGTTGGAGATAAAAATATAAAAGGCAGAATTGGAATTGATCCTTGAACGTCTTAGAGTTACAAAGTTTTAAATACTAAAGATACATATAAACTACTAAAATTCTGTATACTATTTAGTCTAAAACTATTTGTTTTTTATTTGAATGTATACTTCATGTTGGGGAAAAATGAGGGGGGTAATTGTTTTAATGTGCGGGCACACTGTCACAAAAACCGAGCGTACACTGTCAAGAAAAACCGATGTAACGAAAAACCGACAGCATGATTAATTAATCAACATTTTAGTTTTTTTCTTTTATAAATACAAAAATTAAGAATATAATTCAAAAACCTGACAAATAGTACAAAAAAACAAATAAATTTTTATTAAAACTCACATATATTTCTACATTTAATGTACCGACAGTTGTCAAAATATTCTTCGTATTAAACACACCAAAACTGCTTGTGGTAAACTTTTCACTGTAGTCTTTGGCGGTAAATAATTAAAATAGTAAAATAATTTTTTTATATTTAATTTAAACACCTTAAACTACGTTATTTCATCATTTATTAACACAAACAAGATTCACTTTAATTAATAATTACAAACTGCCAACCTTGCCAAACTTACGAAACTTACTATCTAGTCATGAGATTAAATTTTGGTATTTATAGGCCAAGAAGTATAACTTCTTACATGCGTATATAAGGACACCCGAACTCGTTTTTTTAGTTATGCAAATTTTTTTAAGAGATAATAGTTACTAAGTATTAATGGTGAAATTAATTTGGGTATTTCAAGTATACACTTATGATGCAAACTCAAAGAAACATCCAAAAAGTGTTTTGCTTCTTTTTTTAATACTCTTATATTTAAGTATATAATTTTAGGTTGGGGATAAAAATTTAAAGGTCATAATAATAATAGCATCGGTACAAACTAAAGACTTGCGCCGCCAGTAGCAAAAATTAGAACACAATTTGGGTTGATTATTGTGTATATGTCCACACTTATAAGACTTTTACCTGTCCTCTGGTCGATTATAAGGTCATGGCCGTGCCATACTCTGTTCTTCCTCAGAGATTTCTCCATTCTCTTCATGCCACAGAGAGAGTAATCATAAGCAAAGCCAAAAACCTACACCACCTTTATCCAAACCGCCTTGTCTACCAGATCACAAATATACTGCCTCTCCCCTCTCGATTTCATACGCTAAAACAACGCTACGTTGTTTGAACTCTTCAGGTAACGAACATTACAGCCCAGAGGATCCTCTATACCCACTGAAATGGAGGACTCTAAAGAAGTTCAAGAGTTCCAAAAATCAAAATCCCATTCCCTCCATAAGACTCCTCCTAACTGTAGACAGGGACCTTTCTGCAAACCTAAAAGACCTCCTTGATGAAATCCCTCTCTCCTACAGATAGATTGTAGATGTGAACATGATGGACGGATGGAGACCACATTGAAGGTTTCTGTGGTTTCCTTTATCCTTGCCAAATCAGAGGCCTCACGACACAGTGTCAATCTCCCAAACCCACATTGCTCCACGTAGGTCACACTCCACAAATCACTTACAGTAACACACAAAAAAGTGAATTTTGACAATTTAGGCACGTTCAAGGAGGTTTGGAAACAGAAAACACCTAAGCAACAGAGGAAGCAACACCAACCTGCTACAAGATGGAGAAGTTTTTGAGAGCGGGGCCTGCGACTGATGCTGGCACCATCCAAACCTTTTTACCCACTCCCTGAAAAGGACATAAATCCTACAACAGGGTTCTTACATCTAACACACATACCAACACATTTCTTTGAACTTCCTTTGTATTCTTTTCTTTTCTTTTGTGTACATGAAACATTATGAAAAAATCTATACCGTTCGGACTCCTGGTATCTATATTTCGTCGTTTTCATCAAGAAAATCAAATGTGAATGGGCCATAAAATCTAATATCATTAACGACTACATTTACTACATTATTAACACCATATTTGATTTTGATTTGTAACAATATTTATTGTTAATAAGTTTATCACTTCCTTATTACTAAAACGTCTATTTATTGTTAAATTAACATAAAATTGTGCATCGATAATGACCATGACCTTCCCATATGATTTTCTTTGAATCTAACTCGACGTTTCTCTCATTCTCTCACCGCGGCATCGGTAGAATACCAAATCACACACATTCTCACATTCACCTTTTCTATTATATCAGTCCACCGCACCTTTATTTTTTTCTCTCTTTCAGGCCAGTCAATCCGTAAGCTAGTTGGTAAAATTCGTTCAGCGAGTGCGGAACGAAAAGCTCGTCAACGCGCGAAACGTTCTCCAAGTCCTCCGAGTTATCAACAAGGGCACGTTATTGATAGCAACATTGGACATAGTATGGACAGGTTTGTATTTTTTTTATTACCTTATAAAGTTTCCAGGTATGATTGTCACGTAGAAACAAAACTATTTGAGATAATAAAAATTCTACCCGGTTTTATTTCATTAGTCCACGTTTGCTCACAGGATATTGCGATGTAAGTTAAGAAAAAAAGATAAAATTAATTATAATTTGTGTACTTGCAGTCTCGGAAGTTTGTTTTTTTAATTCCAAACTTTGAGTCTGTATCACATTGGTTGAACATTATTTTTATCTTTTGGTTTTTCTTTTTTTTTCTTCTTTATCTATTTTATGATCCCTTTGCTATATCAAATCCTTTTTAATTTTTGTAGATATTTTCTTATTTTTATATATTAAATCAAGCAGTGAGTGATGAAGAAAGGACTTAAGATTTTCAACGATGATCTCTGCTTTCATTTCACTTTCAGAACTTTTAAAAGAGGATTTTTTTACGTTTCAATAAAGATGTTTCTGAGCGTTCGAAAGAAGTTCTTCAACTTTTCAGCACAGATCTCTGTTTCCATTTCCTTTGAAAAAAAAGTCCTGTTTACGTAGAACCTTCTGAATTGTATATAAAAGTCCTCGAATGTCTCAGCTAAGATTCCTATCTTTGTATTACTCTCTAAGTTTTGGAGAGAGGTCCTTAAACATTTGAGGTTATTTTCTACTTTTATCTGAACGTTGGAAAGAGGTCTTTGAACATTTTAATTAAGATTTTTAGTTGTGTAACACTTTCCAGTGTTGCTTTGTTTTATCTACAATTTGGGCAAAAACTATATGGGATACTTCAAGCGTTTCAGCCATGATCTCTGTTTTCATTTCGCTTTCAGATCTTTTGAAAGAGGATTTTTTCACGTTTCAATAAAGATTTTCTGTTTTCGTGTTCCTTCTTAAACAAAGTAAAGATCTTCTCGACCTTTACAGCGTAGGTTTTTGTTTTCCTATCACTCTCTAAGAGTTAGAGAGAAGTCCTCGAACTTTTTAGTAAAGATCCATGTTTCCATTCTCCCTTCTAAATTTAAAAGAAAAGTCTTAGAATCTTTTAGCGAAGATTCCTGTTTACGTAGAACTTTCTGAATGCTATCAAAAAATCCTCGAATTCCACAGCTAAGATTCCTATCTGTGTATCACTTTCTAAGTATTGGAGAGAGGTCCTCAAACATTAGAGGTTTTTCTCTACTTTTACCTGAACGTTGGAAAGAGGTCTTTGAACATTCTAATGAAGATTTTTGGTTTTGTAACACTTTCCCAGCACTGCTTTCCCATATTTGCTAATGACTTCAAGGTTTTTCAATTCTTAGATAATATTGTATGTCTTATATTTATTATTGTTGGTATTGAAGATTTTGTTTTACAGGTTAGATCGGCAAGCGCCGGTCCAGAGATACTACCTCGGGGAAGACCCCTTCGGTGGCAGTATTTATGGACGAGAAAATAAATATGAAGGTGCCAGACCTGCAAGAAACTCAAGAAGACCAAAGGAAATACAAGACGAAAGGAGGTAGGCCGATTTTTCATTCATTGCAACGGAATCGCTGATAAGGATATCGGTAGAGGGGTGGTAGAAGGTTTTGAGTTGGTGGTTTAATGTTTTTATAAAGCATATGCGTTTATTTTTTAATATTTTCTATTTGAATTCTTTGACGACAAATAGGATATTACTTGCTAAAATAAATGCTATGACAGTTAGTTAGAGTTCCATGATAGAGTGCTTTTAAAAGTGTAAAATTTTCATCTTTGATTTTTAAATTAATATTTTATTCTTCAATATATTACATTTTACTAGAAACTATTTTTTGAGTTTTCTTCCCGGATTAGAATATGTTAAGTTATACTTCTTTTGGTGCGTTATGAAAAACTTTTTAGGATGCGCGCGCAAACGTCACGAAAAACCAAAACCATGAAATTAGCTAGTCATTATTTTAGTTTTTTCTCATTTTTCTTTTATTTATATTAACATCTACTTTAATCTTTACGTAAAGTTTAAAATTTATCCTAAAACATTAAACATTTGACCGGAGCAAAGATTGAACATTTAGTGTTAAATATGTTGTTTTATAAAAAATATAACATTTCAAATACCTTTGTCGTAAAGTTTATTTACTTCGGATCATATCAACCTCTAAGTACTTAAATCACAGAAGAATTGTGACAGGTGTTTGACAGATTAAGTGTCTGACAGATCAAGTATATGACAGATATTTGACAGCTCTATGACTGGTAAAGTTAAATATTTGACAGACTAGAAACGAGAATTATGTCAAACGGTATATTTAAGCTTTTTTTCTTTTTTTTTCAGATTAGCTTTCATTATAATAAATTAGATTTAAACATTATTACTACGCATATGCTTTATAAACACTAATTAATTTCTTAATTCCTTCCTGTACAACCTCAAAGATTTTCAACAAAAACAATTTAATCAACAACATTCAACTAATTTTTTTTTTTAATTTAATTTGGAAATCTTTTCAGGGAATTCCCTAACCAATTTTAATTATGTAGATTAGGATGTAGTTACTTCTGTTGTCTGGAATGTTCGCATGTTTTTTTTTTATTTAATTTTTATATATAATTTTTATGTAGCCAAGTGAGCAGCTATTAATAATAAGGTAAAAATCACAAATTACCATTTTATTGAATGAAATTGATCGTAAAAGAACGAAACCAGAACATGGGAATACATTTTCATGTATACATTGTGTATGTTTTATATTGAGTTAATTATATACGGATGGTTATATTATTAAAAATTTCCCTTTTAGCGGTTTAGAAAGTTGTAGTTTATTAACTCCTTACTTAGTTTAAATGTTTGACTTTGATAAGAAAAAAAATATAATTAATTATAATTCCGCTATCAAAGCTTTGTTTATTTATTTATATAAAATACTAGCTGACTCAGCGAACTTCGTACCACCTATTAATCAATGATGTTTTTGCCTTTTTTTTTAATATTTACGAGTTTTTTCACGGGTTTTCGATTGTTTTCCATGTTTTTGTCAATTTTATCATGTTTTCTGGTTTGTATATAAGTTTTCTTTATAAGTTTTATCGTTTTTTTCGGTTTCACACATTTTTTCTTCTAATTTTTGTGTTTCTCGCTTTTTCCTCTTTTAGTTATTTCGACTATTTTCGATTTTACTTTAGGTTCTTTGAGTTTTTTTTCTTTTTTCAATTCTTCTTTTTTTAGATTCTCCTCCCTTTTATCTATTTTACACCTTTTTTGTTTTCTTTTTTATTATATCTTTCGACATTTTATTGTTTTTTCGTAATATTCTCTTTTTTTATTTTTATTTTCTTCCATTTCTATTCACAAGTTTTGCTAGTTGTTTATTCGGTTTTTTATCGCCATTTTCTTAATACATTTTCATTAGACAAATCCAAATAAGCTTTTTAATTTTATTATTTAATAATCGAAACCATGTTTTTGTTAATTTTATCTTATTTTCTCGTTTGTATCCAAGTTTTCTCTATTTTCTATTGTCTTTGAATTTTGAAATTTTAACGTTGGTTTTTTTTCCACTTTTTTTCTACTAATTTTTGTGATATTTTTTCGGTTTTTCTTCTTTCAGTTTTTTGGACATTTTTTAATTTTACTTCTATTTCGTGTTTGTTATCTATTTTTCTTTTTTTCCATTCTTCTTTTTTATTCTTTTCTTTTATCGATTTGACACATTTTTCGTTTTATTTTTTTTCTATATTTTTCGTTTTTTTATTATTTCTTTTATTTTTCCGTGTAAGTAATTTTTTTTAATTAATTTTTTTCTTTTTCCCTTTTCTATAATTTATTCCCAGTTTTGCTGGCTTTTCCTGTTTTTCATTATTTTTGTTTTATTTTTTGTCGCCATTTTGTTGATTCTTATTCATTTATTTTATTTTTCAACATTCCGGGCGAAGATAAATCCAAATAAGCTTTTTAACTCTTTTATTTTACAATCGAAATACAACGCCATTATTTCTGATTTATTATTTGTTCTTTATTCGGTTTTTGTTAATTTTTATTCCGAATTTGTGGATTTTTTCAGTTGTTTCTTCGATTTTCCACATTATTCGTTTTTTTTCTTTTTTTTTCAATTTTTAATTTCATCGATTATGTTATATTTTAATGTAGTTGTTCGTTTGTAACCATTTTTTTTTTTAATTTTAATGTTTTTTTCGATTTCCCACATTTTTCGTATATTATATTGTCTTCAGTTTTTTATATTTATTTTAAATCTTCCCTGAACTTCCAGAAATAATTCAAAACCAATATTAGCCAAATTGGTCTAGCAGTTCTCAAGTTTTAGCGAGACTAACGAATAGCAATTTTTTTAATTTAAATAGATTAACTGGTAATTATTTAATTTTGTGTTTATAAATCCTTAATCATATGATTTCTATTATTATTATTTTTATACAATGACAGCATATTAGTGACAACTTTACTTTTAATAGTTCCGCTACTGATTTTATCAATGATAAATTCCGTCAACTAATAGTTGTGTTTTTTTGTTCCTTCATCAATATTTTAATAGCGATGTAACCTTGAAATATGCAGATATTTATTCATTTTCTCGGTATATTTGTCACATTTACATTCCTATCTAATAACATCTGTTTGAAAATACGTGTAGATCAACAATAAAAATAACAAGTAAAGCTAGCATACGAAAATTCTAATAAAGTGAAGAGAAATAAAAAATACATTTTTTATGTGAACCATATAGTTATTGGATAAATTTTTTAATAAATGTTAATGACAGAACTACTCACTGGCTCGATTTTATGACCCTAAAATCAGAAAGTTTTGATGTGATTCAAATCGATCACCGTCTTGTAAATTAGAATTATCCATCCTATACAAAATGGAACTAATATATCATACCTTAAAATGTTTCTCATAGAGATGCTCTTATTTATTTCTTTGAAATTAGTAAACCCAGTTCAACTCAAAATTTTTGCACTTTTTTATTTTGGTACACTGCAATACCTTTATGTTTCTATCATGTGCACCAGAAGAACATAATCATCATCGACAGCCCATATGCGTCCACTGCTAGACATAGGTCTCTCTCAGCTCCTTCCATCTATCTCTGTAATGCGCGGATTGCATCCAGTATCCGCTAACTCGCTTTAGATTATCCGTCCATCTGGTTTATGGGTGGCCTCTGCTCCAGTGTGCTTCTTGTCTTGACCTTCACTCACTCCATCGGTTGTCTGATAATCTGATAACGTATCCTGTCCATTTCTATTTTCAGCGTCGAGATTCTATTCAGCGTCTCTTCGTTGTATACAGAATTTACTTGTTTCTTTTTCGGATAGGCTTACGCTAGCTGTGGCATTTTGGTAGATATGTTTGACTATGTTGGTTTAACGATGGCCTATTTGATATTCAGTCAATTCTTTTAACATATGCTAGTTTATAGTGTCAAATGCCTTTTTGTAATCTATAAATATCAGTGCCAAAGGATTATTGTATTCTACAGATGTCTCTATTAGGTTCTTTATCACTAGTTTATGCCATACCCCGATCTGAATCCAGCTTGTTCTATGGGCTAACTTAGCCTTCATTATTTTTGTGATGATTTTTGTGAAACAAACTGATGGGGCGGTAATTTTTCAGATCTGTTGTATCTTCCTTTTTGTGTAATAAAACAATAACTGCATTGTCCCATTGCGAAGGAGTTGTTCCATTCAGTGAAAAGTTTCTTACCTATTTTGATCGCCTTGATCACTATTCCTTTATTGCCAGGAGTTTTGTTATTTTTCTTTTCTGAAAGTGCCGTTTTGACTTCAATGGGTGTTATTTCTGGCATTATTTTTTATCCCTGTTTTGTGATTTTGGGCAGGGATTCCTCCTGTATTCTATCGTCTCTCTTATACATCTCTATATAAAGAGATTCGACAATTTTTAGGTTCTATCTGTAGTGACATTTCGCCTTTTTTGTGTATGTTTTTATTTTTATTACCTATCTTATTCGAACTTCGCCTCAAGACTTCTAGACTTTTATTTTGTTGGATTATTCTTGATATCTCTTTTGTATTATTCTCTCTTTGTCTGTTATTTCGGATTGATCGATGAATTACCTTGTTTAATTTCTTCAGTGATGTGTTAGTAGTTAGAGTCATATTTTGTATAGGGTATTATTTTCGGGACTAATCCATTTCTTCTTTTATGTTTTTAAAAGCATCTTGGATCTTTCTATTTTAGTATTTAATGGTACCTTTGCTCGAAATAATCGTTCGCTTCCTGTCGAGAATTTGTTGAGCATTTCGATATCTTGGACTATTTCTTTTTTGTTCGTTATTATGAGATCTAACTTATTTTTGGTTCTGATATCTGGGCTTATCCATGTCAATTTACGTTATGGATTTTTATCAAAAAAGGAGTTCATCATGTGTAGATTTTCTTGGTGTAGAGAGTTAAGTCGCTACCCTCGGTCATTTCTTTCTCCATATATGCCCATTACTACCTCTGCATCATCTTGCTTGCCAATTTTTGCATTAGATCTCCTATGATTATTGTGTAGAATGTTGGTGTGGTATGTAGTGCTGTTTCTAAATACCATGATGTGTGCCTGTACTCATAGTTAAAAATTGGTTTACAGGGAAGAAAATATTCCTTGATATAATTTCTTACTGATAAAAAACTTTAATAAATTTGGTACTCGTACTGGCTATAATTTTAATCCTAAAGATTCATAAAGTTTTTTTGTTGTAATTCCAAACAATAGATATCTGCATCGTCGAGTTCCGTTTCAAATACCTATTTGCTAATTTTAATTTAAAATAAAATTGGCTACTAATGATTTCAATAGAAAACGAGATTGTATTAAATATAAGTTGCACAAAAAGTAATTTTTTAAAAATATGTAAAAAGTATATAATTTATGAGTATAGTATAATGTAAAAATGCACTTTAAATAATTCGATTAAAATGTGTATAAGACTGAGAAGACAATGAATTATATAAATTTGTCATTCCAAAAGGAAATTTTACAAAGAAATTAATCCACTTCGTTTTGTATATTTGTTTATCTGCTTTAGTTATTGTCTTAGCTCAGTCTTTCTATGTAGATTGTAGTGTAATAGAAACTGCTTTCAATGCTTTTACATGTCGCTTTTAAGTAGATTTTAAACGTTATGTTTGTGCGTATTTTATAATTTTATTATCTGTTAAATCAATGAATAAAAATATTATTAAATGTTTGTATTTTTTTACCTAAATACAATACATTATTACCTAAATACTGAAGTAGTTGTAAGTATGTAGTTAGTTGGCAAAGATGGATTATAATTATCATTGATCAATTTGTAATTAAAAGTTTTATTTTATTTTTATTTCGAATTGTAGTATGTCTGAGAAGTCATTAAAACAGGACTTCATTACATTCTGATTTTAGAAGATGGATGTTTCTCCAAAAAACCGTAATAAAATTGTTACTTTGAGTGAACATACATCTATGACTCAAAGAGATATTGCAAAGGAATGTTATGGGAGCTTGGGAGCTGTTAATAAGATTTTAAAGTAGAAAATAAAAACTATGACGATTCTTGTGAACAGAAAAGGAAAATGTGGAAGGAAAAGGGAGTCAACTGTAAGAAATGAAGTATTTTTATTCAGAGAGAGTAAATAAAACCATAGAAAAACAAATCTAAGATCTTTAGAAAGATTCAGCACGCGCTGGATTTATTATTCATGACTCTACGGTACGAAGATGACTTTTGGAAGGTGGAAGAAAAGCAGTAAGACTTCAGAAGATACAGCTATTGACTGCTAGAATGATGAAAAAACGGTATGATTGGAAGAAAAAATCTAAGAACTGGATTGCTGAAGAGGGGAGAAAAGTGTTGTTTTTAAATCCGAGCCCTTCTTTGGTACAAGGATAACGGTGCCAATCGAAGGCATGATGAATCATCAAAAATACAAAAACTTGTTGGAAAGTAGAGCTGAGAAATGTGGATGCCAATTTGGCTCCTTGCCACGTCTCCAAGATGATAACGAAATATTTTAAGAACAAGAATATACCATACCTTGAATGGCCAGGAAACTCACCGGATGTCAATCCGGTATGATTGGGCATAAAAATATAATAGCTGGACTGCTGAAGATTGGAGAAAAGTGTTATTCACAGATGACAGCCACTTTTTGGTACGAGAACAACTGTTTCGTTTTGCCAGAAAAAAATATCTATGAAAAATCTACTTCGGTTCATATTGATCAAAAAGTTAAACATCGTCTGAAGAAGAGGCTTTTTTTAAACAGGTTCCGGATTCCTCGTGCCAATCGAAAGCATGATGAATTCTCAAAAATACAAAAACTTGTTGGAAAGAAGATTAGAAGGAGAACTGAGAAAACTAGATGCCAATGATTAACCAATTTTTGTCACGTCTCCAAGATGATGACAAAATATTTTAAGGACAAGACTATACCATGCATTGAAACTCACTGCATCTCAATCTAATTGGAAATCTGTGTGGGCGATTGTGAAAACGCAAAATGATTTGCACAACAAAAGAAAAATTTATAGAGGCTTTAATCCAGATATAGTTTCAGGGTCCGCAAATCACAGAAAGCTGTAAAAAAATGGTTGACTCCATGTCAAACCGTCTTCAAGAAGTTATTAAGGCAAATGAAGGACTTATTTCATATTTAAACAGTACTTAATTCGCACAGTATTGTAATTATAAACATTAATTCGCACAGTACTGTAGTTGTAACTACGAACTATGATAAGGTGTTGGCCCAGAAGATCACTCGAAAAAATATTTCTTTGATCTGATTTGGAAACAGGTATTTGTGGAGAAATGTGACTTTCTTTAATTTTAGAGAGAAAAGTATCCTATCGCGATAATGTAAATAGGACTTTTGCTCGAAATAAAAAAAACTACAAAATGACGGTTTGCGAAACACTTTAACTTGATTTTTCGACTAGAATTTTTTTTTAAATTAAATTTCGTTCTTATTAAAATTAATATTGTGAAAAATGACAGTTTATAATGTCCTCTATGCTAAAGAAGAATTCTGTCCGAAATTAAGTTCTTCCGAAATCGTTTTTTGAAATTAATTGTAGCCTCAACTTATTAACTAAGGTCATCAAACAATAATTTTCTTTACGGCATTTTAAATGTAACCTTTTAATCTCTTCATCTGTATCTTGGATTTTCATATTACTTGGACAAAATGCCAAAAAATCGTTTCTATTTTTCAGTAAGGTGGTGGGGAAAGCAGGCTGGTTAGAAGCTTCCCCACTCAATCCGCTTGCTTACTTACTTACCTAGGCAAGTAAAAGATTGGATGATTAAATTTAATATGCCGTAAAAAAGTTATTGTCCCACTACCTTAGTTGATATTTTGGGCCAACAAAAAAGATTTCGGAAGAACTAAACATCAAGCAGAATCCATCGTTAGCGTATTTCAAAGAGGACGTTATAAACTATTACAAGATTAATTTTTCAACTTAAATAAGAACGAAGTTCTAAGCAAAAATCAAACTAAAGAGTTATACTTAAAGTCGTTTTGTAGGCGTTTTTATTTTGTCAAAAATCCTATTGACATTATCGCGATCGTACGATCGCGATCATATTATTACTTTTCTCTCTAAAACAAAATAAAAATAATAAAGCGGCATTTTCCGAGGTTTTTCCTGGATAAGCTAACTTTTGGATATATTTTTTTAAAATGTGTAACCACCTGTTGTACTAGTGGCTTGTTGTTAAACTTCAGGCCTCAAAACACCTTTTTCACTATAATGACTGGTGTAGTAAATATTATTAACGGTGTAACAGTTTTTATTTAAATGTATTTTTTTTCTTATATTATTTATTTTAATAATGTAGTTCAAAAATTTACTAACTTCTGTAGTATATGGTAATTTAATTATCTAATACATCTCTTATGTGGGTTTTTAGAACTTTAAAAAATCCTGTTGTATATCTTGTTTTTGTTTATTGTTATGAGGTAGTGATTGTGATGAATATTAATGCTTGCTAAACTCTTAGACCTCGTGAAATAAAAATAAAACTTCCATATATTAATTTGCGTACACTACGTATAATCTGCATACCATACCAAATAAGTTAAATACATCCCACAATTTAATTACGTATTAGAAAGTTTATATTGACAATCTTCAGTCTAGATTATTTTTAATGTAAATAAATATGATTGTTTTAGTGTTGCAAGCGTGGGTACTACCATATATAAATCTATTTAAATATTAGTGTAGGTTAAATTCGATAATAAATGTTGCAGGTCCCAGAGCACTTTGGGTAGATTCAGTAAATCAACTTCGAGACTAGTGAACGGTCAGCAACATATTGAAGAAAGAAATTCGCAGACTCTTCCGAGACATTTATCGAAACAACACCACTCACCACCACGTCCTTTAGGAAATAAATCGAGCAGTACTATCAACGTTTCGATTATAAACACAGTATCATCACCAAGAAAACTTGAAGGGCCTGCCAAACCTCAACGGACTTACAAATCGAATTTAGCTAGGAGTAAAAGTTTGAACGTACACGGAGGTATGTACACCAGCAATCCGCAATTGAACCAACCAGTAGGGCTCAAAAGTCCTGGATTAATTTCAAGTCTTAATAGAAGCCAAAAGGACCTAAACGATGATGTCTACACAGGCCGTTTTATTAGAAATGGCACTAGTGAGTTCACAGACAACAAAAGAGTGTTTTTATCTTCGCTGAAAGACAGAGCGCCTGAATTGTTTAAGACTTTGGAGGAAAGTGATACTTATAAGAATAAGAATTATAATGGAGACATATATGAAACCCCTACTAGGTTAAGGGATAATAAGATAATAACTACTTCACCGAATCATTTATACCGTAGAGGAAGTGCTTCTAGTACAGATTTTTCAGAGACCTTTCACACGACTAAGAAAAGCGATAATCCGTATAACCCTACGATTACTAATACTACTAAAACTTTTAGTAGAAGAACTGTGCCTTCTCCAACTGGAAGAGGAATGGAGACTATACAGTCTAGCGAGACTAAAATTACAAAAAGTAGCAGCCATTATAGAGGTGGAGAACCTGCTGGTAGAAAATACCATCACGAAGATAGATGGTACAACAGTTCTGGTTCCAAACCTGTAGTTATCGAAGTTAGAAATTATAAATAATAGTGTTTCAGTGCCTATAATTTTCATTTATTAACTTTATTTTTAAAGTGTAATTTATGGTTTGTTTTATTTTTATTAATTCAGTAAATACTTACGATTTAACATTAAAATTAATAAACTTTGTTAATACAATTAAATGTTTTATTCTGTTCTCTTAAACTTCAAAATAGACCACACCCGAAATCATAACTACCTTAAAGTATAAGCAAAGGTTAAAGAAGGATTGCCGAAAATAACAACCTGAAGATGGAAGTCTGTAAAGTAAACAATTCATTTATTCATTGGTCTCATAAACAAACAAACCGATCTTGACTGACATTGAAGTCCACTTTTGAAGATATAAAATTAGGTATGTTAAAATGATGGTGTTAAATATTAAGTACCCACTACCATTTCTTAAAAAGTTATTAACATTTATAAAGTAGTGCAGAAAAAGAGGTTATTTTTAACCTACAAAAATTAAAATTAACCTTCCTTTCGAGACACACAATTTTATCAATTAAGTTTTGCTCTAAATATTATACAGAAAAAGTTATGGACGAAAAACCGAATTATCTGATTTGACCTTTGTTTATAAATAGTAGGGGCATATCGACATCTATATTTTATCAACTATAAACCCTTTATCAATTAATGGTAGGTTTACACGCTTGGCAAGTCTCCGCACAAGCTCTAAACCACAGCCGTACTTTACTTTAGTAGAGTAGGGCTGTGTCTAAACATGGTCTAAACCTTCACAAACATGCTACGGACAGGTAAACATGGCAGTTCTTTCAGCAATTGTGTTTGGTTTGAAATATTTTTATTTTAAATATAAACAAAAGCAAAGGAAGCGACAATTTCGACAGAGAAGATGGTGGATACTAAAAATCTCTTGTACACGTTTGTATTTGTGGAAACTTGCCGAGATTTGCCAAGCATGTAAACCAACCATAAAACTTTCAGATCCCTGTAATAAATTTTTCCTGTAAAATCGTTTTTTGTTGATTGGCACTGGACTATATGATTTTTGGTTTGT
Organism: Altica lythri; assembly: GCA_964028335.1. Classification (NCBI taxonomy): domain Eukaryota; kingdom Metazoa; phylum Arthropoda; class Insecta; order Coleoptera; family Chrysomelidae; genus Altica; species Altica lythri. Next base: position 76,549,638 of record OZ034802.1, read on the forward strand.
CAACCAAATTATGATTGACAAATATCGAAAAATGACTACAGTGTTATGTAAAATTAAAGAATTATTAAATAAAAAATGAGTAGTTAATTAAATATAAATCTATTTTAACTTTTTAAAATACGATTTAAATTAAAATGGGTAAGTTATTTTCAATTTTCTTATTTTTCATTATTATTTCATAATATTTTTAATTGTTGCTAATCTTGATAAACATTTTTAATATTAATTGGAATATTTTTAATGAATTCTGTATTATATAGTTAAAAACCCCATTCACTTTTTGTTATAGGAAAATGTAAAATTCCAGTTCGCTTTTGGATAGGAGTTATGATCTTTTTTACATCATATATAAACTATACAATTGTGGTAAACATGTCTATAAGTATCATGTCTATGACAAATACAATGGAGGAAAAAATACCGGAATGTATGAAAAAACAGTATAAAACGCAGAGACCGGAATTACCCGATGTAAGTTTTTTTTTTCGTTGTAATAACTGTTTGTTAGAGATGAGGTTATAAGCAGGATCTGATTTAGAAGTCTGACGACCTTAGGGCAACGAAGAAACAAAGGTCCTTATTGCCAACAAATAAAATTATTTAAGAAAATGTATAAAGTCAAATACAATTTACCAAAAACTAAATTAACCGCGTTAACCAATAAAACTTTACGTGCTTCTTTCGACGAAAAGTCTTTGATGATTTCGCTGAAATTTAACCTCGGATTAAACCACTTTCAATACTAAATAGTGAATGAGGGGGTACCCAAAAAAAAGGAATCGCGCTATGGTTGAGAACTAGATTGAGGAAAGCCATTGTTCAACCAGCGTACTTCAAGTCACACTCCTGAGTCAGTATTAGCAGCTGTATCGCTGTAGTGGAAAGTTTTGTCCATGAGAATTGTTTTAGTAAAATAACTTTCTCCATTTCTGCAAAAAAAGTGATGAAGGATTCTCAACAGCAACGTGCTCCTGTAAAATTTTGTTTCCTGTCATGGCAATCAGCCGCGGAGACTATTGTAATATTTAAGACTGATTATGGGGAAGCTGCCCTAACTAAAACCCGAGTTTACGAATAGTTTACTCGTTTTGGAAATGAAGAAATATCAATTTAAGACCAACCCCGTTCAGAACGGTCTTCGACATCAAAAACTGGCAGATACGTCAACAAAATCAATGCCCTCGTTCATGAAGACCGCCACAGAACCATTGATCAACATTGTGAGAGGTCTGGAGTGTCATGTAGTTCAATTCAAAGAATTTTATCTGAATATTTGCACATGAAAAGGGTTGCAGCCAAATTCATTCTTTGTCCTCTCACAGACCAGAAAAAGAAGCGTTGACTTTAGGCATGCTTAGAGCTTAAAAATCATTTCGAAGAGCACCCAGATTTTTTTCCAAGGTGATTGCGATCCTGAAACAAAGCAGCAATTAAGATAGTGAAAGACAGCTGACTCTCTCCGTCCCAAAAAAGCTCATTAAACGTCAAGACAATGCTTATTTGTTTTTTCGATTGTGCAGTCAGAGTTCGTTCCACCAGGTCAAACTGTCAATCCATAGGATTGAGCGAGAGTATCCGGAAGAAAAGATAAGATCTTTGGCGCACAGACGACTGGTTCTTTTATCACGACAACTCGCTGGCTCACACCACCCTCTCCGTGTAGCAATTTTTTTAAAACAATTCTTGTCTTAAGGTTTTACTTTCTTACCACCTCTTATAAAATTTTTGTACAAGAAGCTAAATATAGTCTTCTTTGTATTGCATTATCTACAGTTCTTCTATTGAGTCAAAAAAAGATCTTCTCATATGTTTCTTTCCTTTTTTTATTTCCTCTTACAAATGACATCTTTTGTATAATAAATTGTAATAAAATTGATTAGCAAGGACCCCGTTACGATTGGAGCGAAGAGATCCAAGGTCAAATCTTAGGATCCTTTTTTTTGGGTCACATAGTATCATCAGTATTTGGAGGAATTCTTGCCGAATATTTTGGATCATTTCATGTAATTTTTTGGAGTAACGTTGGTTGTTTAATTTTTAACACATTAACTGTTTTTGCTGCTACTTGGCACTATATAGCAGTATGTGCAGTTAGATTTATAACTGGAGTTTTTCAGGTAAGATATTTACAGATATTCTAAACCAACATATTACATTGTGACTTTTTTAGGGTTTTGTGTACCCTGCTCTTCAAACTATGATAGCCAGATGGGCACCACCAGAAGAGAAAGGAAAATTTTTGGGTGGTCTTATGGGCAACACGTTATCTACTGCTTTAACTTGGCCTCTTTTGGGTACCATTATATCAGCATGGGGTTGGCCAGTGGGTTTTCATATAATCTCAATTCAAATTGGTATTTTCTGCATTGTATTTTATATAGTTTGTGCTGACAGTCCAGATGATCACAAATTCATTTCTGAAGAGGAACGAGCGTATATTACCAGGTCTCAAGGAAATTCAGTTACAAAGAAAAAGGTGAAAAGTAATTGTACCATATTATGCAATAATCTACTGTCTTTTTAGTTTTGCATATAGCCATAAAGACAACAAATCTAAAGACCTTAAGTATTTATTGCTTTTCAAAACATGTCCCACCAAGATCGATACACTTTTGCATACGATCAAACCAATTGATAAAACAGATATTTCAGTCTTCATTTGACACCTGGCTTCTTTTGGCAACTCGAATCGTTACCCACGCATTGAATTCTTGATCTTTGGGAACGTGAAGAAGTCGTTGGGACTTAGGTCGGACCAATACGGTGGATGGTCTAACAGTTTGATTCTTTTAAGCTACAAAAACTCGATTGTATTTTGGGCAGTGTGAGCACTTGCATTGTTCTGATGTAGGATGATTCGCCATTGTGTGTTGCTTTGTCGGAGTTTCGCGATAACTTCTGGTGAACAAACGTTTATATACCATTTGGAAGTAACAGTTCTTCGAGCTTCTAAAGCAATTGTCGCCACATGGACATATTTTGTCATAAAAGTTGCGACCATTTTCTTTGACACACTTCTAGAACGGATCACTTTTGTTGGTTTTTCTTCGTCGTGAAACATCCACACATCGGATTGGCGGATTATTTTCCGGTTCGTAGCAGTAAATCCAGGATTCTTCGTCATTAACAATACTACAAACGTTTTTTGAGCTGCCTTTGTTGAATCGATCCAATGTTTTTCGACACCAATTAGCGCGAACCGCTATGAGGGATCCATCGGGAAAATAACTTCGTAACACCCAGTTCTTCATGTTGGATCTTTTGTATTGCGGATTTTGTTGTGTCCAAAGATGCCTCTATCTCCCATTATGTTACACGGCGACATCCTTAATTGTAGCGGCTATATGGCATATGCAAAATGAAATAGTACCAATCTATAATTTTTAAATAATATGTTTTAGCATTTGCCACCAATTCGAAAAATGTTATCAAATATTCCAACTTGGGTACTAATAATAAGTTTCTTTGGTAACTTATGGGGACTTTTTTTGCAACTTCAAGCTATACCAAAATTTATGTCTGAAGTTATTGGTTACGAATTAAAAGAAGCTGGTTTTGTTATTGCTCTACCTCATATTGCGCGATTAATAGTTGGAATTGGTATAGGATTCTTTGAAGATTATGTAGAAATACATGGGTTTATGTCAGCTAATACTGTTAGAAAATTCTTTACAATATTTTGTAAGTATACTCCTTTTGGGAATTGTCTATCAATTTTTATATCAAAAGTATTGAAAACGCTTATTTTTGTCTTTAATATTTAACATTTTTCACGACAAAGATGTCTTTTGGAGTGGTCCAATCGGGTCCACGCCTTTGTAAAGTTCACTAGCTGTTACTGGTATGAGCTTTCAGGTAGAGCTCTGGTGATGAACAGGATTGATGATGTCAAAAGCTTTTGTAGCACGTCTGGTGTTAGTTTAACAGACACTATAAACTTAGCAGCTTCCTGAGAGTCCATGGAATTTTGTCACGGGTCTCGGTCAAGGAGTTCTTCTAAAGAATGGACTGAGTATTGCGCTCTCTGACGATCGTGTCTTGAGAGCTTGTGATTTCGGGGTGTGGTCTAATTGGGTTCACGTCATTGTAGAGTTCGCAGGCTGTTACTGGTATGAGCTCTGGTGATGGTCAGGTTTAATGTTGAAGAATTCTTGGTGGGAGATCGGTGTTAGTGTGACAGACACTATGAACTTCCTGAATGTCCGTAGAAGTGATGTCAAGGATCTTGGTAGAGAAATCCTTCTGAAGAATTGTCTAAGGATTGTAATCATTGAAGTTCGTCTCATGGACGCTTGTAATTCGATACTGTCTTGGAATACCCTAGGCGTATGAGCGCCGTAAACGGAGTAGTTTCAACTACTGTTGACGGATCAGTAAGAACATTCATGCCTGGTGTGTGTTAAATACTCTGTGTCTAAATGATGACGGCAAATTGTCTGATCTCAATTTTTCTATCTAAAATCAGTATCACTGTATCAAGTAGATGACGAAAATCATCATTTATATCTACTCAACAAACTTCATATTTAAATTTACTGCTTTATTTTAGCTCATATAATTCCAGGAATTCTACTCGCTGCTATTCCACTTAGTGGATGTAATGCTTTCCCTATTATAGTTCTATTAACTCTGAGTATGGGTATTAATGGTACAGCAGCTATTACTTGTATGCAGAATCCACAAGATTTGGCTCCAAATTTTGCTGGAACCATATATGGTTTGATGCACTTAATCGGTGGTACCGCAGGTTTTTTAGCACCAGCGCTTACTGGTTACACCGTTAGGGATAGAGTTAGTATGTAGATTAATTATTAATATTTTTAAAACAATAATTAAAAATATTCGTTGTAAGAAGTTTTGATGATTTTAATTGGATTGTTGTAGAGTGGAGTGAGGGAATGGGGTGTTAATTTTGTTCTTGGAGGAAGTATCTATGTAATAACGGGTGTTATATTTATATTATTTGGATCTGTAAAAGAACAAGAGTGGAATCGAATACCAGAAGAATAACGCAAGATTTAAACGTAATATTTAAAAATATAAATGTGATAAATATTTTTTATAATAAACATGTATTTTGCGAAAGAATTTGATTCTATTACTACGTTGACATTTAACCCTTTAAGTAACAAAATACGTCTTTATTTGTTTTTAACCACCGACGCACGGCGCCGGCGGGTTAATACTCGACACATTTAGCCCAACTACCTGCTAGAAAGAAAAAGGTTGATAATCCAACAGGAATATTCGACACAGAATGTTCAGAAAACGTATTCCCCTAATCCCTTTATTGCTAATAAAATCTGACCTCTCCAATTTGATATTTTTATAATTTTTTACACTATCTACGCCAGCGATATTCCTCAGCTGCAAAATATCCAACTCTACGCTGACGACACGGCCTTGTACAGCTAGCTCTACAACGTCGAAACTCTTAACAAAAAAACTCAACGACTGCTGGATTAGTTCTCCAAATGGTGCAGCAGATGAAGAGTAGCTCTCAATCTCAACAAAACTCAAACCATCATTTTCAGACATCCAAATCTCAGTCGACGTGAAATATCACTTTCGACCACATCAACCTGTCATTATGCGGGGAACAGCTCGTTCCTCAAGATCAGGTGACCTACTTGGAGGTGCGATTTACTCAAACGCTCAGGTAGGACGCCGATGTTGAATTTACAATCAACAAAATGAGAAGACGATCGTCCCTGCTAGGTGCCCAGGGTGGTAGACTCGGAAGATGTAACTCCAAAACCCTACTCCACACTTATATCCGACCTTCGGCCGTGCCATACTCTACCCTTCTTCAGAGACTCTTCCATTCTCTTCATACCACAGGGAAAACCATCACACGCAAAAGCAAAAACATACACCACCTTTACCCAAGCCGCCCTGCCCTGTCTGTCAGAACACAAATTTACTGCCTCTCCCCTCTCGATTTCATACGCTAAGACAACGCTACGTCACTCGGACTTTTCAGGGAATGAAAATTGCAGCCCAGAGTCCCAGAGGACTCTCTATACCAACTGGAATAGAGGACTCCAAAAAAGATCAAGAGTTCTGAGAATCAAGATCCGCTTCCCTCTCTAAGACTCCTCCTAACTGCAGACAGATCTTCCTGCAGTCCTAGTAGACCTCCTTGATGAAATCCCTCTCTCCTAGAGATAGATGGAGGATGATGTGAACATGATGGACGGATGGAAACTAGACTGAATACAAAAAAGCGTCAATCTCCCAAACCACGTGGGTCACACTCCACACATCACCTACACTATCACCAAAGAAAGGAAAGAATTTTGATTTAGGCACGTTCAAGGATATTTGGACCCAGAAGACATCGGAGCAATAGAGGAAGCGACACCAACTTGCTACAAGATAGAAAAGTTTGTGAGAGCGGGGCCGGTGACTGATGCTAACAGCATCCAAACCTTCCCATCCACTCCCTGAAAAGGACATAAGTGCTACAATAGGGTTCTAACATCTAACGCACCCACCAACACTACATTCCTTTGAACTTCCTCTGTATCCTTCTTTTTCATCATCTTCTTCTTCTTCTTCTTCTTCTTCTGTGAACAGAAGCCAAAAACAATGTAAACACCCATGAAGTACCCCAAACAAAGTGACTGATTTTACATTTTACGGATTACTTAGCGACATCGCAGACTCAAGGGGGTTCAACTCTTATGGAAGACGTCAAATTTTTTTTAGTAAGTTTTTTTCCAAACAGTAGGGGGATCTGTGACCCGCTCCATTAATATAGGCAACTCAGTATATACTAAAGTGTTAAGTAGTATAACCTTTGAATATAAAACAAAGTGTATAACAGATGATTTATTGCTCCTTACAAGTTTCTTTATGAGTCACTGCAAATGCGCTGGCTAATGCACTCTAGTGCAAGTGCATGCAGTTAACGAAAGAAAAAGAAGAAGATAAGTCACTTATAACTTTAGTTTGTTTACTTTTTTTTTCGGGTTTGGAGAGGCATTTGAAACAAATAAATTGATCATACATTGTTGTTGAGGTGTTTTTTTGAGTTTCTTTACTGTATTTTCTTTTTCTTGTGCTTTAAGTTTCGTTTTTATTGACTAATTTTAATAGACTTCATTGTGTATTTATTGTAATTTAACTTTCTTTCTGTTTCAAATACATTAAAGGTAAGTTAAAAATACTTCATTTAATTGTTTAGCATGTCTTTTACACTTTAGATGTTATATTCTTTAATGTATTTCGTGCAGTTTTAGGGTAATGGGTTGGATAAAGTGTTGCGTCCCAGGGTGCGGAACCGAAAAAAACCCATCGTCTTCTATTAGACATCGGTTTCCAAATCCAAAACTCGATGAGTATAGGTTTCAGGCATGGATTCAAATTATTGGTAATCGTAATTTATTAAATTTGGATTCAAGCTTCATCTACATTTCGAGAAGAGTGTGTGGTAATCATTTTGAGGCCAAATATTTGTCCACAACGTCTACACGTCTCCACAAGAATGCGGTTCCCACATTAAATCTTTTAGGTACAGTGTAAATATATATTTATTTATAATATAAATACACATAAAGTTCCCATTACTTAGTTTTACTGCCTAATAAAACAAAGAATGTTTATTAATTTGTATTTATGATTATTATTTTGGTTTTAGAAGTAGCCCATAAGGATAAGGAACAAAAAATGAGTTTGGAATTAGAAGAACCCAGCGGTATAAGAACTCCATCCCCTTTACTGTCCACAAGTATGCTCTTTAAAAATACAATAATTACCTACATAGAAAAGTTGAAATTACTATAATCCTTATTTTTATAGGTACAGTGACAGATAATATTTATGAAACACCCATGTTCAAAACCGAGTCATTAACATCCGATGTACAAAGTAAGTAGTAATTAGAATGATAAATAAATAAATATTTATTTTCCATGTGACAATAGAATTGTGATGTGAATAAGTACACAAATTAAACCCTTTAAACATATAATTCGTAAAATTCACTTATTTCATAAAAACAGTATTTTAATAAAAAGTTATATTTACGTTTACCTTTGTTTTTGTTAAATTTTCCATCAAAGAAAATAATACATTTCTTATTCCGATTTTTTTTTTAGGTGAGCTCCTTATTAATGACGTAAACGATGAAATTAATGAATCTGAAAATCTAGTGTCCCCAATCAGTACCATTACATCCACATATTATGAAGATGACAAATTTAAACAAAAAAAACAGATGCTCTTAGACAAAATTCAGAAAGAAATTTTAGATGCAACTTCTATGGAGGAACTTGAGGCTATAGAAAAAATTATATTACCAATAAAAACCACATTGGAGGCAATCAGAAATAGAGGTGAATCGTTATGTGAATTTTCGATCCTCAGATAAGCCTATTAATAGTTAATAAATGAAATTAATAGAATCTATGCGTCAGATTAATTTTAAAACCAGATACAGATACACTTTTAAATTGGACCAATTATGTCCAACTCGTTTGGAACTTGTGGAACTTCAAATAAAGACCCAAAAAAGAACAGCAGTTCAAAGAAGAACAAAAACATAAATTAAAAATGTAACATTATGTTAACAAGGAAAAAAGGAAGCAAGAATTACATATTGCGCTGCTACAAAAGATACAGTCTGCAACATTTGATAATATGCTGTTTAACAATATTAATTAATATTAAATTTAAAATGTTTATCTTTTTATTTCTATATTTTAATTTCTCCTATCCAAAAATAGCTCAGCTAACAAGAACTTTTACATTAATACTAAGAATTTTATTCACTAACATATTTTGTTGAATAATATACATTCTATATTTTAATTTTTACATTTGAAACTTATTCTGGAGTGTCTATAGTCTGGCCGTCGAAAAGATGGAATGATCACGAGACAAATGTACTCCTTATTTCAGCCCACAGTTTATATCATCTTTGGTATGAGTACAGTCTAAACTGTCCTTCGTTTACTGCAGTTTAGAAGGCGTTACATCGTAAGATTAAGCCGTTCAGATGCCCGTATTCACTGATCAAGAATCTTTGAATTCCATCTTTTCAGCGGCCGGGGTATAGTCGAGTGTCTTTCCTCTCCAAACTGATTAGCAATAGTTGGAGGAACACTGGTTGATGAGGAACTTGTACGTCTGGATCTTCTGATGGGTTTTCATTCTAACCAAATTGTGTAAAACGGCACATTCTGCAATTATATCTTAGGCAAGAGGTAATTTACATCTCAAAACTGGAAAACGTCTCTTCTACATCTTTCTATAACATTTCTTAACCTGATTTACGACTCTTATAAACTTTTAGCTTCTGATTTTGGGTCAAGGAAAGGAGTCAGCAGATAATGGTATTATTTCATTAACAAATACACCATTTTCGAAGTGAAACTTAGCCGATGAATTAGCAAATGCTGTCATGGGAGGAACCTGGCCAACGTGCCACTATATCCTGGAATTTTAATTCACCGTTAGCCTGCACGTTGAATGAAAAAAAAACTTTCTTTTTCTGAATTCTTCACTTATGTTTTCACGAGGTTACTGCATTCTTATGTGAGTACAATCAATAGCTGATATAACCCGAGGAAATCTAGCTATGTTATAAAATTCTTGACTTTTTACTTCTTCTTCACTTCTGGGCAACATAATAAAGGTTTGCCTGAGCGAAGCAGTAGCATCTGAACATTTTTTTAAGATACGGCTAGTTGTTGAGTTATGAGTACCTCCAAAATCACCAACAGTGATGTAAAAACTTCAAGTTGCAAAAAATCTGTAATTAGAATTAGTAACAGGAGGAATACAAAGATTTCTGAAACAATCTAATTATAACTATTGCTATACAGGTAATTATTTCTTTTTTTGTTTGTTAATTACAGAAATCCAACTCAATAAAATGTCAAGCGGCACTAGCGCATTTTATAATGCTCTCCAGTATTGACATTTTTCTTGTAAGTATCTCTTTCTATTGCAGGTTAATACGACAAAGATAGTAAGTCTTTCTAAGTTAAATATGGCAACTAGCATTCATTCGAACCTAGCATTGGTTCTACTTGCATTTACGTCACTGATAGACAATTGGGCCTCGAGGTATAGCAGCTAGTAACAATATAAAAGTTCTTGTTTTTCGTTGTAAATTTGATCGATGGTTTAAAAAAAACTACTCTAGATCTCGGTCAAGCCAATTTTTGGTGGAAGTTTACATGGTAATGTACATTATAATAATATTGTTTTTAGTTTTATAATTCTCTTATTCCAGAAGTTAGAGTGAGTGGGGACACTTATTTTACCACTTTGGAAGTATCTCTCCATTTAAAAGAAATGATATTAGAAACCTAAATATCATTTTTAAAGACCTATCCCTAGATACACTGCACGTATGGCTGTAATATTATTTTTTTTTACTATGGGGAACACCTAATTTTTTTATATTTTTGTGTAAAATATTTAGGAGGTTCACAGAATACATCTACTTACCAAGTTTCAACAGTAGGTACTTAAAGTTTCGGAAAAAAGTGGCTGTGACATACGGACGGACGGACAGACAGACAGACATGACGAATTTATAAGAGTGTATTTATCATGATGTATTCTTTTTTTATAGGCCACCTTTATAAACGTTGAGTTTTAAAATAATACTGTTTAAAAAATTTGATACTTTCTATTTAATTTTATTTTAATCAGTTTATATGCCAACAATAAAAAATGCTTCCTGCTGAATAAATTTAAAAAATAATAGCATTGGTATATTACGAAGCAGATGCGATTATTTAAAAAGTATAATTGTTATTTTTCTATCATTATTATTCATAAATTATATTGCATTTTTGGAGCCTTTAATAGTTATTTATGATATGAGTGTTAAAAGTGAGGTTTTATTTTGTGAGTGAAAACGTTTGTGAAATGAGCGGAGCGAATTGAACAATTTCACGAACAAAATAAAATCACTTTTAACACAAATACCATACAATGTTTTTTGTACAACTTCCCTATTTTGATAATGAAACGAGCGAATTTGCAATGACAATAAACCAAACCGTGTTAAAAGTAAACTAAACCGTGTTAAAAGTAAACTTGTTTACATGGCAACGTGTTAAAAGTAATTTTAACACGCTGTTATGTAAACAATCGTTTTTAACATTGTTTGCTATCATTAAAAGTGTCACTTTTAATGACAGTTGTACAAAAAAGTTTTATTAATTAGTGCAAATAAATTGTTATATAATAGAAATGGAACTGAATAATTCTCGAAAAGTAGACTATACATCCTAAGTATTTGTATTTAAATTAAATTCTAGTTTTACTAATGATAAGGTCATGGTAAGGTATAGTATCAAAAGAACATGGGTAGTATAATATATTCCCGCCTAATCGATGTAGAGACATTCTCGAATATTAAAGCAAGGCCTGTGTGTAATTGAGATTCAATTTTTGACATTTTTACTACAGGATTATAAAATAGTTATGTCGGGTCTGTAACTGATTTGTTTCAATTCTTTACGCAGGAAGTACTTATACATATTTACACCTTAGATAATACATTCCCATATAACTAGCAAATTTAATAACTTGTTGGATTAAATGTTCAATAAATTGAAGTAAAGATAATTTTTTGCACGATTGATCATTTTTGACTGTTTACCGTGACAGATTTTACGTCAGTAGGTGACATTTACTAGCAACTCGACGGTAAGTAATCCAACTCGACGGTAAGTAGGTACTCTAACTCGACGGTAAGTAATTCACTTACCGTCGAGTTAAAAAATCTCTTAATTTTAATTTATTTTTTGAAAGAATAAAGAAAACTAACGAATTATTTATTAATATTGAAACTTATGGTACAATTTGTTAAATTATTTAATGAAATCCCACTTGTTTGGGCTGTGGTTTCACTTCTAACAGAAACTCCTGCAGAATCGCATACATTAGTAGTATTACTAGTATTGCACAATATTTTTTCGGCAAAATCTATTTTATTTTGAAGAGAATCTTCTACATAGCTTTCTGCCACTGTCGATGAACGCCAACCTCCATGACGCTTTAATCCGAGGACATCAACACCTTTATTAGCCAAAAGCGTTGCTGATGTCCTCCTGAACGAATGGCCAGTATAGTTCTCGGGATTAGGCAAATTTAAGAATTTGGCAAATTGAGAAGGCCAGCCACCGATTGTCCCTTTCCCTATTACTTGAGCACAACATTTTCCTTTGGCGTATCTTAAGAACAAATGATTTGATTTTACTTGTAATGGACGAAATTTTATATACTTTTGCAGAATTTCTAAATATGGAATTTTATCGTCTGGTTTATTAACGACTGTAAAAGTACGCTGGATGTTCGTTTTTGTATTGGGTACTTTTACAATATCATTAAACCATCGGTTTGTTGGATGTCATTCATAGTAATATTATATAATTCTTCTCTTCTACAGGCACCAGATATTCCCAATATCATTGCGACCTACAAATTATGAAAAAATCTTCATTAGAGTATTTCTTTTACTTACATTACCTTGTAAATTAGAAATTCTTCATCCGGTGCTTCCATCAGAAAATTTTCAAATTGCTCCCGTGTAAAAATGCTCGCTTTCTTAGGCCTATAGCCAACATTTTTTCTCTTCAAATACGCGATCAAAGTTGAAAACTTGGAAATATCAATGCCATCATAAAGAAAAACGGTGGATTTAATCATTGAATATTCTGCCAGGGGCTTTCAACTGCATATGTTTTTGAACGAAATATACCAATAGAGTCTTTTCATCGATTCTTAAATTCTTGCCTTCGCACCATTTTTTAAAACTTTGGTAGGTATTTTGATAACGGATTTTGGATTTTTCGGAAATAATTGCGGAACACCCTTCTTCCCAAGCCCGTTCAATTTCTTCAAATTCATTTTCGCTCATATTTTAATTTATAATAATCAAAATTGTACTTAAAATTATTGACAACTAAATAAAAACTCAATTCTCCATTGTTGTTATGCACCCTACTTACTACCTAACAACCAAAGTATCTATCTTGATAAAATGAATGAAACTATATAGTCAATATGACGAAAATGTTTAATTTTATAATTTATAATGGTATCAATCGTACAAAAAACGTTATAAGCATGTCGAACGTTAAGGGTAACCGATTTAAGACAATAATTGGAGTCGTCGCTCCGCTCCTCCTCCAAACAATTGTCTTCGATCGGTATAAAACCCTTACCGTTCTCCATACTTACTATACTATAATAGATGGCAGCGTTGGTTTGAAAATAGTCTAAAGATTTTAGTATAATTTTTTTAGAATTTATTACTATGTTTTCAGTTTTATTTAAGATTTATTCAAATTTTTTTGTTTCTCCCATTTTTATAATTTTCTTTCACAGTTCAATTTCAAAGTAGGGGTGGGGTGGCATTATAAAAAATAAGTTTTTAAGAAATATCATTATCGTTTTATTATTATTATTATTATTATTATCATTCTTGTTAATAAAATATCTACAAAAATATATTTCTGGATTTCTTGAAAAATAGTAGTTTGTGCAACAAGTGCGCAAAGTGATACTTTTCCTACGAACGAAGAAGTTTGCGAACACGAGCCGCGAGGCGAGTATTCGCAAATCGAGTGAGTGGGAAAAGTCCTTTGTGCACATGTTGCACACAATACTTTTTCTACGATCACGATTTATAATAATTAAAAATAAGAAACTTATTTAAAATATGTAACCATTTGTATTATTATTATATTATAGGAATGTAAAATAAAAATTATAATACTTAATTCAACTTAAGTTACCTAATTATATTTAAAATGATAAAATTTAACACAAAAGAAATAAGTATTTTTTGTTTGTTCTTGAAGATAGGCGAGAACTACATTTTCAGATAATGATGGTATTTTTTTATTTTTCCTCTATTCCATAAATTTTGGATAAGCAAATTTTTCTCTTAATTTTTGTGGCAAAAGGTTTAAAGTTGCATTCAAAGCAATTTCCAAAATTTCTGGTTATGTATTTTCCATATATTGAACTTCTGAATCTGAATAATTATCAATTACATCCATGTCGAATTAAACCTTAAAACTATTATATAATGATAAGTCGAGTTATCAAATATTATATTACGAATCACGAACTGTCAGCCAATGCATAGCCCAGAGATAATATATAATAATAATATTATACAATAATATTTATATTATATTGTCTCTGGCATAGCCTCTTACGACATTGTTCCCTGCGCATGTGCAGAATGCGGTAAAGAGAATTCCGCACAGGTACGGAATTACTAACTTAAAGTAAGCCGTGTCTATTTGCATTCTTTTCATAGTGATCGTAGAAAAAATTGTTTTTGGGACAGTTAGTCTGAAAAATCCAATACTTATTTTTTTAACTACCAAGATTATTTACAATAAATAGTTATGTAAAATACATATACTTAAAAGGTGTGATTATTGGTTTTTGTAATGTAGTTTATTGTTAATTCGCAATGATTGTCAATATAATTAATGTTTTAGCAAATTATCAGGGATTTATTCAAAGATTTTTAAAACAAGGTGAGTGATATCTCCATTTTTTACTAATATTATTGCAACAGTTTTAATTATTGCTTTGTATCTGTATTGGGCAGATCACACAAAAAGCTGTATCTGGTTTAAGGACACCTAGACTATAAATTTATTAAATTAACGAAGATTTACCTGCATAAATAATTCTTTTTTCAGAGATCGAAACCGAGATTCTATGTTGAATCAATTTTATAGGAAAACTAGATACGTTTTCTTTCTTTGCAGATATCTATTTTAAACTGTTTTTAATATATTAAAAATATTTTTTACCATTTCATATGGCGGGCGCACCGAGAGTCTGAATTCTCCTAATTGAAAAACAAAAAGAAGAAGAGAGTTTTTTTCTTAATAATACTATTTTAAAGAAAATTTGATTCAATTTTCTTTAATTTTAAAGAATATTATTGAAATACAATAAAAATGTTAGGTATCTTTTTTTTTTAATTGATAGTTAACATTATCATTACTAATTTTAATATTAATCATTTTTTAATCCGTGTTTGGTCAAATTAAAATTCAGGGCGTTAAGAAAGCTGTGATTTACCTCGTTGGTCATTTCCGGAGGGCCACATCTGATTTGTATTTTTACGATTTTTCCCTTTTTTTTCGATTATACAGAATTTTTTGATTTTTTACCAATTACATGATTGATTTATACAATTATACAAGACTTTTGTATTCTCTTTTTTTTCTTGCAATTTATTACTTTTTTTAGGTTTTTCAAATTTTTCAGTTTTTTTGCTGGATATTTACTTTGATCTCCGATTTTCAGGATTTTTTCTTATTAAAAAATGTTTTTCTGCTTGTTATGATCTTACTTTTTTTATTTTAGATTTATCACGAGTTGAAGCTGTTTTTCCATAGATGCATTCTTTTACAAAAAGATTCCATCATATTGGAATATTGTCAAGTTGTTTAGCATAGCTTTCACCTAACAATGTTTCTACAATGTCTTTGGAAGCGGGTAGAATAAGTTGCTCTGCTATAGTGTGTGGTTTTTTCATTTAGCTACTTTGTAAGCCATTTTCTATGATGCTAACAAAGCTGTCTCGTTCACTGCGAAATTTGTCTGGAAATTTGTCTTCTGTTTTTTAAATTATCTGAGTTTTTCCTCGGTTTACTGATATATTCCTTGTGCAATCTTTCTAAGTGCCTTCTTAAGTAATTTCAATGCCTGTACAGCCAAAATGTAGGTAAACTTGGTTATATTTTCGGGTTTTAGACTTACATCCTCGTAAATCAGTCGAAGTACAAGGTTCTTCCTCGTTTAGTTTTCATTTAGCTCTAATTAGAAATTTATCCATATTTACTGCGTAGAAAATATTTAGCGTTAAAGCACTAAACTTGAAAAATTTTTGTTTAACTTTAACTAATTGTAATGTAACAACTGTTTTAAAACAAAAGGCTAAATCTGTAAATGCGCAACTTGCGTAGAAACAATTCGATGACGTTTGACAGCTTTCTCGAAACATCATCGTCCATCGCGACAAGCGCATATGACTATATTAGCTGGATAAACAGTGTTGCCTAAACTATTTTTAATTCCCCTGGTACTTCTCGCAATAAAACGCGGAGCGCAAATTGAGCAGTGTGAGCTCTTGCAGTGTCCTGATGTAGGTTGATTTGCCATTGTGTGTTGCTTTCTCGAAGTTTCGCGATAACTTCTAGTAAACAAACGATTATATACCCATCGGAACTTACCATTTTTAGATCAAGCAGTTGTTGCCACATGACCGGATTATTACACAAAAGTTGCGACAATTTTCGTTGACACACTTCAAGAACGAATCACTTTGTTGGTTTTTCCACGCAGAGGATTGGCGTTTATTTTTTGGTTCATAGGAGTAGATCCAAGATTCATCGCCTATAAACGTTTTTTGAGCTTTTTTTGTTGAACCGTACCAATGTTTGTCGACATCAATTACCGCGAACCGTTTTTGCTCTTCTGTGGACAAATGAGGAATCCAAGAGGAAACCAACTTCTTCATGTAGGATCTTTTGAAACAAGGTCTTTGAAATGCCCAAAGATGCCTCTGCCTCTAGGCATGTTACACCGTGGTCATTCTTAATTAGCTGACGAACTGAATCAATGTTTTGCTGTGTGACTGCTGTTTTGACCTAGCTTGGATTCGTCGCTGAGACTGGAGCGAACACGTTGAAATTCGCACTACCAGCGGGAAATAGTTGATGGTGTGGTGCTTCATTCCCAAACACAGAATCGTTTTCAACTAGACATTGCTGTTGGGATAATAGTTTCCAAAAATTGTAAAAAATTATTGCTCCATTTTTCGACCAACTTGCTAGATTCAAAAGTTCACTGTACCTACACGACTTGTTGTATCGCAATGTCAACAGAAGATTGAGGTTAGATTTGTGTCTGAAGGTTCTATTGGTGGCGCCTTTTAAGCGACTCTTTTCAAAACTAAAAATGCAACCCTCCTAGATGGGCTTAAGAAGTTGAGTATGATTCCTTCAGTTAAATCAAGATATGATCAACTAACGCTAGATAGAGATCGCAGGTTTAAATCCTTAATGTCATTTCATAATGTCCACTTTCTAAATTTCATAATAAATTATCAAATAATTAAAATACTGAAATATATTGCTATACAGAATCTGCATTAAAAAGAAGTGTGGCTACTGCAATATAATGAAATGTATTTTAAATGACACTTTGTTATAATAACTAGATGATATTTAAAAAATAAGTAGAGCAAAATATGAATAATTTTAAACATATCTATTAGTCACGATTTTATTGTAATAATTTTAATCATATAATTTGCTTATTTAAATTAAAATATTAAAATTATCAAACGTTATCATTCATAAAATCAGTGTTTACCAATTGGGCGGTATTGTATTAATTGAAATTAACAAGATAAATATAATATTGAGTTAAGATAAATTAGATAAATTTAAATATCATAGATAAGCAGTAATTATATACGAATTTGATTAAATTAATGTGGTATTTTTATCGGGTAATGACATGACAGACTATTTGTTAATATTGATTTTTATGAAAAATACTTTTATTGATGATAGTTGTTTATTGATAATATGTCTGCCATTTCTACCATATAATGTTGGAATCTTGAGGAGACTAAATTCAAAATCACGGTGAAATTTCGGCTCTAGCTCTTCTATATATATAAAAATGAATGTTTGTCTGTATGTATGTATGTCTGTATGTAGGTACTCAATGAACTCAAAAACTACTGGACCGATTATTATGAAAATGGGTATACATAATATGTAATTTTCCACGGAGAAGGTTTGTGTGATATGTACATTGATGTCACTCGCCACCAGGTGGCGCTGCAGAGTAGCAACTTCTGCTCCGTTCAACCGATTGTCATGAAAATTGGTATGTACATGTATTTTTCCACGGAGAAGATTTGTATGATATGCTCATTGATGCCACTCGCCACCAGGTAGCGCTGCAGAGTAGCAACTTCTGCCCCGTTCAACCGATTGTCATAAAAATTGGTATGTATATGTATTTTTTCACGTAGAAGGTTTGTATGATATGCTCATTGATGCCACTCGCCACCAGGTGGCGCTGCAGAGTAGCAACTTCTGTCCGTTCAACCGATTGTCTTGAAAATTGGTATGTATATGTATTTTTCCACGGAGAAGATTTCTATGATATGCTCATTGATGCCACTAGCCACCAGGTGGCGTTGCAGAGTAATAACTTCTGCCCCGTTCAACCGATTGTCATGAAAATCGGTATGATGATGTATTTTTAATGGGTAAGATAAATATGATATTCGTATTAATTGTAGTTACCACTAGATGGCGCTTCCATGTATCAAATTTAATGGTTATTAATAGATATCTATACAAATTCGTATAAATATAAGTTCGAAAAATATATTTTTGGTGCGATAAGTAAAACAAAACTATACACTTTCTTTCCTTCTCTATCTCTTCTCCTCTTTTTTTTTTCTTAAATTTATACATTTAGACTATAAATGACTATGAAATATAATCTAAGAATCTGAATTACATGCACTTCTGATTATCATATCAATCTGAAACATAATATGGATGTATAGTTTAGATTTACTGGAAACTCCATCACGGAACAACATATTGAACTCTTGTTTAGGCTTGTTATAATGGTCTTGGGAGGTAGCTTGATTACATATGGTTGGATTTTCATAATTCAACAACGTATCCTAGCCCAAGTTACACTTGCGATAATGGTTTTAGGGCTAAAACACCAGAAGTAGTAGTTAAAGAGATTACAGGACCCAACGTTGGGCTGTCAATACGCATGGGAAGCATTCCCACAATTTTAAAAGCGGAGCTTTTAGGAATGGACTTCTGTGCTTAAAAGTGCATAAAACACGCTTCAATTCAGCCTGAATATTTATTACCTTCGATAGTCCAGAACTCCAGCTTCTTCAAACGTCATACCTATAATCTACCAAATTCAAGTCCAAAATAGCCTGGAACTGTAAACAGTCTTCTAAACAACTGGTCACTCACAACAAACTAAACTTTGCTGTGCTTAGAGATAGGAATTCTAGCCAGGAACAAATCCAGATTATGTATCTGGATATATTGACAGCATGGCGCTAGATACGTATACATCATTTTATGTATAAGACTGTCAGAAAATCTCCGTTCGTTTATTTATTTACCTTGCCTAAGGTTTAATATATGAGATGCAAAGTGAAGAGACTGATGAGCTCTAATTAGAGCGAAACACAGTGTCTACAGTTTCTCCTTGTACGTACTGATTAATATTTATAGCTATGTCGCAGCATGCTGTGCTTAGAGTTAGGAATTCTAGCTAGGCACAAATCCAGGTTATGTATAATTTTTTTCATCATTGAAAAAACGTAGGGACCTATTCGATTTGCATTTATCAAATCAATCCAAAAAAGTAATACATGATTTACGATATTTAATATTTTAGTTAAAATTTAATAGTGGTTTGCCATAAAAAACAAGTTCATCTAGTTTTTTCAAAAATGTTTCAGAAACCATTAATCACTGTTGTTAATAATGGTTTGGGTAGCATTTTAAACATGGTTACATTTTTTAACAAAAACTATTTATATACCTATCTTAGTTTTTTTTTTTATTTGTTTAATATGGGTGTGTTTATGTAGGTATATAATTAAACTTAAATACCGGTTAATTAAAAAACAGGCAACTATTATAAACATTTTTTTTTTCAGATCAACGACACCAAATTTGAATTGCAAAAATATTTAAAAAAGATAAAAACTGCCATTTTTGGTTACTCGATAAATTATTATTTTACAGATTATCTCCATTATAAAACATTATGTATTAATAATAATATTTAATCGGATAATGATTTTTTTTTGAAATTCTATAAGCAAAAATTTTAATTAACTCGATATCAGATTGCAAGTCGTGGTTTAAGAGTTTAAGAAAATATTTTCATTATCGACGTTGCAGCTCTAAAAATTCCTTACAATAAAACTTAGGTCTAACAAGGCCCTACCAGTTTGATTTTTTCGATATCTGTTACGAGAATAAAAAAAAATAAAAAAACAATATTCCCCAAATTTTTTACTTTTTCCGTCAATATCTTAATAACGATCAACAATATGTGGAAATTGTAAAGAACCTTATTTGTAGATCGTGAAAAAGAGCAACAAAAAACTGTTGTATGAAAATTTATGTATTTCAACGTTAACCGAGTTATTATAAAAAATCGGAGTTTAACCCTTTTTTTTGGTCGACAATTTTCAAATTGTTCACTTAAGCTTTTCTACGCTCTCCCCACGCAATATCCAAAATTTGGGACATTCTCGGTTTATTTGCATTTCCAAATGTCGTAATCACTGGACTAATATAGGAATCTCGAAGTTGAAGTATTTATGAGACGTTAGGAGTGGGTACATTTTTCTTTATGTAGATAAGTAAATGCTTAACAAAAAAAGACAAGTTATGTCTCAATATTTGTGTCAGAGGATATTAGTAAGGTTTTCTACCTTTACTATTTCCCTTCGTCCTTGCCAAATGGAAGGGCTCCACGACGGAGGAGACACGCCACAGCGTCAATCTCCCAACCCCACATTGCACCACGTGGGTCACACTTCCACACTACACTTACACTCTCACCAAAGAAAAAGGACTTTTTAGGCACGTTCAAGCACCATGGATGGATGAAGAGAAGATCCATCTGCACTGGGAAATACAAATGGGAAAATTTGTGAGAGCGGGGCCGACGACAAACATTTCCATCGATTCCCATATTTATCTTCCAAACTATACATTCTTCAAACTTCAACCTACTATACTCCGTGTTAAAAAATTCTCTGCTAAATGGTAACTTCACGCACTAGACTTGATTATACGAGGTGTGGCAGAAAGTTAGGGATTTGTATGAAATTTAGTGTTCTAGGAGTTTCGGTGGCAATAAATCAATTTAGTTAGGTTACGTTTTTAAAAAAAAAAGGTCGTTTTATCCTTATGTTCATGCAATGAAAAACTGCTTAAATAAATGAAAAATATGACTCTTCCTGTCATCTATTCTCGACTAATAATACTAATATTCTTTTTCAATTGGAAGCAACTAACACAGCAACATTAAAACTACTTCAGTAGATGGTGTTTGAAGTTAGACCAAAAAAATCAATTTGTTACTTATAATATGATAAAATGTGTCTTTTTAAATAAAGTGTTAATTAAAAATTTCTAAAAAATCTTTAACAAAAAAATTGCTTAAAAACAATCTAATTCCACGAAGTCAAAAGTTGTCTCAAGAACAACATGAAGAAAACACAAACTGGTCCGATTTCTCAAACTTCGCACAGTGAATAATCATTCCAAGAAAATCTTAATGAAAATAATCGGGTTGCCGCTGGTTTCACACGTAAGAAGCCTGCAAAACGAACATGAAGATATAGATGTTACACGAGCAAAGCTCGATCATCCAAGTAATAGTTCCTTGGACCGCTACAGACGGATGAAAACGTTGTTCTCACTTTTGGTAGCCGCGGTGAAAGTCTTCAATCGGTATGATCTTTAGCAGTCCTGAAATGGGGGCCTTTGAGGACATTTTTTGATTTATAAAAGACGAAAAAATCACAGTGACTAGGGTCAGGTGAATACAGAATACCGTTTGAGGGCAAAAATTCTGTGATGGAGTGCAGTATTATATGAACCGTTTTTGATTTCACGCAAATGACCTTTTGTCTGAGCCTTTTAAGTACGTTTTTATAGAACATAGGGTTGACAGGTTTTCCTAAAGAAATAAATTCTTTGTGGATGCCATTTCACGCAAAAAAATATTTTAACATTTATTTTATATTCTGAATTGCTGATTAGAGCTTCCTTGCCCTCAGAAAATATAGTAGTCCCTTCTCTTAAATCAGTGAACAGCTCGCATTGCTGGCTATTTATATATGCACACATTCCACAAAAAAATAACTGAGTTTATCCTGAAAGATATTTGAATGATACAGGGGTCGAACGGCGAAAAGAGAAATCCTAGAATTTGTACTACTGTTTACGTGCAGGTTTATATAGTTAATTCAAATAGAAGTGTCATCAAGTAGTCTCTGGAAAATTTAAATTTGTAGTGGCAGATAGGCAGCACCCACGTTTAGTGAAATTTGAATCGCAATATTAGCCAGCTTGTGATCAGATTGCTATATATGCTCAATATAACTATAAACATTTTGACACATCGCAATGACATATAATTCCCTAACTAACGTTCTGTTTCCATTGAATCTAGTAATAAAGTTAAAGATGATCTCACACGTACCCAGCCCACTTGATGACACTTCTATCTGAATCGACTATACCTGTTAGAATTCTCTCTATGACAAACTAAAACTTCGATCTTGGTGCAGGTACGAAAAAGGCGTTTATAAATAAATAGAGATAGAACTGACATACAGATTGTTTCAAGAAATGAAATTTCTTGATAATAAGTTTTACAAGCTTTGGCCTGCACAATATAATTCTTTGAATCTACTTGCATAGAACAATGTTACATCATCACAATTAAAGATGCTTAAAAAAATATTTTTTTGAGTTTTTTTCAAAGTTTCTATAAACAATTTCTTAATGTATAATAAAAGTTAGGTAGGTACTGTCGACATGTTTATTATTTTGCATTTAAAATTCGTTTTTTTTTCTGTTATAACTACATAAATTTAATTTATGTAAATTTAAAACAATACATTAAATAGAAAAATATAAATAAATAATCTATTAATTTTAAATGCTAAATTTTAATTATACCAGATGATATCATGATATCAATATTAAATAAACAATTTATTCTATTACACAATATAAAGCAATTGTATATTATTTCGACAGAATAACTAGATTTTGAAATTAGTTGCATATTTTCACACATAGATTAAAAGAATTTTACATCAAATTATTTTTTTATAAAAAAAAATTTACCTAATATTTCTATCCTCCATTGTTGTGCTGCATTAAAATATATTCGTATATATTAGTGATAATTGTTTTTTGCAGGTCCTGGGCTGCCTTAGGTATCAGTCTTATGCAATTTTCTATGTCCACCAGGTAAGTATACCTACATCTGAATGTCTTTGACTCCTGTAGGTAGCAAAAATGGGTCTCAGTGACAGAAAGGATTTGATATCATGGTATATATGATATCATTATAAAAAAATCAGATCATCTTAAAATAATTTTAAAAATAGTAAAAAGTAATATACATTTGATGAATTTTAACGGTAGTCACTAATTTATGTGCACATTAAAAATCCAAATTTCGAAATTTGAAGGTTTTAGGCAAATATATTGTTAAATTAGTAGATACCATCCTTGAAAAATTAAATCTATAAACAAAAAAATATTTTTAATTTATAAATAAGTAACGACCTTCATCAATATTATTCTTTCTTCATTTCTTGCATTAATCACCGGATATCAACTTTTAGTAGACCTTAAAACTGATATTTTGCTGAATAAATTGGCTAACATGTTAACAGGAAATAGCATAATCAATTTACAGGTTTTGAGAGTTACATTTATCGGAGCAATAAAATTTGCGAAAGATTTTTGACATTTAAAGTTACTTTCAAAAATATATTATAATAGTCAGTCCTTAATTTTAAATTGTATTTATTACGTTTTAATTTTTTTTATGTTTGAAACCTTAACGGTAATTGAGATCCAATTTATAATAAAGCAAGAACTAAATAATTTGTAAATATGTAACATGTTTTCAGATTTGTTGCTTCGTGGAAATAGGGCGTCGCAAGTACAAAATTCTTATCAAAAACTACTCTGGATGCAACTGATTTATTGAAAAAGTATCAATTAAACGAATTTAACTCATAATTTAATCTTTTATATAAGAAAAATAATAATAAAAAAATAAAAACCATAAAACATATGAGCTCAGGCAACGCATTAAAAACTAAATTTAAAGAGCATTTTTTTGAGGTTGTACTTCTTTTGGCGCGTTAGGGAAAAATGATAAGTTTTTAAGATACGCGCGTTATACCGTCACGAAAAACCGACACCATAAAATTAGCTGGTCAACATTTTAGTTTTTTGCGTTTGTGGTATTTATTCTTACTTTGTAACAGTTAAAATTTGAACTTTGACAAATACCATTCTATTTCTCCTTTCATTGAATCTTAGGTATGCTGTCTTTCACTGTATTTGGTGTTATTTCTACTAAAAAATAAACCAATAAATATTTACACACAAAATATCCATAGTGGTAGAGTTAAAAAAGAATGGATTTTATAAAGATGGCCCACAATCAAGCCGATTAAATAAAATCCAAACAAGCGCGACAGATGTTAACTACTTGAAGTTTACTGCTAAAATGCCTCCCTGTTCTGGTCCTGGTGGAAGGTCAAAAAATGTATCTGTCATTCGTGATTTCGTTCAGTAAATGACCTTAGCCCTAGATGTTAGTAGCTATAAATGACAGTAGTTCCAAATCGACTACTGAATTCAATGTCAATCTTCGTAACCATTAACTTTCCCTATTCTGGACACCCGTTGGAGGTCCAGAAGAGGAGTTGATTTATGGTTATTTGCTGGGGTGAGAGGCCTTTATATGCTGAAAGGTGTGACGTCCAGGGGTGTGTACACAACGCGATTCAACATCTTTTTGTGATGTTGCCCCTGGAAGCGTACATTGGTTCCGCTCTCCTTGGGAACTTCGGCCGTGACCCGCTGAAACGGATGGACCAAACTTATTTAAATTCTAAATGTTAATTTATTTATTTCTCATCAGTCCCAGTTCTTATATTTTTTAATGATATTTAAAAACATCCTAATTTCAGCAATTTATAGATATTAATAAAAATATCTCTCAGTGCTAACAGCAATTCTGTATATTTCCAAAGACTATTGTTAGAAAATGACTAAAAAAACAATTTTTTTAACTAAATTAACGTTTTAAGTGAACTAAGTGTGTTATAACTACCGAGATAAAAAATGTTGAAACCTTTTCTTAGTTCAAGATTATCCATTTAAATCTGAAACCCGATTTTTTTAAAATATTCATATCTTATGCATATTCAGAGTTGATGGCATTAATTATGCAATTTGAATGAATGTATTGTTATGAAATTAAGTAAATGAATTAGATTAAACTATACGAGGTGTGGTTAATCATTTTTTAATGGATGAGGTTAATATATTACACAATAAATATAATATTTGGTATGTGAATCATTACAAAAAAATTAAATCGAGAGTTAAGAAATTAGATCTGATAACTTTTACCAAATATTAATTTGAGACAATTTATTATCAACCATTTCTCTAATGGATAAACTAGCAAAAGCTTTCCTGAAATTGTAAAATTCGGATAAACGTTCAAGATCCAAGCGCAAAGACTGAGATGAAGAGGACACCAGATGGAAACCAGAGAAAGAAAGGCCGAGAGGAAGACCGGAACCAAGATCAGAGGAACAGGTAGATAGAGATATTAAGGCCATGAAAGTGAGAAACTGGATGGATATATGCACAATTAGAAAAGAGTGGAGGAAAATCGGTAAAAACTTCTGAAAAGAACCATGAAAAATGCGGACTGATTCACCGCGTTAAACGAATCAAATAGCTTAATGTAAAAGAGCGGCAAACATCACACTAGGAAATAAAACGCCTTAATGAAGATGTATAACTTTAAAAATTTATTTTATCTTGTTCATACCTAAAATAATTACATATATGTACCTACCTTTCTTTTAACTTCTAAATGTTTTACGTTCTCTTAAATAATTGGTAATCCGGACGATTCGGTACTCCGGATGACCCCCTGTCAACAATTCGTCCGAAATTAAGAGGGCTCTACATTACGGTAATATAAGATAAACTAAACTTTTGTATGACAAAACCAGAAGTATATCAACATTTTGTGTAGATCTAAAAATATGCATAAAATTTTAATTATTTTTTTAAAACTTATTTATTATTTTTAAATTTTCTATGTGAACATGCTTTTAGCATATGAATTATTCATTTTCTTATATTCCATTATATCCACACAACTTGTTAATTCTATTTAAGTAATAGACTGTTCTAAATTATGAAGGTAACGTCAGATGATCTGGTCATTAATCAAACTTTTTTTTAGCAAATGTTGTTCTACATTAGCTAGTTTGAGCTAAAATATAAAAAAAAATTATTATGCATATATGTGCAAATATTTGAATGGATTAGAATCAAACGCCATTTGTTTAAGCTCGTTGGTTTGGCAAAGAAAATGATGAAAATCTGTCGATAAAATGTCACATCTAAAAACATCTACAATTTTTGTTGATGGCAGCAGTTATTTAAGCAATTCACTAAAATCTCAATAAAACCATGGCTTTTAAAGTA
Source organism: Altica lythri (assembly GCA_964028335.1). Lineage (NCBI taxonomy): Eukaryota > Metazoa > Arthropoda > Insecta > Coleoptera > Chrysomelidae > Altica > Altica lythri. The sequence continues at coordinate 76,576,007 of OZ034802.1, forward strand.
AGTTTTAATTGTTGTATTTGTTTTGATACCTTTGGTTATATTTGTAAAATATTTGACAATCTTATTTTGTCTTTAGCTTGTAATCTTTATTGTTGTATTGGTCAGCGCCAGAGCAAGAGTTTTAAATCAAGTAGCGGTTCTTTCAAGACCAGTCGTGTCAGCTTTATCATCTTCAATTAGAACTGTAGTACCTCTTCAACTTAATGCACCTACTCCAATTTTACCTAGTACTTTACCTTTAACGTACGCTGTTTCTGCTCCTGTTTTAATTACAAAAATCGCAGTTCCTAGTGTTATACCTGTGCCAATTTTAACTAAAACTATCGCTGCTCATAAACTTATTTCAGCACCATTTAGTAATGGTGTTTCTGCACCACTAAGTAATGCTGCTTCTGCATCCAATGTTATTTCATCATCTCTAACCTATGCCTCTCCTGCACCATTTTTAACCAAATCCATTACTCCACCTAATTATTCACAACTCTTAACCATAAACATAGCTGCTCCATCTGTTATAACATCACCTTTAACACATCCTGCTTTTGCTCTTTTTTTACCTAAAACCATTGCTGCTTCCAGGTCTCTTTCGTCTTCACTCTTTACCAAACATCTTGCTTCAGCTGTTCCTGCTCAACAAGCACCGGAACGTAAAAGTGTTCCACTGTTTTCTAATGGCGCTCCAGTTGTATCTGATTATTCTGCTGGTCCAATGGTTTAACCATGGTAAACACAAAATTTAATGTGTAAATATTTGTATAAGAAATTATTGTAAAATATTGGTTCTTAAAATCATTTGATATATTAGTTTGTGTCAAGCTAAGTAAAATTATAACAAAATAAAATGTGTCACTAATAAATTTGTTGTTTTTATTATATTCATACTTATGATCATTATAAGCCATTTAGAACTATTTTGTTGTTTTATTATTTTTTAGGTAAAGTTCTTGTTTTATTCTTGTGCGGTCTCTGTAACAAAGTTTTATGTCTATAGTTAAATAAGTGTGTGTTATTCACGCTTACATCGAATTGTTATTGTCGGGATGTTGAGATAACTTTTGAAAAGTTTGAAGAAGTATCTGAAAGGTTTTAAGAAATCTCTGGATACGTAATTCTATCAAGATTTGATTATGAAAATGTTAAAAGCGTGCCTGTAGACTAATAAAGTATATCAAGGCGATAAAAAAGTCTCCAAGAATAGGTTACCAACCAAAAGTTATATAAAGATTAAAAGATCATCAGAAGATTATGAAATAGATTGTGAGACTTCTGGAGATGTGCTAACATCGAGTTCTCGATTGAAGGGGACAGGAAAACTGTAAAAAAGTATACAAAGACCTTAAAAAAAGTTTAAATGAGAGATCATAGTAGAAAAGTTAAAACAACTTCTTAAAACTTTGAAGAAATCTGTAAAAAGTTAAAGAAGAGTTTGGGATGGTACCTACGCTTATTAAGTAGAAATAAAAAAAAACACATCCAGTAACATTTTGAACAAACTGCCTTCATATGGACTTTTGCCAAACCTTTGCACGTGGATATCCAACTTTCTTTTCAACAGGCACATCCAAGTTGCCGTAGATGGACATTCCTTCATCCTCTACAAGATTAACGCTGGAGTTTCCCAAGGATCGGCTCTATCTCCTACTATATTCATATTACACATATTAATTATCTACTAGAAGCCACTAATAACTCGATACACGGTTTTGCAGATGATAGCAACATACACTGTTATTCCTAGATATTCTGGAAGAGGACAGAAGATCCACAACGGCTTCTCTCAATCAAGATTTGAGAATCGTAGACGAGTGGGGAAGAAAGAATCTTGTTAATTTCAACGCTTCCAAGACAAAGACATGTGGCCTATCCAACAAAAGGTAAACATACGATTCATCCATCACAATGAACGATCAGACTTTAGTAGCAAGAGACTCCATTATGCTGGTTGGTATAACGATTTTCCAGGCCTTACTTTGAAACGAACAGCAACTGCAGCAGGAAAGAAGTTTGGCTTTCTTTTCAGAGCACAGAAATCTTTCTCTCCATCCAACTTAGCTACTCTTTATTAAGCCCAAATACAACCTAAACTTGAATACTGCTCGCATGTATGGGGATCGACTCAAGGCTCAGAGTTCTTGATGCAATACAGAGAAGAACAATGCGACTAATAAACGACAACAGTATCACCAAAAAATTTAAATGCATGGCTGAAATGATTAGAAGCTATAGCTAAAGATTTGCAGGTGCGAGTCCTGTTGGATGTGACATCGATTTCTCCTTAATATATTTTTTTGTTTGTATAATGTGTAAATATAAAAATCTCATGAGTGATATCTCAAAATAATTAGTTTATCTTAAAGAATTTTCTGGAAATGCGTTTCGTCAATTTTTGATTAAGACAATGTTGAAAAAGTATCTATATGAAAAAGATCTCGTCCTTAAGACATCAAAAGATTACCTACTCTCAAAAATTATTTGAATGCCTTTGTAGATGCCATTTAAAAATAACACAAAAATTTATTCAGCGATTACCATAAGAGATGTCCTTATTTTATACACTGTTAATTTTTATTGGTAATGAGATTCGCAATTTTCAGCAGAAAATGAACGATATGAAATAAAAAAATAACTTTTACAAAATTCTGTAGATAAGATATATTATTTAACAAGTTAAACTTGTAAAGTTCATAATGCCTTCGCAGACCAAAATTTCTGGATTTTAACAAATCCCAGATTTGACCTGTTGTTTCAACACCATAAATTTTGACAAAACTTCATAATTTATTTTTAAGAGACACTTGTTTATGCAGAAAAAATATTTCTTATATTAAAATAACTTGTTACCAGCAAGTCTTTGGAAATAATAACCTAGACCTTCTGAATAGAAATTGAAAGTGGTCCACTCATGTCAAGAAGTTTTGGGCTATAAAAACGTTAAAAATTGTTAAAATGGCATCAGTGTATCATCGACTACAAAACTCACTACAATGGCTTTCAAAGTAAGTTTAATATATTTAAATATATTCATACTTAATGCTGTAGTAATAAGGACATTATGTCAAAAATAACGACTTCGGTGCTGGTTTAATTTATTATATGTTGTTAATGAATCAAAAGAGGATTATTTTTTAATTTAAAGATCCATCGTTTTTGCATTTTTAAGTACATAATATTATTTTAGTTCAATTTAAGAAGAGTTTGTACATATATATATATATATAAAGTGTAATTCAATTTGGGCATCTTTTTTGTATAAAGATTATTTGGTAAAGGAAAAGAAGGAAGTACTTAGATTTAAATTGCAATATTTCTTTAAATATTTTTTTTTGATTAAATTGGTTCTAATTACTTTTTTTTTCATTTTTTAATAATTATCCTACTGTTTTAGAATTAAATTTTCTCTTAATACGTTTATTTTTTTCTGTTATATACTAATTTTATTTATTTTAGGTTATAATCTTCACTGCTCTCGTAGCTTGCGTCAACGCTGGAGTATTGCACTCTACACCCGTAGTATCTGCATACTCCACACCTATTGTAGCACCAGCAGTTTCTAAATCTGTAGTCAGCACATACACTGCCCACAGTTCACCAGTTGTATCCAGCTACTCCAACTACGCTGCTCATGCTCCAGTTCTATCAGCTTACTCTGCACCAGTTGTAACTAACACCATCGGCACTCCATTAGTATCAGCTTACTCTTCTCCAATTGTCTCCAACTACGCTGCTCATGCTCCAGTTGTTTCAGCATACTCTTCTCCAATTGTCTCCAACTACGCTGCTCATGCTCCAGCTGTATCAGCTTACTCTTACTCTAAAACCATCGCATCACCAGTAGTATCCGCTTACTCTTCTCCAATTGTCTCCAACTACGCTGCTCATGCTCCAGTTGTTTCAGCTTACTCTACACCAGTTGTAGCTAAAACAGCTTACTCTTCTTCTCTTGTATCTGGTTACGGTGCTCATGCTCCAGTAGTATCCACTTACTCTGCCCACTCTCCAGTAGTATCCGCTTACTCTGCCCACTCTCCAGTATTATCCGCTTACTCTGCCCACTCTCCATTAGTATCCGCTTACTCTGCCCACTCTCCATTAGTATCCGCTTACTCTGCACACTCCCCAGTATTATCTGCATACTCTGCCCACTCTCCTGTACTATCTGCTTACGCTACTCCTTATGCCAACGGTTGGTAAATGTTTTTGTAATCCGATGTTATTTATTTTTTGTAAATAAAGATATCAGTTAAATTTATTTATTGTGTTTAATATTTTATAACCAGAAATTTAGATCGTTCTTCACCAAAATAGAAACCTAATTTTGTTCTAGAAATATTACGATAAAAAACGTTAAAAAAACTTTAGGTACAATTTCAACTAAATTTAAAAGTAAAAATAGTTTGTATATACCTTAAGTTATTGGTACTTGTTTAAGATGAGCTACTTGCTTAAAGTTTTTATGGCGCCTCTACACAATCTGCGATTAGAGACAATTAACCACTATCATAATCGTCTCTAGTTGTCCATCATATATTGGTCATGATTGCAACGATGCGATGGGTAACTTTAGTGCAATGTCATTACACCAAAATAAAATAAAATAAAAATGAAAAAATAACAACTTGTATTACTGCAGCAAAAAGAAATACATCTGACTTTTTTTAAATATCAAAAATAATAATCAATCAAACAATTTGTTTCGCTTTTTTTATCAACGACGATCCACAGTGTTGGCAACGGCGATCTTCCATATTTTCTATACTGGTTGAGATTATTTTGCTATCCATACGAATAATCTCATAAAGCTCTTCAAAAAGAAAATGAATCTAAATCAGTGATTATTAAATCACTGAAAAAGAAAAGAAGAGACCAAATGATCGCCAATGATTGCATATAACTAAAAATCTTTAAATAAAGAAACTTTGTGTGCTCGAAAAAAGCACGAGCACCACAAATACTCCCCCCATAAAAAAAGAAATTGATATATATAAATCAATGAAAATTATGATTAAAAAATAACTAAAAAACTAAATTATTAATAGAAAACGTGACTTTCTTTTTCTTGGTTGGCACCTGGGTGCTATCAATTTGCTCATTTAATAAAAAAGCTGGTTTAGTCATGTCAATGTTAACACTTATTTCGCGATTACCTTTTAAAATTTTAAAAACTTTATCACTTCTAGAAACCCCTTTGAAAGGACCGTCGTACGGTGCTGTGAGGCTTGGTTTAATACCCGGAACTTTTAAGAAAACGAATTCTAAATTTTTAATTCTGGATGAACAAATGTTTTTGCTGAACCATGTCTTTGTACTTGAGATGGTTTAATGTTATTAAAAATTTCACGAAGTTTAATTAAAATAGGATAAATATCTACATTTTCTTTAGAATTATTAAAGAATTCACCAGGAATACGTAGCGTTTGTCCATAAACAAGTTCTGCGGGTGAACATTGTAAGTCCTCTTTGATTGCAGATCGCAAACCTAAAAGAATCAAAGGCAATTCATCTTTCCAAGAATTTGAAGTTAGTTTTGACACAAGAGCTGATTTAAGAACGAAACGTGGAATATATTGATTTATTAGAGTTCTAATAATATTTTCTGATTCAATATTCCGAAGTGGGTAAACTTCTATCCACCTAGTAACTCTATCAATGACTGTGAGTACGTAAGTGCAACCTTTTGAAGGCTTCAATGGACCTACTAAGTCAATGTGAATATGTTGAAATCTGCCTTCAGGGACGTTAAAATCTCCTAGACTAGATTTGGTGTGTTTGAAAATTTTTAATTTTTGGCACTGAATACATGATTTCGTCCAAAGATTAATGTTTTTATTCATATGAGGCCAGAAGTATATGTTTTTAATTGCTTTGATTGTGGCTTTAATGCCTAAATGAGCTACGTTATGTACTTTAAGAAAAGAACTGTAACGTAAACTTCGAGGATATATAATACGTTGTTTATTAGTAGAAGTTTCATACCAAATTTTGAAATTATGTGTTTCAACTTTAATTTGTTTGAGGAAAACCTTATTGTTTCTTCTTTGGTTTGAAGAATTTTGTTTTTGTAAAAGATTAGTTAATTCTATATCTGAATTTTGTTCGTTAAATATATCTTGTAAAGTGAAATTAATATTATCGATTTGATCGTGCTCAATTCGGCTAAGAAAATCTGCAACTTCAACGTTTTTGCTGCCTACGTATTTAATTTTGTTAGTAAATTGTAGAATATATTCAAAATATCTAAATTGGCGTGGTGATTTTTCTGATTTCGAAAAAATTGCTTTTTCTATAGGTTTGTGATCTGTAAAAACATGGAAATCTACGCATTCTAACATCTAACGAAAATGTTTAATGGACTCATAAATAGCAAAAAGTTCTTTGTCAAAAACACTGTAGTTTTGTTGACTTTTGGTTAATTTTTTAGAGAAATATGCTAAAGGTTGTCTAACATCTTGAATAACTTGCTCTAAAGTACTACCTATGGCTGTTGAGCTAGCGTCTGTAGTTAAGATCAATTTTGCTCCTTCTTTAGGATGATTAAGCAAAGATGCTTTAATTAACATTTCTTTTGCTTTTTTAAAACATTCTTGGAATTCTTTTGGCCAATTTTCAATATTTTTAATCTTGTTTGCATTTAAATAATTAATGAATTCGTGTAAAGGACTTAAGATTTTTGCGAATTGAGGTACAAATTTATGATAAAAATTAACCATTCCTACAAATCTTTGTAATTGTTTGCAAGTTTTTGGAATTTCGTAATCTGAGATAACTTTAACTCGTTCATCAGATGGCAAAATTCCTTCTGCAGTGATAGAATGACCTAAAAAGTTAACCTTAGTAACTCCAAAAATACATTTAGATGGTTTGACATTAATGCCAAATTTTTCTAACCTTTCAAATAAAATATCTAGATGATGTAAATGTTCTTGTTCATTTTTGCTAAAAATTAAAATGTCATCTAGGTAAACAAGCAAAAAATCTAATCCTCTGGTGACTTCATTAATAAATCTTTGAAATGTATTACCAGCATTACGTAATCCAAAAGGAGTACGTAGAAATTCGAATGCACCAAATGGAGTAGTAATTGCTGTTTTGTAAATATCTTCTTCAGCCACGGGTATTTGATGATACGCTCTTACTAAGTCGATTTTTGAAAAAATTTGAGGTCCGTAAATTTTTAAATTAACGTCAGAAATCAACGTCAATGGATAACGTTCTGGAATTCTTTGTTTGTTAAGAAAACGATAATCACCGCAGGGACGCCAATCTGCAGAGTCCTTCTTAGGAACCATATGCAATGGTGACGTCACTGAAGATGATGATGGCCTGCAAATACCTAAGCTTGGGTTTAGCTCGGGGTCAGCTTGAGTTCAGCTTGGGTTCAGCTTGAGTTCAACTCGGGGTCACCAATATTTTAGTGCAATGGTCATTACACCAAATTAAAATAAAATAAAAATGAAATATAACAACTTGTATTACTGCAGCAAAAAGAAATACATCTGACTTTTTTTAAATATCAAAAATAATAATCAATCAAACAATTCGTTTCGCCTTTTTTTATCAACGACGATCCACTGTCTTGGCAACGGCGATCTTCCATATTTTCTATACTGGTTGAGATTATTTTGCTATCCATACGAATAATCTCATAAAGCTCTTCAAAAAGAAAATGAATCTTAATCAGTGATTATTAAATCACTAAAAAAGAAAAGAAAAGACCAAATGATCGCCAACGATTGCATATAGGTAACTAAAAATCTTTAAATAAAGAAACTTTGTGTGCTCGAAAGAGGCACGAGCACCACAGTAACTTATCGTTAACTACTTGATTTACAGTTTCCTGCTAATCAATTGTCATTTCAGTAAAACGTTTATCAAACAGATGTCAAAGATAATAACAGTTTAATACTATTATGACGTTTTACAGAGTCTTTGAGAATCAAAGAACATATAGACCGTTTACTAAGAACCAACAACTACTTTCCTGGCGATTTGCCTCGACGGACATTTAATTACAGTTCAAAGTTAAACGGGGTTAGTATATCTCGAAGACTCTGTAAAACGTCATAATAGTATTAAACTGTTATTGTCTTTGACATCTATTTGGTAACTTATCGGTTTTTCAAGACACATCAAAGCGAATTCGCCCTATTAAGCGAGTTGCGCCATGTGACACTATACGTCGAGGTCCAATTGTCTGTCAGTGACGTCATTGTGACGTAAATGCAAGCAGAACTAATGCGAGGTTCGAATGAATGCTAGTTGCCATGTTTAACTTAGTTAGACTTACTATCTTTGTCTTATTAACGTGCAATGGAGAGACATACTTTCAAGAAAAATGTCAAGTGGCACTAGCGCACTAGCGCACTTAATAATGTTGTCCACTGTGTTGACATTTTTCTTAAAATTATCTCTTTCTATGGCGCGTTAATAAGACAAAGATAGGAAGTCTTTCTAAGTTAAACATGGCAACTAGCATTCATTTGAACGTCACATTGCTTCCGCTTGCATTTACGTCACAATGACATCACTGACAGACAATTGGGCTTCAAGGTGTAAACTACTTGCTTAATCAAAACGTTAGGAATATAATTTTTCTCGTAGAAGGTGTTGCACAATGATAAAAATGACAAATTATCGAAATAAATGTTTTATAAATGCGTAGTGCCTAACGTTCGAAAAGCCACTAGAATATTCGAAGATTGTAAGAACGGCCTGTCGCGACTCACTCACCTTGTGGGCGACAGGTCCGGACCGGCTAGTAACAATATCTTAATGCTGCGTCTACTTTATGATCATCATAAGCCGTTTAGAACTATTTTGTTTTTTATTACTTTTTAGGTATATTCCTCGTTTTATTCTTCTGCGTTTTAACCTCCCAGACTCTATTCTCTGTAACATAGTTTTATGTCCATACTTAAATTAATGTGTCAATCAAACTCATTCACGCTTACATTGAGTTATTGTCGAGATGTAGATATAATATTTAATGGATTTGAAGACGTATCTGTTTTAAGAAGTCGGTTGAGACGTACTTTAATTCTGATCTCATTGTAGATTCGTTGAAGGAGTCCCTGAAGACTGATAAATTATATGACGATTATAGAGTATACGAGTACAATAGACTTTAAAGAAACTTTGAAGAATTTTTGTTGTTTAAAAGTTAAAAGAGAGTACAGTAAGCCAGCTGATTTTAAAAACCCCAAGTTAGAATGTTGTTCAACTTTTTCTGTACCTACTAGAATGTTAAGCTGATTTAAATTTGTGAATTATTAGCGTTAAGATGAATACATGACTATTTAAGATAAGTACACTAGTACACAACTGGGAAGTGTATAGGGTGAAAAGGAGAAGACCAAGGATTGAGCTTTGTGGAACTCCGTTAAGAATATTTAGTTTACTAAATTCTTGTTCATTGAGCTTTACAGACTACAGCTGCCCCACCAGATAACTCTTCCTCTTAAGACAAGCATCAGCGCTAAATCCGAAGTATTCCAGAATTGCTAAGAGTAACTTATGATTAAGCTTTAAGAACAACAGTACTACAGCTACGATTTCTGAGGAATCCTGATTATATGAATGGTAATATGTCGTGTATTTCAGCATAACTAGATATTTGGTCGGGTATTTCAGCATAACTACATGTTTGAAAGTCCAAAACCCTCTTTAAGATCTTTGACATGGTTTGTAGAATGTTTATGAGCCGAAGATCCTTGAGTTCGTTAAGATTTGATACTTTTGTGATTGGGAGTAGAAATGAACTTTTGCATAGATCAGGAAACGTACGTGTTTCAATACAGGAATTAACTAAGTGTAAAGCTATTGGCAATATATGTGGACAACAACAGTAAGTATAGCTAAGCAGTTTAATTTCAATACCATCTGTACAAATGGCCTTAGATTTTATTGAGATGAGTCCTTTTTTATGTTAATAATGCCAACTAAAGAGAAATTAAAGGCGCCTGTAGTACTTTTTTTTCTTTGAAGGCAAAAATGTAAGGAATCTAGATCAGAACTTTTTAAACCAGTCCCATTAACATTATACTTAATATTTTCCACGTTGTCTTGCGTGGCTGGACTGTATTTACAGGTTTACAGTATATTTTTGGGATGATAAGCTTACAAACAGAAAATGACATAATATACAAATCGAAAAAGTCACATCCGGTTACGCCTCTAACCACTTCAGCCACAGATGCAATAGGAGTTAGTCAGCAATTTGATGATCTTGATTTAACTCAAAACCTATATGACACTTATTCAATTCCTTCTTAAGCGCATAAGTGAGAGAGAGACATATTATTTGTCAAATCTGATACATCAAACTCCAAATCACTTTTTTGTGTCTTGTCTTGTTTTTTTTATTCGGTTAGGTGAGCGGAAGCATAGGTTTTCAGTAAATTTTATTAGTTAGAGATACGAGTATCTTTCATGGAATTTTGAAAATATTAAAATTTTAACAGAGAAAAATTACAGGAATATCAAAAAACAAATGTCACATCCGGCTAGACTCGAATATCCAAACTTTACCTAAAGCCGGTAAAGCCTCTAATCACTTTAGCCACAGATACATAAATGCGCGTAAGAACGATTAAGTAAATGCCCTGTGTGACAGGAATTGAATTAAGATTAAATCGCCAATTAAATTTTAATGCATTTGTGGCTAAAAAGGTTAGAGGCTGCAGCTAAACAAGTTCGAGTTCTGCTGGATGTAACATTTTTTCGTTTTTCCTTAGTGTCATTTTTTATTTGTATAATGTGTAAATTTCAAAAAACCCATGAGACATATCTCTAAATAATTAGTATATCTTAAAGAATCTTCTGGAAATGCGTTCCCATTAATTTTTTGTTAAAAAAATTTTGAAAAAGCACCTATATGAAGAAGATCTCGTCCTTAAGATATCAAAAGAATGGCTGATTATTTTTAACAATTATTTGAATTCCTTTATAGATGGTCTTAAAAATAAAACAGACATTTTATTCAGCAATTATTCGTATTTTTTTTGCAAAAATATGAAATAAAATTATATCTTCTATAACATTCTGTAAAGTATATAATTATTTAACAAGTTATTCTTGTACAGTTCAAAATGTCTTCGGAGGCCAAAATTTCTGGTTTTTAACAAGTTCCAAATTTGACCTCTTGTTTCAAACACTATAAATTTCCAAGAAACTTTATTATCCATTTTTATGAGACATTTATTTGTATAGAAAACATATTTCTTACATTAAAATAACTTGTTAGCTGCAAATCTATGGAAATAATAACCTAGACCTTCAGAATAGAAATTGAAAGTGGTCCACTCACGCGAAGAAGTTTTGGGCTATAAAAACGTTAAAAATTGTTAAAATGGTATCAGTGTATCATTGACTACAAAACTCACTACAATGGCTTTCAAAGTAAGTTATATAGATTTAAATATATTAATTCTTAATGGTGTAATAATAACGATATTATTTCATAAATATAGACTTCGATGCAGGTTTAATTTAATTTAGGTAAAGATGCATTACTGAATATTATTTTTGTAGAATTTAATAAGAGTTAGTACGTTATAAAGTGGGCATCTTTTTTGTATAAACATTCTTTTGTAAAGTAAAAGAGAAAGAAGGAAGTAGATTTAAATTGCAATATTTCTTCAACTTTAAATAATCTTTTTTGATTTACTTCACAATTTTTTTCATTCTTAATAATTATCCTTCTGTTTTAGAATTAAATTTTCTCCTAATACGTTTATTTTTTTTCTGGTATATACTAATACTGTTTATTTTTAGGTTATAATCTTCACTGCTCTCGTAGCTTACGTCAATGCTGGAGGATGGGACTCCACACCTGTAGTATCTGCATACTCCACACCTATTGTAGCACCACAAGTGTCTAAATCTGTAGTCAATACATACACAGCCCACAGTTCACCAGTAGTATCTACCTATGGCGCTGCTCCAGTTTTAACTAAAACTATTGCATCTCCAGTTGTATCCAGCTACTCCAACTATGCTGCTCAGGCTCCAGTTCTATCAGCTTACTCTGCACCAGTTGTAACTAAAACCATCGGCAGTCCAGTAGTATCAGCATACTCTTCTCCATTTGTCTCCAACTATGCTGCTCATGCTCCAGTTGTATCAGCTTACTCTTCTCCATATGTCTCTAACTACGCTGCTCATGCTCCAGCTCTATCAGCTTACTCTTACTCTAAAACCATCGCTTCACCAGTAGTATCAGCTTACTCTTCTCCATATGTCTCTAACTATGCTGCTCATGCTCCAGTTGTATCAGCTTACTCTTCTCCTCTTGTATCAGGTTACGGTGCCCACTCTCCACTAGTATCCACTTACTCTGGCTACTCTCCAGTAGTATCTGCTTACTCTGCCCACTCTCCAGTAGTATCTGCTTACACTGCACACTCTCCAGTAGTATCTGGATACTCTGCCTACTCTCCAGTAGTATCTGCTTACTCTACTCCTTATGCCAACGGTTGGTAAATGTGTTGTTAATGTATTTGTGATCCGCTTTTATTTAATTTAAGTAAATAAAGATATCAGTTAAAATCATGTATTGTGTTTTATATTTTATAACTAGAAATGTAGATCGTTCTTCACTAAAAACTAAAATGGAAGTACAATTTAATCCTAAAAATATATTACAATAAAAAATGCTAAAGAAAACTTTAAGTAAAATGAAGCTCAAAAGTTTTAACTAATTATAAAGTAAATATACCTACTTTGTATACTTATATATCAGGAACTTTTGTAACAAAGAGTAGTTATATATTGCACAAATTCAGTTTTATTTAATAACTATGTATCTATGTATATGCCTAAACACACTTGAAACATGCATTGTCATCTCAAAATTTCAGAGGTCTAGGTAGTCGGGAACTAAGTTTAAATTCGATTATAAAATTCCACGGAATGACAAAGAGAAGGACAAAGAGACAAAGAACACGGCGAAAATAAAAAACTTTCTAAAAATGAGGCCGATTTTAAAACTCTGGAGTTTTTGTGGTCGCTGAGCATAAATATGCGAGAGCATTCGGAATACTTGGTATCCGTAGAGTGCACCACCTCTTTCCCTGAAACACTGTGAAAGTTTGTTCTATAATGAGCTCAAACTCAATACTTGAGAACGAATATCGTAACGACTACAGCCCCCAAAGTACTAAGTGACTGTGATTAAAACATTTTCCCTATAGAACACTGTAAAAGTTTGTTACAGAGTTAGCACAAACTCGTTCCTCAGATTTAATGACCGCAGTGGGTAATTCTTTGAAAAATTTGTGACATAGTTAGTCCAACTCGTGTTATTCGGGGGGTTTTTAAAGTCACTGAGTACGAATATCGTGATGACTACAATTTCCGAGGTACCTAGTGACCTCAGTAGGTGGTTCAAACGTCTTCCCCTGGAACACTGTGAAAAGTTTTTTTACAAAGTTAGCCCCAACACGTTACTTAGGGGCTACAGTCCCCGAGGCAATTAATTACCGCAGTGGGTGATTCAAACGTTTTTCTCTAGAACACTGTGAAAGTTTGTTCCAGAATAAGCACAAAGTTGTCGACCATCCAGCGGGTCATTAAAACGTCTTCCTCTAGAAGACTCTAAAAGTTTGTTACAGAATTATTACTAAATCGTTCGTTGGAGGTTTTTGTCCTCGAGGTACCTAGTAACCAAAGCATGTTTTTAATATTATTAAGCTTTCAGTAAACCACCGCCGTTTATACATATTGTTATAATTTTTCTCTTCGTGGATTCGGGATAAGTGACAAACAGCAGACAAACTTAACAATTTATTGGTAAACACAAATAGATAACAATTTCTTAAACTAATTTACACAACTTTGATACAGCCGCAATTTATAAATAACGGCTATAAAATATCTCGTACAACAATCGCACTTTATCGCCAGCTATTACAATTACCATTAACCTTCCCCGCCCGAAGCGGTCCCTTTTATTTAAAATCCTTCTGAAAGCGTCTTTGAAATTAATATATCTAGAACTATCTCCAAAGTTACAACGTAAAATAACCTTTCTAGAATCGAACGCCCTCGAATTATCCGATTGATCGAAAACAAACTAGAATATTCCAAAAATTCTAAGAACTGGCGTTTGTCTAGGGCTACTTCCTGGGCGACAGGTCCGGACCGGCTTGTAACAATATTATACAGTAAAACATATTCATGCGTATACCTGATACCTACTCTTTCCCTTCATTTTTCTTTCTCTCTCACATTCCTTTCCTATGTTTTTTCTACAGTACACATTCCTTTCCTATGTTCTTTCTACAGCGATATATTCAAGCTTCGCGTGACGATGACATTACTTTACTCCAGTACAAAAAATTATGTCGTACCGAACGATAAGAAGTAGTGGATTAAAAAATTATTTACAAGAAAATTGCGAATACTTAATTTAGAATGGGAATTGTCGGATTAGAATAGGTATTTGAACCAGAATAAAGCAGCTTTACATATACCTAGCTATACACTAAATTTTTTTAACAATAAATCAATTATAACTGTCAAATACACTTTTACAGTAACTTTTAATAGTAGGTATATTGTGTGGCAAGGAGTGAAACAAGACGATTTCTGACTAGGGCAAGTGTTGACTGCCCGAGCGAAGCGTTCAACTGACAAACTCTCAGCTTCAACTAAACTCTTAATATGATTGATTATGATCAGAGCTCTATTTTACTTAGTATATATTACGTGCTGAGATAAATTGACATATCTTTCTTACTTGTTAACCGATTTAAATGAAAAAAAGTTCAGCCCATCAAAATATATTTCTGAAAACTGCATCTAAGATAAACAAACATACAGACAAACACAAAAAAATGAAAAAACATCGTTTTAGGTTTACGTATTTTTAAATATATTTGCATTGTACCTACAGACACCGATCAATTACATTTTTTTTATGTATAGATAAATATTATTTCAAATAATGTTTAGAATTTCTCTAGAAAATATAGATCGAAGATTTATTTCGTAAAGTAAACACACAAAAACAATGAATAATTTAATTTTATATAATTCATTATTATCAAGATTTGTTAAATTTTAACAGCCTAGACCTTTCAGAATCTGGAAATGAAAGTTGCGTGGTTGCGTATTTCTTACTATAAATATGTAAAAATCTGTTCAAATTGTATCAGTCTATTCAGAACTTTAAAATACATACTACAATGGCTCTTAAGGTAATCCAATTATCGTTAAATTTCTTTATATTAACAATAGGTAAACATATGAAGACATTTAGTCTTTCAAATTACCAATTAAAAGCTATTGGTGGTGGAGCAGACGTACTTTTTTACCTTTTTCACTCCTTACTTTTCAGTTTTCTTGATGTTAAAATTTAAATAATGGACAAAGGATCTTATACATTTACATTTAATTTTCAGTAATTTGCTTTTCCAACATGTCTACGAAATATAGAAGTAATTATTGCTTCTTTACTTTAAGAGATAGGTAGATTAGAAGAAGATAACTTTATATCATTTTTTTTTGTTTTTTGCCGAGAATAAATTATGTATCATTTAAATTTCTCTGGTTTCAAAGATTTAAGCTAAGCTTTTTTGACATAATACCAGAAAATATCATATCTTCTAGTATTATGATTTTTTTATTTCTTTAAGAGGTATACCTATACGCCCTTTTATCTTAAATACTACATCTTGATCTACCTGTCATCTATTAATAATTGTTAAAATTGATACCACTCATTACTCAATAAATACTGAATGCGCTTGACTTGTTTAGAATTTAATGTTTCTTTTTCTTCATCGAAAACATATCGATTGTCTTTCGTCTTGTTTAGAGATGCCTTTACTTTGTTGAGTTTTTAACTTTACCTATTGTACTTTTACCTATCTATAATCTTTATTTCAGGTTGTCTTCCTCGCTGCCGTACTAGCAACTGCTAACACTGGAATCTTAGGTGAAGCTCCAGTTGCAACTTACTCCGCTGGTCCAGTAGTTTCAGCCTATTCTTCTCCAGTACTGGCAAAATCTGTAGTATCTGCACCAGTTGTATCTACATATTCCGCACCAGTAGTAGCTCCTGCAGTTTCTAAATCTGTTGTCAGCACATACACTAACCACAATTCACCTGTAGTATCATCATATGTAGCTCCAGCCCCAGTTGTCTCCAGCTACTCTGCACCTTTAGTTTCCAGTTATGGCGCTGCTCCAGTAGTTTCTGCTTATTCTGCACCAGCTTTTTCTGCATATTCCAGAGCATTTGCTGCTCCTTTCGTTTCTGCTTATTCTGCACCAGGTGTTTCTGCTTATTCCGGAGCTGTAGCTTCTCCAGTTGTATCAGCTTATTCTGCACACCCAGCTCCAATTGTATCAGCTTATGGTGCTCATAGTCCTGTTGTATCTGCCTATTCAGCTCCATTGGCCCAACCATGGTAATATAGATAAATAAAAATTTGTATACAATTATTTATTATATATTTAAATAAATATTTCTGATGTATATGATATTTTTTATATCCTTTAAATGAACATTCAACCTTATTAGTTTTATAAGAAATTATTATAGATATACTAGCTGACTCTGCGAACTTCGTACCGCCTAACAACTAATTTGTTTTTCTCATTTTCCTTATTTTCAATATTTATGATTTTTCCTCGCTTTTTTTCATTAATTCCTAACACTAAGTTAAACTTTAATAAAAATAATTATTATTTTCGTACAAAAATTTTAGATTTGTCATAAGCTCAGGGGAATTTTAATCGGAATAGAGTGAAAAACATTCACAAAAAAGGTGATAATTGATCAGATATCGAGCGGGATGTTAAAAAATTAAATTAGTAAAATGACTAAATCAAAAATAGGGGTTGGTGATGGAAGTGTGATAATTTAGGTTTGTGCGTATTTTTTAAAGGCACATTATAAAAAAAAAATTGTCCAAAAATAAAAAAAAGGTTAGGGGTGGACGACCCTTATCACTTATCACTTAGGAGTATGAAAAATGCGTATAAAATTTTATAAAAATCGATCAAACCGTTTAGGAGAAGTATGGTAACTAATATTGTGACACGAGGTTTTTATATATTAGATTTAAATATAAAAATATACATACCTACACGAAAACAGGAGACGACCTTTCTTAGTATAGCAATATTTCAGTCATATTTTATGAGAATTTTAGAAATTTTAAGGTTTTAATATACCTTTAATAATACTCCCTTATTATTAAAGTAAGTTGAACAGAAATAAATTGTATAACTGAATCTTGTTTTTTTTATACTCTAAAAAAGTTTAATAGGTATTATAAAATACTTAATTAAACAATAAAATGTTGTAAAAATATTTTTTATATACTATTTTCGATATAATATGTCTATAATAAAAGATAAATAAATACGAAGAAACAGAAATTGGCGACTACCAAGCAAGTTTTCGCAGAGGGCGATCTGTATCTGATCAGACTGATCATTGATTGGAGTATTATAAAAGCTTGTTTAACTTTTTCTTAAAAATAGCTTTAGTCCAGTTACTTATAGTTTTACTTAAGAATTTCTTATAACGTCATCAAATCATTTATAAATTTGTGTGTTGGTAAAGAAGGAATAAATGTTGCCACCCTGGGTATGGTTGCCATCCCTTCCCGAGGGTAATAATTTGTTTACTTAAAATAAACCCGGGACTAGACAGAGGGTCAAATTTAATGCAGCAAAAGTGGTCTTAATGTTTTTACTAGATCAATATTTTTAAGGATATTCACTATTGAAAAGTGAAATTTTTCTTTAAAAAATATCTTTTTC
Source organism: Altica lythri (assembly GCA_964028335.1). Lineage (NCBI taxonomy): Eukaryota > Metazoa > Arthropoda > Insecta > Coleoptera > Chrysomelidae > Altica > Altica lythri. Next base: position 76,593,779 of record OZ034802.1, read on the forward strand.
AAAGCTTTCCTTAAGTATTTTATTAAAAAAAAATAATGAACAAAATTAAAGCTTATAAAAAACAAAGAGACTGACTTTTTAATGAATGCTGCAAGTACAATATTAATTTACTAACTATATAATTAATCTTAACAGCAATATTAAGTTGCGTTGATTAAACATTACCCATGCGCAACCCCTAGTGGGTCTTCAATGGGTTATTCTGTTTATTTAATGTACCATTTGTTTATATCATATTATCTCTTCATAAAGACTGCTACACTAACAATAAAGATATTATAAAAAGGTCGTTTTCTGTTTTCATATAAGTATAATATTTAGAGAATTTGTGAACATTTTTTTAGTACAATTATTGTAAATGAAAGGATATTAAAGTTTAATTAAAGAAAAACAAGAAATATATAATCAGATATTTATTTAAATACATAATAAATAATTATTGTATACAAATTTTTATTTATCTATATTACCATGGTTGGGCCAATGGAGCTGAATAGGCAGATAATACAGGACTATGAGCACCATAAGCTGATACAATTGGAGCTGGGTGTGCAGAATAAGCTGATACAACTGGAGAAGCTACAGCTCCGGAATAAGCAGAAACACCTGGTGTAGAATAAGCAGAAACGAAAGGAGCAGTAAATGCTCTGGAATATGCAGAAAAAGCTGGTGCAGAATAAGCAGAAACTACTGGAGCAGCGCCATAACTGGAAACTAAAGGTGCAGAGTAGCTGGAGACAACTGGAGCTGGAGCTACATATGATGATACTACAGGTGAATTGTGGTTAGTGTATGTGCTGACAACAGATTTAGAAACTGCAGGAGCTACTACTGGTGCGGAATAGGTAGATACAACTGGTGCAGATACTACAGATTTTGCCAGTGCTGGAGCTGAATAGGCTGAAACTACTGGACCAGCGGAGTAAGTTGCAACTGGAGCTTCACCTAAGATTCCAGCGTTAGCCGTTGCTAGTACGGCAGCGAGGAAGACAACCTGAAATAAAACATTATACATAAGTGAAAGTAAAATAGGTAAAGTTAAAAACTCAACAAACAAAAAGGTTCTCTAAGTAGTAGGAAAGACACTCGAAACGATTTCGAGAAAGAAAAAGAAGCATTAGATTCTAAACAAGACAATCGCATTCAGTATTTATTAAGAAATGAGTGGTATCAATTTTTACCATTAATAGTCCACAGGTAGATTAAAATCCGGTAAGAAAACGTAGTTAAAACAATGCACATATTCTAGATTATCTAAAAGAGTAGTGAAAGCAAAAATTCGCTAAAAAAAGAACAAGATCTTGTAGTCTAAGGTAAAATGGTGTCTACACTTCTTGATGAAATTGAAACGGAGTAATACCAAAAGATAGCATGGAGTAAAAATATATTTGGAAGACTGATTTGGAATCTATAAAACCACAAAAATTTAATGATAAAAATTAATTTTTTGCACGACAAAATCGTTTATGTAAAGCTATGGTTTCTACTTTACGTATATCTTAAAGGAAAAAAATTACTTCTTTGTAGACATGTTGGACAAGCGAATTACCGATAATAAATGTAAATACACGACTAGAGTTACTTTGTTAAATCTGAATCATTTAGATAATAACATCAATAAAACTAAAGATTGATGACTAAAAGAGCTTATGCTCTATCAACATTAGGTACTTTAATAGTTTTTAATTGAAAATTTTAGAGAGTTAATATCTAATATTTTATTTATGAAAAGAAATTTAACATCAACAAACTTACCTTAAAAGCCATTGTATTAGGTAGGTATTGTTCTGAGTATAAACTGAGACAATTTTAACATATTTTTGCGTATTTATACTATAGTAGAGACGGAGCATATATGCAACCGGACTACTTTCATTCGCAGAAAGGTCTAGGCTGTTAAAATTAATTATATAAAACTAAATTATTTATTCTTTTCGATTGTCAAATAATCACTTTCTTTAAAAAATATATCTGCGATCTATATTTTCTAGGTAAGTTCTTAATATTATCTGAAATAATATCTGACCATTAGGCTATTAAATAATAATAGAAAAAACCCCTAAGGAAGTTAAAAGCGGTGGTGCTCTGAAAATGACCAAAAAGGAATAGTTTGAGTGTATTTGTAATACGTTAGGATAGTGTTTCTAGTCTAAATTCCTGAAAAGTAGAAAAATTGAAATAAAAGCTTGCTTAACTTTTCTGAAATATAAGTCCAGTAACTGAGGGTTAACCAAAGAATCTACATCGATTCGTTTAAAATTTTATGTCTTTCCGAGGAACAAGGGAGCAAGCTCATATCGAAGGTGATAAGTTTTTCACTCAAAATAAATCTAGGATTCGATGTGGGACAAATTTGATGTAAAAAATGTAGTATTAATTTTTTTAAGAATTCAATATTTTTGGAGTTATTCACTGTTGAAAAGTGGGATTTAAAGGTTTTATAAGAATAACTTAAAAAACTGTAATAAAAAAATTAAAGCTTATAAAAACAAAGAGATTGAATGAATGAATGTTATAAAAACAATGTAAACTGAATTTTGGCTGTTTCAAAAAATTATGTTTTTGGTTTTGTCCTTCAGCTTGAATATTTAACGATAACTAACGGGAAATGGGTACATTTTTTGAGAAAAATCAAAATATTTTTAAAAGAACTTGAAAATACCTTTACAAGGAGAGTTGGTAAAAGTCTTTTGCATCAAGAGTACGTAAGATATAATTAAAAAACGATAGGGTTTCTTGAATTTTTGTAAAAAACGACCAATAACACTAACGTCCTGTTCAGTAGGTCGTTTTTTTGTTCCAACATTTTTTTCTGTTGCTTAAAAAATAACAGAGATATAGTTGATTGAAGTTTGATTAATAGCGCATGAAGCACCTAACCCTTCGATCCTTCACTTCACCCTTTAAATCTGAAGATCTGCAGAATGTTTTTACATTTCTATTCCTATAACCCATTAAATTACCTGTAAAATAGATTTTTGATGCATGAGGTAGCATCAAAATTAAACGAATTATTGTCAAAAAAAAAACTTAAAAAAAAAATTAAACCTTAAAAAAGCCAGAAATAAAATCTTTATTTCTTAAAAAAATTGATAACAACTAGGCATCTGATTTCGATTTCCTTGAAGTCGGCTCCAATGGTTAACATCTTTGTAAAAGATTAGAGTTACTAACATTCGAAATCTAGATTTAATAGCTAAGATTAAAATAGAGGGTAATTTGCCATTGGAGCCGACTTCAAGGAAATCGAAATCAGATGCCATGTTTCCATTTTTTTTTAAAATAAGGCTTTTTAGTGCATTTTTTTAAGAAAGTTTAAATTTTTTTATAAAGTTTTTATTTTATCATTTTTAGTTGCTACTTGATTCATGATGTACCTACCTACTATTTTCAAAACCTTCCAAATACCGTGCAAGAGGTACTGAGTTCAACTCCCAACAATCCCGACATGTACCAATGTGACTTTTCGGAGACATAAGTAAATTGTCTAACACCTACAAACACGAAGCACATACGGTAAAGAAAACATCGTGATGAAACGTGAACTAAATTGTTTGAAATCACTAACACGCAGTGAGCAAGAGAATTGATAAAATGCTCATTCCTTCTCCTTGTGAGAAGAGGTCTTTGGCTTTAGATGGGGACAGTAACGGGCTAATTATTATGTTTTTATGTTATACATCATTATTAACATATTAACTTAACTGCAGAGTTTATTTTATTGATTTTTGTGGTATTTCCTGGAATATCTTTCACATTGATAACCAGACCTTAACCAAATTTCTATGGGACCAATGGAAAACTCTACTCTTTTGAATGCAAAAAGAATTTTTCAAATCGGATACATAAAAAAATATGGTCGAATTGATAACCTTCTCCTTTTTTGATGTCGGTTAAAAAACAAATAGTACCTACTGTTCGGAATAAATTTTGGAGTAGAGAAATGTTTCAAAGTCATTTTTTAAAAAATAAATCAATTTTTGCTTAATAAAATGTACCCATTTTTTAAAAAAGAAATCAATTCTTTCGCTGTAAAAAGGATCGGAGTTGCATCGCCCTTCCACATTTTTAGAATGATGGGCCCGACGCCTCTGAACAATTTAGAATCTTTAGATGCAACTCTAATAGTTCGAATGCATTACTACTGGCGGCAGCACATAATGAAGCACTTAATGCATTTTTCCTAAATTCCTTTTAACTGTTAGTTACAGCAGATTAAAAAAAAAATTTTTTGATCAAAAATTTTAAAATGTTATATAGAAATGTGGAAACTTAAAATTTTTTAAATCTTGCACTTAAATATCAAAGAAAAAATATGTAAATTGAATGAAAAATATATATTTTTAGCATCCACAATACTAGATTTTTTTCTCTATATTTTGGTGAAAACCAAATTTTAATTAGTTAATTAATAAAAAAGTTAGCAGGAACCTAGTAAATGAAAGCCTATAGAACGCTCTTAATAAAATGTATTCAATAAATGTTTCAAATAAGATATTGTATATTTATGGTATTAATTTTAATTTGTAATTAAACGCATAATTGCAATGTTTCAAGCTGTTACATTTTTGTCATGTTATTTTTTAAAAAGTATTTACTTTACTAGCAGCCCGCTCCGGCTTTGCACGGGGATTAAAGAAAAATAACAAAAATAAAATTTATTGGGTCAACGCTTCCCTGTAAACCATATTACATGTTGTTTTATTTTCTGGCAGCAAAATAAATTGATTTTCAGGTGCTCCGACCCGCCTTAGGCGGTTGGCCATGAGGAAAACCGATCCCTACTATTTGGAAGGTTTGACCTTGAGACTTATTATTAGTAAAAGCGAAAGATGTTTTGATAGGAAATTGAAGCGGTTTAAATGGATTTGGTAGATCAGTTGGGATCATCGGTATGCTCAGTGTATGAGCTAGTTGACCAGCTGGTGGTTCAGTTATATTGGTTGCTACAACTTAATTGTCCTTTAATTCCTTTATAAGTAGCCTCGTCCCATTGCACATGCTAAATTTGTGATATCTGTCGTGATTATGAAATAAGTTATTTTGATAAGGAATAATACCAAGATAAAAATTTTTAAAAAATTAAAAATTAGTTATTGTGACGTAACTATAACAGTTAGACATATGCTGTCGCGACATTTTTTGTAGATATTTATATATTCTTCAAAATCGTAGTACATTATTTTCTTCTATAATCAATAGTATTCTCAGCGCACGCGATGTAAGGATTTTAAGGTCATTTTTGGTTACATTAATGGCATTTTAGTAAGGATACCTATTTTTTTTTAATGAAACATATAGCCTATGTCACTCGGAAATAGTGTAGCTTGCCAACGGTGAAAGAATTTTTGAAATCGGTCCAGTAGTTTCGGAGCCTATTCATTTCAAACAAACAAACAAACAAACCTTTCCTTTTTATAATATTAGTATAGATTCAGTGTTTTTAAGGTGTTTTAAGGGTTGAAAGTTGTGACTAATCAATTTTCAGATAAAAGCAATCATATTTACCTTAAAAAAATAAACAAAATTTAAGTGGATAAAATAATTGAATTTACGTTTTTTCTAGTTTTTTCAATAAGGGGTAGTTTTCACCCGTTAAAAAAAAAGCTCATGTAAAGCTTATATAACTTTTTAAGTAACAGATAAGCTTAATTTTAAATTTTCAGCAAAATCGATGCAGTAATAAAGAATTCAGAGGTATATCCATATTTTAGCCCCAGTTAATGAACGACTCCATTTAATACGGTCCCAAAAAAGTATTTATATATTTTTTTAATTTTATGTTTTGCGAATTTGTAAGTAAATAATGTAAAATTAAAAACTATACACAAACAATTAAATTGGAGTTCTCATACAATAACTAATTGAGTTTTTCCGTGGAGTGTTTTCAGCTGCCTTCTTACAAACCCCCCAAATAGTTGCTGAAAATTAAAAAATATTCTTCAAAAGACCTTCAAATATGTAAAACTAGTTAAAACTGGAAAACTATTTAAAAAATACTACAAAAGGTGTATACAAAACTTTAAAAAAATTAAAAGAGATGTATCTACAAATATTTTTCAAAAAAACCTTCAAAAATGAAAAAATAGTTAATAATGGTAAAAACTGACGAAAATCTTACAGAATTTATTCAGCGATAAGAAAAATGATAAAAACTGTAAAAGAAAATATAAATTAAAAAAACAAATACTAAAGCGTAAAAAAATTAAGAATGGATTTTAGAAAATCATAAAATATATTTATGAAGAACTATAAAATTGGTTAAAGATAGAAAAAAGAATGATTTGAAATTACTGGCAAAATTCTTATAAAAAAAAATTGTAAAGAAAATGAAAAGTGGAAAAAAAATAGAAAATAACTCACAAAAATACTTAAATTTGATAAAACAACAAAAAAAAAATCGTAAAAAATATTAGAAACAGACTATCAAAATTGTTAAAACCGTCAAAAATAGACAAAACCCTTTAAAATATTTGTAAACTCATAGTAAATTGCTACATGTTTTTAAAAATTGAAAAACCCTTTTTACTACTACTTATAAAATTAAACAAAATTAAAACGTCATTTTATCATTTCCAAAAGAAATTTTATTGTTACAAATAAATAACACATATATTTACAAATCGGTCAAATTTTAAATAATCAGTCTACCATTCGTATGCAGTTCCCAAACCAGTGAAGGTGGTATGAGCTACAACTGTAGCTGGGGAGTAAGCAACAGCAGCCTTAGATACAACTGGACCATGAGCTACAACTGGAGCTTGAGCAGCATAAGTAACTGGTGCAGCGTAAGTTTTGGTAACTACTGGACCTGGAGCAGCATAGGCAACTGGAGCATGGGCAGCATAGGCAACTGGAGCTTGAGCAGTATAGGCAACTGGAGCAGCAACAGTTTTAGTGAACACTGGAGTTTGAGCAGCATAGGCAACTGGAGCAGAAACAGTTTTAGTGTACACTTGAGCTGGAGCAGCATAGGTTTTAGCGATAAGAGGAGCTGGAGCAGCGTAGGTGATTGGAGCTGGAGCAGCATAAGTGGCTACTGGTGCTACAGCTTTAGCCAACACTGGTTGAGCATGGTGAATGTATGAGTGGCTGACAGAAGGAGCTGAAGAGTAAGCTACTGGAGCGTAAGTTTTGGTAACTACAGGAGCAGATGAGTAAGCAACAGCAGGAGCGACATGAGCAGGAGCAGCATAAGCTAAATGTGCAGGTGCAGCATAAGTAGCTACAGGAGTCAAAGCATCGTTGGTGATACGAGTATCATATTTCCTAACGCTAGAGAAAGCACTGTCGATAGCTTTGGAGTAATGAGAGATTGATTGTGCGCCTCCTAGAGAACGTTCCACACTCTGGTGAGTAGCTCCATAGGTAGGAGCATGAATAGCTACAGGAGAAGATGCATAACTTGTTACTACAGGACCAGCGTGTTCTACCGCGTAAGGTGCTTGATGGATGTAAGAGGTGCTGACAGATGGAGCAGCAGAGTAGGTTGCTACAGCAGGGGTACCAACAATTCCTGCATTGGTGTAAGCCAATAAGCTGACAAAAACGAAGAACTGCAAATAAAAATATATATACATAAATAATTTTAGTAGTTTACGAAATTAGTATAAAGTAGTAAACTTAATCTTAACTAAAGAGTATAGAAATAGGTTGGTTTAATAATTTTAAGTATTTTGTTTAAAGAATCAAATAATTGTATTAATATTATAAAAGTAACAAAAAATGTCGGCATATTTATTTGGAGAAACAAAGATTATTAAATACATAGTGAATAAAATAAGAAGTACCTAATGAAAATTGAAAAAATACAAATGAGAAAGATAAAGTGTTTTCAAATGTTATAAAAAATCATAGAATATTCATTCTTTTTAATAAAATTATAAGTTCTGTTAATAATCTTTAAATCACAAATTGTTTTAAATTATTTAGGATAAACTATATTCTTACTTTAAAAGCCATTGTATGATGTACTGTACTGGATTGTAAGTAACTGATGCTTATCGGATAAACTCATCGATTTTTATAGTAGCCCAAAATTACATAATTTTTTCCCAGGTGGAGTACCAAATGTGATCCACTTTCGCTCTCGTTGAAGGTCTGGGTTAGGGCGTGCCACTTTTTGAACTCGAATTTGTTTCAATGAGATCCACCAAATTAAAGCTTACAGAGACGTATTGTATAAGAATAACAAGTTATCTTTTCACAAAATTTAACACATAGAGTGACAGTAAATAATTAGAAATTATAGATAATGTAAAGTCAATTCTAACCATGCAGAGGATAAATAGAAAGTTTCTTATTTCTAGAATGTGCTCTCAAAGAGATTGTTAAGAAAAATATAAAATAATAGTTTTTTTAGAAAATTTGGTAGTGTTTTATTGGGGTGCAATAAAACAAAAGATTTTTTCACAAAACTCAAAAATACTTTTTCAGGTGCACCTGATACAGACTGATGCAACTTTCGGTTTCAAAAATTTTGTTAATTAACAATAGCATAACTAATGGAAAAATACGTAAACAATTTTATTTCGCGCGGATTATTGTTTATCTACTTATTCAGAAGGTACGTGAATTTTTTCATCCATACTAATATTATAAAGAGGAAAGGTTTGATTTTTTGTTTGTTTGTTTGAAATGAATAGGCTCCGAAACTACTGGACCGATTTCAAAAATTCTTTCACCGTTGGCAAGCTACACTATTCCCGAGTGACATAGGCTATGTTTCATTTAAAAAAAAATAGGGATCCCTACTAAAATGCCATTAATGTAACCAAAAATGACCTTAAAACCCTTACATCGCGTGTGCTGAGAATACCAGCCTCACGGTCAAACCTTCCAATTAGTAGGGATCGGTTTTTCTCATGGCCAACCGCCTAAAGCGGGTCGAGTTCCTGAAAATCAATTTATTTTGTTGCCAGAAAATAAAACAACATATAATATTGTTTACAGGGAAGCGTTGACCCAATATATTTAGTGGCGAGGAAAGGTTTGTTTGTTTGTTTGTTTGTTTATTTGGAATGAATAGGCTCCGAAACTACTGGACCGATTTGAAAAGTTCTTTTACCTTTGGCAAGCTACACTATTCCCGAGTGACATAGGCTATAATTTATTTTCAAAAAATAGGGATCCTTACTAAAATGCCATTAATGTAACCAAAAATGACCTTATAATCCTTACATCGCGTGCGCTAAGAATACTAGCCTCAAGGTCAAACCTTCCAATTAGTAGGGATCGGTTTTTCTCATGGCCAACCGCCTAAGGCGGGTCGAGCACCTAAAAATCAATTTATTTTGTTGCCAGAAAATAAATCAATATGTAATATTGTTTACAGGGAAGCGTTGACCCAATATATTTAGTGGCGAGGAAAGGTTTGTTTGATTGTTTGAAATGAATAGGCTCCGAAACTACTGGACCGATTTCAAAAATTCTTTTACCGTTGGCAAGCTACACTATTCCCGAGTGACATAGGCTATGTTTTATTTTCAAAAAAAATAGGGATTCTTACTAAAATGCCATTAATGTAACATGTAACCAAAAATGACCTTAAAACCCTTACATCGCGTGCGCTAAGAATACTAGCCTCAAGGTCAAACCTTCCAATTAGTAGGGATCGGTTTTTCTCATGGCCAACCGCCTAAGGCGGGTCGAGCACCTGAAAATCAATTTATTTCGTTGCCAGAAAATAAAACAACATGTAATATTGTTTACAGGGAAGCGTTGACCCAATATATTTAGTGGCTTTTGTTATTTTTCTTTAATCCCCGTGCAAAGCCGGGGCGGGCTGCTAGTTCTTTAATATTGATATTTAATATATTTAAATAATTTTTTTGTTTACCGTGACTGAAATACGGGGCGCGCGAGAACGCCAAACACCCCGTTTTAGCAATGACTTTAGGGCTCTGTTAAAATTATAAATATTGGAGAGATACCGTTACGGGAGTACGGACTTATTCTTGTGAAATTTTCTGCTCTTTTCAGATCTTTTTTCAATTTCAAAAATATTTAATTGTTTTCGAGATTTTTCAAAAAAACCAAAACACTGTTTTTTCACTCTTTTGTTTATAACTATTGCAATTTTTTTGAGCGCATTTTCAACTTTTTCAACAAGTCAATACCAATCGAATGACACCAAAATCATAATTTTTAGTGCCCTCTGTGAGAATTTCTCAAAAAAGTTACTTCTTGATTAGATTATTAGAGAGAGACTTGAAAAATGTTTGCAAAATGTAAGAAATTTTAAGAACACTTTACAAATGTTGAAGAGATATAATTAATATTAGAGAAACTTAAGGAAAAATAAGATCAATTGAGAAAAATCGAAAATTCCTAGGAAATTGTAGATAATGGCGAATTTAGGAAACATTGAATACTTCGGGAATGTTGACATGGGGTTAGGAAAGTTTGAGGAATGTTTAACGAAAAAACCAAAGGAATGAGAAGGAAACATGAGGATTATTGATAAAAATCAACGATTCTTAGGGAAACTGCAGCAAAAGTACAAGATGCAGCAAACATAAAGGAGCATTGAGGAATATTCGTGAGACTAAAGGTGTACCTTAAGGAGACTTACCTTACTTAAGTCTTACTGGTGACGAGAGCAAGTTGTATAGATTGCTACATTATTCCCTGAAATGATGACGTTTTGGATAAATCTGGTACATACCTAAACAGAGTATGGCTAGAAGATATAAATAAAATAACTGAAATATTAGCTGCTCTTTGGAAATATTTCCGGAGATATTTCCGGAGGTGTTTAGAATAACAACCCGATTTTGTTTACAAAATTGTCCTTACTTGAATAACATGTAATGCGAATATAAAATGTGTGAATCTGACACCGAATTCGAAGTTCGAGAAACTTATAAGAACTTTTTGAAAATTTTGATTTTTTTTTTTTAGAAAAGATACAAACAAAATATATTAAATGACAATAAGAAGAAACTGAAAAAATGTCGCATCCAGCAGGGCTCGAACCTGCAACTTTCAGCTCTATACGCTGTCGCTCTAACAACTAAGCTATGAATGCCTAGCCATTAAATCGTTTTCCTGTCATTAAATTCAAGTCATGTCACATGTGACACTTACTCCCTTTCTCCCTAAGCACATATAGCATGAAGTTAATGTGAGAGATTTTTGTCAAATCGACAATTTGAACATCAAACTCTAAGTCACTTTTTTATGTCTTGTCTTATAAGAACTATTTTATTTCAGATAATGGTAACTTATCTTATATTTTTATCTAAAGTAATAATGAATAATACAATAAAGAATTTTAAATATAAATATAAAGTGCTCTTCCAATCTACTCCCAAGCTTCTTGGCGAATATGTCGATCGCGATATTTACTTGATTTTTGATTATGTCTCACTTGATGTTCTCGCACCTCTTCTATTAAAACTTTATCCATATTCCTTGATGAGATGAAAACTGCTAAAATCGCTCACGGAGACAAAATATGTACAAGCGCAGAAAAAAAACGTGAAATCACATGTGAGCCCCGTGAAGTGACATGATATATACGAAGTGACTTTAGTGTGGTTTTCGATCATAACGAACCATGCAAAACAATATTGCACAGTTTTTGGCCGTGACGTGAGGTCACTTAAGCTCACGTGACGTGATAGTAGCCTGTGTCTGCCGTAAGTGTCACATGTGACATGAATTGAATTTAACTCGCATATTTTTAAACGATACCACAAAGTTGTATAAAGTAACAAATTTCTAAAAACGAGTTTACTTTGGTTTTACTAATGTATTTTTACAAAAGCTTCCACTGGTTTTTAATGATACTTTCAACTTCAATTTATATCTAATGAGACGTTAAAAGTACCTATTAAATGGATTAAAAAAAAAAGGATTTGCGTTGCTGAAAAAATTATTTAATAGAGTAAAAATTCTTAAACCACTGCTGCATGAGTGGTAATCACCACATTACAGTAACTTTAATTTGTTTATATAATACTATTTGTTGCATCTACATTAAAAAGAAAAAGTGGGTATCACATAAATCAAATGAAATGGCTCAATAAGCTGTTCCCAAACTATGATTAACTGTTATGAATTAGAATCTATCAATGAAAACTGTATCAATTAGAATTACAAATGCAGACATAAATGCTTTCGTAATCTGAATTCGATGATTTCATTGACATTTAAACTTGTCCGGTAACTCTTTGTTGTAGGGCGGTCCAGAGATGTATTCAGCACCGGAAAGGATTGAATTTATGTTTATGTATACATATTCAATAATTGAAGGTCGATGTAACCATGAGATTATTAAAATTAGGTCAACTGTGGCTTAAAGGTGTTTTTTGTTTACAATTTAAGATTTATAAAATAAAATTTGCATTTTAATTAAAATGTTTAGGTACCTTTATTTTAATTTTATTATTTTAGGCGAAGAAATAAAGCACTAAACCTACCAATTTCTTAAAGTAAGTCTGATCTGGATGCAACTTTTTGCATGGAAACGCTGATAGCTTTTCAAGAAGACCATGCCTGGAGAAGAACTGAAAGTTCTGCGAACGCCAAGAAACAAAAGACGGATGGTGCATACCCTGATCACGAATGTGCAAATGTTACGCTAGAAACTGTTCGGCAGATTACGGCTACCCCTGATGACGGACTAACGAAGAACAAGGTGAAAGATCCACAAAGTCAGGATCAAGAACTGAAGGTAATCCGAGATTGGTTTAACAAAGGAGCAAGGCCGCAGTGGCAGGAGGTCGCGAAATATGGTCAACCAGTTAAGGGAAGTGGGAAAGCCCAGATGGAAAACTGGTCCGTTAACAGATAGTTCTTCCAAGAGCATGCGTACCAGACGTGATCAAAGAGCTCCATGATAGCCGTTCCGGAAGACACTTTGGAGTGAATAGGACATTGGCCAGAGTACGTGAAAGATACTACTGGGTAAACAGCCGCCAGGATGTGGAAGAGTGGTGCAAGCGCTGTGATATGTGTTCCTCGAAAAAGGGTCCTAAAACGAGGCTTAGGAGAAAACTAAAACAATACCTATCAGGATGTCCATTTGAAAGGATGGACATACTAGGACCACTTCCCGTGACAACATCTGGCAACAAATACTTGATGGTCGTAATGGATTACTTGTCGAAATGGCCTGAAGTTGTTGCTGTACCCAACCAGGAAGCCAAGACTGTTGCGGAAGCCCTCCTACAGAATTTGGTTGCACGACATGGAGTACCCCTCGAAATCCACTCAGACCAGGGTCGTAACTTCGAATCAGATGTTTGGAAGGAGATGATGAATCTACTGGGGATTAAGAAGACTGGGACTATAGCACTACATTCTCAGTCGGATGGTATGGTTGAGAGACATAACCGAACCATCGGTAATTACTTGTCAATGTTCGTAACAGAAAATCAAAGAGATTGGGATACGCTAATACCTCTCTTTTTGTTGGCATATCGAAGTTATCAAGATGAAGCCACCTGTTACACGCCTTCCATGTTACTTACTGGTAGGGAATTGAGACTGCCAATCGACTTAATTTTTGGAAGACCAACGGATGAAGAAGTCGAGGAAATGACGCTGCCTGACTACGTTGAAGACCTAAAGGAAAGGTTAAGGGGTGTCTGCCAGGTCAAAACTGCAGATGACAAGTGACAGGATAAAGGTCAGATTTGACAAAAAGTCGACGCCAATATCCTTTAACCAAGGCGATGCAGTATGGTTATACCAACCACAGAGAAGAAAAGGATATTGCCATAAACTACAATGACCTTGGGAGAGACCTTATCTCGTAAAGAAGAAAATTAACGATTTAGTCTATAGGATCCAACTGTCACCGAGAAGCAAACCAAAACTCGTCCACATCGACAGGTTGAACCCTTATGATGGACGTGACCCTCCGGGATGGAGTACAGAATAAATATTGTTTGGGGGCGAACAAATTTAAAAAGGGAGGTAGTGTTACGAGCCAGTCCGTACCTGACGCCCAGGAATTAAACGAGACAGATGGGTAGTTCTTGGAACCCGAGAATGTTCGATTGGATGCCGAGAATCTTCGACGTTCTAGAAACGTAACGATTGGGGACGTTCTAGCCCCTTTATCCCACCGAAGAGCAGTGGCTGATCTTTCCTTGTTTTACCGATACATAAACGAATTTTGCTCAGAAGAACTCCACTCTATAATGCCTCCACTTGCCAGACCAGCCAGAGCAACGCGACGTACCAACTCCATGCACCCTTATACTGTTCAATGCCCGACATCGAGAACGGATCGATTCGATCGTTCCTTCATCCCCAGGGTCTCCAGATTGTGGAACTCCTTACATCCTATTTTAAGGTTCCAGGGTCTCCAGATTGTGGAACTCCTTACATCCTATTTTAAGGTTTTTGTACTTTTTTGTATGTTTTTTAGCTTTGTAGACAAATTGTCAAATTTCTGACAATAAAGCATTATTATTACCTTCCCACGTCTTCCCCACTCGTCCTAACTTGCAGGCCTTTAAATCCCAAATTAATAAATTGTCTCTTCTGCCCCAATAGATGTTCTCGGTACATTTGTATTTAGGTCTATACCTACGAGGATATCCTTAATAAAAAAAAAAAGGAATTTTTGTGGGATCTGTGTAGATGTTTCCAGAAAGGAATTAATTCGGTATATAAAGGACCGCTGCAGACGGAAGAATTAATTGTATTTGTAATAGCTGGCGATATAGTGCGAATTGTTGTACGAGATATTTTAACCACGCTATTTAGTAATTGTAATTGTATTAAAGTTGTGTAAATTAGTTAAAGAAAATTGTTATTTAATTGTGTTTACGAATAAATTGTTAAGTTTGTCTGCTGTTATCACTTATCCCGAATCCACGAAGAAAAAAAAATCATAACATATCTTTAAATAAATATTTAATAAACAAAAACTAATACAAATGTAATTATTTGGTTTCTTCTGTGGCAACTATTCTACTCAATTTAATATCACCGACAATACTTGATAAATTGCTTAAATGTTCTTCATTGAGTGTAAGTTTTTCATTTAATTTAGCTGCTAAACTGCCAGCTTCTGGAAATCCACTGTCTGTACAATACTGTATACATAACTAAAAATAATATATTATTAAAAGCATAATAGTAATTCAAAGTAAAACGTGCATACTTCATAGCCTGACACTAAATCTATAACTTATGCAAATTTTTCAGTCCGATCGGAATATCCGGGGCTAAAGACTGCGCGTCCCGATTTAAGTCCGTTCTTCCAGTGCTAGAAAGAAAAAATATCGTAGCAGTGGTGTTTCTCCTTCTAATGGGGGGAGCATACTAACCATGTGATAATTGTTTTCTGCACAGGCCATTAGGAAGAAAAACAAATACTGCTCCAATATTTTTTCTCACACATACCAGGACAAGGGGCTAAATCAAAACGCTAAGTCCATGGGCCTTACATGGACCCCTTAACATTCTCCACAAAAATAGGGACCAAAAAACATAAAAGTTAATTTTCCCAGTGTCATTTAAAACCTAACCAAATAGATTCATCTGAAAGTACATATAATAACAAACAATTTGGGAGTTTTTAAACGCATTTAAATCCCACGGCTTTTTAACTACAATAAAAAATTCGACATATTTTTCACTTTTCTAACTTTGAAAATACCGCAATGATCATCGTATTTTTCAGAACCTTTTTTTCTTCAAAGTCATACTAAAACAAATTTTGGTCCTTATTTTCTGGAAATTTTAAAGCCCGTAACAGAACAACCGAGTTGAAAATCTGAATAGGTTATTTTTCTGTGATAAAGATTAAGTGTGATTAATTTTAGGCGAATCGGAGAGGACTTTGGTTTAAAAAAACTATATCTATAAATTATAGTTATTGACACTTACTATTGCTCTTGAAGGTGCCTTATTTTCGATACAGTGGTTAATAAAAGATTCTAGTGCTTCAATTTGAGGCACACCAGCTACAGAATGATGATCTTTATCTAATTTTTCCATAATTTTACATGCTTTTTCAAAATCATTATTTCTCAAAAGTAAAATCATTACTTTTCCCAACAACTCACCAGTAACACTGCAATAAATAGATTATAAAAGGTCTATTCTTTTGTGTCAACATATTGTTTATTTTAAATATTCTATATGTCATTACAAATGATTTAAAAATAAAAATTATCCAAGAATACGATAAAAAAACGAAAAACCCGTTATAAGCATAAAAATTTACGTTAAAAAAATCGAAAAAACAATAAAAAAAATTCGAAAAGAGGTTGACCTTAAAGGCCATCCTTGCAACTTCCCGCTAGTTTTAACCGCAAAGCTAAAGTAAGGTGACGTATTTTGACTTTTTTTGAAATGTTTAAAAAGCCATAACTTTTTAACGCCTTATTCGATTTTGATGTTCAAGATGGCATTCGACGCAGTTTTTTGAGACCTAAAAACGTAACCGAGAGTGCAAAATCGGATAGTCAAAAAATCTCCAAGTTATGGAAAAAAAAAACACTTTTTTTGAAATTTTTCGACAACGATATCTCACGAACGAATCAACCGATTTTAATTTGCAAAACGGCATTCGACGTGGCTTTTTAAGCTTGAGAGCTGATTAGGTTATGAAATTGATCGATGCAATAGCCAAAAAGATATGCCCAAAAAACATCATTTTTACCAATTGTTTTTTTGGGTTATTTTGAAATTTCTCGAAATCTACCGGCTCGAATCGGTTTAAACTTACAGGGAATCTAAGTTAGATGAAACTCTTTGGAATGCTTTTTATTTCATTTCGATCGGTCAAGCCGTTCAAAAGTTATAAGAGGTTTACATACATCCACACACACACACACACATCCACACGTACATACAGACACCCTCGTAAAAATAGTCAGAGGAGGTTCCTAAGACCTCAAAACGTTGAGATCCGATGAAAACTCGATTTTCGAAAAACGGGGTGAAACCAATAACTTCCCGATTTTAAAAAAAATTTTAATTTTTTTTAGCGGGAATTTAAAAACGACTACATATTAAAAAGCGACAAAATGTTAAAAAAAACGTGTGCGTCTCAGGACGCGCGACTGAAGTGATAACTTCAACTAATCCAAGTTGAACTATTTAATATTGAAATTTTTTTAACTTGAGAAAAACTTATCTCACTCGCGCCCTTCGATTGACTGGCTGGTAGTACTTTTTAATACATATACTATACTACCTATGGAATGCTGACTCAGGTAGTATATGTATTAAAAATAATAATAATTTATTTCGTTCTTAGTTCTTCTGTCTAAAAAGTCCTTGTCAGATTCTTCGTCAAAAATGGATTTTAAGGATTTGGTTAAAACTCATGTAAATGATTAAATTACGGAACAATAGGGGTTGTATAAATGTATAAATTATTCTAAATAAATATTAGTAAGCTATACAAACCCATTTTTCTACAACCGTGCGTATTATTACCTTTACGCACGGTTTAAGGTTCGTAAAGTTAAACTTAAAGTTTAAAGTTTTTTTTTCACTAGTGAAAAAAAGTAAAATAAGCACTGTTTTGTATAAGATTATGCAAATACTTTTATGTGTGTTAGTGGCCGAGGTTGTAAGGTATATAGCTTCTACCCAGATGACTCGGGTTCAATTCGGGGTAAGGAAACTTTTTTTTTATTATTTAATTGTGTAAATTTGTGTAAATGTATTTAATTGTTAAATTATTGCAGTTTAATCAGAGATTTGTCTATGAGTTTAATACATACAAAACTACGGTCTAGGACATTCGGGCGCGGCCGTTCGAGCGCGGCCGTTTGGGCGCGGCCGTTCGGGCGCCATCGTTCGGGCGCAATGCCGTTGGGGCGCGGGGACAGTCGGGCGCGGTCGTTCGGGCGCGAAATTTTATGTGTCATGATAATATTCGTATAAAAACAAAATAATACATTGCTTTGATTAAAATCTGAAAGTGCAAATTGTGGTCTACATTTTTCATTTAAATAATTTTTTTTTTCGAATATAAAGTGATATTTTTCGTTAGCTGTCCGGAAAAGTACTTTTGAACTATTTTTCATCCCCACCTCACCAACTTAGATAATAAATTTTAAGTGTTGAAGATTTCTAAGACAACACTGTTTGTAACCTGCCGTTATGTTTTGCAAGATGTTTAATAAAATTAATTTATTTTAGTTAGTTTAAATTTTATTTTATAATTTTGTTTTATTATAAAATTATTATTGTCACGTATTTTTTCTTATTTTATTGCATTTTATGTCATAAAGATTTGGTTCTTCAGTTATTAGAAATTGTAAATACTTTTCATATTTGACACATTTATTTGTTTATAGTTTATGATATTTTGAAAATTTTGGCCGTAAAGAAATTAATGATTCTTGGGAATTTCCAATCCTTGTTTATAGGGGATTGTTGTTTGCAAGAAACATCTGTAGGTACTAACATAGTTAATCACCTTGGTTATATTCAAAAATTTACACACCCATTTTCGGTGACCAATCCCTTTGGAATATTTTCTGGAATATTTTAATATTTTATCCACCCCCTAATATCCCCAATCCGCGATTTTGTAAACATATGTTATCCTCTAAACTTAGCTTGTATTGAAATGTATAATGTAACACTGTACATGCAATGTGTGCAATATATAAAATATCGATATTTCGTGTATCGATACGTTTTAATACGATATATTTGCATATCGATATATTTCTGTTCGATATGTATTGATACAAACATCGATACTTTCTGATGTATCGAACATCGCTATTTCTAAGTAAAACAATTATACCCTTGCTTTGAGGATTAGGGATTAATTTATTACCTAGAAGAATGGTTTAGTAACACATAAATTTTTAACATCCAAACATTTTTATTTTAGGAATAAAGGATTAATTATTTATTACCTAGAAGAATTTTTTAATAAAAACTGTTTAAATTCCAAACAATTTTCTTTGGAATTTTATAATATTTATAATACATGTGATAGAGGGAACGGCCGCGCCCAAATGTCCGGCTCCGACAAAACTAGATATTATATTCAGTAATTTTTAATTTGATTTTTAATATGACAGAAATATCAGTTCATGAATAAGGGTAAGTATTTTTATTTAAATGACTGATTGACATTTCAATTAATTTATAATTCAAGCATTTCGCGTTTCTACGTACCGGTATTATAAGGTGAGATTAATTTAGAAAATAAATATTTTGTTATCTAAAATATGTTTTAAATATAATTTTTTTTTCAGTAAAGCGTAAAAAAAAATCAGGCCTATACTTGTATTTCTTGTAAAGAAATTCGGTTGTAGAAAAAATATTGTATGCAACTCGTGCGTAAATGTTCCTTTTTTGACTCATGTGATTGTCGCATTCGCCTGCGGCTCATGCGACAACATTCACATTCGTCAAAAAAGGTCACTTTACGCACTAGTTGCATAAACAACTATTTTTCTCATAATAATAATAAAATACTTTTTTTACAACTTACGTAATCTTATTAATTTTATTCATATTCTGATTCTCAGTTTTCTCGAATATATTCCATGCAATAACAGAAAATCTTTCGGTTAAATCAGAATTTTTATCTGGTATATTATTTGTCATTATATTCATTACATACTGAACAAGATTTTCACGATCAGCATGATCAAAGATTACCATATCAGACCAAATCCTAGGTATATATTCTATAGCACCATTTAAATCGATTTGTTGAAGAATTTCCTGCATTACACTCGGTTCTGGAATATAAATATTTGGAACTAAGAGATTGTATGTGTTAGCCATAAAATCTTCCAATGGGACACTAGATGTCATTAAAATAAAGAAATGTCGGCTAAAAGAAATAAAAAGTAATTCATGAAAATATTTTTAAACAGAAAAAAACGATCAGTATATATATATATTAATGAAATTTACAAAGATTTATTAAAGTGAAGTTTCTAATATAAGGTTTGGAAAAAGGGTTGTGATAAAAAATCGATCCAAAAATAAGTAACGGAATGTTTCCTGGTCTGTTTATTTCTTATTGCTTCCACTTTCGAATACACCAACGTTTCTTAGGTACTTAAGAGCACACATGATCATCTGGTCTGGAAAGGGGCGAGCAAATGCTCTACCGGCACTAATGCCATATATTTAAAATAGGTGATGAGTGATGAGACTCCAGAGGGCGATCAACGGCTGTTGTAAGCCAGTACTCGCCCAACACGGACCTTCTGATTTCAGAAAAAGCAGAGCAGTCATACATTAATTATGTGCTCTACTGTTTCATCTTCTTGTTCGCAACTTCTGCATAAGGGTGATTCAGTTAATTGCATCCTAAAGAGATGTCGCAGTTGGCAGTGATCTGTTAATATTCCCACCGCTGTTCAGAGATTTTGTCTGGTCAATGCCTTAATTTTTTTGCTGCTTCCTCGCCAGAATGATGCCTGCCTGTGATGTTTCAGATCATTAAAAGCTGTGCTTTCATCGAAATCCAACGAGTTTCACACAAAATAAAAAACAAAATTTTTCTGTCTTTGCGTTATTTTGAATTATCCACTTTATGCATCGCTCATTTCATCTCGTTTAAATTAAGAAAACAGGTTGATTTTCAAAATAAATCTTTTTAAGATTTTTAGTAACTAAATTTTCAAATAGACTTAATTACAGTAATGCCATCTATGTGTCAGCTAACAAACTTTTTAGACCATCTATTTTACTATAAAGAAATGATGTTTGATGATTTACAACATGCATTTGGAGGTAAAACATGAGTACAAAATTCGATTAAACAATTCTAATACTTACTAATAAATAGATTCCTTATAAGAATCCCCAATTAAATCATAATTGTTTTTAAAATGAAGCAATTTATCAACTCTTTTCGCTAATTCTACATCTTTCAAATGATTTCTACATATATCCATAGCAGTTACAAAAAAATTAGTATCGCTCAGGTCTCTTATCTTATGTTCCTTATTTTCAACTTCTTTCATTATATCATATAGAATTGTACTTATCGCACCTCCTAAAACATATTTAGTTTTTAAAATTCGAAATAAAATTTGTATACATTGAAAATTATTGTAGTAGCTGGGATTTCATGTATTTTTTTTAATTAAATAATACTAGTGTTATTCCACACATTACAATTAATAAAAAAGATGTTTCGAGGTTGCGCATTCCCAACCCGTATTCTCTTGAATACTTGGTGAGAAATTCAAATTACTACATTTTTTTGTTTTGGAAATACTTATTCTATTTTGGACATTTAGTGAAATATCTCAAAAAAAAAAATCGTACCATATTTGTTTTTTCAATTCAAAATAAACCTAAATCAACATAACGCAATCATTCAAAGTTTTACCATATTCGGTTTTTGAAGTATCCTAAATAAATTTTTTTCCAAAATCCAAATGTATTTGAATCTGCAGAAAATTTACATACAAAAAACATCAAAGCTCATATTACGATTGTTTACTCGAATTTAATTTTTGAGAAAATTTTTGAAAAAATCGCTATTGCAATTGTTTTTTTTTGCAATTTACTTAACAAGAATTCTAAATTCATAAAATCAAAATTTAAAATGTGTATTTAGATATTGAATTTCTGAATTTATATTCATTTTTTTATGAAAAGAATGATTGTATTTTACTTTCTATTTTAATCAACCTTCCTTTTTCTATGGCAGCTGCGTATCTAAGTATACCCCTGACAAATGCTAATAAAAAAACGTTTTAGAATTAACAAATTTCAAATGCAATCTTAAACTCGAACTTGACAGGAGGTGGCAACACTGTCCGTACTATCAACCGAATCTAAAATGCGGCACCACCAGGAGCTGACACTGCGGACAGACGTGTTTCCGTGAGCTCAAATCGGTAGCATTACCCCGAAATATATTACTTACTATCTTTGCAATACGTTATCAATACATAATACCAACTTCCTAGTGACGGTTCAATATTTAACAATTTAAATTCAGCCAATACATTCAAAACATAATCTCTAACATTCTTACTAGTACCCATTGTACTAAGAACTTGTAAAACAGCATTTAGTGTTCCTAAATTTGGTTTAATGTTAAGTTTATTCATGTCAGTAAGAAGATTTACAATCAAAGTCCATCTAAGTTCAAAACTCTCTTTTAAAAAGTTGGCTATTCGAAGAATTGAATTATATGTGTCAACAGTATGAATAAATCCTTTATTTTGAGCCTCCTCGAATAATTTCCATGCTTTGGTTATTTGGAAATATTTACACATTCCTTGTATAATGGCACCATATGTTTGAGCAGAAGGATTTTTAATATCTTGAAATAGTTCCTCTGCAAAACTGCCATCCCTAAAAGCAGGAAGAATTAAAATACGATATTGTTATTAGCATTACAATATTATAAATAAAAAACTGTAAAGGGTATAAAATAAATTATGCAATATATTACAAGTAGAGTAGAACTATCAATTGAAGGAATAAGTATATAAGTATAATTGTAAGGGAATAAATGGAGCAAGTATAACACCACATCATAGACTTTTAGATGAACACTTTTACATAGATGTAACAGAGAAACCAAAGAAAAATAGAAGAAACGAGAGAAATTTGAAGTAGTTCATGTTGAGACAAGAGGAGTATATGACTAAGTTAAAGACAAGAGTGTTAAGAGAGGTGACTATAAAAGACTATGTGGAGGAATGGTGGACAAGCAATCGTAATGTTGTTAGTACTGGGAAAATGATACCGGATAGGTGCACCAAAAAATAATGAGACGAGCTGGTGTAATGAGGAAGTAAAGAAAGTAGTGAAAGAGATCAAGTTGGCTAAGAAGAAGAAGAAGTGGGATTCATCAGGGAGAGCAAGTGATAAGGGAGAAAATGAGAAAGCACAGAAGGATTCAAAGAGAAAAATGGCAAAAGCGAAATAAGATACAATGTAAAAGGTATTTGAGAACTTTGAGAGTAATAAATGAGATAGAGAATTATTAAGGATAGTTAAAGAAAAAGATTAAATTAAATCAGAAGAAAAAAAGGCCACAGAAATGTACAAGAATGTTAATTTTCTTGGCTAAATTGAACACTGTTTAATGTTATCTTTTAAGGTATGACTATTTCTTTAATATTAATGTTAATTCAATGAGCATAAATTGGCCCTAAATCTCTAAAATAGATTATATAATACATACTTCCAAACTTTTCTCTGTCTCTCTTTGATATTAGAACTTTGCTTAAACCATCTCTCCTCAATAAATTCATCAGGTAATGGATCATCACTATTAAAATAACATACTAATTCAAGTAAAGCTTGTTGTGTTTCATTTGAAACTGTAACGCCCTTAGTTTTTAACAGTTGGTAAATAAATTGGGCATCCTGAACTTGTACATTTTGAATAACATTTTTCAAATCATGCTCAGTTACATTACTTTCTTCATTGTACACTAATTTTGGTAAAAACCTTGTTATAATCGGTTCTGCTTCTCTATGATTAAAAAGATCAGCATGTTCTTTTCGAATCCACTGAGCAGCTTTTCTACCTGCCTCTTGTGCCATAGCAAATGATCTTTTACCAACATTAGATGTTGGAATGAGGTAGGGATCGTCATGGTATTTATAATGCGGTGCTGTTGGGTCTCTACTTATAGTACTTTCTAAAGCTCGTAATATATCAGTTGGACCTCTCGGTATTCTTTTTGGTACTTCTATCTTTTCAGCAGTGACATCGGAACTAAATCCACATCGGATTACTTTTAAAGAAACCAAATGAGCTTGGGATCTTCAAATAAAAAGATTTGTAAAAGTATCAAAAATTAAAATTACATCTCTTACCTCTTTAAACAGAGACTTGATAGTTTCATGTTTTAAATAAAGTGTCCGTGGGTTTATACAGCAAATAAGATAAAATAAGAAATAGCATAAGGAATAAGACAAAAATTGATGCGTTTATACAGTCAATTAAGAAATAAGAATCAACCAATGAAATCACGGCTTTTTATGACAATGACGTTCATGTCTATCGACAATTTCATGTTTATTGTACTTTGTGCGCCAAAACTTTTAACCTAATTTTCAATTTTCATGTATGGTCGTTTCATATTTCACCGGGAACTCTTTTATATTTGTTTAGTAAATTATTATTTTTCATTCTTCGCGAAAAAATATTGAAGGTTAGGAATGAAACAATTCTGTCATTTCTGCACATGCGTACTTCAATTTCCGAACTAAAATAAGATAAGAATGAAAAATAAGTCCATTCTTATTTAATTCCTTATTTCTTATTTTTATTCAGTACATGTATAAACGCTCTCATTGAATTACGTATGTTCTATTTTCTTATCTTATTCCTTATTTTATTTTTATCGCTGTATAAACCCACAGTGTATGATTTTATTTTATACTACAAAAATCACAACAAATTATACACATAACCCTCATTTGTTAGCATGTTATTGTTCTTCTTCTTCTTTCAGGTCTTTCCATTTGCATGGCCTCGTGCTGTTACGCACTCAGCTATCAATTTTAGCTTCTCGTTTCTACAGGAATTTCAACCTGTTTTGTGACTGTTTTTCACTAATTTCGACACTTTTTTCACAAACTTGAAAAAAAAATTTCTATATTTTAAATATTAATTTATTAACAAATATATATTTTACATAGGTATTTATGTGATTTGTTGAATTGACTAATTTACTTTGAATTTTTGTGAAGGCAAATTTAAATGTATTATAATACAATTACCATGAATATTTTTTTTTGAGATCTATTAAAAAACAAATTTTTCATAAAATATTTAATTAAATCAAAAATCCACTTTATTTATTGCAGTAATAATTTAATATTACCGGTTTTGGGAAAATATACTAAACATATTTTTTATACAATAAATGTATATTAAATACATTACTCCATAAGAAAAGTGATTTCTTAATACTGTTAAGTGTTCCTTTACCTAATTCAACAACAAAAACAGAATATTATGGTACATCACAATCACTATCATCTTCATCATTTAATTGTAAACCTAACTTAAAAATACTTGTACTACTAATTGAATGTGATCCAAAGAGTTTTGGATTGTTTCTTATAGTATCATATAAAAGTTCAACAGTTAGAGTATTATCTGATTTTGGTTTAGTACCACATGAATAAGCAAATGCTAATTTTTGTTCCATATTTTCTAAAGATAATTTACATTGTGGTTTAAACGTATCGTCATCATTAGCAACCTCCACTTTTGACTCAAGAGTATTATGAATTATATTATTAGAGTTCCGTATAAAAGGGTTTGGTATAGGGAGATTAAATCCAAATTGAAATTTGTTATCTCTAATTTTATAACCCTTTTTCCTTGATATCATTGCTGTTAATATATTTTTAACAAACACTTGACACGCATGGACCATTAACTCAGTAACTTTCTCATTAGCACCCTGCATATCATTCTCCCAGGCAACTATGGCTGTTCTACAAGCTATAAAATTACTATCAGGAATAAAAAGTTCTGCAGCAGCACTTCGATATTCAAATTCAGGAGGGGCATTAGTAGGACTTGAAGGTTGAACATATTCAGGAGATTCAAATCCACCTTTTCCATTTGATAAACGTGGACTTTTTGGCTTATTATTTGCATTACA
The DNA here is from genome assembly GCA_964028335.1 of Altica lythri. Lineage (NCBI taxonomy): Eukaryota > Metazoa > Arthropoda > Insecta > Coleoptera > Chrysomelidae > Altica > Altica lythri. The sequence continues at coordinate 76,619,341 of OZ034802.1, forward strand.
CTTTGATAATAAAGCTAACAGGAAGAAATTGTGACACCGCACCTGTTCTTCAGTTTCAAACAATTTTCTTACTTGACTATCAAAAACTTCTTTCGATATAGGCGAACTAAGAACAAACCACTTTCGGAGGGCAGCAAAGTATTCTTTTTTCATTTCTTCTGTTAAACATGCTTCTAACGCTTTCCTAGCTTCATTTAAATCTACAATTTAAGAATTTCGAAGACATATTTTAAAAAATATATTGTATCTAATTACCCATTTTGATGAAGTTATTTAATTTCTACAAAACTATTAAAAAAAAACTATTAGTCAATAGTCAATAAATAAATAATAGCTTTTTGTTTAACTTTATATATATTTTTATTTACTTGTTTATCTTGCAAATAGGAACTAAGGCACTATAGTGCCTTATAGGAACTACTTCAAATGTCATAATTTATTAAATATAAGGCCTTTTCTTTAAAATGCTTGAAGCAACAATACAAGTAAACATCCATTTAAAATCATGAAAGTTTAATGGCAGCTAATATTTAAATAAGCACAATTAAATTTGATTATCATAAGCATTATTGTATTAGAAATATTCATAATAATTTAAACACTTTAATTTAATTTTATTCGAATTACTTATGGTTGTTAACCTGTGCAACCAGTGATACCAACAGCAGCAAAACATTTCAGAAGCAGTTGTCAAATATTTTTTATTTGTATGTCAAAAATGAAGATGGCTGATGGTTCTATAATTGTGCGAAGAAATAGACCTGGAACTAAAGCCAAAGTAAGCTTAATTACTTAATTTTTGTACATTATACTGCCAGCAACAATATTAGTATACATCCAAGTTGAATAACACTTTTCTTCATTTTAGGATTTCAGTAGATGGCCAGATGAGCCCTTCGAGGAAATGGACAGCACCCTTGCGGTGCAACAATACATTCAGCAACTTATACGTCGTGATCCCAATAATATAGATTTAATATTGAAAATGCCAGAGAATCAAGATGAAGGTGTATGGAAATATGAACATTTAAGGTATGTACATGTCAAAGTTTGACACTATAAACCTTTTGGTGTATATAAGTGTTTTAAATTTAAAAACATTTGAATAATTTATCGATATTTGTATTTTGAAACTAATTTATTAAAATGTTATGTTTCTAATTTATTTATTGAAAACTTATATTTCTGGGATTCATTGCTCACACGTATCAATTGTTACGATACAGACTTTGTATGTTCAATAATTAAGCAAGATGATGCTAGTAAATGATTTTTCGTGGTCATAATTTATGTTTATTAAATAAATCAACTCCTATTCAACTATTTAGTGCAAAGATAAATCATTTAATATATATGATGACTTTTGCACAAATGATCTTTCTTTCTGCAATTCTCTAACATATCTTAACTGTAGGCAGTTTTGTATGGAATTAAATGGATTGGCTGTCAGATTGCAAGGTGAATGTCATCCAGAAACTTGTACACAAATGACAGCCACTGAACAATGGATTTTCCTATGTGCTGCACACAAAACCCCTAAAGAATGTCCAGCAATTGATTATACCAGGCACACATTAGATGGTGCCGCTTGTTTATTAAACAGCAATAAATATTTTCCAAGTCGGTAAGTTCTGTATTTACTTTTTCCATAATTTAGTAAACGTTTGAGAGTAAAACATCACTTTCCATTCATACTTTCTCTCCATATTTACATAATAAAACGATTAATTACGTGTTTATTTTTTATTTTAGTGTTAGTATTAAAGAATCATCTGTAGCGAAACTAGGTTCTGTGTGTAGAAGAGTTTATCGAATTTTTTCACATGCTTATTTTCATCATAGATCTATATTTGACGAATTTGAAAATGAGACGTGTTTATGTAAAAGATTTACACAATTCGTAACAAAGTACAACTTGATGTCCAAGGATAATCTTATTGTACCAATTTTGGAAGAAGAGAGCACTGCAGGAGAATCAGAAGCATAATTTCTCGAATATCAACGTCTAAAATACTCCTTTTTTTACATAGAACAATAAACTGTCAGTAAGTATTTTCTTATACTAATAATGTGAGTTTGTTTATAATTAATAGTGTTATATGTACTTATTTGAATAATTCAACAAATTTGTGTTTATAAATAGGTTTATCGTTAAAGTTAATATAAATCTTTTACTTTAGAATAAAATGTATATAAATTGCAGTGGTTATTTATTATCAAATTTGGGAGTGTGCCTATTTTTACAATACATATGCACATACAAAAAATGCAAATGGAAGCTAACAATATCATAATTGGTTATTAGGTATCACAGTTGAGTTCTTTGTTTTAAAGCGTCTTAAGCAATCACTAAATGCATCTGTATCTAAAAAAATATAATTATTGCAAATATTGCGTCAATGAGTTCTATCAATCAGAGAATGGTGCCCATAATGGGTACTAAGATAATTAATAAGAAACAGTTCACTATTTCTAAGATTGCGCATTCGAACATTTAGCTTAATTAAAGACAATAAATCACTGCAATCTGTAATACCGTTAATCAACACGTTGTAAATTTAACTAAATTTAGCTCGTTCAACATGTCAGCTCTATGATATTCAATCATAGGAATACCATTTTTAAATGCTGCAAACCTCAAGAAACGATGATGTATCAGAATGACAGGAATAAAGAGGGGACCACACTGTCGACGCATATTTAAGGCCAGACCTCACCAATGAACAATACAACAATCTTAAGACCTCCTCAGGGAAATGTCTACAGTTTCTCATTATGAACCCTAACATTCTATAACCTCTATGACTAATTTTGTTAATATGTTCTACAACTGTTGTATTCTCATCAAACCACACCCCAAGATCATTTGTTATTTTAGTGTACTTTATGAGGTGACTTAAATTTTTTCCCACTCTTGAAAAACCTTATGTACGAACACTTATAAATATTCAGTAACAGATTATTTGTCAATGACTACTGCCAAATTTTATCCAAATCACTCTGCACAATGTGATCTCTGAGGAACTTCCGAAGCAACATTAAACCTATCTGAAATAAAAGTTTTGACCTTAACACACTATGAACGACTTTTCAGGAAACTGTTTAACCATCCCACCAAGGCGACCGATAAACCAGTAGCTCTAAGCTTAGCCAATAACAAATAAAAATTACCTATCGAAAGCTTTGCTAAAATCTGTGTAGATGCAATCTATTTATACACACCTTTCAACAGCCTCCAAGATATATGTTTCATAAAGAACCAAGTTTTTTTACTGTAGATCTGTGTCTAAGAACACCAAACTTATAGTTACTGACAATACCCTGAGAAGATCATTACAATTGTTCATAAATCAAGCAATCAAATAACTTTGCCATTGCTTACTGGTTACCAACACCCGAACCACTCCTGCTTTGAAAACTTCCAGTTTTTCGGAAACGTTCCCGTGTTCATTGATAAATTAAAAATCGAATGTAAAGGTCTAGAGAATGCATATACGCAGTTTTTTAAAAAGGAATTGGGAACACCAATTTTTCCATTTTTTCCTTAGTCAAGAACAATTTCTTAGTATTATTTGATTATAATTGTTTTGTAACTAATTTAAATCATTTTATAATAATTTGTAAGTAGTAGTAGATATTGATCATATAACAGAATCTTATTGATTTTAAAGCTAAAATATTGTCAATCTTCTTTCAGTTTATTTTTCGTGATACAAAGATGTGATTGTCTGGAAACCAATTAAAACATGTGTTGAAAAAACAGGCAGTAACATTTTTTACTTGCTTCAAGAAAACAAGATGAGCTGTAATGACACATTCTATGGTATTTAAAATCTCATATATTTTGTATTGTATTTTAAATCTAAATTATAATGTTATTTTTTGTATTATGAATTAAAATAACTAATCTAGTGATTAGTTTTTAAAATTTCTTTTATCTAAAATATAAAAATAGATAATGCAGTATATTAAAACTGCATTTTAATTTATAAAATATATGTATATAAAACAGGCAATATATACATTACTAAATGTTTATATAAAATTAAAAAAGAAACAGCCTACATTTTAAACCAAATTTATAAATGTAATATTAATTTGTTCATGTTGACGTGAACTATGTTTTAGATTCATATCGGAATAAAGTTTAATTCTGACAAAATAACTGTCAGAATCAGCTTTGTTTTAAAATATCATCACTACAAGAATAATTATCACAGTCTCCTCAAAAATTTGCAATATATTTGAATGTGAACTATAATTTTTTAATGTATGCTGTATATAATATACACTTGTAATTAAATCTTTACTAATAGTTAATTTTGGAATGTTCTTTGGATAAAACTGTTTTTATTCATTAGAACCATCTTTATATGTTGTACGTTCCATAAAATGTATTTGAATTACGTTTAATAAAACATCGTTAAAGTCCAAACTGTCCCAGATTATAAATATTTTCAGAATTTCTTCTGTTTTACTTCGGTTTTTAGCCTCAATTGATGTTGTCTGACCATCTTTTTCTCGGTCGTTCCATTGATTTACTTCCATTTGACTATTTGTTTCTTGCTATTTTTTTCATTCTTTCTATTTGTTGATTCTATTCTATTTTTCTTTTTTGGACCACAGTTTTATTTCCTCTATACCACATCTCGTCCATATTTCCTCACTTCTTACTCTGTCTCTTAGAGTTTGGTTTGTTATTATTCGTAAGTCTTTTATTTCTGCTGTTTTCAGTAATCTTTGTGTTTTCACAGTATCTGCTCTTGTTTCCGCTGTGTACGTCATTATCGGTCTTATTTTTGATTTATATATCCTAGTTTTCGTTTCCGTTGTGAGGTGTTTGTTTCTCCATATTGTGTTCTGTTCGCCATGTTCACTTGTTTTTTTACTTCTTCCACTTTTCCGTAGCTTATTAGTTTGATTCCCAAGTATTGATCTTGTTTTGATCATTATTGCTAAACCTTCCTTTACTCTCTCTTGTTTCGGCCGCCGTCCTGCCTAACCTTTTTCAGGGTTTTAGGCGTCACCTCGGATGAGATGACCTGTTTCTTTTCTTTGCTTTACTTTCAGGTATGTTGTGTTCCTTGCCTCTTTTGGAGGAAGAACTAGCAACATTACCTGAAGGTTGTGCTTCTGAAGGTCCAGAGGCGGTTCACGCTGCGGGTTTTCCCCCAGCCTCGCGTGCCTTCCTCCTTCTCTTCAGTTTCGCACCACATACTCGTTTACCTCTGCGGTGCTTGGGTTTTTCTGGTTGAGGCGGACATTTCTGTCGAGCCTCAGTCATGCTGTTTGTTTTGTTTTTGGTTTTCATGTTGGTCCCACGAGTAGCAAGGGAAGGGAAGGTCACCACCTGACAGAGCCCCGCATGCCAGGGGAAGTCTTAATACAAGAGGGTGCCGCCCGGTGCTCTCAGGGGAACGTTCACGACCACATTCTAACCAGTGGCCTTTCAGCCCTCGGCACGTTACCTTACACCTTAGCATAGGTTAAGCTGGTCCGTGGCAACGGCTTTCGCAAAAGATTTTGGGGATTTTTAGTTCCCCTCACTCTACTAATAAAAGTCACTGATCAAGTTGCCCTGACCACCTCCTATCCGCCACCTGGAGACGCGCCTGGTAGGTAGCTCAACCTCCCTTTAAACAAATAAAAGGTGCCAGGTCTCAGCTTGACAGTTTGATTCCCAAATATTGTTTTGATCATTATTGCTATACCTTCCTTTGCTCTATCTTGTTTCGGAACCCCACTTTATATTAGTAAATATTCTCCAACCAGCGCGTGCCATTTACCTTTCCTCTGTTTCCTGTAGTCCGCAGATATCTATTTGATGTTCTCTAAAGTCTTTTTCTATTTCCTGATTTCGGTTATTTAGGCTTTTTATGTTTATTTTTCGTTTTCCAGTTCGTCGCCCTTTTCCTCGCCTTTGTCTTTGTCATGTTTTCATAATTTGTTTAAATTGAGCACTCATTTTTCTAGGAATTTAATGTGATTTTGTTTCTCCTTAAGTTGAGGGCATCCCCAATATAAATATTAACTATTTTTCGTATCTCATACATAGTAATATAATTTAAATCATTTTCTTAGAAAAACGCTATGATTCTGAAAATAAGAAGAATATTTTTTTTGTCATAAATTCCAATTAATAAATATTGTTTAACCATAAAGTATTTATTCACTTGTTACATTATCAAAATTGATAACTTATTACATATAATATGCTTTAATAATTTTGTTATCACTAGTGCGGTTTATAATATAACAATTTTAAGAAGTAGTTTACTTAACTTTGTTTTAGTGATAGTATAAAATATGTTTTTTTGTCACGGTGCGGTGGGACAAATACAATTATTGTATAAAAATTCGTTACCAAAAAATGTAGTAAGATCAAAACCATTGCAGTGTTAGATTCCAAAAATTGTATGTATTGGCGATGTTTAATGGTTCTAGAATATGGAATGTACGGTATAGTAATAAATAATTATATTTAAAATTCTTATTAAACAATTGATTTAGTATTTTCTGTTAGTCTAGCTATTTATTTCAATTCATTAGTACAATTTCATATATTTATATTTTACGTCACAAAAGTGTATTTAATTTGTGTTTGAATGAAACCTTGTTCCATACAAAACTGTCCAATTCAGTTTAAATAAAAAGTTTTTTTTAGAAATTTAATTATTTTATTTCAGAATTACATAATCGATTTCAGGACTACCACTCTAATTGTTTTCCTTCCCAAGAATAAAATTGACCATTATGTTTTTCAGATAAATCTTTAATCAGACTTAATATAGCTCCAGCTGAATCATCGACTTCAACAGGAGCTCCTGTGCCACCCATCGTTGTTTTAACCCAGCCGGGATGAACTGAAGTTACCAATATTCCATCATTTTTTAAATCAATACTCAACGATTTTGTTACCATATTTATTGCAGCCTAAAATTGAAAATGAATGATAGTATGTGCAAAAATTAGCAAAAAAGTGTTAGTAATAATATGTCCGCAAATTAACGGTTTTGGACTTCATCAGTAAAAAGAATGTCTGCAATAAAATTGGGGTCCACAGCATCATTTCTTAAAAACCAGAGGCAAAACTCCAAACGTGCCTGATGATCAGGTGGATTCAAAGCATGCACTCGTTGGACATGGTACGGGTAAAGGCAGCTGCTCGTGGAGTATTTTTCAAACTAGAGGAGCCCCAATTCCTACTTCCGCTAATATTCTCCGAAAACTAGTTTCTAGATTCTCCTCTACTCGTGCCGAAATTGCTTCTTCTGTCTCAGGGTGGACACCGACCTTGGTATCCCGAAATTATGGAGTCTTCCAAACAGGCGAATTGAAAGCATGTGGCGATTAGGAAAAGCGTCTACACAAAGACATAGCACTTCCATGGCTTACCATTTGCATGACCGTACATAAAATGCATATAAGTTCATTCAATATTTACTGTATTGTTCACCAACATTTAAATAATAGCTAAAAATAATATCAAGAGCAAACATCGGTCGGATTTGATAAGAAAATCAAGTTTTTGAGAATTAAAAAAAAATCCAAATATAATACAAAAACACGAAACCGTTAATTATTAAGGCTTCTCAGCATATTTTGGGCCACACTACCACCCCTATATATATATATATATATATATATATATATATATATATATATATATATATATATATATATATATATATATAATAAAAATTTTATTGGGTCTGCAGCAAATTAAAAGAACAAGTGTACTCTTTTAAATTCTTTATTCCGAGCTTTCGGCTGTTGCTACAGCCATCATCAGGGAAGCTACAAACATTATAATTAAATATAATAATATTTAATATAATATAATTTTTACTTACAACTTTTTGAGATTGTAGTTAATTCGATGATAAATAAAAACATGGAATATAATTTACAAATGTAAAAAACAGGTAAATATAAAAACACATATACTTCAAATTAATTGAATAATAAATTATTTCGTATTTTAAAGTTGATATCAACATTAACAGATTGAAATTTACATTGACATTGACGAATATAAATTATCTAAAAATTAATGTAAGGTATGTTATAAAAATTAGGTGAATAAGTCAAATGTCTGTAATTAATCTGTTAATACTATTAATTATTAGTTTACCAAAATTAGCAACAACCAATGTATAAATTAACTTTAATTTTCAATAGAATAACCTTGAATTAAGAATTTGTACGGTTATCTATAGATAACAGATAGGCAAATATTTCATAGTGATGAATATCAGATCTATGATTCATTGATTTAGAAAATTTATTAATAAACACCATCTCTATAAATAGCCTTTTCGTCATATTGCTTTCGTGATAAAGAATACTGACATTGTCATAATCGATACGATGATCATTTGTTAAAACATGTAAACCCAAAGCACTTCTTTCTGGATATAATCTACAGTCAGATTTATGCGGTGTTAGGCGATCTTTAAGACTCTTGAAGTTTGGCCAACATAAATTTGGTCACAATCTATTAGACAAGGTAAGCTAATAACAACTATTTTATTTTTAACAACAAATTTTATAAACAGACTTTTGGTACACCGATGGGAAGTAAAATTTCACCTATATTAGCAGACTATGTTATGGATTATATTTTGGATTTTGTTATTAAAGTCCTACCTTTTAAAATATCTTTTATAAAGAAATATGTCGATGACATTTTATTAAGTATTCCAGCCTGTGAGCTTGACAACATCTTATATTATTTTAATGGTTTTAATCAATACATCCAATTTACATTAGAAAAAGAAGACTCTTATGGTTCTGTTCCATTTTTAGATACTAGAGTCATACGTAATAATAACATACTTCTTGTTGATTGGTACAGAAAACCTCTAAGTTCAGGTAGATACTTAAATTATCATTCTTATCATAAGCATTCAATGAAAATTAATTTGGTCAAATGTATGAAAAACCGAGTAATAAAATTAAGCGACACTTCTTTTCATAATAAAAATTTAAAAATACTTTTTCAATTATTTACAGAAAATGGCTATCCTGCCTCTTTGTTAAAAAAGTTATTGTTTAATACTCCACAAACAGAACCCCCATCCAACAACATTAATAATAATAATGATAATAATATAATTTCATACATGTCTTTACCCTATATCAAAGATTTAGCTCCAAGTCTAGCTAGAGTTTTCAAACCTATTGAAAATATTATAATTGCTTTTAAGACCGCATTAACAGCAAATACAGTATTCACAAAACTTAAAGATAAAACACCAAAACTTTCCGTGACTGATGTAGTTTACAGCTTACCTTGTCTAGATTGTGACCAAATTTATGTTGGCCAAACTTCAAGACGTCTTAAAGATCGCCTAACATCGCATAAATCTGACTGTAGATTATATCCAGAAAGAAGTGCTTTGGGTTTACATGTTTTAACAAATGATCATCGTATCGATTATGACAATGTCAGTATTCTTTGTCGCGAAAGCAATATGACGAAAAGGCTATTTATAGAGATGGTGTTTATTAATAAATTTTCTAAATCAATGAATCATAGATCTAATATTCATCACTTAAATGAAATATTTGCCTATCTGTTATCTATAGATAACCGTACAAATTCTTAATTCAAGGTTATTCTATTGAAAATTAAAGTTAATTTATACATTGGTTGTTGCTAATTTTGGTAAACTAATAATTAATAGTATTAACAGATTAATTACAGACATTTGACTTATTCACCTAATTTTTATAACATACCTTACATTAATTTTTAGATAATTTATATTCGTCAATGTCAATGTAAATTTCAATCTGTTAATGTTGATATCAACTTTAAAATACGAAATAATTTATTATTCAATTAATTTGAAGTATATGTGTTTTTATATTTACCTGTTTTTTACATTTGTAAATTATATTCCATGTTTTTATTTATCATCGAATTAACTACAATCTCAAAAAGTTGTAAGTAAAAATTATATTATATTAAATATTATTATATTTAATTATAATGTTTGTAGCTTCCCTGATGATGGCTGTAGCAACAGCCGAAAGCTCGGAATAAAGAATTTAAAAGAGTACACTTGTTCTTTTAATTTGCTGCAGACCCAATAAAATTTTTATTATTATAATTAATTAGTCAGCAAATAATTCTTATTCATATATATATATATATATAGTGACACCGAAGACGATCCCAACAGAGGACATAATCGCGAACATCGAAGCAGCATTAGACCAAAAGCCGGACGATGAGGCCGAAATAATACGTCAAGACGTAGCACGTATTCTCAGGACCAGCAAACCACCAAAACCGAACATAAAACCGTCCGAAATGAGAGCCCTCAACAATCTAAAGGCAAACAAAGACATCACTATATTGAAAGCGGACAAGGGAGATGTCACAGTGGTGATGAATACGGAAGAATATAGAACGAAAATGGCGGACATACTCCAAGACGACACATACAAAAAAGTTGCAAGAGACCCAACAACATACCTAGAGAAGACAACAAAAGATAAAATCAAAGCCGCCAACCTTGGGGCAGAAATCGAGGCTCGCATAATTCCTCGGGAAAAAGCTAGCAGATGCCCTAAACTATACGGGTTGCCAAAAATTCACAAGGAAGAAGTGCCATTAAGACCAATCGTTAGCGCTATAGACTCACCAACTCAACAACTCGAAAAATATCTTGCAGAGATAATGCAGCCAACCAGCGAAGAAGCAGATTCCTACGTCAAGAACTCAGAACACCTGACAAATATAATTAAAAACCTAAAACTACACAAAGATGACCTCCTAGCCAGCCTAGATATCAAGTCGCTTTACCCAAGCGTACCAATTGACGAGGCCCTAGACCAAATAGCTATAAATGAAGATTTCCCAAGACACATCATCGAACTTGCAAGACACTGTCTGAAGAATACGTATTTCTCTTATGAGAACAACTTGTATAGACAAACAGAAGGCGCCCCCATGGGATCCTCACTATCACCAGTAATCGCCAACCTCTACATGAAGTACTTCGAAACCAATGCACTAAGTAAAGCTAAAATGAAGCCAACCTTTTGGAAACGCTACGTGGACGACATCTTTATCATATGGCCTCATGGAAGACCCAATCTGGACAATTTCCTTGATGAACTAAACAACATCCACCACCGAATACAGTTCACGTTAGAAGTTGAAGAGAATGGCCAATTGCCTTTTCTGGACCTACTTATTACAAGAAACAATGACTTTACAATTGATTACACAGTATACAGAAAACCTACACACACTAATAGATATCTGAATGCTAGATCTCATCATCACCCTTCCCAATTGCAATCGGTAGCCAGTACACTGATATCCAGATCTATACGCCTAACAAAAACAACGAACCGACAAGAAGAACTCCAAAACATCACAACCGCCCTAAGACAAAACGGATACCATGAACACACGATCAAAAAAGCACAAAAACAAGCCACGAGACCAACAACAAATAAGGAAGAATATGACATGTCCAAACCAAAAACTAAACTGCCATATATAAAAGGTGTAACAGACGTGATTGGAAGGATCCTAAGAAGGCATGACATTTCCACAATCTACAAACCGCAGACTACCTTACACAAAATAATAGGCAATCCAAAAGACAAAATACCTTTAGAAAACCAAGGCGTATACAGCATCCCGTGCAGTAACTGCGACAAAGAATACATCGGACAAACAAATAGAAGAATCTCAGCCAGAGTACAGGAACACCAGAACAACATCAGAAATAAGCAAACGACATCAGCCCTTTTTCAACACCACCAGGAAACGGGCCACACAATAAACTTCCCAGAAACAAAACAGATTGCACCTATCAAACACTACAGAACCCGCATAGTCAGAGAAGCCCTCGAAATAGAGAGAACCAACAGCCTCAACAAAAGAGACGATGCACAAAACATCTCCAACACTTGGAAAAGTCTCCTCAAAAGACAATCTAATCCAATTACCCGAGAAGAACAAAAATCCTTGGAGAATACACAGACACGGGCAGAACCAATAAGAAAAACACACGCAACAAGGACAGCCGTACCCATCCAGGCCCAAATGCAGTCAGGAAACAATCGGCGCGGTCAACGACCTTTGGTGGAGGAAACGTCAACACCTGAACCGCACCCCCCACCAATTACAGAACAGCGATATAATCTGCGCCGCCGCCGACACGTATAAAAGCAGCAGCACAGGACCACGCAGCTCATTCCAAGTTTAGCAGCCGCAAAGGAAGCATCACTTGAAAATGCCAGCTGAGATGTTGGCGAAACGTCGTCAAGACACAAACAACCAACGGATTGAAACCCGGAACACCACTACTGTTTCATATATATATATATATATATATATATATATATATATACAGGGTGTCCCAGAATTAACTACGGAAACTTCGTATACGTATTCCTTGATGACAAATAAGCAGGGTCTCTAAAAATTTTTTTTTTATAGGAAAGGCCCTACTTATTTGTCATCAAGGAATACGTATACGAAGTTTCCGTAGTTAATTCTGGGACACCCTGTATACAGTGAGGTCCAAAAGTAACGGATACATTAATTTTCTCCGTTAATAAGCGTGTAAAAGAAAAATCCTGAAACACGTCAATTTTTAAATTTAAAATGACACTTTATCACGCTAAAAAACCACCCTCCACTTCAAACCCCTTCCCAAGGGGTGGGAGCACCCCATTTTTTTAAATGGCATGGGGGGTCATGTGATACCTCGTTTAAAAGAGCATTTAATTGCCTATTCAGCCATGTAAAAAATTTTAGATTTCATTTTTTTATTTTCAAGAAAATTCGATTTACAATTTTGGAATGTGTTACTTAAAATGTATTGAAACGTGTCGAATTGATATACCAAGCATGCCTACTAGATTATTTTATTATTAGGAAATTTAACTGTAACTACCTATTACAGTATTAAATATTGAATTTTCTTGAAAATAAACAAATTAAATTCAATTTAAAATTTTGGAATGTGTTACTTAAAATGTACTTAAAACGTGTCGTTTTGATATACCAAGCATGCCTACTAGATTATTTTATTATTAGGAAATTAAACTGTAACTACCTATTGCAGTATTAAATATTGAATTTTCTTGAAAACAAAAAATTTAAATCTAAAAATTTTTACATTGCTGAATAGGCAAATAAATGCTCTTTCAAACGAGGTATCACATGACCCCCCATGCCATTTAAAAAAATGGGGTGCTCTCACCCCTTGGGAAGGGGTTTGAAGTGGGGGGTGGTTTTTTAGCGTCATAAAGTGTTATTTTAAATTTAAAAATTGACGTGTTTCAGGATTTTTCTTTTACACGCTTATTAACGGAAAAAATAAATGTATCCGTTACTTTTGGACCTCAATGTATATGTAGATATACAAGTGGGAGTTTAAAATGCCAACAAGATTTGTTAACTAGTTTCCTGTATCTCTGTCCCAGTACTTCCAACATCCGTACATAGAGACAGAAATAGATGAAAAAAAATTAAGGCTAGTCCCTTCCACTTGCCTGTTGAAGTACTTGTACATAAAATAACCCTTACATAAAGTTGATCCTATTAAAATAGAGTAACTAAAGCAAGAATTTTAAAGTAGTAAATCTTTTATATACCTACCTTAGAACATCTATACGGATACAGTCCTCCATTGTCGTTTAATGAAATCGATCCTAATATTGAACTAATATTAACAACAGCAGATCTGTTGGTTCCTAATGGAAGCGTAGAATTTGAATCAGCTGCTTTTTTCAATAAAGGCAAAAGAGACTGAAAAAACATAAAAATTCAGTACTAGTCAAAACTTGTATTAAAAGGTAATGTTAAATAAATAATAATTAATCGATATTCTTATTCGTCTTAGAAATTATTTTATACATTAAAGGAACAATACACAATATACTAATCCAATGTTTCCTGTAAATAATTATAACCGATGTTTTTATTAATTCAAACGAAAACTGATTTAGTTTCGAAAACGGAGATATCCGGTAATAAAACAATATAAACCAACCTTTGTTAATAGTAATGGACCCACTGTATTAATAGCAAATGTCTCCATCATATCCTCAGCTTTAACAAAATTAATTCTAGTTGATTTGGGTGAATATCCTGCATTGTTGACTAGAACGTTCAACCCATCATCTGCTACAAGTTTTTCAACCTCCTTAGCAAAGTTTTCAAATGTTTCAGTTTTTTGTACATCTGAAAATTTATGAAAAAAATGCAATGTTTAAAAATTTGTGTAGAAAATTCAATATATAAAAAATAGCTACAACAGCTACGTTAATACGAATTAAACAATTAGATAAAAAAAAAAATCTTTTTTTTTATTTCAACACTTACCAAGTTGCAGAATATGAACATTTTCATTTTGATCAGCGATTTCTCGTAATTCCTAAAAGAATAAATATCAGTCATTGTGTTTTTACACTATTTATGTATTTTACAAAGTTGAAATCACTCGTTTGAATAAAGCAGTGTTACTTAATTTAGTATGGATTTTCTTTAATCTAAACCAAATAATACTGAAAGCATTACAGTTACGTATATATTTATATTTCATATTTTCATTTTTTTTATTTTTAGTATTTGTTGTTGAAACACGAAAATACATAATTTTTGAAAATTTTAGCTTTCTAGCTATCACGGTTTATGAGTTACAGCATGGTGAACGGCAGACAGACAGCGGAGGCCGGGTAATAGGGTCTCGTTTTTACCATTTAGATACGGAATCCTAAAAAGATTAATTCATAACTTAAAAATGCAGTCAAAAATTATGGTACGGTACAGAATAATGAGTTAAAAATTGTTACGAACCGGTCTGGACATGTCGCCCAGACGGAGATGTGAGTGTTAGAATTCTTAGAATTCGAGTGGCTACTGGAACATTCGATTCTTGTCTTTCTAGATGTAATTTCAGCGACGTTCTAGAAGGAATTAATTTAGTATATAAGGACCTCTCTGTGCGGAGAAAAATACAGTTGTTATGGTGATAGTTGGCGATAAATAATAGTGGTGATTGTATTAGTAAATAGATAAAAGAATTGTAATTGTAAAGGCTGGCGATAAAGTGCGATTTGTTGTACGAGATATTTTAAAGACTCTATTTAGTAATTGTGACTGTATTAAAGTTGTGTAAATTAGTTTAACAAATTGTTATCTATTTGTGTTTACCAATAAGTTGTTAAGTTTGTCTGCTGTTTATCACTTATCCCGAATCTACGAAGGAAAATTATAACAATGTTAATGACTTTATAAAATAACCCTGTTTTCTTCATGCTTTTGTAGCTTTCTGTGTATTTTTGTGATTCTAATAACAATCAAAAAATTTTAAAAAATATATGGAGATATTGATTTAAAAGGAATTGTTTGTTTTGTCGTAGAATTTCAGAAAATCATTAAATGCAAAATATTTTATATAATTTAAAAAATATATTGTTAAAAAAATGTCAGTTAAGATTATTATGAATCCATTATAAACAATTTTACGAGTGTTTTTGCATGCATAGGAAATTATACAGAAATGAGTCTAGAAATAATATTATTTTATCAACGTATCATAAATAATAATTAAATCCATAAACAATCGAGGAAAATTAAACCATAAAACAGAAAGGGATAAACCGTCTCTGTACAAAATATTACTTCTGTGAGGTTTTCCCATGACTCGATTATTGCGCAATCTATCCATCTATTTCTGTATTAAAACACGAAGTTTAAAATCACTTTGAAATGATGAGCAAAGTAATGAAACTTATCTGAAATCCCACTGTGTTCCACTAGTGTCACAAATTTTCTAAATTACCGACCTTTATGATGCCGACTACGTAACAAACCAAACTAATCGCAAGATTTGAAAAACTCATCAAGGTTTTTTCAGATAAATCTTGGTTATCGAGATAGAAAAACAAGTATAAGAGGTATTTCGAGTTGGTGGAGAATGACTTGTACTTTTAAAATAGAAAGAGTAATTTAATTTAATTATCTTTTAGGTAGGGATACTGGATACTATAAGATTAATCATAGAGTCTGAAGAAAATAGAAAATACCTTCAAAACACAACCGAATTTTGCGCTGGCGCGTTAGTCGTTAGTTCAAGTGATAGGATTTAGGTGTGCTATCGAATCGAATTATTTCTTTCTATTCTCTGCCGATATTTTAGTGAGACCAGTGAGATAAATTACAACAATGGCACCAGTTGAAGGTAAGTTAATTAAAAATATAACTACTTACTGTCGCTTTCTCCAAATCTCTGCATGTGACTAATAGACATTTTGGGGATATTTTATCTTTCACCAACTTTTTAACTAGGCCCAAACCTATTCCGCGATTACAACCTGTTAATAAAATCGACTTCATGATTTTTAATTGAGTTTAATACGCGACTACGTTCAGAAACTTGCCTAAGCGACTTAGCGAGATCAAGGACGTAAGTTATCTGACCTAAGACCTAACTGGTATTCATTTAGTAACTACTAATCAAATGGCGGCAGTTTTTTGTTTTAATCATGTCATTTTCCGGGGAGTTGTAAAATCTCGATTGTGTGATACATTTGTGAAAAGCAATAAAAAGTTAGTGTTTAGTCAAATTAGATTTACATCCTCCAGTTTTGGACGCCCAGACTGTAAGTTTGAAACGTATTTTCATTAGACCTACATTTTTATAGATGACGCAATGACATAACCTCGCTTTTTTCAAATTTTGATTAATCATCTAAAAAAGAGAAGAAATAAGGTTTAAGTGTATAAAACTATAATCAATAACCAATAAAATTAATTTCTGTAAGTTTCTTTTTATTTCCTAGGACATCCATCGGTACATATTTCGTTACATACGACAAATAGTTAGGCTTTTCCCATACCAATAGTTGTTAATACATCCAAGATAAACTCGTTTAACTTTAAATATTTTATATTAAGTACGAACATAAGAATAATATTCGTAATGTAATAATCATTAAAAGTCATTAAAAACTATATTTAGGCGAGGTTCTTTGTAGAAAATATGACATTGTATCAAAGGAAAGTAATCCACATTTACAGATACATATAAAAGCAAAAAAAAACGTTTCTACTATTAGCCATGGCAAATCTGTAGACTGTAGATTGTAAAAAATTAGTCATATTCTTTACTAGATACAAATTCATCATTTGAAGTTTCTCGTAATCTTGCTCTCCTCCCATAATTTTGATTATGAAATCGACTCTAGATTGTAGATTATAAATGGGGTGGGTTGGCATAGATAAACTTAATACACTGCGACCTAAAAGATCTTTGTGTATAACCTACATCTAATTGTAAGTCTATAAGTTCTAGGCTTTAAGAAAGTCTTTTATTCACTTAGGTTAGGATGTACTTTTACAACCTGATCAGACTCTTAGAAAACTTGTCCCAGATATTTATGTCGTTGGCGGACAATTACTCTTCAGTTAAACATAATATATTCAGCCGTTTCATCTGCATCTGTCCCAAAAGTATCCAACCTGCCACTATTTTTCGATGCTTAGCTTATTCTTCGTCATCTGGTTGGTGGCATCCATCGAAGTTGTTTCTGTTTTATCCAAAGCGGTCTTAGAATTCAAAGTGCATTTCTCGCATTGGTTTCACAGTCTTCTTGTCGTCGAATCGGTGTCCTTTAACCGGCATTTTCAATCGAGGAAACAGTCCAAAGTCACAAGGAGCAATGTCAAGACTGTATGGAGGCTGCCGAAGCTGTACCACACTGTGTTTTGGTAAATACTGGTGTACAAGGTTTGATGCACTATCGTGGTGAAGAAGCCACTCGCCGGTTTGCCAAAATTGTAGTCGTTCTCTTCTAATTGTACCTCGCAAAGTTTCACAATTTCAATGCATTCGTCTGACCTGCAGGAGCATATTCGTGATGCACGACGCCTTCATAATAGAAAAAAACAATCAACATTGACTTGATTTTGCTCCGACTTTAACATGCTTTTTTGTTCGGGGCGAAGAAGCATGCTTCCACTGCGAAGACTGTTGTTTTGTTTCAGGATCATAACCGTAAACCCATGATGCATAACCAGTAATAACCTTTTTGAGCAAATTTTCATCGCTATTGATCATGTTTAGATTGTTCTGAGCGATTTCTAATCGAAGGCTTCTTTGCTGTTCTGAGAGCAGCTTTGGAATGAATTTAGCACACACACGAGTCATGCTTAAATTCTGGGTTAAAATTCTGTAAACTGTACTTTTTGGATTACAAGATCATCTTCTTTTTCTCTGACAATCAAACGACGATCTTGTTCAATTGCCGCTCGCATACGCTCAATATTATCCGATGTTTTTCCCGTCGAAGGAGAATCACTGTCAACAGACGTGCAGTCATTTTTAAATAGTTTCTGAACAAGTATTTTGAATTTTAAAGTAAAACTTTATGCAAATTCGTTGCTCAACTTTTTCGGCCATTTTTAGCTAATTAAAAATCCTAAGAACTTGAGGTTTGACGTTCTCGCCCGGTAGGGGTCACTAGAACACCTTGGCGGAAAGATATAAATGTGGGACAGACCTCGTACTCACAGATCTGCTTATTTCACTGTGCTCTTTCCCATTTAACAGATATGGTACCTCAGTGGACAGTGTCCTGTGAGTATTTCTGCGATTACTCTTGAGTTCAGATTTTTAAAAAATTTAAAGTCGAGCAGAGAAGAACGCATTAAACTTTTTGCTTATCTTTGGCCTGGAGTATTTTTTCAGTACGCTACATTAAATCCTTTTTCCCAATTACGAACTTCATTTACCATTTTAAGATGCCACAGAAAGGTTCAGTTCCGATAAAAGGAGTATCAGCTCGTTTCCGATAATCCTTTTATGCCCTTTTACCCATAGCATAGTTACTTTTTTGTGACTAACAAGTTACTTAAGAGACTGTTTGCAGTTCCAGGCTCTTTTGGACTCGAACGTTGTAGTTTGGCTATCGAAGGCAATATTCTTTTTTAAATTGAGGCGTTTTTAATGCACTCTTGAGCAATAGTACCTCTTGGACGATCGTAGGAGTGTTTCCCTGGGCTATTAAGACTTTTATTTAAATAACTTTACTCTTAAATTGAACTTAATAATTGTTCTTCAGCTAGTTTGTTTTACAGCGATTTTTTTTCCATGAGGTGATTTAGTGTCATTTTAGTTAAACGAAAATCGATGTGTACCTCATACTTTCACAGTTTAAGAAAATTAGTAGGTTGTCAATTTTTGTGTAAAGTTGGTGTATAAAATATTACCAAAACAGTATTGTATGCAAATATGGATTAATTTTGTTGAGTTTGTGCTACTCAAATTAATTATTACTGGGTAGATAGTGTTAAAGTTTAAGTTAATTTATTTGCTTTTTTCTTTACCATTTGTGATAAAATTCCATCAAGATACCGACAGAAATTACCAAAAATTTTCTGTTACTTTCCACTTCCTATAATATTAAAAATAAATAGAAAATTCCAGATTTTTATCATAAGTGTTTGCGGTTTTCCGTAAAATAAACCTTTCATTTTTATTGGTTACATAGCATAAAAGAAATCATTCTAAATATTTTTTTGTTCAGAAAGTTTATTGTGTATGATGATAGGAGGTAATGACATTTTTTTTATAACCACTTTTATCTCTTTTTGTAAATAAAATCTTCAGTAAGTAAGATCTGTTAATGTTTCTATAAGAGAATTATTTATATTAAATATTCTCTAGAAATGACAAGCACTTTTAATTATCTATAATATAAGCTTTTATTGCGACAGTATAAGTGTATAGTTTTAACATTTTTTAGATTACAATACACAGACTTGACGCGTATTCTTATTAGAAGATTTACAGAATTTTAGATAATTATTTTTTATCTACTCTAAACAATTTTACAAAATATATATTGGAAACTTCAAAAAACGAATAAGTCAAGAATTTATATATATATATATATATATATATATATATATATACACACCGGCAAATTTAAAGGAACAGATATAAAATCCAATTATTTTTTCTATGATATACATATCGTAAATATTTCTTACATAATGTCTTACTACAAAGTAAGGTGAAGTAATTGGGACACTTCTTACAAAATTTTATTATGTGTAACCTGTTGAAGAAGAGAGCAAGTCAAAGATGTCAGATTTAAAATAAAATACTGGTTTTGAACAGAATAACTTTATTGTATATTTTGATCTTATTTCAATAATTAAATTCATTTTTGCTTTTGTTTTAATACCGTGTGTTCCCCCCACGAGCCCTTATAACTGCAGTCATTCGTCTTCCCATACCTCTGATGATGTCATCGATCAGATGTTGAGGCAATCGGTCCCATTCTTCAATCAATGCAATTCTTAGTTGCTCTCTGTTTTGAACAGAAGGAATTCGTGTTCTAATTCTTCTGCCTAGGATGTCCCACACATGCTCGATCGGGTTCAGGTCCGGGGAACATGCTGGCCAATTCATTGTTGTTATATCCACTTGGTTTAAAAATTCAGTTACACAGTTGGCAACGTGAGGGCGCGCATTATCCTGTATTAAAATAAAATTGTTTCCGATATATGGACCAAAAGGTACAACATGATCTTGGAGAATATCCCTGATGTACCTGTCTGCAGTTAATGCTCCTCCATCAATCACCACTAGCTCTGTTCGTGCTCCCAAACAGATGCCACCCCACACCATAATTGAACCTCCACCAAAAGATACAGTAGTAGTAAAATTAAATTGTGCATTTTGTTCTCCTTGGCGTCGATACAATCTTTCCCTACCATCGATTAAATTTATGCAGAAACGGCTCTCATCCGTGAAGAGAACTTGACCCCACTGATTATCATTCCAATTTTGATGTTCTCTAGAAAAACGGTAGTCGCGCTACACGATGGTGTCTCTGGAGTCTTGGGGCTCTTATTGGCGCATATGACTTGAGACCACTTTCTTTAAGTCTTCTTCTTATTGTGCGCTCACTTATTGTTGTTCCACGGACATCTTGGAGTATTTTTCTGGTTTGGACTGCCGTTTGACGTCTGTTTCGCAGTGTTTGAATCGTTATAAAATGATCATTTTCAGCCGTAGTTGAGCGTTTCCTGCCTTGCCCTCTTCTTCTTATATACTCCCCGGTTTGCCTCCAACGATTTACACTACGGTGAATAGTTGATTGTGATTTACCTAACATTCGAGCCACGTCTCTGTATGTTCGACCATGTTCAATCATTGTTACGGCCCTGGCAATATTAGTTGGAATTAAGTCACCCATTATTAGCTTCTCTTTGCAATACACATAAAATTGATAATAACAATTAAAAAAATAAACAAAAACAACAAATCCGAACAAGCTAAACTAATTAATTAATAACAATTTATTGTTATCTGTGTAACAAGCGTTTGAAATTTAAGACACAGAACAAACTTTTGAAGTTTTGACAACAGACAACGCCCACATTTTTTGACGTTTTGACATTAAAAACTCTAATTATGACGTGGAACATAATTAGCTATCTAGATATAGACTAAAAGACAATAAAATATAGAAATAAATTACTTTTTCAATCTGTTCCCTTAAATTTGCCGGTGTGTGTGTATATATATATATATATATATATTTAAAGTATATCTATGCAGCATCGTCATTTACAAGGTTACATTCCTTCTTACGATACAGTTCTTTATAAATTAAACATTAACTGTAGTTGATTTTTATCTGTAATTTGGAAATTATGTTGCGACTATTATAACTTTGAAAAATTAATGTAGCCACGTGTGTCTATCATAATAATGTCCCATAGGTTTCATATGTAATTATTTCCAAAAAAGTTCGCATGTCAGTATACATTTATCCTTTGAGAGTTTCTTCTCTATAAATGTTTAATTTCAATGTCGTCAAAAAATTAACATACACTTTCATCAATCAATATATTATTATACATCTCAATTAAGCAGTAGGGTATCTATTATTTATTTATAACTAGCTGTCCCGGCGGACGTCGTACCGCATAACACTGTCGTGTCTGTTTTTCCATTTTTCGTTTTTTCTAATTTTTACGATTTTGTTTTTTCTTTGTTTTCAATGATTTTTTTATCAGGTTTATACTATTTTTTCGTTGAATTTTATAATTTATCGATTAAATATAAGAGATATCCACTGCGCCACCTTGCGTTGGCGTCATAGTAGTTAATTTAGTAGTAATTGCTCGTTTAAATATATCAGATATTAACTACACCACCTTACGGTGGCGTTATATTATTTAATTTAGAAAGCTATTTTTTGACTTTATTTTCCACATTTTTTCTGTTTTTTTAGTATGTTTCATTTTTTTTTTTAGTTTTTTGTTTATTTATTTATTAATCGAAATTTAACACTATCTATTGGGTTTTCTCACAACCTAAATGTTACAATATATGAAATTCATTAGAATGACATCATCACATAATCAAATACATAGTTTACGATTCTAGAAAAGACATACAGGTAAACAATCATTTTTACTGAGCAAGAGAAGAGAAGAAGAGATGGAGAAGGAAAGAAAGTTTATAGTTTTATTTTACTTATCGCACCAAAAATATATTTTTCGAACTTATAATTATACGAATTCGTATAGATATCTATTAATCAATATTGAACTTGATACATGGAAGCGCTATCTGGTGGTAACTTCCATTAATACGAATATAATATTCATCTTACCCATTAAAAATACATCATCATACTGATTTTCATGACAATCGGTTGAACGGGGCAGAAGTTGCTACTCTGCAGTACCACCTGGTGGCGAGTGGCATCAATGAGCATATCATACAAACCTGCTATGTGGAAAAATACATATATATATATATATATATATATATATATATATATATATATATACACACCAATTTTCATAATAATCGGTCCAGTAGTTTGTGAGTTCATCGATGACATACAGACAAACATTCATTTTTATATATGTATATAAGATTTTGAAAATTGGTGTAAATCCGATTGCTATTTATAAATTAATGTCGTTGCTTCGTGGAAATATGAATATATTTTATTGGCCTATCTATGCCTGAAACATTTGGGTATGAAAATAAGTTGTTTTTAGATATTTAATAGGTATTCGTTACATGACAAGTCTGATAAACTGTTATCGTAGATGTAAATTTTAACTTATTTCTCGTACAGTCATATCAGAAGAACTAAAGTATTTTTTTAATGATAAAATATTTTTGCAAAGGAAAAATAAATTATTGTTTTAAATAAACGCAAAATGGTGTTAATGTTTAATAAAAAACTACCACACGATATTTTTTATTTTTTTAATACTACCCTGTACGAAATTGTACTGTCTAATATTATTTTGACATTATGAAAATTATTTTATATGTGGTATTGAGTATTATCGTAAAAAAAATTAATTCAAGTGCAAATTACTTCAGAAATTATGCTGTGTGATTTTATAGGTACTTTATTCAGTCTGCATACTTATGCACATAAAAAATACGTATCTAAATAATGAATCCAAAAATTCTATTATAAAGATTTTTATATTTAAACTATGTTTCTTATAAGAAAGTATACTTAAAATTTTAATTTTAGGGCAAAATTATGAGTATGATCTCGTTGTTCTTGGTGGTGGATCGGGTGGTTTAGCTGCAGCAAAAGAAGCAACCAATTGGGGTGCTAAAGTATGTGTCTTAGACTATGTAACTCCAAGTCCCCGAGGTTCGAAATGGGGTTTAGGTGGTACCTGTGTAAATGTAGGATGTATTCCCAAAAAACTCATGCATCAAGCTGCTCTATTAGGTGAAGCTATAAATGTAAGTATGATAATTTCACATATACAAATTATGTTTTCTTCTGAATAATAAATACGACAAAGTGGTATTAATATAAATTATATTACTACTGAATTTACACTAACTATAAATATAAAAATGTTCAATGATTTTAAATATACGGATTATATAAATTAACAATTTTTTATTAAATATAGACAGTATTATCAAAATATTTAAATAAATTTTATTATAATTTTCCAAAACTTACAAGAAATATCATTTTTGAATGTCTGATATTGATTGTTAATGATATGAGTCTTCTTTGCATATCGAATCTCTTATCGAGATAATGCTCGTACAATTGAGTGATCTGCTATCAGGCCTTTGATAAATGCCGCCCATTGTTCATTTTTTTTTCCAACAGTAAAATATCCCCGGGTAGAAATTTGAGTTAAAAACGGAGGTCATCGCCGCCCGGAGTTCTATTTGTCAGACTTTGAGAAAACGTTTTTGATTTCAGACGGGTTAAGGAAGTTGGAGCAATCGCAGGGTCAGGTGTTCGAGCTAAAAGATTCTATGTTGAGAAATAAATTCAAAATTTTCTTTTGAAGACTACTTGGACCGCCCACGTAGGTCATAAACTTTCGAAATAAATCGGCAACATGTTTGTAGTTTAGTTCATTTTTAAGATTTATCTCCACTGTAAAAAATCTTAGTAATTTATCGAATCTCGTCAAAAGTTTAATACGATAAAGTTTCTATTATTACTATTTCGAATTAAAAAGCAGTGCATTTTATTTCATCTTGATGTCAATCGCCTGATATTGATAGTCTACCGCGCATAACACTTTTTTTAAAATGATTAATACATGCTTGAAACTTTGTGTATAGCTTCCTATTGACGAGTCCAACAAAGTTTCAAATTATCTAAATTTAAAACTGCTGCTTTTTCGAGCTAGAAATAAACGTAATATTTAAGCTGTCGACACAAAGTTTCAAGTATGTATTAATCATTTTAAAAAAAGTGTTGTGCGTGGTAGACTATTATGTTATATTACCTTTATATTTTACTATATTAGAATATATCCTCCCAATATTAAACTTCATGTTTAACGCAATTTATACTGCTTGTCATTGTTTTCTTTAAGACTGTTTACTTGTTTACTCAATTTTTGAATCAATAACAGAAATTAACATAATGCAGCTATTATTTTTGTATTTTTATTTTGATTAGATATCTGTTACCTTTGATGTTTAGTTGTATCATTTGGTAAAATCTTACGATTTATAGATTAAAAACATTCATTAATTGAATAAATAAAATTAGTGATTAAACTAAAAATAGTTCGCTCTTTATATATACCTAAGCCATTTATAAATATTGATACAAGGTAATTACTAAAAAAAATAAACTACTGGTTCGTTTTGAAAAATATTTGCTTACTGATATACAAAAAAAATTAAAATAGCCGCTATTTGCCTGAACTCGGCACACCAGTCTGTTAGGCCAATATTGATCGATGTACAGACGACATATTAAAATTGTACACAGCTCCACCAGCGCTTGCCTCAATGACTCCAAAGTATGGAGACGTCTAGTATAGACAATTCCCAAAATGGCCACAATTTAGAGTCGAGCGGATTAAAGTCTGGACTGGTTGACGGCCATTGTGCACTACTAATAAATTCGAGTACATGAGCTTCAAGCCATTGTTGAGTAGTTTTGGCTTTGTGCATGTTCAGAGTCTTGTTGAAATATCCATGGTCTATTTTGGAACTTAGTGTGATTTGGGGACTTCACTATATGTTTTAACGTCCTTTTTACAAAAATGTAAAGAAGTGACGCCGTCATAGGACACTCCACGTCAAACCATTACAGGGACAGGATAATGATCTCGTTCGCGTTGATAGTCAGTACCGTTAACATCACTTTTACCGGCTTTTATTTTAGATGCCGAACACTTTTACATTTATCAATATTTATAGCAGGACTAGGTATACACATCTCCTTCATAAGAGTTAGTTATCTTTCAATGGATCTTGTTTAAATGTTCAAGCTCTACTTCATTTTTTCGGGTAGGAAATCTTAAGATATAAAACAAACAAAAATGATAAAAATAAATTAATCTTGTAATATATTTTGAACTATAATAAATTAAATTATAATTTCTTTTTAAGGATGCTAAAAGTTATGGATGGCAACTTCCTGAAGCCGAAAACATTTCACATAATTGGGAAGCATTGAAAGATGCCGTTCAAGGACATGTTAAATCAGTCAACTGGGTAACGAGAGTCGAACTAAGAGACAAGTAAGTTCAAATTTTCATTTTCACTTTTTCCCTAAGTTAAAGTTGATCTATCCTTTATTTTATTATTTTTTATGGACCTTAAAGTACCTATAAATTAAATAAAGCGAATCAATCAAAATTAAAATTGTTAACAACAAATAATCTTCACCAATTAAATGAAACATAACTCTTTGAGATTGTGTGTAAGCCTTAAAACTCAGTTAAACGACTTTTTTTAAATTATTTTTGTTTACTATCACGGCTAAAAATTTCTCCTGACTCTGAGATTATGCCTCTATTTGAAATTTTATTTGCAGATTTTGCGCTTTTCA
Organism: Altica lythri; assembly: GCA_964028335.1. Taxonomy (NCBI): domain Eukaryota; kingdom Metazoa; phylum Arthropoda; class Insecta; order Coleoptera; family Chrysomelidae; genus Altica; species Altica lythri. Next base: position 76,645,711 of record OZ034802.1, read on the forward strand.
TGTTATTAGAAAATAAAGATTTTTGCGCTGTGCTGAAGTAACTTTTTCCAATTGTTTCCCTTATTTTCCACTGTGTGCTCTCCAAAATTAAAAAACCTTTATTTAAAAAAGTCACAATTTTATTTTAAATTATCCATTTATGATTAATCTGCAATTGAGCAAGAATTTAATGGTATCGTTAGCTTTTGTTTTTATAGTTTTTAAACTAAAAATCAAAATCATGATTTCATTTATTTTCTGATAACTTCTTAAAAACACATATAAAATTTGAAATTCAAAACTCTTTAGCTATGGTAGAGCTAAAAAAACATTTAAAAGTTTTAAACATTATTCTTCTCTTTCCCTTAAAAATCGAGTAGTTGGATGTAAAACAGAATTTACAGGAAATTCATAACAAAGCACTGTTTTGTTAGGAACCATATATTGTATCCAAATGTTGTAATTAATTGAAGATTTAATAACATCATTTGGTTCTGAATATAACGAAAATTAGTTTGATTTAAATTTTCATGATTTTCTGACAAGAGTTGTTTGATAAACGTTTTTTATCCAATTTTTAGGCGTATCGAATACATTAATGGGCTTGGTACATTTTTGGATGACCACACCATTCATGCAGTTGTTAAAAACGTAGAACGAACAATAACTGGAAAATATATACTAATTGCTGTTGGAGGAAGACCACGTTATCCTGATATTCCGGGTGCGTTAGAGTATGGAATTAGTAGCGATGATATATTTAGTTTACAAAAGCCACCAGGCAAGACTGTGATCATTGGAGCTGGATGTATCCTTTCATTTTATATTAAAATTAGTACATTTTAGCAATTTTAGCGTATTTGTTTTTCTTAATCTGATATTATAGATATAGGATTGGAATGTGCCGGATTTTTAAATGGTTTAGGATACGACGCAACTGTGATGGTAAGATCAATTCTTCTTAGAGGATTTGATCAACAGATGGCACAGATTATTGAGGCAGAAATGCGTGATAGAGGAGTCAAGTTTTTACACAAGTGAGTATTTAACTTTTTACCTAAAAATATTGATACGTGAGTTGTAATTAAAAATTAAATGAAGAGTGTTTTTACAAAACAATGTATCTATTAAAAAATATCTAGAATGGATGTTTATATAGATACTAGAAACCCCATTTGCCGATATGAGTATATTTGTTGTTGAATTATCACTGCTTAAATATTTAAAATAATATACGAAAAAATTTAATGCAAGTAAATGACTTTGTCAGGGCAATAGAAAGCCAAATGGCCTACGTCAGGGCAATAGAAAGCCAAATGGCCTACGCACTAAACCCTAGTGTATCGCCCTATTTCTGAGGACTTATTAACTTGTGTTTACTACACCCGGAACCGTCCGTGACTATCATCAGGTGAAACAACCAATCTTAAGTCTCATTCATTTATTTTATTCTGCATTCTCCTTTCTGCTCATTATGCTTTTGACCATGTTTTGTATGCAGTTCTATGTCTCTATCTTGTCCACTTTATTTTCTGTAAGTATTTTCTCGGTTCTCTGACTATTCCATACATTCGAGAATGGTGTGTTTTACAATGTCCAGTTCCGTGCAGTAAATACATTACTCTGTGTTGTATTTTTCAATTTGCTTTGTATATTGTCTAAAGATTCCGTGTTCCGTGAAGACTTGTGTTACGTAATAGTCTAATTGGCGATGCTCGCATTTCATCTAACGTCTTATGTTTAGTATCAACATATTTGTCCACTGATCTTACACCGTTTTACTTTGCCATTTAGTTAGAGACCTTTCTCTTGCTGCTTTCTTTTCTGATTTTTGTTTTCATTGTATATGCTATGCAGCCAGGCTCTTTCTTCTCGTACAAGTAGGTTTATGGGCACAGTAGTTGTAATTACTTGTAGTGCCAGCCTTGAGACTGTTCTGTCTGCAGAGACGACTCGCTGTACATAGTGTTTCATGATACAGCACTTTTTCTTGTTTATTGTCTTTTGTTATATTGGGGCTTCGTATAAATAAGATAACACTATACAGTACTGCCCACTTGCAGTGTAATTGGTAATTCGCCTACTAATGTGAGATCTTATTGAACACTATAGTAAGTTACTTACATTAAATATATTTTATAGATGTATTCCTACAAAAGTTGAAAAACAAGATGATGGTAGATTAAAAGTAACATGGCAGAATGATCAACAACAAGAGTTCAGTGATATATATGACACCATTTTGTTTGCTATTGGAAGAAGGGCTTTAACCAGAGAACTTCATCTTAATAAAGCAGGTGTTAAAGTTGCTGGAGATGGAGAGAAATTAGATGTAGTCAATGAACAAACTAACGTACCCAATATTTACGCAGTCGGAGATGTTTTATATGTAAGTTTTAATTTTACTATTAGGCCATAACTTCTTTTTTAAATACCCTCAAAAAATTTAGTGTACACATTTTTGATATACTTGGTTGCATAACAACTGATAAAATCCAAATTGTATCCAAATTCTAAGATGAGAGTGTTTTTTATCCTTTTTGAGCAATTTTGATTACTGTATTAATACGATTTTTGGTACTAACATTTCTAAATAAATCCACATAAGATTTGCAATATTTTAGTATTTTCTTTAAATCAGTATTTATAATTTTAAGGTGCTCAAACTGCTCAATTTACTTGTTTAGATTATTACGATTTAATTGCATTTGAAATGAAACAAAGGTTTAACTCAAACAAGTCATTTACTTATTCATCTCTACTAAGGATTTATTTTTGTTGTTTCTAATCTCCGTAACTCTGAATTATTTCACTTTTACATTGGCCGATTTCGTTTGTGCACTTTCTGATCTAGATAAATTTTAACTATCAGTTTATAGAAATTAACCAATATTAAACCCATTACCTATTTTGCACGAATGTATTGTGTAATATAACAGTTTTATTTATTGTAGAAAAAACCCGAGTTAACACCAGTAGCTATACTCGCTGGTCGTTTGTTGGCTAGAAGACTATTTGGAAACTCACAACAACTGATGGACTACGATAATGTTGCCACTACAGTATTCAGTCCTTTAGAGTACGGTGCTGTTGGTCTCAGTGAAGAAACTGCAGTAGAAAGATTCGGAGTTGATAACGTTGAAATCTATCACGGATATTACAAACCCACAGAATTTTTCATTCCACAGAAAAATATCAGCAATTGTTATTTGAAGGTAGTTGCATTAAGAGAAGGAAAGCAAAAGGTTGTTGGATTACATTTCATTGGACCTAATGCTGGAGAGGTTATTCAAGGATTTGCTGCCGCCATCAAGTAAGATTTGAAATTCGTAAAATATTTAACTATTTTTGTATAACAAGAGTTTTTGTACTCAGATACATTTAATATTGTTTTATAACATAAGTATTTTAACTATAATTTATTTTGGGTTATTTATGTTTGATTTTATAATTTAGTGTAAGTAAACATACACAAAAGTGAAGCTTTTAATGTTAGCTTCGGAAAAGAAAAATCTTCAAAAAATGAGTAATGGAACTTTCGTTTGTTTCTTATTTGAACAGCTGGGTTTAATTGATTTGACGATATTTTAGAGCTGTATGACAAAAGGAGTTGCTGTCTTCTTAACCACAAAGAAGGCTCATTAGCTTCACAACATAGACTATCTACAGGACTTGACCGAAAAGCTCCCAAGCGTATACGCAAAGCTGTGTTTTGGACTGTGTTAAGTAACCTTAAGACTGATTTGGTTGCGGACATGTAGAGTATGCACCCATAGTCAAGTCTGGAACAGATAAGAGATCTGTAGACTCTCAATAACATTTCCTCATCGGCTCCCCATTGCCAGCGTGATAAGCATCTCAGAATGTTAGGTCGGCTTAGACAGTTGTCTTTGAGTTGTCTGATGTGGCCTTTCCAACTTAATCTTTTGTCGAATACAATCCATAAAATAACGATTTCGTCGACATTTGGAATACTCAGATTATTTAGCTTAATATTTGGGATAAACTGGCTATTTCTTTTTCTGGAAAACTTAATAACTCTGGAGTTTGATGCTAAAAAATTGATACCAATTCTGGTAGACCAATCGTAAAGAGCGTCAACTGCTTTTTGAATTAAGATGGCTGTTGTAGCGATATAACAAAGCATATAGGTGGTACGATTATTTTGCAAATGTCGTTGATAGATAGAATAAACAAAGTTGGGCTCAGTACAGAACCTTGTGGCCACGATTTTCTTGTTTAAGTGTGTTAGATGTCTTTCCATTAGCTGCAACTCTAAAATATCGGTCTGTTAGAAAATTTTTAATAAAACAAAACATTTGTCCTTTGATATTATGACATTCTAAGGCTTTCTGTATGATCGAACAAGGAAGAGAATCAAATGCACTTTCTACATCAAAAATTGTGGACAAATATATCTAAGATACATAATAAAATAAAACCAATATGTTTAGACACTTCATTTGATAAGATTAAATTAAATAACCTTTTACTTATTTGTGACGAATTTGGACTTAATATTTAAAATATTTGTGTAATTGTTATTTGTTTTGTAGGTTGAACTTGACAGTTCAAGATTTAATGGACACTGTTGGAATCCACCCGACCATAGCTGAAGAATTTACAAGAATAAACGTAACTAAAAGGTCAGGCAAAGACCCTAACCCTGCCTCATGCTGCAGTTAAATTATCATCAATATTTTTAACGAAATCATTTATTTTTGTATACGTAGATAAGGTTATAAACTATTCCGTCACATCATTTTAATTAATTTTGAATTTAACTCAGCTTATGACACTCACACTTAATTAGATTAAATTTGAGGGCTGTTAGTGCTAGTCGCGGGTAGTGCGTTAAATTTCAATTGCTGTAAATTTGTATGTCATTAAAAACGAATAAAGATTTTAAATTTTGAAATTTATTTTTTATTTAATAATCTAAGGGTCTTTATAATAAGCATTCATTATTATATTATTGTATTCTGGACACCCAAACCATATTGTTGGTGTAGGTAAAGGGGATTCTTCTGTTACTATTATCCAGTTATTATCGAATTTCCAAAATAAGCCTCCTCGAAAGAAATATGTAATACCTAAAATATAAATTAATATTTATTTAACTCGCTTGTTGTTTATAAATTTACCGTCTTTCCATGTTGTAGCTCCATCCAGATATGATGGAACTCCTCTCCACCTGCTCATGTGTTGTGGATAATCTTCGTCCATTTTTTTGGATGTTTCATTATATCTCCAAAATCGATCATTTTTGTAAAAGTAGGTTTTTTCTGAAAATATTGCTTATGTTGTCAATAATCACATTACCCTCAGAAAGTAAAATCAGTAGGTTTTTCTCGTTTATTCATTGGAGATAACATTTAAGTGACATACCAGCCCAAGCTTATAACAGTTCAGCCGTTTAACTTTTTCAAGAAGTTGTTTTATTGTTAATAAACGTACACAAATAATTTAGGCAAAATAAATTTTATTCAAATTACATACCGAGCAAAAGATATGTAATAAATAATTTGGTGCAATTAGTAACCAACAACAGTTTGACAGTGTAACTCGTGGGCCATAATAGTTCTTGTATTTAATTAAATATTGGGTACCATCGCCTTATTGATAACAGCTTAGACAAAATTTCCATGTTCTTCTGAAAGAATTAATTGGTTTCCATATATCTTGCAGGGTTGCTTTTAAGCCGGCTCGCACACCGGAGCAATATGCAACTAGCAACATGCAATAAGTAATATTATCGCCAATGTGTTTTAAGGGTTTTAATTTTTCACCCAACATGTCAATAGGAATTCGTCTTTAACAGAACAATAATATAATTTTTTTATATTTTTTAGTTTTTTCACAAAATATTTTTTTATGTATGTTTTATTTAATTTAATGTGATTAAAAGTTGTTCCTGTGGGCTGATCGCATATCTGTAATTGGAGTCTTGTTTAGTAATATGAGGAGATGCTATCAGCTGAACTAACGTTTCAAAATTACTCGGACTCAATCGGTAACAGTTTTGAAACTGTGTGGGATGCGTCTTTAATACTTGAGCACATATATTGGCTCCATGTTTACTCAACGCTTCAAGTGCTGGATGAATCCAATATCGTTTCCTTTTTCGTTTCTTTATCCTTAAAATTTGCCACAAAATAATCACTTCGTCTTCATCAGACGACATTTTCAACAAGTGATTTTTTATTGCTTTGGTATGCGAAGTACAACAAAATATGTTGCCTGTTGCTTATTGCATGTTGCTAGTTGCATATTGCATATTGCTCCGGTGTGCGAGCTGCTTAAGACAGTTTTTGTACCCACTAGATTTTCACGAAGTTCTTTTTTCATATGCCAAAGTATAGGAGATAAATCTGAACTAGAAGATGTCCATTTTTAGTACAGGTATTCTATGCTCCTGGCACCATTTGTGGATAAATTTTCACAGAATGATATTGTGGTCCATACTGTTGGGTAATGAAATAACTTTCGACTGTTGAAAATTGCACTTCTCTTCAACAAAGTTTCTGTATTTTTGTGCGTTAACAGTGTAACTTACCCACCCCTTTTGCGGACATAGATTTTCAGATCATCATTGAAGCTAGCAACTTTACTTTTTTACCATGTAATTCATTAAGATAACATTAAATTTCGCCTTATCACTCCAAGCGACAGTGTGTCATTGTTTTAGTGTTTAATTTTTATGTCCGTTGTTCCATTATTCTTTTGCCTATTCTCTTTTTCGAATAAATCTTTTTGTTGTATCGAAACTATGACTTGATACTCTCTCTCCATTTCACAATATATTTTTGCTCTTAAAAATTTACGTTATGCGCTCTTATTTGCTTCAGAAATCGCAGATGGTCGGCCTGTTGTTCTTTTAAGTTCGAGTTCGCCGTTTACTTTATACGAACTAATAACATTTTGCTCTGTTGAACGTGGAACTAAGAAAAAGCAAATCTGTAGCAAGAGGTTTACCACGAGCCATTATGGTCAAAACAGGATTACATTCATGTTTTATTTTTAAATGGGAGTTCTGATTCCCTGGAGAATATGATAAGTGGCCAAATTATTATGGTCCATAATTTGCACGTCTGAAGTTTTTTATAACCCATCAGTTACACCAGACTTTTTATTGCATACGTTTTGTCCGTTCTGTAATTTCAATAAAATTTGCAGTTTAACCTGTATAATTTTTTTAATAGACGGGTAACAATTTTCCCAAATTCTAACTGATTAATAATATAAGACATCTTTTTGAAAACGATAGCCATTTGCCATTTGAACTTATATGAGCTCGGGTTCGTATTTATCTTTGTATATTCTTTATTTTGTTTAAAAAAATTACTTTGATCAAGATGCTAACAGTCTAAATAAAAGGTACAAAGAATAATACAGTGCACATGTTACTTTCCAGACTGGTGATGTTAATTACTATTTTAACCTACTAGTTTGATAATATTGATATAAGAACACATTTAAACTTACTATTTCTAGCCCAGTTTTGAACAGCATCCAAATCTGTAAGATATTCTGGAAGACCATAATGTGTTAATGGCTGAGGACTTCTCTCAAGGAATTTTTCACCATCATATACCCAGAAGACGTTTCCTAAATATAATATTTATTAATTTTTACTATTGTCTACATTAGGCACCGGCAACCTTTTTAGATCGCAATGCTAAAAGTTGTAATATATAAAACATTTCAACAACGTAGTATTTGCTGATATATATTCAATTTTTTATTTGTAACAAAGTAGTTTAAGAAATAAATTTAATCATATAGATACAGAAAAATGCTGTCCACTTGTGCAGCGGAGCCTCCAACTTTTCCAATTTGCTAAAATCAGCAAAACCTCCGAAATTTGTAACGTAAGATGGATCGGAATGCGGTTTTTTGCATTGGATTCGTTAGAGTATCAGGAAATTTGTCGCTATTTTTCATAATGTAAAAATGGGAAATTGCATTTCTGTATTCAAAGAGTGCATTCCGAACAAACAATAGATAGAAAAATTACAACTCGGTAAGTATTGATAAAAATGGGTTCCATTTATGTACTCGGGGTTTTTGGGGTTGCTGAACACGAATATCATGATGCCGAAAGTCTCTGCGGTACTTTGTGCCTAGGGTATGTGCCTTTTCTCTTGGGGTTTTATGTAAATTCTGTACAAAATCAGTGCATACTTGGTACTCGGCGGTTTTTTGGGTCGCTGAATACGAATATCATAATGGCGATGGTCTGCGAAACACCTGGTGCTTAAGACGGACCTCGTCTCTAGGAATTTTATGCAAATTCGAAACAAAATGAGTGTGCACTCGGTACTAGGAGGTTTTTGTGATCGCTGGACACGAATATCATATAATGATTTTACTAAATCATTCGCATACACATTTATGAATCCGGGCGCGTGCATAGAAGTATAACTTATGCCGACAGTCCCACTGACTGCCACATCCGTTTTAATAACATGGTTTATTGCTTTTGTTTGTTTTGAATTCTTCAAATCTTCCAGTGAATCCACCTTTATTTGTTTTTTACTACTTTGTTAAAGAATTCACTTCAACAGTTTCTTTGGTTTTATCGCAATATTACTAAAGACTTCTAACATGAGCTATTTTGCCGCTCTAAATATCTTTAACAAAAAAATGATTATTTTTTCGAAACACATTACTTTTTCATACAAAACATAGACTGAGGTTCTTTTCCTTGTAGTTATAGATTTAGCTAATCATTGTGATGTCTACCATAAAGTTGAATTTTCGCAGCCATTTGTGTGTAGAAATAGATCAGAATATTCGCTCTCTATTTCTTCAAGAAATTCTTTAAACTGGCGAGAGTACCATGCTGTTAATAACATTAATTCTAAAGTATATGACCTACAATATTTCATCTGGAAATGTTCGGGCACAGAGCCCTCTGGATGAATTGTAGAGTCACACTAGAACTTTCTTTTCACTGAAGAATTGATGTTTGCCCTTTATGTATTCCCGTCAAACTTCTGGGTTCGTTAGAAACGATTTTAGTTAAAACAATTCCATTGACTTTTCAAGTAGTTTTGCACAACGTTTGTTATATCTTCTGTTCTGATATGTCTTAAGAGCTGTAGCAATCCTAGCAATTCTTCTTTCGAATCCTGCAAAGTCATTTAATTGACGAAAACGATACCTTGGTTGTGTATTTTCTGTCACAAGACTCGCATATAAAAGTGATAAGACAAGTCAGTTGAATGTCTTCCATTTGCATATGTTTTACATTTGTTGATGCGAATGATACGAGAGAATAGGTGATTGACTCATAGATATGATAATAAATCATAAATCAATTTTTAAAAGGTTTGCGCATAAAGAGCCATAGGTTACCGACCTCTAATTTAGATCACATAAAATTAAAAAAATTAGATTAATTAATCTCTTACCCGTAAATAGAACAATCATTCCATCTGCACGTTGATATGCAGCATCAATTTTTTTAATATGTTTTGGTAAAAGTGGAAACATACTCGATAATTTTACTGGATAGCCCTGTGTTAGTCTACCTATATCATGGAACCTCCATACGTACTGGAAATTTTAATTCAACAGAATATTTGTAGATTCTGAAGTTTAAAACTTACTTCTTCCCTAAATACAAACAATTCTTCTCTTAATGTAGCAATTGCATCAAAATTTCCATCACAAATATCAGGCAAACTTGGAGCATTGGTTGTTGGTATATGGTGTTTATTATCATGTTTCTTATGTTCGTCTACAGTTTCATTATCACCTTCGTATGAAACTGTTGTTACTTCATATACTGTTGATGGAGATGTTGCTGAGGAATCTGTTGTACTTTCAGGAATTGTAGGAGTATAAATTGTATATTGATCAACTGTTGATTCTATGGTAAATGAGCTACAAAAAATATAACATTTCCTGTGTAACTTCTTTTGATATTTTCATTTTTCAAAATTTACGTACGTATCTTGTTTATTAGTAGTTCTCCATTCTTTGGAAGTTGTAGAAACATCTATAGAAGTACCAGAATCGTCTGTGAAAGTTGTAGAAACCTCTGTAAAAGCTTTAGAAACCTCCGTTGTAGAAGTGTATATAGAACTAATTTGCTTTCTGGTAGCTATTTCAATGTCTTCTTTAAGAGTCCTTCGTACTAAAAACGGCCTTTTTGACTTCTATTGGATTTACTAGTCTTAGATACTATACATACTATACATATCATACATAGCCAAAATATCATCATAACCCAGTTGAACAACTTCTCCATGGTCCTGGTAATAAGGAAACATAATTGAGCTTTGTACTGGAGAGTGAGCAAGACCTAAAGAATGACCTAACTCGTGAAGAGCCACTGGATAAAATTCTGTTCCTTCTCCTTCTACAGATTTCTCAACCCAAAATTCATCTGCGTCAAAATGGATATCTCCACCTAGACCATCAACTTCAGATGGAAAATATGCATGAGCTAAGATTCCACCACTACCATCAAATGCATTACTAAAAATCAATTTATTGTTTAGGTAAATATCAAGTTATTATTTATTTTAATAATAATATTGTATATTTACGTGTCTCCATGATACCCCTGAGCAAAGGCCACGATGATGTCCGCGTCTACCGAATTTTTTCTATAAAAATTAAGTCTCCCGTAACTACCCCAAGTATTTAATGCTTTTTCGATACTAGTCTGTACCACGCTTTCTCCAAGTTTTGGGGACCAATTAGATAAACTACAAACAAATAAAAATTAAACTTTCAAACTTGGGGTAGGTACTTAATAGTTGGTACAATAAATTAATACAAATTTGAAGAGTAAAAATTAAAAAAATATAAGATGAAATGAATAATAAATCTTAAGATTAAGTAATGTAAGATATTGAGAGTATTTAGAAAAAAAAACATATTGGTACTAGTAAAAAGAGTAACTAGAAACTGTTCAAAGAGAGTATGAAGTGAACATGTGGACCTAAGCGAGTAGAAGATAATAGTCTATAAAACAATAGGCAATTGCATGGCTCTGACGTTATTGTGACGTATATGCAAGTGGAATCAATGCGAGGTTTGAATGAATCGTAGTTGCCAGGTTCAACTTAGAAAGACTTACTATCTTTGTCTTATTAACCCGCAATAGAAAGAGATACTTTTAAGATAAATGGCAAGCGGCGCTAGCGTAGTTCATTATGTTCTCCAGTGATGCCATTTTCTTAAAAGTATCTCTTTCTATTGCACGTTAATAAGACAGAGTCTTTCTAAGTTAAACATGGCAACAAGCACTCATTCGAACCTCGCATTGGTTCCACCTGCATTTACGTCACAATGACATATCAGAGCCATGCAATTGCCTATCGAGCTATAGAAAGAAATGGAATAACAAAAACAACTGAAATAAATATGTTAAATCCACCTAAAAGTATAAGTGCAAATAAATAAATTTCGTTAGAAAATTTATTTAATTTATTAAAAAATATATAAAATATAATTACCCTTACAAGTAACTAATATTTCGTTTCTGCCAACCGATTGGTCCAAGAATGTACCTTTTTTCTCTATTAGTTTTAATTACATCAGGAACACCACAACGAGGTAAAGAAATTAGCTAAAAGTATACAATAATAAATATTACATGCGTGTAATTCTTAATTATAGCTATTTAAATAAATGAATTATTATATTTTTACCGAGCTCAATCAGGTATTTTAAAGAAGTGATTCACTAAGAATCATTGGAGACAGAACGTTGTGGAGGATGAGGTGAACGTAGAAAAAATGCTACATGTGATCTATGCCACTACCGAGGTGAGAAGAAAGGTCGAATAACTAGATTATTATTAAATACATAAAGGTACCATTTGTATAGTACGATTTGTCTGTAGCTTTAAAATAGACCCCTGTTTTGGCCATTACCTCTTCATCGACTCCAAATTGCTTTCCAACGAGCATTCTTTTGAGGTCTGCGAACAGAAAAAGTTCGCTGGGGTCAGATCTGGAGAATACATGGATGCGAAAACAACTTGAAGCCCAATTCATACAATTTTGCTATCATTTATTGGTCTTGAAGAAACAGCACTTTATTTTTCTACAAATTTGACTGTTTTCCGCGGTGTTATCCTTCAAACGCTCCAATAAGGCTATGTTGTCGTCACTGTTAATGATTTTTCCCTTTTTAATATAATCGTTGAATATTATAGGTACCATGGACATACCAAAATGCTAATGCCATAACCTTGCCAGTCGATTATTGCTTGTTTATACGTTTTGGAATCGGTTCATCAAGTGCAGTCCACTCAGATGACAATTGTTTTGATTCTGGTGTAACACGATTTAGCCATTTTTCATCCATTGTTACTTATCAAACCACTTCTCAACGATTGATTTTCTTGGTTATATTTATCAAGCCAAGTTTTTGTTTCCACAGTATTTTCCTGTTTTATGGAACCAGCTCAAAAGCGTTGAAAGACGCAACCAGACACATAATCTCTGAACGCAACAGTTTGCTGATAAATGGCATCAGTATTTTAGGATAAGCAAGGTATAATATTCGTCGAGTATCTCCAAAAGAACCATACGATTACGAAGCGTTTGATGGATAACATCACAAAGAAAATTGTCCTTTTTAAAGAAGAAAAAATGCCAAGAACTATTTTGAGTCTAAAGAGAAATCGTACTGTAAAAATGGTACGTATCGACAAACTACTATAATCGCATTACTCTCAAAGAAATATTAAGAAATAAAATCGAATTTTACCAAATAATCTGTTTCAGTAAGTTAGCCTAGAAACTTTACTTATAACAAATGACAAACCATCAATAATATTCTTGGCTTTCTAATAAAATATATTTCACAAATCGGAGCTAAATTATTGTTTTACTACTTACTAAACAACAATTGTTTCTTTATCTTGAATAATTACGATCTATTTTTCTTCTACGAACAAAAAAATGTATTGTTATCCAAAGGAACTTGAAATGCCAATCATTTTACGATTTTACCAGGGCTACTTTCAAATCGTCATTATATAAACGAATCTATAGTAAAATTCTTATTTATTTTTATTACACATAAAAAAGCAACCACGTATTGCTTTTAAAGCAGCCCACTGGACAATCTATCATTCACGTTATACTTTTACCACCGTTAAATCAAATTCTATATCCACCGAATATTAATTTTTCTTCCAACGATTGATTACTATATATTAATTTATTATTATTATTGTTATTTATTATTTTTAATACGAATAATTGGAGGCATGTCCATGGAGAGATATTCTTTGAAGTAGTATAGTGCCGAACCCATACTATTTTTCAATTTGTATTGGAAAAAGTATATGTATGTATTATTAAACGTCTTTTTTTTTATCAATTACTTACTCTTATTGTTGCTTCATCAAAAACACCTGTTTCATTAATTCCTCCAAACTTCTGCATAACTTTTATAATATCAGAAATACCACCTTCTGTGTAAAGTGCTTCAGAATCACCATCATCATTTTGTAGGTAGCCATATTTTTTCATAAAATCTAACTGAAAAAAATCACCTCTATCTAAGTCAATTAATTTGAAATTTGTTCTTTCTAAATATAATTATTAATATAGAAATCTGGACAGATATATTTATAAAAAATATATAAAGAATATTGGTTAATATATTGATTTAATAAATTAATAAAAATCTTACTGCTTTAGTAGAAGGAATTTGATGTGGTCTACTAATAGAATATCCACACATTGTAGTCAAAATTAACACTACAAAGATAATATACATTTTATCTGTAATAACAAAGAAACTATGTCTCTTTAAATGATACACTTCTAATTATTTTATTATTCTTTCAAACCACATTGATAAAAGACATAATAAAATATATTTTCTAAGAAACATATATTAGTCAACAGAGCATTTTTATAAACATAAAGTTATTCTCAAGGCTATATTAAACATAATCAGTTATAGCTATTTTAATAAATTTATGGAAAGATTGACAAAAAAATAATGTGTCTACCGTAAGAAAACAGACGTTTAGTTTATTAAAATATGTATTGACTAAAATGAACTATAAATACTTTATTTAATAGGTAATTATACATATATTAAAAATTTTGATTAAATCGTTTGTTCTTCTGGATTTAGTTTAACAATTTTTTTGGATCGCTCAAATAGTTCCCTGCATAATTCTTTATTGTAAGCTTGATATGGCATTACCACTTGCATACAGTCCAAGAAAAACTTGCCAGATACTTTAGATAATTTTTTCTCGCAAGCCAAATACAGTGCTGTTTGTGCCCCTTCTTCTGTACTCTAGAAAATTGAAAAGTGATTATAAAAAAAATAATCTACATAAATTTGATTTTTAATTAACTTTGTCCACGACTGTTCCACAAAAAGTTTGTTATACATACAAGTGCTTCTTTAAGAATAATAGTCTCTATTATTCAGTAGTGAATAATGCTTCATTATCCACTATAAGACGTCACAGCAAAACGTATGTATGAATTCAAATGAGAATATTATTTACAGGCCAGGGTGGTTACATGCTAATTAATGTGATTAAAGTTGCAAATATGTCAAAGCAAAATACAAAATTTGACTAATTTGATTTATTCCTTTGTAAGTTTTATCTTTAATTTTGAATACAAGTAAGTCGTAAACAGAGTATATAGTATTAAAATTAGTAGGTGGTAGATGGAACTTTCCATCGCCCGAGGAGGTACCACCCTGCAACTCGTTAAGATGGGGTGAAATATTCTAAAAATGTTTCCCCATTTAAGTTGTAAGTCGGTTCTTTTCCTTCCCCTCTCACTTTTCCGTTTCCCTCCAATGCCCTTCTTTCTCTTAAACCCTTTTTTAGAGAATACCATGATGAGTTCTCCAGAGGTTAAATGTTCCGGAAGTAAAATAGTTCCCATTCGGATCTCCGGGGTGGGACAATCTCGGGGAAGTCATGATGGAAATAACATAGCTATCGATCAGTCTACTAGTAGACCAACCTCTAGTTCAACAAATCTTACCCAGCAACCAAAACGCAAAACAGACTGCATATTAACATTCACTAACATCTGCGGGTTAAATGTCAACATTAACGCAACCCATCACTATTTACAGTCTATAAAACCTCACGTTCTTGTCCTTACCGAAACACAAGTTTCTGGGAAAAATAGCCTGAAGCATCTTAAATTTCCAGGTTACGAACTTTACCACAACTTTAAACGGCACCATGGTGCATGTGTTTACGTAAGAAGCATACCTGCACTAGAAAACAACAGAGCTAAAATTAACACTAAAAGCCTCTAGCAAATTTATATGTTGTATATATGTATCGGCCATCAGACTGTAATTGCGTCGAACTACTAGATTATCTATCACAAAAGATCGACTACCTTAACAGTGAATACCCTTCTGCAGAGATAATTGTGCTTGGGGACTTTAATGTTCACCACGAAAAGTGGCTTAAGTCCAACAAAACGAACACAGAAGGCAGGCTAACTGAAGAGTTTGCAATTAGCGACAAGTCCACTTACTTTCCCAGAGCTGCCAATCACAGTTCTAATACTCTGGATCTTTTTCTGACCACTTACCCTGAGCAATATAATGTAAATATTCTGTCTTCTCTAGGTAACTCTGATCTGGAATCCAGTCTGCTTTATTAACGAAGATCAATCTGCAGTTTGCAACTGTATAACTGAAATCATTCAGTGTGTCATGGAAGCTTTCATTCCTCACTTTACCAAACGCTTGAAAGCCAAAAAGAAGCCATGGTTTAATAAAGATTGCGATGTAGCTCGGAAAGCTAAGATCAAGTCCCACAAATTATTTTTCCAAATTCATCAGAAAAAACAAAACAGGATGATATAAACGTTAGAAACAGATACAACACCACTATTTCCAATTCCAAAAGTCTCTTTGACGCTCGAATAGGAAAGTAAAGTCAAACTCTAATGGAAGCCGGTCCTTTTGGACTCTCGACAAACATTTCAACAACAATTTTACAAATAGTTCGTTCCCTCCACTCACATCAGAAGACGGCTCAATAGTTACGTCCTCCACAGAAAAGGCAGAACTCTTTGCCAAAATATTCTCTTCGAACTCTTAACCCACCGAGAAACATGGAAATAGCTTCTATTCCACGGGCTCCCCACACAATGAAAAATATCATATTTAGGGTTAAGCGTGTGCAGAGAGTCCTTGCTAGTCTAAATACCAACAAAGCAAGCAAGTAATGGTTATTATTCACCCATCTTCATAAATAAGTAATACATAGAAAGTATATTGAAGTGGTGAAATATGGGTTGAAATTTTGTATAGAAAAATCTTTTAATCGCACCGATTTTTATAAAAATTGAAATTCAGACTGTTAAATATATTTCATTGAACACGTATTTCATGGTTTATTAGAATTAACCCCACCCCCTAAGAGTGTAAATAAGGAATTGAAACTTTGTATGGATAATATTTAAAAATTACACCGTTTTCTTTAAAAATTATTATGCGCACTCCTATTAATAAAATTTTAAACAATCATGAAATATTTTGTTGCAAATCTTAAAAAACATTGAAAATAGTAAAAAATTAAAAAAAATTGAAAAATTTTTGAAAACAGTGAATAAATATCAAAGAATACCTATAAAGAAATCTTGAAAAACGTAAAAAATCATTAAAAAATGTTGAAAATTGTAAAAAAATGACGAAAATCCTGAAAAATTTTTAAAAATCTAGAAAGATTGTTGAAAATCTTAAAAAAAGTTAAAAATTGTGAGTGTCGTTAATAATCTGAAAAATAATAAAAAATATTTGAAAATCCTGATATAATGTAAAAAATCTTAAAAAATATGTTAAAAATCTTGAAAAACAGTTGAAAATCGTGAAAAGTTTATCAAAATCGTAAAAAATTGTTAGCATCTTGAAAAATTGTTGAAAATGGTAAAAAAATGTTGAAAATCATAAAAAAAAATGTGAAAATAGTTGGAAATCCCAAAAAAACGTGTAAAACCGTTAAATATTATTGAATATCCAGAAATATGTTAAAAATGATAAAACGATTATTAAGTAATTGTCAAAAATGTATAAAAATAAAGTGGAAAATAAGTGGGTATCAAAAAAAAATGGGGGAAAATCGAAAACATATCAAAAAACAAAACATTACAAAAACAGAAAAAAAAACAAAAAATGTAACAAAAATTGCAAATAAAAAAAAATTAAAAAATCGAAAAAGAAAACTTAAAAATGAGACAAAATCGTAAAAATTACAAAATATAACAAAAAAAGTTAAAAACTATGATAAAATTGACAAACACAATAACAAAATCATAGAAATCAATCGAAAAAATCGTAAAAATTGCAAAAAAACGGAAAATGAAAAAACAATCATTAACTGTTAGGCGATACGAAGTTCACCGGGTCAGCTAGTCTTAGACTGACTCACCCTGTATTTGCGTTATTTGTATAATTGGTTTATTTAACTTTTAATAAACAAAATTAGAACAAAGATAATTTTTATCAAAATGAATTTTGATTTAAAATTTTTTTTATTATTTTCCAATAATTAAAAATAAAAAATATCTAACCTTTCCAAACAATAATGTAAAAGATCCAAGAAAAAGTGGTATAATAGTCCAATTTTCTTTAAAGGCAGTTATAAAAATACCAGATCTAACTGCTCCCGGATGTTGACAGTTAATAGTAACATTAGAGGTTTTTAATTTTTCAGCTAAATATCTTGCAGCTAAAATCATACATAATTTTGAATCACCATACATTCGTTGTGGAGCAAAATAATTTGCAGGTGGATTCAGATTGTCTATATCCACCTTTGATGTAAAAGCTACAATGGAACTGGTAAAAATGATTCGGCTTGGTGCTGATTTTTTTAGTAGATCTGAAAAATATTCTTTATGAAATGACACAAAATAATAATATTTATCTCCTAGAATATACATTGAAAGAGTTTTAAGAAATAGCCATAAAGACAAAAAATATATAGACTAAAAGTACTTTATTGCTTTTCAAAATATGTCCCACATTTTTGTATACATTCAAACCAATTGGTAAAACAGTTATTCCAGTCTTCAGTTGACACCTGCATAGTCGCTGTTTTAAAGGCATCGATGACTTTTTCATCATTGAATTCTTGATCTTTGGGAACGTGAAGAAGTCTTAGGCACTTGGGTCGGGTCTTTGGTGGATGGTCTAACAATTTGATGTTTTGAAGCTCCAAAAATTCGATTATATTTTCGACAGTGTGAGTACTTGCATTGTCCTGATGTAGGATGATTCGCCGTTGTGTTTAGCTTTGTCGGAATTTCGCGATAACTACTGGTATACAAACGTTAATATACCAATCGGGAGTAACCTTTCTTCGGTTACCACATGACCAGATTTTGACACAAAAGTTGCAACCAGTTATTTTGACACACTTCGAGAACAGACACTTTTGTTGGTTTTTCCCATCGTGAACACCCACACAGCAGATTGTTGAGCTTCCTTTGTCGTACCTTTACAATGTTTTTGGACAACGATTGACGCGAACTGTGATAAAATCAAATTTGTAATACCCAGTTCTTCATGTAGGATCTTCTGGAATAACTGTCAAAATATCGTTTTTTCGAAAAAAGTGTAAAAACTTTTATTGTAGCCCTTCTTACGATAAATGTTTTTTGTTGGAAACTTTTTATTTATCTATTTTAATTCAAGAGTTATAGCGTTATATACAACTAATTTGTTTATAAATTAATGACCCACTTCTGGAGCAAATTACGCATAAAAATGGATTCAGAACATAAAAAAAACAAAGTATAACACCTCTTTCATTAATGTTTAATAGAAAATATTATTTAAGTATAAATTCCACCTTACTTTTTTTTTTACTTACCAATTAAAAGATAAGTTAAAAGAAAATGTCCAAAATAATTAACCTGCATTATTCTTTGAATACCATCTTCAGTTAACACTGACGTCGTTGAACCTATACCAGCATTGTTAATAAGAATATCTAATTTTGGTTCAGTTTGTTTGATAAAATCCACCAATTTTCTAACAGAACTTAAAGAACCGAAGTCCACTGTTCTCATAACAATATTTTTGTTATCTGTTTCTTCAATAATATTTTGTCTTGATTGTGTACAATCATCTTTGTCTACTATTATGACTTTACAACCACGTGATGCTAAGCCTAATGCTATTTGATAGCCAATACCTAAAACAAGAAATTGTTATGTAGGTACTCGTATATCTCCTATATGGCTGCTGATTTTTTTCTTGCAAATATAACACTACCTACTAGTTCTGTTGAGGAATACGACCGTTTATTGGTTGGCTTCGAAGTGGATTGGATCTAATTTTAGCTAAAGCTTGAACAGAATTTGCTAAAAGCAGGGATCATTAATTTCCTCAATATTTACAGTTTTTGGTCGAAGTTTACAGCTTCGGAAATGCACAATAAGTCTATGAGGATAAAACGTTCTGTGGAAATTTAAACATGGAACTAAACTTGCTTGAGCTGCTTCCCATGCAAAGTTATTCCAGTCATCTCTGTTTTTTGCGTCTGTTAATGGTTTTTATCGGTGGTTTTCTTTGTAAGTGTATGGGTAGAAGTGAATTTTCTCTATCCCATTTCTCTTAACATATAGGCTCAAGCAAGTGCAAAGAATGAGTAAGTTTGGCTGATATTGCTCTGTAACTATTTACTTGCTTTTTATGCGCATTTCGCCCTCTTCAAGTTTAGACATCTCTGCGGCTGAAGATGGATTCGAGTAGACGATCGGTTTTTGGACGGTATTTTTGACTTGTATTCGAGAAGAAGTTTCCATTTTGCTGAGAGTAATGGGCTGACTGTGTAATCTTTCTGGTTGGCCTGGACTTTTACTAGAAACAACTCATTCTTTACACTTGCATGAGTCTAAATGTTTAGAGAAGTGGGAGGAGAGAATTCACTTCTACCCGTACACCTACAAAGAAAACCATTGATAAAACCACCAACAGATGCAAAAACAAAGGTGACTGGAATAACCTTGCATGGGAAGCAGCTCAAGCAAGTCTAGTCTCATGTGAAAACTGCCACTGAACATTTTGGCCTGGTAGACTTATTGTGCATTTACATAACTGTAAACCTCGACCAAAAACTGTGAATAGTAAAGAAATTGATCATCCCTGCTTGTAGCAAATTCTATTCAAGCTATAGCTGTAATTAGATCTACTCCACTTCGAAGCCAACCAATACGTTGTTTATTTTTTTCTCTAATAAAACTATCCTACCTCTTTACTATCTGAGCTTTCTACAACAAAATATTATATTTTTTAATGTTGAACCAAAATATTAAACAGTGTAAGTATTAATATAATCAAAACGAAAGTATAGTTAATCAAAATGTAATTTAAACATTATCTATTTAATACACTTGAGCTTGAAAGACGTAAAGAAATTTTTAAATTATCGTCAATCGAAATACTTTTGCAAGTGTTTTGGTGCATTTTGTTCATTACTTTTTGTGGGAGTAGCAAAAAATGTATGTTTATGAAATCCCTGAATATGTTCAAAAATTGCTTTGACTGTACCTTGATTTCTTCAGCATATTGAGCATAAGCAATATTCACATACACAGAGAGCGCGGTGAATTAATACACGAATTGGTGGCACAGCAGTTTAGAAATCAAATCAACAATATATTAACAAGTAGAGGAGAGATGTGGGTTGAGCAAGATGTAGAAGGAAAATAGGGAAACTCTTAATCAGGACATACTGAGGACTCTCAGACGAAGGGATTGGGAAGCGACAAAAAAGAAAATCAGGAGGATGGGTTGATGAAGAGTGTGGGGTAGCATTACTAGAGAGAAATGCGGCACGCAGAAAAATGATCCAACGAAAGACAGAGGCCACAGTGGAGACGTTCAGGGAGTACAGAAGGACAGCCACCAAGATTTGTAGAAACAAAAAGAAATGGGAAAGGGGAAAGTTGGAAGAAATGGAAAGGGATAGGGGAAATGGACTGGCCAGAGAGTTCTACAAAGATTTGAATAAAACAACAAAATGTAAAGATCAAGAGAGAAATAGGCTAAGCAAAAGAGAAGGGTTATTAGAAAGATGGGCTCAGACAGCCCGAGATATTGAGATCTTGAGACGTTAGAAAAGGAAGATCCTTCGACGAATCTATGGACCAGTGAGTGAGGAGAGGAGCTGGAGAATAACAAACAATGAGGAACTGGCGGAGCTCTATACCTAGAAACATGGGGCAAGATTGAGATGGCTTGGTCATGTGAAAAGATGCCAGATGAGAGAGCAGCCAAAAAGGTCCATAGAGAAAACCCAGATAGTAGACGGCTAAAGGGACGACCAGACTAAGGTAGATAGATGGTGTGGAACAGGACCTCAGTAAGGAGATGGAGAAACTTGGCCCTGAACCGTCAACTATGAAGGAAATCAGTAGAGCAGTAGCGCCAATGATGATGATGATAGAGAGCGTGGTGAAGTGGTTACTGTTACTAGTTAGTATCTGTGTCTCCCACAAGGAGATTTTATTCTGAAACGATTTTAAATGGCTGTGTAAATCATTATCTAACTGCTCCTGTTTTTGAAGTTTCAAATTAGAATCTTTCAAATAGCCAGTAAGGTCGACCAAAAATACTACGTCACACATTCGTTTTAGGTCACTCAATTCAAATAGTGGTTTATTTTTATTTGCATAGTTATTTATCTCATTTTTAAGCTGATAAAACCATTATATTTTCCCTATGCTTAGCCATCTGATTTGACAATAATATGTAACGTCGTAATTTTAGGATGATTTTTTATCAAAAAACGCCTTGAACTGAAGATAGTTAAGCACTCGGGGTGGAATAAAACTGATGAATTTTGCAACCACATTCAAAACATTCTGGAATTAAAAGGACTTGTAACAGAAGTTCTGTTGATGAATAATGCAATGAAGGACTATCAAATCAGACTTTTGCATTTTTAATTCAGTGTTTTATTTAATTCCGCGAAACCTTTATGTAAGCCGACCACAGAAGGTACACTAGCTGTGCTAACTCCAACTAATTTTGACCATGGCAAGCAAAAACTTGTGTACCTATACCTTTTGAAGTTGTTTAAAAATGACCTCGTCTGTAGTGGTTCATTTAAATGGCTATAAGGTAAACAATTCCTTAGTAATACTAAACTCTGTACCTATCAACACCTGGAGTAAATGTAGCCAGTTGACCTGTGTCCACGGTCAGTTAATATTGTTTTGAAATCATTAGTCATCATTTGTAAGTATACGTCGGACAACAGTTCGTCTTTACAAACTAATTTTTTCAAATTAATTTTTCTTTTCAGGAAACAAAACATACATACACTTCTTGATAAATTCTTCGTCCGCAAATGGATTTAATAACTTTGCCAGTTTTGAACTAACTATAAACTACGCTTTAACAACATTATCAAATTTTACAATACACAAGTTTCTCGTCATGTGTACTTTGTTTATAAAACATGTATGACTTTTTATATTGATTTCTTCCACCAATAAAATTGATTAATCAGACAGCAAACAAAAACCGGCTTACCACTGTGCAAGATAAAAAAGAATTTTTTAGTCCATTTTCTTGAAGTTGGCGACTCTTTGCATCTACTTTTCGTTTCTTTCCATTAGACATCATTTTCGTATACAAAATAGAATTAATTAGCACTCAAGATGCACACAAAGTTACAAAGCAGTTCACTAGGATATCGCTTGTCGAAGTTATCAGATCCGTACCTAACTAAAATAGAACTAAACTAAAGTTTGGTCTATCCACCTGCTTTTATAGGCAAAATGAAGAAATGACTTGATAAAAAAAGCAGATAATCGCAAACATTGTAAAAAAATAACATAATTTATTAGGCGGTACGAAGTTCGCCTGGTCAGCTAGTATAATAGGTATTATATAATCTTACCAGAATTGCCTCCAGTTACAATTGCAGTTTTTCCTACCAAACACGTTTTACTGTTACACCTACCAAGTGTTAACTTACAAAATATTATCAAGAAAAGTATCGATAAAATTACAAAATAATACATATTAACGTTTTAAGATCCACACTGCCAATAAATAAATTTACTGAAATTAAACATATTCATTTTGTTACAAAACCGGTAAATGAAATTACCATAATTAATGCATTAATATAACATAAAGGTCGACCTCGTATTTGACTGATAAATTGTTAATTTTTTAATAGGTATTTTTCTGTAATTTTTTTTTGGATTTAATACGTAATTGTATTGTACCTACAAATCGATTTGTATGTTGGACTGAAATTTTGAGGAATATTTTTAAACAACAAACTTTGATCTTTGATAATATAATTTTTTTATTTGGAATGAGTTTCCACATAAAAATTTTACATTACTAGCTTAGGATAAGAATATTTATGTTGCGGTATTTAATAATGTAGCGTGTTTAAAAAACCCTATTAACAAAATTTCATTTTAATCCTACTTAGGCCGGTCCTGTATACTTAAGATATTACATAGAATTTTTGAGAACTAACATTTAACGGCTATTTCTAAGCAAATTTATCGATTTTTCCTAACTGACCAATTAGATTTCGCGTCTAAGGTCAGGAGATGCGAAGTAGAGACGCGATCAACCGTTTTTCACCCTGGTACCGCGCTTTTTATTGATTCTAGCTTGGGTCCTTGTGCGATTAAGAACGTCCGCACGACCTCTAGTTTCAAATTCCCGGCAAATTTCCTTATTTTATCTTAAAAATTACTTGCTAATAAGTGTTTCTGTTACCGTTTATCGTTTATCGTACCGAAGATTCACATGAAGAACTCCAGACAGTGTGTTCTTTAAGTTTCCTTGGTTATAGTGAAACAAGACGGCTGAAGTCCACCATTGTTACTGTATCGTTTTCTCTTCGAAACCCCAGCTACGAAGAATGAGTTTTTGGTTTTTCTCTAAATATATATAAATCTAAACAAGAATGGTTTAGATTATATCTTACCGTTAAGACCAAATATCGAGAGAATGAAGCCATATACTAAAAATGTGTCTAAGAAACATTTACGAGATAACGTAAGTTTTTAACAATCTACAGCAACTGACTAATTATTTTATCCAACTTAAATATTTAATTTTTATTCCACCTGGTTTCTTATATTTTCCCATCCTTAGGATAAAAAAAATAAGTGGCGCACATTTTCCCTTTTCCATCATTTCTTTCATCATCTCTTTTTCGTCCCTTTTAACTTCGTTTAACTTTTATTTTTCTAATAAATATATTTCTTTTTACCTTTTCAAAAGTATTCATCTAGCTCGATCGAATTCACGCTCGCTCTCCTCCTACCCCCTGAGTGCCGTTCGCATTTGTTAACCTCTCCAATCGAGCATTTAACACCTTTAGGAAAAAAGAGGTTACAATAATAATAATAATAGCTGTTTATTAGATAAAAAAGATAAAAATACATAGATTTCAATTAAATAAAGGTATTAAACTTTTTCATGACAATAGGTTCTGGATAGATTCATCTGCGCAACAAGTGCAGATACCTCTCTCTACTCCCAGAACCCAACTTAATCCAAAACAAAAATAATTCATTAAAGTAGGATATTCTTAGCTCACTGTCCGCTCTACACCCTATTCTACATGTTGTAATTTATATGCTTGAGCCACCAACACACAGACACAAACGCACAGTTAAACCAATAGCATCATTCTCATTTTCCGAAGAAATACGAACGGACTCAATAATTTAAATTCAGCAGGGATATTAATTGTTATAAGACGATGCGATATTAAATGAAAACGAACGGCGGAATAATGAACTACGGGGTATAGTGAGAAGACCACTATGACGTAAATTAAGATTATGAACATCCGTCCTAAATGAAATTCGATTAAACAAGTACGGTGGTGTTTTGAAGATGATTACCTTATGACAAAAAGAAAGAAAATGAAGACTCCTTCTGTTTTCCATGTTTAGCCAGCCGGACCACACCAAAGCATGGGATACATGCTGCCTCCTTTGTATGCCATAAATAAACCTTAAACATGAATTTTGGACTTTTTGTATCCGAGAAGAAGTGTAAACGTCCAGACATGGGCCATATACAATATCATAGAGCATTTTTCGTAATGGAGGTGAAAGAATGAAGAAAAGGATGAATAGTTCTAAGAGAATTATAAGCACGATTAGTTATTTAGCAATATGTTCTCTGAACCTGAGCTTAGTGTCAATATACAATCCAAGGTCCCTGGCTACAGAAGAAAATTCAAGAAGATTACCCTCCAATGACAAGCGGAGATTTTCTTGAAGAAAGTTGCGATCCTTATTGCTACAAAATAGCAGCACAGACGATTTTGCATGATTTATTTTGAGGCCATGTTTAGACGATACACATAACAGATTCTGGAGATCTTTATTAATGATCAACTCCGCTGTAGCAACATCCTTGGTATCGAAAGAGTAATAAAGCTGGGAGTCATCAGCATATAAATGAAACTTACAAACCTCGAGACAGTTATAAAGATGACAAGTGTAAATTGAAAATAAGAGAGCACCGAGGACAGAAACCTGAGGAACACCACGATGCAACATCAGTGAATCAGACAACTCTTCAGAAATCTTTACCCTCTGTGACCTAAAATCCAAATAACTGACAAAAAAGGATACAGCATTGTCGGAGAGACCTAAATAGTGAAGAATAGCCAGAAGTAGATCGTGGTCAACAGTATCAAATGCCTTCGAGTAGTCTATCAGTATCAGAGCTGTGTTTCGATGAACATCAAGGGATGACATAACATCATCAAGTATTGCAGCTAATGCACTGGCTCAACCATATCCTGGACGGAAGCCTGACTGTGTTTTGAGTAGAAGATTAAAGTTAGACAGGTGTTTTCTAAGCTGGTAGTCAACAATCTTTTCTAAAATTTTTACCAACAGAGAAAGTATACTTATTGGACGTATGTCATTTCACGTTTAAAAGTTGTTTCATTTTTGTATTAAGAATTTGTAAAATTAATTTAAAATAAACAAGAAAAATGAATTAAATTTCCAACTCCAGTTGAGATCGGTAAGTGGTCTTCTCTACGAGCAAATTATGCCCAGCTCAGCCGTAGAGGGTAAGTAACAAAAATAAGTGAGTCGCGCCACCGATTTTGACGGTACAAATCGGTAACCTCTGTTGGTCCAGGCACTGACCCATCTCACTGGAGTTAACTAAAGTAAGAATTTAAAACAAAAATAATTAAATTAAAACAGAAAAGGTGAGTAAGGCGGTTTGCTGAGTACGACACCAAAATAGATCTATCACTCTTTATATTGACACAAAAAAAATTACACAATTAAGCCCAAATTGTTCAGTAATAATAAATAGATATTAAAAAATGATGCCGCACAAAATACCAGTAAATTTATGTGTGATCACCCGACGCAAATTATTATACTTAATTACAAAAAAAAAATGGTAGCCGCTACATAAAAAAACAATACATCTATAAAGACATAAAACTAACTCTAAATACAATTTTAACTTTTGGTTTATCTGTTATAAAACGCTTCTCTAGCGCCGATGCTCCTCAGTAAATGGGTTTCTGGGGTAGCCACGTTGTTCTAAGGCCTTTAACTTCAAAAATACAGGCTAATCAAAAGGGTGTTATAGGCTTAAATGGGTTGATATAAGCCTTCAAGCCAAAAGAAACTGCACCAAGCCAAAAAAATGCGCCAAGCCAAAAAACTGCATCATTCCAATAACTGAGCCAAGCCAAAAAATGCGTCAAGCGAAAAAATGCCACAAGCCAAAAAAAAAAAAAATGCGCCAAGCCAAATAAAAAATGCTCCAAGCCAAAAAAACCCCTTATTGTGATTAGGGGTGAAAATAATCAATGTGATGATGTTGAATCCAACTTATCACCCTATAGAATTCCGTACTTTTTTTACATCGATTGAAATATCAGCGATTTTGTTCACGAGAACGTCCAAATTAAATCCCATTAAATGGTTAAATCTTAAGGCCTTCCCAAAAAATATTACCAAAGGAATATTATACCAATGAGGCTAAGATTAATAAAAGAGATTGCATCTAAAAATTTCTTTAGTTGTTGGGTAAAGCCTAACAACGAACCAATTGCAATAAATTTCTTCAATAATATAAAGAAAAAAAAACGCCAAGACTTTTTCGGTCTTCGCGTGACCCATGGTTAGCTCATGGGATAGCATTTGAGCGATGTTTCCGCGCGAAACAGATTTTTTTTTCTTACATTTAGGAGTTTTTGAGGTCTTTTGGACTTCATATTATTTACCCAATTATATCTCGTGCTTTAATGGCAACCCAAATCTTAATATATATAAATTACGTTGTTTGTCCGCAATGGACTCCTAAACTACTAAACCGATTTTAATCAAATTTGCACACCGTGTGCAGTTTGATCCAACTTGAAAGATAGGATAGCTTACATTTTAATTTATAGTCGCAATATTATTTTATTGCAAATTATTTGTTTATTGAATTGTTATTATATTAAATATGATATTATCATTTTGAAATTCTTCATGTAAGGTCTTGGTAGCTAATTTGGATCAGCGGCTGATTATGACATCGGTTGTTTTATCGTAATGGGATCGATTACGCCAGAGGGAAGTTTTTTTTGTTTTTTTTTGAAGTTATACTTCTATTCATAGGGTATGTTCTGACTAAGTCAACGATTACAATCGATTACAATCGCATGCAAACGGTTGTAATCGTTTACCATTTGCCCTCGGACACGATTCGTGTAATCGGGTTTGTGTTTACAAGTTCCTACCCAGAGACAATATAATATATTTACATTTTTTTCATCATATTAAGTAATTTTTTATATCAAAATGACAATAATTTATTATTGCACGCTATATCTTTTGTAAACAATACAAACGAAAAAGGCGGCCAAAAAAATTCGTTGACAGTAAGTAACAATCTAATCGTGTCCGAGAGCCATATTCTGCGATTGTAATCGATTGTAATCGTTGACTTAGTCAGAACATACCCATACACTCGGTGGAAAAGATTTGTGTACAATTAAATGGGAAAAATCATTATATACATATGTAATGGTGTAAGTAAGAGAGAGACAGAAACACTTATAACGTATATTGGTCGGTAGAAACAAAGATGAAATATTTATCACATGTTATTAGTCATTACCTACTATAAATCCTTTGAATACCGTTTCAACCACAGAGATTCTCTATGGTTTCAACATTCAGTACAATGAAAAAGGATAGATATACAAAAAACAGTCTGAACTAATTTATGAATATCATAGTGACGGACCCAGACGGACCACATGATTATTTGACAGATTATTTTATAATTCTGTCACGTAAGTTAACATATAAGTTTAGTATTTTATATTAATAATAATATTAATAATATTCAGTAGTGAGTATTGTATTGTAGTCTAAAATACCGTCACATGGTTACAGTATATCCTGCAGTATGCTTTTGAGGTTGTTGGCTACATGAACAGAGTTTTTACGAGTAGTCGAGGAAATAAAGTACCAAAACCTCCGAATTTTGTAACGTGTAAGATGGATCGGAATGCGTTTTTTTTGCATTAGATTCGTTAAAGTATCAGGAAATTTGTCGCGATCCCTACTAATATTATAAATGTGAATGTAAGTTTGTTTGTTAAGCTTTCACGCGAAAACTAATCAACCGATCATCATGAAACTTTGTACATATATTCTTGGAGGTATTAGAAGTAAAACAGGATACTTTTTAATAAAAAATATTTTTATTTATTACGAAAAATAAAAGATTTGTTTGTCAAAAAATCTTAAAAAAGTGACTCTTACTAAATTAGGAATTATGACGCCACCGTAAGGTGGCGCAGTTGAGATGGTATAAATTTGCATTAGCAATTCTTGCGTTATTAAGTACTATGACGCCACCATAAGGTGGCGCAGTTAATATATAATATATCTAATCGATAATTTACAAAACCGTAAACATTTGGAAAAATGGTAAAAAACATCAGTAGGCGGTACGAAGTTCGCCGGGTTAGCTAGTATCATACAAAATCGTTGGGTAGCAACATTGCAAACTTCATGCTCATAAGAAAATCTGGTTTGCTTGTTGTTTAGTTACCAATCAGTTTCTCCGTTTTTCGCATTTTTTTGGAGGTGAGATTCACGTTAGGGGATTTTAGGGTAGTTTTTGGTAGATGGTCGATATAATACGCGAGAACAATACATTGGCAATAAAATATGCTACCTTTACGAACCTTTTAGTCCTTTTGGTTGATAAGAGACAGCTTGACTGTCCAGCTACCATAAACATTGTTTCTCGGAAAGGTTTGAAACAATATCATTTTTCTTAGATCGTCGGCCACAAAAAATCAATTAAATCTAGTTTGCTTGCTATTTGATTACTAATCGATTTCTCTGTTTTTCGCATTTTTGGGGATGAGATTCACGTTAGGGGATTTTAGGGTATGAATTTTTTTGCATAATTTAGAAAAAAAAATTTTTTCTAAGATTTCTTATTGGAACGAAGTTCCTTTTCGCGCGTTACGAACAGTTACGACTGACGCTAGGAGCTAGCCCAAAAAAATTCATACCAAAAGTTGTCACGACACTATGCACCGACACAATGCACCGACACACGCATGTTTCTCTCTCTCACAGACCAAAAAATAAATAACTCTCTCTCCCTCTCTCTCATAGATAGATATATTACAATTAAAAAGACACCATTTTAAATTAAAAGAAAATGTACATTAAAAAGAAAATACTGTAGAAAAAAACATAATTACCTATAATAGTATTATATTTTATTTCATCCTGTTTTTATAAATTAATAAATTCATAAACATTTTAAAAATAGTTAGTAACTTGACTACGTCAAATTAACTTAACTGTCAGTCACTGTCAAATATTTTAATTTTAAATTTTTTGTATTGAATTGTTAATTCCTGTTTTAAATTATAAAAAGTAATTTTAAAAAGATGTGTTATTTAAAGCTCTGGTATTGTATAAATGGACACTTTTGTTAAAAGAAACGAACTGTTAGGTAAGTAGAGATTTTATACAGACAATAATAAATGCTTATGTATGTATAAACACTCTGTTATGTTTACAAATTACTAATTCCTTCACTAATTAATCGAAAGGAACTTCGTTCCATCCGGGTGTCCCTTGACACCTCACACTTTTTTTTTAAAATTGTGGTCTATCTGGTATCTGCATTTTATAAACCATACAGTTTTAACATCAAGTTTAAAATAAAACACAACTATAAAGAAAAATTATATTTCGATATTTTAAACAAACAGAATTTCATTAAAATTTAATTAATAATTTACAAAATTTATCACAGATTTCTATTCAGCAACTTCTCCAGACTTTATATTATTATCAGCTAATTCAAATTTTCCGCTTTGACTTCCCTCATTACCGTCGTAATTCTTACGTTTGCTTTTAAGATATTCAGCCGCTACGTAACCGATTATTCCAATAATTAATAACCCCATAAGAAGGTAGATTTTAGTATGGACACAAAGATATGGACTACAAATATATGTAATTACAGATCCAGTTGATTCCCATAAACGAAAATTGCTAAAAGCAGCTTCTTTGTTATCGGGAAACAGAATTCCACTGTAAGCTAAAACATTAAAAAATGTTAAAATTTACAAAGTTCACAGTTGAAAAAAATCCAGCAAGTTGGGGATTTTTGTAAAGTTACAACTTCTTCTGACGCGCCTGATATGTAGAGTGTAAGGTACCTATACAATCATGCGTATAGCACCGTATATAGACAAGAATATTAGGATCACTCTGCGCGCGCCGCCTTTCAAGTTCTTTGATCCACATTTCGCTCCGGTTTGCTAATGGTGTCTGTGGAGTTTCGGTAGAACTGGTGAGCAGTGATGCCAACTCTACCGATTTTTCGGTTAATCTACCGATTTAGGAAGTAATCTACAGACGAACCGTTATAATTTTCTTTCATAATTATTTAACTTTTTTGTAACTTAATTTAAACTTACTATTTTTTTATTAAATAAACACTTTTTTAAAATTCCCAATTTCTACTTATTTTTTTATTAATCTACCGATTTCCGAAATTTTAGGTTGGCAACGCTGCTGGTGAGTGACAACGATGTAGACGGAGAGCCTTGGCGGCATGGAACAGTTTTAGCGTAAGTGATCCTATTATTATTGTCTATATACGGTGAATACAGGTATTGTACGACGAAAAACCTTGTTAAAAAGGCGAATGGTGTTACGATATTTCAAAGTCGGCTTTGTTTTACTGAGTTAATATTGTTACGAGCCGGTCAGGACGGACCTGTCACCCGGGGTGAGTAAGTCGCGACCACTTTGGACGGAAAAGAGGAATTCTAATTGTAATAGCTGGCGATATACCTACCTTCCTGTGAAATAAGTGTGAGTCAAAAAATTACTTACAATTAATTTGTACCAACCACAAAGCATCACATACTCCCCATAATCCAGAAACAACAAAAAACACCCAACTACTATTTGGATTAGGTCTCCAAACTAATAAAGTAATTAACAGTGCCATATGCAATATAAATCCAAATGCAATTACAGGTCCTCGTCCAGTAATTTTTACCAAATTTCCAATAAATATTGATGCAAGGCCATTACACGCTCCAAAACAAATCATCACAAAACCAATATTACTAATACCCCAACCGCAAGAAACATAAGCCTAAAAAACAAACCAATAATTAGAGAACTACTCAATCGAAAGTGTTTCAAAATTAAATAATTCACTTCCAAAACGCCACTTTAGTTAAGAATTACTCTATCAAAAATTTTCGCTAATTGGAATGTTCCTAAAAGCCAAACAAATTTAGACATACAGAGATTACGGCGACATTTTGGAACGCTTATTTCGAGTCAAAACTAACTCTCAGAGATATTTAGCTTTCTCTCCATCGAGTTGAATTGGCAGGAAAGTGATTTTGGAGATATCCAGTGTTTTTAAGTTAAAAGGCTACGACGGTTTTCTTTTTAGTTTTGCATATAGCCATAAACACAAAAGATATAAGGATCTTTTGGTTCGAGGTCTTTAAAATGCCCAAAGATGCTTCTATCTTCCGATATGTTACACGGACATAAATTAGCTGACCAACCGCATCAATGTTTTGCTATGTGACTGCTGTTTTGTGGGGACTTTCTTTATTGAGACTGGAGCGACCACCTTAAAGTTCGCAATACCAGCGGAAAATAGTTGAATGGTGTAGTGCTTCATTTCCAAACACAAAAACCATTTAAGCGAGACATTTCTGTTAAGATAATCCTCTCCGAAAATTGTAATGTTTTAAACTGCAATAAATAAAGTTTCCCTTTTCTACTTGTTTACAACAACACAAACATACCGCCGTTTCCTTCTCGCTTTCAGACACTTCAACAGAGGTACGTCGCTCGGACTCTTCAGGGAACCAACACCACAGCCCAGAGGACCCTCCATACCCACTGGAAGATCCAGAGTTCCGAAAAACAAGATACCCCTTCACAGCCCGAGACTCCTCCAAACAGTAGACAGGGACCTTCCTGAAGACCTGGAAACCCTCCTAGATGAATTCCTCCTTTCTTACAGTTAGATGGTGCCCACAGGACCCACAGGACAAAAAAAACTACAAAAAAATGGGCCCTTGGCGAAGGTTTCTGTGGTGCCCTTCGTCCTTGCCAAATTGAACGGCTCCACGATGTAGGAGACACGACACAGCGTCAATCTCCCAACCCTACATTGCACCACGTGGGTTACACCTCCACATACACTCACACCAAAAGGAAAAGACTATTTAGGTACGATCAAGCTCCATGGATGGCACGATGATGGAACAACAACAGATGAAGCTATCCAACCTGCTGCAAATGGAGAAGTTTGTGAGAGTGGGGTAACACCATCCAAACATTCCTATCTACTCCCTGAAAAGGACATAAATCCTACAACAGGATCCTCAAATCCAAACCTTCTATAAACTTTCTTTCATCTACCCATCAACCTCTTGTCCTGTCTTCTCTTGTCTTGTTTTGTCTACTAAATCCCATAAAAAGCGCAAAAATCTGTCAATAAATGTCTGAGATTTTTAGCTTTCTCTCCGCTGGCTTAAATTGGCAATAGACAAAAAATACGCATTATCTCGTATTTGTTATTAAAAAGTGAGTTTTAAAAGACCGCGTTGCCATATTTTGTTTA
Source organism: Altica lythri (assembly GCA_964028335.1). Lineage (NCBI taxonomy): Eukaryota > Metazoa > Arthropoda > Insecta > Coleoptera > Chrysomelidae > Altica > Altica lythri. The sequence goes on from OZ034802.1 coordinate 76,678,852, forward strand.
GTGTAGGATATATCTGGAAATAACAAACCAAAATCTCAATAAAAACTTACTGAAGTATATTCTGCAGCAAGAAAAGCTTGTTCTGCCCCAATCAACATTGTTATTGGTAATATTAAGATCTGAATTGGATTCCTTGCATGCTTAAGAGTTACAGTAAGGAGTGCCCAACCAGATGGAACTACTACAGTTGTAGATTTCTTTCCCTTTTTATACCTGAAAAACTAATAAATTTAAAAAATCAGAAGTACAAAATAATTATGAAAATTTACTTTTTGCTACATACCTCGACATTTTATCTACTCCAAAACTGATTATAAGTACACCAGCAACCATACAGAAGAAGTAAATCATTGTAATAATATTAATTTTTGATTGTGATGGTGGTGTTAAGTTAGGATTTGAATCAGAGGCTGTAAAACCAGGACAAAAATTTGCTCCACATTTATTTAGTTGATCATCTTTAATGTTAACTGTTTTATTTAGAAAAACATCTACAGCTAAAGAAGTCCTATTTGTTGTATTTTCTACATCAGAAGATAAAACTGAAAAAAAAATCATTTTTGTATTTTTACAGAAAAATTAGACGAATAATAAATTAAAATTTTTGATCATAAACAGCAGGTTACTGACTTTGATTCTCTTTAAAACAAAGGATAATCAATTTCAATTTCCTATTAAAGAAGTAACAAGATTTTGTGCGGAACAAAATCATTAACACACTTTCCCGGTCAAAAAACTATAGATCGAATCTTTGAAGATATTTTATTCCATTTGCATGCATCTTAATGAATATTTTATCTGATTTTTAACACGCTTTTATTAACTTCACCTGTATGTATGTATGTATGTTTGTTTGTTTGTTTGTAACTCTCCACTCCGCGGCTGCTGCCTCGGATGAGTCCCGTACAGGGTTGCCATTAGTGGGGATTTTTCACCACATATGGGGAAAAGTTCAACAAATGAAAGCAGTGTGGTGAAAAAGTGGGGAAGTGGTGATATTTATTGAAAAATACTATAAAAGTGGGGAATAATTATGGTATTTAAATAAATTATGCCTTTACAGCAAAAATATACGTATATTATAATTATTCTAAAACCTTAAATTAATATATTGGATGTATAGCTACTATTAATTATGGTCGCTATTCGCTGACGCGCTGACTGAAACTATTCTGTAAAATCCTAAATGTTGCATGTGCACTCTTTTGAGTATTGACGGGAAATGTAAAGATAACACTGTTTACAGTATCACAAATAATAATATAAGCTAGTTTGGCTTTATTACCAGAAGATACTTTCTATTGGTAATTTAAAAAAAATAACTATAAATAAATTTTAAATAGTTATTAGGTGCAAATTACATTACTTTTTCGATAAATATACCAATATTTATGAATAATTGTATGTTGTTTTTTAATTTAGTTCTTTTTTAGTAATTTTTTTTTTTCGTTTCATATTATGTTTGTATTGATGTTTCTGCAACTGTGTTTATGCTTATTTTGATTATATTAAAAGAAATATATTTAAATAAAGTCAATAGTTTTATTTATGTTACTGTTATATTAAATTTAATTTTATTTTGAAAATTATTTTTAACTTTTTAGTTCGATGTTTTTCAGAAACATGTTTTTTAGTTTTCCTTAATTACATTTATTTTTTTACTTGTTAGTTTCATATGCTATAAAAGCGTGTTTTTTAGTTTTTTTAAACTATGTTTATTAATAAAAAGACGCACTTTCTCGACAGTTTCTGGCGTAATCACAAATTTCGGCTTGCCAACTTGTTCTTCGTCTTCCAGCGACTCTCGACCCTCTTTGAACCGTGTAAACCACAGGTGGACTCGGCTACGAGATAAAGAATCATCACCATAAACTTTTTTCAACAATTAAAGCATTTCAGTAAATATCTTACCAAGTTTAAAACAGAATTTAATATTAGCTCTTTGTTCGATGCTCATTTTTCGACCGATATTAAAAAGGTACTATCACTTTAAGTACTTTAAACGGAAATTTCTTAAAAGTCTTCTTTACTTTGCGACAGACCTCGTATAAAAAGTAATTTATTAGTTTAACTTACCTGCTGAACTAATAAGGTTACCCCAAACTTGAGAAAACGAGTAAAACATAAAAAAAATCCCAAAAAATCTTGTTACTATAACTTCTGTTGGGACATTAACAAGTATCGCGTAGGCTTCTGAAATTACTGTCAAGTATGTACACTTTGCACACCATAAAGGTCCTCCTCCTAAACCCACTGCGAGTCCTGCTGGGATTAAAGTATAAAAGTGAGGATAGAATTGGGATAGTATAAAAGGCATGTATAATATAAAAGATAGAACTACTGCCCATTTTGCTCCTAACCATCTGCAAGAAATATTTTATTAGAAAATCTATTGTGAAAATGTGCGCGCTGTTATATTTTATATTTGAATTCTGCAAATAAGGACAAAACAGCCAAAAAAGCTCATAGGCGGCACAAAGTGCGCCGGTTTAGCTATAGTAAAATCATAAATAAATAAAACTTGTTATATCTAATATAGTTTACGAAAAAAATATTTTCCAAAATTAACTAACCATGTACCTACTTACTTTATAACCAAAGATGGTAAAAATATATTTGAAACCAATAAAGATCCATAAATGCTCGCTAATGTAAATGTCCCAAGAGCTGCTTCGGAATTAACAGAACTTTGAAGATTAGATGCACCCCAGAACGCAGTGAAAAGTAACATAAAAGCAAATCCAATGAGAAGAACATTTTTCCATACTCTTCGTTTTTCAGTAGAATTTAATTCATCAAACTCATCGTCTGTATTTTTTACTCTATGAAACTTTGCGTCCATAATCTGACCCCTAGGATATATAAAAGTTATTCATTGTGAGTTTTTAATAATTATACTTTGATTATCATATGCAATATATCAATTGTCAACTGTCACTTGTTATCTGTCATCTCTCATGTATCATCTGTTATCTGAGATGTTTCATCTATTTTATGCGACACTTGGTATCTAACATTTGTTATCTGACATTTGTAGTCTGACATTTGTAGTCTGACATTTGTTGTCTTACATTTGTTGTCTGCCATTTGTTGTCTGACATCTGTTGTCTGACATTTATTGTCTGACATTTATTGTCTGACATTTGTTGTCTAACATTTGTTATCTGACATTTGTTATTTGAATTAAAAACTTCTATTAATACAAATTATTTCTCGTTTGCCTAAATAAGTATTCTTTCGTAATAATTTTAATAGTTTTTTACAAAAGGTTTACCAATTTATTGCTTTAAAGTAGTTAAAAAAATATTTATAACATCATAAAAACGACTCCACTTTTGTTTTGAACAATATTCATATATCACTTTAAGTTTCTTTTTTATCGATATTCGTAAACAGTATATTTTTTTAAAACTTTATAACATAAAGAAACCTACTATTATTATATACCTACATACGTTCTAACACTACACTTAGTTTAATGTGAGGAAACTACTTATTGTTTTAAAACCAGCATCAACTAATTTAATTTGGGCCCACATGTCGAACAAATAAGTGTTTTATTTTTTATTAAAAATATAGTTGCAATATCAACAATGCACCTCTATGGAAAGTGGCATACTTATGTTAAAAAAAATAATAAAAATTACTATGAACCTATTTAAACAGTTTATTCTTAAATATAAAAAATAACTATAAAGTTATATAATATTAGCAAATGTACCATTTCAACATGAGACTGACACGAGATTTGCTGATATATTTAACATAGATTCAGAAGAAAATATAAAAAGAGATAAAGAAAGTAAAAATAAACAAGACAAAGAAATTCTTGTAGAAGTTCTTCATGAATACTACTTGGGCCTAGAGGTTAACCGAGACGTTGAAGAAACCGCAAGAATTCTTAGAAATAGAGATACTGTAAGGAAGCCAGCCAGATTTGAAGATCATGTAATGTCTGTAGCTACTCTGTAGCTACTTCAAACAAAAGAACCATAAAATTATCAAGAAACTTTAAATAGTCCAGAAAAGGAACTTTGGGTAGCAGCATGGAAAAAGAGATGCAATCTATTGCTGTGGATCAAACATGACATTTGGAGAGCTTACCACATGGGAAAAAAACAATGCTTGTAAATTTTATTAAATGTATTTAAAGTTAATTTCTGCTGCTAAATATTAGGCAAGACTTGTGGTTAGAGGTTTTTCACAAAGAAAAGATGAAGACTATGACGAAACCTTCAAACCGGTTGCAAAGTCAGGAACTTTAGAACCCTTAATAAGTATCGTAGCTTATAAAAACATGAATTTAACCCAGTTTGATGTATGTACAGCATTTTTATATGAAGATTTATTTATGACTCAACCAAAGAGGTAAAGATGATACAAACCGAGTGTGTCATTTTCAAAGAAGTCTTAAACCCAAACAGGCACTTCGGAATAAACGGTTTGTTGACTTCGTTACCAAAAGCAACTTTAAGAAAAGTGAAGCTGACTCTTACTTATTTATTAAGAAACATGGTAAAAGTTTGCTCCTTCTAGGTTTGTACGTAGATGATGGACTTCTGGTTACCAATAATGAAATTGCCAAAAATTGTTTTTTAGCAAATTAAAAAAAAAAATTAAAGTTACTATTAAACATGTCCCCTACTTTCTTGCTCTGGAGATAAGCGGGTCTAACGATGGAGCTAGTAGAATAAATCAGTGTGCTTATGCTAAAAAATTCACGGAATGTTTTGGGATGAAAGATTGTAAACCAGTAACAACACCAGTTATAAAGGACTCCCAAAAAGGAAATAAAAACCTAGAAAATGGTATTCCCTTTTCTTATAGGGAGACTGGGTGCACTAATTTATTTGATGACTGGTACCCGACCCGATATAGCCTTTGCAGTAGACGTTGTCTCAAGAAAACTTGATAATCCAAATCCTGAAGATTACGTTTAGGTAAAAAAGAGACTTAAATGGGACGTTGACATCACTTACAAACCAAATTTTAAGAAAAATTGTAAATATAGTTTTAGCGATGCTGATCATGGTAGGTATCTAGAGACAGGGCTCTCTACTTCTGGAATAATTTACATGTATGCATTAGGAATAGATTTTTATTTTAAATTTCGTTTGTTATTAAACTCATCTTAAACTTTTTTAATTGCCAGTGTACTTTGTGGTTATTATAAGGTGTAAAGTGAATTGTTAAAGCTTCAAGAAGAAAAAGATATCAAGACAAATTAGTTTTTTTTAAACAAAGGAGGTGGATAATAAATCTATTATTTATACATACATTTCAATTGCAAAATAAAAACTGTTCTGTCAACGCTACCCGAAAATTACTTTTCTTATGATAATTCTGTAAAAATAATAAAAAAAAATATTTTCTGGTAATTTTAAATAAATCAAAAACCATAGTAAGAAATATCTAAGTCTAGTTTTCTTCCCTTAATATTAATAATATTGTATAACCAAATAAATAGTAAAATTTAAAAAATCGTGCGAATCTAACCTTTTAAACATCCACAGAGTTCATTTCAGATATTTTTTTAATATATATAATAATTTAATTTACTTAAAATAATGGTTGATTTATGATAATGAAGATTTGTTGATTATCATCTAATGTTATTTTTTATTCACAAAGGATTTTTTTAAAACACTTACCGTAACTAATTGTTATCACAAATAATAAAAACTAAAACGTAAATGAAAAGCAATTATCTACAATCCAAAAAGTGAATGTTAAGATCAAAGATATAGGTAGTGGTTGTAGGTATAACGTATAACCTTCTATGGGACAAGGAGATTTATTTCAATACACTAATTCTTTTCTTCCAACTAATCTACATACTAGATTTCTATACTATGTTTACATATATCTATCTGCGATTTAAGATAGTTGTAGAGTGATGAAATTAAAATTTGTTAATTCCACTTTTTATTTACGTAATTTTGTTTCAATTTGCATTTTTATTAATATTATTGATGTATGTAATTTTTTATTTATTATATGAATTGCAAATTTTTTTTAATCTCCATATGTGACACCCATGTATTGATTTAATGATTTTTATTTATATGGAAATCGATGTTGTCATCTGCTTAATTAGGATTATTGCACATCTTTGATTCATGGGGATCCAATTTGTACACATGTAGACGAGAACACCAATTTCTTCCGGGCCACAATCAAGTCTTTGAATTTTGTTTGTCTTCTGCGATCCAGTATCTTGCGATGGCACAGTCGGTCTTTGAGTATTTTACTAAGGACATTATTAAACATCCCCTTAATATGCAGGCTTCCCTTTACTGGTGTAAATACTGTAAAAACTCTTAACTACATCCTGCTTGTTGTACGTAGTGTTTTAGCTCGTCTGGTACATTTGTCAAATATACATTTTGCCATGCTTGATCGGGAATATGTTTGCAGTGTTGTGTTTTCTACCGATCAAGCTTTCATCCGACTTTGAAAAGTATTTTTTGGTTGGTCTAGAACTGGCTCTGCATCCGTTTCTTGCAATTATATAAGCTCTTCTTTAAAATGGGAGAGTCTGACATATAGTGGCTAGTCTTAGCCTTACTACAGCCTAGTTAGGCTTATTGTATTTCTTCCATTGGTTCATGTCAGCTAATCCAGTACCTTCTACTAGTTTGTACATTTGTTAAGAATGGGTGCTAAATGTTTGTGAAGGCACTCTAAAGTCTTCAAAAATTGACTTTCGGCTGCAATCCAGTGCCTCACAGTAGTACAGAATAAGTTTAACTGTTTCAAGATCCCTGCCGCATAATCTGCAGTTTGGTTCTCCATTAAACAGTTCCATGGTTTGCAGGATGAGTCCCTTGACCGATGCATGACCCGTAAATATGGCAAGTTTGATACAAATTTAAAAAGCACATGTTTAGAAAATTTTTATAAACGACAATCTGTGCAAAGTGTGGAAAAAAATAAATTTTATGGAAAACATCATTAAACAGTTGGAAAACATTTTAGTTAAGTACCTATAACAGTCTTACTCACAGCATGTTTACGAAATATAAACTGATATAAATATTACACATTTTAATTAGGTACCTAATTTAGTTGTATTGCGGAACCTTCACCCTTACTCAAACATTTGAATGTAATAATTTTAATGATAGTATTGTAACGGGATAACCGTAAAGAAAAGGACCTTAATTTGAAAGATTGTTATTCTAGAAACTTCTAAACACACTAACTAGATTAAATAGTGTTTCTAGAAAATTCTAGAAAGTTCTAAACACACTGACTAGATTAAATAATGTTTCTAGAAGATTCTAGAAAGTTCTAAACACACTGACTAGATTAAATAATGTTGTATATAAGGGGATGTATGGGCAGTTAACGTCAGTTCAAGTTCAAATATTCAAAAGAGTTCATTGTATTGTCAAGCAGTTTAGACGTTATCCAGCAGAGTTCAGTGTATCTTAACAATTTTGTAAATAAATTGTGTAAAAGTCCCTATAAGTGTTTCAGTATGTAAAAATCTTATCAAATTATTAAATTTTATTATATACCTATTAATATATGTAATTATTGATTAATTTCAATTTTAATCAACCATTTTTTAAAATATAGGAGAAATATTCAAGTAACAATTAATAAAAAGATGTTTTTAAAAGATGTAGTATGTCTGAGAGAAGGTGGCAAGGGTAGCAGATAAGACGGGATACCCGGAGAAATTCACAATTCATGTCAACCAGCTATTAGTCTATTAGACATGAATCACAGATAGAACGACAAACTCTAAGACAAGTCAGTCAGCAACCATCTCTAGCGCTTTCATGAGACAAAAATGACAGTAGCTTTCATTCGCTTCTCCGTAACAACTATTACCACTTCCAGGTGGCTGCCCAGAAGAAAAAAGATGATAAAAAAAACTAGAAAAAATAGAAACGAAATATCAAGAAATAAAAGCAAAATGACCAAAAGTCTCATCATCTGAAAATGAAAGAGGAAAAGAGAATTACACGCCATGTATGTATTGTATAGAGCTGTATTCCACTTCTATCGAAGAATGGATAGCGTGCATAAATTGTGGGAAATGGGCACATCCAATTACCCATTCCAGCCATAAAATTAATTTACTCATACATCTCCAACAGAATAATCCGTATCAAAGTTGGAAATACCATTTCAAAACCCTTTACTTTCCTTTCAGGAATTTCACAAGGGTCAATTTTAGCCCCAATTCTTTTATTATTTACGCTAGCGATATTTGTCGGCTGCAAAATATCCAACTCTACGCCGACGACATGACCCTATACACCTCCGCAACGTCGACTGAAACTCGTAACCGAAAAACTCAAAGACTGCTGGACCAGTTCTCCAACTGGTGCAGCAGATGGTAGCCCTCAACTCCACCAAAACCCAAATCATCATCTTTAGACATCCAAACCTCAGCCGACGAGAAAAGCTCTTTTGACCATATCAACTATGGGGGAAACAGCTCGTGCCTCAAGACCAAGTGACCTACCTGGGCTTGCAATTCACTCGTGGGACACCATCAATAAAATGAGAAGGCGAGCGTTCCTCCTAGGTGCACTGGGTTGTAGACTCGGAAGATGCCACTCCAAAACTCTACTCCATACCTATAACACTTTTATTCGACCTCTTGTCGATTATAAGGCCATACTCTGCTCTTCCTCCGAGACTCCTGCATTCGCTTTTTGCCACAGAAAGATCCATTATCCGCAAAGCCATAAACAGACACTACATTTATCCAAATCACCTTGTCTACCAAAATACAAAAAACTTCCTCTTCCTTCTCGATTTTGACGCTACAATAATGATATGTCGCTCGGCCTCTACAAACTTAACCACCCAGAGGTCTCTCCATAGCCATTGGAATGGAAACTTCAAAGAAGATTAAGAGTTCCGAAAATCAAGATCCGTAAGCTACTCTAGACTGTAGACTGGAACCTCACTGCAGAACTTGAAGACCTCCTAAACGAAACTCCCCACTCCTAGACAACAGCAGGATGTAAAAAAAACAATGAGACCTTGACGAAGGTTTCTGTAGTTCCCTTCGTCCTTGCCAAATGGGACGCCTCACGCCGAAGGGGACACGCCACAGCGTCAATCTCCCAAACCCACATTGCACCATGTGGGCTACATACCAACACACACTTACACAAAAAAAGTTTCTTTTGACTGTTTAGGCACGTTCCGGGAACACCAGGACCCAGGAAACACCGGAACAACCAGAAATAAGGAAGCAAACACCGAGCGGCGCCGACGTCTGATCCTAACTGCATCGAAACCATACCATCCATTTTCTGAAAAGGACACTAAGTCTTATAGCAGGGCCCTTATACCCAACATTCAAATCCCACCAACACCACACTCCTGTGAACCAATTATTCCTAGATCCTAGATCCCATAACAACAGTGTAGAAATCGCCGATGATGATGAATGATGATGAAGTCATTTACATCTGCGAGTTCTGTTAGATCATAATTTTTTCCTACAATACTTACCACCCCATCTTAGTCCCAGGGGGTAGCCCATCTTACCAGCATCATGGGGCAAGACGGGGCTAAACTCCTTTCTTTGTTTTTTTTTCTAAAAACTAAAAGTTCCTAATGTCACCAAAAATTGGGAGTTTAATAAATGTAAATATATTTTAAAATAATTACATTTCTGTTATTACATAAACTTTGTTTTTATTGAACTTTAAACCTTAAGTACCCCATCTTGCCACCCTCTCCTCTAAATGTTATATGAATATTTTATTCTTATAATATTTTATTTCTACAACGATAATAGTACAGTTAGTAATGTGTTATCTTTTGTTAGAAAGTAGAAGGTTCGAGGTTCAAATGCTTCTTCAAGTACATTTTATCAACACTTCCTTGTATCATGTTCTTAAAAATTAAATTTATGAAATATTATTGTTTATTTATTCAATCTGGATTATTTAACTCTTTTAACAGATTTTTTTACTTGCAATTCAAATTGTTATGTTTATTTTATTCAAAGAATTTAGTATTAATCAGCCAGGCACACCTTATATTACGTATAGCTTGTGTACTTATTTTAATTATTAATTATTCATATCAAATAATACAGAAAAAAAAACAATACTATAAATATTAACATTTTTTGTAACGTTAATATGATTAACAGTAGTCGCCGATATATTATATACAGATTATCCTTCTTTATTTAAGCTCATCAATATGTTCAAAGTAGGAATTATCAAACAGGATTGTTTTTATTTATAAATAAAAAAAACGAGATGTAGCATTCCGGGAATGACCAATGAAGTATTATTTGACCGAACATACGTATGAAAAACATACACTTGTGATCACTTACAATACAATCATCTGCTATTACTTGCAACCACTTGTGAATACTTGCAATTACTTGTGAACTTGTGATCATTTGCAATTACTTGTGATCACTTGAAACAGGTTGTATCAGTTGTGATAACTTCTAATTAAGCTATGAAGTATTATTTGACCAAACTTCCGTAAGACGACGTTTCAGCGATCCAGCCGCGTACCTCGTCTTAAGTAAGCTATGTTTTCAAAAAGTACCTATATCAGGAAAATCAACGGTGGCTGAATTTCCACCAGTTTCATTTTTTTTTTCGTAAAATCAAGAAAGCATAAACTTTCTTATCACGGATTACGTATAAAGTGCATCGCTTAGTGGTGTGATTTCCGACAAATTGGGAGAACGACCCAAACGAATTACACCTAATAATTGTGAACATTGAAGCATTGAGCTACGGTTCTCCTCTTCGGTCATTGACGGAGTGCTACATCTCGTTTTTTTTATATATGAAGGGTGAAGGGAAAAAACAAGGGATGTCCAAAAATGTAGTTTTGAGATAATTTATTTATAAGCATTGACAACCCGATTGCTTATACAAAACAAATACTGAAAAAACAGTAACCTGTTATATAATTACTATTTATGTACTGTTCCAAAAGCCATTCTGAAAATAACAACAATATTCTGAAAATAATGAAAAAAAAATTAAAAACCGTCTAGGCAACAAATAAAAATGGATAAAAACCAGGAATGTCACATTTCTCTGACTGCCTTTCAATCACTTTTTTCTGACTGATCTTCGATCATTGGTGTCGTGTGGCAAGTTGTTGAAGTACACCTGAGCAGAACCGTTACAGAATCGTTTTAACTGCATCAAGTTCATGTATTTGTCTTTTGAAATTGGCAGTAGATCTGGAATAAGGGTTGTGTTATCAAAATAGCTTCAGTAGTTTGAAAATCCAGAAACATACCTTGATATGCTGGTAAGGGAAGTTGGAATTCACGTTCCTGTAGACTACTGCCCATTGCTTTGGACTGCTTTGGATTGGCAGTGATGGGTTTTTTCTCCCATGTACCATGGTAGGTAGTTCTAAAGCTAATCAGTCTCGGATGATCTTTGGTTGTTTCGATTTCCTTAACTTGTTGAGTTGGGAATGGACATTTCTTAACATACCTATCTTTAAAAAAAGTGTCCCATTTCTTGACTAAATCTTGTGTAACCTCCACAACTTCAAAAGGTGACGGCTTACATCTTGAAGATTTCAAGGTCTACCCAGTCACTCGGTAATTCTATCTTAGTTTTTAAGTTCACCAGTCCCATGTTTTTGTCGCATTCGAGGTAAGAGTGACCTCTTACTGGGAAAGTAATGCGAATCGACTCTAATAATTTGGTTTTGTGAACTATGTAATGCATGAAGCGAAACATGGAATAATTCTTGTTTTGCCCACCGGCTGAATCGCAAAATATGTGCAAGTGCTTCGCTTGACCATCCATGAAGTTGACAATAAAATGAAACAGGAACGATAGTACTTCATTGGGACCCTTTTTGGCAATGGTCTGCGGATATGTATAAAATATTGATTGGCCCGTTGACAGAACATGTATGTTAAAACTGAACATGGACAGTTGCCGTAGATAGTAAACGTCGTTTGTGGTCACATTTGGTAGACAAACGTTTTTTTGGTAATCCAGTGCTATAGAAACAATATCTGGCTGTTTTTTTGAAGTTCTCCGAGCAGCTTTCTTCCTGTCGTAAAATGCTTGGGCTTTGCGTTTATGAAGTTCGTTTTGTACTGTTAACCTTTTTATTTCTGCTATATCATTTTCTGGGTGCAGTGACTTTTAACTTTGCATGGAATTCGTCACAAGCAGAGCATGTATCGGATCTCGGGTAACCAAAGGACAAGTTGAATATAGTGTTAAATATATGCCTATATGTTACATAGGAGACGTGAATACTTGGATGTTTCTCCTTAAAGAGGTTGAACATTTTTTTAATGTTCAGTTCCTCTGGCAATTATTTTCTGTTAGAATCGTGCAAGCTATAGTGCGATCATCGAGCCTTGAAGGAATCTATGTGATCATAAACAGCGTTGTAGATTGCTGGCTTTAATTTTCTGTGTTTAGAGCTATGCTTACCACGTTTGTCTTTTAGAGAAGTGCCTGTCGCTTTAAGGTTTTTCTGTAAATGCTCCACTCTACCTTTTGAAATACCGTGAATTGACTGAAACGCTTTGAAACAGACCTTTACTTCCTTTGCAACATCATCTTCTTTCTTCACCCTCACTTTGTAAGCGAAAGATGCATCATGAAAACATGCGTTTTCTTCTTCGGTGCGAGGCCGTCTTCTCTGAACTGGTATTAATGTTATTAGTCCGGCCAAATACGCACTTTGTTCATCATAGGTAGATAGGCTATTGAAATTTTTCAAAATTTGTTTTCTTTCGTTTACCGTTGTGATTTCGAAGCACTTAAGTCTTTTACAACAGCAAGACGGTCCTACTTCGTGTGACTGAACTCGCATTTTCTTCATCACATCTACCATTCTTCCGGTTTTTTTTCTTTTTTTCGTCAAGCTTTTGCTTAATATATCACTATCAGAAGATGACATCGTTTAGCTAACTGCACTACCACACTAATTTAATTACCTGGCCGATTTTTATAAGATATAGTTACTTCCTACAATGGTACCATAAACAAACTAAAATAAAGTAACAGGTTACGACCTCACTAAGTTTATATGCGATAAGAACGGACTCTCCTGGTTATTTCCTTTTACCGCGCTGACTCTCCCTGTTTTTAACCACTCGACGATTATTTCAAATACACATAACTAATGGACCCTTCTAGTTCCTTACAAACAACCAGATCCTAATAAAAGATTCACAATTTGTCTACCAGATGGCAGCCTTAGCTCAAAATATACATAAATGGACATTCCTTGTTTTTTCCCTTCACCCTTCATATGAACCTGGTATAAATTTTAGGACTATTAAGTATCTCCTATTTTCTAAAGTAGTTTCTAAAAGCTGTCTGACATAGCTACCGGTTGTACTGTAGCTTAATTAGGCTTATTGTACTTCTTTTATTCATTTATGGCATCAAATCGATGATCTTGGTACACTAATTTGTACAGGTCTAAAGAATTGTTGAGTCACTTTAAAGTCTACTAAAAATTGACTTCTGCGATCCAGCGTTTCTTAATTGATTGTTTTAGGTTCCATGTCGCATAATCTGCAGCTTCTAAAGTTGTTATACTTGCATGAAATGTTGTCTTTAAAATGTATTTAAAGTTAAAGTTCCAGAGTACATAGAAAGCAAATGTTAATGTTACCTATCTAACGTGTAAGAAAACAAAGCACGAAGATATAAAATATTTGAGAGACAAAGCTTCAAATATTTTTATGCCAGAATCTAAGAGAAAGCTCTTTAGCACATGTGTCATTTTCAGAGTGCGTTGCTCTCAAAATTATAAAATTTGACGTTTCGATCCTAAACTGTTTTTGGTCTGTCGTGAGCAGTACAAACTTTACGATTTTCGGTTGGTAGAATAGACGTTGTGCGTGGTGATGTTTTACAGCTCTCTCTTTTTCTTGTACTACTCCTGCTTAGGAGTATTAGGCACTACGTTTCTCGGCTATTAATTTAAGATGGATAATAAGAGAGATCTGGGTATCTTGTTTCACCTTTATTCTTGAATGAGTCTCTATTTCGTGCTCTTTTTTTAACTTCTACCCATGTCAATTCAATCTGTTCAGGTTCTCTAACTATTGTACGGTATTTTTCTCTTTCTTTTTCCCTCAGACTGGTATTAAAGTGCTTATATCGCTATGTTGTTGTGACCTCTTCTCAATCTGTGGCTAAGTTGTCTTACGGTTTTCTTTCCCGTTGGTCTGCATTGGTTACTTTATTAGGCCAGTACATCCTCAAGATCTTTCTTATATATCTAATCACGAATGTGCCTAATTTCCTTATTGTAATTTCATCATGTTTTCAAGTTTCTGCTTAACAGAGTTATATGCTTTTGACACAGTTTTAATTTTTGTTACTGGCGATATTTCCATTGTTTGCCAAATTTTATTTAATTTAATAGGTTTTGTGCCTTTCACATTTTGGTCGGAATATCCTTTCTGCATCCCTTCTTCGATAAATGATTCAAGATGTGAAAATTGGTGTTATATTTTCTTTCCTTTTACGTTTATTTTGTTATTTGTTGTTGCTTTGGTTATTGGTTTTATTTTTGTCGGCATTTATTTAAAGACCAACCAGATGTCAGTGTCCTATAACAATCTATCAATTTTTTTTCGCATGTGGATCCAGTGCTTGGTTAGCAGGCGGAAGTTTAACGTTTTCTAATTGGATGCATGATTCCAGCTAATGCATCTTCTATTATCAGTTAACCTACCTCCTTATCGAGTCTACTATGTTTAGAAATAGTGTTGGAGATAATAAATTCATACATTTTTATCTTTATAGGTAACAATATGATAGACCTGTCGTGCATTTAGGTACCTACTAATGACTTCAATGCTCTCAACGAGAGTTAGGACATATTGCAATACTCTCAATTACAAAAGAATAAACCACGAATTATTAAAGAAATAAATTTCACGTCATCGAAAACTGTAAAATTTTTCATAGATTACTAGACAGGAAGATTTGTCTGAAATTAATGTTTCTTATAATTGATAACTTTATTTATTAATTTCATCATATTAGTTTTAAACGATTGTGAATAAAATAGTATAGATACCTCGGTGGAAGTACCATTTTTCTCTCGAGAAAAATGAAGTACTTTTCACCTCGGTATGTAATATACTATTAATCTCCTTTATATTGCCACCTTCTTTATTCGAACAAACTGTAAATAAAGTAACTGCTAACTGCATACTGAACAGATATTCATATCTACATAAACTAATATACCTACAGTTTGTGCCATCTATTACAACTTTACTAAATGAATGCACACAATTTTATAGGAATCTAATTTATAACTTAACGTAGTTTTTGATAGTTCTATAAGATTCAATGAATTTATAAGAGGTACGTAAAATCACCATTATTTTTAAATAAAAAAAGCAATTTTAAAAAATAAGTATTAATAATATAGGCTTCATGTGGTTATATTTACTAAAGTCACGATTTATTTACTTTTAATCCCATTGCAATTTAGGTTGATTACCTTGAAATTAAATTAAAATCTGGTATAAACAAAAATTTATTACATTTCTTAAAGGTTGCAAAATAAGATAAGATTATTACACAAAACATTCCAAAGCAATATTCGATTCCAATAATATTGTTTTATGCACAATTTCTTTTGAATAGCAAATCCTTCTTTTAAGGTACTAATTTGACATTTGTTTAAAATTTAATTCCCCATGTAATGAGAAAGAAACCTGCTTATTTTAGTCTGGCACGGATAAGCCTAACGGAAAAATTTTAGCGGTTTTCCGAAACTTCCTCCAACCGTGTGTGCTATAGATAACTATTATATTGAATTCTTATGTCATGGGGAAGAACCCTATTGATCTTGGTTGAAATCAGATAACCCTGAGGGTAACATTTTAACGGTTTTCTGAAACTCATGTATATAATGCATGTTTCCTTGCGTTTGTATGAACTATAACTCTTGGAGGGAAAATGACAAGGTCATGAAATTTTGTATGTTAAATATATGTAAGTCATAAGAAAAACCGTACGTATTTTGGTCTGTCCGGATCGGATAAACCTAACGGTAAAATTGTTAGTGTTTTCCGAAACTTGTGTATGTAATGCATATACAGGGTGTTAAAAAAAGTGTCACCAAATAAAAAAGGTGGTAGTATGGCCCAAAATATGCAGAAAAGTCCTAATAAACATATGTCCGCAAATTACCGGTTTCGGATATACGGAGTGTTTTCGTTTCATATTTGGAATATCTCTTTTTTTATTCTCAAAAACTTGCTTTTCTTATCAAATTCGACCGATGTTTTATTTATATATTATTTGTAGCTATTTAGTTGCTGGTGAACAATTTTATAAATTTTCGCTATGCCTGTTTACAGTAATATTGAATTAACTGATATGCATTTTATGTACGGTTGTGCAAATGGTAATGCGAAGAAAGCGCTACGTATGTAGTCCCTTTCCCTAATCGCCACATGCCTTCAGTTCGTGTGTTTGGAAGACTGCATCAAAGGTGATACAGTTACATTTGGGAAACAGTCCCATAATTCCGGGAAACCAAAGTCAATGTTCACAGTTGAGACAGAAATAGCAATTTTGGCACGAGTGGGGGACATTCCAGAAACTAGTTTTTGGAGAATCCACTTGATCATTAGACACGTTTGGAGGACCCCAATTTTATTGTAGACATTATTTTTACTGATGAGACAGCGTTTATGCGAAATGAAATTTTTAATTTCCATAATTCGCAAATGTGGGTCGACGAAAATCTCCATAGTTTTGTGGAATCAAGGTATCAAGCACGTTTTCGTTGAACATTTTGATAGGGATTTTGGGCGACCGGTTACTAGGTCCGATTGTACTACCTAACCGATTAACGGGAGCTGATTACTTCAACTGTTTACAGAACACATTGGGTGATCTTTTAGACGATATTCTTTTGATACAAAGAAAAAAATGTGGTTTCAGCACGATAGTGCTCCGGCCCATTTTTCAATTGCTGTAAGAGAGCATTTAGACGGATCTTTTGAATAAAGATGGATAAGAAGGGGCGGACCTGTACTATGGCCTGCAAGATCGCGTGATTTAAACCTCTTTGACTTTTTCTTTTGGGGACACTTAAAACTTTCGTATACGCCACTCCTGTGAATAACCTTAAGGTGCTGCATAAAGAGTAGAAGAGGGATGTCATCGAAGTCTGACCAATGAATGTATTTTGGAAAGAGTTCTACAGTCATTATGGCGGAGATATCGTACATCTTATCTCTGTTGTTTGTTAAGAAATATCACTGTTTTTTGTACACATTAAATTTTTTTTTTGAGCGCATAATGGTCCGTCTATCCGAAATCGTTAATTTGCGGACATAGACAGTTATAGACAGTTTTTTGCTTATTTTGGAACATACTATCACCTATTTCAGTTTGTGACACTTTTTTTTAACACCCTGTATATATAAATCAGCTATCACTTTCTAACTTCTTAGATTGACGGTGTATTTTCATTCGCTTAGAGGGGACTGAATCTATAAATTTTTAGTAATTTGATTTGTTAAGACATTTTGAAAATTTAGATAATAGACAAACAAGAAATTATATTCAGGAAAAATTGAAAAGTCACATCCGGAAAAAAAGTAATTTAGATTTTGATATTTCAGTTGTCGATTTGACAAATCATCTCACTCTTTTTCTTTCTCATTAATATCATATATATGCTAAGGAAGAATTCAGTAAGTGTCTTAGTTGAATCAATATATGATTTAAAACTAACCGCTATGATCATCCGTGACCAAACGGTTTAAAGCGCTATCATAGAGACCTCCGGTTCGAGTCCTGTAGGATGTCACATGTTTCTTTCAATGTCTCCTTAATATTAATTCTTGTATGTCTAATTTTTAAAATTTAAAATCCTTGTGAGATGACTGAAATAACCAAATTAATAACCATCTGTTGTATTTTTTCTACGATCACTATTGAAAGTTGGCTTTTCCACATCCAAATCCTTAATAAACAGTTATCATTCCGCTATAGGGTGAAAAATTGTTAATCTTTTTATTGCTAATATTAATTTAAAACAAGTACCCATTATGGGATATTAAAATAGAACTTACACTACCTAGTGAATATTTTATTTGACTATTAAATTTGTCTATATAAACTTCACTGTAGTTTGACAGCCAACATAGGAAACATAAAATACACATGCCATAATAAATTAATAAAATAGTTATTTATGATATGAGTGTTAAAAGTGAGGTTTTATTTTGTGAGTGAAAACGTTTGTGAAATGAGCGGAGCGAATTGAACAATTTCACGAACAAAATAAAATCACTTTTAACACAAATACCATACAATGTTTTTTGTACAACTTCCCTATTTTGATAATGAAACGAGCGAATTTGCAATGAGAATAAACCAAACCGTGTTAAAAGTAAACTAAACCGTGTTAAAAGTAAACTTGTTTACATGGCAACGTGTTAAAAGTATTTTTAACACGCTGCTATGTAAACAATCGTTTTTAACATTGTTTGCTATCATTAAAAGTGTCACTTTTAATGACAGTTGTACAAAAATCTATTTTTTTTTTGGTAGGTAACGTCATATAATCGTAAAAAAAATCTTTTCTGTAATTCGAGCCGAAAGTTCTTTGACGCTTTTTATCTCAAGCGGTAAAGTAGCACTTTCTGCTCTTAATCCACAAATAGCTATTCCTATATTTGTCGCTGGCCAGTAATTACAGCAATTTTCACATAGATTTGCATTGTGTGCATTGTGTGTAAACCTAAATAATCTCAATTATTTAATTTAACTAGATGCAGATATAATATCTGCAATTGCTCTATGTTGATTAAGGTATTTGCAACATAATTAGTATTGCTAATTAGGTATTTGGCACGTTTGTAACGATCAATTATTAAATTTCCCGCATTAATACACCTATAGGTGAAACAGTGTTGGTACCTTTAATATCTTGTAATATAATCCCTCGTTAGATAGCAATAGTAAACGAAATCTGTTAATAACTGTTATTTAAATGATAATTAATAATCTAATTTAAACATGGCGTTTTCAGTTATATTTCCTAGTTATTTCGTTGACTCTATCTTCATAAACCGATTACTACTGATAGTATCAAGTTTTACAGCTTAGATAAT
The DNA here is from genome assembly GCA_964028335.1 of Altica lythri. Classification (NCBI taxonomy): domain Eukaryota; kingdom Metazoa; phylum Arthropoda; class Insecta; order Coleoptera; family Chrysomelidae; genus Altica; species Altica lythri. Next base: position 76,697,966 of record OZ034802.1, read on the forward strand.
ATTATCAGGGGTAATCCGTTTTACAGGGTTTTAGCAGCCAACGAAATAATTTGAAACAGGATTTAAGACATTTATATTATAAAAGTACATTGTATACATGAAATGTTGATATTTATTTACACTTTTTATGAGTAAATATATTTTTTGGTCCTCCGTCCAGAAACAATACTATTAATTACTTCAAAATCGTCCGGAAAATGACTTTTCCGGCCTTCCGAGAAGGAAAGTAAATCTGAATGGGACGAGAACACCGTATTGGAACTAAGCCAAAACGCCATAAAATTGTGTACGGACCACTCCAAGACAGATAAAGGAACAGGACCAGGGGTGTTTGGACCTAGAACCAAATACTAAGAAAACCTGGGTGCGTACCCAAGCAACTTTCACGCGGAAATTCGTGCCATCGAAAGATGTATAAAATTTAACATTGAAAGGAACTATCGTAGACAGAAGATTGTGATCATGTCATATAGTCAAGCAGCCATCAAAGCTCTGAACTCAGATACAATCAGTTTAAAGATGGTCTGGGAATTCCTAGGCAAATTAAACGAACTAGGACAAAATAACACTGTTACCCTTCTATGGGTTCTAGGACAAATAGGAATAGAAGTAATCGAAACAGCAGACAAGCTGGAAAAAGGATGTGAAGATATATTAAAGAAGAATTTGATGACGTTTTTAGGTGGTAGTTGTTTTATACTTTGAAAAATCTTTTGGACTGAAGAAGTAACTGAATATTTTGAAGAAGGGAAACACTTTGGAAAAGTCTCTGGAGATACTCCCAGTAGGTAATTCAAGAGTTCGGAGAAGTTTCTGCAGATGTAATAAAAAGTTATTGATGAATTTAGAGAAAGTTCTTGAGGTATAATAAAAAACTAATTGGAGACCGGGAGAAAATGTTTTGGAAGGATATAGCGAAGAGATAATTGTTCACTTTCGCAGAAAGTTCTGGAAACACAAGAAAAAGTAGACATCCCCACTCTTTCAAACAACGTTAAATTCAGATGAAAATTAAATTTGAGAACTTGCGTACCAGCAATAAAAATGCGCTTTCAGTGACTGTCTATACCCATTATACAGGGTGTCTCATTATATTCTGACTGTTTTTAAAAGCTTATATCTTCGAAACTGTTGTAGATAATAATATTCGGTTTTCACAGTTAGGTTTATAATTATCTTAAGTTTTGTTGTGACACGTTTATATAAAATGGCCTAATTCCGGTTTACCTGATAGAAAAATGGCGTATTTTCTGAATACAGTAGATGTAATTTTTTAATTTTAACTTCCCTTTCTATGCACCGATTTTAAACTTTAAGGTATTGTTATAAAGTAAAAATATGCTTCTTTTAGGAAATTGCAAAATATACAGGGTCTCCCATTTAAAAAATTACATCTACTGTTTTCAGAAAATACGCCACTTTACTAGCGGGTAAACCGGAAGTAGGCCATTTATATAAATGTGTCACAACAAAACTTAAGATAATTATAAACCTAACTGTGAAAACCGCATATTATTATCTACAACAGTTTCGAAGATATAAGCTTTTAAAAACAGTCAGAATATAATGAGACACCCTGTATATCAAATGAAATTAAATAAAAAAATAAGAAATACGAAAGATAAGTGCCTGATGGCATAAAATTGTCAATTTCTTCATTATAAAAGTTTGGACCTAATTACAAATTAGATAATTTATCAAAAACTACATTGTTATCAACTTATGGTATTTTAACAAAGTGCTAATTTTTAATTTTTGCATTCTAAAATAATTAAAATTTTATTATATTACAACTCTAAGCCCAATTTTAAAAATGGCATAATTGAAATATAATAAACGACTACTTACAATTCTGTAATTTTGTCCACATTTTCACTTATTGTATAAACCATCTTCACAATTCAATTATTTTCACTTTTAAGTAACTTTCATATAAACAACGACGAAAGCACTTCACTTTTCGGTATTTTACAGTTAATCACCTCTCTAGGTAAACATCTAGAGAGTAAAATTTATTTAGATGTAATCTAATCAGTTGATTCTTACGGAGTTACTGGTTTGGATGTGAGATTAGACGTCCTTCATCAACATCATTTAATCCATCAATAATAAAATATAATGTAGCTTAATAACCGCCAAGACAGGTGGAAATTTAGTTTAATTCAGGTGCGCATTCATTTAAAATATTTAACAAATATCGAATATAATATTCAAGACGCAAGCGGAAAACATGTTAATAATTCAAGGTATTTTCAAGATAAAAATAATAATAGTTTAAATATAAATGTAGAAAATTAATTCTATGTTTATATAATTATGGTTCCCTTAAATTAAAAAATAAATAATAAATATTCCTTAACAATACGAAACGTTGTACGTAGTGTTTTAAAATTACTAAAAATATTTTGTTTATACAAGGTGAGTCGCAAAGGACTTTTAAGAAATATCTGATACTAGTTGCGACATCTGTTATTGGGGCCAGCGTTCAATAGGTAAATCATTCATTGATGTTGTTTAAAACTTTCATGACAGTACCTTTTTATCATCGGTCGAAAAATGAGCGTCGAACAAAGAGCCAATATTAAGTTCTGTTTTAAACTTGGTAAAACATTATCCAAAATGATTGTTGAAACAAGTTCATCGTCATGATTGTTTATCTCGTAGCCAAGTCCACGAGTGGTTTTTACGGATCAAAGAGGCTGGAATACGAGAAACATGTTGTCTAGTCGAAATTTGTGATTACGCCTGAAACAGTTAAAAAGTGCGTCTGTTTATTAACAGTAGGCCAGAGCTGAAGAGATAATATTAAGGAGACAATGGAATCAAGGCAATTAGAGGAAGATAATATGTGTCATGACAGAAAAAAATGAAAAATGGGTATGAAAAGGCGACGATAGTCGTAAATATCCATTATATATAAATCAATAAAACAGAGTGCAATCAATCCACACCCGAAATAGCAAGGTGACTAAAAATTAAAATTACTAAAAAGTAATTAAAAATCATAATACATTAACATTTAATGTATTTTATTAATAAATAGTTTGTTTTATTAAATTTATTTAAGGTACGGTTCATCTGAAAATTATCTTAATTTACTCGAGTAAAATCTCAAAATAACCGTCCCTGTGTATAATAATGGGGCTATTAAAACTTATCTTGCGGTTACCGTAAAATAAACGATAAAGCACTCTGTTAATAACAGATTGTTAAATTATAATTATCGTTATAAAATCTAGGTCTCTCTCCTGAGAATTGCATTTAATATAATCGTAATATTTAATTAAAACCGTGTTATTTATTATACCTTATTTATGTGACAGTATTTCAACTGTTTTATTGATCAGTTCGTTTTTTTTTTTAGTTTTAAATGTATACATCATTCAAAGCTTATTTTTATTAAAGTAGGCATTGTTAGGGTGATGAATTTCGCCCTGTATATTTAATCTTATTCTCAGTTGTAAATGCGCTGTTGTCACGTCCTCAATAAAATCATAGTGTTAGTGACAATAAATAAAATAACAATTGTGTACTCCATTTCAGCGCCATCAAATCATTAAAAATTAGTACTTTCACAAAAAACGAAAATCGTCAATTTAAAAATATATATTTAGATATAATGAATGCATTTTCAAAATAATAGTACTTAATTAAATGAAAGCAAACAATAAAAACATTTACAAAAAAGTCTTCATTTGCAATTAGGAACAAATTTTCTATGTCTATATAACGGTATTATAAAATAAGTTTTACAACAAACATTTAAATTGGACCAGCTATAAATGAGAAAATACAAAATATTTCATTTTGTCAATAAGTATTACAGCAGATATATATTAAAGAATTTTTCGTGGAGCTTTCCAGGTAGTGCGGTATTATGACATACCAATTGGTTACAGTTACAGCTATTTTGATAAGTAGAACAAAGATAAATATTCCCACAAAATGTTATGTTTCAAATAATAGAAATCCGTTTAATATGTGTTCAATAGCTACAGTGCAATAATTCAGCAGGAAAGCAGATACACTAATGGTAAAATAAGCAAAGTAAAAAAAATGAAACATACAACATTAAAAAAAACATATAAACAACAAAAATTGGAGTAACAGATTTGGTTAAAACTATTGTCACGTTCATCTATTCGTTATGTATTTTCAATTCACCTCCAGTATCAAAGGTAAAATGTTGTCAAGTGAACAGTTTTTCATGTAATAAGTCCAATCCGTCAAAATAATTTGTTCTGTGTCTACAATTTTTTTTTTACATGTCTGGTGTACATTGTCTTAAAGCTTCTGTCCAAGTTTTGTCCGAATATAAAAATGCAAAATAGAGGTAATCGAAGTAAATCATGTCTATGTTAGTTTATTATTTCATCTACTACATATGTCTTATCGTTGCTTCTGTATTGTGTAAGTATAATTGTCTTTTTTTTTCATTTTTTTATTAAATTCGATGTTATTGCTGCTTAATTATCTCTGTAATATCTATTTTGTTGCTGAAAATGTAGGTGGTCTGTTTTGTTGTACAGAATGAAATGAAGCATTATCCATGTTTACTACACATTTCTCTGGAAAATTAAATAAAGCAGGAATAAGTTAATTAACAATCCAGTTTTTGAAAATATCACCATTTATAGTTTTGTGATAGTCAATGTCAGTATTTGAAGAGTCTAATAACAAATCACATCCCTCTATTGACCCACCATTTGCTCCTGCGAGTAAAATTGTAAATCGCTTTTCTTCGGATTACACATGCAATGGATTACTGTTTAAATCAGATTACTGTTTCCATCGACGCGTTGTAGTACCATTTTTTTATATCCACGTCTATGTACACGAATCTGATGATTTCATTGCACTTTTTTAATTTCATAAATTTCACTTAAAATTTGTCGTCAGTTCACGTTTTTAAGTTTATATATCATTAATTTTGTATAAATAAGTTTGTTTACCGTTTAAATCTTAGTTTTGTTTTGCGTCAGTCAAAAGTTTATCTGAAGTAAAATATTCGTTTTTATAATTGTACGTCCAAATCTGCCACTGCAATTTTTTTTAAATGAAGTTCTTAAATGTATCTGCTTTATCTTTCTTCCATTTATTTGCCGCTTTTTTACCATTAACTATATTTTTTTTAAAGATTTTTCGTTTATATTTAACACTAACCTAAAAAAAACACGAAATATTTAAAAAATGTATGAAATAAAAATTTAAATGATATTTGATTGGTCATAGATTAATGAATGAAATATCGATTCGTCCATGTCCTATCAAATTACATTTTAAGTATCATTATGGATCATTGTTATTAAAGAAATTAATGAAAATATTTTATTCTGAAACATTTTTAACTTTTACTATAGTGTGTAATCTGGCAACATTGTAAAATAATGACTGACAGAAGAAATGTGAGGTTAGGTATGCTTAATAAATTATAAGTAATTTGAATGCAATAAGAATGTAAAAGTGTATTTAATGTAACAAATAACTTCATATACAACTATTAATGAAATTAAAAATGTTTGGAACTATTTGCTGATGAAAATATTGGAATAATCTTGTATACAAACACAATTACTACTTACATTAAAAACCTAAGAGATCTTCTATAAATCCCTCTTCTGAAACATTCTAAACATGTAGGTAATATTATCTTTGTATTCATTTTTTTTTGTCTCTACACATTTTTTTTTCCGCGTATTAATTTTTTTAATGCAATTAACCATTATATTTATGATATTTGTTGTCAAGCTTGTCAGATTGTGACTTGCAGTGACTTGGTAACTTTCAAACGGCAACATGTCAAAAACCAATACCAACGTGAATAAATAAAAAGATAGCCTGCTAGATATAAATAAACGTTGAATCGTTAATATTATGGAGTAGTTTAGTATTTTCTTATTGTTTTATATAGTACTGGCTACCATCCACGATTTATCTCGGGTTTTTATATAGATTTTTTAAATTTAAATAATTTTCATTATAAAAATTATGTTATTTTTCATTATTTATGAAAATTTTTAATTGGTTATTTTAGTGGCAACTAAAATGCATAAAATACTCTAAAAACAGTATTTTACATAGATAGGTAATTGAATAAACGGTCCTCAAAATATTAATTAGATAGTTGGTCCTTTACCTCAGTCCTTATACTTATAAAGGTCTTTTTAATGCTCCATCTAATTCTTCTAATTTATTCACAGGGTCAACATGTGTCAAAAATTTTCTATCATGATTGAAGAGAATTCTTTAACTTGTTCACTTAAGCCTACATCATCTGCAGATGCTTGGAAAATATCGTTATTTATTTCTTCAGTATATCTCCACTGACGTCTCCAAAATCTTTAATATATCTTTAGAAATTTCTTTAAACTCATTAATTACCTCTTTAGTTTATTTCCATAAGCGTTCTTAAAGTCTTCATTTACTTCTTCAGCATATTTTCGAAGGCTTTTCCAACGTCATTTATTGAAATCTTGCATCCGTGGATAACACAATCAACACTGGAAACACATCACTGATGGTCAAGCACACAGCAGAATGTATATTGAACTGGAATACGCCAGAAGAGCTGAAACACCAGAGCTGGACTAGTAGAAATCAGCAACGAGTCATAAGAGGATTGCTTAAGAGCCAGATACTCGTTTAGGGGCATCTGGAAACCATGAGGCTATTTACTGAAGACTTAAGTTGCCGATTATGCGACACAAACGTATGGTGCCCATCCTTTGGTTCTGTACAAATTAGGGTACCAATGGGTCACATGAACCAATGAAATTGTAATAAGCCTAATTATGTTGCAGTAAGAGCAGTGATTATATCTCACACGGCTTCCGTCTTAGAAAAAGTGGTACCAATATTTTCTGACGCTTCATTTAAGTAACTATTTCTTTTTAAGATACTGCCAGAGACATTTACAATGTTCTCAATTATTATTTTTTTTAAATAATCTAGAATTTTCTTCAAAGTCATTTAATATGTCTTCAGAATATATTCAAAAGTTTCTCAAAAGCTCCAATTACTGTTTCAGTATACCTTTAGAGTCTTTTTTTAAAGATATTAGTTTCTTCTTTAGTACCTTTTTCTCAATAGGCTTCTCCAGAGTCATCAAATTTCTCGTCAATATATCTCCAGAGAATGCCCTAAATTTAGAAATTACAGAATATCTTTAGAGACTTCTCCAAAGCACCAATAAAAATATTTTCTGAGACGTCTCTAGTTGTGTCGTTAATATATATTTTGAGAGTTCTAAACAGTCATTAAAATTCCTATTTAGTATCTATATCTTTAAATTCTTAAATTTACTGTTTAATATATTATTAAAGTCTTCAGTATATAGTTAGAAGCTTCTCTAAAGTTTCCAATTACTTCTTTAAGCCTCCTCCAATTACTTTTTTAGAGTATTTCTTCAGGCTTCTTCACCGTGTCTAATTTCTCCTTTAGTATATCTTTAGATTTGTCTACAAGGTCGTCAGTTACATCTTCAGAGTTTTTAGTAACCTTAGATCTTCAAAAACTTCCCCAAAATCATCAGTCTTGTCAGATGCGACAATTCGATTTTATATTGAATTAAATCTAAACAAGAGAGAATCTGAAAATTTAACTATAAAAGCTATTTAAAAAAATACAAGAACGAATTGGATCGTCTTAAAGGTTATTAACAAAGCACAAAACAATTTTTTAGTTTCTGTTATAATTAATAATTTAAAAGCTCATTTTTAAACCCTTGGGAACCACTAGTTTGAGTTCAAAGTCAGTTTTATACACATAAATATTAGATTTTTATATTCAAGTTAAATGTTCCAGAAACTATTTAACTAATATCCATTAAACAGCAAAAGCGATCTATGGTTATGTTAATCGCAAAGTTGTTTTATCTTTAACTAAGTACTAAGAACAGCTTTATCGAAAAACTCAATTTTTCATGCATTGTAAACTTCCCTTCGTCGGGGTTAAAATGCAAGAAGCCTCGTTTGCTAGACTTTTTTTTAAGATTGATGAACTACTACTAGAATGAAATGCGCTAATCAGTCTTTACACCAAGCTGGTGCATTTAACCCGAGCTTTATAAATTTTCCGCGTTCCACTTGGCAGCTTTTCAATGTTGGCATCAAGAGGTAAACATGTTTTTTACTTATCGTGTCCGGTCAAAAAGCTTTTTCGTTAAATTCATTGTAATATGATTTGAAACAAAGCAGCGGCATTGGTTTATATTCCGCTCCATGCACACTCGTTAGAATTATGAGGTAAAGAAATCTGCTAAAAAGAGATTTGTCTTAATTAAGATTTCTAACTCACTTAAAAGTTCTCTAAAGTCGCCAGAAATTAAATCAAAGAGAAATATTAACTAAAAAATTTCTGTGGAAACAGAGAATAAAAAAGTATAAATGTATTTTTATTTAAAATGAAAAATTGTTTTGTATCAAATTGAGTTTAGGTCTTAAGTCTCTTAAAAGTATTAACGTTGTTTTAGTAAAATTAATAAAAAAATTAAATAAAGTTTTTTATTATTTTAAAAAGCAATAGAAAGATTTTTAAAAAATAACAGGAGATAGATAAAAACTTCACAGTTGATTCATAATGAGGAGTACCTACCATTGAGCAATTCAAACCACCGGCTTTTATCTACAAAAGAAAAAAATGACAGTTAAATTGCTGGTTAACGGACGCTCATCGTCAATTGGAATCATTTCCAACAGTAGTTTTATAAATGCTGATCTGTTTATAGACTGGCTTCAAGCCTTCAAGGAGCTCACGATGTCAACACAAGAACAGCCCACCACAATCACTTATCGCATTAAGTACTTCTAGCTATCGAGTTTTGTCGTCAAAATGATATCGTTTTACATCACTGCAGCAACAAAATACAGTCCCTTATTTTGTCTTTAAAAAAATATTATCAAGTGAAATGCAAATACTGAATTAGGAACCACCCAGATAGGACAATTATCACTTCTCAAATAGCGTCAAGATTCACACCTGCGTGTACGTTGCTAATATTATAAAAAGTTCAAAGTGACAGGTATTTGGCCACTCAAAGATTGCCTTTTTTCTGATGTAGACTTTTTAGTAAACATTATTACCAAGTACTGCAAACACTTGCAGGCATACAAAACTACAAAAACATAAATCATGTGAGAAGAGAAATGCTTCCAATGCAAGAACATAACTTGAAAAAATGTAAAAGTGTTTGTGAAATAAAAAGAATCTCCTACGATGAAATTAACAGAACGGATTTGCAACCTTATCTCTCACCGTTAACTTTACGAAGGTTGCCTTTTATATTTTTGGGATCAGAGAACAAAAAAAAATTTTAATCTTCGAAAATCCCTTTATTGTTTTTTAAAATATTCCCCATGAAAATCTATACACTTTTGCATGCGTTTGAACCAATTGTCGAAGCACTTTTGCCACTCTGATTAAGGTATCACCAAAACATGCATTCTGAATGCAGTAGCCGCTTCTTCAGGAGTCAAAAAAAAGGGAGGAATAAAAAGAAGTCATACGGCGGATGACTCATCAAATCGATGTTGTGGGTGCTTAAAAATGCAGTTGTTTGAGCCGATGTGTGAGAACTCGCATTGTCGTGGTGAAGAGTGATCCGTCTTTGGCGGTTGGTTTTCCTGATTTCTTGGAAGACAACTGTCAAACAGATAGTTCTGTACCACTCAGAATTGACTGTTCTGCGTTGTTCTAGTGATACGATTGCGAGATGTGCAGTTTTTCCGAAAAAACAGGCGACCATTTGCTTGGAATTGCTTCGTCCGCGAAGAACTTTTGTTGGATTTGGCTCATCTTGAAACACCCATACAGTCGACTGCTGTTTACTTTCGGGCTCATACGCCTAAATCCACGATTCATCACCTGTCACTATAACGTGTTTCGAAGCACCACGATCGTATTTTTTAAGCATTTCCTTTCACCAATCGACACGAGCATTTTTTTAGCGATTGACAAATTGTGTGGGATCCAACAGTCAAATGTTTATGCAATATTGATTTTTTAAGTTAATGTAAACAGCACAAGGAGCGCTCGTAATGGCTCGTATGTTAAAACGTTCTGAGTACGTATAACCTCAAAAATGTCAAACTTTACGATAGAGCTTTTAGTTGCCAGATTGCCAAACTAGGGTTACTAAATCCCGAAATATAAAAGACAATCCTCGTAACGTAAGATTGACTGAGTTGCCACCTTTTTCCCAGACAACGAACTTTCAATAAGAGAAGAAAATGGTCTGAAATTTTAAGCAGTTATCCTCATAAAAAATCGTCTTGGGGGAGACGTTGCAAAGAGCAACTAAAAATTAATGATAAAGGAGAAAAAATTTAAACCCAAAAATTCAGAAATACCTAACACAAAAGAAAAAATATATGTTCTTGTTGTAACTGCTCAGAAATCTATAAAGAGACCGTTGTAGAAGACTAGATCAACAGTAATTCCGGTAAAGACTAGTAGCACTTATAGTGCCTTAGTAGCACGTAAAGTGGATGTCTCGGTAACTTTAAATAGGACGTTTGTAGGTTATGCGCAATCTTGAACACATTGCGCACTCTGGTACACCTAATTGCACACTCTTGTCGTCATCGTCACTGATTGTCAAGAATGCTTATTTCAAAACTTGAAACTTTTATTTATAGTTCCAGAACTAATACTAAAGAGTTTGTTACTATAATTGGATTTGTTACTTAAATATTTAGTACCAATAAACAAGTTTTATTTTCATACATAGCATTTTTATTTTCTTCTCTATAGCTAACAAACAACTTAGCCTATTCTGTTTACAATATGTTTTGGGTGGGTATTACTTTCAGATTTAGGTAGTTACTTGTTGACCTGACCATATAGCTTCATAAACTTATTGTCCAAAGATGAAGTTAAAAATGGTGTAAATCTTCTGGAAACCCTTAAAAAAATTTAAAATAACCTGAAGAAGATTAAATTTCTAATAAATGAAAACCCAAAAGTTGTAAGGATCCCAACCGAAAATAAATAAAACGTATTTGAATTTAATAAACTGAAAATTCTCAACGTTTTAAAAAGGTCTTTTGATCTATTCTTTACTTGATATGTAGTATCATGTTGATAAACCTGAAAATTCTAAAGATTTTATTATTTTCCTTCGAGTTCATCAAACTTGATAAACGCTTTAAGAATCCATTGTACAAAATAAAGAAGACAATTTAAATGGAGTATTTTTCGAAATGATGTAAGTAACTGTGCTGCTAATAATAAATAATTTGCTTTAATCGATATTCTGCCATTAGAAAAATTACTGTTCACCCAGTAAATAACTTCCCTTTGAAATCTATTGGATTTATTAAAACGAACTGTTGTAATTACATATTCAGCGACAATTCTGGTTTCACAGACCTTGTCTAGATTAATATAATTCTCATTAACTAATTTATAGTCAAGGCTTTATTCTCATTTGATTAAATGCATTAATAACAAAAATTGTTACACGAACATAGAGCATAAATGCACAGTGTACTTAACAGGAAAAGTGTTGTTAATCTCTAGTTAGAATCTATCTAATTATCCGTATATAAGTATAAATTATTCACTGAAACGTTTTTACAGCAATATTCACTTTTGATTTACTAAATTTATTAAATATTATATAGCAGGTTCCCCATTTATCAATCTTATGGTAAGAATATTTTTTAATATTAAGTCAATGGAATAGTAACAGTTACAATAATCCAGGTCCAAATGTTAGAATCTCAATAGGACTGAGAAACATTTCTATCAGCTATCCGTAGCATTACAACCTGGGGTGGGTTTTTGTTGCCCGCGCCACTTTCTTTCGTTCAATGCATTTCTCCGCTGTTGCCTTTCATGTAGTAAGATCGACACCTTGGTTAGAGAGATCATTGTTAAAGTTATCCTGCCATCTTAATCTAAGCATCCCAAGTGGTCTCTTTTCATATGGTTTTTCTTCCCATACTGCTATTATAATTCTGGTGTTTTGGTTCTTCTGTATATTTCCGGCTCAGCCTAATCTGTTTGCTTTTATTTCTTGTACGATGTTTGGCGTGTTGTATTCTTTAATCTTATCAAGGTATGTTTATCGTTTACAGTCTTGGTCCATGTTTCACTGGCATAGGTAACTATTATGTTCTTATATAAGCTATTTTTTATTAATTTGGTAAGATGTTTGGACTTAAATAGTGACTGCAACATGTAGTTATAATTGTTTCCTTGTGTTATACGATGATTTATTTCTTCACGAATATTATTGTCTGTTGTTTCGATTGATCCCGGATATTGAGAGCTTTAACGTGTTCAAAATTGTAAGTATTAATCGTGACGTTTTGACGTATGCGATTTCAATGTGGGTTTCTTGCTAAATGCATTTATTTTGTTTTAGCCTCATTTATGCGTAAGCCCATCTTTTCTGCTTCTTGTTTAAACCGTACAAAATTTTCCTCTACGTTGACTGTTTTACCTCCTATCACATCGATGTCATCCGCATATGCCAACAGCATGTTTGGCCCTCTCACTCCAAATATGTGGGTCTGTGCTGTTCTAGCGGCTTTTTCTACGGAAATGTTGATAAGACATCACCTTTTTTAGACTTGCAATCTTGGGACCCTGGGACCACACATGCATTTGTCACTGATACTAGTTTGTTTGGTATTTCAAATTCCAATATCGTGTCCCATAGCCGCACCCTTAGTATGCTCTCATATGTGTCTTAAAACTAACAAACAGGTTATATAGGTCTATCTCTATAAAATGGACAAAATCGGTTCACTTTATAGACATTACTCTCAATAATCGCAGGAATTCTCATAGAACACTGTCCTCTAAGCCACTTCATCTGTAAAATGAGCAAAGTGAACAGTAAAACAAGCAGATTTTGTGAGTATGCAAATAAAACGGCTGCCTCATTATGGATGAAATTTAAAATTGCGAAAGGGAAGTCAGTCCAATGACAAGCAAAGAGGTTAATACGACCTTTTCTTCGCTACTCTTAATTACTCTTTGGGCTTCAGAAACCAGAAACTCCGAGTTATCGCAGAAATTCTAATAGGACTTTACCTACTGAGGTATCATCTCTATAAAATGGTCAGTGGACAGTGAAACATGCAGAATTTGTTAGTACACAGATGACACTGCCAAAAAAATTATCTGCAAATGTAAAATAATGTTCGCCAACGACATAAATATCTGGGACATGTCTTCTTGGAGTCTGATGAGGTTACAAACGTACATCCTTTAGACATTTAAATCTAGGGTATGCATAAAATATCTTTTAGGCCAAATTGTAGTAAGGTCATCTGGGCCAATCGACCACACTTATAATCTACAATCTACGTCTAAAAGCAGTCTTCAATGATCTGAACGCGAGACAAATAACGACAGAGAGAGAAATAATTATATACTACTCGTATATTGAGGGATGTGCAAATACTAACTTGAGACCAACTATAGAATCTTTACGAGCGCATTTTATGTGCTCTATCTATGCTTTAAACGAATAACTAAATTAATTAATATAAAAAGAGAATATTATATGAAAGTATGTTACGTTTTGATAGTCCCTAATATTGATAGTTTCGTTGGGATACTATGGGTAGATTTAAAAGTTTTGTATCGAATTAAAGAACTATTGCGATGTGAAAACCTCCACTCATGTGCAAAAAGTTGTCAAAGTTTAGAAAAAGATCAAAAAGCAAAACTTTCGCAAACTATTAGGATAAAACAGTAATGACTGAAAGCATTACATAGAGAGAAGTAATCGATAAAACCTAAAAGAGTAGTAATAAATTTATAAGTTAAAATGGATGGAGTTCACGGACGAAAGTTTTTTATTTATGTCTATAAAAGAGCATATAATGTATATTTACAATTTATTAAGCTTAAAGTTTGTAAGTCAGTACAAACATTTTTAAAAGATTTCTGTAATACAATGTTATAAAATCGTAAAATTTTCGCTCTATTCTCGACCGTGTAAAAAGCAAGTTAATTACAGCTTTTTTGGGCCAGTTACGTAATTAAGTTTAATAGTCTACTAACAAAGTTACTTTCTTTCATCACTTTGAACTTTATACATTTCTAGAGATTCTCATTCTCATTAAGATCATTACAAATTATGTTTACCTCAAAAAAGAATATTGCGACGAAACCTAATTACATCTTGAGTCACTAATTAAGACCTAATTTTATGTCTTTAAATACTCTTTTATTGGGAAAACAGGCGAGTGGGGGTCTATAGGTACGCACTCTTATCACAATATTGATAAATGTATTGGGTCAGATTCTAAAAACTTTAAATATCAAATATAAAACACTGGATATTATATCAACAATTAGGATATATAAAACAAGGCTTTTATAGTGATATTTGAATCTTTTTTGTTTTTAATAGAATCATATCACTTTATATTATTATTAAAACGCTTTTATTAACTTCACCTGTATGTATGTTTGTTTGTTTGTAACTCTCCACTCCGCGGCTGCTGCCTCGGATGAGTCCCGTACAGGGTTGCCATTAGTGGGGATTTTTCACCACATGTCGGGAAAAGTTCAACAAATGAAAGGAGTGTGGTGAAAAAGTGGGGAAGTGGTGATATTTATTTTGTTGGAATCAGGTAGATTCCAACTGAGATGTATACTAATAGTACTTAAAAAATAAAACATAAAAGTCAGTTAATTTGACAATTTGATAACTTAAACGTTATATCAATATATTTTTTAACTTTAGTGTATCTCTGTTAAATAATATCAACAGTCAGCGTCAATATCACTTAGAACACTATTCTTGAACCCTCAACATTATAAGATTTTTCCCGACAATAAAAAGCTAAGAAACAAACTAGTCCTTACATCACATCCCATAACAAAGAGCAAGAGTACTTTCTCTCTGATTTGTTTATGGTCTTTATAACGTTTTTGGAATCAGAAAGGGATACCAGAAGGAAGCAAGGTATCTGAAGAAGATATAAGAGCAGAAGAAATCTTTAAATCTTCCAAAATAATATTGCCCAATGGAAGATATTAAGTAAATTTACCACTCATTTCTGAGATAGCTTATAAAACTTGTTAGTTATAGTTATAGTTATTTGTATCTGCTAAACATCGTCATTAAAAAAACGCCTTGCAAAAGAGAGTCTGGTGTCCGTATGTTGAATTATTATTTTGTACCTGACTTATGTGTGATCAAGGAAAACATTTTCATCACAAAAATGAGAAGTGTTTTCGATCTTTCTTCCAAAACATTCTCTCAATTATCTTTAAATGACATTCCGTTAGCAGGACCCAGAGTAGGTACACCCTGAATTAGTAGATATATTGCTTCGGTTTCGTAATTAAGTATGTTTTGACGGTGGATGTTCAAAAAATGTACAGATAAATCGACTCAAATCCTAAGTTTCACCCTCTTCAGAATGTTCTATGGAAAGATTCACCATCCGGAACTTTTTCTGTAGGCATCTTACCTCCGTTTCTTTCCGGCAAAAAAACTCCCCTTACTTGAGTTTTAAAGGACATAGCATTAAAGATTTACCCTTCACAAATTTTATTCGAATGCCAATGACATTACATTAAACTATTTTGGCAATCTTCCTGATCCGGCTCAAAGGACCATTCACAAATGAGGAAGGATGTATTCTTCCTAATTGGTCGCCAGAAGAAGCCATTGATGCCTTTAAAACAGTAATGTTGCAGGTGTCAACTGAAGACTGGAATAACTGTTTTACCAATTGATTTAAAGTGTATCTATGTAGGACATATTTTAAAAAGCAATAAAGTAATTTAAGTCTATATCTTATTTTTTTATGGATATATTCAAAACTAAAAAGACAACTCTTGTACTATCTAGTATTTAAGACTAGGTATATAAAATTAAAATTGTTTAACCAATTTTTATTTCATTTTTTTCTAATTGTGAACATTTTATCAATATGTAGTATGAATTTGTTAACGAGGAAATTTTTAACAAATATTTATCACTACATAGTATAAAACAAAGTCGCTTTCTCTGTCCCTGTCCCTTTGTATGCTTAAATCTTTAAAACTACGCAACGGATTTTGATGCGGTTTTTTTAATAGATAGAGTGATTCAAGGGAAAGGTTTATATGTATAATAACATCCATTTAATAGTGGAGAAATACTGTTATTTTTCAGGTTTCTAATGTGATGTCGTTAATTATCAATTTTTTTCCGCTTACATTGCAAACGCAGGCTGAACCCTAGGTACAAGATTTATCAAAATAATGTACTAATTATTTGTACACATCGAAAAGGTCTACAGAAAACTCCGCGATGATATATGTCTATCCCTTATGGATATCCCACAATAACATTTTTTTGCCGTTTACTTTTTACGACAAATAATGGCTAATTTTCGAAGCGATTTTAACCAATACAGCATTAATCCTTATGCAATTAAATAGCTTAAATACATTGTTGATTTAATATAGATCTATATCGTCTTTATAGCACAAGATTTAAATGAATATTGGTACTGGCCGGCCGTGGCGGCGGCAGCGTGCGCGTGTATGACTGACAAACATGAAAGTTTAAATAAAAAAAAAAAAAATAAAAGTAGTTAAGCCAGACTTATTTTACTAAGGATATACCTACAGAATGATTAAAATCAAATTTTTATAAGGTACATGCGACTTGTAAGGCCCATTTTTTGCTAAATTTTAATAACTGGAAAAGAAATATATATTTGTGAATACTTCCTTTATCACAACATAGGTGATTTATTTGTGAATAAAGTAAGCATACAAATCAACATGTTTGGAAACAATTCGTTAAGATAATAATTGTTTTTTAAAACCTCTAAAGTGGGCTTTTTTAGGAACATCGGCACTTATCATAGCCCGATATTAATTATGTAATCAATACACCCTATCAAAACAAAAAATGTGTATTTATCTAAAACTTAACTTAATATATGATATTCTTAGGTACTCAGTCTGATTCAAAAATTTGTTTGGTCAGAAATTGACCAGTGGGCCATCTTATACTTAGCAAAACCGTTGAGTGAAAAAAATTTTTTCACTCAACGGCAAAACTAAATTCACTTACTAAACAAAAATCTTTAAATAGACTCAACAAATAAAAATTTTGTGGCGTTATTCCAATAATTACTTTTAGAAAAAACATGTTTATTTAAAGACCAAATATTTTTTTCAAAAATTTATGTGGGCCTTAATAGGTGTATAGAAAAAAAATAGCAAAATGGGAACCTACAAAAATCTAAAGCGTAATAGGCTCTTATACTGGACACATGAATATCTCTACGTCGTTCTTAGTCAGCCCAATTCATATCTTGTGGTACCACAAAAAACAACTCATATCTTCAACTGGCCCGAGCCATCATAGGATGTGATGGGCCTTTATAGGGTAATTTACCCCGTCACGAGAACTTCCCTTTATAAATGAAAATTAACAAATATTATAAACAACACAACCTTGAGTGCACATAAGTGCACAAAAACCCAAGTAACATTGTATTTAAAACACGAAAATTTCTTGTTTTCTTAAGTAAATACTAAAAAGTTTTAAATTACAAGGTTATAAATCGTCAGCCTTTTGCAATGGCACTAAAAAACTGTCAGCCACTGCAAAAATGACGACTCTCTTCCTTATATATGAAGTTGCAGTTTTGTCTATGGCACTAACCGAACATGGGCACGAAATTTAAACTCATTCGAACTTTTAAAAGTACAAAATGTTAAAAGAACAGGGCCTTATTAGGCGCAAGTACCTTATATGTAAAATAGACAGTCATTAAATCATTTGTGAATGTCCCAATTCCACGCGGACAAAGCCGCGGGTAAAAGCTAGTTTACTATAATAAATAATTGAGATAATTTATTAATAGACAATATTTGAGTGTACTAATTATACTCATTGGCAATTTATTTAGTTAGTCTACTCATTTTGTATACTATTGAAATTTACTATAAATCATTGCAATAAAATAAATGAACAGTCGATTGCGAAGGCCGAAGTTGAGGACAAATAATAATAACGCATACAAAGCAAAACGAAAACTGAATCTAAATTATTAATGTTATAAATTTTTTTTTTATTAACTTTTTAATTTGTGTCTCCATTCAAATTTATGTTAAGTATTTTTAGTTGTTTTTATATTTATAATATCGTCAAGGTCAAAAAGATTTAAGTAGATCTAGATTTTTTAACAAATAACGAGTGACAAACAAAAAGCGTTATGTGGGGTATGCCTCATGTCCGCAACAAGAGAAAAATTCACACGCAACACATAGTAAAAAATTTAAAGATCAGGAAATTTGAAAAATCGATAAAAGGTCGTGAAGAATTGAGAAAGCGGTGGATAATTGACAAAACCGTAACCACCGTATATGTGTTATTCGCAATCGCCGAATTCGGGCAATGCCCGAAATATTTGGACATTCCGCGTAACGGGCATTCCATAATACTCACTCCGCGAACCGCGCAATTCATTTCGGTCATTGGCCAAATGAATTTACTCATTCCGCGGAGCGGGCATTTCAATCTGCTCACTAGCCGATTTCAAGCTTTCAAGTGTCACTTCTTCAGCATTGTGCATTTCATTTTGCACATTTCCCGGAGGGAGCAAATAGATTTAATCACTCTGCGGCGGAGTGGACAAAATATTACATGCGCATTACTCGAATTCTTGTTTGACCTTGTATCCATTGCATATCTACGTTTGCACTGCGTTATTTAAGCAGTTGTGCTCGTGCGGTAGCTAGTTTAATATATCAAAATAATTGAAAACAAAATACAAAAATGATGTCCGAAAAAAAACACTCACGAAGCAGTTATGAGAGCGGCGTTTAAAAATAAACTTGAGGCCTTATTATCAAGTACGCAAAACAGAACAACATTGATATCTGAAGATATCTACCAGCAATATGTCGCCGAAACTAAAGTAGCCAAAGAACGAAGACGAAATGGATTGGAACTGACTTCAAAGCACTACCGAAGACTTAACCGATTTGACGTAATGATGGTTGGTGAAAATGACAAGTTGATTAAGAAGCAAGAGGATTCCAATTCCATTATTTACTACTGTCCCATTAAAGAAATGTACGATGTCTTGCACTCGGCACACTTAAAATTGGGCCATAAGAGGGAGAAAGCTATGGAAATGGAATTGAAACGAAAATACTGCAATATAACAAGAGAAGTGACGAAAATATATTTATCCTTATGTCAATCATGCGCTCTAAAGAAGAAATCTAAAGGAAAGGGTTTAGTTGTCAAGCCTATAGTGATGTCTGAACTGAATTCTCGTTGTCAAGTAAGTTTAAAACGCTCGTTGTAGGTAGATGGCAGATTTAATGAATATTTCAAAAATTTTTTAGGTCGACCTAATTGATATGCAGTCAGAACCCGATGGAGACTACAAGTTTATCCTTAATTATCAAGACCATCTGAGTAAATTTGTTGTCCTCAGACCACTAAAAACGAAAGACGCTGAAGAAGTGGCCGATGTTTTATTAAATATTTTTTGTCTATTTGGGGCTCCTAATATACTACACAGTGACAATGGCCGAGAATTTTGTAATAAGGTGAGTTAGTATTCTGACAACATTGCCTATACTGATTTTGATTTTTTGTCTTGATTCAAAGGTAATTCTCAGCCTCACAGAAAAATGGACAGACGTAAAAATAGTTCACGGAAAGCCTAGGCATTCTCAAAGCAAGGGATCCGTGGAGCGTGCCAATCAGGATGTTCGGGATAGCTTGGTTGCTTGGTTGTCCGACAACAACACATAGAAGTGGGCTGAAGGGCTTAGAATAGTGCAGAGTTCTAAGAACCGGAGCTTTCATGTTGGAATCAAGAGGACACCTTATGAGGCCTTGTTTGGTACTAAACAGAAGAACGGCGTTTTAGATTCCAGTCTAGATAACACAGTTGCTAGACGTATGAACACAGAAGAAGAACTGGAGCAAGAGTTGCAGAATATAGATCAAAACGTTAACAGGATTGACAATGACAAAGAAAAAGAAGATGAAGTAGCACCAGACCAATATGAAGAAAGCGAACTAGAAGATGGTAACACCACATGTCCGGTATGCAATACAAAATATTTTGTACAACATAATAATTGTATTGAGTGCAATGAACCCTGTCATCCAAATTGCATTGCTGGCTACAATTTCGAGGTGCCCCTCTGCTCTTTATGTGGTGTAAAAACGATAATCGAAACTGAACGGCGGGGTTGTAAGCGTGGTCTAGAAAAGCAAGCACAGCAAATGTTGCGAAATTCCCAAAAGAAGTTTTCTCCCGCCGACTTTGGCGAAAATGTTTTAGTCAAGATTCCTGACGTTGATCGTGGACGTCTTTTACCACGTAATGTGCTAGAAATTATACTACAGAGGAACGATTCTGATTTATACTTATTGGGAACAAAATATGGCAAATTGAAGAGACTGTTCTCCCGAAATGAATTTCAGATTGCACCGAATAGATTTCTCTTACTTGATGAGGTTCCGAATAAAACAATTGATGTTCGCGAAGCTGCGATGCTCTCTAGCGGATCGAAGCAAGGGTTTTTAAAGTGTGACTGCTCCAAAGGCTGTCAAAATAAAAGTTGCTCATGCAAGAGAAAGGGTGTTAAGTGCAACTCAAAGTGCCATAAGAGTACTTCTTGTAAAAATAAATAGCTACCCTATTTGTTTAAATACCAAATACAGATTTAAGTTTAAAATATGTTTCTATTTTATATGTATGAGAATTATTTTTTGTTTTTGTATTGTTAAATATTAATATTGTTAAAATTTAGTGTCCTTATTTTATAAATTAGAGTGATGATAGCGGATTGAGGACAGGCAAAGAAAATTCAAAGCTTTTATTAAAATGTATTTTAGCCTTGAAAAAGACGACAATAAACGTCGAAACGTCGGCAATTTAATAAAAGCTTTGAATTTTCTTTGCCTGTCCTCAATCCGCTATCATCACTCTAAGTTAAATATTAATGTTCCCTTTTTATTTATAATAAAATTTGTTGTATTTTCGTGACTGCTTATTTTAGGACTTCTGTTGCTTATCGCATTTTGCGGAGTAAATACAGCTATGTGCAAAATGAAATGCACAATGCCCGAAAGAGCGGCACTTGAAAGCTCGAAATCGGCTAGTGAGCAGATTGAAATGCTCACTCCGCGGAATGAGTAAATTTATTTTGCCAGTGACCGAAATGAATTGCGCTATTCGCGGAGTAAGCAATATGGAATGCCCGTTACGCGGAATGTCCAAATATTTCGGGCATTGCCCGAATTCGGTGATTGCGAATAACATATGTACAAGAATAACTAAAACTGGTTCCATGTCGACGAAGCTCTCGGTCTGTATCTTTGTCGCTCACCAGCAGCGTTGCCAACCTAAAATTTATAAAATCGGTAGAGGTTTACATACACACACACACACATCCACACATACATACAAACATACAGACACCCTCGTAAAAATAGTCAGGGGAGGTTCCGAAGACCTCAAAACGTTAAGATCCGATGAAAACTCGATTTTCGAGAAACGGGGTAAAACCAATAATTTCCCGATTTATAAAAAATTAATTTTTTTAGCGGGAAGTTAAAAATTAATTTAAATCAATATTCTTAGGCAAACTTATATCGGTCCCACGACATTTTTTTGTTGCTTAGACTTTAATATAAAACACGAATATTTTATTTATCTTGTGGTAGCTGTACTCACCAACAATAGTTTGTTTTGATTTCCCAGTCAAATACATTAAGTTTCAATTCCATATGGAATAACTCTTGTATTATTAAACTAAGACATAAACACTTTTGGCGGCTTGTAAACAATATAATTACCTATCCTTATGGTAAATTTAACACAGCTGTAATACCTGTTTTGGAAGATATAACCGGAGTGAAGATCACATTCACCACAATGTATCCCGTATATAAAATAAAATTGTAGTCTCAACTGTAAACGTAATTCAGAACATAAAAATATCCTTCATTAACACGAATCTTTTATCCGCTTTTAATGGCACAGATGAAAGCTTTTTAATACACCTACAGCACTGGATACAATTCGAATGGGATAATGATCCTTTCGTCTGAATTTTTACTATTCTTTTTTTGCTGCTTCGACAAATTTCTTCTAAAATGTTTCTATTCGTCAGACATATATTCTCTATTTTCTGAATTGAAACTGTTTTATTAGAACTGAAGAAAAACATTTAATGACCGATTTTATTAGGAAGTTTATGAAGTAATGAAAGAAGAGAGTTTGTTTAAATCACATTACCTACTTTACTTTTATTAAGTTCAATATAAGTTTTATTCAGAGATAGTCTAGAAAAATAGAATTAACCCCAAATTTAACTGTATTATCAACCAGGTTTTTCTCTCATTCAAATTTAATAAGGGTTAGTTGTAAAGTTTTGAAAGCGACATCTATTAACTAGTAAAGAAATCCAAATTTATATACTATTTTAATATTTCATCTTCCATTTGAATATAAAAAATTCTATTTTGAAATGTCAATTTATTCTTTATTTAGAAGCCATTTGAAGTTCATGGGTTGGTGTATTTTGTTATAATGGAAAAAACAGAATATTGTGCAGTGATCAAATTCTTTGTTTTAGAAAGTTTATCAACAACAAAAATAACACAAAAATGTTAAAAATAAAGTGTTAAAATCATTTCCAAATGCGCATCGATGGGTTGTAGAGTTTAAACGAGGTTGTACAAGCGTCGAAGATGAACCACGTAGTGGACGTCCAAAAAGAGCAACAACAGCAGAAATTATTGAGCAAGTCTATGGTATTGTTTGTAAAGATCCAAGTTTAACTAAGCGTGTAATTACTAATACCAAAAAACTAGTACTCCATATTTTACACGAAGAATAACATATGAAAAAGCTGTTCGGAAAGTTAATGCAGCATTCGTTAACAATCCAACACACTTTGAATAGAAAAAAACTTCTTAGCTTAATTTGGAGCGTTTTAAGCAGAATAAAACCGATTTGGTGCGTCGTTTTATAACTATGGATGAAACTTGGATCTACCATCATGGTCCTACACTAAAACAAGAACGTTTACAGTGTCCAAAAGCTGATCTCCAGCTGCAAAACAGGTGAAGTTAGAACGATCGGCAAAAAAGGTTATGGCATCAGTTTTCAGGGATGCAGAAGGAATTTCGTTGATTGATTATCTTGGAAAATGTAAAACAATTGACTCTTGAATATAATTGCAATATTTTGGATCAGTTGGATAAAAAAGACTCGGTTTACAGGAGAAAACCAAACATTGCATCTTCGTTACACTAGTGGTACCAGAAAATCATGGAAAAAGCCAAAGACATCTCACCAAGGAAAATAGCAAAAATAAAAACTTTATTATTGAACACTAATTACTTCAACAGAAAAATAACACTAATTTCTAAGTTTGAAGAGCAACTGTGGACCGTATAAAGGAAAAACTTGACAAAAATTTGGATTTGACCCCACGGCGGACACAAAAATGTGGTCGAAAAAAAGTACAACACCACGAGATACAAAAAAAAATCGAAAAATTGTGTTGGCAAACAGAAAACAACCTCAAAGGATTTTAACGAGTCTGGAGTCAATATATCACCAATAACAGCTCGTCAGCGAATAAAGGATCGTTTCTTTTTTAATATTTGTAAACTCTATGAGTTTATAAATCAGAGTAAAATAGAATTAAGCACAAAAATATGTTTTATGTCATACAAGTTCATTATTGTGTTTTTATTGCTTAGTTACCAACTATCTAATGTCGTACTTTATGCCCGTGCGGACATAAAGTTCACTTTATGGCCCGCACGGGCATAAAAAGAAATAATTTTTTGTTTAACTTATTTAATAACCTTTACTAATTATAATTACAAACGGAATATAGTAATATATGTAAATATTCGATGAACATTATTTTGACGAATTAACATAAAATTGGCAGATTTTCAGTTGCTTTTTTAATAATTTCGTCAGGAATTCCAAAATCTTCGTCCATTTTGACTTCTTACTTTGACACATGTAACAATTATTGCGATTTTATGACATTTACGTTTGTCAACATTCACCTAGCAACGATATTGCCTACTATGAGAAAGTGGCAATGTTATTAATTCAAACCGGATTTTTAAAATACTGATTTGTATTGAGATTCGATTGCAATAACGAACTAGTATGACATAAAAGTTTGTATGTACCAATGGCATAAACAGATGTGTATACCCTCGGGCGACTTACAAACCCTCGGGCCAGAGGCGCGAAATTTTTATGTTATTTCAAAGACCGTTTACAAAAGGTGGTGTGGTGCTATCATTGAAATAACATAAAAATTTTGCGACAAATTTTATTTTCGCACGACAAAAAGCGACAAATTATGCGCTAGCCGCAATTTTTATCAGAGTATCAGAAGATGGTTGGTAGTGCTAACTTGATACTATGTCATCGATTTAAGGCCAAAAAAATTCGCGACAAATTTTATTTTTGTCCGACAAAATCACGACAAAAAAGCGACAAATTATGCACTAAATAAGACATTTGTCCGATCATTGGAAGATCGTTTTCAAGAGGTGGTAGTGCTAACTTGAAATCAAGTTAGCACTACCATTGATTTAAAAAAAAAATCGCGACAAATTTTTTGTTTGCACGACAAAAAAGCGACAAATTAATCACATAATGCCATCTTTTATTTCGCATGTGGTAGTGCTAACTTTATAGAGGTATTAAAACTTAAGTTTTTTACGAGGGAATTGATGGAAACTTATAAATTTAAAAACTAACAGTTATTATTATTATATTTAATCGCTGTTTGCACACATGGGATCAATTACATACATTGACAGCAACCTTTACCTTTAAAAGTAGCAATCACATTAATATTAAAATATCCGGTTTATTCTTACAGTGGTGTGGTCTATTTTCAGGCAAAAATATTTTCCTAAATTTAATTATTCATTTATTCAGAATAAATTTTGTGAACCTGTCCAATTCAAATATTAAAATTAATCTTTTCTTAAAATAAATAGATTTTTAAAGCGTTTTTTATTTTTTGAATAAAATTGAATCTTAAATCTTCCTTTAATTAAAATCTTTAAATTTTGTAAAAAGAGTATTATGGTGTTCTTTAATAATATATTTAATTTAAGAAATATATGATTAATACATAACACTCTAGAAATTTTGAAAAAATAAAAATTTTAATTTTTAAAATTCCTATCAATCTTTATAAGAAAAGAAGTGTACTGGTAGATCTGGAAAAATGGACCAATAAATAACTAATACCAAACTAAAGAGTACACCCCAATCAGGCAATTAGGTCAAGATAATGAAACTCCAATACACCACCTAACAATAACTGAGAAATTACAGAATTGGCAAACAAAAACCTCTTCACGGACGACATATCAATGAGATTATGCTCAGACATGTAGACAGAGGACAGAGTAGCGTCAAACTATAGAGTGGTCTCCTGAAAAAGAAGGTTTAATATTAGCCATTTAAGATTCCTACTCGCAACTATCTTAAATTTGTAGCAAAGAATGCAAGTATTAAATATCACAGATGCGGATACGGATACCTAGATGTCAAATACAAAGAATGACATCATGCGGTAACAAAAATTGTACATCAAGAGCTGGCTTTAAAGTTTAATCTATTATAAGGTGAAAAATATCTATATTACAACTATACTTCAGCAACCATACACCCATCGAAACAGAGGTTGCAGAGTGATCCAGAAAAAACCCACAGGAAGCTTCTACTTCCTCAGCTAAGGCTTCTTCAAGCAGCAGGACAGCAACTTCCAGTGGAGCTCCAGAACCTCAGAGAGGCATCTATTTATTTAAAGTAATTTCGTTCCCTGTTGCAAAGATTCAACTATTCCACAAGCCAAGAACTGAAAATCAACGTGTGTGACCAGGAATGAGCTGGAAAACTGATGAGGCCGCCTATTATTTTTACAACTATTTCCACAACTTGTTTTTATACGGCATAGTATCTACTGTTTTCTCTTTTAAATATATCATTAGAGTTTAATTTATATAGCTATAACCCAGATTTAGTACAACAATTGCAGTCATTAACCTTTTCGATAATTTCACAATCTAATCTAAACTATTGTTGAGATTTAATTTATAACCAAGCGAAAACTAAACTATTTTAAAATAAGATAGAAGTTCTTACGCTATCTCAATTGTCGTGGTTTGGATTTTAATTAAATTTGTAGTAAATGAAATTCTCTGCTTAATCATCTAATAATAAGCGAAATAATTCATGATAAAGAAATGTTGACCTAAATAAATTTTAAAACTCTTGTTCTTTGTATTGAAATCAAAGAAACCCTTATTACTCTTTGTTTATCTGAAATTGTAGGTTTTATTCAGAAAACCCTTAAAATTATTTATTATTCAAAAAAACAAAGTTTGCATAATATTCCATTATAAATAAGGCACTGGAAAAGGCAGAAGATACAATTAAGGAATTCTTAGGAAACTGAATATTAGATTATTCGTTTCTTTAGTACATTTACACATTATTAAAAAATATACTTTACCTTATCTACGCTGCTGGTTTGCAATTATTTTTTTAGCAGTTATGAGATGATTTTTATTGTTATCCTTAAATTGGCCATGAAAAATTTAATGTCATAGTAAACCTCTTTGTAGAAATTTTGTTCAATATGCCATAAAGTTTAAATAAAAAGTGATAGAATACTATGTTAATGTTAATGGGAATCTAAAATGTTAATATGGTTATTTTTATGCACAATACAATTAGTTAATGGTGCATCAATCGTAAATGTAAGTTACATATTTATATAATTAATAAAAAAATATTTAAAGTATGAAAGGTATAAAAATAAAAATATATTGGTAGTGTGTCGGTCACTTGAGTTTGTAGGTTCAAAAAAATCACGCACAGACCTTATGGAATAAAAATATGAGTTTGATATCTCCATTGTTAATTTAACCATTAATTTCTTTACTTAAGGTTATATACAGGGTATTTCATTAAGGTTGGCACTATTGGACATAGAATGAAATTCACCACGAGATGGCAGAATCAAATATTAAAATTCTCCGAAAATTTTCAAGTAAAGGTATAATTTTGGTAAGCTGAGAGAGTTCTGCATCAGTTTAAACTAAGACTCATTAGTGTACCTAACGACGTTAATAAAAGGGGGGGAAGCTATTGAAAGCAAAATCATTTAAATCGTAACCACTAAACGACTTATTTGATTTTAGTGAACAAAAACTTCTTATGTAGAAGAAAGTGGTTACTTTAAACCGACGTATTTATTTATATCTTAAAATTTTCAATAACTTTCCTTTCTGGCACAATTTGTCAATTTGTTTTTAATTTTGCTTCAAAAATTTAAATCATAAAACGTAAAATTTTCGGAGAAATTAAACATTTTAATATTTGACTTTCGATTGCACCCCTCTCATGGTGAATCGCAGAACTTAAAAATAATTTCTCAGATTTTCTCATGGGAGATTTTATAACTTTTTTCTTTTTACTTTCAGAGATATGACCGATAGCCAGACTTAATGAAATACCCTGTATGTAATTAAGAAAAAAGTTGATAGGTGTCTAAACGACATATAAATTTCAATCAATATATGGCCAAATAGTTTAAGGCCCTATCGGCTATAGATAAATATGAATACTTCTGTCGGATGTTTTCGGTTGGTGGCCAAAGATACATACAAAAAAAACCATCATCAAGCTTAGCAAAATTGCTTGACTAGAGCTTTGAAAGGTTCTCCTACACCACCAATAAAAAAATCTGTTAGACGTTCGTTTAATTCAAATTAACTTTGGATAAGAATTATTTTCTACTTCTACAGGCTGCACAAAAATGTAAGAAATATTTTTTCTAGATTAATACACAGTAGGAACTGCGAAAAGATATCTGGGAGATGAGATCGGAACACATGGTTCCAAATATCTGTATAAGAACACATTTTAAATAGAAATACATAAATGCAAGCACAAGCTTCAGAGTTACGCCTTGTATACAGATCAGTCTAAAACTGAAGACGGTTTAAGACCAGAAATTTACAGCAGAGGCGGAAACGTCAAAAGTTCAGTCTCTCTGGAAACATATACATCTGTGTTTTAAGCAGAAGTGATGTAGAATGAAAAATCATTTAAAGGTTTATAAATCTAAGTGGATCAATATATTCACAGATATTTAGGTAACCATTGGTGCTATAGAGACCTCTAAACTCCAGCCTAGTACACGAATGCCTGACGGTATTAAACTGTGTCAAATTAGTTTGGGTACCAGGACATAAAGGAATAAGAGGCAACGAACAGTCTGAAAAATTGTCAAGGTAAGAATCAGCCACAATATTTTACGGTACAGAGTCAGCTCTAGGAGTACTAAGGAGTACGATGCGGATCCGAATAAAATCCTGGATCCGTAAACAACACAACCAACGTATCCAAGAAAACACAAGAAACAGACGTGTTCCAGAAGAGCTAAAACCGTGTGAAAATTAAGCAGAAATTACTTAGATTACAGGATTCCTTACGGGCTGCGTACTAGTCAATAAACATCTAAAAACTATCGGGCTGTTAAATGGAGCAAGGCACTGGATCGCAGGCGGGAGTCAATGTTTGGAGATTGCCTTAAGAGACATTTGACATTCATCCTTTAGACCTGCAGTGAACTAATAAAGGTCATTAAGATCCTAGAGTTGGTAACATGAACCAGTGGAAGAAGCAAAATAAGCCTTTCTATGGTGCAGTTCGAACGGTGATTATATGTAAGACAACTTCCATCTTAAAAAAAATGTAATTTTTTGTTGATCTTATTTCTAAATTACAAATTAACAGATGTCTCAATACTTAAATTCTGTATATAAACCGTATCAAAAATAAACTAAGAGTATTTTACATTGACAGGATTTGAACTTAAAACCGCTTATGGCGCCGACATTCTAGCAATTTGATTTATAATTTGTACATACATCCTTTGTGGTATATTAGGTTGTTGTGATATTTAAATTGAAATTTTTGTAAGCAATAAAACTTTTACAAGAATCCTAATAAAATTAATAGAGAAATAATTCCAAAGATAAAGTGAAGAGTGTATATTTAGATGCATTTCCAGAAAATAATTTAAATTATATAAAATACTAGCGGCCGCCCGCGACTTCATCCGCGTGGACTTTAGTTTTTTGCCACCGAGTTTCATACAAATTTGCAACCCCTATTTTAAATCCTTAGGGATGGAATTTAAAAAAGTAATTTCTTAGTACACCACTACGTAATAAAACAAATTTATTCTCGAATTTTTAAGACTCTACGCGTCTATCGACAGTTTCATGTCGTCCAGCAGCAGCGTGTTACCGTCTCATCGCTCCACACACCCCGCTCAGTAAAGCGCGAGTGGTATTAGACTATTATTTTTTTAAAACTTTAAAAACTTGCATGCTATTTGCATGCAAAATCTTAGCCCGATCGGTTTGAAATTGACAAAGTTTTATACAAACTTTCATCCCTATTTTATCCCCTAGGGTTGGAGTTTATCAAAATCCTTTCTTAGGGGATGCCTAAGTCATAGTAGCTATATGCATGCAAAATCTCAGCCCGATCGGTTTAAAACTGGCACAGTTTCATACCAACTTTCATCCCCTATTTTATCCCCTTATGGGTGTAATTTATCAAAATCCTTTCTTAAGGAATGCCTACGTCATAGTAGCTACATTCATGCAAAATCTCAGCCCGATCGGTTTAAAATTGACAAAGTTTCATACAAATTTTCTTTCCCTTTTTTATCCCCTTAGGGGTGGAAATTATTAAAATTCTTTCTTAAGGAATGCCTACGTCATAGTAGCTATATGCGTCCAAAATCTCAGCCCGATCGGTTTAAAATTGACAAAGTTTCATACAAACTTTGATCCCTTATTTTATCCCCTTAGAGATGCAATTAATCAAAATCCGTTCTTAAGGGATGCCTACATTATAGTAACTATCTGCATGCAAAATCTTAGCCCGATTGGTTTAAAATTGACAGAGTTTCATAAAAACTTTCATCCCCTATTTTATCCCCTTAGGGGTGGAATTAATCAAAATCCTGTTTTAGGGGATGCCTTCGTCGTAGTTACTATATGCATGCAAAGTTTTAGCCCAAACGGTTTAAAATTGACAAAGTTTCATACAAACTTTCATCCCCTATTTTATGCCCTTGGGGGTGGAATTAATCAAAATCATTTCTTAGCGGATGTCTACGTCATAACATCTTTCTGCATGCCAAATTTCAGCCCCATCCGTCTAGCGGTTTGAGCCATGCGTTCATAGATCATACAAACTTTCATCCCCTATTTTATCCCCTTGGGGGTGGAATTAATTAAAATCCTTTCTTAGCGGATGCCTACGTTATAACATCTACCTGCATGCCAAATTTCAGCCCCATCCATCCAGCGGTTTGGGCTCTGCGTTGATAGATCACTATATCAGTCAGTCAATCAGTCAGTCAGTCACCTTTGAGTTTTATATATATAGATTTAAGAGTATTGCAATCAGAATCATATTTATATCAAAAACGAATAGTTTATAACTATATATGTATATAAAATACCTTATGTATTCATCTGTTTACACAGATATACCATTAACATTAAAAATCTGTTTTATGGCTGATAGTTTTTATTTTTGTTAAAGAAATTCTTAGTTAAATAAAATCAACGTACATTTATATAAAACTAGATAAACATGAAGGTTAATTTGCATACATAGTATTTGATAAAAAAGTTAATTTGTTATTAAAAAATCTCCTAGATAGAATTCCTCTGTTGGGAAGCAGGTTAAATAAAATCACATCCGCGAATTGCATTGAAATGACACGATCTGCCAGAGAAGAGAAGACTTTTGCGCGTAGAATATAAATATTACTTATTGTATCATGTAGACCTGAAACACATATTCGAAAATATTCCAATCTAGTCGAGGCAATAAAGCAGTAATATTGGACTTACTTCCAAAATTTAAATGGCAAGATGGATTTTAATGATTCTTTTTGCATTCGATTCGTGAGAGCATCAGGAAACATTGTAACCCTATGTCATAATGTAATATTGGAAAACTGCATCTGTACATATAAAAAACGCATTTTCAAAGTGCATTTCAAACGAAACTGGTTATTTATTGGCGAAAATGAATTTAATTTTGTTATTCGGAGACTTTGGGGTCGTTGAAAACAAATTGACACTAAAACTGAAGTCTGCAGTACCTGGTGTACAGGATACATACTCTTTACGTAGTTTTCGCTAATATCGGTAAAAGAATTAGTGAAAACTCACAATTTGAGAATTTTTGCACTAATTAAAAAAAAAAAGAATGAATTTTGTTTTCAATATATTCAATGAAATTCCTGGATATGACGAAAATATTGATGTCCTGAGCACTAAATACTCCGTAGATCGCTTTCCATATTATATACGTTCACAGCGAACCCCTGGTATTGAGTTTTAATTACTTGTTTATTGAATTTACCGATACTCCTGGAGACGAGGTAAATAGTGGGGGTATACAGTACTCTGAAGATATTTGTTTTGGCGAGCCCAAAACACCCGGGTATTGGTTTTTGACTAATGTTAAAACGATTTTACCGAAAACTTCAGGAGGTGATTTAAACAGAAGGTATTTTGGGCATCCGGTACTCCGGAAATCACTTTCAAACACATATTTGTTTTAAGCGACACCAGAAATCCCTGAGTAACAAAATTGAACTTATTTTATCCAATAAATAGTTCTGTTAAGATGCACATCAAAAATGCATTTTTTTGTATGCAGAAATACAGTTTTCCACTATTACGTGATCGCATAATAGCAACGTTTCCTGATGCTCTAAAGAATCGAATGCAAAAAGAACTATTAAAATCAGTCTTGCAGTGTCGTACAGTGTCGCGATAATGTTTCTTTTTACTATGTATAGTCTTTTGTTATTGTGTTAGCGAATTTTTGAGTAAAACAGGTTATTTTTTAGAAAGTTAGCAACGAAACAAATTCTGTATAAAGGAATGATCGTATAGTAACCGTGTCTGGTTATCCGTTAATTCTTTGTTTGATATAGAGTTACTACACTAAAACTTACCACTAATCGTAACCATAAAATAAGACCAGAATCGGAAATTTGATAACATTGCGTTCGCTTAGAAAGTTACGTCCAGATTTTAGATTTTTTTCTACACAAGATTCGTCGCTATAACTTAAGAAATAAATTTCTCAACTTTTTAGTAGTAGGTAAACTCACATCCATATATATATATTTTAAAATATTTTAGGGAATTTTTAAAGCCACGGAGCCCCGCATGGGTGAATTTCCATTTCAAGCAGCCCTTATGCTTCGTGTAAATAATACTTTTTTTACATTTTGTGGTGGTAGTTTGATTCATCAAGCGTGGGTTCTCACAGCCGCTCATTGTTTGGAAGAACAGGATAAGTAAGTTGGATTTATATTAATCTGTATATAATCTAAGTTAACTTCACAATAAAGGTGGTGTAAGACACAGTTAACCTTATAATTTATTATATAAAAACATTTCAATTTGAGGTATATTATATAATTGTTATTATTGAGTGGGATACCTTTGATTTATAAGCTATTTATTATAAAATTATAGTTCTAATTATGGATAAATGGATAAAAAGGATAAAATAAAAATACATACAAAATATTTTATTTGATAAGAAGATCAAGACACTGCTCAGTAGCAAGAAGAGATTTCTCGTCACCAAATTGCCAAAAGATCAAATTTTCTTAGAAGTACTGTTAGCAGGATTTTTACAAGCTATGTAGAGACTGGTGAAGTGCGAAGCCGACCTCGAAGTGGTCGCCCTATATTACCACGGGACAGGAAGATCGATCTATTCTCCAATCATCCCACAGAAACCGTTCAGCCACTGTACCGGCACTTCTAGAGAACGTAACAGAGTTTAATTTCAAGTGCTACAATCCGTAGGCGAGTCTTAACATGAGGATTGCGGTCTAGAAGACCTTTAAGGGTACCTATGTTAAGCCTTAGTCATCCAACCACTCGCTTGCATTGGGCAAGAAACCATCGACACTGACGTTTAGCAGAATGAAACTTTCTTTTTACAAGCGAGTCACGGTTTGGCCTAGTGAGTGATGTTTTACGAGTTAGAGTTTGGAGGGAAGCAGGACGCAGGAATAGACTCGAAACAGCCGTTGGAGTTGCTTCTTACCGAGATGGAACACAAATGTTTTGGGGAGGTATAATTTTCAACTATAGAGAAATAGCATTATTAAAGACAGGGTATAAGATACTTACTTGCCCAATGATTTCGTAGAAGACTGAATATATGGAAAAAACTATAAGGGAATACCAGGCAGGTTTCAGACAGAACCGTTCTGTAACAGATCAGATTTTCACGCTAAAACAAATACAAGCGAACTGCTATGAATACAAAGAGGGTCTACATGTACTTTTCGTAGATTTTAAGAAGCATATGATCAGAAAAATAGAAAAAGAATGTACCCGGATTTAAAAGAGTTGAAAATCCCTAACAAGTTAATAAAATTAGTTAAAATGACGTTAGATAATGAAAGAAGCGAAGTAGTTTGAAAATGAGTTTCAGAAGACTTTAAAAATCAACAAGATCTTAGGCAAGGTGATCCGATGTCGACTAAGTTGTTCAAATTTATATTGGAAATAATAATTAGAAATAGTTCTGTAAAAACTGTAGAAATAATAATGAAAAACGAACATTAATGCATAGCCTTTGCTGACGACTTGAAAATTATGGCGAGAACAAGAAAAGAATTTGAAAGAATGTAAAAAGAATAATAAAAGAAGCAAAACTATTCTTTTAAGAATAAATAAAAAGAAGACATAATAATGGGGGATACAAAGAAAGACAAAGAGCAGTTTTTAGAGATACAATAGACAAAGGACCTGAACCATTGCTTCGAAAGAGTCAGAGAATTTACGTATCTATGAGTCAAAGTAACAGAAAACGAACATGAAGATGAAGAAGTAAAAGCAAAAAATATGGAATGCTAAGGTCTCTAATGAAATCAAATTTTGTCTCAAGGAAAATAAAAGAGAGAATTTCTAAAACAGTAATTAGAGCCACAGTTATGTACGCGTCGGAAACCTGCGTCTTGAAAAAAGCGGAAGAAGAAAAATTAAAACGGTGAGAGAGACAAATTTGAAAATCCATCTACGAAGAAAAACACACAGAGATGGGGTGGAGACGAAGGACTAACAAGGAATTAAAGACGCTTTACAAAAAACCCATAATTACAGCACTAATAAAAGCACAGCGAATAAGATGGCTAGAGCATGTGCAAAGATTAGAAAACAGTCGAATGACTAAAATAATTTTAAATCGAAAGCCAATAGGAAAGAAAAGAAAAAGAAGATCAAGGAAGAGATGGTATGACAGTGTCCAAAAAGATTTACAGTGGACAGAACATTTTGTAGAGGAGTGGTAATGATAGCCCAAGAACAGTTATAAAAGCTTGGTGACAGACTTTGTAAAGAGTGCATTATATTATGTAATACCTTATTATGTTTTTAAAGTTAGTATTGGAGAAAAATGTAAAGTGTTAATTTTATGCCCAGGGCCATAACGGCCAGTTGAGCAAAATAAAAAAAATAATGTTCAATAGGAGAACTCCACTTATTCATATAACAGATATATAAATTGGTTAGTTTACTTATAATTTTGCTTCCAACAAACAGACGTAGGTAGATCGGAGCAGTAGTGGAAACCTTTTCAACTGATTCTAGTCTACACATGTGAACAACAAGCATTCTTTTTTGTATTGCTAATAATTCATAATTAAACGACTGTTAATAAATGTTTTTGGGGCGCAACAGCGGAGAAATTAATAATGGCTATTATTCAATAATCCAATTCCAAGATATTGTGTTTATTCTTACGACGCAACACAGGAATTTCAATTATTAAAAAACTCAAGTGGAACAGATAAAATTTAAGTAGGAAAATGTAGAGCAAATCTGGAGAAATTATTTTAGCCAAGAGAGATCCAAAATACTGAATTTAAAATATTGCTGGCGCCAACCTCACGGGACTCAAAACTTGACACCAGGAGACGCTGACACTAATTTATGTATATCCGCATTGTTCGCTTGAGTACTCTCAGTGAACATGAAAAATTTAAAATTTAAACAGACCTATTTTCACAATTGTCATTATTACATATTTCCACGTACATATTGGCACCACAGATTGTGGATACTAATATTCCCAAATCATCCATACCTAATATTTCCAAATGCGTTTTAATAATATGGAACATTAAAAAAAAGAAATTTAATTGATATTCTTATTTTTTTCTTAAATTTAAGGAATATAACACGTCAGGTAAACCTCATATTTTTTTGTTTTTAATGTTACAGAAATTTAGTACAAGTAGCCCTAGGAAGTGTTTTTACAAATGGAAACAACGCTCAACGAATTCGAGCTCAAACTTTTTATATTAATAAAAAGTATTTTGAAACAGGTGGTCATGATATTGGATTAATTAAATTAAAATCTAGTGTTCGTTTAGGAAAAAATGTAAAACTGATACCATTGAATACAAATAATAAAGACTCATTAATTGGTTCTACAGCATATTTAACAGGATTTGGTATAACCGACGGTAAGAATCTAGATATTTCGCTTATCGCTTAAAATTTAATTGGAAAATTTCTTTTAGATTCTCACCATCAACCTACAAGGTTAAGAAAAGCAGTTTTACATATTGATTTGCCTAGTAAATGCTTGATGAGTCCTTCAGATTACCCTGATATTTGTTGTACTTCTTCAATTTCAGAAGGAAAAGCTTGTAAAGTAAGTAATTCATTTAAAAACCAGAATTACATACCAAAATTTATTTTTCAACTTTTTTCTCTTTTCGTCAATTTTTAATCTAAAGCAGTACTTGCACATTGTACAGCTCGTAGCTACTCCTTGAGGTAACACACAAATAAAAATTATGTGATACTAGATACAACCTATGTGTTTGTATTCTATTGGAAGAACTGTAATAACCATTAACTAATAGTGAGACATTTTTCAAAAATACTTATTTTAATGGATAATTTTTGCACTCAATTGCTTTATAAACCTTCCTTTTGTATCTTTTTTAAAATAACACATCCTTTTAATCAATGTGCACTAGTTTTAGATTTACTTTAAAACACTTTTCGTGTTCTACGTTTAAACTATCTATAAATCTAGAGAGTTTTTCTTGATAAACATTATTAAAGAAGCATTTATCTTTTTCAGGGTGATAGTGGTGGACCGCTAACAATTTTAAGAGACGGAAAATACGTTCAAGTGGGAATTACTAGCCATTTGTCGATTTTGCCTCTCTGCAAAATATCTTTCAATAATTCGGTCTACACCAGGGTTTCTGCTTACATCGCGTGGATTTCAAAAGTTACAGGAATCGATTTTTCAAAATTTAATCAAAGTTAATTAATAAGGTTATTTATTGTAAAATTTAGTTTTAGTTTTATAATGATAGTAATAAATTATATTACAACTGTTGATTTAATTAAACTGTTATTATAAACACTCCGCTGTTATCAAGTGATAATTGCTTATATTATACTGAAATTTTTGAAGCAACAACTTCTTCTTGCGCGCTTCATACACACTGCAATATAAACATACAGGCGTAGGTTTTCTACGGGGATTAAAGTGTTTCGAAACAATCATTGGATGATTGAAAGAAGTGAGAAATAATTTTACTACATTTGATAACCAGCTTAATTTTAATTATCTTTTAAAATTAGATTGTTACTAGAGATGTACGATTTATATCGCGAAATAAACAGGACTTTTAAGAAATATCCGACAATACTAGTGCCATTTGTTATTGGGGCTAATGTTAGATAGGTTCATCTTTCTTTGATGATCGGTCAACATTTCATGAGAATCGAAACACTTTACGCCGAGTTATCACGCTCAAAATGACAGTACCTTTTTAACATCGGTCGAAAAATAAACATCGAACAAAGAGCCAATATTTAGTTCTGTTTTAAACTTGGTAAAGGATTTATCAAAACGTATTGATTGTGGAAACAAGTTTATGGTGATGATTGTTTATCTCGTAGCCGAGTCCACGAGTGGTTTACTTAGTTCAAAGAGGGTCGTGCGCCGCGGAAAAACGACGAACATGATAACCAGCTAATATTGTAATATTACGCCATTAAAATACATGCAAATGAAATAAAATATCTCCGAAGACTCGATCTATCACATTTTAAACGGAAATTTGGGCATGAGAAAGGTGTGTTCGCGGTTTCTTCCGCACAAGCTCACGGTGACCAAAAATGCATTGATTTAAACAAAGAGGCCAAGAAACATAAAAAAATTTAGTACGACATTGTGACTGGTGACGAAACGTGGTGTTTTGAATACGATCCCAAAACCAAGCGTCAAATTTCTGTATGAAAGCACCCAAGCGAGCCAAATCCAAAAAAAAGCCGTTTGGATAAGTCAAAAGTGAAGACAATGTTGATTTGTTTCTACACTTCGAAGATAATGATTTACATTATCTTGGTGTTATGAGGCGTTTGTTACCTTGTATTTTCACATACGATGATTGGGTAGTTTTATAGTTCACTGTTTTATTTTGTATTTTTTTTTATTGTTATCATCCAGGTCAAAATCAGGATTCACCCCATAACAAAGAGTATGACCAGATAATAATAAAGGGGTAAATACAAATGGTATTACAAGAACAAATTATTCAAATTATTTACAGTTTTTGCATACAAAATATATTAATTCTGTCCTATAGCTTTCAATAGAACTTTTGTGAGGCAATTTAAAACAAATGTGCTGCATTGATATCATTCAACCTTAGACTTGGTTTGGCTATATTTTTCGTGAAAAACCGTTTCGAATCCTCGTGACTGTATTTTTATATTGGCCTTTTTACTGATATCAAAGCCTTTGCCTTTCATTTTAATTGTACCTATAAACTTTTTTAGTAAAATTTTTAGTCAAAGAGACGGTTTTTCTTTTGCTTGTCGATGGCCGTATAATTGACATAATATCTTCTGGCGACACAAGATTCGTAGGCGAAACATTATGTAAAATTAAAAACGTTTGTTACTATTAAAAAAAAAGTATAAATAGTTCAATAGATTGTAATGGTGTTTAAATTACGTCTGTAAAAATATTGGATTGCAGTATACAAGTTAAGATCTTAATATTATCTGATGTCAAAGACGTTACTAATTCTGTAGATTATCCTGCTTGCGGAGACGGAGTTCTATCTCAAAGCAGTGGTGGAACATAATATCCTGCTGCGGATACTCAAGACACTATGAATAAACTGTTTCAAATCACCAAAAGCGAGTGCACTAACTTGTTTCTTACTATTGAGCGATATAACATTTCCTTTTTTATTTGTTTTTATATATGTTAATTCAATTTTATACGTATTGTATACTTTAGTGGGATTATATCCAAACTTTATAAATGAAAAGAAATTCAATAATGGTGACACCACAACTCTTTTAAAATCCTATCTATTCCTGCTGATGTTGTTTCTGATGCTTTTAATAGGAGCTTAAGATGTCAATTTAACAATCCACTACCCCAGTCAAAGCCTGCAAGTCCTATTTTTTACTGAAAGGAAGGTATAAGTTATTTCTTTTGGCTAATTAAAATTCCAAATTCGGGGCCTTATACAGACTTTAGACATACATAAAGGCGTCGGTTTTGTCCAGGTAAAATTATCGTTTAAAATAAGATTTTTTAAAACCTTTTAATATCCTGTAAATGTTTATATATACATATAATAAAACTGTAACTGATCGCTGTCTGTACATGGCAAATATATTTAAAAATGCATAATGGGAGTCTCTAAATAGACTATTTTTTATTTCGTCTGTGTCTGTATGTCTGTATTTCTCTATATGTCTGTATGTTTGTAAACACTCAGAAACTGATTTGAATGCATTTTTCAGGAATATATTGTTTTTTTCCGTTTAAAACGGTTATCAAGTAAAGAAGTTATATAAATTTATATCAGTGACGTAATATGTACCAAGTAAGATAGAGTTCATATCTATATAATAAATTATATTACATATGGTACAGCTTAGGCTGGAATCACATCAGTTGAACGAGACGCGTGGGAAGCTCTACTGCATGGAGTGTGGGATGCGCTCGGCCAACATGATCGACATCGTTGTTGAACGTATTGAATCTTTCTTTGTTTAATGTAAAAATATAAAATTTTATATTCCTTGATTAAAAACATTAGTTTTAGTAAAAGTGAAAAGGTAAGTTTTTTATGATATTACATGCGATGGCCGTAAGATCAGGTAATATTCTAATCTTAATTAAGTCGCAGGTAATAGTATTATACGTTATAAGGTCGGTAGGTGACTTATTACAATACGAGTTAGTTTACGGACGAGGCGACGTAGGAGCCGAGTCTGGAAATAAAAACGAGTACTGTAATAACACCTAACGACCATGTATCGTATTATATTTTATTTCATCCTGTTTTTATAAATTAATAAATTCATAAAAATGTTAAAAATAGTTCGTAACTTGACTAGTTACGTCAAATTATCTTAACTGTCAGTTACTGTCAAATATTTTAAAATTATTGTATTAATTGTATTAATTCGTGTTTTAAATTATTATAGTGTTTTTAAATGTCAAAAATTAAAAGTCTTCCCTTAATCAATCAGAGCAGATGAGTTGCTAGGCAACACATTACAGTACATGATACCGTAGTGTTTTACTTACCGGCGCCAAATTGATTATAGGAAAGTTGGTTTACTGGACAGGATGAAATAAAAGCTATTTTTATACTTCAACTAGCTGTACCCGCGACGTCGTTCGCGTGGCGTGTTGATTTTTAGTTAAAAATTTCTCCCCTGATTTCGTTAAAGGGTGGGGGAAGAAACTTGTATACACCAGACAAATACATCTGTGAAAACCGCATTTGAATCGGATCAGTAGTTTTAATGTGATGCGCGCACAAACATACAGACAGACAAAAAAATTTAACCACATTTTTGGGTTCTATATCGATGTAGTAACAAATACGCGAATTATTTTTTAAATATCTTTTATGTACAGGATTTCATTTCTACAGTTTTATTATATGAAAAGATTATTTTTCACGCTCCCGTAACCACCCTTGTGGGTGGAATTTCGTAAAATTCGTTTACAATTGACCTCAAAATTATAAAAATAACTGTTTTGCAAAGTTTCAAACCTGTAGGACCTATAGAATTTATTTTCACGCCTCTGCAACCCCCCTTTTGGATGGAATTTTATAAAATCCATTCACAATTGACCTCAAAATTATAAATAAAAATAACTGTTTTGCAAAGTTTCAAGCCTGTAGGACTTACATATTTTAAATTTTAATTTTTTTATTTTCTACGTCCCCGCAACCCCCCTTGTGTGTGGAATTTCGTAAAATCCGTTCACAATTGTCGTGAAAATGATAAAAATAACTAATTGCAAAATTTAAAACCTGTAGGACTTTTAGATTTTATTTTTTTACGCCCCCGCAACCCCTTTTGTGGATGGAATTTCGTAAAATCTGTTTACAATTGACTTTAGAATTATAAAATTAACTATTTTGCAAAGTGTCAAACCTGTAGGACTTTTACATTTTAAGATTTAATTTTTTTATTTTTCACGCCCCCGCAACCCCCCTTGTGGATCTTATGTGCTACATAGCAAAAGGCAGTGCGCTCCCCGAGTGTAGTTGTTTTTTGTTAACAGATAATTTACATTATGAAACGAATTTATATTTGTATCCAACTTTTTATAAGCCTCACTTTAATTTTTTACTAACTGTATTATTTTTTTTAAATAAAATAAAATTCTAAAAATTTAGCTTCAATTTAGTTTGAATATACATATTTATGTTATTTAGTATCTTTGGCCAGATTTCATGTACATGACACATAAAGCTTTAATCTCTTTAAGAGGAAGTTGTAGATGTCTCGTTGAGGTTGAGCGCAGAATCTCATGATATAGAGAGCTCCATATCGGAGTTTGGAGCGCTCTGTTTATTTCAAAATCAGTAAGTTCGGTGAATTTAACGGTGGCGGGAATCCACCCCTCACAAAATTTTGCGCCTTTTCTCGCTCGAGAACCGGCATATTTTGACGTGCGTCTCAATATAATTTTTAAACTGACACCAGTGTCTTTTCAAGTGAAAAATTTATAGCTTTGACGACGGGTACGATTTGAATAAATTTAATATTTTCATAATAGAGGTAAGTTTATTTTGTTAAATATATTTATTTTTTATTCATTTAAAAAATAAATGTTGCGCTTTTTGATGTGTTGGTTAATTTTTTTTCTGTACGTTATTCATAAATAGGTAAAATTTTGTTAAACTCAAATTTGAAATTTATAAAATGTTTGAAAATTTTTAATTGTAAACAATATACTTAAATAGAAAATAATTTTTAATTTTTAAATATTAATTCGTACGCGTAAAACTAAAAAAAATTACAAACTTTAAAAAAGTGTTATTTGTTTAAATTTCAAAACTATTATTTAATCATTTAATTTTTTTAATAAATTAATAAATTATCCATAATTGGAAACTGATTTTATATAAATTAATGTGAACAAAAACAGATTTACGTGAAAAATTATTTATTATCGAAAAAAAAACACTTTACTTATTAGGAAGAAGATTTTTTTGTCACTTATTAAAGATCTCACTCATTTTGACATAAAGTCAATTTTTTTTTAAATTTTTTTGTTAATTCTGTGATTTTAAAACCACTCCCAAATAACAGCCTAACATATCTTAAATTTTCATGTTTTCTGGTTTTAGAAATCTGGTATTGCAAATAACCCACAAATTCTCAATAGGAATAAAGTGTGGTGAGTTTACAGGCCAGTGTAGATTTACAGCTTTTTATCTGTGGAATATTTTACCTTCCTTTTTGATTCATGATCCGGTGCTGTATTCAGTTAAAATATTGGTTAGCTAACCACTTCAACTTTTAGAGTTCTCTGAAAAAATACCTTTTGCTTTATATTTTTAACCCTTTTCTATTACTTAATATGACCCAAATGGTCCAAGTCGAGTAAAGTAAATAAAATAAATAAATAAATAAATAAATAAATAAATAAATAAATAAGTAAGTAAATAAATAAATAAATAAATAAATAAATAAATAAATAAATAAATAAATAAATAAATAAATAAATAAATAAATAAATAAATAAATAAATAAATAAATAAATAAATAAATAAATAAATAAATAAATAAATAAATAAAGTCTTTATTGTTCCCAGAAACTAAATACAATTAAAAATAAAATACAAAAAAAATCAATATTAAACAAAGGCGAAGTTCAGGTCATCACTTAGGGTGATGCCCTGCTCTAAACACTTAACCCAAAACCTAGATTCAAAACATTATTTTCATTAAAATAGGTAATGATCAACTAACTCAAATCACACATATTACATTACATACATATGTCACCCAATGCAGAAGTGAGATTAACATCAGCTCGACTAGCGTTATTAACTAGAATTGAAATTAATATGTTAAACAAACATTTTTTGATTAATTCACTGCTTATCGTATATTATACTTTTAAGCGATCTCTTAAAGCGAGAGGGAGCCTTAGACTTCAGATTTGACGGCAATTCATTATATATGCTTGCGATATTATATTTGAAAGATCTTTTAAACAAGGTCGTTCTGGGGAAGGAATGATGAAAAAATTTTTGTATCTTAGATTTAAATGATGGACGTCAGCTCTGAAGCTAATTTTTTGATACAGGTAAAATGCCGATTTATTGATAATTATTGAATGGTATAGAGACGCAAGATGGTATAAGCGTCGATTTTCCATATTTAGCCAACCGGCAAGATTTAGTATGAGAGATGCGGTCATATTTTCTTATACCATAAATCAGCCGCAAGCAGCTGTTCTGTACACGTTGAATGCACATTGAGTCAGAAGCTGTTAAACTAGGCCCATATACAGTATCGCAATGGTTGAAAGACGATAGTACCAAGGTGTCGCAAAGTTAAGTTAAGCGAAAGGGCAGAACGATTGTAATATAATAATTTAAGTTTAGCATACGCTTTTTTTATACAATATGTTATATGTTCATGGAATCTAAGTTTATTATCCATATAAAGTCCCAAATTTTTTGCACAAGAGATTACAGGTATATAATAACTAGCTGACCCGGCGGACTTCGTACCGCAAATCATTTATGTCATTCTTTAATATTTGTTTTTTCAATTTATTTTGATTTTATCGTTTTCATCATATTTTCTCGTTAGTTATCAGGTTTATACTATTTTTTTTTTCGTTATATTTGGTAGTTTATCGATAAAATATATTAGATGCATAACAATACTTAATTTAGTAAGAAGTTCTCGTTT
This sequence comes from Altica lythri, assembly GCA_964028335.1. Lineage (NCBI taxonomy): Eukaryota > Metazoa > Arthropoda > Insecta > Coleoptera > Chrysomelidae > Altica > Altica lythri. The sequence continues at coordinate 76,741,347 of OZ034802.1, forward strand.
AAAAATAAGTGATATTAACTGCGCCACCTTACAGTGGCGTGATATAAAGTAGGTAATCAAATAAGTAGTGGTTGCTCGTTTAATGAAAGCGCCATCTGGTAGTAACTTCCAATAATACAAATATCATACTCATCTTACCCATTAAAAATACATCATCATACTGATTTTCATGACAATAAGTTGAACGGGGCGGAAGTCGATACTTTACAGCGCCGCCTGGTAGCGAGTTACATCAATGAGCATAGCATATAAAGCTTCTCCGTGGAAAAATACATGTACATACCAATTTTAATAATGATCGGTCAAATAGTTTCTGAGTCTATCGATTTCATATATACAAACATCCTTTTTTATATATATAGATAGATAAAGATTGCTCGTTTAAATATATGTGGTATTAACTGCGCCACCTTACGGTGGCGTTATATAAAGTACCTAATCAAATAAGTAGTGGTTGCTAGTTTAATGGAAGCAACATCTGGTGGTAACTTCCATTAATACGAATATCACATTCATATTAACCATTAAAAATACAGCATCCTACTGATTTTCATGACAATCGGTTGAACAGGGCAGAAGTTGTTACTCTGCAGCGCCACCTGGTGGTGAGTAGCATCAATAAGCATATCATACAAACCTTCTCCGTGCAAAAATACAAATGGTTACCAAATTTCATGACAATCGGTTGAATGGGGCAGAAGTTATCACTCTGCAGCGCCACCTGGTGGCAAGTTACATCCATGTGCATAGCATATTCGTTTTCTCCGTGAAAAAATACATAAAATACATATACATACCAATTTTCATGACGATCGGTTGAACGGGGCAGAAGTTGCTACTTTGCAGCGCCACCTGGTGGCGAGTGGCATCAATGGGCATAGCATATTCGTTTTCTCCGTGAAAAAATACATATACATACCAATTTTCATGATAATCGGTTGAACCGGGCAGAAGTTGCTACTTTGCAGCGCCACCTGGTGGCGAGTGGCTTCAATGAGCATATCATATAAACCTTCTCCGTGGGAAAATACATATATAGACCAATTTTCATAATAATTGGTCCAGTAGTTTTTGAATTCATTGATTTCGTACATAAAAACACATCCTTTTTTATATATATAGATAATAAATTGCCTTTATTAATATTGCAAATAATACAATACATAATACAAAAAATGAGGCGAAGTCTACCATAATGCTACTCCACTTAACCCCATTCCAACAAAAAATGAAAATATGAAACTTAACAAGCATACAATATCACAACTAAAAAAATATTTACATATCAAAACTAAAATTTAGTAGGTTTGAAGAAAATATAAAAATAATTTCTTACTTATTATACAATAATAAAATAAAAGAAAAAAAATTCAGTTGAAGTTAAAAAAGAGAAGTATATCTACCTATTCTTAACAGGCAAAATAAATATTACAAACCAAGTCGCAACCGCTCACACTCTAATTGAAGAAGTAAAGACTTATATTGTTTTTTAAGATAACCTAAGCTACGTGTTTTTAAATTGTTTGGTATGCTATTGTAAATATAAGCAGCATTATATGAAAAACATTTCTGAAACTCAGTTAGGCGATATCTAGGTACCTCCAAAGTATTTGGATTCCTAATTAATCGTTCATGAATATCCCCTCTAAATAGCAACTTATCTTTGAGGTAAGGTGGTATTGAAGTTGATAATATTCGAAAAACTAAAGAAGCCATATGATTTTTAAAGAGATCCTCAATTTTTAGCCAATAATATTTTCACCAATATTTCCAAAGACAATTACTTGAGATTTATCCGGATTTAGTGAGAGGGAATATTTATGAGACATTTGATAAATGGATGAGAGATCTTCATTTATCATAGCACAATTTTTTGTCTACACTTGTCACAAACTTTGATCGATAGTCCTTCATCAAAAAGTGTCATTAAAAAATAAGACATTTTTATAATGTTCTTCTGCCCATTTCTGTCTTTTTTTGATCATAGTCTCTATCTGTTTCTTTTTAGGTTCTTACTATAAAAGGTGTCTGCTAATGCTAATTGTAAATTTTTACTCGTCTTGCTAAAGGTCTTAGCTTGTTTTTTTTTGTGTCAGTTTACTTTTTCTAAAACATTTATATCGGTAAGTTAGCTTTCTTTTTCTGCGACATTTCTTTTGGTTAAACTGATTCAGTCTTTTTGGTTTAGTTATCTTATTTATAATTTCCAAACTTAAGTAAAACTCCTTTGGAATGATCTTTTGCGGTATGGATGTGTACAGGAAAAGCTCTTTATTCGCGGGCTATATGTAAATATGCCGCGAATACAGAAACGGTAAATAGGAAATAGTAGTTTATATTGGATTATAGGAGATAAGTTCCTATGCGACAAAATAAAAATAATTTTAATTGAAGTTTTAACTATATTGATTAGTTATTATCTTTAGGCTTAGGCAATTACTTTAGCAATTGGTCTCTGAAAAAGTGAACTAGATTCCATAGTTGGATCAATTTGCTTCAAGAAATCATAGAGCTTATTTAACATTATTAAACCTTTACTATTTTTCAAATTAAATCTAATATTTCCAGTGGTTGTTAAAGCCTCTCTTTGAATAGGCTCTGAATTTATTATTTCCTCCAAGTCTGTTTAAGTCCAATTTTCATCTTACAATTTAAGAAATTCCTGAATGTATTGATATATTTCATTCGCAATTTCGGATAAGTTTGTATAGATTCCTTGCCTTTTTTACATTTAGAGCAGGCCACAGTTTTTTTCAGCACAATTTTAATGTGTATTGCTTTAGTTCTTGCAATGATTTTTTCTATGTGTCTTCCAGCACTCCATAACATTCATATCAGGATCACATTCTATATTATCCAATACAATTTTAAAGATTCGTCTAATATAGTAGACCTTGAAGGTCACTAGGTCCATAGGTTGAAGCAGAACCGTCGTGTTGAAAGGGTAAATATGTTACTTTTATATTTGGCTGCATAGTTTCAAGTTTGCGAGAATGACCTGGTGTATTGCCCAGAAATAGAACTGCTTTAAAGTCTTAAGTTCTTTTTTTAAAATAAGTTTAAATTTCAGAAACAAAACAAATCCTGAAGCAGTCACCGAAAATAGCGGTTGTAACCCATACTTTCTTATTGGCCCGTCGCCAAAAACACTGGTAGATTGATCTTGTTATTATTTTTTAAAGCATGAGGATTTAAAGATTTTGGAAAGCAATATTGGTTGGATGACACAATCTTCAGATGCATTGGAACACAGATAGCACTCTATCCTTTACTGCAATAAATCGGTTTCGGTTTTAGATATGAATATTTTGTTTGGCATTCTCTTCCAAAACAGTGCAGTATGTATCGATTAGACCCGCGAATAATGAAATGTATATCCGAAAATATAGAAATTTGGTCGCATTTTCTTAATCCGAGAATGAAGGAAGCGCGAATAAAGACTTTTACTGTACTTACTGATTATAATTATTGAGTCTATTTTTTACAAATGTCCATGATGCTACAAAGAAGAAGCAACAACTGACTAAAGTTTGCTATTTTTTCTAAATCACACAATTTAGATACAATAAAACAACTCACTGAGTCCAAAAACACCTATCAGAATTGTTGAAACAGTGTTAAAAAAATGATATAATATACAAATTGTTCCTATTAATTCGCATATTACCGTGATATCGAGTAAAAAAATTGTGTCGTTTCAACTCAGTTAGCTCTATTACCGAGATTAAATTTACTCATTTTACAAATCTCTTTATCTCTGAAAATATTTAAATTGAAATATATGACATAATAAAAAGTTTCAATGAATTGCTTAAACTTTTTGTATAAGTTTTATATCCCAAAAGAGAAGTTTTTTTTTATACTGGAGACAGTCGAGGCTATTCCCATTCAAGATTAATGCCAAGAGATAAGAAATAGTAGTTAAGTGGCATCTTTATCTAGTTTTACATCGAAAACAAGCACTATGAACTCGGTCAGCATTTTTTATTTTTCTATATAATTCAAACGGAAATCCTCTCAAATAATCAACTAAATAACGTACCGATGGAGTTAACTTTCTAAGGCATCAGTCCGGCAGATTTCCGTTTCTAGTCTATATCTAAATATGCATTTTTATATTATTTTAAAATTTATCTTTAAGTGTCCAGACTATTTTCGTGATTTATTTATGGGTTACATACTATTTCAGGTGTGGATCAACTGCACTTAATTAGATCTTTGATTTAATTGCACTGTTTTAAATTTAATAATGTAAAATAAATCATATTTTGTTAGTTTTTGATATTTTAACAGTTTTGTATTTTCAATTGACAAATTTAACCTATCTATCAAGATAAATAAGCAAGGGTCATTTTCAAAATATTGATTTATCATTTTATTATTAAAAACCGCTAACAAAATTTAAATATTTAATATAAATATCTTACTAAATTTAATTAAGGTGTCAGACAATTTAATTAAATAAATTCGCTGTTTCGGCAATGTTGCGATCAAAATATCTACCAAAAATTAAATTTAATTACCTGAAGTTAATTTCCCCCTTAGTAGGAATTCAGGGTACGTAATTAAAAGTTATCTCATTTAAGTCCCAAATACCACTGTTGAACAATTTCCAATAACTCTGTTTATGTGGGTTAAAATTGAGCGAAAGATATTAAGTGATAAATTATTGAAACGTTACAAAATGAACCTCTATAAAGTTAGCACTACCACATGCGAAATAAAAGATGGCATTATGTGATTAATTTGTCGCTTTTTTGTCGTGATTTTGTCGTGCAAACAAAAAATTTGTCGCAAAATAAAAAAAAAATCAATGGTAGTGCTAACTTGATATCATGTGGGCACTACCACCTCTTAAAAACGATCTTCCAATGATCGGACAAATGTCTTATGTAGTGCATAATTTGTCGCTTTTTTGTCGTCCAAAAATAAAATTTGTCGCAAATTTTTTTTGCCTTAAATCGATGATAGTTCTAACATAGCATCAAGTTAGCACTACCAACCATCTTCTGATACTCGGATAAAAATCTCGACTAGCGCATAATTTGTCGCTCTTTCTTCGTAATTTTGTCGTGCGAAAAAAATTTTTGTCGACAAATTTCTTTCATCTTTATAGTAGTGCGACCTTGATATCTAGTTGCACTTCCAGCCACCTTGTAATATTCGGACGTATGTCTCGTCTCATGCATAATTTAACGTTTTCTTTATCGTGGTTTTGTTGTGCGAAATTATAATTGTTGCAAATTTTTATTAAATTTCATTAGTAAGCACTTGATATCAAGTTAGCACTATCACCTCTTAAAAACGATCTTTCAATGATCGGAAAAATGTCTCATCTGGTGCATAATTTATCGCTTTTTGTCGTGATTTTGTCGTGAAGAAATAAAATTTGTCACGAATTTTTTTTGCCTTAAATCGATGATAGTGCTAACATAGCATTAAGTTAGCACTACCAACCATCTTCTGATAAAAATCTCGGCTAGCGCATAATTTGTCGCTTTTTTGTCGTGATTATATTTGAGGATGACTTCTTCATACTTTTCTGGCTAACTAAACCGGGTCGTCCTCCCCTGATCCCGGGTAGTTATTTTTTCACAGTAATAATTTTCACCTTATGAGAATTTATTTTGCTTTAACCTCAGTCAGAAAGGTTTGACATTGGTACCTTGTGGCTGAGCGCTACTGAGTTCGCGACAATGAAGGATATTGTTTGAGTACCACTTGTAGTTAATGCATTGGCACCACTGAATCTATTCTCCCGCAAAGAATTTAAACGTCTGTTATTATGACGACTCGGAACCTTACTGTACTGCGGGAGAGACGCGTAAAACGGAAACCGTCTATTGGAAAGAGGATAATGTCTTCCGAGTCATCTTAAATGACAGGTTGATCCGCGCTTACGCGTGGAGCTAAAGCGCTTTATACCGGCAATTAAAATTTGTAACAAGACCAATTGCCAATAAAATCACGACAAAAAAGCGACAAATTATGCACTAGATGCGAAACTCGTCCGATCATTGAAAGACCGTTTTTAAAAGGTGGTGTGGTGCTAACTTGATATTAAGTTGGCCCTATCATTGAAATAACATAAAAATTTTGCGACAAATTTTATTTTCGCACGACAAAACCACGACAAAAAAGCGTCAAATTATGCGCTAGCCGAGATTTTTATCGGAATATCAGAAGATGGTTGGTAGTGCTAACTTGATACCATGTTAGCACTATCATCGATTTAAGGCAAAAAAATTTCGCGACAAATTTTATTTTTGCACGACAAAAAAGCGACAAATTATGCACTACATAAGACATTTGTCCGATCATTGGAAGATCGTTTTCAAGAGGTGGTAGTGCTAACTTGATATCAAGTTAGCACTACCATTGATTTAAAAAAAAAATCGCGACAAATTTTTTGTTTGCACGACAAAATCACGACAAAAAAGCGACAAATTAATCACATAATGCCATATTTTATTTCGCATGTGGTAGTGCTAACTTTATAGAGGTACAAAATCATTTAGTGTTAAGTAATGGTTTAAATTAGTGGAAGGTATAAAGTGACAAAGTATTAAAATGTAAAAAACAGATCATTAATTAAAGTTAAATTAATTGAATTGTTAAAGATGACTATTGACCATTTCCAAATAACACTGATTTTCAGGGTTCAAAGGCAACTAAAAAGTAAATTAGGGATGGGCCAAAGGAAAAAGCGACACAAATTTGAAATGTAGAAAAAGTGGTTTATTTATTTCTTCTGCCAGAAAAGGTTATTTTAGAGCTGCATTATTTTGATAAAATATTAAAATATTTAAGGCAATAAAGCAGTAATATCGGCCTTACCTCCAAAATATAAACGGCAAGACGGATTTTATTCATTCTTTTTGGATTCGATTCGTGAGATCCTCAGAAAACTTTGTAACCTAATACAATGTAATACTGAAAAATTGCATTTGTGCATACAAAAAAAGGATTCTTAAAGTTTATCGCAAACAGAACTCGTTATTTATTGTCAAAAATAAGTTCCAATTTTGTTTCTGGTTGGTTTTTGGGGTCGCTGAAAAAGAATATAACATTGAAAGTGATCTCCAAAGTATCTGGTGCCCAGGATAGCTACTGGTTACGTCGTATCCTGGAAATTTCGGTAATATTGTTATACAATTAGTCAATACTTTGAGCTTTTTGGGATCGCTGAAAACGAATATGACATCGAATGTCATCTCTGCGTTCCGATTCAATCCCTTTCTTCCAGTGCCATAGAGAAAAACGATCAAAACAGAGTTTGCTTCTCTTTCTAAGAGTCTTGTATTAGAAGTGTACCCCGAATTGAGATGTTTTGATGAAGTTGCGTAATCGGTATGCTGCGTGCATTAGAAAGAGATGCAAACACTGCTTCGATCGTTTTTCTCTCTTGTACTGGGAAAAGGACGCGTGGACTAGATGTTCTAAGTCTATGTTTATAGATATACGAGTTTAAAAAGTATCTTAAAAAAATTTGCTTAGTAGATTTTGTAGAAAAATGAAATATTTATCGCCTAATGAATTTTGTTTTTTTACTAAAGTGGTATCGCTACTAATGTTTTAAATTTAAAACATTGTTTGATCTTCGTGGTCACGATCTTTCTTGACATCTAAAGCTAGAAATGGGTATTTTACACGAAACATTCATTATTTTATTTAATTATATTCAAGCTTTACACGAAAACGCCGGGAGTGTTACCTTTTGATGATACAGAATTTTCTTATTCATAATTAAATACGAGATAAATTGAAATAGTATATTAAAGTATAAGTGCATAAAAAGGTCTTTAAAACACGCGCGATTTTTCAAGCACGACGGCGCAGCCGGAGTGCTTGAAATAGAGCAAGTGTTTTTAAGACTAGTTATGCACGAATACTTTACGCTATTTTTTTTTATTGGTGCAGTTTTAAATCATAAATACTGGTATTATTACTAAAAAAAATGGGAGTTAAAAATGGTCGAATTCGTGATATGAAATAAATATACCTTTGGTTGTTATGGAAATGAGAATATCAAAAATTGATCGCAATCTGTCATCAAAGAATAATTGTTGTCACCGCAGTGCTTAAAAATGAATTCTAATATCGATTTTTTAAATAGTAAAGCAGAATCGCGGTTGATACCGCAAAAATCTAAAGACGCATATGAAAAAGAATACGCCAAGTTTATCACATGGTTGGAAGATCAAAAGGTAACAGATATAAATGAACGAGTTATGCTTGCTTACCTTCAGAAAATGTCGGAGCAATACAAGGCGTCGACTATGTGGGCTATCCATTCGAAATTGCAATGTTTGTTGAGGTTAAACAAAGGAGTTGATATAAAATCATTTGTAAAAGTGCACGCATTCATGAAGGCAATTAGCAAGAATGATGTAGCCAAGAAGGCGTATGTTTTCAAAGAAAATGATTTGCGGAAGTTTTTCATAGATGCGCCGGACATAACGTATTTATTTTTGAAGGTGGTAGCCATTTTCGGCATCTTTGGGTCTTCTAGAAGATGTGAATTATGCGATTTGCGCTTACATGATATCAAAGAAGAAGGAAGCGTATTGGTTATTACTATCCGACCGTCTAAGACAATAAAGGCTCGGCGTTTTACTGTAGCCGATAATGATGCAATTAGTTATGTGCGTTTGGTGAAGCAGTATTTATCATTGCGCCCGCAAAATGTAAGTACAGACCAAGTTTTCTTACGATATGATAAAGGGAAATGTACCAATCAAGTAGTTGGTATTAATACATTTGGATCATGTCCGTTGCAAATTGCACGTTATCTTAAATTGGATGATCCTGAGAAATACACGGGACATGCATTTCGACGTACGTCCGCTACCATTATGGCAAATAGTGGCATGACAATAGATCAAATCCAACGACAAGTAGGATGGAAATCGGCAGCTGTAGCGAGTGGTTACGTTGAAGAGAGCATTAACAATAAGAATCATGTTTCAAACGTTATTGGTAGTGCCATTAATGGAAGTGAAACCTCATTGTGTTCAGAGAGTGTTAGCGGTATTAATTTAAATAGCATTTCCTCCGATTTAAAAAATCGACAAATTACTATATCAAACAATACTAACTGCACTATTCATATTCATTTAAAAAATTAAAATTACTGTTAAATAATGTTTGAATAAAGGTTTTAAATTTGTTAGTAATATTTTATTTGACGTTACAAGTATACTCCTGTCAAATCAATAATAAAAAAATTGTCATTTACAATGAACGTTTTTGAATTTGTTATGTTGCCATGGTAACTTTAAAAAACGCGCGTGTTTGAAAGTTCGATTTAAACACGCACAGGCGTGCTTTAAAAAGGCAAAATAGGGTCCCAATAAAAAAAATAATTTTAAAAAGGAACTGGTAAGTGAGAGAGAAAATGTTGGCTTTTAGATCAAAGTAGGGTGTTTTTATTAGGAATTGGTACACTTTAAATAATAGTACATGAGAAAAACATTGTTGTTATAATTTTTTTATTTCATGACATTTTTTTAAGTTGATTTTTGGCTTCGAGTTACTACATGGTCCATTCAATCTGTCCAATTTTTTATCATATATGAGTTCCTTTTATATTTCGAAAGAAATAAGGATCGATGATGCCGCTAGTCTGACAATTAATTTAAATGGTTATAATCATGATTCGTTAACGGCTTGAGAATTGTCGTCACTCCATACACAACAATTCTGCGTATTGACCAAGCTTTTTAACCAGAAATCAGCTTCGTCACTAAACACAATTCTTCGAGAAAAATTCTCATCTTCAGCCAGTTTGAAATTAGCACATTCAGCAAATATGCGACGTTAAACGATGGTCATTTGGTTTTAATCCTTGAACGACCTGTATTTTATAAGCACGTTATCTAAGATCCTTGCGTAAAATTTTCGACGTAAGTTTGGTTCAAACTTAATTTTTGCTTTTTTTGCATTCCCACTTCATGCTGACAAAAAATGCTGACAAAAGATTTCTTTTGGCGACATTTTTTGTCGGCATTCTTTGGCGGCATGAAGTGTGAATGCAACAGAAGCAAAAATTAACTTTCAACGAAACTATACCTAGTCGAAGAAAAAAGGCAACCAATCGACATTTCGTCGTCTTCTTCAACACTTCGCACTACAGCAGTAATATTTTGTTTGGTACGTAAATTTCTTGTTTTGTTGATGGTTTTAAAGAAAAGTAAAATTATTGTGAAAAAGATCAATAACATAACAACTAGTTTGCTCACTATGCCGATTATCTACTCTGATACAGATTTATTTTTAAAAATCCAAAAATTTGAACTCAATCTTCTGGTGGTCAACGATTCAAGATGAATCGTCAAACTTTAGTCATCAGAAATGTTAGTATAGTTTAAACTTCTCGGCTGTAAAATTATTATTATTAAAACTTCCTATACAGCTAAAAAAACATCTTTTACTTATTGTAAATTTTTTGATATTCCAAACTAAATATTTGCCAAACAATAAAATTTAATTACCAACGCATAATTTGTGTTCTAATAAGGATTAAGGATGTTATTGCGATCAACAATAAAACCATTAAAATCCCAAATACCAGCGAGGGCTATTTCCAAACATTCACATTTGCAAACAAGTCAAAAGTAAATTGAAAAATGGCTTGTTTCTTTTTTCAAATATTGTTTGGTTGATTTGATTGATTTGGACACGTTTTTTATTTACAAAAGTTATAAATCTATTGACGCTTTAAATTTACAATGTTGTTCACTTTTCATCGTTACGCTTCTATACCCTTAATGGCATTCAAAGCTAGGGAGAGAAATTTTTTATTCAACACATTTTTTACTTCTTGTCAAACCCAGGAATGAGCAGTATGTGGTTTAATTTTTTCTGTATAAAACGACCATTAAGGCATCATGTACCTTTAAATTAAGTGCCATGCATTATTCTCTTTTTTACTATTTCTATTTCTATGGTTCGTAGAGCATAAAAATCTACCTTGCAAGATAAAATATATTTCCAAATGCAGTGAATTTGGAACAAAATTATAAAAACAACAGAAATTTATCTTGGCGGAAAGAAAATGGTTGGTATTGAGTTTTAAGGTATATTTATTGAATCTAAAGGTCATATCAAACAACTCTGGACGGACGTCACAGATTTCTTGACACAACCAAGTTAACACTGTTGCGAAGTGAAAATAAAAGCACGAAATATACATTTAAAATTTTAAACCACATTAATTAACTACTAAATTTAAATTTTAAAAGTAAATGGCTGACGGTGAAGTATTTTTTTTTTATACCGAGTTAGTAAAACACAAACTTTTATAAGCATAAGAATATTTAATATTAACAAAATATTTAAAATTGTTTACTTTAATAAATAATTTGCAATATTTTTATGTACTTACTTCTTTCATACATTTCATAAATAGTATTACATATTATTATGTCACTGGTATTTAAAAGTTCAGTATTTACAACTCTCTTATTATAGCTACGTTTTTTGGGTGGAGATGTAAGCAATTCGTTGGATATGGTGGTCTGTGAAATGGAACTCACGGTAGTTCGACTTAAATTTAAAGCCGCAGCTACATGCTAAAATTTGCAAAGTAAATTTTACGTAAATACATAAAATATATTGAATACATTACCCAGCTAGCAACGGCACGTCATAATGACGTCATTATTTGGTGATCACTGGTCGAAAGACGTCAGACGACCAAAAATCGACGTGATAATGACGTCAAATAATTGACGTATATAACACGACATATTGTCACGTCATAATGACGACATTATCTAGTGATAACTCACCTGAAAAAATCAAATAATACATATATTTTGTTATTTATATTTTGTGACTGATTTAATCATTTTATGAGGTTATTTTCAATAATAAACAATAACCCGGAAAAACTTAGCCTTTTATTATTTATTAAGACCTAGAAAAATTTAAAATCCATTTATTTAGTATTTAAACAAAACCAGATATTAAATAATTATATCTATAATTAATTCTTATGAAGAAACTTTTTTATAAAAATTTAAAATTGGCGGGGTACTACTTTTCAATGATACGAAGGTTCCAAACACGAAGTATATAGGTACAACGAATATGCGCTTGCGCCGCTAGCCGACAATATCCGATTCAATTCATTTCATTCCATAACGAAAGACGAACGGAACAGTAAACAACGGCCATTTTACCACTATTTCACTCTCACTCGCATTGTGCATGGTTTTGTACTGTTAGCAGGTGCTAATTAATCAAGCCATTTTACCTTTTGTAGAAAGTGTTGTGTTGTTTCATTGTGGTAAGTATAGTAATTATTATTATTATAGTTATCGTTGTATTTTTTGATCTGAAAATATCTGGTTTAAGTTTATGGCATATGCGGCCGGGTTTTATTCAATTTCTAAATTCGTAATTTTATTCAGTCATAATTTTAATGCTTCAATAATATCAATGCAATTTTAAGCTGAAAGATGAAAAGAAGAAACTGAATAAACCATGTAGTGCAATTATCTAAATATATTTGTTTTTAATTTGTACATACTCTAAAATAAAATTTTGGGTCAATTTTGTTATGGAGATTTACTATATTTGTTTTATTTCTTGTTTTAGGCTTCCTACCTTTCCTCGCTTGGAAAAAATGGGTGCACAGATCATGTCAATAGAATTATGAGACTACTAATGACGAACAGGTTGGCTAAATCATATAATTTTTCTGGGCAGAGAAATGAAAAATTGGCATTTTTCAACACTCTAGTGATATCTGTCATCATCCGTAAGTACTCTTTGTTTTTGTGTCTTACTGCCTAAATTTGTCCTTCATAGAGCATAATAAAATTTTGGGTCAATTTTGTTATGGAGATTTACTATATTTGTTTTATTTCTTGTTTTAGGCTTCCTACCTTTCCTCGCTTGGAAAAAATGGGTGCACAGATCATGTCAATAGAATTATGAGACTACTAATGACGAACAGGTTGGCTAAATCATATAATTTTTCTGGGCAGAGAAATGAAAAATTGGCATTTTTCAACACTCTAGTGATATCTGTCATCATCCGTAAGTACTCTTTGTTTTTGTGTCTTACTGCCTAAATTTGTCCTTCATAGAGCATAATAAAATAATAAATAATTTTGTTGACGGATAATTCTCACTAAATAACCACTTTTTTTAATTTGTTACAGGTGCCAAATTAAAACTCCCTTGACGTCTCAAGTGGATGTTAAAAATGCAATTAAAATATGGCTGAAGCATGCCAAACAACGAGAGCAGAAGAAGAATGCTGGCGCTCTGGTTTGACTTTTTTAATTATTCTATAATAGTAACTATTTTTTGAATTGTTAACATATATTTTAAAGTGACTGCCAACAACAAATAGCTATTTGTAATAATTAAGGTTATTAATGTAAAACTTTCTCAATATGTTTCTCATATTATGATAAATAAATTTTTTTCAAGATAATATATATTGGTTTATTTTTATAGGTGTGCTCCCTTTCCTATATAATTTTATAACAAATTAGCCAAGTGAACATTTTTTTAAACTAGGACAAATTAACGTAATATAGACGTGAAAATCACGTCATTCAACAAATAAAAATAACGTCTTATATCACGTGTAAATCACGTCACATAAATGACGTCATTGGTCCGAGACATTAGGAGGTCATTTTCACGTCATATTCACGTCATTGTACTGGTCATTTCTAGTCATTTCATGACCGGATATCGACGTCATTTTCACGTGACCTTGCTACCTGGGTACCTCTCTAACGGCTGTTAAAAGTAACAGTGGTCCATTATTATCTCTTTCCTTTTCAAAGTATTCAATCACAGAAGCTAAAAGCTCTTTGCAGCGACTATATAATGTTTTAGGCATATTCAAAATATAGGTACCTAGTCACGAAAAACACTACTTTTTGTTCTCAAAAGATCTGATTTAGAAAGAAAATGAAAACGCAAATATAAAACTGACAAAATCAAAACATTAAACGACTTGGCAGCTATGCAATGACAAGTGAAGTTTTCATTAAGGTTTGCAATTCCCAGTGAAATATAAATATACCCAGTATTCAATAAACCGGGTTTATACTCCAATAAACTTAATTAATTCGAATCATTTACGTAAGTTTTTTTAAAACTAGGTACATAATATACAAATCATGAACTATGAGTTCTATATGTATTTAAAGATTATATTTATTTATTTGTAATAACTAATGACTATTATCAAACGAACACATTTTTTTAAAAATAGATTTTGTAGTGGTGCACATGTGAAAACATATCTAGTGACAGTTGTGACGTCCGTCCAGAGTTGTTTGATATGAGGTATAGTTTATTGGTAGTAAATGTTTCTTAAAAATTGCATTACTATAAATGGATGGATGTCGGTTTTATATTATATTGACTTTCATCTTGGAAATATATTTAAAATAAAGTTTTATACTACATCTTATCAGATACTAACTTTATTATATTGACCGTTTACTTTATAGAGAGAAATACAGTTTTATATAACATATTAAATCTCCAGTATATCTCAAAAAAATAAGATATATTGTAATTTTAACTATAAATATTAAGCTTTCAACAAAAATTATAATTAAAGATTTTTGACTATCGGCGTTAAAATTTTTTAAAAATCGAGTTTTGACCAGATCCTCACGTTTTCAGGTCCTAAGAAGACATCCTGACTATTCCTGCGATGATGTCCGTATTAATATAAGCCTCTTATAACTTTTGAACGGATTGACCGACCGAAACGAGACTTATGTCGCTTGAAGGAGTTCCACTCAACTTAGATCTCCTGATGATTTAAAGTAATTTGTTTAGGAAAATTGGAACGATTAATTCCATAACCTAATCAGCTCTTAACCTCAAAAAATGTCATTGAATGCCGTTTTGAAAATCTTAATCATTTGATTCATCCGTGAAATACCGTTGTTAAAAAATTTGAAATTTTTTGCCCCATAAGATATAGTTTTTAAAAATGTCCATTCTTGGTAAGAACAAGAAGATTAAAACAGGACACATAATATACCTTCTTGAGCTCAATAAGCTCAAAACAGCAGAAAAAATACATTTTTGGTGTCTAAAATTAGCGAGAAGTGGCAAGGATGGCCTGCAGGGTCAACTGTTTTCTATTTTTTTTACCTATATTTGCTCCTTTGTTCCCCAGATATAGGCCTCCCCAGTTTCTTTCGGCTTTCTCTGTTACGTGGAGTTTCCGCGTTCTACAGTGTTTTCCTTCTACCTCATCTAAGTGTACCTCTTGTTTTCTTTGCCTCGTATGACCGATGCATTTCGATAAATCTATTGCATCATTTGTCTTGAAAAACATGCTCGTTGTCGCCGGTCCATTTTCATTTTAATTCTTTTGTCCGTTTTAACTCATCTGCCATTGGTGTCCTAATTCTTATCTTGTATAATATTTGATACCTAATTTTATTATATTGACTGTCACTTTATTAAGAGAGATACAGTTCCATATTTTGTATTTAATGTCTAATATGTGTCTTTCCTTTGATCCGTAAATATATGCCTCCACAGTTCCTGTCGTCTTTCTCTTCCCTGTGCTGTTCTCTGCTAGTTTAGCAGTGTTGTTCTTTCACCTCATTTAAACCTATCTCTTGTTTTCTTAGCTTCGTATGTACGACACTTTTCGATAAAATTATTGATTCGTTTCTCTTGGAGACGATGTTCGCTGTTGCTGGTCCATTTACATTTTAATTTGCCCTCAGTTTTATCTTATCTACCTTTGTTGTTCTCGGTCTAAACTTATATGTTATTGACCGTTCACTTTATTGAGGAGATACAGTTTTATATTATATAGTAAATATAGATTTTTTTCTATTTTCTCTCCTTTGATCCGTGGATGTAGGCCTCCCCATTTCCTTTTGACTTTCTCTTCTTCGGCTATTCTCTGCTACATAGAGTCTTCGTTTTTTGCTGTGTTGTTCTTACACCTTATCTAAGTCTGTCTCTTGTTTTCTTTGCCTTTTATGGATACACTTTTCGATAAGATTATTGTATTGTTTGTCTTGGAGATGACGTTCGTTGTCGCCGGCTCTTTTCCGTTCTTATTCATTAATTGCATTTTCTATCCTTGAAAGATACACTTAACATTTTGCTCGGTATTAGTACTTTGCTTCTCCTACTTTATTAAAGTTGGCTTAACGTTCATGTTTGTGCCCCGTGAGTAAGAACTTGTACTGTCCAGTAGTTAAATAAATAAATTGGTATTGCTTTATTTTCAAACCAAATACTTTTCTGTTTTCCAAATCTATTGTTTTTAATACACACCCCAAGGTTAAGGTTAGCAGTTGAGGCGAAACAATATCATCTGGTCATAAATTAGGGTATATTTTGTCCAATTTCCATATTTTGTGCTGGTATCTTAAATATACTTTTACATTAAGACATTTTAATCTTTAAATAAACAACTAAAAAGTTTTTTAAAGATGACAACGGTAGAATTACAAAACAGGTAATGTAAACAAATTTACATTTATATTGTGGATTTTCCCACACCCAACTTTTCCTCACCGGCTTTTGTTTAAAAAATCTAAAGTACCAAAAATATTAATTAACATAAAACTTCAAAGGAATTTAAATCTTTAACCAAGAGCAAATTACTCACTTAAATATTGTATCCCTTCTGCAACCAGTAAAATAAACGTTTGTAATTTGTTTTTGTCAGCACTTAATTTTAAAGGATATCCAACACAGACTACAAACTACAAGATAAAAATAAAGTGTTAAAATTATTTTGGCAACTGATTAAAAGTTTTTTAACTACTTCTGGTTTTGTTAGTAGCTCTACACATTATACCAATTCCATGTTTGTGAAATCGTCATACTCGCCTTCGGCTCGCATTTAATACTTTTTCGGCAACGATCGTTATTTCTAAAACAAACTTTTAATTCAAATCTATTTCTCAGTTTTTATTCGTCGTTATCTGTTTCCCAGCAAAAAAATCTTACATCGAATTATTATTCGTTTTTGTTTCTGAAAACTGTAGATCTTAAAGTACACGTAACTAGTTTGGAATATGATGACTTAGTTTTTTTTTATCTCAGAAGTTGTATGTCAATAAATAATTAAACAAGTGATAGTGTTTCCCTGTTGTGTTAATTTTGCAGTCAATAATTCCCTTATAAGAAAGACCAATTCGAAAGTTCTTACTGAAATAAATGTGTTAGCAGATTAACATGTCTCTAGGAAAACCAAAGAAAATCTAGTTCTTTTTTAAAAAATTAAAAATCTGACTAGATTTACAGAAATTACTGAATAATATTTTCTGTTATGAAGGGTCTTGGGATTAATAATTAAAGAAGGTATAAATTACTAGAATTAAATTTTTAGCAGGTTTAGTTGTGACCTTAAAATTACCCTAGGCTAGCTCCTGAGGGTCGTGGCTTCCTTCTGAGTTTTATTTAATTCCCTCCAAACATTAGTTAAAGGGCGCCAAGTACAGACACACAAATAAAATTCGAAAAACCAGTTTTAAAATGGTTTATTACTTAATTAGGATTTAGAAAAAAATTAATAAAATGAATTAATTATATCTCTTATCTTTGGGTTTTCGAAGACTTCTGACGGAGTTTCGATTACTGGTTGAACGGAACTGCAATTGGATTGTATTCCCTTTAAGGGACTTCCTGTCGGATTTTCGTTAGTTGTGGAACAGAACTGCAAAATGGTGTCGGTTTCCAACTCACTGTCGACAGACTACTTAATTTCTGGTATGATTTAACTGGTCCTTAATAGGGCCCTTCTTAAAGATGACAATAACCCTATTAATAAAATTGAAATCAAAACTCTGACTTTCAAATAATTAATATCGAACACAATCGCTATATCGTAATTACCTTTCATGTTTATATATTTTAATACCACAAAAACTGACCTTGAACAATAGCAATTGTATTCGAAAATTTAAATGTTAGTAAAATATATAAAATATTATATTCACCGCATTTTGGATTATTTTTAACAAAAAATTAAAACAAAAGCCCTAAGGTACTCACCAGAATGAAGGGCGAAGATATTAAGAAATAAATCTGAATTTAATCAGATTCGCAGATAAAATAAACGAATTTAAATCATAGACTATCGAAGAGACATATTCTCTCCTACCAAACTGGCAATTCCCTCTCGTATCGGCGCGATAACAATAGATAATATAAAAATATATAGTCCGGATGGTATGCTCGAAAACGAACGTTACAAACGTTACATAGTAGCCACAACCTAGTGGGTTGAGAGTGGCTACTAAACCTGCTACAGCGTTAATTCTTAAATATTTTGTAGTTGTTTTTAATTAAACTGTTAAAATTCAAAACTATTTGAAATAATTAGCATGGAAAGTTTTAGTCGGTTAAATAACCACCAGAGATAGCTTATACCTTTTAATTCTTTAATTGTCATTGGTTAATCGTAAATAAGATATCCTATAGGATATTAGTTAACATTCATTTATAACGGGTTAAAAGTGTACACACAAACGAAAAAATGCACAAAACATAGATTGGTCAGATTTCATTATACAGATTAAACTTGTTGTCTATTAAACTAAATTTTCAATTCAAACGTAACTATTTTCCTTCCATTTAACACAAACTTTATTACTTTGTATTTCGAGAAATCAAAATGCATTCATTCGAGTAATTGAATACCGTCGGAGTAAGGTGAATCATTTTGCTAACATTCAATCGGGAAAGAAACTTTTTGCTAGAGTATCACATTAATTTAATATTTTTTGCTGTTATATTAAATTTCTTACTATTTCACATACAAGACATCCTATCTCGTTAGTAAATAATAACTCAGCAAATATTTAGCTTCCACTCCTAATGAAAAATTAGTCTAGAGATCATTCGTCATTTCATATCTTTTTCGTTTAACTTTATTTCATTAATCGTTGAAATATAACATGACTACTTTCAGAGTAAGAAAAATTGTTCAGAAAAATAATATTTATTAATATACCTAGATACTTAGGTTTTAACGTCAAAATATAGCTTTAGGAACACAGTGGGTGAATAAAAACTCGTTGATGGTTGAAAAAACTAATAAGTATCCTTTGATATCAGGTCACTGTCATTGTCGAAAATACACCCCTGCTCAGAAATATTTTCAATGTTTATCATCTTATTTTATATTATATGTATCAATTGTATTTATATGCCTCGACTTCATTCGCCAAAAAACTAAAACTTGAGGGCTGTGGGGATAATTGAGGCAGGAATGCGCCAAAATAATGTAGCTATAGAATCACTCAGAACGTTAACTTACATCTCTTGACTTTTTATCGTGAAATGTGTTTGGGAAAGACATTTGTAGTTATTTCATACGCGCAAAGAATTGGTCCTGATTTTATCTTGATGGATGCATTGTCCGATCTTAATCCTATTGAGAATGCGTTAGATATACTTCAACGAAGAGTTTTTCAAGAGCAGAAATAATTTCAATATCACAATCAGCTGTTTTAAGCTCTTCAACACTGCCGCATGTGCGATACCCCAAGAAGTTCTGGATAAATTGATCCTCAGTATGAAAAGACGCTGTTGAGCCATCATAAATGCACGAAGAGGCCACGTTTCTTATTAAAATATTTTCTTTGTTCCATAGTCAATTTTTGTATAAAAAAATCGAAAAGAGGTTGACCTTAAAGGCCATCCTTGCAACTTCCCGCTAGTTTTAACCGCAAAGCTATAGTAACGTGACGTATTTTGACGCTTTTGACTTTTTTTGAAATATTTAAAAAGCCATAATTTTTAACGCGTTATTCGATTTTGATGTTCAAGATGGCATTCGACGCAGTTTTTTGAGACCTAAAAATGTTACTAGGAGTGCAAAATCGATTAGTAGAAAAACCTGTAAGTTATTAAAAAAACACTTTTTTTGAAATTTTTCGACAACGATTTCTCACGAACGAATTAACCGATTTTAATTTGCAAAACGGCATTCGACGTGGTTTTTTAAGCTTAAGAGCTGATTAGGTTATGAAATTGATCGATGTCATAGCCAAAAAGATATGCCCAAAAAACATCATTTTTACCAATTGTTTTTTCCGGTTATTTTGAAATTTCTCAAAATCTACCCGTTTTAATCGGCTCAAACTTACAGGGAGTCTAAGTTAGATGGAACTCTTTGGAACACTTTTTATTTCATTCCGATCGGTCAAGTCGTTCAAAAGTTATAAGAGGTTTACATACATCCACACACACACACACACATCCACACGTACATACAGACCTACAGACACCCTCGTAAAAATAGTCAGGGGAGGTTCCAAATACCTCAAAACGTTAAGATCCGATGAAAACTCGATTTTCGAAAAACGGGATAAAACCAATAACTTCCCGATTTTAAAAAAATTTTAAATTTTTTTTAGGCGGGAAGTTAAAAATTGGGTTAATAAATTTTCGTTTTTTGCATACATTGTAAATTGTTCTTATTTTTTTATGAAAATGAGTCATTCTGGTATCTAGGTTCATTTACCTCTTCCCACGTATCAGGCTTACACAAGTTATTCCATGAAACACTTTGGAACCTTTTAATAAATAAAGTTTTTAAATATCCCCAGATTTGGAGCATGTGTGTAGTCATACAGAATATAAACGAGATTGTCCCATAAAGGTATTATAAGTTGTCAGAGTTTTAACGTTAAAATTTCCTTAAAGGCGTTATTTCCCTAGCTGGCTGAACGAAAAGGAGTATTACCAGTTTCCACTATCTTGTAATTAAAGGGGCAAAGTACAAACTCTACAAAATAAACTTAAACACCCGTTTTAAAGATTCATTACACAATTAATTTATCTCAAAAACAAATTATTTAAGTAAAAAAAAGAGAGAGGTGTCAAGGGACACCCGGATGGAACGAAGTTCCTTTCGAAAGTTATAAAATAATAATTCTTTTATTATTAACAAATAAATGTATACCTTTACCATTAAAATAATTGTATTTTTTCACCCTATAAAAATGCGAAATCAACGACCCGTCCAAAATCAATTTCTGGATATGTAAATTTTCGAGGCTCTTTGTACTCGCAGTATAATGGTACAAAAAGCGTCTTAATAAGGGTGAAAATCAGTCACGCATATGATCAGTAAAACCTTCTTTTGAATTTCAAAAGCATCTAAATCATGTACCTTCAATTTTAAGCATCGCTGCTTCGAGTAGAACATTCATCTCCGGAAATGCAACTATACCTACTTCAGAAGCAGAAAAAAAAATAATTACAAAATCTGAAAGCGAAATTTGGTTGAATGAAATTCGATACACATGTTCGTGGTTGTGTAAGGATTTTACTTGAAGTATAAAGAAAATTGAATAAATGGTATAAAGAAAAGACTTTTTAATCACATATCTTAGACAGTCGTTTAATTTTGAAACTGTAACAAATAAAGCATTTTTTGGAACTATGTTCCTTACGGCAGGCTTGGATACGATAGGGATTTTGCTGCTTGACTGAACTAAAAAAAAATGTAATAGTAAAAAACCGTAACAATAAAACCGTAACGTTTGTAATAGTGCCACTATATCTAGTAGGCAGGTTACCGCTAGCCTCCACACAACGCTAGCCTCTACTCAGTGTTCAGTATACGATAGACATAATGTTGACAGTTATGATATAATTTTTAACTGTCACCGAAACTTTCTTGAAATTGTTTACAAAAAATATAATAGTTATAATGAATCAAGCAAAAGATCTTCTCATTACAGAATCTCCTAACGAAAGGTAAGTTTAATAATATAATATAAACATTGTAAACAATATATAAATATCCAACGATGTCAACTTTTGTGATGTCCTATAAGTTAATGAAAATCATTGGTTTTTAAATGTAAAATGTGTAAATTATGTTGTGATATTTTTTTTAATTGGATTATCTACACCTGTTACTAATGTAAATCTCAAAATTTATAATAAATTATTAATATTAATATGATCAAAATTTATGCAGTAAATACATAAAAATGATTTGACTAGCATATGATAACTCTTCACGATTGGATATCGTTGGAGGATCGAATACGCGGGATGGTAATTTTTTTTTAGTTTTTTTCCAGTGTTAAACGAAAAACTATAAATATTATTTTAACTTTAAATAAAATTAATTCAATTATCTTATTCCGATCATAATCATTATAAAAATTATATTTTTAAAGAATTTATTGATATATAAGCTGCACAGACGAAAAGTACAAATTATGAAAATATGTACAACCAAAAGAAATGTAATTATTAATCTATAACGTAGTATAATCCAAGGCTTGGAGGAGATAGGGATTTTGCTGCGCGACCGAACTGAAAAATATGTAATAGTAAAACCGTAACAAAAATTCTATGGAATAAAACCGTTAAATGAGACGTACGCAGGCGCTACAGTCGTATACACAAGCGAGTAGTGTCGATTCTACATTAGCCGAAGGAACTTAGTTCCTACCTGGTGTCCCACGACACCATTATAACTTGTTATTATTGTGTGGAAATTACACTATGTTAAGGTTTTATAAATCCATAGGAAAACGTGCTTAAGATAAAAATTCTCAAAATTTTTTTGGATTTACTAAAATGGCTTTTTTTCTTTTTAATATTTCTAGTAATTGAATTTTTTTGGATTTACTAAAATGGCTTTATTTCTAGTAATTGTACATCTACGTTTTGTAATATATTAGTTATTTAGATTATTTTCTTCTTTTTTACATTTGTGTTTTGCTAATTTGTACCTTAAAAATACCATTTCAAATTTTCTGAAAGAAGTGTGTACAGCAATATAGAATTCGTTACAAAACTTTATTATTGTGTTAACAATTTGTGACAAAAAGTAGGGAATATAAAATTTACTCTAAGAAACCTGTTAGAGCTATAGTAAGTATATTAGACTACTTTTGCAAATATTCTCTACATACTTGTCTGTTGCATGATACATTTGCAAATGAAAACGAGAATTGTTCTGGGTTCATGTTGTTTGATGGAGATGAATGATGAAAATGCTGGTAATGGAGTTGTACGATATTCGGGTTGTCTCATTGATAAGAGCTGCAAACGCTCAGCTGGACAGCGATGTCAAATTCATCATCAACATTACTTGTTTTTTATACACTACCTCATTAAGTTTATTAATTCCTGCGCTTATATTTAAAATATTTTGATTTTGTGTAATTTTCCGTTTGCGATTCTGTGGAGTATGAAAGATATTTGTTGCCTTTAATTGCTTTGTAGTAGGCGGACTGGGAGTCTTTGTGTTTTCTACTTATATGGCTTGTATGCAGTCGTTGATGAAGGAAGCATATTTTTTGTTTTGGTTTCTCCTGTATTTTCGACGGCTTCACAT
Source organism: Altica lythri (assembly GCA_964028335.1). Lineage (NCBI taxonomy): Eukaryota > Metazoa > Arthropoda > Insecta > Coleoptera > Chrysomelidae > Altica > Altica lythri. The sequence goes on from OZ034802.1 coordinate 76,764,685, forward strand.
TCAGCTTCAACATGTTGTGAATTCTAAAAAAAATAGAACTTTATTAACCTGTGAAAAATGAAGAAGAATGGAAGACAATTCAGTGGATCAGAGTATTCTAATTACAAAAACACAAATAAGGTAATTTTGTTTGCGTGCCTTGACACAAACTATTGCTTTCGCTATTACGATGTAGGCACAAATAGTCGAGCTAATGATGAAAAACTATCGTTAAATACAGCATTATAAGATGTCAGAATACGTTAGATTTTCCAAAAGGAGGAGTATTTGTAGCTGACGATGCTTTTCCCTTAAGACTTTACATTTTAAAAGCCTTTGGAAGAAGAACTCATATATCCAGGAAACAAAAAATCTTCAACTATCGCTTAACGAGAACTCGTCGCATTGTTGAAAATGCATTTGGAATTTTGGTACCAAGATTCAGAGTGTTTGGACGACCTATAGCGGTTGGAGTTATCAAGGAGGATATAATTGTTAAAGCAGCTTAAGCATTACATAATTGGGAAAAAATAAGTTCAGGTGAAAAATAAACACCAACACTACCAGGTTCTTGGAGAACACAAAGTACTGAAGTGAATTGTTTGGTTAATTTGCACGTTAATATAGGCATCTACTATGCGTACCTAATGAATATGCCGAATATTTTTCCGGACATGGAGCTGTGCCCTGGAAACTGAATATGATACACGACGATGTGAATTTTACTTAAAAGTTAATGAAAAAATATACAAAAATAAACAATAAATAAAGCTTTGACATGTACGATTCATCTATTCCTATTACACTATGGCTTGATTTGCAAACTAAGGAATGTTCTTTTTATATATCGTTATAATAATCTCGATTTAGATTTGTATATCAGCAATCGTCATACCAATTTCTTGGCAATACAACCCAAAGCATTATCTTGAGCATCTCTATTTCTATAGTTGTCAGTTCGATGGTCCTATAGACCATCATGCTTATGATACAACTTGAAAAAGTTCAGCATAATACTTTTAGACCGCTTGAGGGTCATTATTTCGAACTATTTTTTATTGGTTATTAACTTTCAACAACATCTAATTATTGAATACATCAAACAAATGCACATGCACCCCGGTCGCAGTCAAAAAAATGTACTGAACACAGTCAACAAAAGTTGACTGCTTAGTTCACACGTTTCAAGACAGGCTTCAATTTGCAATTCGGGATGATTTACCACTTGAACGATAACAGTTTGCTTGGGTCAAACTTTTCTTGATCAACTCTATTAAACGACACTTTTCATTCAATGTTTGTTGTTCAACTAATTTGGTCAACTAAACTTGACTCGTGAGAACGCGCCTTCAATTATCTTTTCCCTTATCAACTACTATTTTTGCCAAATTTTCAAAAGATTTAGGATCAACTTTTTTTTTAATTTTCCTTTGTAAAATATACTACGAATATTGACAAAGATCAATCAATATCTGATTTAAATTATCTTTGATATTTCACACAACAAAAGATAGTTTCAAAGTTTTAATAGCATAATTAAATTCTACAAACATTTTCGACGGAAATATAATTATGTTTTAATTAAGCATAATCAACATTTATTTATAGAACTAACTCATTTAGCAAATTTCTAATAATAAATTTTGAAATCACTGAAAACAAAACAGAAGTTTCGAAAGATACCAACTTTCTGTGTTGTGTAAATGGATTTTTTACACTATTGTCAAGAGATAAATACTTCTAACAGTTTGTTTTCTGCTATGCTATTCTTTTTTTTATAAACGTATAAGTATGCGATGTTTTTCTGGGACACTTATTATGACGAAAAGAAAAGACATTTAAATCGATACGAACCCTGACAGTGAGAAGATAAGAGTAAACAAGATCGAACTTAATAACACGTAAGGGGAAAAAAAGGTTTTGCAAGTTATAAGATTACGTATTTGTTTACAAATTTGTGAGAAATAAATAAGAAACAACTAGCTAATGAGTGTATCTGTATTTCAGGTATACTATAAACTGTAACTTCCGTAACAAAATTATATTTAATAAATATACAAGAATTTAAACCGTTTGCGAACAATAAAGCCAAAATCGGTCGAGGATTTAACTTTATCGAGGATTACCAGTCTTTACTGAAAACAAGGGGTAAGGGCGCCAAGTACAATGATGGAAAAATAAGATTCGGCAATCTGCAAAATTTGCTACTTTTTTTTTTTTTTTTTTTTTTTTTTTTTTTTTTTTTTTTTTTTTTTTTTTTTTTAAGAGGAATGCTTGTTGCGCACACTCACAGGGGCACATGCTCCTGTGGGTAGTGTCGGGCTCGGCCGTAAAGCCCCTACCAACTAAACCCTTCCTCCTTTCGCCCCCCTCATGCCGTGGTATCTGTCTTTTCGGAAGTTTCTTCACCGGCATGTTTTTTTTTTCGCGTCACGCACTTTTCCCCTCGGTTTTCACTCTTCTCCTCTTTCCCTTGCCTGCTGCTCTCTTTCTATTTCTTCTTTCCTCCTCATGATTTTTCTAATCATGTCGTGCACTTGTTCCCATTTATGTTTGCTTCTTACCATTGTTCTTACAATGTTTTCTGCCGTGAGCCTTTCCTCGAGAGTTTCCTCTATTTCTCTTCTTACTTCCTCGAAGTAGCTGCACTCCAGAACTGTGTGCTCCGGCGTATCTCTCTCCTCTCCACATGCTCTGCACGCCGTGTCGTCGCTCTTGCCGATCCTGTAGGTGTAGCTCCCGAATGAGCCGTGACCTGACAGAAACTGGGTCAAGTAATAATCCGCAGTGCGCTGTTTACACTTGACCCATTCCCCATTCGTATCAGACGTTTGGTCCACCTACTTTTTCCACCTGGCAGTGGTTGCCTCCATTCGGCTTCCCATTCTTCCACAGTTCGGTCTCTTTCTTCTTTCTTGGCTCGTGCCGTATTTCCGTCTTCTCGGGAAAATAGTCTCGTCCTTTCTCTTACCAGCGTGTCTCCTGGCGGTGTCCCCGCTATCACTTGCACTACTTCAGTACTTACCGTTCTGTATCCACTTATTACTCTGAGTAGCGCTTTCCTCTGTGCCTTGTTGAGTCTATTCTTGTACTTCTCTACCGAGATGGCTGTATGCCATACCGGAGCTCCATAGAGTAGAATAGACTGAACTACTCCATACAGCACCATCCTCTTCTTATATTTGGGCCGCCTGACGTTCGGCATTAATCTCTCCAGGGTGGACATCCTTTCCTCCGCTTTCTTTGCACAGTACTCGACATGTCTCCCAAACCTTAGTTTGTCGTCGATTACAATCCCTAGGTACTTCATTGACCTCTGGTGCTCTATGTCCTTTCCTCTTAACCTGAACTGTATATTCCTTCGATTTCTCGGCCCTTTCAGAATGATGGCCTCTGTCTTTTCGGCCGCTATTTCTAAATTGTGATCTTCCATCCATTGCGCTGTTTGCTCTATAGCATCGTTTGCTCTTTCAGTCAGTTGTTCCTCATTCATTCCTTCGATTAGTAGAATGAGGTCGTCTGCGAAGGCGATCGCTGTTGTAACTCTTCCCCATCTTTCTTCCAGCAAGCTATCATACATTATATTCCACAGTAAGGGGCCTAATGCCGATCCCTGTGGTACTCCCATGCTAAGTCCTTGCTTGAGTCCCTTGTCTATGGTGATTTTTCTATCCGTTAGGTAGGTGTCCACGATGTTCCGCAGACCTCCCCCTACCCTTTTTTTCTCCATGCTATCCATGATAGTCTCCCAAGAAGCTGTGTTAAAAGCGTTCTTCACATCTATTGCTACCGCCGCTATCCACTTGGCCTCGCTGTGCTTGGCTCTGTCCACAAGCTGTTTGGCTGCTTGCACAGTCGATCTTCCTTGTCTAAAACCAAATTGGAGGGGAGACAGATGGTTATCTACCTCCTCCTCCAGTCTGATCTTCACCATCCCTTCATAGGCCTTTGCCATTATGCTGAGTAGACAAATGGGTCTAAATCCCTTTGGCTCCTCGCCTGGCGTTGTTTTCCCTTTCGGCAGTAGCACGACTCTCGCTTCTTTCCATTCCTCCGGGACTCTCTGCTCTCTTTGTATCTCGTTGAAGACATTGAGCATCACATCCGGTATTACCTCTATGGCCGCTTTGATAGCTGCCGGGGGGATGCCATCCTCTCCTGCGGCTCTTCCTGCTTTGACCCTTCCTCCTACTGTATCCAGTTCTTGTCTGGTGAACGGCCTCATTTCTTCCTCCTGGGCTGTCCACCTACTTCTTCTACCCTTGGCTTCTGGGAACAGCTTCTTGCACCATTTGACCCTCTGTTCCCTAGTCAGGTCGTACGGGGTCCGGATTCTCAGGCTTCGCGTTGCTATCCTGTATCCATCACCCCATATGTCCCCTTCCAGTTCCTCACAAAGTCGGTTCCAGTGGTCTCTTTTGCTTTTCTTTATAGCCTTTTCCAGGTTCCTCTTTTTTTGTTTTAGGCTAGCTTTCAGCTGCCGTACTTCCTCCCCACCATCCTCATCAGGTCTTAGTCTCCTCAATATCCGCATCTTTTCTCTTATGATCCTGATGCACTCCTTCCGCTTTTCCGCGATTTCGTCCGTCCACCAGTAGGGGGTCAGCTACCCTGATAAATTCTAACTGCTTTCGGTGAACCTTGCTTTGGAATACTTCGTGGTCTTTCTAATTGTTCATTTGGAAAACTTCTATCGAATTATCTTTTTAGAATCTTTAATCAAGTAAGCTTTTCAAAATCTTGTAACGAGTAGTCAATCCAGAATCTTCTAACGATTAATCTTTCCAGAATATTCTAACAACTTTTTGCTAAATCTGGATAAAATTCTTTTGAAAAACGATTTAGATTTAAACGGTTATAAAATAGTAATTAGCTTTTCATACGAAGAATAATGCAGTGTTGCAGTAGCTTAATGCAATTCTGGGAACAAGTATTTCCCTTCTTCATTGTTACCTACAACCTTCTACTTGGCCAAACGAAATTCGACCGCAACTTGAAGGTGCGAACTAGTATAAACACAAAATTTTAAAAGAATTTATTATATCAAAAATTATCCAGGTATTCGCTTTGTGTCTTTAGTGCAGCGTTGCAGTGTTGCCAAATAACAGGAGGTTATTTTATTTATTGATAATGTATTTAAAAAGCGAACATAATATTTTAGATTCACAAATTCAAAATAAAGTGTATTCAGTATTGAAATTCACCTAACAGGCGGCAAAGAACGGATGCAATTTTAAATCGATTTAAAAAACTTTAGCATCGAGTAGCATATATATAGAATATTAAATTCTATGTCAATGCGAATACATTTACAACTGAATTTGATGGTGTAGAATAATAATTTTTAGGAAACAGCTATATAGTATTAAAAGATAGGGGTGTATCTCAGGGATTTATTGCATATAGAAAATTTAACGAAGTAACTTCTTCTGGTATGGTGTTAGATCAATTTAACTAAGGTCGATAGATTAAAACTGTGGGCCTAGTGGGCCCCTTGGTTTAGTATACTATATTTCTTCATTCCTTTTTGTTTTCAGCTTTCTTTTCTAGTTTCTATCTTAAGGCTCTTCATGTCTTTTTTTACCTCATTTACTGGTTATGTTATGATTAATCTCGGGATCCTTGACTGCGCCATTTTCCATTGTTATTTTTAACGGACTTCAAAAAAGGAGGAAATTTCTTAATTCGACCGTATATATGTTTATTTTTATGTTTTTCGCAGATAACTTCGTCGTTTATGAACCGATTTTAATGATTCTTTTTTTGTTTGAAAAAAAAGATTTCAAAAATGGTCCCATAATGAAGGAATAAGGGTGTGATGATGGCAGACCAGAGAAATTGAGGGGAACTTTCAAAAATCGTAGAGGCGACTAGTGATTTTGTTGTTGATTTTTTGTTGGCTCTTAAACATTCGATGTGGCGAATTTTATATGACCGATTTAAAATTGGTATTCGAAAGGTATTAAAGATAGTTCATCATGAATTTGGGCCTATATTTTACAAAGCCAAGTAGCAACTAAAAATTTAAAAATAAAAACTTAAAAAAATAATAAAACAACCTTAAAAAAAATTCACTAAAAAGCAAGAAATAAAATCTTTATTTTTTAAAAAAATTGTAAGCAACTAGGCATCTGATTTCGATCGGATCCAATGGCAAATTACTCGCAATTTTGATCTTAACTATTAAATCTAGATTTTGAATGTTAGTATAGTCCATTTCACCGATTTTGGCCGATGACAGAAATCATACTCGAAGTAAATTTAGAGTTACATCTCTCTCAGATACAGGCAAATTAGAAATTTAAATGAGGACGTTTGTTTTTTAAAACAACACTTACGTAACTGCATCTTGTTTCACCGGTAGATAAGAAGTATTCAATACGGAAGTCCTGACTTAATTCACATTCCTAGTAACCGTCATGTACGGCTCGTTGTTGAAGGGTTGAATTTAATAATTATTATTGTCATATTTTTGTAGATGTCACCACACTGATAGTTTCAGAAACTTACGACCTAATTTAGAAAAAAAAACTCTTCGCCATTGGTAACTTGGATGACAGTTTAATCTTATTTCGGTGGTTTCTAATATCAAATCGGCCAAAAACTCTAATCTTTTACAATCTTTTATGATCCATTGGAGCCGACTTCAAGGAAACGAAATCAGATGTCTAGCTGCTTACAATATTTTTAAGAAATAAAGATTTTATTTTTTGCTTTCTAGTACACTTTTCTTTTTTCTTTGATGGCAGTTCAATTTTTTTTAAAGTTTTTGTGCCAGTAGCCGGTACAAACTTAGTAAGGTATTATTATTAATATATATATTTTTAATTATGACACAATATTGAGTAAAAATGTTTACGATTCAATTTCATTTCTTGATAAGCTTCTCAAATTTAGCTGTTGTTGTAAATACAACCTAAAGACCTCTCTCGTAGTTGAAATAATTCAATTACATTGTTTTGTACTATTTTTTTATTGTATTGTTTGCATGCAAATATGCATTTAGAGAGATAACAGTTTTTACTGCTTTAATTTCTGGATTTGAACAAATAAAATCAACCAGAAATCATTGAGTCATAGAAAAACGTGTATACAACAAAAATTTAATCCTTCTATTTACGCTTGAGGAATTCTGTAACATCGTACATCCATTATATTCAAATGCAGAGAAAAATTGTATAATGTTAACACAGTAGGGCTAACTGGATATTATATTAATTTAAACAAACATTTTTGCAAAAAACACCTCCGGCTTATCCTTCATTTATATTTACCAAAGTTGTATTTCATTTATTTTTTAATGTAGCTTTTATAAAAAATGATAAATTGGAAACAGTGATTGTGTTATGTATTAATGGTTTTTGGGCTGTTAGACCGGCGTCGATTGTCTTACTGACTTGACGTTTCGCCAACACGAGCGGTTGGCATCTTCAGAAATTGCTTCCTGGTTGATAGTCTGCGAACTACTGAGCTCTGCGTGGACGGAGTCCGTATTTATACGTCGGGAAAGAAGTAGGCGGGGCCTCAGTTGCTTTCGATTCCAATCGGTTCTGGTCGGTGTTGTTCGTTAAGGGTAGAGTTTTCGCATCCTTAATTATCTAAACTCTACACTTAATACCGCCATTTCCTAGTGTTTTATTTTTATTTTGAAGTATTAGTTGTTGCCTGTACTTCTTTTGTAGTTTTTCTCCAAAAAAATGAAGGGTATGTGGATGTCATTCTTAAAAACTCATTGTTTTTTTATTTGTTTAGCAAGGTTTTCTCTAATGTCATAAAAAAATCACAAAATTTGTTTGTTGTATTAAATTTATTGATTACAGTTTTTGTATGTGATAAACATAGATAAATCGAGTAAAGCGTCCCTGACCACAAATACCAGCAAGCTTGTTTTGAGATGCTCATGGAATAACTACAGTTAATTAAATATCTAGAAAGGGGACAAACAGTTACCGGTTGACTGAATTGTTTGACTGGTGAAATTACGTATGCAGCAAATAAACAATATTGTTTCAACAAGGCAATTCACTAGCGGACAAGGCCTTATTACCGATGTTCAAATTAGACCAACTGAATTATGAACTGCTATAACCGCTATAATTACCGTTTTCCCAATGGTTTTTAAAACCCAAAAAAACTATTGCACCAAGAAGAAGTACATTAAATTTTTTTTATCCTAGAAAACGACAACCGATCTGGTTGTCGAAAGCTCAGAAGGAACAATTATTTTAATTTTCGTTAGGCATTTTCAGTTTTGAAGGCCTCGATCAAAAAGACCCTACATGAAGAACAGGGTGTAACGAAATTGGTTTTCAGTTAGATCACTCTAGTTTAAAAAACGTTTATAGTTTTGTTATTAGCGATTAATCTTGAATTTAGTTTTGAGAGCCCGCAAATAAAAGCTAATCCGCTGTGTGTCAAAGAAAATGGTAGCAACTTTTGTGTCAAAATCTGGTAATGTGGCAACAAGATCGAAGATCGAAGAACTGATACTTTCGAATGATATATAAACGTTTGTTTACCAGAAGTTATCAAAAAACTCCGACAAAGCAACACACAACAGCAAATCATCCTTAATCAATGCAACTGTTCACACTGTCCAAAAGACAATTAAGATTTTGGTGTTCAAAACATCGAATTGTAAGACCATCCACCGTATAGTCCCAACGACTTCTTCACGTTCCCAAAGATCAAGAATTCAATGCGTGGGAAGCGATTGCAGTCGCCAAAAACAATCGATACTTTTAAAACAGCGGTTTTGCAGGTATCAATTGAGGACCGGAATAAGAGTTTTACCAATTTGTTTGAACGTATGCAAAAGTGTATATAAGGGGCCATGCGAGGGCGTGAAAAATAATTTATACATAATAAATCTGTAGAAATGAAAATTCTGTACATTAAAGATATTTAAAAAATAATTAGCGAGGGGTGTTACTACATCGATATAGAACCCAAAAATGTGGTTAGATTTTTTTGTCTGTCCGTATGTTTGTGCGCGTATCACATTAAAACTACCGATCCGGTTCGAATGCGGTTTTCACACTTAACATCTGGTGTATAATAATTTCTCCCCCCACCCCATTAACGATTTCGGGGGAGAAATTTTTATATAACAATCAACACGCCACGCGAACTACGTCGCGGGTACAGCTAGTGTAGGAATAATAGGACCCTGCCGTTATAATTAAATACACGCAATGGAATGGGTTACATTTTCTTTTTATAACCATACTTATCTCTAAAACAAAAATCGTTAACATCGGTTCAACAAGAGAAGCTCAAAAAACGTTTATAGTATTCTTAGTGGCGATATATCTTAGATTTACTCCTACGAACCGATTTGTGGGTGTTTTAGGATGAGGAAAAACCAACAAAAGTGATCCGTTCTCAAAGTGTGTCAAAATCCGGTCATGTGGAAACAATTTCTTCAGAAAATCAAAGAACGGTAACCTCCGCTTACCATATAAACGTTTCTTTACCAGAAGTTCTCACGTGACTTTGATAACGCAACACACAACGGCGAATTATCATAGACAATGCAAATGTTCCCACTGCCCAAAAAACAATCAAGTTTTTGGGTAGTGGGGTGGAGACCATCCAACGTATAGTCCCGACATAAGTCCCAAACGACTCCTTAGCGTTTCCAAGAATCAAGGATTGAATGCGTGGGCACCGATTCCAATCGACAGAAGAAGCCATCAATGCCTTTAAAACAGCGATTTTGCAGGTGTCAACTGAAGACTGAAATAACTGTTTTACCAATTGGTTTGAACGGATACAAAAGTGTATCGATCTTGGTGGGACATCTTTTAAAAAGCAATAAAGAACTTTAAGTCCATATATTTTTTGTTTTTATGGCTATATGCAAAACTAAAATATCAACTCTCGTAGTATAATGCCAAAAAAGCTATTTTTAATTTTAAATGTCGAATATTTTACCTTTACAGTAGCTCTTTAAAACAATAAAAGCTCTTAATTCACCAAAAGCAGGGTATTAGATAATTTAAATTTTTAAAATATTCACCTTAACAGCTTTTATTGGCTCGCATAATTCGCTGAACAAAATCTGGGAAAGTGGTATTTAAACTTTACGGACGAATTTGTATAAAAAGAGTATAACGAAGAGGTTTATCATTAAAAATTTAAACACTGAGCTTTCAAATTATTAACTAAAATAAGGCGCGTATAAAAAAATTTCAAAGGAGTGGATTCTTTTGGTTACACTTTCGGGTTGCATTTAAAGTGAAAATAAAGGCTTTTAGTGTAAGAATGTTTAAATAGAATGCACCGTTGCTCTATCTCTCTAGGGAGAACTTTGAAATGAAGTTAAAATCTGTTTCCTGGGCATTTCTAAATTTGTGTTGTATTGCTGGAGATGATATTTAACTTATGTTTATAAAATATAAAGTAGAATTAGAATATAAATTATTCAATAGAACGCTGGGAGCTGCTACAGGAAAATGCAAGAAGAACTATCATGAATTAATAAACAACACAATGTTATATTATGCTAATAAGCAGGACTTTACTTTTATATGTTGTGTATTTTTCGTAGCCGCAAATGGTAATTTAAATAATTTGCTCACAAAAATGAAAAACGATATCCCCAAAAAAACGTTATTCATTGTGATCACAAGATAAGCTGAAAATTGTAAATTTTGTTCTGACTCGAGGAGATAAGATTTTTTAATATTTTTTGCCTTTTTCTTTTGCTTTGTCATTACTTTTTAGTTTTTCCTTGTGTGCTACTTGTATGGAGCCCTCCATAGCTGCTTGGTAAAATGATTTATAAAGTTACAAAATTGTTTAAAGTTATCTAAAAATATTTAGCTCTTTTTTGTATTGGGGGTTAATAAGAATATTTATGATAAATAGTTTACCTATAAATGTAAAATTAAATAAAAGATGCTAAAAACAGTAAATAACAATATTTAGCCTTAGTTCAGATGCAACGTGCGTTAACGCACGTCAACGTACGTTCACGCACGTCAACGTACGTTCAAATTACGATGAGTTCAAATGACAATCGAACGTGCGGTGCGGTTAGTCGGATTCACTCGAGCCTGGAAGATGGACGTAAAAGAACCAATTATTTGGTGGTTATATTATAAGAAAAATAAAAATACCAGAAAACGGAGATATTGGGTTCACCCAGTTTTGCAAAACAGACTTTCAAAAAGTTTTATTGCAATATTATACCCTTAAACTTAGAACAAATAGATGTATATTCTTTATTTACTTCAAAATGTCTATCAAATCATTTGACGAGTTGTCATCCGGGATGAACTCGCATCCGCCAATGCCATCAGATATCCAATTTCACTCAAAAACCAAAACGATATCTATGCAAAAACCATGTGATAACTGCAGAAACGCGCGTACAACTGAACAACAATATTGCTTTTGTTGATTTTCAAACCGCAAGTGAAACGTCAGTTTGACAACTTCTTGAGATTTTTTGCGTAAGCTTGCGGTACCACTCGGTAACGTCCGTTTTTGTGCGTTCATGTGATTGTTTGTAAATAAACACTATGATATCTAAACGTGCGGTTCGAAAACGTGCGTTAACGCACGTTTCATCTAAACTTAGCCTTAAAGTGACTTTAAATATTTTCAGTTATTCTTCTTGTACGATTTTTCTTTAACCAATAAAACGCTTTCTTTATAACATAAAACATATATCTAGACTTACCTTAATTACAGTTAGCTTAAATGTCATTTAATTGCTTTTTACAATTAATATATCAGAAGTGTCAAATTCGGTTCGCAACGTGATTCTTTTTTTTGAATATTTAAAAAAAAAAGTTAAGTTACAGATAAAATATCTTCTACAGACTAAATAATAGTATATACAAAGTGTTTTCTTTTATGCTGGATTAGTAGGGTGAGTTTTTTTATTATAATTTTATACCTATAAAGTTATGAGTCTATAATGTATTGACTGTACATAAGTGCAATTTGTTGGATTTTATTTTAGAATACTTGCTAGAACCTGTATAATATTTAAATATAAACAATATTTTAAACATATTACGTTAACAGTTAGAAAAAATTAAACTTATTGCATTCAATTCGAGATAGTTTCAGGAAATTTTGTGAACTAAATTTATCTCCGGGAGATGAAAATTGCATTTTGTAGATAAGAAAAAATTTCAAAGTGCTTCTCGAAGAGATGGAAAATTAAAAATTTTGAACTCGGGAAATATCAACGGAAATGACTCGTGGTTTTGGGGGTCGAGGTACCGGGTGCCCAGGTTGGAATTTGCTGCCTAATGTTTTAGGATATATTTATTCAAAATCAGTCGATAATCATTAATCAGGCGGTTTGGGGGTCACTGAGCACGAATTTCATGACGGCGATGGTCTCCGAGTTACCTGGTGCTCAGGGTGGAACTCGTCTCCTGGAGTTTTATGATATATTCATTCAAAATCAGTTTTGGGGAAATCTTATGATAACCAGGGTCACCTGGAGTTATATTATGTATATTACATTATTTACTATGGTATCTAAATATTTATATTGAATTGTTTATTTAAGTTATAAAAAATTTATTTAATAAAAAATGTAATGAACGAAAAAATTTTAATATATTTTATCATTTGAATTCTTTTCTTCTATATCGTCCTGTGCGAATTCAGATGATTTTTGTTGTTCTGTATAATTTCCAACAGTTGTGCAATTACATCCAGCACAACATTTGCATGCCAAGTAGTTAACCAAGCCATGCTTTCTGCATTCACATGAGGAACTGCAATATTTTTTTGCAACTGGGAAAAATCAAAGTTATCACGTTCAAAAGATCAGGAGGCTGTGTCATCTTCACTGAAAAATAAGAATTTCTTTTAGTTCCCATCCCCAATCAACAGGATTAAAATCTCCTTCTCCATAAGATCAATTCTAATATTGCAAAAACACTCCTTTCTGATCTTGTCTGACTACATTCACCGTTGAATATTTTACCGATGGATAATAGTCTAGGCAGGATCTGTTTTGAAATGGACATTTTCCATATGAAGCTATTTTTCTGCAGGAATCCCTTCAAGATGTGCCCAATATCGATAGAGAAACTTTTTAATATGATTAACACGTGTGCTAAATTTAGTTAAGGTCGGTCGGATAGTTTTTGCATAATAATTTTGCAATCCTACTAGAAAAAAATCGCAAACATATTAATTTATATACTTAAACAACATTAAAAGACCCTTCTATTAAAAAAAGATACATTTGGCTTACTGATTGCCGAGATTATTTTTGCGATATCTCTCATGAGACTTTTTAAATATCTCAAAAAATAATCATTTATCAATAATCCATGGTTCCGGTCTATTAACCGACTAAAGATATAAGACAAGGCAAAAAAAGTGACTTAGAAATTGATGTTTCAATTGTCTATTTGACAAAATCTTTCTCAGTAACGTCATGCTTTATATGCTTAAGGAGAAAGTGAGTAAATTTTATGAGTTGAATTTAACGACCTAAAAGCGAAATAATTACAAAGCATTCATAGCTTAGTTGTTAAATTTTTGTCGCGTAGAGGCAAAGGTTGCAAGTTCGAGTCCTGCTGGATGCGACATTTTTTTAATTTCCCCTTAATGTCCTTTTCATATATTCTTGTTTGTATTGTAACGGGATAACCGTAAAGAAAGGGACCTTGATTTGAAAGATTGTTATTGACAGTTGATTTTAAGAAACTTCTAAAAATAACTGACCAGATTAAATAATGGTTCTAGAAACTTCTAAACACACTGACTAGATTAAATAAAGTTAATAAGGGGATGTATGGGCAGTTAACGTCAGTTCAAGTTCAAGTATTCACAAGAGTTCATTGTATTGTCAAGTAGTTAGACGTTATCCAGCCGAGTTCTGTGTATCTTAACAATTTTGTAAATAAATTGTGTAAAAGTCCCCATAAGTGTTTCAGTATGCTTTCCAAAATTTTTAAAACTTCAAAAATCCTAAAGAGGTAGCTAAAAAAAATCGTTTACTAAAAATTACTAAAAATTTGTAAAACTACATTTAAAAAATTAAGAAAGTAATTGGAATTATTTTTTGCATTACCCTGAACTATAAACAATTTATTTTAATTTCTTTTTAATCCTATAAATGGTTTATGTAATCCTTACCTTAAACTACATTTCGGTGTCCTGAAAACAATTATATGGACCACAGTTTTAAAATTCTCAAATAAAACGATTACCAAGGATATTTATTCGTTTCCCGCAATTACGAATTTATTACCCAGCTAAAACCCAAAATTCCATTTTGAACATTTGAATATTTCATTAAGTTGGATAGACTTTTATTTTCTGTTTCTGCTTTTGTATAATTCCACAATTGAAGCTATGTGAAAACAAAAACAACAGCATTGCTTTCTATAACTAAGAAAACAATGCAACGTGAAACATATTCTACATATAAATTTTTTTGAGATTTGTATTCAAAGGGTATAAAAATATAAATATGAAAATGTATATTAAAGTTTATTTTACTTTAGCTAGAAATATTAATTAACTATTTTTTATTTTTGATACTTTTTTAAAATTAAAACTTTATTAATAAACCAGCTTTATTTTAATCTATTTTCCATATTTATATAATCCAACTGTAGAAGAGTCTGTTTGATGATTTGATAGATTTTGATGAAACTTTTTTTGTTATGTACCTATCCTTTATTTCTCGGCAACATATAGGCTATAATTTATAATTTATAATTTTTTATATTAATTTAAGAACGCCAATTTATTATTTCAATGAGTACTTACATTTATTATTTAGCTCTATGAATCCCTAAAAGACAGCGGTTTTACTAAATACATAAAACAATCTATGCAATGGTTGGGGATTCTTAAAAAAAAGGTTAAAAATCGTAAAAAGTTTTTAAAATATTAAACAATTGTTGACAATCGTGAAAAATAGTAGAAAACTTAAAACATTTTTAACATTCCTTAAAAATGCATACATTATGAATAAATGAAAAAAAATGCATACAACCAGATGCCGCATCTCGAGTCAAGGGTTGGAGAAGGGTCTCTTTTATAGCTCATTTATAGACCACTCGCTGGGTCCAGGTAAGGGGTAACTTCATAGGGTGCATGCTAGTTGGCTCCGGCGGTCAGATTTTAAAGGCCGATTCTCACATAGCAGCGCCGCAGCAGCGCGGCAGCAGCGCTTCACAGCTCCGCCGCGATGCAAAAACCATGAAGGCATTCCCACATAAGCAGTGCAGCAGCAGCAGAATCACGAGCGAAGCGGTTGCGAAACATTTGTCCCAGTAGTGTTTAGACTATTTAAAACAACAAACGATTTTTAAAATGTCGAGCTCCTCGTCTAGAGATGATTATGTATTTGCTGTATTGTTATCAGAAAAAGAAAAAAAAGAAGCTGTTGGGTGCACAACTCGATTTTGCCTTCCATCTTCTGTTTTTACCAAAAATATCTAACTAAACAAAGGACAAAATCAAAATATCAACATTCGATTTGATGTTGTTAGATCACGTACCTGTATGTACCCTTTATACGTATATATGTACTAGGTTTATTTTTCAATAAAAACTAAAAATAAACTACTCAATATCCAACAATAAAAAATAAAACAGCACCCTTGCATAAAAAAGGAAATATCTAATAAATGCTGACTATGTGAAATACCAAACGAATATTCTAATAAATTAACGACATCTACTTAAGAATATTAACAATAAACAAATATAGAATCTTTCTCTTTTCTACAGAAATCTATAAAAGGAGTTGTTATTTGTTCCAAATCCATCTAGTTGTTTTCTTAAGGATCATTCATAAAAATTATTTTTTATTTATTTAGCTTTCTGTAGTTTATTAACCAAATAACATCAACCTCAGCAGTGTTTGCTGCTTTCTAATACCCACTTGGCAGCGCGGCGCGGCACAGAGCAGCATACAACGCTCTCGAAGGCGTTAGATGTCGACGCGCTGTGCTGCTGCCGCACTGCTCTGCTTATGTGGGAACCGTTCTATTTAAAATAATGAATACTTTATGGAGCCGCATTTGCGGCTACGCGACGCGCTGCTGCGGCGCTGCTATGTGAGAATTGGCCTTAATCCCTATTTTTAAAAGGGTCTTAGGTTAGTTGGCTCCCGTTGCCGATTCTGGGAATTAAGGTAAAGTACCCTGGTAAGTTTGTTGTGTTTTTCTAAAAAAATAATTTTAAACATACATAAATAATAAATATATTTGAGTTATGTGTTAAAATCCATTTTTGTTATTACAAATAAAATGTTATTCATTTAAAGGAATAATTGTTTGTTTGCCTGTAGGTGAAGGAAAATACAGAAGCTAGGGTTATCAAATGCATTTTAAGAAGACACAGATGTTGGAAAATATCTTAAATATGTATTTGGCCTTCCATTTTTGGATCCCTCCGAGGTGGGTGAGTGTTTTGCGTTCGATTTTGCCGAAGTGTTACCAAATCGTCCTGCACTTCACGAATTTGCTGATTACTTGGTGGAGAATTACATTTCGGAGGACGCTGATTTTCCACCTCATAATTCACTGTTTTATAGTCACCATCCAAATATATACCGATTTTTGGAAATTTGAAAAATATTCAAATTGATACATACATTAAAAAGTGTCAGTCAACGGAAAAGGTATACCACAGGGTCGTTTTTTTTTTAAACAATTTGTGGAGGAAAAAATATTATCCTTCAAAAATAATGAAATAAGCAAATTTGAATTTGTAAAATTAATGTCATATAAATTCCATCCAAACATTTGAAATTTAATAATTATATGTAAGTAATTATATATAAATGTATATTATATTATTAGAAGAATTGTTTATTTTGAGTTTTGGTATTCCTAGAAAAAAGTAGATAGGTACCTAATCCTCTTAACCACCGGAGCCAATTAGTATACGGTCATCGGAGCCAACTAGTATATACGATTAAAAGGGTTTTCTGACCACGGGAGCCAACTAGTATGCGCCGACTTCGTAGACTCTTTTCTAATTGTAAATTGTTAAAAATGCATGAAAAATTGTTGATGATGGTAAAAAAGTGTCGAAAATCATAAAGAAAAACGTAAAAAATACTGGACAATTTTAAAAAATTCTTGACAATTTTGAAAAATTTTTAAAAATTGTTGAAAATATTAAATAAATGTTAAAAATCGTGAAAACAATAGTTGACAATATGAAAAAAATGTTGAAAATTGTGAAGAGTTGCTAAGACTCATAAAACTTTGTTGAAAATGGTAAAAAAAGTTCAAAAATCATAAAGAAATCTTAAAAGAAGTTAAAAATTCTTTCTAATTGTAAAAAAATCTTGACATAGTTAAAATTTGTTGATAATTGTTAAAAAATGTAATTCGTAACCAATTGTTCACAATCGTAAAACATTGTTGGAAATCCTGAAAAAAGTGTAAAATCGTAAAATACCCTTAAAAAAATGTTAATAACTATTAGTCCTCGGCAACATATATGCTATAATTTTTCATTTATTTTTTTTATAAAATAAAATGTAAAACATGGACAAAAATCCTAAAAAAATCTTAAAAGTTCAGAAAGTTTACTGAAAATCGTAAAAAGAATGTTGTAAATCGTGAAAATTTTTGTTGAAAATCTTAAAAAAGCGTTAAAAATCGTAAAAAATTGTTAAATATCTTAAAAAGTTGTTGGCAATCGTCAAAAATTATTGGCAATGGTAAAAAAGTGTCAAAACACATAAAGAAAATTTAAAAAAATACTTAAAAATCTTAAAAAATCTGTAAGTAGAGATTGCAGATTCGAGTACTGTTGGGTGTGACAATTTTTCGATTTCTCCCTAAACAAATTTCTTTTTTGTACTATATACCTGTTGTTTCACGTTTTTTAAAGGGTTTTTTCACAGTTTGGCCTTAAAACTGACCTGAAAGAGGTGAGCTGACTTTGGATTTGTAATCTGCGTCCCCAAATACCCTTATTTATGGTGATGTAGCTTGAACTACCCTTGACATACCCTTTATACATTTAACCCCTAGATTTAGCATCTTACACCCTTACTATACCCTCTTGGAGGCTATTTAGGGCTTTGTGCCTATAGAACTTTTTATAAGAATGTCTAATACTATCGAAAAAAAAAATGGTTTCAACCAATTCGACAGGAAGCGAAAATCCCATAAACTGAGTGCGTGGCCCTTTCAAAACTAACTAAATACTAAATTTAAACATTTAGAAGTAAAAGCTGACAAAAATAGTTAATAGCAATACTCACAAGTGTCAATTATATAATTCAGAACACATTTTTCCAAATTTTTTGATAACGATACCTCACGAACGATTTCCAAAACGACATTTGACGTTATTTTTTGAGCTTATATGGTTGTGGAATTGTTTATTGCAACCGCCAAAAATATATTCTCAAAAACGACGTTTTTTATTTTATTTTTGTTTTTTGAAGTTATACTTCTATTTATGCACTGGATTTGTGTGGGGTCAAATGGCAAAAATTATTACATATGTAATGGTGTGAGTAAGAGAGATACAGAAACACATATAAGGTATCAGTACATTGAAAAGAAATAGATATACAAAAAACAATCTATACTAATGTTTTGGAATATCATAGTGACGTATTACATTGTGTTTGACAGATTACTTTATAATTCTGTCACGTAAGTAAACATTTAAAGTTTAGTATTTTATATTAATAATATTAATCATAATATGTATTCAGTAATTTGCATTATATTTTGCACTATGGGGTTTGTAAACACTTTTTTGTACATTGATCGTTTTACTGTTTAGTTTTCGTGTTTGCATTAAGGGCACACATCAACTGGTCTTATTTTTCTAAGTATTTATTTAATTGAATACAGTTAATTTTAATTATTTCTGCTTGCCTGTGTTTGTAGTTATTAAGTTTTATTAGTTAACAGTGATGCCATTAATATATATTTGATGGCGCCGAGTGATGATGATATAAATGTGAAAATTACATGCGCGAGTTGTAAACGATCTCTAAAAGGCGAATTAAAATGTACCAAATGTGAAAAACAGTATCATCCTGCTTGCCTAGTTCGTCTAAGAGGCGCAAAAGTGGTTAGTCAAAATGTAATCATCTGTCCATCATGTGCTGAAACTGAAAATGATGGCAACCATGCGTCATAATATAAAATACAGTGTTATTTTTTTGGTCGAGCACTTTCTTTTAACAGAAGAGGTTTAGCATCTAAGTGTCTTTGGTTATAACCCGACCTCTTATTTTTGTCGTGTACAGAATAAACGTGGTGGAGCTATGATTTTGGCAAAAGATGGTATGGAGGTAAGTCCTTTAAAAATGATCGAAAACTTATCAGTTGAAGGACGAAACACCTGTACTTAAGACGGACCTCGTCTCCAGGAAATGTTATGCAAATTTGATACAAAATCAGTGTGTACTCGGTACTAGGAGGTTTTTGAGGTCGCTGAACACGAATATCATATAATGATTTTGCTAAATCATTCGCATAAGAATTTATGAATCCAGGCGCGTGCATAGAAGTATAACTTCTGCCGGTAGTCCCACTGACTGCCACACCCTTTTTTTTTAAATGTCTCTTTGTCTATTCAAAGAAATGACTTCAAATTTTAAGAAGGTTTATGTTAAGTAAAAGCCACAAAAGGGCTACATAACTATTTACACAAACAAAAGTACATACAGACAAATGGACATCATGGAGGGAATAATCAGGATGGATTTCTAGGACCTCAAAACGTGGAAATCTGTTAGTTAAAAAAACATAAATATTATAGAAAAGTGAGAGGTGTCAAGGGTCACCCGAATGGAACGAAGTTCCTTTCAATTAATTTATTGAAGGAATTGTAATTTGTAAACACAACAAAGTGTTTATACATACATAAGCATAATGTCTGCATAAAATGTCTACTCTATCAGCAATATCCGAAACTTGTGCAGAAATACTGTCAGGATACATTATTGTTATTATTTTCTATTATTTTATTATTTATTATTTACAAAAAACCTGTATAAAATTAACAAAGTCGCGACACTACACTGTTCAGAGCAAAATAGAAATAGTAAATCCATTATCACCTGAATATTTTCAACAGTTCGTTTCCTTTGAAAAAAGTGTTCATTTATATAATATCAGAGGTTTAGATGACATCCTTTTACCTAGAATTACTTTTTATTTCAATTAAATTTAAAACAGGAATTAACAATTTAATACAAAATTTTAAAATTAAAATATTTGACAGTAACTGACAGTTAAGGTAATTTGACGTACCTAACTAGTCAAGTTACGAACTATTTTTAAAATGTTTATGAATTTATTAATTTATAAAAACAGGATGCAATAAAATATAATACTATTATAGGTACTTATTTTTTATTCTACAGTATTTTCTTTTTAATGTACATTTTCTTTTAATTTAAATTAGTGTCTTTTTATTATATCTATCTATGAGAGAGAGAGAGAGAAACAGACACACAGAGAAACATGCGTGTGTCGTGTCGTGTCGTGACATATTTTGGTCTGAATTTTTTCCGGCTAGCCTCTAGCCTCAGTCGTAACTGGTCGTAACACCCGAAAGGGAACTTCGTTCCAAAACAGCTTAAACACATTTTTTTGTGTAAAAACGAACTATTGTATGTATGTATGTGGTGTTAGGGGTAACAGATACACTTGCGACCTATAAGATCTATTGTGTCCCCCTTTTTTTGCTATAATTCTGATGATTCCTCAGACTTATAGCGAACGAACTATATAGTATATATTTTTTAAAAACGTATTTTTTTATTTTTTAACTATTATCTATTCAGAATACAAAGAAAACACTAATAAATTTTTTACACACCCCAAAACAGACATTGAATTTATATTGGTTAAAATCGACAGACATAGTCATACTACAAATTTGTTAAATTTATGTAAACGATGTGATCTAAAATGTACTGACATTTCAAAATATGCTCACATTTGCTATGCTAATTTGTATAACATCGGTCTAATGTATTTGATCAATCAATTATAACACAACTACTAAGCTAATGTAGTACGGAATAGGTAATTCCCCTCTCTCAGCATGTAGAAGGAATGGGATCCAAGAATTTGATCAAGCTCAACAGTAATTTCTTGGATCTAATAACGGTTAATGGTATTCGGCAAATACGGTATATGGATTGAAGTGTAATATACATAGTTTTCGAACATCCCTTTTGCTAGAATATATTGAAATATGCTTTCAGAGATAAAATTGTGTTTTATTATATCTGTTATATGAGTTGGAAAACATCCAGTTTCATACAAAACAGATTTTTATTGTAGAACTTACTCTATAGTCAGTTAATAAAATTGCATTAAAAAAATACACCTACCTCTATTTTTGAAGTGATAACTTCTTATGGGAGTGTAACTGATTTTTAGCGTAACGCGTTGAAAAAAGCGTTTATCATAACGCGTTGTTTATCGTTGTTACACGCAGGCGCAGTGAAACATAATAATATCATTTCTCTCTCTCTCTCTATGCATGTAAGTTTTAAGTATATTTGAATTTACCGTGTTATACGGTATTAATCTGTCACTAAATACAATTCATTACTTTTTGGAACTAAACTGAACTGAACTGAAAATAATGTAATAGTAAAAACCGTAACGAAAAACCAATTAAATGAGACGTGCATCAAATACATTCTGGAAGTTATTATACATAAGTTCGGTGGTTCATTGGTAGAATGCTCGCCTGCCACGCGGGCGGCCCGGGTTTGATTCCCAGCCGATGCAATTTTTTTTTGTTAAAGTAATATGAGATGTAATTTTTAAAAATCTTGATAGTTGAAAAAATAAATGTTTAAAGCTCACCTTGAATTTTAAAGAAGCTTCTTTCTTAACGCCAAGATTTCACTGATTTTGATATATTGACCGTTAAATGAGACGTGCGCAGGCGTTACAGTCGTATACACAAGCGAGTAGTGTTATGTGTCGATTCCATAGTGTAAGTATATACACTTACACCATGGTCGATTCTACATTAGCCAAAGGAACTTAGTTCCTACCTGGTGTCCCACGACACCATTTTAACTTGTTATTAATTATTAAATATTTATATCCATTTAATATCATAAAAATTAGGTTATTTTCTATATTTTCATATATAAAACTAATTTAATCCCTTTTAATTATAATGTTAATTCATAATTTAAACGGTTTGGTCATCCTCGGCATCTATCGTGGCAGTTTTAGGAGAAGAAATGGAAATTAAATCAAATAGAAATAGGTAAATATTAATATTAATACAAATATCTTTATTTATTTATTTATTTATTTATTTATTTATTTATTTATTTATTTATTTATTTATTTATTTATTTATTTATTTATTTATTTATTTATTTATTTATTTATTTATTTATTTATTTATTTATTTATTTATTTATTTATTTATTTATTTATTTATTTATTTATTTATTTATTTATTTATTTATTTATTTATTTATTTATTTATTTATTTATTTATTTATTTATTTATTTATTTATTTATTTATTTATTTATTTATTTATTTATTTATTTATTTATTTATTTACCTACTCATTTATTCAAATAATTTGTTCATATATGATTTAATGTCTTTTAATTATAATTTAAATTCATTCTTAATATGTTCGGTCATCCTCGAGAATTTTCGTAACAGGTTGTCTAAGAAGAAATGACAGTCTGATTAGCCTAATTTTAGCATAAAAACGACGTGTTTTGGTGGTTTCATTTGTAATAAATCTTATAAAAATTGATTATTAAGTGTGTTATTAATGTTATTATTGATAATAAGGATAAGAATTTAAGTTTTAAGTGTGTATTAAATAGCAATCAGGCCGTTCCACGTAAAGGGTGGTTGTATTGCGAATTACTACGCGACTGATTAGAAATTTCGAACTGTCATAGTAAAAAATTTTTGTATCGTAATTAGTGAAAGTTATAGTGATAAAAAAAAATTCAGAAATTTCAAAATAATTAAATTTTTAAATTTATACACATTATCATATTAATGTAGATAAAATTTAAGTAATAGGCAAATTTTTCTCAAGTTAAAAAATTTCAATATTAAATAGTTCAACTTGGATTAGTTCAAGTTATCACTTCTGTCGCGCGTTCTGAGACGCACACGTTTTTTTTTCTAATATGACCTAGAGGTCCTTTTTGATTACTTCCAACATCATGTGTACATGTTTACATTGAAACTTTTTGAAATTTTAGGAAGTATGCAAACATAAATATATTAAATCACATTAAGGAGTAATTGAAAAAATATCGCATCTTGCAGGACTCAAACTCGCAACGTTTTCTTCTGCTATGAATGTTTAATAATTATTTCTTATATTTTTATTTGATGTTTCAATTGTCGATTTAACAAAATTTCTCTCTCATTAACGGCATGCTATATATGCTTAATGAGAAGTGGACTCAACGACCAAAAAGGAAAATAATTACTAAGCTTAGTTGCCAGAAAGCTGGCCCGTAGAGGCAAAGCTTGCGAGTTTTGAGTCCTGTTAGATGGGACATTTTTCCAATTTCTCCTTAGTGTCATTTAATATATACATATATATTTTTTTGTAGACTTTCTGAAAGTCTGATATTTTAACTGTTGATCTCCCCCTTTCTGATGCTTTTGAAGGAATGTAGTAAACATAAGTTGAATTAAGTTTTAATTAAACACGCCGATAACCGCTTGGATCATTTTAATGGACCAACCGATTTAAGGCTCTATCAGCTATAGATAAAGACATGCCGGATATATTTTTTTCATTTTTGTTAACCTTATTATTGGTCCCATAAAAAAACTATTAAATAATTAAATTACTAAATTTGGCAAAAGATGCGTTTTTAATATTTTTAGAATATGAAAAAAGTTTGGAAACCTAGATTTTTTTATTGCGGGACTCACACAGAAATCGGAGAGCATAGAACTGTAAAAAAATAAAGGAGCGAACGAGCAAGCGGAAAGAAACAATCTATGTTTCCCCTCGATCATTCCCGAAATGCCTTATTATTAAAAAAATGGAAATTTTCTAATCATTTATAAAAAAGGTTCGATTTAGTGTAAAAAATTTATTAGAAAGGAAAAAAGTATGAATTTGGTATAGATCGTTTAAAAAATGTTTAAAATGGGCAAAATTCTTATGTGACTAAAATAAGGTTGAATATATAGAATTTACCTAAAGATTTTTCCTTTAAAAAATTTAACCCCTATTTTAATCCTTCAAGGTTAAATTTACTTAAAATCCATTCTTAATGGGTGTTCACATTATGAAAATAAAGATCTGTCCAAATTTTACATTTCTATCATTACTGGTTACGAGTGTGCGTCCGTCTATACCTCAGTCAGTAGGATTTTCTTCTTTTATACGTAGATAACTAATGAAACCTGGTAACCAGATATAAATTGTTTTTAAATATAACTTTCATCACTAGTGATAAAAGTTAGCGTTATGAGAATTTTTCTTACTTGTGACGGAAATCACGTTTTCGCTGAAAGCATTTTATTACAAAACGATGTCTTTTTGTCACGTTTGTAAATAGTATATTGTAATACAAGTGTTACAATGACAGGTTTCGTAGTACGAGTGCAGTTTGTGAAACGAACCGCGAAGCGGTGAGTTTCGCAAAGAACGAGTACTACAAACCGTCATTGTAATTCGAGTGTTACATACCTACTATTTTTTATAATGAACTTTTGAATGTATAAAAAAATATATAAAATGAGAGTTTTTCGGAATATTTATTTATGTTGGCAATCTTGACACTTTTGACAGTTGTCAGTTTTAATGATTTTAAATTTGAATGTTTGTCAAATTTGTATAAAATATTCCAAATTTAGCAATAACGCTGATAATGTAGTTAATAATTTAGTACAACATACTTCTTGATTTACTACCTGAACTCTTTCGTTGACAATCAGTGCAGTGCAACCAATTGTGTACAACAAAAAGTTACCAAAAACAGTGTTACAATGAAACTATTTCGATACTGTTTTTAGTGTCGAAATAGAAAATTTGTGAACGTGAATTATAAAAAAAAATTTACCCACCCCAATAATTTTTTTTAATGTTATTTTGGTTTTCTGTATCCATTTTATTTTCTATATTCCTTTTTAAGTTAAATAACCTGAGGTTATATATATTGCAAGTCACTCTTAAATTTATATTCTTAGTTTTTCAATTCAAGAAAGTGTTTACATTCTAAGAATGTACCCATACGAAAAACCTCTTTGAAATAGAAAGAAGTATCATTATGGTTGAAAAACAAATACATCTTTTTTTACTCAAAGCAACTTCTAAAAGCTTTTCAAGATATTTCAAGAAATATTTACCCAAAATATTTCCATTTCGGTATAAAATATTTTTTGTACAACTGTCATTAAAAGTGACACTTTTAATGATAGCAAACAATGTTAAAAACGATTGTTTACATAGCAGCGTGTTAAAAATACTTTTAACACGTTGCCATGTAAACAAGTTTACTTTTAACACGGTTTAGTTTACTTTTAACACGGTTTGGTTCATTGTCATTGAAAATTCGCTCGTTTCATTATCAAAATAGGAAAGTTGTACAAAAAACATTGTATGGTATTTGTGTTAAAAGTGATTTTATTTTGTTCGTGAAATTGTTCAATTCGCTCCGCTCATTTCACAAACGTTTTCACTCACAAAATAAAACCTCACTTTTAACACTCATATCATAAATAACTATTATGCTGTCTATATTATTCATAGAGTGCTTATTAATTTATTTCACTTTTAAAACTTTTAAAATATAGTTTTATAGCAACCTTGGATTTAACTTATTGCTTTAGAGATTTAAGTTTAGTTAATTATTTTTGGAATTAAACAGACTTATTTACTCTAAAAATATATATTGAACTTTTTGTGTCCGTTTCGGCGGCTGAGCAAGAGAAGCGACTTGCGAGAGGAATAAATCGAGAAAAAGTGTCCGCTTACGTAAGTTCGTACGTTACCTACCTACTCTCATACTCTTATGGCATACGAGGTAGACTGTAATAATAAATAATAATAAAAGTACTTTATTGGCATGACAACCTACCAAAAGGCCACCGATCGAAGTCCTTCAGCCTATTGTTTTCTATACTAATATTATAAAGAGGAAAGGTTTGATTTTTTTTGTTTGTTTCTTTGTTTGTTTGAAATGAATAGGCTCCGAAACTACTGGACCGATTTCAAAAATTCTTTCACCGTTGGCAAGCTACACTATTTCCGAGTGACATAGGCTATGTTTCATTTAAAAAAATAGGGATCCTTACTAAAATGCCATTAATGTAACCAAAAATGACCTTAAAATCCTTACATCGCGTGCGCTGAGAATACTATTGATTATAGAATAAAATAATGTACTACGATTTTAAAGAATATATAAATATCTACAAAAAATGCCACGACAGCATATGTCTAACTGTTATAGTTACGTCACAATAACTAATTTTTAATTTTTTTAAAGTTTTTATCTTGGTATTAATCCTTATCAAAATAACTTATTTCATAATCACGACAGATATCACAAATTTAGCATGTGCAATGGGACGAGGCTACTTATAAAGGAATTAAAGGACAATTAAGTTGTTGCAACCATTATAACTGAAGCACCAGCTGGTCAACTAGCTCATACACTGAGGATACCGATGATCCCAACTGATCTACCAAATCCATTTAAACTGCTTCCATTTCCTATCAAAACATCTTTCGCTTTTACTAATAATACGTCTCAGGGTCAAACCTTCCAATTAGTAGGAATCGGTTTTCCTCATGGCCAACCGCCTGAGGCGGGTCGGAGCACCTGAAAATCAATTTATTTTGCTGCCAGAAAATAAAACAATTTGTAATATTGTTTACAGGGAAGCGTTGACCCAATAATTTTAATGGCTTTTGTTATTTTTCTTTAATCCCCGTGCAAAGCCGGGGTGGGCTGCTAGTATAATATAAAATTAATTTTTACTGTTTTATATTGTTATTCAAAAAATTTAGTTAAAAACTTTTTTTTTTAAGAAATCCTTTGTCAAAGATAGCATAGACAGCTTCACTTTCATCGGACAAGTTCCAAAAGTCTTTTGAATAGATGATAGATTTGATAAATAATTAATCTGCATATAAAAATATTTAATTTTTCGTCGTAACATTTTAAATAACTACCAGTTTTTCACGATTTGTCTGGTTTTTCAAGATTGTTAAATTTTTTACATTTAGGCTTTATTCTATCGCTTTATCAATTTTCACTTTGTCACCAAAACATCACATAACTGGCTGCTCGTAAACACGACCACTTGTGGTCGACACCGGTGACCGCCACTAGCTGCGGACTGAAACTTTCATGGCATATATATGGACCTGGCGCACACACGGCTTCCGAAGTGGTTCATCCAAGCGACAACCTGCGGTAGCCGTCGACTCTTGCTGCTAGTGGTCGGTGGCGGCCACTTTTTCCCCGCGTAAACACAGACACTTCTTTGAGCCACTTCAGTTGATTGCGTTTATAGGTGTAGTTAGTAAATGGACGTTGCTAGAACACACACCAACAGAATTATAGATTTGGTGGGTAGTCCAATGATTTAAAGAAATAATAAGAATTTTTGAAAAATCTACATCTTATTACAAAAATACAAAAAAATGTAATCTTGAAGTTGCAATTCTTCGAAAAAATTATAAAATTCATTTCGCTCTCAAGTTCTTAATATGGGATGCACCCAAAAACGTCAAATTCTTTGCAAAATACATCGTCTGCGTCTTCGTCTTAATATTAACAAAATAACCAACATATTCATTTTGTCAAACTAGAGTGACTTTATTAAAACAATTTCTAGAGACTGAAGCCAGAAAATCTGCTCGTCTCAGCCACTGGTAGCGGCACAAAGCGTTTTGTCGCGACCACCAGTGGCAGCCACTAAAACGCCGTATAGAGCTGCTAGTGGCGGCCACCAGGTCGACCACAAGTGGTCGTGTTTGCGAGCAGCCTAGATAGCTTAAAATAGAGTAGACAATTTGCCATTTATCTGATAAACTGTTTTCTTAGTAAGAGATAAAGTTGTACTTTATTATGAATACTTATACTATACATACATGATTTTAGTTACATAAAAATACTTTAAAAATACCTATTAGCAAAAAATTATTAAATAAATACAGAAAAAATCATATAATTAATTCACAGATGCGTAACCAAGGGTTTTAAATCAAAAACACCTTTGGGTAACGATATTTTGTAAGTACTACTCTTCGTTGTCACTTTTTTGTTAAAATTCGTAATAGAATTTCTTTTACTTATATTAGATTTTTGTATTTTTTGTTTCTCTCCCAACATAAATTCCAGAGTTTTTCTAGCATTTCTAAGTTTACTAATCGTACTATTATAATCACTTTTCAAATCATTTAACTGTTTCGAAAAAACTTTATATTCGTTTTGAGATAATTCCATATCAACTAACAATTTCCGTTCGGTTAACAATCCAGATTCGATTTTAAAATTTGTTATTAATCCTCTCATAGCATCACGTTGTTTTCTTACTACAGCCAATTTGTTTTGAAGATCTAAAAACTTTGATTCTTGTATTGGAATTTCTTCCTTAAGATCCAGAATATCGGTATATAAAGCCGTTGATTTTTCTCGTATATGATTTACTATTCTACTTATTTTTTGTGCAGATCGTTTTAAAAATTCTATTTGGTCATCTTTTTCTTCAACTCTTTGCCTATAAATTAGATTTTGTGTTTTTAATTTTTCATAAAATATTAAATTATGTTGAGAATCGATCTCGTTAAAATTTATTAAATCTTCTTTCTTATTGTCGCATAAATTTTTTATATTTACATATTTTAATCGCAGTTGATTTAATGTTATCCAGTTTAATTTTTGTTTATTTAATAATTCCATTACAAGTTTTGAATCAATTGTTCCCATAGTTTCTCTATATATCATGCCTCTTGTTAAGTGGTATTCGCTGTTTTGAAAAAACCTAAATAATCTCTCTACTCTTAATTGTTTTTTGTTTCTAAGATTATAAAGTTTGCCTAATTCTGCAGTTAGTTCTTTTTTTTCTTTTTCATATTTTTCTAATATTATGCCATATTCATAAATATTCTTTTCGTATTTTCTTATACTATCTAATGAATCAGGAATGGTACCTTTAAATAAGGTATATTGTCGTTTTTTACGCATATATAAAGCGATTTGTCTTTGCAATAATATATTTCTAATTTTGTATATTATATTTTGTTTTTGTAAATATTCTAATTTGTTCCTTAAAGAATACCTTTCCCGTTGTTGGTTTGCGATTTTTTCCATCATTACTTCTATGTCATCATCAGTTTTATAATCTATTAGTAATTTGTCTTCTTCTTGTTCTTCTTTCTCTTCTTCTTCTTCTTCTTCATCTGTATATTCCAAATCCAATTGTGGCATAAAAAGTACATCAGTTTCTACATTAAATGCTTTAAAATCGCCACTTATATTACGAGCAACATGTCCTGATAATCTTGATTCAAGTTTATATTCAATATTGTCTACTTTACTATATGAGTGTCTTTTGATTATTTTTTTCTTTTGACTAACTTCCTCATGAATATCTAAACCATAAATTTCTTTTGTTTCTTGACCATCAGCTGATGTATCATTATCATTTTCTTGTATATCTGATATCTCTGTTATTTGTTCTTTTTCGTTAACATCAGTTTCATCGAGTATAATTTCATCATTCTCTTGTATATCTGTTTTCTCTGTTATTTGTTCTATTTCCTTAACAATAGTTTTATCCGGTGTAATTTGATCAGCTAATATAATTTCTGATTCTTCTTTGGAGGAACTTCTGTTGGTTTCTCGTGAAGAGGTACTTTCGTTTTCAGGTTTTTGGTTTGGAATTTCTACAAAGTTATCTTGCATATGATTTTCTCCATTCATAATTTTTTATAAACAAAATTCGCGTATAATTGTAAAATAAAACGCCAATGTGACATTAAATTCAATAGTATAACAAATGTATTTCTACTCAAAATTTTCTGGTTGTTATCCTTCATTAAGCAGTTGTTATTGACAAACAATAAACAAAGGTATCTTTTTAAGAATCTATTCAAGAAACAGGAAGAATAATAAACGGACACCTGAACAAAGTATTTTAATTTTATATAAAACTCTACAAAAATGCGTTCTTGTTAAACAAAAGTATTCATTTATGGTGAATATGTTTAATGATATACTGTCAAAAATGATGAAATTGACATAACTTCCAAAGCGATTAAAAAATATCACCTATTATGGATACAGGTAATTCTCCATTTACACTTATACCAGTCTACGGTCCAGAGTCAGTTCTAGTGGTACTAAAAAGTATGCTCCGAGGACCGGTGCATAAGGAGCAGATTTGAGTTATAAGAACTGAAGCACTGTTGTAAAAAAGCAGGAATAAGCTAAAATTAGATCATTTTTTTTAAACATTTACAAGAAACGAAACATACACCTGAAAGAAAGTATTTTGTTTTTATCCAAAAGCTAAAAAAATGAGTCTTTTTAAGCATCCATTAATGGTGTGTAGATACAGTGTCGAAAATAATGAGATTGACACAACTCCAGATGCCATTTAAAGATATTATGCCCCATTACGATACTGATAATAATTCATTTGCACTTACACAAGTGTACATCAGTCCAAAATCAGTTCTAGTGGTACTAAAAATTGCACTCCGAAAACGGATGACAACCTAGATCAATGTACATCACAACATATCTTTTGTCAAGAACGTAGGAAAATGTATAAGCAACAGATTTATGCTTGAAGATCTGAAGCATTTCTCTGAAAAAGCAGGAATTACATAGGATCATCACAGTATTTTTCACATGGAACACCTGCAAATCATGAGGCTGTATCACAAAGACCCCAGCTACAGAGTATAAGTCAGGAAAACTAAAGTATTTAAACGTAAATAATTTCTGGGGACTAGAGTCACTTAGTAAACATATGGTATTCATCATTTAGACCAAATGAGTACACGGTACTAAGATTCTGGAGTTGGTGGCATAAACCAATGAAAAAAGTAGGTACAATAAGCCTATTCAGTCTGAAGTTCTTTCAGTGACTACACAGTACTATTAAATTTATTCGAAAATATCCAACCGAGTTACTGAAATAAATTTAGATTGCATAAGTTCCATCCATGTTTGGAAACAAAATTATTAGTCATTTCGTCCCAAATTTTGGAATTAGGAAGAAATAATCATCCCTATAGAAAAGATACTGTTACTTATGATTCCAATTAGGAGTTTCTAAAGACATCCATTGAAGAGATAAGAGAATAATTGAATCTTTAATTTACACAATTAATAGTATATTCTGTAACAAGGTTAGAATGAAAATTCGATACGAGTGGAGAATTCCGAACGCGAGCGTAGCGAGCGAGAGGAACCACGGGTAATCGAATTTTCATTCTAACCGTGTAACAGACTGTATTTTCTCCACGACCATGTAATAATTCTGTTTATTTAAATTGAAATATGTAGCAAAACAATTAGAACGTCGCACTGACAAACTGAGTGACAGTTTTGAAATTCGTATGGCAATCTATGTTTTTTGTTGAGCAATTACAGAATGTTATTCCGTCACTAGTTACAGAATGGAAATACATGCAAAACACATAAGAAGCAAGTGTTTCAGAATGAATATTCTATCTCAAGAGTGAGAATGAACACTTTCTATTATTAAAAATGAAGTCGGAATTATTACATTCATTAATGGTCGTGAAGAATAGTATATTCTGTAACAAGGTTAGAATGAAAATTCGATACGAGTGGAGAATTCCGAATGCGAGCGTAGCGAGCGAGAGGAACCACGAGTTATCGAATTTTCATTCTAACCGTGTAACAGACTGTATTTTCTCCACGACCATGTAATAATTCTGTTTATTTAAATTGAAATATGTAGCAAAACAATTAGAACGTCGCACTGACAAACTGAGTGACAGTTTTAAAATTCGCAGGGCAATCTATGTTTTTTGTTGAGCAATTACAGAATGTTATTCCGTCACTAGTTATAGAATGGAAATACATGCAAAACACATAAGAAGCAAGTGTTTCAGAATGAATATTCTATCTCAAGAGTGAGAATGAACACTTTCTATTATTAAAAATGAAGTCGGAATTATTACATTCATTTTATTCATTTTATATAATAAAAGTTTTTTAATAAATTGTTTGGGGAAGACTGGTAATACTCTTAAAAGGTAACTCACCTTAGCTAGCTAAGGAAATAACTCTTTTTAGAACGTTTTATCGTTACTAAGGGACAAAAAGTTATATCTATTTTTTTTACTTTAACGCCAAAATTATCATATTAACCCTTAAACAACGTAATCTGTGCATTAAAATGTATCTATTAAAAATTAAAATTTTGAAGTTTACTGAGAATTTTATTTAACAAACAACTCGTGTAAAAATGTTTGAAATTAACGAGGTTAAATTATATTTAAATTATTCGAAAACAATTTCTTTATTTGTTTTTACTTTAATGTTCACACTTTACTTACAATATTATAATTTTATAAACTTATATCAAATATAACACAACGATCACTTGTTATTTTATATACAACATGCATACAAAGTTTAATGAAGAAAAACCGAAATTCAGAACTTCAGAAGTTACGAAACTTTGGCAAACCTTTGCAAATTTATATTTATACAGCAAGGATCCGTGGAAGTTAGATAAATTCATTTAAGAAACTAGGATCAGTTTTGCAAGTTAGGAGTTTCCGATATAGATATAGTAAATCATTAATAATATTATCATAAAGATTTTTTTGGTTGTTTTTTAGCATGCTAGAAACTAGGCAGGATTAAAAAGTTTATGTATATTTTAAAAAATATTTGACCTTTTAAGATAATAAATAAAACTTTCCGATTTTTTAAAAGTAGTATAAAAATTTGTTGAAGAAGTATTTAAATTATTGTCAAATTAAGGTTAATTTCAATATTATATTTTACAAAAAATAATTATACATATGATATATTTTTAACAATAAAAATTGATGGTAAGCTATGAACTAATTGGTTCTATTATTATTTTATCAACTAATACGAGGGTTGTCTTTTTGCATATAGCCATAAAGACAAACAACATATAGACTTAAAGTACTTTATTGCTTTTTAAACCATGTCTCACCAATACATTCGAACTGATTGGTGAAACAGTTATTCCAGTTTTCAGTTGACACCTGCAAAATCGCTGTTTTAAAGACATCGATGGCTTCTTCTGGCAGGTGGAATCGTGAAACGTCGACACAGCCGATTGGAGTTTATTTTCTGGTTCGTTGGAGTAGGTAAATCCAAAATTCATCGCCACTAACAATACTATAAACGTTTTTTGAGGTTCATTTGTTGAACTGTTCCAATGTTTTTTGACACCAATTGACGGGCACCATAAGCAAATGAAGGATCCAACGGGAAACCAACTTCGCAACACCCAGTTCTTCATGTGGATGGAGGTCTTTGAAATGCCTAAAGATGCCTCTATCTCCCAGTATGTTACACGGTGGTCATCCCTAATTAGCTTACCAACCGCGACAATGTTTTGTTGTGTGACTGCTGTTTTGGGTGGATCTATCCTAGATTCGTCGCTGACACTGGAGTGACCACGTTGAATTCGCAAGTACCGGCGGGAAATAGTTGACTTGTCTGGTGTTTCATTACCACACACGATACAATGCTGTTAAGAAAGTTATTGCTCAAAAATGTTCTTGGCTAAGATCCATTTTTCGACCACCATGCTAATTTAAAAAATTCACTGATACACAAAGATAAAGGTTAGATTTGTGTCTGTTGGTGGCGCTTTCTAAGCAGCTATATGCAAAACTAAAACGAGAACCGTCGTAGAATATAATGTAAGCAAATTATCACAATGATAGCTGTATTGACTGTGTAAATCGCATTCGAATCGGATCAGCACATTTTTGGGTTGTATATCGATGTATCCGCGACGACGTGCGCGTGGCGTGTTGATTGTTGTATAAAAATTTCTCCCCCCACCCCGTTAAAGAGGTGTTAAGATGTTAAGCTAAAAGAAGACAAATACATCTGTAAAAACCGCATTCAAATCGGATCAGTAGTTTTCATGTGATGCGCGCACAAACATACAGAGAGAGAGAGAGAAAAAAAAAAACAGATTTTTTGGTTCTATTATTAGTAACACCCCTCACTAATTATAATTATACATTAATAACCTTATTGTACAGAATATTAGTTTTTACAGTTTTATTATATCTATGTATAGATTAAAATATTGATCCGATATTCCAAATATGTATTGTTATGATATGATTGGTTCATAAAATTTTTGTATTTGATAATAGGTAACTGTCTTTATATAGGTGTTTAAGAATTTTATTTCAGAAAGTGTTTAGAGAGTTGTTTGTTTTGTGATATATTTTGTTTTTTGATGAGGTTACCTAGGGATGAGGGGGATAAATAGAGATGATTATTGATTTTTAATTTGAAGAAAATACTTGTAATTTGAAATTTTGTAATTGAAGTTAAAGTTTAAAATAAAACCTAAATAATTTGAATATGGTTTCTAATTAGAAGCACGACCCAAATAGCCGGAGCCAAAATAAAGCAGTTTTTCATAACAGTATATTTTAATTATTTATTATCCAATCGAGAACAAAGTTTTATTTTCGCTATATTTCATATTAAAATTGCCATTAATTTATTAAATAGCCGAGGTACTGTATTATACAAAAACTATCTAATATTTTTCCTCTAACTCATAAATCAAAGTTATGACGATCAGTATTAATTTATAGAATTATATACAATTAATTGTTAATTTCTATATAGTTTTTTATTAGGGACTAGTTGTACTCGCAACGTCGTTCGCGTGGCGTGTGATTGTTGTATAAAAATTTCTTATCCCACCCCATTTAAGGAATGGGAAAGAAATTTTTATACACTGGATGTTAAGTTGAAAGAAGACAAATACATCTGTGAAAACCGCATTTGAATCGGATCTGGAACTCGTGTAGAGTTTGACACTTTAAGGGTAAGAGAATTATTGTCTACATTGGATGCTTCGGTGTCTTTTAAGGTCATACGATTAGGCAGGAAGAATGGGGATTCAACTAGGCCAGTAAAGGTTATTTTACCTTCCCATGAAATAGCACTTTAATGTTTGAAATTGGGCAGCCGGCTGAAAAAAGATGGTATTAGACTTTCTCCAGATTTGACACCTTTTCAGCGGGAATGCCGTAACAGAGTATTAAAGGAATTTTATAGAAGAAGGGAACAGGGTGAAACTAATATTATTTTAAAGTACACTGGAGGCATTCCTTCAATCAAGAGTTCATCAACCCTAAATAGGCAGCTCCAAAATACTCCAAAAAACCATTGAAGTCACTTAGTGTTAGTCAACTGAATGTATGTGGTATGTGTTCCGAAGTCCCTTGTTCGCAACAGTCTATCAGTACCTCTATTGAAACTGAGAGGATGAATATGGTTAGTAAGTGTGATGCGGAGGCTGGAGACATTGTTGCCAAATCAACATCTGAACTGTCCATTTATTTTCAGAATGTCAGTGGAATGCGTACCAAGCTTCGTGAGTTTGAACTTAGTGTAGCAACATCTTCTTATGATGTAATTGTGATTATTGAGACTTGGTTAACTACTAATATCACAAGTTCTGAATTAGGTGTTTCCAATTATATCACATATAGAACTGATCGAGATAATCTATCTACTAATAAAACAAGAGGTGGTGAAGTAATGGTGTGTGTAAAAAACTCTATTAAGTCTATGTCTATTTTACATACGGATAACGTGTTGGAACAAGTTTTTGTCCAAGTGTCTGTTGGTAGTTTCCAATTTGTACTGGGACCAGTTTATATTCCACCAGGAGAGAATATGGTAACTTATGAAATACACTGTGACGCAGTTGAAGAGGTGGCCGCTAAGTATCCTGGATGCCCAATTTACCTTTTCGGTGATTATAATTTACCTTCTGCAAAGTGGTTTCGATCCAAATCTGGTGAACAGCATGTTGACTGCCCATAGGGCAACCCTGCCGATTTTATTTGTCATAATTTTTGTTTTATGGGTCTCGTACAGTTGAACCACATTCCAAACAAGCAGAACAAATTTCTGGATTTAATTTTTGGACCTGGTGATGCAGATGTTGACATCAAACCTGCTTGTGATACTCTGTTTCCTGATAGCCATCACCATATAAGTTACAATTATACTATTCCTTTTGCTGAATCAGTAGGATTGAACTATGCCCAATATTACAGAGATTTTTTGAACGCTGACTATGTCGGTTTGAACAACTATCTGGCGCCGATTGGATGGGACGACCTACTGAGTGGTGATATGCTGGAGGCAACGAGTACCTTTTATCATGTACTTGATTTGGCTATTTCTCTCTTTGTACCTGTCAGAAAACGTAAATTAACTTCCTTTCCAATATGGTTCACTGGTGAGCTGAAGTGGCTTGTTTGGGAGAAAAAGATCGCACACATCCGCTTTAAACGATCTGGATCTGAATGGGATTACCTAAAATTTAGTGAATTGCGTTCGAAATGTCGTAAATTAGTGAATTTAGTGAATTGCGTTCGAAATGTCGTAAATTATCGAGGACTTGTTATAATAATTATGTCTTTGGTCTGGAGAGCCAAATAAGGGAAGACTCTCGCCGGTTTTGGGGATTTTTAAGTAAGTCTAGGGTTGGAAGCTATATACCTTCTTCTATGCACTTAAATGATAAAACAGCATGTTCCGGGTCAGAAATTTCGGATCTTTTTGCAGATCACTTTGCCAACTGTTATGAGGAGGATAATGTGCAGTTTGAGACTGACAACTTTGATTCGATTAATAATATGATGGATTTGGGTCATATTACTTTCAGTGTTGAGGAGGTTTTCATGGGTATTTCTTCTTTGCCTGATAAGCTTAGTTCGGGTCCAGATAATATCCCTCCATATTTTCTTAAAAGATGCATTTATAGTATTTGCCAGCCTTTATATTTACTTTTTAACAAGTCTTTAAAGGAACGTTTGTTTCCCAACACATGGTTGTCCTGTTTTGTTGTACCAATTTTTAAGAATGGCTCCAGAAATGATATTAAGAATTATCGGACAGTTAATATTTTGTCTTCAATTCCTAAACTTTTAAAAAAATTAATGGTGCCTTATTTATTGTGGAATTGTAAAAACAGTTTGGATAATAGGCAGCATGGTTTCGTCCCGAATAAATCTTTTGTTACTAATTTGCTTGTTTATAAGCAGGATATTTTGTCGAGTTTGGAGGATGGGTCTCAGGTTGATTCTATATATATGGATTATGCTAAGGCATTTGATAGAGTGAACCATGGAATACTGTTGACTAAGTTAGCAGCTTTGGGTTTCCCTGTTGATTTTCTGGAATGGCTTCGTACATATTTGGTGGGTAGAAAACAGCAGGTTAGAATACACAATTATCTTTCTAAACAGATATTGGTGACCTCAGGAGTTCCTCAGGGATCACATTTAGGACGCCTTCTTTTTGTACTTTTTATGTTGGACCTTCCTAAGTGTTTCCCTCATTGCCGATATTTATTCTTTGCAGATGATTTAAAAATATACCTGAGAATTGACAACATTGACGATTGTTATAATCTTCAGAGTGACCCTGAAAGGTTGTCAGTTTGGTCTGGTAGAAATGCTATGTCACTGAATATTAGTAAATGTCATTGTATTACATTTTCCCACCGTAAGGAACCGATTTTGTTTGATTATTGTATTGATGGCATGAGTTTAGACAGAGTAAATACTATCACTGATCTGGGTGTTGTCTTTGACTCGGGTATGACATTTATCCCTCATGTTAATGCTTTAGTTTCTAGATCTATGACTAGACTCGGGTTTGTTATTCGTAACTCTTCTGGTTTCTCTCTTGAGACGGTGCGTTTGTTATATGTTTCTTTGATAAAATCCCTTATTAATTATGCCTCTCCTGTTTGGTGTCCTTTTTATCGGATACATATTAATAAAATAGATACGGTTCAGAGAAAGTTTTTAAGATATTGTGGCTTTCGTCTTGGTATTCCAAGGGATCAATGGAATTATGAAGGGATGTCTGATTTACTAGGATTGTCTAGTCTTGAAGATGATCGTATTTTTGCTGATATTCTAATTCTATTCAAACTAATCTCTGGAGATTTGAATTGCCCTGAACTGCTACAAGAAATTAATTTTAGGGTTCCTACTAGTGGTACACGTAATACAAATTTGTTTGTTGTTCCGTTCCATGCCCGCAATTATTCTTACCATACGCCTTTATCTCGGTTCTCCAGATTAGCTAATGAATTTAATTGTGATATTTTGGGAGTATCTATAAATGAGTTTAAGAGACAATGCCGTGAGTTGCTGAATTGACTTTTGTTGTGTTTGTTTTATTGTAATAATTATTGTATACAAAAGGGGTGAACCCGTAAATAAATAAATAAAATAAAATAAAAATAAAATAGATCTGTAGTTTTCATGTGATGCGCGCACAAACATACAGACAGACAAAAAATCTAACCACATTTTTGGGATCTATTTCGATGTACCCACGACGTCGTTTGCGTGGCGTGTTGATTTTTGTATAAAAATTTCTTTCCTCATGACTTATTTTCGGGTATTATCTTGCGCAAATTGTTTAAAACGCGAATTACGTAAGAAACATCCCTATTTGGTACTTATATAGGTTATTTAGTAACTTGTAATAGGTTATTATTACATTATCTGTCAACATGGATGCAAGTAGTGAAAGTTTAAACAAATTTAAAACGCGTTTTAATGCGGAATTTTTTAAAACGGCTGTTAAAAAAAGTGCTAATACCGCGTATTAGTAGTGACGATTATAAGAATATAATAGAATCAGTGAAAGAGGCAAAAAATACTGTTTCAAAAACCTCTAAACAATATCGTCGTTTAAAACGTTAGGACGTGTGTACCATAGGCGGCGTTGAAAAATTAATCACACCAATCAAACCAAATGAAAAAGACTTTCAATATTATGTTTCAATTGAGGACTACTTTGATATTATTCATGAAACTCACTTGGCTGTTGGACAAGGCGGTCGCAATAGAATGGTTGAGGAGTTAAAGAAAAAATATAAAAATATTACTCAGGAAAGTGTGTCTATTTAACTTAGTTTGTGCACATCATGTCTAATGAAACAAAAATGCATGAAAAAGGGGTTGGTTGTTAAACCCATTATACATTCGGAAATGAATAGTCGATGCCAAGTCGATTTAATCGATATGCAGTCAAATCCTGATGGGCTATATAGATTCATATTAGTATATCAGGATCATTTAACCAAGTTTGTGCAATTGAGACCATTAAATTTAAAAACAGCTGTTGAAGTAGCTACAACAATACTAGATATATTTTGTAAATTTGGTGCACCAATGATTCTTCATTCAGATAATGGACGTGAATTTTGTAATCATGTACTAGAGCAGTTAAAGAATATGTGGCCTGGACTTAAACTAGTAACCGGAAAACTTCGCCACAGTCAATCACAAGGGAATGTAGAAAGATGCAACCAAGACGTGGAAAAAATGCTTGCGACATGGATGATAGATAATAATACAAATAATTGGTCAAAAGGTCTTAAATTTAGTCAAGTAATGAAGAATCGTGCATACCATGATGGAATAAAGCGTTCACCTTTTACAGCAATGTTTGGTATGGAATTAAAAGTTGGTTTATTAGATACCAAACTGCTTAGAGAACTTATTGAAGAAATTAGTACAGAAGAAGAGCTATTTAGTATAGTAAAAGACACAAGCATTGAAAAAACTACTGAAAGTAGCGTAAAACTAAATGAATAGTATATTCTGTAACAAGGTTAGAATGAAAATTCGATACGAGTGGAGAATTCCGAACGCGAGCGTAGCGAGTGAGAGGAACCACGAGTAATCGAATTTTCATTCTAACCGTGTAACAGACTGTATTTTCTCCACGACCATGTAATAATTCTGTTTATTTAAATTGAAATATGTAGCAAAACAATTAGAACGTCGCACTGACAAACTGAGTGACAGTTTTGAAATTCGTATGGCAATCTATGTTTTTTGTTGAGCAATTACAGAATGTTATTCCGTCACTAGTTATAGAATGGAAATACATGCAAAACACATAAGAATCAAGTGTTTCAGAATGAATATTCTATCTCAAGAGTGAGAATGAACACTTTCTATTATTAAAAATGAAGTCGGAATTATTACATTCATTAATGGTCGTGGAGAAAATATATTTCAGATAAAAGACCAAACGGATAATGGTGATACTTTTATAAACAAAAATGTTAAAGTTGTTAATGAAATCATAAATAATGAATTTGAAATAATACAGGAAAATGAAAACAAAGAAAATTATACTAACGAAGGAACCGACACTTATATAGATATAGAACCTAATGAAAATATACAGATAGAAATAATTGACGTACAAGAAAATAATACAGTAATAGAAACAGAAAATGACATCACCGATGTATCAAAACAGACGTGTCTTTGTCAGACTTTGG
Source organism: Altica lythri (assembly GCA_964028335.1). Classification (NCBI taxonomy): domain Eukaryota; kingdom Metazoa; phylum Arthropoda; class Insecta; order Coleoptera; family Chrysomelidae; genus Altica; species Altica lythri. Next base: position 76,805,207 of record OZ034802.1, read on the forward strand.
AACGTGAAAATTGTAATATTTGTGTAAAACAATTCAGTATTTTAGAAAATAGAGCAAAAGCTAAAAAGTGTTTAGAAAAACAATCGGAAAAGATGAAGCATTTATCAAATAAAAAATTTCCATCTTGTAACGTCGGTGATACTGTCCGAGTACCTATTCCAGATTTAGATAGAGGGCGTTGTGACTTTAATAATGCATTGATGACAGTTGTACATGCTGATAAAGAAAATGGATATTATGAACTAGGTAATAAAAATGGCACAATCCGTGAAAAATACTCTAGAAATCAATTCTCTGTTTGTAAAAGAAAGTTAATCCCATTAGAGTGTGTGTCAAGTGAAAAAAAATCATTAAGAGAAATTGCCAAAGAACAGTCAGTTTCAGGGGGACAGGGTTTCCAAAAATGTAATTGTAAAAGCAAATGTTTTACAAAAAAAAATGTAAATGTAAGTCCAAAAATTTGTTATGTAATTCTAAATGTCATTCAAGCCTTTCTTGTTCTAATAAGTAGATAATGCCTATGTATTTCTGTAAAAAGGTTAATGAGAAGTTTTTTTTCAAAGATTTTTTTGTTTAATTATTGTTTAAAAAGTTATTTGTGTTTTTGAAATATATAAAATTTTACCTAAAATAGTTGCATCTTATTATTTATACACGCCTATGAATAGGTATGATACTAATTCTCGCATAACATTTTATCCGGTTAATTTGCGAAATAACCAATTGTTAACGGTTAAAACAAAATATACTGAATAATTCGCGTTTTAACCGGATAAATTACAAAAAAAAATATTCCTTTTACTATTAACCAACTGAGTCAACTAATTCGCGTTTTATCCGGTTAATTCGCGAATTAATTAATTTCCGTGTGTTATCCGTAACATATAGATTACGTGAAATTATTAGGTATTTTTCTCCTACAGCAGTGCAGCAAGCGATGCGATACAACCAAACTGATATGGAATCATTCTGTACTTTAGAACAAGCTTTTTATAAGGAAAAATTTGGTATTTTATTTTAGGATAAGGCTTTTTATTGTAAACAAAGATGATGATAAAAAATAAATCACTGCTGCGATTTTACGGCTGGACTAAAAGATATGTAGAAGATAAATTATTGCTCTCATTCACAAGGAAGTGCCCTAAAGAGACATAACAGAGGTAGTAGTCGTTTTTTTAAGATGGAAGCTATCTGACATATGGTCACCGGTCGTACTATAGCCTGGCTAGTTTTACTTCTATCATCATTTTTTCATGTCGCCCACTCCAGGATGTTAGTATCCTCTACTACTCTACAGATCTAAGGAATAGGTGCACCTAGTACTTCGTAATGGTAGAGTCTGTGCTTAACTGTTTTCTACCACAGATTCTGCAGGTTGGGTCTAAATTAAACAGTCCCATGGTTTGCAGGTGGCACTTGACAGGTGCACGACTCATAAGGATTCCTAAAATGACTGCTTGTTTTGCGCAATACTCATTTCGCTGTGGGCTTGGCCAGAGATGAGTTCTTTGTATTCATTCGGCTCCGAACTGTACTTTTTTAAACGTAGAATATTGTGACTGATCCTTTCCATGCAACTATTTCGTTGCATTGTATTCCTCTATGTACCAAACTAGTTTCACACTGGTATGTTCCGCCAGGATATCTAGTTCTAGTCAGCATTTGTGTGCTTTTTTGAAGACCACTTTAGGGGTCTTTAAAGCCCCAATAGCCGCCTAAACATCTATGAATAAATTGATCAGCTGAGATTTATAAGCCCTAAAATAGTAGACGTTATCCAGTTTATTGTATAAAACGTACCTACTTGTTACTCTGTCTGTTGTTTTAAAGACTTTTCTAGTTATACTTCTTGATTATGGTCATCTATATTTATTCCAAGTTTGTATTCATTTTATTTTTACATTCTTAGTATATTTTTCGCCTATTTTCTCTTTGTCCCTTTGTCTGTCCGGGTGGAATTTTGTAAACCATTTTAAACTTAAGTTCCGACTAAGTACAGATGTGAAACTTTTAGGGTCGCTCAGAAATCGATGACAATATATGACGTTTTTAAACAGATGTCTTAAGGTTTAATTACAATTTCTACTAATTTTCAATTTTATTTGGTAAACTAGTTAAAAAAAATTCAATAGATGGTGCTGCTATAAATAATGCAAAAGTTTTGTAACCGTGTTTTGTGTTTTAAAAATTATTGTACATATTACTTATAATAAATCTGTAGCTGTAGAGAGGTGAATTCTGTACATGAAATATATTTCCAAAATAACTATCAGGGGGTGATTAGGGATCGATACTGAAAAATAAAATCAGTAAAATTTTTGTCTGTCTGTCTGTCTGTATAACCGTTATTGAAACAAAAACTACTCGACGGATTTTAACAAAACTTGGTACAATTATTTTTCATACTCCTGAGCTGGTTATAGGATGCTTTACATCACGCTACAATCAATAGGAGCAGAGCAGTGAAGGGAAATGTTGGGAAAACCACTTTTACGGTGTAGGGGGAGAAATTTTTATACAACAATCTATACGTCACGCGAACGACGTCGCGGGTAAATCGATATAAAACCCAAAAATGTGGTTAGATTTTTTGTTGTACGTCTGTCTATCTATATGTTTGTGCGCGCATCACATGAAAACTACAGATCCGATTCGAATACGGTTTTCATAGATGTATTTGTCTTCTTTTACCTTAACATCTGGTGCATAAATATTTCTTCTCCAACCCCTTTAACGGGATGAGGGGAGAAATTTTTATACAACATCTAACACGCCACGCGAACGACGTCGTGGGACTACCTAGTATAGAATAATTTATAATTTTATACTGTGTCCTATAAATCATAAAAAGGTAGTCTATAAAAAGTCCTTTTTAAACATTGTGATTTATTACTACGCCTTCGCTTTATTGAAAAAACATTTATTAATCCATATGAGAATATATTTTGCTCGTCTGTAGATTTCAAGTTGTTTAACAGTTTAACATTATATTCTAATAAAATTCTTTCAAAATATTTTAGGTTTGAAAAGTACAATCCACACCTGCCTCGTGTGCAGATAAGCTTATTTCTTTCATGATACCACGTATTCTTCCTCTCTTTTTTCAGTTTTTCGTGTTTACTAAATTTTGATTATCTATATTGCTTTCATTTCGTTTTATTACAAATAGACCGAAAAATGTAAATTTTTACTACACCGACAGTGGCTCTAAGCAATCAAAGCAATAAACATCATAACTTCATTATTTGACTTTTAAAGTTGGTAGTACATATTACGTTCCGTTTCACTAGGGACATTTTTAGTTTTGCACCCATACAGATTTTTAAAAAGGTACAGAAATGTGGGACTATTATAGTGTTTATGCTTTTTACTTATTAATATTACTATTACTATGTTATACACGCGAGAGTTTCTAAGTATGGATGGTTGTTTGTTACTCTTTCACGTAAAAGCTACTAAATGGATTTTAATAAAACTTTATAATAATATAGCTTATTTATCAGAATAACACATAGGATACAATTTTTAAAGAAATTTTGTGAATTGTCCAAACTATCAAGTAAGTGGGAAAAAACCTATCATCTCCGAGCTATTCTGGCATGCTAAAACCGCTGGAGTTACACATATGAAATGTATGATCAAAATGTTTATTTTAAATAGTCCTACAAAAAAACACGTTACAGTATACATCTATATCTTAGGTGTAAGACATAGCAAAAATACTGAACCATAACTGCAATAAAAATTGAGAATTTATTTCAAATGAGTATTTGGTTGTAATAAATTGATTTCTAAATGAAAATAGATACTTTTCTCGCTTCTGTTATTTACAGTAAATAAATGATGTCTTTTACGCTACATCATTTGCTACATCAGTGCAACCCGGCGAATTTTCAAGGCATTAGTGATTTGTTAAAAACGGTATGAATTTAAGGTAATATAGAACCAATGTTAGTTATTGACAGTTTATTTTTGGCCTGGAGTTACACGTACAAAAAGCCATACACAGCAGATGAAATTAACACATGTCTAAAAGCCTCATATCTGTGGTCTAAAGCTTTGTCTTACCACTAACATTCGAGTCCAGTTATTTAGCGATGTCAAATCATGAGCATATGCTCAAAAACTGCTAAACATTGGTAAACGCTACCTAGACAACTGTTCTTTTCACACAGCAATTTGGCATGATGTGCAGACAGAAGACAAACGTATTAAATATTTTTTTCCAAATCTGCAACAATATATTTTTGACAAAAATTGACTATGTGAAAGAACCATACTGGCACCAAAAAATGAGACTGTTGCCAATATAAACAAAAAATCTTGACCGATATAAACAGCAAAGCATCACTAACATAGTTATTACATCCTATGGCACTACAAGTAATCCTGTAGAATTCCTAAACTCTTTAGAGTTGTCTGTGGTGCCATCACACAAGATGGAATTAAATGTAGGTGTACCCGTTTTTTCAATGTGTAACCTGCAGGCGCCAAGATCATTCAACTGTACTTGGTTGCGAGTTACCGAACTAGGGAGGCATATTGTAAAGGCCACAATTTTTACTGGGGAAGCTAAGTGAGACAATGTTCTTATACCACGCATCCCAATAATAACCAACAACTTGCCATTCAATTTTAAACGCCTGCAGTTTCCATTAAAATTCGCATTTTTAATAACGATCAATAAATCGCAGGGTCAACCCTTAAAGAAATAAACAGCAAAACATCACTGACACAGTTATTACATCCGATGACACTACAAGTAATCCCGTAGAGTTTCTAAACTCTTTTAAGTTGTCCGGGGTGCCATCACACAAGATGGAATTTAATGTATGTGTACTCGTTTTGTCTATGCGTAACCTGCAGGCGCCAAGACCATTTAACTGTAGGTATATACTTTGTTGCGAGTTGCCGAACTAGGAAGGCATGTTGTGAAGGCCACAATTTTAACTGGAGAAGCTAAGGGAGACAATGTTCTTATACCACGCATCCCAATGATAACCAACAACTTGCCTGCAGTTTTCATTAAAATTCACATTTTCAATGTCGATCAATAAATCGCAGGGTCAAATCTTGAAGGTAGCAGGCATACATTTGGGCACGCCATGTTTTTCTCATGGTCGGTTCTATGTGGCTTGCTCACGTGTTTCCAAAGCAAAAAATCTGCCTTTTCATGCTAAAGGAAAAATATCTTTAGATATAGTTTATAGGAGTATACTGCAGTAGCTCCCTATAGGCCTATGATTTGGGCTCTGCAGTGCTTAGCTGCAGTATTTCTTATATTGACAATATTGTTACGATATTATAGTGCCACTGTAACATTTAAATGTCGATAATATAAAGTACTCGAAATACTAACCCTGCGCAGACGAAGTCACGTGAACCAGCTAGTCGCTTTATAAAAATACTCGCGCTAACCTAGGAGTTGCTATATCTTAATCTTATTTATATTTAATAATCAATAAAAATGTTGTGTGGTTTTATGAAACCACGGTAAAAGTGAAACTTTTTATCACACTTTAGACATTTAACTAAAAATTTTTCGAATAATATTCCATTAAGGGTATAAAAATCGCTTTATCAATCTTAATTTTATACTTGAAAAATTGGAATGGACCGAATATAAATAAAAAAATAATTAATTTAATATTCATACAAAATAAGTTAAATAATAAATTCAAGTACTCAAAATTGAAATAAATCCATAAACAACAACATGCACCAGCAAAAAGTTCTAACAATTAAACACTGACAAAAATTAAACACAAATAATATAGCCTGGAACACTGGCACAAATGAGTAATAGTTTATACCCTACACTCACTTTGGGTATGTTCGATATACACTGGGAGCACTGTTCAGTACTATTACTGGGGAAAAATTCGTTCCGTTATGGACTGCCAGTACACTGCCACAGTGCCCTAGGGAAATATATGACGTCATAAGTTGACGCCATTTTTACACTGTGAGTACTGAAATTTTCGAGGTAAGGCACTCACAGTACTTTGATCACGTGATCGAATAAGAGCGGCGAGAATCATCAGTTGGCGTCTATGGACTAGTAAATGTAAACAAACTTGTACCACTAAACTGAAACTCGTGTCAGTGAATTAGAGAAAATAAAAAATTATTATTATTAAAGTTTTAAAGTTTCAAGTGTTATTCAAATTTAAAAATATTTTTATACAATACTGTGTACTTACTTTTGTTGTGATATTAATTAAGTTTATAAGTAAGTTAAACGGCAAATATTTATTACAGAAATATTGCAGCAGTATTTTTATTTTCTCATTGAATGGAGCAATTTCCAGATTATTTTATTTTCATTTAAAAACAGCGTCACTGGCGGGGTGACAGTATACTGCGGTGCGTTCCGTTTTAGATAGTAACCAGTATAACTGGCTATAAAAGAACGACTTAGCAGTATACTAAATTGCCATCATGACTTACAGTGCTCACAGTGTATATCGGAACATACACTTTATACCTACTCGGCGGCCGACCGTCACGCGACATGCTCTACACAGACCAAAAAGTTTGAGGTGATGTAATAAAAGTTTTACTTTAATAATTTTAATATTTGTTTATATACAATAGATGCAATTAAAATTATCAATTTAATTCACCCACAAAATAAAACTTTTGCCAAAAAATACTACCGATATTTCCACGAATAAAATTAAATCTATCAATAACAGATTTTTGTTGGACTTCTGACAAAAACTGATAACATTATTTTGAGTAAATAATTATACCCATCTTTTATCGACAAGAAAAATATACAGAGTAAAATTATTTTTTGCCTATCCAAAATATGTCACGATAAAAACCAATGAATGTAAACCGAAGGCTTGTGGTATAAAATAGAGGAAATAGTATCGATATTCTCTTATCTACAGTATGCATTTTCATAACCCCTTAGTTCGGAAGCTATAAATTTCACTTTAACTGCCTATTTGTGAACAACACTGAGGGAAAACATTATCTTTTCAGAGTTTTCAGTCGACGACATGAGAGTTGTATAAAAATGGAGAGTAGATCGAAACATAAATATTTCAACAGTCACAGTCCAGAATTTGGACTTTCGATAAGACGATGTTAAAAAAATTGTCGTCCAATAGTAATTTTTATCTGGTAAGGTTCTGTTAGTTTGGAAGTCAACGCATAATCTGTTTCGTTGAAATTGAAATCAATGAAATTTATTGACAGATTACTAGCGTCAGTGGCGGCGCGTAGTGGTATGTTTTGGGGTAAATATTAAAAAGAAAGTGAAAAAATGAAATAACAGATAAAACGCTTAAGGCATAGATTTTTTAGGCGTCACCACAATACTAGGTTTTTTATGCTTATTACGTAGCATAAAAAAGTTTATTAAGGTGTTGAAAATTAAAAAACAAACTGTTGTGTAGGTACCTTGCTAAGCACTTATTGTTTTTATTCTTTGTAGCTTTATTCTTTTAGTGTATAAATTTCACAAGCACGTTTTATATTTGAAGTGAAGTCATCTATTTTTTTTTTTTTTGATAAATTCTTCAAAACCCAAATCGATAAAACATAGAATTTTTTGAATCATTTGTTTCTCAATATCAGTTAGTCTATGCTAACAAATTGTACTTCTAAGGACAGTTTTAATCCGTTTTAATGTAGAGTAGCAAAGTTCGGCTTCGGAAGGTGCCATGGGCATCGTAACAATTGCTTGTAGCACTAGAAATTGATTTTTTTCTTTACTTATTTTAGTTATTTTTAAACTTGGTTTTGGGCTACCCACACTTTTTATTTTACTTTTTTGTTCCATTGTTAGTGAATTAAATTTAATTGTCACCGCAACTTTCGTCATCCTTACAATTATCGCGTAATCAAAACGATGAACGACTGTACTTCTACTTTGACGAGAAAGCATTAAGATCACAATGCCACTGTGCTTCAATAAACTTTGATAACAGGCGCAGGACGCAAGGGCTAAGGGCCGTAGTATTTGAACGGATCTGATATCAAATCGCATTGAGCACTACACGAGAATGCCTACATTTTTTTATAGCCTCGACGAATTAGCTAGAGAATGCAACTTTAAATAAATGTTAATACATAAATACGTATTTTTTTACGTTGGGTGTTCAATTGCTTATGTGCTCTTATGAACCAATTGCCACTTACTAGCGTCCAGGATGTTTATAGGAACAGAGACTTAAAAACTATTGCAACACAATCAGTTTAAATTATTGGAATTGATTTATTTATCTATAATATAAATACAATGTTTGTGTTCTTCCACGTATTTGGATAGGAAATAGGAGAAAATTAGTAGAAACACAAACAATCTTAAATAATCTTATGAAATATATCTAGCTTTATGTTTTGTTGGTCAATAACTTGATGTAAATAAATTTTACCCTTTAATTCTTGTAGAAATTGACACAATTATCTGAAAACCCACATTCGAGATATCGATAACAGTGCGAGTAATATATCATCATTTATCGTTTAAATACAGCGCTATAAACATGACTATTATCATGTGTCATTTTATGTCCATAGTAACAGAGTTAGTAAGTTTGTTTCACCTGAACATATTGTACTATTTTTAAACATTGTTATAAAAGTAGAAAAAATTGTTCTTTTATCCAAAGTCAAAAGTATGTAGATCAGAGTTAAGGAGCACCATCTCATTTAAGGATTCAGCAGAAAAAGTGCCCGTAAATATACAGTAAATTAAAGTTCGAATTATTAAGTAAATAAAATACTCCAATTTCTAAGCAGAAGTTTTTTATTCTGTATACATATCCAACTTTTCTCATTCTTTAATTTTTAGCGCTTCATTTAAAAAATACCCTTACACTGCAGTGGCGTCTTCTTAATCCGAGGCTTGTTCAATTAAAACCCATCTTTGGTCCAAAAAAAATTATTAGCAAATATATTTACAAATAATTACCACTACAATTAAGGCACATATCCCATTGTTTTACCAACCGATGTATACCCTGTTTAAAGAATTCTTGTGGCTGCTGCTTGAAGAATTCTTTCACGGCATTTTTTACTTCTTCGTCCGACTGAAAACGATTACCTTTTAACGCTTTTTTCAGTGGACCAAATATGTGAAAATCGCATGGCGATAAATCGGGACTATAGGGTGGATGCTCTAATACCCTCCATTTCTTTCGTTGTAGATTTTCTTTTACTACTTCGGCAACATGAGGCCGAGCATTGTCGTGCAGCAGAATGACACCGCGTGAGAGCTTTCCTGGCCGTTTTCGTCTTATTGCTTGGTGGAGCTTGTTCAAAGTTTCATTATACAGGTTTGCGTTGATATGCACTCTAGGTTCTGTAAACTGTATGAGCAAGGGTCCTTCATGGTCAAAGAAAAATGTTAATGACCGCACGCTGATTATATTGGAAGGATTGTTAACAACAAACGCCATTTTAAAATCGCAATACTTAAAATAGCTCTGACATACAAATGCTAGGCACTGATCAGTGTGACGTTTACAAATACAACTAACATTATAAAATGTCACTTGAATGATTACAATTGTTTCCAAGGCTAACCTGACCAAAGATGGGTTTCAATTGAACAAGCCTCGTATAATGAGTTTGGACTGATTATTTTTATATACCCACAGATGGCGCTCCTTACTTCTACCCTCTATAGTCAAACCATGTTAATTTACTATTAAGGATTACCAAATTGACAAGTTATTGCCAATTAACAATCAGTGACGTTGGATATAAAATGGTTAATTTTAAACATACAGGTAGGTAAGACATGCGTCTGCCTGTAGAGAAACGTCCAACAGTTACAAAAAGAGACAAAAGATAGCAGTACCCTATTTTTATAATACTAGCTGTACCTGTTATATTGTTAGTAAACAAACAGCAGAAAAGCGCCTTACAGGAAGACAGCCAGGAAAATACAGGGAAAGCTAGCAGTGAACTTCACATAAGATGCTGTAAGAACACATTTAAAATAAACAGTTCATCAAATTTAAAATCAAGAATAACAGATAAGCAAAATTATTACTAGTAATAAACCAGCAGGAAAGCGATTTACAGGAAGACAACAAAATGGCCACACAGAAGATGCAGTAACAGCACATTCAAAATTAACATATTATCAAATCTAAAATGATGAAAAACAGATAAGCGAAATTAAATAAAAACTTAAAAAATAAAGAACAACAAATAGATAAATTTTTATAAGAAATTTTATTTTTAATGCTATCAAAATCGCTGAAAATCGAATTAACTCAAAAATTCTTTAAATGATAAAATCACTTTATTTTTTATATAACTGCGAAACTAAAACTGTTGTAATTAAGTTTTAATTCAGATTTTATTACTGGAGTAAATCCAGCTGATTAAAAGATTATTCTGTTATTTTCCTAGCTTAACGAAAATACTATTAGCTACCATTCATCAAAAGTCTAAGGATATATCAACAGTAAGTGGTTCCCAGATAACAAATACCCTGATTATTTCCATTTCCCTTTATTTTCTCAAGGATTCTTTGTTTCTCTGCGTTTCGGAAAAGGATTTGAAATTATATCTAATCCATCACTAGCGGAACGGTGTAAGTTCGTATGATTGATGAAATACGATAATCTGGAGAGGCGTTTTCTCGTAACAGGAAATTGGCGACAGACGAGTTTTTCAACTTTTTTTTTTCAATAAATATCTTCAACATGTTTGTGACAGAAATATTACAATTCATGTATATTTTTAAAATGAATTTCCTTGTTTCTAATTTAGCACATATATACAAGATTGAACAAAGGAGTTAGTAAAAAAAAGTTAATTATTGTAGTAAAAAATAATATTACATATTGCTGTTATAAAAACTTAAGAATAAAACTTTTAACTCTAGTTATTTTACTTTTATCAAGAAAACTTAGATTTCAGAAATGCTATGCGTTTGTTATCAGAATCGGTTATTTCATACCCACAGTAGAATTAACAGTACAGAAAAAACCATGCCATGACACCAAAAAGCCACGGTATGTTGTAACCACCGCTATTTGTAAACTTACCGTTAATATACTGACGCACAATCGATGTTCGTACAGATCGGTGGTCAATTGATGCTTCGATTTTTCATCATCATCACTGTCGTTCAATCCTAGTGGATTATGGCAATGCCGAGGCATATCGTAATCCGATTTTCCAGGTCGGTTATTCCTGTTTACTCTATCTCTTTATAGGTCTGCATGTGTTTTTGCGGCGTTGATTATCTTTTTCTAATCTTTTCTGTTTCTGCATTTCATCTTTCAGACTTTTATTTTTATTACTTTTATGTCTTCCTTTATCTGGTTTAGCCATCTTAACCTGGGTCTTCCTCTTCTTCTTGGTACTAGTGGTGTCCAGTTCGTGATTATTTTTATCATTTCTGTAGGTGTTTTTCTCATTATGTGGCCTGCCCATTCTAGTCGCCTTGCTTTTATGTATCTTGCTATGTTCTCTCCTCCCATTTCTTGTTTAACTTCTTTGTTAGTTTTCTTATTTGCCTATAACTTGGTATTTTTGGTCCCAATATTGATCTCATTATTTTTCTTTCGACTATTCTTAGATCTTCTTCATATTTTTTTGTTAGCGTCGTGGTTTCCATTGCATAGGTGATAACTGGTCTAATAAATGCTTTGTAAATTTTGATTTTTGTTTTTCTGCTGACGTTTTTGGATCTAAGTAGTTGTTTATTAGTTCCAAAACTTTGCATACCCTTCTGGATCCTCTTATGTATTTTCTCTTTGCTGCTTTTTCCTATTGTTACTTCTAGATAGTTGAATATGGTTATTTCTTCAAATTTATATTTTCCCGTTATTATTAGTCTCCTTCCAGCATCTCCGTTCACTTTCATATATTTGGTTTTTCTTTCATTAATTACTAATCCCACCTGTTTTGCTTCTATATCAAAATTTTTTATAACCTTTATTAAATCATCCCTTTTCTCTAATACAACTGTTAAATCATCCGCTTCAATTTTTACCCCAGCTTATTATCAAGCTGCAACAACAACTGGCCTTGAAGTATTACTTTTTAGGTGTACCGGTAGCATGTCTTTCACGCTTTTTTATTTTTTTTTTTACTCTAACTATAATCGTCAACTAAAAACTACGCAATCTTACAGCACCCTACCTATAAGTGGAATCTACGGGGAAAATGTTGCAGTAGATAAAACTGTATTTTTTCTGAAATCGCTTGGAAATGTCTAGTTTCTCGGATCAAATTCGAGCCACAAAATACACTATTCTTGTATTTTAGTCCGTTGCTGAGCAACTAACTTTTCCGTACTGTACGGGAATATTTTTTCCGTACCTGTGTACGGGAATATTTTTCCGTACCTGTGTAATTGATATTTTGCGCCTTGATTTTTTTTGGCAATAAAATTAAAACCACATTAGTAGCGGTGCTTAGTAACTCTGGAGGCGTTTTGCACCTCTGGACATCATCGTCACCGTCCATTTTAAATATAATTTAAACAATTTTAAGCAATATGTAACTAACCAAACTGACAGTTTGGTGACACTAATCAACAATGATAAGCAAACAATGTCAACGAAACGGTTTCATAGAAAATATGATATCTAAAACAGTTATGCATTTATAAAACTTTATTAATTTACGATTATAATTAATGCGATTTCAGAAAAAATAGTATGTGTATCTCGTAGTAAAAGCACATTCCCGGAACCTCAATGTTTGTTGGCCTCAGCTAAACGTCTCGGCCAACAATTTACAGTGTCGTCCGGGAATGTATCGCTTTTCCTACTAGATACACAATATACTATTGTCATGCTTTTTGACAAGCAAATCTATTTAAAAATCAAAATATCCAATCAACCTTTTGTTACATTTATTTATCTTGAACCCTAAGTGAATGTATATAAATATTGACAGGTTAGTTTATTTTTAATATTCCACAGACAATAAAATAACTGTATCTTATATTGTTGTATTCGAAAAAAAATCTGTTTATTTGTTTTTTTAGTTATAGATTTACAAAATTGTGTACTCTTTACCAAAAATCTATAACCAATTACACAAATAAATCTAAAAAGAAACATTGTAAACATATTTCGCTGGGATATACTAGATAAAAAAAGAAAATGAATCTCTGAACTGTGAGCAGTTCTTTGCTTCGTGTGAATAAGAAATAAATACGCATACAAACCATTCTGACATCAAATAAATAAGTTAAAGATTGCGAATATCCCTTTACACTTGGGAAAAATATAATATAAAACAAACAAAGAAATAAACATGTTTATCAGATAAAATTACCAGGCTTTCTTTTATTTTATCAGCAGCGTGAAATAAAAATATTATATTAGATGATTTTTATAGAGAAAAAAGCGATTAAATACAGATAAAAAATTGATGGCACTCGTGGATAATATATAACATTTCAACTGCGCTTCCTTAGCTGGCATCAAAGTACAAAATATAGTAAGAATTTCTCGTTTAAATATATAAGATATTAACTGCGCCACCTTCCGGTGGCGACATAATAATTAAGTGACAATTGCATGTTTAAATATATGTAATATTTAGGTACTGCGCTACCTTACTGTTGTGTCATAGAACTTAAGTAAGTAGTAATTGATGGTTAAAATATTTGAGATATTAATTGCGCTACCTCACGAAGGCGTTATATTACTTTTTTTCCGCTAGTTTTCTGTTTTTTGTACTTATTTCCATTTTATTTTAAAATCTCGTTTATCCATTTTTTATAAATTTGAATTCAACACAATATATTGTTTTTTTACACAAGCTAAATAATGAATAATCCAGAAATCAAAACACAGTGCCATCTACCGGGCATCTTTTCAACATAGATGTCAAAGGTTTATAGATTTACACCACTTAATTTAAACTGTTATCTATTAGGAATTTTGTCATTTTGCCGTCGAATACACAAATAAGTAAAAAAAAATATAAAAAATACAATTTATGGTGGACCAAAAATTAAATTTTCAAATCCATTTGGAAACACACAAAAAATTTCATGAAATTCGGTTTAGTCTTCAGAAGGACATACACACATACAGAAGTTGTAATTTGTTTTTAATTTTAAGTGTTTTATTTATTACTTACTGTACATATACAACATAACCTAAGAAGAACAATAGGTTATAAGGAAATTGTCATTCCTATTGTCTTTATTGCTTAAAAAAGAGAATTTTTCTTCCGTTGAATGACCTATTTTGGCCATTTTATTTTTACGTGTTTAAAAGCAACAAATTTTATTTTATTTAATTCCAAATGAAAAGTGTAATTAATATATAAACTTGATGGTTAAACACTATAATCTAATTAAAATTTAATCTAAAAATGCTTTAAAATAATTTAATGGAGAATTATATTCTACACAGTAAAACTTCTGGTTTATATCCTTCCTAATGCAGTCTTGTTAAAGTTCTTAGATAATAACTTCTTCTTTTGCGTTTCATGTGACATCTAAATTTTGTTTTTACATAAATTTAGTAGATATATTTTGATGTTGAGACTGAAAACGACTTTCCACCTAATGGATTTATATTTCCTTTTGCGTTTTTTATTTAACTTGAGTGCTAAATAAAAAAATATACAGGACTATAAAAAGACAAAATGTAAATACTGAATGAAAAAACTGAAAAACATTTCTGTGTTTTTTCTCGCCTAGCTTTGTGCATACGAATTCTTTACATCCTACACCATAGAAAATAACGTATGCCCTAAAAGGTATAAAACAAAATAATTATTAAATTTGTAACCTCTTTTTTCCTCATGATGTTAAATGCTCGATTTGAGAGGTTAACTTATGCGAACGGCACTCAGGGGGTAGGAGGAGAGCGAGCGTGGATTCGATCGAGCTAGATGATTAATTTCAAAAAGATAAAAAGGAATATACTTAATAGAATAATAAAAGATAAAAGAAGTTAAAGGTTCAAAAAGAGAGTAAATGAAAAAAACGAAAGAGAAAGGAAAATGGGCGCCACTTATGTTTTTTATCCTGAGGATGGGGAAATATAAGAAACCCAGATAAAATAAAAAATATACGAGATATAAGATAAGATAAGGTAAAATAAGATAACCCGGCAGATGTTCTTGCTAAAATTTAAATTACACACTTTTATTTAAGATACTAAAAAGAGAAATTTATACTTACACTTTCCTTTTACTTATCCTTATGGTTATAAATCAAATCGGTAAGATAAAGATATATTTAAAAAACAAAATCTATTACTTTGATAAAATATAGATTAGAGAAACTGAAAGTATTGATCAGAGTAACAGGCTCTAGCTAGGAAAAGAAAAATCTATAGTTAACAATAACAGTATTTATTATCAGCTGTAATGATAAAAGAGACACAACAACAATAAAATAAAAAAATATGAGATATAGATCGCCCAACGAAAGTTTGGGACAGCCACGTGGCTTCTCGTTCAATGCGCAGTGGTTTTTTTACGAGCGTTACGATAACAACGACCGTTCTGAAAGCTTGTCAGTGTGGTAGCTAGAATGGTTTTGTAAACTGTATTTAGCTACGAATATGCTGAGAGAGTTTCCGAGTTGTTTTTTAAATGTATGTATTTTTTTAGTTTAAAGTAGGCAGTAACAAATTTATATAAAATAAATTCTTCTTAATTATGTTGGCATCATACATTAAAAATTAATTTAAGATGTATAATATATTTTTATTTCCGTCCGCCACTGATAGAAAGACTCCGCCTACCTGCGCCGACTAACACGTGGCTGTCACAAACTTTCGTTGGGAGATCTATACATCTCGGTACGGTATAGTAGACACATTTTACTGCACTTGTCATTTTTGTATACCTACTCAGATAAGCGAAAAGTGAGAGGTAAAATTTAGATGAAAAAGTTATAAAAAAAAATATCACCTTTTGCTTTGATATTAACTCGAGTTAAGAGTACTCATATTTAAAAGTATAAATCTTAATTAAATCAGTACGAGAGATAAATTAAAAAAATTAAAGAATAAACAATTTACAGATAGGAGATACAAAAAATATAAGTTATAAAAAAATTACAGGTAAGCAATACACAAAAAAATCACATCCCGGTTATTTTCATTACGACACTGTGTACTGCACTTATACCTAGATGTTACAGGTAAATACAATTAGGATAAAATGTCCCATAGAAATAAATGGTACTCTGAGACTCGATACAGTTATAAAAAAATTGTTAAAAACTTACGTTATCTTCTAAATGTTTCTGAGATACTTTGTTAGCATATGGCTTTATTCTCTCGGTAATTGGTCTTAACGGTAAGATATAATCTAGACCCATTCTGGTCTAGATTTGTAGATATTTAGAGAAAAACCATAAACTCATTCTTCGTGCTGGGGTTCGAAGAAAAGACGGTAACAATGGCTGACTTCTGCCGCCATTACTCTACGATATACGAAGGAAACTTAAAGATAGCACTGTCTGGAAATCTTTAGGTAAATCTTCCGGTACGATAAACGATAGTCGATACAAGAAACATTTAACTGCTGGTAATTTTTAAGATAAAATAAGAAAATTGCCGGGAACTTGATACTAGGTTCTCGCGGATGATTTTATTCGCGCAAGAGTTAAACCCAGAATGAATAAAAATCGTTGGTACTAAAGAGACGCTCTCCTTTTCGCCTAAACACCTGATCTTAAACTCGGAACCTCATTGGTCAGTTAGGAAAATCGATAAACTGCTTACAGACAACGGTTAGAATTGCAGCGTTCTAGAAACAGATCGAATAAAATTTAGGACAGAGTCGGCCTAAGTGAAAGGAACTGTTAAAAAAAGAAATGTTATTATTCGGTTTTTTTAAACAAGCTACAAATTTTTTAAATCCAAAATTATCTGTTCTTCCAGACGCTGGATACAAAAGTCCAATTAAGTCTTTGTGCGTACGCTAGAATGTTTCAGGCTGAATTAATGGCCAAACGACAGTGTGCAACGGAGATCATAAGTTAGGGTAAAACGGGTAATATCGTAGTCATATAGTTGGACAGCCAAGAAGCTGTAAAGGCTATAGTCTCGGCACAAATAGGCTTACAGCTGGTGTGGGACTGCGGTAGGGCCCTGGCACATGCCACAATTTGGAATTCTCTGACACTGGCATGAGTACCAGGACACTCCAAGTTACGTGAAGAGTCCACTGTCAAGGCTATTAAGTTTTATTAAGAGTGCAGGGCTAGACAAGACGCTCTAATCATATCCTAGAGATGATGGGTATTTATAATAGTTTGCAGTGTTACAGGCTTACTGCCAACCCAATAAATATCTATCTACCTATTTATCTATCTACCTGAGGCTGTCCTCAGTTAACTTTTATGAGGTCCTGGGCGAAATTCAGACCAATTTTTCTCAGTTTTTCATAAATTTGCCGTCTTAATTGTTCTTTATCTTAAGCCTTTCAGTCTTTATGACATACCTCATGAAAGTAGAAATCAAAAATCCTCTGTTGGGCAAGACTGCAGCAACTTTTAAGGATTATCTTTTTTGGGAACAAAATATATTTTTAATTAAAGTCAGACTATTCAAAGCTTTACCTCTCACTTTTCTTACAAAAAATTATGATACACTTCTGCTAGAAACGTGTTCTAAACAAGGATTGTATCTGCAATCCGCTTCAGTACGCTTAGTATTTGAAGGAGTTGCGCTTAAAGCATGTACGAGTTTTTCGATACTTAAGACCATTCCACCTCAATTCCAACTGACAGTAAACA
The DNA here is from genome assembly GCA_964028335.1 of Altica lythri. NCBI lineage: Eukaryota > Metazoa > Arthropoda > Insecta > Coleoptera > Chrysomelidae > Altica > Altica lythri. The sequence continues at coordinate 76,822,914 of OZ034802.1, forward strand.
AAGTAAAAAAATATTAGTTTCTAGAAGCATTTTATGTTATTTTGCTTTTGTTTTTTAATTAAAGACTTTGAATTTATGCTTAAACTTTAAGGACATATAGTTTTATTTTTTCTTCTGTTATTAGTCATCTCATGTTATTCAAAAGTTTTTTGAAAAAACTTAAAAGTACTTGAAGCTGGAAGTTTTAACGTTAATTTATTAAAGTTTTAATCTATACAAGAAGTCTTTAGAAAAATCGTAGATTTTTCTTTTATGCCATTGAAAATTTTTCAATCAAAAGACTTAATTAGTAAATTATTTTTCATTAAAGTTTCAATACAGAAATGCAGTTTATAATTAAACTAAGAGAAATAAAATTCGATTTCAGTTTGACATAACGTTCATTGAATAAAAAAATACAATTCACTAATTCTGATTTGTCGACAACCAGATTTTATTTCAATTAGTCATTAATCGGAAGCGTCAAGTATCAGCTTTTGGTTTAAATTTATAGCCTGTGTAATTTTATATCTTTGAGTTTAAAGAAGAAATTTGATTTGATTGCTGTGTCCTGTGTCACTCGGAACTTTTAAGAGCTAAATTTAAAATTAAAAATATAAACTGACAAAAACCATTTAAAAGTAAACAACTGAGACACAAACGTAGTGCATAATCCTGTTTTCAATGAATTATAAAGTTAATGCTTTTTTAGAAAAATAAATAAATTAACAGTTGATTTTCTATACGTGTAGTAAATCACCTTGTAATTATAAGTATTTACCTTTATTTAATATTGACTGTCCTCATTTTTAATGAGACAGCAGTTTTGTTAAATACATTATTAATCAGTATCAGTAATCAGTATTATATGGGAATTCAATTGGATAACTTGTGTTTTATTTAATACCTTTACATGGCGATCCTGCCAGGATCAAAAATAAATAATAAGTACCTAATAAAAATGGGCAACACCAACAATAAAGAAGAACAAATCACTGTAGAAGCTGCTGGACTAGGACAGAATAATGCTCAGCAGGAATCATCTCAAAAACTCACCCGTACAGACTGGATCCTTATCGCATTATTAGCATTTGGAGCAATCGTTGGTTTGTATTTAGCGTACAAGAAGCTTAAGAAGAATTTAAAGAAGTCTATAAGAAACGAGATTGAATTTCACAACCTCCGAAAATCAACGCTCAGCGTTAACAATACAGAATAATAGAAGGAAGTGAAGTAGAAAAAAAAATAGAATAAACAAAACAATTCAAGCTGTGGAAAAGATTTATCAGTGACTCCAAAAACTTTGAAAACTGATACTACCAGTCTTTTTGTTTTTTTTCTTCGTATATCATAACTTAACAGTATATGAAAATATATTAAGTGAAAATTGGTGTGCTGTGTTCGTGTGGACTCATGTGGTGCGGTGATTACGATTAGGATAAGTTTTTCATGCCAGGAGAATCCAACCTAACCAGATTTAACAACCTTCTGGAAGAACTAGTGAAATGGCACCAAAATTTAAAAAAGGAAAGTCTCCAAAGAAGATTTAATGAAGAAGCCCTACAAAGAAGGTTAGATAAGTTAAAATTTTTTAAATTAGATTATAAGTATATTATTGAAAATTTTGAAAACAAGAATGTAAGTCCCGATGTATTGTCTACAGGTCTAAGTTTGCGTGAATCAATAAATAAACAATTAAATAAAATTAAACAGCTTTTATCTGTGAGGTCAGAAAATTCAGTTACTAATACAATTCATAATATATCGCCACAAACAATGGACACCGCGAAATTTTTCGATTTTGCTAGCAAAATTTTAACAACTTTTGATGGTAATCCAGATCATTTTTTATCGTTCAAAGATGCATTAAATCTTATTAAAGTGAATTCTAAAGGAAATAAAGAAAACGCCGTTGCTTATGTTAAAACTAAACTCATTGGTAAAGCCAGAGACCTGATAAGCGACGAAGATAATCTAGATGATATAATAAAAAAACCTAAAGCTGGCATTAAATTAGAGACCTTCACATCAATTTCATCCAAACTGTCATCCTTGCAACAGCAGCAGAAAACAGCAGATGTATATTCAAAAGAGGTAAAAGTTTTAGCAACAGCTTTAAAAAGATCCTATATATCAGAAGGAGTATCATCTGAGATAGCTACAAAATTAACGACTGATTCTGTTGTAAAATCAATGGTAAAAAATGTTAAAAGTGATAGAGTTAAAATTATTTTAGAAGCAGGACAATTTCTAACACCAGACGAAGCGATTTCCAAATTTATTTGTGCTAGTGAAAATGAAGCAGTAGGCTCCCCATCAGTTTTTTATGCTCATAGGTACAACAGAAGAGATTTTAAAAATACAAGAGCCCGCGGCCGAGGGCAATATAATAACCAAAGGTGGCAAAATTTAAGACGCGGATCGTACGATAATTTTCGGGACAGAGGTACTACAGGTAGAGGAAATCCACGTGGTAGCATGCATTACGCAAGGCCGATGAGTGCACAACATATCTCATCGGAGAATACCAGATATGATTATCAGCCCACGGAAAACGATTACAATCCCTCAGATGGTCCAACGAGGGATTGAGAGTATATAATATGGACCTTGCTCTATCAAATTTTGTAATGATGAGAACAGAAATAACTGGGAATAAATCAATATCCTTTCTAATAGACACCGATGCAGACATCTCACTTATAAAACATTCAAAAGTGGATGCTTCACAAATAGTAAATCGGAATACAACCAGTTATATTCGCGGAATTACTAACCAAACCGTGAAAACTTTAGCAGTTATACAAACAAATATTGTTTATGGCGTCAAATTTAAAAATACATTTCACATAGTTCCCGACAACTTTCCTGTGCCAGCTGATGGTATATTAGGGCGAGACTTCCTGACTTTTTACAACTGCAATCTTGACTATAAAAATTGGGAAATAACAATTAAAACAGGTAATAAGAACTACTTTTGTCCAATTTATAATAGTCCCGAAGCTGGTACTTGGGCCATACCCGCTAGATGTGAAGTTATTCGTAGGATTCAAAATTTTAAGGGCAATGATAAATGTATAAAAAATGATGAAATAGCACCAGGAATTTTTATTGCCAGTACAATAATTTCAGAACATTCACCTTTTGTCTGACTAATTAATACAACATCTGATAGTGCAATCATAAAATATGCCGATATTACATTCCATGACCTAGACAATTATTACATATACTAGGTTGACACAAATAATAAATGTCGATACAATAAGCTATAAAAGGAACTTGATCAAAATATGCCGGATTATGTTAAGAAGGATATCCTGACAATATGTAATGAATATAACGATATATTTTTACTCCAAGATGATAAAATTACCGTAAATAATTTTTATAAACAGAAATTACGACTTCTGGATAACCAGCCTGTTTACATAAAAAACTCAAACTCAAACTCCTCAAAGCCAGAAAGCAGAAGTACATGATCAGGTAAATAAAATGCTAAGAAATCAAATTATCGAACCGTCTATGTCCGACTATAATAGCCCAATTATACTCGTACCGAAAAAATCAAATGATTCGAACAGAAAATGGCGACTCGTCGTCGACTACAGACAACTGAATAAGAAACTGGTTGGAGATAAGTATCCTCTTCCCCGTTTGGATGATATTCTTGATTCTATGGGGCGGGCTAAATGGTTTTCAATTCTGGACCTTAGTTCCGGATTTCACCAAATTGAACTGGACAAAGAATCGCGTGACATCACCAGCTTCAGCACCGACAATGGTTCCTATAGATTTACACGCCTTCCATTTGGTCTTAAGGTGAGTCCAAATAGCTTTCAACGAATGATGTCCATGGCTTTTGCAGGAGTAACTCCCGAGAGAGCATTCCTCTATATGGATGACCTAATTGTCATAGGATGCTCTAAAAACCATCATCTAGAAAATTTACAAAAAGTGTTTGAAACATGTAGAAAGTTTAATTTAAAATTAAATCCAGAAAAATGCAAATTCTTTCGAAACGAAGTCACATTTCTAGGACACAAGGTAACTGACCGCGGAATACTACCAGACAGTAGCAAATACCAAATAATTAACCAATATCCGGTGCCAAAAAACGCTGACGAAGTGAGACGTTTTGTAGCGTTTTGCAATTACTACATACGGTTTATACCAAACTTTGCTAACATCACAAATTCACTTAATAAGCTAATTAGAAAAAATGTTAAATTTATATGGTCAGCAGAATGCCAAAGTTTTTTCGAAAAACTTAAAAATAGTCTAATTCACCCTAACCTATTGCAATATCCAGATTTTAACAAGCCGTTTGTCTTGACCACTGATGCATCTAAAGAAGCTTGCGGTGCTGTTGTTTCTCAAAAGCACGCAGATAAAGAACTTCCTATAGCTTACGCATCCAAAGCTTTTACCAAAGGAGAAACTAATAAATCAACCATTGAGAGAGAACTCACAGCGATTCACTGGGAAATAAACTATTTTAAACCTTATTTGTATGGGAATAAATTCGTTGTTAAAAGCGATCATAAGGCACTTATTTATCTATTCTCTCTAAAAGATCCTTCCTCCAAATTAACAAGAATGCGACTTGACTTGAAGAATTTGATTTCATAATTGAGTATATTAAAGGAAAAGAGAACACAGCTGCTGATGCTTTATCTCGAATTAATTCTAATGATTTAAAAAACATTTATAATTCGCAAGTCCTTGCTGTTACACGTTCGATGACAAAATCAACAAAGAATAATTCGACTACACATACAGATGTAAAACAATGTCCAATTTCAACTAATATAACTCCACCAAAAGTATATGAGACCATAGAGAAAAACATAACTTTAATTAAAATGCCTTATGTTAAATTTCAATTAGTCCCCAGCTATCTCCGGATAAGCATGGGCAGAGGAAAATCTATTTATCTCACGGAATATATCCAATTCATTAATGACAGTTTTTCCCTAGACGAATTGCTGTCTACGCTTCAAGAAATGGCTGATGCACTTAGATTTAAGACACTTAAATTATGTAAAACGGAAAATATTTTTAAATGGTACAGTATCAACGATCTAAAACAGAGAGGTGAAAAAATTTTAAAAAATCTGCAGCTGGTTCTTTTCGAAGAACCAAAAAGTATTATTGATGCAGAAGAAAAAAAGAAAATTATTAGAGATAATCATGATAACCCAGCATTTGGAGGACATGTAGGTCAAAAACGACTTTTGAAGAAACTGAAATCATTTTATAGATGGAAGAATATGTCACGGGATGTAGCCAGATTTATTAAAACCTGTACAAAGTGTCAAACAATTAAAGCTTCTATAAAGCACAAAGAAGAGATGGTAATTACACCAACGCCTCAAAAACCTTTTGACATTACATGTATAGATACTATTGGCCCATTTACCAAAAGCGACATGAACAATATTTACGCCGTTACAATTCAGTGTGAATTAACTAAATACGTCGTTATTATACCCGTGCCAAATAAAGAAGTAAGAATGATCGCAAAAGCTATTGTCGAAAAATTCATCTTAATATATGGTCCGATGAAAGAGATACGTACAGATATGGGCACGGAATATCGCAATGAAGTACTACAAAAATTTTCCAAAACACTAAAAATAAATCATAAATTTTCCACGGCGTATCATAGTCAAACAATTGGAGGCTGTGAACGGAACCATCGTGTGTTAAACGAGTATCTTCGTAGTTTCATAAACGATGCTCACTCAGACTGGGATACTTGGGTACAATACTATACTTTCTGCTATAATACTACCCCTAGCACTTATCATGATTTTACACCGTTTGAACTAATTTTTGGTCGAAAAGTGGAGTTACCGTCGAATGTTTCATCTAAAATTGATCCATTATACAACGTAGAGGCATACGATAAAGAATTAAAATACTGGCTGCAAATAACCCAGCAAAGGGCTAGGGAAATTATAGAAAAACAAAAAAATGGAAAGAAAAATGACTTACGACGTACATGCTAAGAAAACAACTTTTTCGGCAGGTGATCAGGTTATTAATACTAATGAAAACAGAACTAAGCTGGATCCCTGGTACAAGGGACCTTACAAAATAAAAAGGTGCGCGAGTCCTAATTGTGAAATTGTGTTAGAGAACGGAAAAACCATAAATGTCCATAAAAATAGATTAAAGCTGTACAATTTCGATTAAAGAAAAAGCATTTAAAGTATTCTGATATTTAAGTAAGGTTATTGTAAAGTAAAAAAAAAAGGGGAAGTAGACAGAAGAACACTTTGTTAACCTAACTGTATTAGTGAAATTGGTGATATTAAAACTAAGTGAAATAATAACTATGAAGTAAAAAAAAAGTGTGCGAATATAAGAACATTACGTTAACTGTGCTAATAAAAACTTTAAATGGACAATCGCGATATAACCGTTACAACAATAATATCAGCAAATATGTATTAATTATAGAATCTTTTTTCTCTGCTTTTTGAAGCTTAGGTACATTAACAATTAAGAATCAATGACCTCGAACTTAAACAAAATATATATATTTGTAAAAAAAAATATAAAACTAAATGCAGTAGAATTTTATAACAAATAAAATATTCTTTTACCTATCAATATTCAGATGCAAAATCAGCACTTTGCACCGAAATCGAGGTATTGTATTGCGAAGGTGTCATATGTAACAACATAACAATATTTGTAGAATATAGAGTTGCGTTTTACGTGATGTATACTATTTAATATTTTTTTTAACCGCTTTTAGAATCTAGATGTAATTAAATAATGTATCCAAATTAAACTGGTTTATCGTTTTTTTTTTGTATTAAATTTATTACTTTCATAACAGAGTTGAACTTTACTTAAAGAAACCATATATTCAATTTTACTTTATTTCATATCGGTTCCCGAGTAAAGTTCATCTTAGTATAGGGGGAGGGTGTAGTGAATCACCTTGTAATTATAAGTATTTACCTTTATTTAATATTGACTGTCCTCATTTTTAATGAGACAGCATTTTTGTTAAATACATTATTAATCAGTATTATATGGGAATTCAATTGGATAACTTGTGTTTTATTTAATACCTTTACATACGCCATCTAGGTATAGTGGTGGCCTCAATTTAATTCTAATGAAACGCAGTCGTTTTTAAGAAGGATAATATACGAACTATCTAATGGTTATATCATTGTACTAATTGTACTCGCAACGTCGTTCGCGTGGCGTGTGATTGTTGTATAAAAATTTCTTACCCCACCCCATTTAAGGAATGGGAAAGAAATTTTTATACACCAGATGGTAAGTTGAAAGAAGGCAAATACATCTGTGAAACCGCATTCAAATCGGATCAGTAGTTTTCATGTGATGCGCGCACAAACCTACAGACAGACAGACAATAGTATATTGTAATACAAGTGTTACAGTGAGTTTCACAAAGAACGAGTACTACAAACCGTCATTGTAATTTGAGTTTTACATACTATTTTTTATAATGAACTTTTAAAAGTATAAAAAAATAAATAAAATGAGAGTTTTTCGAAATATTTATTTATGTTGGCGATCTTGACACTTTTGACACTTGACAGTTTTGATGATTTTAAATTTGAATGTTTGTCAAATTTGAATAAAATATTCTGAATTTTGCAATATCGCTGATAATGTAGTTAATACAACATAATTCTTGATTTACTTCCTTTCATCTTTCGTTGATAATCAGTGCAGTGCAACCAATTGTGTAAAACAAAAAGTTACCAAAAACAATGTTACAATGAATCTATTTCGATACTGTTTTTAGTGTCGAAATAGTAACTTTGTGAACGTGAATTATAAAAAAAAATCTAACCACATTTTTGGGTTTATTTCGATGTACCCGCGACGTAATTCGAGTGTCGTGTTGATTTTTGTATAAAAATTTCTTGCCTCACCATGTTAAAGGGGTGGGGGTGGGGGATTGAAAGTTTTATACACCAGATGTTAAGTTGAAAGTTGAAAACCGCATTCGAATAGGATAAATAGTTTTCATGTTATGCGCGCACAAACATATACATTCCTACAGTTTTATTATATGTATAGATAAAGACTGCGTTAGTCTTTATACAATGGTTATATCGTAAAATTTGTTTGTCTCAGTTGTTGCCTAATGTATATAAATCGAAACGTTAGTTGTATATTGAAAATATTTAAAAATGTTGAGTTATCATGGAATGTGAGACCGTATTCGATATAAATTGGTTACCGCCAGGATATACCCAGATACTAACAGCCTCCGTTTTTGTTTTGTCTAATAGACAAAATTAAACGAGAACATGAATATACTTCCAAAAAAATTGGTTAGAATAGCGCAGTAAAGGTCGTGTTAATCTTTTAGTTTTTCTTTGGCTTGGAGTGTTTTTCCAGTAGTCTGCACTGAGTTCCTTCCCCCAATGACGAATTTTATCCCTAAAGAAGAAGTTTGAGATGCCTCAGAGAGGTTCAGGTTCGATAAAATGGGTACTCGCTTCTTTTTTGCGAGACTATCAGTAATTTTGTTTTCTTGGTACTCACAGCAATGATAGATTTTTGTGTATTGTTAGTATTTTAAGTCTGTTCTGAGCTCGAACCCGGTAGATTATAGAGACTTTAAATTAGCAAAGGAATATTTTAGATAAATTAAGGTGTTTTTAAATACAATTTTTAGCATAGAAAATCTATTGCTACATGCTAAATTTAAAAGATTTAAGGAGTGTTTCCCAGGGCTATTAAGAGCCTAATATCAGGACCTGTAACCACTATACCTACTCCTTGTGGTGTTGTATTAGACACAGCAGTATCATAAGTGAGGGCTCCTTTTGTTAGTTGAGCTTTTTTGTTTTGTGTTATTGTGTTAACTTACATTTATCAATACTAACATTTAGTGTGAGTTGGAAATGGATTGGCATACTTCGATCGGGCCACAAAGGCTTAGTCCTAACCTATAGGCACTTTCCAAAGCAAATCGCTTTACACATAATGTTTGTTTAAACTTTTACATCCAAATTTTACAGCCAATTTTATGTGTTATACCTAGAAATTTACAGAATTATACTAAAATTTGTTGTGCTATCTGGTTTTTAAAACCACTTTTATATAAACATATTCTTACTATCTATCTATTTTATATGTCGCGAATTATAAAAGTTCTTGTTTCATTTCTAGTTTATTATTCCCTGTCGACGTGAAAGAACTATTCACTATGAGATTTTATAACTAAAAAAGTTTTTGTTTTCTGTTATTACCTCTCGTTTTACTAGACTGCTCTTATAGTTTCCATTTACGGTTTAAAAGAGTCAGTTAACTAGATTACAATTTTGTATTGTACATGTTTATAATATAAGTAAAATGGATACCGATATTTTATTTTTTTTTAATTATTCGGCGTAAACAGAAATCTGAGCTACCAATTGTAAAATTTTTACAACAATATTTTACATATACTGAAAATCTTGTATTCAGAAATATACACAAAGCATTTTTACCTTTAAATATATATTTTAGGTGTACAGTCATGTAAATAATTTGAATTAAGGTAGGCAAATTATTTTCTCATTTGACTGTAACGAAGAATAATTCATTAAGCTACTTCACGTTCAACTCATCCTCAAATAGTGGTTTTAATTCCTGAATAATATTCCTTTCCTTTTAGAGTGTCGCTCAAATTTTGGGTTGTTTGTACATAGCTTATGTTATTGCTTTCATTTCCGTGCCTATTTACTGACTAACTAACCAAAACAGATGTAATTTATACATGACTGCAAATTTGTCAGTCAGGAACAGAGAAACTTTAAAACAATTTCGGGTTTGTGGTTTTGGAAGTTTATTTTATGGGTTAAAAAGTAATTCTTTATATGACGAGTTTTTATGTAAAATTTTTATCTCTTACACCACATTTACACGTTAAAATTTATAATGTTAGCTTAAAATACGTATTCAATGAAAGTGTAATTCGTAATCGGAGATCCTTAAACCCAAATCTTATTTTTAAATCCAAAATTTAAATTTCACGCCTAAAATTAACACAAACTAAGAGTTGGAATCTATAATTCTAAATAATTTTTTTTAATCAAAACTCTTGTAACTCGTTCTACTTAATTGGAGCACAAAATTTATGAGTACAATTAAAAATTGACAGTTTAAACCAAAGATTTTTACTTTGTAACCCTTAAATTACCCTAGGATAGCTCCTGAGGGTCGTGGCTTCCTTCTGAGTTTTATTTAATTCCCTCCAAACATAAATTAAAGGGCGCCAAGTACAGACACACAAATAAAATTTGAAAAATCAGTTTTAAAATGGTTTATTACTTTAATTAGGATTTAGTAAAAAAAAAATAATAAAATGAATTAATTATTTCTCTTATCATTGGGTTTTCGAAAACTTCTGACGGAGTTTCGATTACTTGTGGAACGGAACTACAATTGGATGGAATTCCTTCCAAGGGACAACCTGTCGGATTTTCGTAAGATGTGGAACGGAACTGCAAATGGATTGAATTCCCTTCAAGGGACTTCCTGTCGGATTTTCGTTAGTTGTGGAACAGAACTGCAAAATGGTGTCGGGTTCCAACTGACTGTCGACAGACTGCGTAATTTCTGGTATAATTTAACTGGTCCTTAATAGGGCCCTTCTTAAAGATGGCAATAACCTAGAATGAAGGGCGAAGATATTAAGAAATAAATCTGAATTTAATCAGATTCGCAGATAAAAATGAACGAATTTAAATCATAGACATATTCTCTCCTACCAAACTGGCAATCCTCTCTCGTATCGGCGCGATAACAATAGATAATATAAAAATATATAGTCCGGACACAAAAATCACTTTTAAAACCCAAAACTTTAAACTTTGAAAAAAAAAACATTTTGAACTTAAAATTTACATTTGAAACTTTTACTTCACCCTTTGAATTCACCATTCACAGTCTGAACACCAATACTGAATTAGTAATTAGAACTCGGAATTTTTAATTAAGCTCGTTACACTCAAAATTCACTTTATAATCACTAACCTTTTTAAAACCTCCTTTAAATTTTACACTGTGGATCCAAAATTTGCTCTTGGATTACATTATTTACATTTTGAATCTATTTTCCATAAATCGATTTTTCAATATCCATTTCGAATACAAAATGTATAAGAATTGTTATATACTTAAATGAATTTGAACCCATACTTCACAATTCGAACGAATCATTTACATATAGAACACAAACCTTATAATTAAGGACCGATTTATAACTAGAATACGAAACTTTTAATCAAATCTAGTCCAATACACAATACTTAGTTTAAGTTCCAACGTTATGATTGGAAATTCAAACTTTCAACCAAACATTCATATTTCGAACCGGAAATTCACAATTCCGATCCATACATCACTCTTTAAATCCACAATTTATAATTCAGCCACAAAATTTATTAGTAAAAAATTTAGGTCTGCATAATAAGAATTTAGAATTTTTAATAGGACCCAAAATATCAAATACAGAATTGGAAGTCTAATTTCATTATTTTAGCTTGTCATTCATAATCATAAAGATTTGAAATTAAGATTCTTAATTTAAGTTCGTTGTTTCAAAAATTAACCTTTTAATTTCAAAATTTACACTTTAACACTGAAATTTTCCAGAATATCCAAATTTATAATTTAAGCTAGAAATACTCAATCAGAAATGTTGTTGTTTAAAATATTTAATTGCAGCTTAAAATTCCCGATTTTAAATAGAGGTTCACAGTGTACTTTGCGTATTTAAAATTCGAGTTGGAAAAATAAATTTCGCGCTTCCACGAGGGTTATCTTTTTAGTTTTGCATAAAGCCATTAAAAATATAGACTTAAAGTACTTTATTGATTTTCAAAATATGTCCTACCAAGATCGATACACTTTTGCATTATTTCAAAGCAATTGGTAAAACAGTTATTCCAATCTTTAATTGAAACCTGGAAAATCGCTGTTTTAAAGGCATCGATGGCTTCTTCTGGCGTCTGGAATCGCTGCCCACGCATTGAATTCTTGATGTTTGGGAATGTGAAGAAGTCTTTGGGACTAACAATTAGATGTTTTAAAGCTCCAAGAACTCGATTTTTAGCAGCGTGAACACGTGCATTGTCCTCATGTAGGTGGATTCGCCGGAGTTTAGTAATAACTTCTGGTAAACAAAAGTTTATATACCAATCAAAAGTAACCATTCTTCGATCTTCTAAAGCAACTGTTGCCACATGACCAGATTTTGACACAAAAATTGCAACCATTTTTTTTTATGCAGTTTGTAAAACACCCACACGTGAACCATTTCAATGTTTTTCGACATCAAATGACGCGTTCCACCCTGTTCTTCAAGTAGGATCTTTTGGATCGAAATCTCTTAGTATCTTACACAGTGGTCATCCATAATTAGCTAAAAAATCACATTACTTTACTGTGTGACTGGAGCGTTGAAATTCGCAATACTAGCGGGAAATAGTTGTCTGGGTTGGTGCTTCATTCTCAAATACAGAAACCATTTAGCAGTTGTGATAATCCTCTTCAAAAGGGGTAAAAACTGATTGCTCGAAAAATTTTTCCGCTAAGATTCAATTTTCGATCAACTTGCTAAAAAATTTACTGTACCTACAAGCCTTGTGGTATCGCAATGAAACTCTGGAATTATGTCAACAAAAGATTGAGGCTCGATTTGTGTCCGAAGGTTCGATTTGTTGAGCCTTCTAAGTGGCTACATGTAAAACTTCTATTATAATTTCGCGCTGCTATTATAATCTCGCGGTTTATTAAATTCTGATTAAAGAACAATGTTAGAGTGACGAATTTAATACAGATTTTTTCTAAGATAAAGAAAACTTTATCACACTTTGTAAATATTACTTTCTTGTAGACTTAACTACTTTGTGCTTTAGAGGGATCTCTCAAAGTAATTGTTTCAACTTGATTAGAGGTCTATAAAATGATGCATAAATTTAATAAAGTACCGAAGTTTATGTGTTTAATTTAATTTCACGAATACTCGATAGTTGAAAGTGTTGTTGGGTTAGTCATAACGAATTCTAGGTTGAGTTCGGAAATTATTTCAATGTGTATGTCGAAAACAAGTCAATTCTTTACAAATTTGCGAGTTTTTTTATTTCTTACATATGTTATTCTATTGAGGAGCAATTATCTTTATTTTTATATATCATATGTCCGTAAAATTGTGAAATATATAAAAAAAATATTAAATTTAAAATGTACAATTTTGGAAAACCGAGTGGACCTGAAGTGCCTACGAGGACACCTCCTCCCGTTATGAAGTAGTCCAACAGACGGGATTACTTAAAGTGATCTAATACCCGCATTAAACCCACAATTTTATTTTTGAAAACGTTTAACTAACTTATTCAAGGTCTTCTTTAGGATAGCGTTCGTATTTACACTTGTTATCAAAATTAACGAAAATTATTTATTGATGACAAACAGGTTGACCAATTTTAAAAACTTTTACAATTTTCATGGTTAGGTTAATAGTAAAGTTTATTGCGAATATGGAGGGTAGAGGTAAGGAGAACTATCTTAAATGGGAAATGATTAAAAATGTGTCCACTTTTTAGAGGAACATAACACTTCTCAAACTTGCCACTACAATGGCGCTTAAGTAGATGTAGGGTACAGAATGAATGTAGCAGTTTTTGACAAATTGATTGAAATGTCGTATGATTTCGTAATATAAGTCACAAATTAAATAAGTGCTATAAAAAAACGTGGTCAGCGAATTCAGTTTAGTGTATTTTAAATTCGTTTTATACTTTATGATTATCTTATGTATCTTATGATTATTTTAAAAATGGTGTCATAATAAAGCGGAAATGTGTCTTTCCTTGTTTATTTATCTATCCTACTCTAAGAAATTATGGCGCTTTTTTAAAATTTACCCTTCTACGATCGTAGCGCCACCCTTATTTACCACATTTTGACGGACACATTCAATACACGGAGACAGTTCTCCTTACCTCTACCCTCCATAATTGCGAATAACATTGTGTTAAAGTGTCTTCTATTAAGATAATGGAAAAAAGAAAGAGGAAAGTTGCTCTCAGTAGAATCAGAAAAAAAAATACCGAAGACTTTTTTGCTGTCCGTTGTTAAGGCTGAATTCACGATAAAATATGTTGAAAAGTAGGACAAGTGCGAATTCGAAAAGTTGAATAAAACCATATGAAATATCGAAGTACTGCTATCGCTGTGGGTTAGACTGACAGAGAAGGTGCCTGCACATGTCAAAGTCAGCGAATGAGAGAGAAGTGGGAGCAATGAGTAAAAGAAATGCTAAGATCCCTTGCCTTAGAGAGATATTTATTAGATGGCTGTTAGTCTGTATCACTTCGACCTTAACACCTCTATTATGAACACCCATTATCTCTAGAATGGGATTAGAGTCCTGCCCTCTTAATAAGATGGCCTTCCCTACGTAACTTGGGTCAGCCAATTTCTTTTCTCCCAATACTACTTGTAAGGCCTTCACATTGGCATAGGAATGCAGTTTCTTTCTCCTCTTGGGAGTATGGCCAGTTGTCTTCATCTGACAAGTTAAGCTGACTTGGGTTTTTTATGAGCTAACAATGTAATGTCATTTTGACATCATTTCGCATTTGTGATATCAGCTTTGCAGTATATTTTGCAGGGTGTCCGTTTATGAACACTTTGGCCTGTCGCTTGATCAGTGATTTTTTGCATCATTTCTGTGCGTTCTATAGCCTCCATTTGTCAATCATTGGGATATTAGCTTCCGCATGGGCCAATTCGTCAACCTTCTCATTACTCAAAACCCTAAGTGTCCTGGTACCCATGCCATTGTTAGAGAATTTCGACTTACAGCATGTGTTAGTACCCTAACGCAGTCCAAAACCAGCTGTGAGCTTATTTTTACCGAGACTATCGTCTTTAAAACTGCTTAGCTGTCTGAGTATGTGAATACGGTTTTACCCGTTATATCCTGACTTATGATCTCCGTTGTACGGTGTTATATTTCCATTACTGCAGCCTGAAACCCTGAAGCATACTCATTAAGACTTAATTGAACTTGTAACCTGTGTCTTCTACTATATATACCCGACCCTGTTTCTTTCTTAGTCTTTGAGCGATCTGTATACCAGATTAACTCCCCTCGAATTGGTGGACCAGCGTTCCATGAATCCCTTTCCAGTAATTCTACTTAAAAGTTTTTCGCAAAGTTATAGCTGGGGACTATCCTGTCCTAAGGTATACTCATTGTTTGATTCGCCTTAATCCTATCATATAGCTCTGCTTGCTTTTTTCCCTGTATATAGATATGCAATTCTGGTAAGTTGAGCAGAACCTGTAATGCGTGGATATAGATATAAATTGGAGGTTTAAATCCTGCTGTATGTGAAATTTTTTCATCTTTTTAATATTAGTGCTTCTCTATGTAATTTCTAAAATTTTATTTTCACGAACATCCTGAAATACAACACCTTTTATTTTCTATATTATTTTCTTAATTTCAAATCGCGTGGATTATAAAAGCATGTGGCCAAAATTTCCACCGAATATAGACATCCACTATACTAAACTCATAGAAATATTTCCAATCAAATCCAATTAATCTGATCAACCCTTATTTGTAACATAGACTCTTGGTATTGTGAACAAAATTCGTTGAAATTTTGCCGGAAATTGTTCTGATTGTTGTTTCATAACATTCAAAGCATTTATGAACGGGTAAATGCGAATTTGTTTACGACTCCTTCCTTTAGATTTACCAAATATCCTATTTTGGATCTAAATTCTACGTTCCTAATAGCAACCCATCTTCATTAAGGAGTACGATGAATTCTCTGCTCGGATAAATATATTGTGGAAAGCCCTAATGGCCCCTTTATTAAGCATGTGTTTATACATACAGGATAGATAGATATTAAATTTTATTCGATCACATAAATTTACGTTTATTGCCTTGTTTGCTGTTTTTTTCTATTTGCATAATTTTGTGTTATTCAACGCACTTGTTTCTTCCAATTTCTTTTTGTAACTTTCACACAAATTTTATACCTACAAATCTACAAAATTGACCGTAAAAGCCATAGTAAAGTTATTTTTTACCATGTTATACCTAAACTTATAATTGGGCAAAGTCAGACAAAAAAAGTAATCTTTAAAACCACATACAAAGTATGGTGTTTTATTCTGAAAACTTGAAACTTTTGTGTGATTGATAAATTATTAGCAGTTGTTTTTTTATTCTCGCTGTAAGCTAATTTCCTTTATTTTTTTTTGCTTTCAACCAAATATTACATTAACGTTCCCATCAATCAACTTTTCAAACAATCAAACCAAACAGTAAACAAAGAATGAAATTACCAGTTGTTGGTAAAGTTCCTACAAACTCGTCGTCCAGGGAAATGAAATAATTTTCTGGATGAAATTAAAGCTAACATTTCATGTTAATAACTGATGTTCTGGATAAAATTTCTTTAATATTGGACTTAACAACTAGAAATATTCTAAAAGTAGATAGTTGACTTTAATTACAAAAATTATTTTTTCTGAAATCGCTTGGAAATGTCTAGATTCTCGGATCAAATTTGAGCCGCAAAATACAATATTCTTGTATTTTAGTCCGTTACTGGGCAACCAACTGTACGGGAATATTTTTTCTCCACGACCATTAATGAATGTAATAATTCCGACTTCATTTTTAATAATAGAAAGTGTTCATTCTCACTCTTGAGATAGAATATTCATTCTGAAACACTTGCTTCTTATGTGTTTTGCATGTATTTCCATTCTATAACTAGTGACGGAATAACATATTGTAATTGCTCAACAAAAAACATAGATTGCCCTGCGAATTTTAAAACTGTCAATCAGTTTGTCAGTGCGACGTTCTAATTGTTTTGCTACATATTTCAATTTAAATAAACAGAATTATTACATGGTCGTGGAGAAAATACAGTCTGTTACACGGTTAGAATGAAAATTCTATAACTCGTGGTTCCTCTCGCTCGCTACGCTCGCGTTCGGAATTCTCCACTCGTATCGAATTTTCATTCTAACCTTGTTACAGAATATACTATTCCGTACCTGTGTACCGGAATATTTTTTCTCCACGACCATTAATGAATGTAATAATTCCGACTTCATTTTTAATAATAGAAAGTGTTCATTCTCACTCTTGAGATAGAATATTCATTCTGAAACACTTGCTTCTTATGTGTTTTGCATGTATTTCCATTCTATAACTAGTGACGGAATAACATATTGTAATTGCTCAACAAAAAACATAGATTGCCCTGCGAATTTTAAAACTGTCAATCAGTTTGTCAGTGCGACGTTCTAATTGTTTTGCTACATATTTTAATTTAAATAAACAGAATAATTACATGGTCGTGGAGAAAATACAGTCTGTTACACGGTTAGAATGAAAATTCGATAACTCGCGGTTTCTCTCGCTCGCTACGCTCGTGTTCGGAATTCTCCACTCGTATCGAATTTTCATTCTAACCTTGTTACAGAATATACTATTCCGTACCTGTGTACGAGAATGATCCATAAAACGTATGTAAGCAAATTCATATTTAGCGCCTTGATTTTATTTAGCAATAAATTTAAAACCACATTAGTAGTAGTGTTTTAGTAACTCTGGAGGCGTTTTGCACCTCTGGACATCAACGTTACTGTCCATTTTAATAGTATTATACGTTACAAGGTCGGTAGGTGACTTATTACAGTACGAGTTAGTTTACGGACAAGGCGACGTAGGAGCCAAGTCCGGAAATAAAAACGAGTACTGTAATAACACCTAACGACCATGTATCGTATTATATTTTATTTCATCCTGTTTTTATAAATTAATAAATTCATAAAAATTTTAACAGTAGTTCGTAACTTGACTAAAAATAGTTCGTAACTTGATTAGTTAGGTCAAATTACCTTGAAAGCCATCTGTCACTGTCAAATATTTTTTTTATTATTAAGATTTAATTGTTAATATAAAATTGAATAACATTGACTTCTTTTTAAATATGGATGTAAAAGTAAGTAATTAATTATTTTATTTTAATTTTATAGTCATTATAGTATTTTTAAATGTCAGAAATTAAAAGTAATTGTCTTCTCTAAGCACTCAGAGCAGCGTTGCTAGACAACACATTACAGTACCTGATACCGTAATGTTTTACTTACCGGCGCCAAATTGATTATAGGGAAGTGTATTTACTGGACAGGATGAAATAAATATAATTTAAAATATTTTAAGCAATATGTAATTAACCCAACTGACAGTTTTGTGACACTAATCAACAATGATAAAAAATGTCAACGAAACGGTTTCATAGAAAATCAGATGATATCAAAAACAGTTATGCATTTATAATACTTTCTTAATTTACGATTATATTTAATGCGATTTCAGAAAAAAAAGTATGTGTATCTCGTTGTAAAAGCAACTTCCCGGACTCTCAATGTTTGTTGGCCTCGGCTAGACGCCTCGGCCAACAATTTACATTGTCGTCCGGGAATGTATCGCTTTTCCTACTAGATACGTACTGAGTTTTTATCTTTTTGAAGCCGTTTAGAGTAATTTCTTTCGCGAATTAGTTGGTTTAGAAGCGTTAAATGGGACTAAGAATATATGTTTATATTTATATTTCGTCAAATCAATTTATGACTTGAAATACTCTGAGAATTGCCTAATTTGAGTAAATTTTGCACCATTACCCCTGTTTCAGCGATTTATGTCTAGAGAGAAGATAACTCTTAAAAATACCTTTTTAATTGATTAGCAATCGTTTGATCTTCTTTGATTCTAAATTTGTTTATATATTTGATTATAATTTATGCTGATTAAACATTTTTGACAAAAAATTGTTTAGTATTTTATTTCAATTACTTAAGGGTTTTGTGAAAAATCTTTACCATTAAATTAGTAAATTAAGATTGTAATAAAAAAAATGGCCCTTGGTAAGCCAGGCGCATCAGTAGATTTATATTAATTGAATATATTAAAAGTATACGTTTTAGAAAAAAATGTTTTAGATAAAAGTTGTAGATCTCTTTAAGACAAACAAAAAAGTCCTGTAACATTTTTTTGTACAGGGTGAAATAAAAAAGTTACGAATTTTTTTCCATTTTGATTTAATGTCACTCCCAAACGGCCTTACCGATTTGGCCCATTAACGAACTCGACCGAGATTTTTGGACGATTGATTTTTGTACCAAATTTCATTTCGATCCGTTAAGAAATGCGACCGCTATCGTGTCCACAGATTTCGTTATATCGGAACTATACATATATATATATATATATATATATATATATATATATATATATATATATATATATATATATATGTTTCTTTTTATTCTTGGGTAAAGGTTATAGTAGTAAATAAGGAACACTGATTTTACAACGTTTCGCACATTTTTTATTGTGCTTTATCAAGTCTAAAAATAATTTATGAAATATCAAATTATGTTTACAATATATATAGAATGTACAAATTTAAACATATTAAAAATTCTTTAAACATTTCTTTTTAAAAACAGTGTACTTACCTTGGAGTTAAATATTTTAAATTTATATCATGAAGTTTTTAATTTACTTTACTTTGATGGAATATGTCATTAATACAAATTATTTAGTAGATAGGGAAGTAAATGAATGAGTGAAAAAAAAAGAATTATCTAAAAGTGTATAACCTTTACCCAAGAATAAAAAGAAACATATTAAAATGGTTAAAGAAAATTAAGTACATTATATATATATATATATATATATATATATATATATATATATATATATATATATATATATATATATATAAAGTGCCAAGAAAACGCGTATTAATATAAACAAAAGGGGAAAATTATTGGGCATGTACGCAAAAAGGATCAATAGGGCCACGAGTAGGAATGGTAACCGCAGACATGCATGTTTCTGGCTCATTAGCCATCATCAGTGCGGCATAACCAAGTAGGGTATTGCACTTGGCTAGCAAAAGTGTTGGATACTTGGGAGTAAAGGATGTTGGGGAAACATGTGTAAAGAAACATAAAAACACAAAAACAACGAACGCTCACACAGGAGTCCTATCGCCATTTTGTGCTTTCGGCCAGCTGTGCCAATAATTTTCCCCTTTTGTATATATATATATATATATATATATATATATATATATATATATATATATATATATATATATATATATATATAAACGAAGTGCCAAGAAAATGCGTATTAATATAAACAAAAGGGGAAAGTTATTGGGCATGTACGCAAAAAGGATCATAGGATTACGAGTAAGAATGGTAACCGCAGACATGCATGTTTCTGGCTCATTAGCCGTCATCAGTGCGGCATAACCAAGTAGGGCATTGCACTTGGCTAGCAAAAGTGTTGGGTACTTGGGAGCAAAGGATGTTGGGGAAACATGTGTAAAGAAACATAAAAACACAAAAACAACGAAAGCTTTCTTTTTGGAAATGACACATATTAATAAGACACCACATTCTATGAATCATAGAACTGATATAGGGCACTTAAATGAAATGTTTTCTTATCTATTGTTTCTGGAAAAGCGTAGTGTTGAGTCATTGCAGACGCTTGAAGAGTAACCATCGTTAAAATATGTTATAATAAATTCAAGCTACCAACACCAAGTAGGTATATAAATAATTTTTAAATAAAACTTTTCAATTTTTTACAAATTAATATATTAACTTTCAATTTTATTTTAAAATTTAATAACGATTTTTACACGGTATGTTAAATAGGTACTCTAATGGACCTACGATCTTGTTTAGTATAAATTTCAAAACCTAATTTCGATTTCATAGGACAGATCTAAGTCAAAATACATAATGACAGAAATACATCCAGTCATTTTTGAATTAACTGTTAAATACCTAATATTAATTTTTAAAAAGGCTTAGTGGTACAGTTTTTTAACATTTTTAAAAAAAGTTCTTCGTTGTTGTAATTGTTTTTAAAATCTACTACATAAATAATATTAAACTAACATATTTCACGAAATAATCTCAACAAGTTGTAAGTAAAAAATTATATTTATATATTTTTTAGTCCATATTATAACATAGAATATTGTAGCGCCCTGAAGATGATTATAATCATAATCGAAAGCTTGGCAATAAACTTATAAGAGTACACTTTTCGTATTGCTGCAAAACCCAATATTTTTATAATTTTATATATATATATATATATTGATATGGATTTTTCTTCAATGGTGCACGTTATTTCAATGAAATGTTGGAACGTGGTCATGATTTTTAAATCGGTTGTCTGGATTAAGTATTTTTTTTGATATTGTATTTGTTTTTTGTTTAGTTCATATGTTATGTTGTTAAGAAATTATTATTGATTAGATTGTCATTGAGTTAATTTTGTAAAAGTCAGATGAAATAAAATTGTAAAAAATTAAATATTAAATTAAAATAAGAAGAGTTTATAAATAAAAATATAAATAAATAAAAAGGTAATTGGAATTGGATAAGAGGATACAGAGAGGTCAGAGTTGGAAAATTGTAAAAGAAGAAGGTATAGAGAAAGAGTTGAGCAGCAGAAAGGTATTAAATAGATGGAAAGGCAGTAGCAAGAAGGAGTTGGAAAGTAGTTGGAAGTGGAAGATATAGAGAAAGAGTGAAAAAACGGAGGAAGAAAGAATTAGAAAGACGCCAAAGAATTATTTTTTATATTTATAATTTTGTACTTTATTTTTAGGACAATCAATTTAAAAATTCTTGAATCCACGACCGAGAATTTTATTGAAAGAGGGTGTTCCGGAAGGAGGATCCATTTCAATTGGCGCCCAGAACGTGTGGCTGCTTTGGCACTGAGGGTAAGAGAGTTTTCTTTACTATTAGGTGTCAAGCTTGCTTTATTAAAAACAAAGTGTGTGATTCGGAGTAAAAGATTAGATAAATTATAAATAGTTGTATGAAATTAAGAGGGGGAAAGGAAATTACAGATAGAATGTTAGAGCAAGGGGATAATATTGATAATCAGGAGAGTCAGGATGGACATGATAGTCAGGGAAGTCAGGGTAATCAGGTTATTCAGGATAATCAGGGTAGTCAGGGTATTCGGGATAATCAGGGTAATCAGGATAGTAAAATAGGGGATAGAAGGGATTCATCATGGGAACAAATGATGGAAATGTTAAAAAATATCAACAAAAACAATGAAGCAATGAGTAAGAATATGGATTCTATGAAAAAAGAAAATAAAGAAATAAAACAGGACATGAACACTAATATGGATTTTATGAAAAAAGAAATGAAAGATATAAACAAGAATATGGATGCTATGAAAAAAGAAATAAGAGAAGACATGTACAAGAATATGGATTCTATAAAAAAAGAAATAAAAGAAGAGATGAACAAAAACATAGAAACATTTAAAGATGAGATGAGGAATCAAATGGAAACAAACAAACAAAAATTGGAAGAAACAAAGAAAGAAATAAGAACGGAAATAATAGCGAGAATAACGGAAATAGAGGAATTACAAGAAGTAAAAATTAAAACAATTATTAACAAGGAATGTAAAGATGAAATAAAAGAATGTAAAGATGAAATCAAAGAAATCAATACTAATACAAATAAAAAATTGAATGATTTAGAAAAGATTATAAAACAAGATACAGTAAAGAAGATAAGTGAGATGGAAGGAAAAGTAGAAGAAATAAAGGTAGTACAAGAAAAAGAACGTGAAATATTATTAGAAGAAATGGAAAAAAGAAACATAAATAAAAATCAAAATAATATGGGTATAAGTAAAATTGAACATAAATTTAATGGGAATATTAATAAAACTCATCCAAAAATTTTTATAAGAATGGTAAAAAATAAATTAAAATGGTGTAGAGACCATGAAGAAATAAGAGAATACTTGCGTGAGATGTTAGATGGGCAGGCACTGATATGGTTTGCTAGTAAAGAAGAAGAAATATTTGGGTTGGAAGAATTTGAGAATAAGTTTTTGAGTTATTTCTGGGGGAATTTTGTTCAATCTAAATTTAGGAAAAAGTTATATACAGGGAAATATCAAGAAAGGGGAAAACAATTTAAATTTATAAAAAGTTTGTATCAAGGGAAATATCAAGAAAGGGGAAAGCAATTTAAATTCATAAAAAGTTTGTATCGAGGGAACTATCAGGAAAGGGGAAAGAAATTTAAATTTATTAAAAGTTTGTATCGTGGGAAATATCAGGAAAGGGGGAAGGTATTTAAATTTAGAAAGAAGTTATATAAATGGAAATATCAGGAAAGGGTTAAGGTTGCAAAATTTATATGTACCTATAGGGAAATTCCAAAAGTGGGGGAACAAACTAAAACTTTGAAAAATTATATTTTGATAAATGTTAAGAAGGGGAAATGAATTTTATAAAAAAAATAGTATAATAGAAATGAAAAATTGAATAAAGAAGAATGTAAAAGTAGATATAAAAGTAGATATAATGATAGGGGATTCATATGTATTAGTTAAAATTAAAATATTGTAAATTAAAAGCTTGACAACTGATGGTGAAGAAAAATTTCCTACTGAAAGGAAATTTGATTTGGCAAGGTGAAGTGATTCACCAAGTCAAATCAAATTTGGGGGAAATTGATATGGATTTTTCTTCAATGGTGCACGTTATTTCAATGAAATGTTGGAACGTGGTCATGATTTTTAAATCGGTTGTCTGGATTAAGTATTTTTTTTGATATTGTATTTGTTTTTTGTTTAGTTCATATGTTATGTTGTTAAGAGATTATTATTGATTAGATTGTCATTGAGTTAATTTTGTAAAAGTCAGATGAAATAAAATTGTAAAAAATTAAATATTGAAACTTAAATTAAAATAAGAAGAGTTTATAAATAAAAATATAAATAAATAAAAAGGTAATTGGAATTGGATAAGAGGATACAGAGAGGTCAGAGTTGGAAAATTGTAAAAGAAGAAGGTATAGAGAAAGAGTTGAGCAGCAGAAAGGTATTAAATAGATGGAAAGGCAGTAGCAAGAAGGAGTTGGAAAGTAGTTGGAAGAGGAAGATATAGAGAAAGAGTGGAAAAACGGAGGAAGAAAGAATTAGAAAGACGCGAAAGAATTATTTTTTATATTTATAATTTTGTACTTTATTTTTAGGACAATCAATTTAAAAATTCTTGAATCCACGACCGATAATTTAATAAGGCCACGAGTAGGAATGGTAACCGCAGACATGCATGTTTCTGGTTCATTAGCCGAAAGCACAAAATGGCGATAGGACTCCTGTGTGAGCTTTCGTTGTTTTTGTGTTTTTATGTTTCTTTACACATGTTTCCCCAACATCCTTTGCTCCCAAGTACCCAACACTTTTGCTAGCCAAGTGCAATACCCTACTTGGTTATGCCGCACTGATGACGGCTAATGAGCCAGAAACATGCATGTCTGCGGTTACCATTCCTACTCGTGGCCTTATTAATCCTTTTTGCGTACATGCCCAATAATTTTCCCCTTTTGTATATATATATATATATATATATATATATATATATATATATATATATATATATATATATATTGATATGGATTTTTCTTCTTGGAACGGGTTCTTTCATTGAGTTGTGGGAACGTGGTCTGGGATTTTTAAATCGGTTGTCTAGATTAAGTAATTTTTTTGACATTGTATTGTTTTTGTTTAGTTGATAGATTGTTTTATATGAAGATGATTATTATATTTTTGAATTTTGATGGAAGAACATTGTATTGATAAAAAATGATAAAAAAAATAAAAAATTGTATAAAACTGAATATTGAAATTTAAATTTATAACAAATAATTAATTAAAACCACAAATAGAAATAGAAAATATAAAACAATAAAAGAAACAAGCAACAAAAATAAAAAGAAACCTGAGATTGGAAATATGGTAAGCAGTGCAGTCCAAGGATAGAAATAATATGGTGAGACAAATGGAATAATAGGAAGAAGGTTTTTCCTGAAAGATTGCAGTAAGAAAATTGATTTTTGGAAATTACAAAGAAGATTTTATTATACATTTTTTTAAATTGATTTGTGAAGACAATCCATTTAAAAATCTTGGATCCGCGACCTATATTCATTGAAGGAGGGTGTTCCCAGAGGGAGGATCCATATCAATATATATATATATATATATATATATATATAAACTTTTGAACGGAAGGTGTTTTTGAGGGGGCCCAAAACGAAAAACGGTAGTGAAATTTTCTCGAAGTCGTGACTTGCGAACCAGCTGAATAGTAGATATAAATCTACTAAAAGAATTAACTATGCTTGAGCAGCTTAAAATTTTCTATTCCATGTGCTGTAAATCTCTAAATAGATATAATTTAAATTCTTGACAGAGGGTCAACTAAACCACTGTTTAAAAATCTGTAACCCTAATTAATAAAGAGTAATATAAATTGAACCTGCTATAAAAAATGTTTTCCATTTTTCAAACCAATTGTATTATTTGAATGCCTTTCTAAACAAAAACTTTGTGTGCGACTTTTATTCATTCCATATTTCTCTGAGTAGATGGATGTGTGAATAAGGTTTATAAAACCCCAAAAAAATATACGTATCTATTTTTTAAATCTACAAAAAAAAAATTCGAAAAAAATTAATAAAATTCTGAAAGAACTGAAATTAACCTAAAAAATTCGAAAAGAGGTTAACCTTAAAGGCCATCCTTGCAACTTCCCGCTAGTTTTAACCGCAAAGCTACAGTAACGTGACGTATTTTAACGTTTTGGACTTTTTTGAAATTATTAAAAAGCCATAACTTTTTAACGCGTTATTCGATTTTGATGTTCAAGATGGCATTCGACGCAATTTTTTAAGACCTAAAAACGTTACTAGGAGTGCAAAATCGATTAGTTAAAAAATTTCTAAGTTATTGAAAAAAAAAATACTTTTTTTGAAATTTTTCGACAACGATATACACGAACGAATCAACCGATTTTAATTTGCAAAACGGCATTCGACGTGGTTTTTTAAACTTGAGAGCTGATTAGGTTATGAAAATGATCGATGTAATGACCAAAAAGATATGCCCAAAAAACATAATTTTTACCAATTGTTTTTTTCGGTTATTTTGAAGTTTCTCGAAATCTACTGGTTCGAATCGGTTCAAAGTTACAGGGAACCACCTAAGTTAGATGAAACTCTTTGAAATGCTTTTTATTTCATTTCAATCGGTCAAGCCGTTCAAAAGTTATAAGAGGTTTACCTACATCCACACACACACAAACACACACACACACATCCACACATAAATACAGACATACAGACACCCTCGTAAAAATAGTCAGAGAGGTTCCAAATACCTCAAAACGTTGAGATTCGATGAAAACTCGATTTTCGAAAAACGGGGTAAAACCAATAACTTCCCGATTTTAAAAAAAATTTTTTAGCGGGAAGTTAACAATAATAAAGAAGTAGTAAAAATTAAAATTACACTGTAAAAAAGTAAAAAACCGTAATAGGTATAAAAAACATGTGAAAACCAATAAATGTTGATTAAAGCGCATCTTTTCATGTTATCTGGTGTACTCAAAAGTAAAAGCTGAGTATGAGAGATGCAAAAGGGTCTAATGAAGCACTAGTTAACAAAAGATTGGGAGCAACAAATGACAGAGAGGCACAGGTCTGTTACTCTTTTTTGTAATTATTTTTCTGCTTCAACATCTCTTTCAAGATAAAATTTAAATAATTCGTTAATGTTTGTAACACTAGCTTCCAATTTTTCACCTCTAAGCCAATAACATCAACCTGCATCTAAAGTAGAAAAATCTATTTCTTAAAACCGTTCTTACTGGATTACCAAATGTTTTTCACCTTAGAAAAACTGCTCGTTAGACACATTAGGAATGGTATATTGACTGAAAATCTAATCTACCAAGACCAGCTTGTCTGCAAAGCAGAAACATTTACAGAAACAGCTCTACATCAAGTTGTACAAAGGTTAAGTTCTAAATAACACAGATGTTATTGTGGGCGCCTTTCTGAACATAAAAGAACCTTTTGACCACACTGTACAACCGCTATTTTTTAAGTTGTATTAATAAAAAAAGCTGCATGTATATAGACTGCATATTAAAGGTTCGTGTGATACATTTAACACTGCTAGGAGACACTTTGTCAGCACGAGGAAGTTTTTAGAGAGAAGTTTTATCATCTGTTCAATGATATCTGGTCATAGAAGAGCTGATAGTAAGACGATGGAATACACCATGTGGTGGTTTATACGGATGACTCAATCATCACTGAAAGTTTAGTACCACAACAGCAGGCTCTGAAAGTAGTCAACAAATAGACCTTGCATGTTGGGTTTAACATAAGTCCTCTTATTTTTAAGTTTCTAACATTTACTAAGAGAACTTGAAAACGCAAGTCCTTTTACCTTTTTTTTTACAAATATACAAATTCTACAATACTTAAAAGTCTCCTGGAAACACCATCTGAATATATAACACAACTGTGGCCAAACCCTCATACAGCTGTGCTTAAAAAATCACATCGGTTTATACTGGATCTATTACATGGTGTTTATACGAACAGTCACATATGCGATTTTGGTAGAGTAAAAAAAAATTGACCATCAAGCTAAACAAGGTTTAAAGATTTGCTTGCCTTAATATAACTTTAGTTCTGAGTGGCACTTCAACAGTAACAGTGAAGGAGCCCTGTTACATCTTCGTCCTATTAACATATTTTTAAACAGGAAGGCAAAAATAAGCTTTCATAGTCTGCTAGAAAATATGAGCAAAATTTTTGGTTCCCAAATACGTAACTAAGAAAACATATAGGTACGGTAAAAATTCATTAAACCCTGGTACACAGCCGTGTCTAAGACTGAAGAGAGTAAATAAGTAGCAATTTACAGCAGTCACGAAAATTACTGTTCTTGTGAAAAAATACATCTATGCTTTAAGCAGAAGTTTACACTCTTGCACAGATAGTCACGCAGCAATTGGGGCTTTAAAAAATCCTAAACTGGTCTCCAGACTGGTATTTATATGTCGAGTATAACTGGATATCTTGATGAAACATTACAAAGTCACAGTAGTTTGGGTGCCAGGACAGTTTATCTACAGGGGCTTTTCCAGCAGCATCAAATTGTTTTATTTTAATACCCGTTTCTATAAAACAAGATTTGCACCGATAATTTTTCTCACGGCACGAATTCTATCCATCTATAGGTATAATATTTATTGGCGTAATCTTGTTTTTTTATCGTTTTATGTGTTGTAACATTTACATACTTATTGTATTCCTCTTTATCTGGTTAGGTTTACATTCATATTACCTACCTTTTTCAATATCTTAATGAAAATTGAATTATTATTATATCTTTAGATTTATCAAATTTTTATTTCATTATCGGTATTTATTATTTCAAATGTGCTAAATTGTATTTCCCTCTTATATAACAAGTTTGTAAATTGTAAATTGCAATCCAATCGAAGCCTACAAATCTATTGTTCAGGGGTTCGCTTATTTTCCTATTCATGCATGCAGAGACATCATTTTATCTACATTCCCAAGAAACAAAACAATAATATTACAAAGTATAATATGTGTGTTTTCTTTGTCTGTTTGTTGAAAGAGCCATAATTTTCTGTGTCTTTTTGAAATATGGAAGTTTAAAACAGGTCACTGCATCTCCGGACGACAAATATTTCACAACAAAGGATTATAGCTATTTGGTAATTAAAAAACTTATGCACCGAATAAAGGAAATAATGTCGTTACTAAAATTTAACGATTGAACCAAAAATAAGTATTAAGTAATTTACTTAAAAATTTAAGAGTTAAATATCAGAGCTGATATTTCCATAATTGCAATGGAATAGGTACTATTTACTGTCAAATACTATTTTTTTTGGGATCTAATATACTTGACCCTTCTTGATTGTAATGTCAACCTTTCTATCACCAATACGTAACAAAGTTTTGTCACACTGCCTACAGCTTCGATGTTTTCCACGACAACCTTTTTTATCTTCTTGTCAATCTTTTATACCTAGGTCGGAACTCACAGCTGGAAAAATAAAAACCTGTCTAGATTTTATTAGAAAAATATCTCTACAAAAAAAGCATTATAAAATACAAATCAATATTTTTTGCCTATATGCGCCTGTTAATTTTCCCCTTATATATATATATATATATATATATATATATATATATATATATATATATATATATAAATAAATAAATATTTATTGTCTCTTAAACTCATTTAAAAATACTCCCAAAATATCACAATTATTATATTCATTAGCTAATCTGGAGAACCGAAATAAGGACCTATGGTAAGCATAATTACGGGCATACAAAGGAACAACAATAGTTATTTGTGACACAAGGACGGAAAATGCCATTTTGCAAGAGCGAGTAAAGTTGTGTAGCCGAGGGGCGTAGCACCGAGGCGAAACAATACGAGCACTTGCAAAACATTTTGCGGACGTGTAACACACACTATTTTTTGGTCCGACCAATTTTTAATATTTTCAAAAGCTCAATAACTGTTTACTTTGTGACATACAAGATTAGGTGTATATTGACATTATTGACATCTATTGCACAATTAAAAGAATTAGTAATAAGGAATGATTTGCTGATAATCGATTTCACGATCCTTAATTTTTATACATACAAATACTGTGCTAATAAGCACCACAGTAAAAATTGTTATATTTATAATATTAATATTAATATCTAATAATTTTATATAAAAATAGCAGAGACAATGAACTATTATAGTTCAATGAGCAATAATAAAATCGAAATATGTATTTTCATAATCGAATGATGAGTAGTTGTAAATTGACATAAATGTCAAATCTTCTATCTTCTAATAAAAATGAATGTTTGTCTGTATGTCTGTATGTACTCAATGAACTCAAAAACTACTGGACCGATTGTCATGAAAATTGGTATGTTTATGTATTTTTCCACGGAGAAGGTTTGTATGATATGCTCATTGATGCCACTCGCCACCAGGTGGCGCTGCAGAGTAGCAACTTCTGTCCCGTTCAACCGATTGTCATGAAAATTGGTATGTATATGTATTTTTCCACGGAGAAGGTTTGTATGATATGCTCATTGATGACACTAGCCACCAGGTGGCGCTGCAGAGTAGCAACTTCTGCCCCGTTCAACCGATTGTCATGGAAATCGGTATGATGATGTATTTTTAATGGGTAAGATAATAATAATAATAATAATAATAATGTTTATTAGCTTTCATGAATACAACATATTTTTAAGCAACAAATCGTAACTAATAAACAGAAATGTCCACGGAAGTAACACCAGTGCAAGCACTGGAGCTGCTTGTGTGTGGAAGTACAATATACTTTATAAAATATTATACAATACAATATTATACAACAATAGGACAAAAACTGTAATTAAAACTTTGCATAAAAAGAAAAAAAACATATATTTAAACATTCAACTAGTTACTAGACCTACTTATTTACAATATACTTTATTATGGACCCATATTACATAAAATTAAACAAACATTCAATTTACTTTAATTAACCGCTGTAATATATATATATTTTTTTTTACTCAAGTGGATGATTTTTAATATGTTTTATTAATCTTTTCTTAAAAATATATAACGAAGGACTTTCCTTGATTATATTTGGAAGGCTGTTGTAAAGCCTAGGGCTTAAATAAGAGTGTGCCCTTTGTCCAATAGTTCGACGAGCTCGTGGGACTTCATATTGGTTCGCATTTCTGGTGCTGTATTTATGATTGTGTGGTGTTAATTGTTTATTATTTTTGTATTGCATTATGTTGGAATTTTTACAGTAAAGTTGTTGAATAGTCATTACTTGAGCTTCCTGATATAACATATCACTAGGATATCTATTACTTTTGGAGAGTATACACTTTAGAATTCGTTTAATCATTACCTCAAGGGGTTTAAGATAAGTGTCTGGCATTGATCCCCATACTAGTAATCCATAGGTTATATGACTTTCGACAAATGCGTGGTAAAGTGTTATTTTATGTTTTAAGTCTATGATGTTTTTTAGTTGGCGAAATTTATATAAAACATACCTAAGTTTTTTTAATAAATAGTTTACGTGGTCCTTCCATCGTAGATGTTTATCTATAAAGACTCCCAAGTATTTAATAGTGTCTGCTCGAGTTATTTTTTCGGTATCATTTATAGTGAGGTTTTGAAATATGGGTTGGGTTGACGCATAATTTGAAAAAGGAATAAAAAATGTTTTTTTTAAATTTATAGATAATAACTTATGGTCAAACCAATCCTTAATTATTTCTAGATCAGTTTCTACTTCTGTTTTTAAAGTTTCCCAAGACTCTCCTCTATAAAATATGGCTGTGTCATCCGCAAAAGTAATAATTTCTCCTGATGTTTTTATGTTAAATAAACTATTCAAATAAATAATAAATAGTACTGGTCCAAGGACTGTACCCTGTGGTACACCATACTCTATTTCTTTATAACCGCTATATTCGTTTTCCACTTTTACACATTGCTTCCGATTTGTGAGGTAGTTTTTAAATAATTCAATACAATTTCCTCTAATACCAAGGTTCTCAAGAGTCGTGAGAAGAAGTTTATGACTGACCGTATCGAAAGCCTTGGCTAGATCCAGAAAAACTGTAAGACATGGTTTAGCTGCATCCAGTGTTTCGTACAGACGGTTGGTTAATGTTAAAATTGCATCCTGGGTGTTTTTTTGCTCTCTGAATCCAAATTGCTTATTAGAAAGAATATTAAATTTTTCTAGATAACTAGTTAATCTTCGTTTTAAAACTTTCTCAAATATTTTACTAAAATTTGTTAATAATGATACCGGTCGATAGTTTCCTGGGTTTGTTGTTTCCCCCGTCTTATAAATTGGAATTACCACCGATACTTTAAATTCCGCTGGAAACTCACCTGTTTTCATGCATACGTTAAATATATGTGCTAGGGGCTCAGCTATGTATTTTTTAACGTCCTTAATTGTTTCTGATTTGACATTGTCTATTCCTGGTGTTTTACCATTTTTTAGCTGTCCTATTATTGTAATGATTTCTTCAGCATTTGTTGGTCGAAGAAACATAGATGTGTTGAGTTTTTCCTCTTTCACTGGATTTGGTCTATTTGTATTGATTTTACTTGCAAGATTCCTACCAACATCTACAAACGTATTATTAAAGAGATTGGCTATTTGTTTTGCTTCGATGACTACATCACCATCTGCATTTATCATAGTATTTATTGTGTTAGATTTTTTAGTATTACATAGTTTGTTTATAGTTGTCCACAGTTCTTTTGGGTTGTTTTTATTTTTATTTATTTGACGTTTGTAATAATTTTCTTTGGCTTCTTTGATTAGAGTGTTCGTACTGTTTCTGTACCTGTTGTATTCTGTTTTGAGTTCTTGGCTTTCAGGATTATTTTTAAGTCGTTTAAACATTTCATTTTTTTTATTGACTGTTTTAATTAATGATTTAGTGATCCATTCTTTCCTCTTAATTTCTTTATTTTTTATTCTAATTTTGTAAGAACTTTTATCTAAACATGACTGAAATATCTCTATAAATCTCTTTGCAGCCATTCTACCATTGTTTGCAAGGTACACTTCATCCCAGGAAGTTTCTGTTAAAATTTTATCCAATTTAGTATTATTTACATGCGTTCTATATTTTATTTTATACTCATTTTTTCCTGCTTTTGCGCTGAAGATTATTTGCACCATTGTTGTGAAGTGATCAGTGATATTTGTTTGAATTACCAGCGGTATTATATTGTTGAGGTCACCATGCAAATTTCTTATAAAGATATGGTCGAGGCAAGTTTTTGAATTTCCTTGTACTCTAGTAGGGACATTTATTGTTGATTGATATCCAAATTCACCAAGAATATCCAAGTACTCGTTAGATATATCAGTCAACTCTAGAATATCGATATTTATATCTCCAGATATGATTTTAAATTCCGACTGTTCTGCGTCATTTTCACTGAGATATGTGTGAAGGTTTTCAAGGAAATTTCTAACGTTGGTAGATGGTGACCTATACAAAGCATGAATTAAAAGGGAATTGTTATGGACTAGTAGTTTTAGCTTGATTGCATATGATCCATTGATTTCTATAATACTGTGAGAGTGATAAATTTTAGATTTTATAAATACTAATACGCCATCGGATTGGTTGAGAGCACCTTCATTATATATAGTAATGTATCCATCCAGCGCAAAGAAGCCAATATTGGGAATATTCCAGGTTTCTGTAAAAATAATGCAGTCAAAGGTTGTGTCAATCTGTTCCATAAATATTAAAAACTCGTCCATGTTTTTAGAGATACTTCTGATGTTGTTATGTACCACTTTAAGATTATGTGAAGATTCGTTAATTTGAAATATTTCGTTAATTTCTTTTGGTAAATTTAAGGTATATGTATCAATTTGATTTATTGAAAAGTCGCTTATAAAAGGGTCCATAACAATATATTACCTACTATTTTTTTACCTAATTAAATTAAAATTTAAAAAACAAATAGAAAATAAAATGATTTACAAAGGCTTAATATTATTGTTTGTTATTACAGACCTTGTTTTGCTTCTAATTTGCAATGCAGCATTAGTTGGTTACTGCAGAAACTCCTTTAAGCTGTTACTTTCTGGAAGAAGTGGAAGAAGCTGACTTATTTCTGGTTTTTTGGTCTTGCTGGCGAGTAAATGGTTTACTTGTATATTTCGAAGACGTGGGTGTTCCGTTTGGGTTATCTCTTCCGTCCGGTTTATTCTTGTGGTTCTTTGGTACGTCTGGAATATGTTTAGTAGTTTCTTCAAAGGTTTTTGCTTCAGTTGATGGCGTAGCAGGAGCACTATTTGTAAGTCTTTCGTTATTCTCTTCTATATCTATTAAATCTTCTGCTGTATAGACTTTATTATTTACATAGAGTTTGCCTCTTTTTATGTAGCTGTTTTCTCTCTTGTCTTGTTTGGCCATTAATAAATGTTTCCGCAATGTTTTGGCCTCTATTTGTTGTTTCTTAGTTAGCACTGATGAAATAAATATACCCGTTTTTTCTTTTAGTTTAAAAGAGTTCTTTAGAATTTCAACTTTCATCCAATAATTTACTAAATCTATTCGTAAAGGGCTATTTGGTGTTTTTCCCAACGTGTAAAAGTTGTTTATGTCTGATGGTTTGGTTTCAATTTCCACTAAAGACAATATATGTGCGCAAATATCTTTTACAGTAAGTTGATTTCCAGTTATATGTAGTCCGAAAATCACTATACCATTTTTGTTATTATGTCTATTCACTTGCTCGACTTCCTGTGTTAGCCGTTTATTCTCCTCCTCTAATTTGTAATTTTTGTTTTTTAAATCGGCAATCTCTACCATTAACCTCGTTTCTGCAGCTTCTATTGCATTCTTGATCTCGATTCTGTTTCTTTTAATTTCATTTAGCAGCTCATTTAATGTCATACAGTTTTCGGTCTCTCCCATTATTTTATTAATATTATTTATTTAATTTATTTGTAGTGTGTGGTCTCCTTTATTTGTTGTGTATGTATAAGTAGATATTATTTCTAACAAAAAAAACTTTTTGTGAGGTACAAAAAGTTGTCTTATTTTAAGGTTTTCTGTTTGACTATTTCAATTTATAATGAAGTATATAGGAAATTTCCGGTTATATCTCTATTATACAAAGTATTTTTCTGGATTTTTGTAAATCATGCTCTTATTTGTACTTGTCGAAATGGTAATTCATATTTTCACAATTTAATAATTATAATCTGTACATACCCGAAAAAGGTTGTTATTTGGGAGAGACACAAGTAACACAAGTACACGAGAAACCACTGCCTCAACAAACCGAATAATCTGATGAATATGATATTCGTATTAATTGAAGTTACCACCAGATGGCGCTTCCATGCATCAAATTCAATACTAATTAATAGATATCTATACGAATTCGTATAAATATAAGTTCGAAAAATATATTTTTGGTGCGATAAGTAAAACTATAAACTTTCTTTCCTTCTCTATCTTCTCTATTTTTCTTAAATTTATTTTAGTTATTGGCGTAGCCCAACACGGATCTTCTGATTTCAGAAAAAGCAGAGCAGTGATACATAATGTGTTCTACTGTTTCCTCTTCTTGTTCGCAGCCTCTGCATAGCGGCGATTCTGTTAATTTCATCCTAAAGAGATGTTGTCGCAATTGGCAGTGACCTGTCAAGATTCCCACAGCTGTTCGGAGATTTTGTCTGGTCAATGCCTTAAATTTTTTTGCTGTTTCCTCGCCGGGATGAGGTAATAACTCTCTGGCCAGTCTACAGTTCGTAGTTTCATCCCAGCACTGTATGAATTTTTTGTGAGAGTGCTGTTTGATAAGGTCCACGACTGCGGACAATGTTAGCTTGGTAGATGGGCGGGAGCTAACATATTTGTAGCCCGCAGCCCTCCTTGCTAAATTGTTCGCAATGCGGTTGCCTTAAGAGTTCCCATGTCCTTTGATCCAGCTGAGAGTATACGATAAAAAGGAACACCAAACAGGAGAGTCATAATTAATAGGAGATTTAATCATAGACTCCTATAACAAACGCACCATCTAAAGAGTGAAACCAGAAGAGTTACGATTAACAAACCCGAGTCATAGATCTAGAAACCAAAGTATTAACATGCGGAATAAATGTCATACCTGAATCAAAGGCAACACCCAGATCAGTGATAGTATTTACTCTATCTAAACTTATGCCATCAATACAATAATCAAACAAAATCGGTTCCTTACGGTGGGGAAAATGTAATACACTGACATTTACTAATATTCAGTGACATATCATTTCTACCAGACCAAACTGACAACCTTTCAAGGTCACTCTGAAGATTATAACAATCGTCAATATTGTCAATTTTCAGGTATATTTTTAAGTCATCTGCAAAGAATAAATACCGGCAATGAGAGAAACACTTGGAAAGGTCCAAAATAAAACGTAAAAAAGGAAGGAGTCCCAAATGTGAGCCCTGAGGAACTCCTGAGGTCACAAATATCTGTTTAGAAAGATAATTCTGTATTCTAAACTGCTGTTTTCTACCCACCAAATATGTGCGAAGCCATTCTAGAAAATCAACAGGGAAACCCAAAACTGCTAACTTAGACAAGAGTATTCCATGGTTCACGCTATCAAATGCCTTAGCATATGTAATTCAAAAGTCTAATCTTTAAACATATTTCTCACAAGAATATGTCGAAATTCACAATTTTCTATGAGAGTATAAAATTGTACGTCAGAATTCACAATTAACAATCTCAATTTGGAGTTAGCTAGAATTTAGATATTTATCAACTGTGTCAAAATAACTTCCATGGTTATATTTCACCCATTCCAGGATATTTGTACCCTCTAATAGTTCGTACAGGTTATAGGAATAAATGCCATATAATTGTGAAGACACTTAAAAGTCTCCAAAAATTAAATATCCACGGTCTTAGTTAGCATACTCTGCAGTTTGGGTCTTCATTACACATGGATTTCAGGTGTTTTTGATTGGTGCATGGCCCGTAAAGAATCCTGTTCCTGTAATGACTTTTAGCTGATTTCTGCTATTTTTGCTAAATGTGTCAGCTCTTGTCGATTTAATACACATTCTGCTGTGTTCCCAGTGTTAGTTGTGTTACTTACGGATCCAAGCTTTTAATTGATGCCGTTGGAAATTCCTCTAAAGAAATCAATGATGACTTTAATTAATTAATAGGTGATTAATACTTTTAAAAATGCTTTTACAGATATATTTAGGACGTGATTAAAGACTTTGGCCATGTCCCTCAAGAAATAACGGACGATGTTTTCCAAGCATCTACAGATGATGCATACTAAAGTGTGTTTTGTTGTCTAAAGATCAAGGTTTTTGTTCGGCTCTAGACCGTACTTTAAGGCACCCTTAAAGCTACTTTGTATTATTAAATGCCCTGTAGTAGTGTAGGGACCACTTTAGAGGTTTTAGAGCCCCATTCGCTAACTGACCATCTGTGCATTTATCGATCCGCTTAAATTTATAAACTGTTAAATTATTTTTTTGTGCTCATTGGAAGTTTGCTTATAATTTTGCTTGAAAAATAGGTGTATATAATGCCAGAGGGACAGAAATATCTACGTTCTTATCATTACTATAAATTGCTGTAGGTACCTAAGCCCTCCTTCGTACTAGTCTGATGTGTGTACCAGGTATATCTCTATATTCCTCATTGATTTATTTTACCTAGAATATTTTCTTTGGTAGGTATATCCTCTTCCTCATGTCTTCTCAAAATTTTTGGTTAATTTTGTTAATCCAAAAAAAAATTGCTCAGGTTTCTTTGCAGCTTGTCAAAATCCATAAATTTACTACACAATGGTGGTACTGAAATACAGAAGTGAAACTTAGAAGTTCATATTTATAATAAGAGTAGAATCTATTTAATAAAAATTTGATAAACTCAAAAAATTCCCCACAAAAGTATGCGCCACTGAGAAAAACTATTCTAAGACATATTTTTCCGTATTTTTTTCTGGTTTTATATTTATCTGAATCTCTAACGCGTTTCTCGATATCCAGCGATAACACCGTGTCTTGTAATGATCTAAGACATCTGCCAACACATTGAATCCAAGTTCGGTGAATCCGATAATTTTCCTAATGGGTTTCCTTCGACACCTCTGACCGCATCTTACGATATAGGAATTAGAACCGACATCCGAATGATGTTTCACTATTCTTGTAACTTGCAGTTTAACTTATTAAGGAAATTCTGGATTTCTATGGTTTAGTAAAATGGGTAAGATCAATATATTTTAAATTTTAAAAAAGTATAGAGATATTAGAACATCGAAATTTTTTAAAAATTTAAAAATATGGATGGATCGGTTATTATTGGATCTCAGATTCTTTTACCATATTTGGTATACCCCCGTTTATTTGTATATCTTTTTTATTTAATAGGCACCCTTATATATTTCACATTATATAAATAGCTGTTTATCTCAAGCGAGAAATATAAATCTTACTCTTTTTCCAAGAAATATGCTTTACGAGAATTTCTCTGGAAAAGAAAAGTTAGTATTGCTAGCTTAGCATTTTATCTAACATTCGTACCGCTTTTATTTCAATTTGACATCAAACAATTGAAAGCTCCATATATAACTTACCAGTTATAACTAGTCGGTATTAGCTTACAAATTTTTATAGAACTTGGCAGCTGAGTTGACACCATCGTGAGTAATATAGATGACTAGAAAAGTTTGTTGAGAATTTTCTATTCTATTTTATTTGTGTTGGCAGGGTTAAGAAAAGGACATTTCTTAAATAACAAAATACGAAAAAACTTTTTTATATCTGTTTTATTTTGTTAAACCGAATAAAAATAGTGAGCGTAGTGGACATAAATTACTTAAATCTTTACGCACTTTATTCGCTAACTTTACTAATCAAATAAACATATTGAGAAAAAAATATGTGTCGAGGAGCAACGAATAAGTTCTTGATTATTTACTTTGGCTTAGGTAAACTTGTACAAATTGCTTTATAGTTTGACCAATAATAGTATAATAAAGCAATGAAATGAATTTAGGAAAAAAGTATTTGCTTAAAAACAGGTCTATGTGGCTCTTAATCGTGTAAAATGGTTAGCCTAACTTTGACATTTAATAGCTTTTGCAAAAATCAACCTTCTTTATTATAATAAAACTTATTAAAATATACCTAAAGTTTAAAAAGTTTAGTATAAATTTTTGAAAACCGACGATAAGTTCCCCCAAGTATCAGTTTAGAATCAAATTGCAATTAGCAGAATCCAACAAGTGGCCAATATGCGACTCATCCATTACAATCAACGATAAGACACTGATAGCGGGCGACTCCATTACGCTGGTTGGTATAACGATCTCCCCGGACTTACTATGGAACGAACATATTGCATCCATAGCAACTGCAGCAGGAAAGAAATTAGGCTTTCTCTTTAGAGCACGGAAATATTTTTCTCCATCTAACTTAGCTACTCTTTACAAAAACCAAATACGACCTAATCTTGAATACTGCTCGCATGTATGGGGTTTGGCGGCTCCGTCAAGGCTCGGAGTTCTTGATGCAATACAGAAAAGAGTAGTGCGACTAATAAACGTCACCAGTATCACCAAAAACCTAGCCCCATTGTCCCACCGAAAAACAGTGTCTGATCTTTTCTTGTTTTACCGATACATAAACGAATTTTGCTTAGAAGAACTCCGCTCTATAATGCCTACACTTGTCAGATCAGCCAGAGCAACGCGACGTGCCAACTCCATGCACCCTTATACTGTTCAATACCCGACATCGAGAACGGATCGATTCGATCGTTCCTTTATCCCCAGGTTCTCTAGATTGTGGAACTCCTTACCTTCCCACGTCTTCCCCACTCGTCCTAACTTGTAGGCCTTTAAATCCCAAATTAATAAATTGTCTGTTCTGTCCCAACAGATTTTCTCGGTACATTGGTCTATACCTACGAGGACATCCTTAATATTAACAAAAAAAATTCGAAAAGAGGTTGACCTTAAAGGGCATCCTTGCAACTTCCCGCTAGTTTTAACCGCAAAGCTATATAGTAACGTGACGTATTTTGACGTTTTTGACTTTTTTTGAAATGTTTAAAAAGCCATAACTTTTTAACGCCTTATTCGATTTTGATGTTCAAGATGGCATTCGACGCAGTTTTTTGAGACCTAAAAATGTTACCGGGAGTGCAAAATCGGTTAGTCAAAAAATCTCTAAGTTATTGAAAAAAAAACACTTTTTTGAAATTTTTCGACAACGATATCTCACGAACGAATTAACCGATTTTAACTTGCAAAACGGCATTCGACGTGGCTTTTTAAGCTTGAGAGCTGATTAGGTTATGAAATTGATCGA
Source organism: Altica lythri (assembly GCA_964028335.1). Taxonomy (NCBI): domain Eukaryota; kingdom Metazoa; phylum Arthropoda; class Insecta; order Coleoptera; family Chrysomelidae; genus Altica; species Altica lythri. The sequence continues at coordinate 76,862,841 of OZ034802.1, forward strand.
TGCAATAGCCAAAAAGATATGCCCAAAAAACATTATTTTTACCAATTGTTTTTTTCGGTTATTTTGAAATTTCTCGATATCTACCGGCTCGAATCGGTTCAAACTTACAGGGAATCTAAGTTAGATGAAACTCTTTCGGATGCTTTTTATTTCATTCCGATCGGTCAAGCCGTTCAAAAGTTATAAGAGGTTTACATACATCCACACACACACACACACATCCACACGTACATACAGACATACAGACACCCTCGTAAAAATAGTCAGGGGAGGTTCCTAAGACCTCAAAACGTTGAGATCCAATGAAAACTCGATTTTCGAAAAACGGGGTGAAACCAATAACTTCCCGATTTTAAAAAAAAATTTTAATTTTTTTTAGCGGGAAGTTAAAAAAAATTTTTAATTTTTTTTAGCGGGAAGTTAAAAAAATGTGTATTTAGCCATATTAATTATGTCATGTTGAATGTTTCAAGCCAACGACAAATTCATAATATACTTATTTAATAAAATTATTGAAATTTATTAGAGCTTTACTTAATCACTGACCAAAACAGGTTTTTCAGCTGAAACCGAAACCGAACTTTTGGCCGAAACCGAAACCGAAAGCAAAACCGAAACCGAAACTTACTTCCACATAGGTACTTAAAATTTCTGTTAGCATATTTTAAATTTTTACACATTTGTTTGCATATTCTTGGAGTTAAATAAAATAAAAGATAATCATTACAGTACAAATGTATTTTTTTAAATAAATAATCTTATTTTTTATAATTAGATGACGCCGAACAACTTACAATATTTCACAAAAACTCAAGCTTCGTCCATTCTTGGCCGAAACCAAAATCGAACATTCGGTTGGTCACTAGATTCTAATAAATGGTGAATGCGCATTTTGTTCTTACCAAATTATTAATAATAGAGGCAGTTAAACATTTGACACAATTATTTGTCATTTCACTCAGTTTTTCAACGTTTCATAATGGCTTTTAACACCTGACAATATTCCTTGAGATTTTCCTAAGTTTTTTAACGTTTTGAACTGTTGTTTGACATTTGACTTAGCTTTTTGATGTTCCTAATGCATTTTTTAACATTTGACACAATTATTTGACAATTCCCTCAGTCTTTTGACGGTTTATACCATTTGTTGACTTTTAACTAAGCTTTTTGACATTTGCCAATTTTTTTGACAATTGACAGAATTATTTGTCGTTTCACTCAGTTTTTTAACGATTTATATTGTTTTTTGTCATTTGACGAAGCTTTTTGACATTTTTGGTGATTTATTTAACATTCAACACAATTATTTGATGATTTACTCAGTGATTTAACGTTTTATAATGTTTTTTGACTTTTGACACAACTACTTGAAGTTTTACTAAGATTTTTTGACGTTTTGAACTGTTTTTTTAAAATTTAACTTAGCTTTTTGAGGTTCCTATTGAATTGTTTAACAATTGACACAATTAATTGATGATTCACTAAGTATTTTGACGTTTAATACAGTTTTGTGACATTTGACTTCGCTTTTTGATTTTCCTATTAAATTTTGTAACATTTGACACAATTATTTGATGATTCACTCAGTGTTTTGACGTTTTATACTGTTTTTTGATATTTGACTTAGCTTTTTGACGTTCCTATTGTTTTTTTTAACATTTGACAAAATTATTTGTCGTTTCACTCAGTTTTTTAACGTTTTATATTGTTTTTTGACGTTTGACTTAGCATTTTGACATTTCTGGTGATTTTTTTGACGTTTCGCACATTTATTTGACGTTCCACTCAGTTTTTTGACGTTTTGAACTATTTTTTGACATTTGACTTAGCTTTAGCTTAGATGACAGATATAAAATTAAACCATCTTAAGTAAAGCATTCCAGAAATAAATACTTTTATACAAAATTCTCGTTTCTAAACTATTCAAGTTACAACATAATGAAATATAAGGATATGTTAGTGATGACAGTCAATACAATTTATTTGTCAAATGCAAAGTATTTCACTTTATTCAGCTTACAAAGAGGTTAATAAAAAATAACTTTCTATTTGAGAAGTTTTTAAGAAACTTGCTAAAAATTCAAAACCAACAAAGTGGAAGTTGCGGTCACAGTTACAACATCGGTACAAAGTTGTAAAACCAGGAAAATCCAATAAATAGAAAGCGATAAAATAAACTCACAGCAACTGACTTATTTATTATACACTTAAATTTAATGGTACACTCTGCAGGGATTTGAGAATTTGTTCATATACCAAAATTAGATATAAAAAAAAAATAATAAAATTACTAACAACAAAAACTTTTATTTGGTTTAATACTTATCCACAAAAAAATTAATTCCAAAACAAATATTATGTTTTTTTATTTGATTTTGAGAATTTCTAAATTATAAGGTTAATATATTAAATTATGCTATTAATAAGTTTTACCCATAACTTTATCAAAAATTAATTTTTTATTTCAACAGAATTATGTTCTCTGATCTTTTTTTGTATTAAAAAAATATTTCACAACCATATTAATACTCCGAAACATCTTACAGATTTGGCTAGAAACTGATTATACTTGGTTGTAAATTCGATAAGTATTTTTGATTATTACTTTCTATTAAGGGTAGGTACTTCCAAATTTATTTATAGAAAACCCCGAGTTACTGAACTAAAACTAGATTGGATGTGTTCCAGGCATTTTGTATAAGTAAAGGAAAAGAATTTCAATACATATTGTCCAGAATTTTGGAATTTGAAAGAAAAATATCATTCTTATGGAATAGACAAACAAAGTAGCATATAAATCCATTTAAGGGTTTCTAAAGACTTTCATCAATAAGATAAGAAAATAATTTATTCCTTAATTAACATAATAAATGTGTAGAGAGGTCAATTCTGTACATGAATAGTATATTCTGTAACAAGGTTAGAATGAAATTTGATACGAGTGGAGAATTCCGAACGCGAGCGTAGCGAGCGAGAGGAACCACGAGTTATCGAATTTTCATTCTAACCGTGTAACAGACTGTATTTTCTCCACGACCATGTAATAATTCTGTTTATTTAAATTGAAATATGTAGCAAAACAATTAGAACGTCGCACTGACAAACTGAGTGACAGTTTTAAAATTCGCAGGGCAATCTATGTTTTTTGTTGAGCAATTACAGAATGTTATTCCGTCACTAGTTATAGAATGGAAATACATGCAAAACACATAAGAAGCAAGTGTTTCAGAATGAATATTTTATCTCAAGAGTGAGAATGAACACTTTCTATTATTAAAAATGAAGTCGGAATTATTACATTCATTAATGGTCGTGGAAAAATATATTTCCAAAATAACTATCAGGGGGTGATTAGGGATCGATACTGATACCAAAAATGCAATCAGTAAAATTTTTGTCTGTCTGTCTGTCTGTCTGTCCGTAGGTATAACCGCTATACAAACAAAAACTACTCGACGGATTTTAACGAAACTTGGTACAATTATTTTTCATACTCCTGTGCTGGTTATAGTATACTTTTCATCACGCTACAATTAATAGGAGCAGAGCAGTGAAGGGAAATGTTGGGAAAACGGGAGAATTTACTCCATTTTTTAGCTTCCGTCACGCGTGCAACATTAATGGTTAAAGCTATACAGAAATAATCTTATTTTTATAATTTGGAGGTTAACTTTGAACGGATTTCACAATATTTCACCCACAAAGGGAGTTGGGGGGGCGTGAAAAAAAAAATAAAATCTATGAGTCCTACAGGTTTAAAACTTTGCAAAATAGTTATTTTTATAATTTTGAGGTCAATTGTGAATGGATTTTACGAAATTCCACCCACATGGGGGTTGCGGGGGCGTGAAAAAAAAATTAAAATCTATAAGACCTACGGATTTAAAACTTTGCAAAATAGTTATTTTTATGAGTTTGAGGTCAACTATGAACTGATTTTACGAAATTTCACCCTAAGGGGGGTTGTGGGGGCGTAAAAAATAAAAATTAAATTTAAAATCTATAAGTCCTACAGGTTTAAAACTTTGCACAATAGCTATATTTATAATTGTGAGGTCAATTGTAAACGGATTTTAGAAAATTCCACCCACAAGAGGGCGTGCGGGGGCGTGAAAAATAATCTATACATAAAATAAATCTGTAGAAATGAAAATTCTGTACATTAAAGTTATTTAAAAAATAATTAGCGGGGGGTGTTACTATATCGATATAGAACAGACAAATGTGGTTAGATTTTTTTGTCTGTCTGTCTGTATGTTTGTGCGCACATCACATTAAAACTAATGATCCGATTCGAATGCGGTTTTCACAGATGTATTTGTCTTCTTTCAAATTAACATCTGGTGTATAAAAATTTCTCTCCCTCACCCCTTTAACGAATTCGGGGGAGATATTTTTATATAACAATCAACACGCCACGTGAACTACGTCGCGGGTACAGCTAGTCTATTAATAGGTTTTCAATATTTTTATTTATTTTTAATTGTTTTTTTAAGAAAATTGAATTAGGGGTTTAAGTGTAAATTGTGGAGTTTGTACTTTGGCACCCTTAATTACTTATTTGGGGAAACTGGTATAGGTCTCCCAACGAAAGTTTGTGACAGCCACGTGTTAGTCGGCGCAGGTAGGCGGAGTCTTTTTATCAGTGGCGGACGGAAATAAAAATATATTATACATCTTTAATTAATTTTTAATGTATGATAATTAAGAAGAATTTATTTTATAGATAGATATATTTATTTAACTACTTTACAAAAGTTTGTTTGTAGCAAGTCAGAAAAAGAAAGAAATACACGAAATAAAATACATAATAAAATACACAAAAATACACAATAAATCACAGCAGAGTTACGGTGTTGTGTTTGTCTCGACAATGCACAGTATAATCCTCAATAGAGTAGAAACAGTGTGTAAGAAAAAACTTTTTTATATATTTCTTAAAAGCATTAGTGCCTAATTTTTGTACATTTAATGGTAAAATATTAAAAAGATCGAAATTTGATGAGTTTTTCTCTGACATATGTAATCTAAAGCGATTGCCTCTTAAGTGATGAGCGTTACGTGTGTTATAACTATGAATATCTGAATTTCTTGTCAATGTTGACTGATTACAATGAATTTCAATTAGCGTATGAAACAAAAATAAAGATGGTATCGGCATAATTTTCAATTTTATAAAAAATTGCATACAGTGGTCTCTATAGCCAAGATCGGCAAGCACCCTTATCGCCTTTTTTTGCATTCTAAAGACAGATAAAGCCTGTGAGGAAGATCCCCAAAGAGTAATGCCGTAGCACAAATGCGAGTGAAAAAGTGAGAAGTACGTTGTTTTAAGAGTACTTGGGTTAGTAATTTTTTTCAATTGACGTAGAATGAATAGGGAGCTCGATAATTATTTTACTAAGAAATCAATATGTGCTTGCCAATTTAGTTTGCAGCCTAAAACCATATCTAGTAGTTTAACATTCTTTGTTTCTTGGTTCAGGAATAACTGACTACTTGATGTTATATTCATGATCTGAGTTTTATCACTATTTAATTTTAGTTTGTTCGATAAAAACCATTCATTTGACTTGTTACTTACATAATCTAAAGAGACGGCTAAATTCGTTTGATCTTTATCTGATAAAATAAAAGTTGTATCATCTGCAAATAAAACTGACTTAAAAGGTAGCATAAAACGGCTCAGATCATTAATGTAAATAATGAACAGAAGGGGGCCCAAAACTGATCCTTGAGGCACTCCATAACTTATAGTCTGAAAATCGGACATTTTACCATTAGCACACACACTTTGTCTTCTGTTGGAAAGGTAAGACCTAATAAGTTTCAAAGGGGTTCCTCTAACCCCATAATAATTTAGTTTTTCTAAGAGGATGTCATGTGAGACGCAATCAAAAGCTTTTGAAAGATCGCACAGCATAATAGCTGTGCTATTTCCTTGTTCAATTTCTTCCACTATCTGACTCACTACGTTAAGGACTGCCTGAGCAGTTGAGCAGGAATTCCTAAAGCCGTATTGGGATTTATTAAAGAATTCATTGGATTCAAAGTAATCGTACAACTGTTTTTTAAATAATTTTTCAATGACTTTACTACATGTAGAGATGATACTAATAGGACGATAATTGTCGATTAGTGAAATATCTCCTTTTTTAAAAAGAGGTAGCACTTTGGACAGTTTGAAGATGTCTGGGTAAATACCAGTGTTAAACATACGATTTATAAGCTCAGTAATAGGCTTTACAAAAATGGAAATATTTTCTTTTAAAATGCGGCTATTTAGTTCATGAACATCTAAACAATTTGAATTTTTTAATGAATTTATGGCTGACGTGACATCGAATTGTGTGACAGGGTGCAGATAGAATGAATTGCAAGGCATGGGAAAGTTTTTAAAACTTAAGAGTTCGGCATTTAAAATGTTAGGTAACAAGTCGGGAGATATTAACGAGCGTTTAGCTTTATTTCTTTCATAGTTAATGATTTTCCAACAAGTTTTTGATTTATTTTCGGATGATCTGTTAAAATCATCATATGCGGATTTTTTAGCGGATTTCAGTCCTTTATTATATTGTTCCTTTAAACATCTATATGTATTTAAGTCGTCTGGATGTTTTGTTACATCCGCTTTTAATTTTACGGTTGAAAGTTTATTTCTTAAGTATTTTAGTTCATCTGTAAACCAAGATACTGGAGGTTGTTGAATGTTTTGATTGACATTTTTTAGAGGAAAACATTGTAAACTCAGATTATGACAAGTATTGACTAAATAATTTGCCGAAAGATCTACATCTGATAAGCTCGCGTAGTAGGGATTCCAGTCGACATTGGATAGATGCCGCTTAAATTGGAATAATCCTTTATTCGTAATACAACGTTTTTTGACAGGCTGACAAATATTAAAATTGGTCTTACTATTATTAAGGACAATATATTGAGCCCTATGGTCAGAAAGACCGGGCTCAAAGACAACGACTAAAAATTGTTGTTCCGCTATATTGGTTATTATATTATCGATGCAATTGGAAGAAGTCGCGGTAATCCTCGTATCTTCAAAAATTGTCTGAGCCAAGCCGAGCCAAACGAATGCAGCAGATATTTTAAATTTTTCAAAATAGCAGTTTCAGTTTTAAAATTTATATTGAAATCACCTAAAATAACAAGTTTTTCATATTTTTCTAATAGGTAGTGTAATGCATATTCAAAATTTAGAAGGAAGAGATCAATGTTGCCTTTACCAGATCTATACACCGCTAAGACTGAAGTTTTTACAGAAGGCAAATAGATTGCCGTAAATTCCGAATCTTGTTCACTGTTAAACTCGTTCATATTGATTGGTATAAATTTTAATTCATCTTTTTCTTTTATATAGATAGCTAGACCTCCATGAACTTTGTTGCTGCGACAAAAAAAGTTGGCTAGTCTATATCCCGATATATTAATAAGTTCAAGACAATTTTCAGTCTGCCAGTGTTCCGAGAAACACATGACATCAAATTGATGCTCGAAAAGAAAAGCATTAATTGTTTCCACTTTATTGGAGACGCACTGTACATTGATATGTATCATACTTACCGCACTCTGCTGGTTACATTTTTTTAAAATATTGAGAATCTCGGTTGGATTGAAACAATTTAAATCATCTATACTTAGATTTCCTCTTCGGTCGTCTGGGGCTGTCGAAAATTTCTTTTGAAGTTAAATCTTCTTATAGCTGCGTCTTTAGGCCAAATTTTTGGATTATAGACCTGATCTATCTTCTCAAAAGGAAATGATACCTGTAAGTGGACGTGTAATCATTTTTTCCCCATTCGGCACATGTGAAGGATATATCCTTTGAGAAATTCCACAAGATCTTTAGAAGTCATACTTATGCGAGAGACATGTACATGACCCTGTTTTGCAATGGTCTTAAAATTTGTAGCATCACTGCTACCGATAATCGGTTTATATTTATTTGTACTTTTTTGTAGGAGATTTCGATTGGAATTCACTGTTTTTATCACGTTGTTGTTTATAAATGGTTTTTGTAGAAAAGGCGTCTGCATAGCTGGCGATTTGGATTTATCGGAACTAGTTTTTGTACCGTAATTGTTTATTGTGGGCACATTACTTGGGACAGGTTTCTTGGATTCCTGCATTTTTGTAGAATTAAAATATTCATGGTTGACAATTTTGCCGCTAGATGTTTCTGCTGTATCCATAACTATCGGATCTTTGTTGTTACATTGTTTTAGCAAAAATATTAGATTTTCTTGTTCCTCAGTTCGTTTTTCCAGATAAAATAAAAGTTCACTTCTTACAGCATTTAAGTCCTTTTGAAGACAGTCACATTGCGCACATGTAGCCAGATTGAGTTTAACATGTTTTCCCTCAGATTTCTTCACATTAGCTACAGTATTGCATAAAGTCTTCACATATTCTACAAGTTGCACATTGTTCACTCCCGCCGGAAGTTTAAAATTAACAATTATGTCTATTAGATCGTTCTTTTTAAGCTTATTTAGCTTAGCCGTTAACAACGCGACTTCACTCTCCGCCATCTTGATATATATATACCTATATATATATAAATGATATATTTATATATATATATATATATATATATATATATATATATATATATATTGAAATGGATCTTCCTTCCGGAACACCCAACACCCACTTTCAATAAAATTCTCGGTCGTGGATTCCAAAATTTTTAAATTGTATGCAACCAAAAATATGAAAACAAAAATAGTGTTAGAAAAGTTAAATCAATATATAGAACAGATAGGTAAACCTCAAAATATTATTTTAGATAATGCAACATATTTTAAAAATAAAAAAGTTGAAAAGTTTTTTGAACATCATCAAATTAAATGTAGTACTATTAGTATTAGACATCCAGCAGGAAATCCTGCTGAAAGGTATATTAAAGAAGTAAATAAGTTTTTAAGAATTTTAGTAAATCAAAATAATAGAAAATGGGGAGAAAAATTAAATGAGGTAGAATGTTATTTGAATGAAGTGCCAAATACTACAATGAATGAATGTCCAGTATATATTTTAAAATGAGAGAATCCACAAAGGAAATGGATAAGGGAAAGGGGAATTTAATATGAAAAGGTATTAAAAGAAGTTAGGATAAGGGAAAATAAGAATGCTCAAAAATATGTAAAAAGAATGGAAAAGAGAAGGAAAAATAAAACAACATTTAAAAAAGGGGATTTAGTAATAGTTAAAGCATTAAGGGTAACAAGTAAAAAAAATAATATTTGTGCTAAATTACAATTCCCTTTTGAGGGACCATATGAAATTGTTAATGAGAATGAGGGAAATAGTTATATAGTTAAATTTATTGGAAGCGAAGAAATTCGTGGAATGTTTAATGTTAATGATTTGTTTTTGTATAAAAGTTAAAATTGGAATAATTAAAGTTAAAGCTTGACAACTGATGGTGAGGAAAAATTTCCTACTGAAAGGAAATTTGATTTGGCAAGGTGAAGTGATTCACCAAGTCAAATCAAATTTGGGGGAAATTGATATGGATTTTCCTTCAATGGTGCACGTTCTTTCAATGAAGTGTTTGAACCTGGTCATGATTTTTAAATCGGTTGTCTTGATTAAGTATTTTTTTTGGATATTGTATTTGTTTTTGTTTAGATTATAGGATGTTGTGTTGTTAAGAGATTATTATTGATTAGATTGTCATCGAGTGAATTTTGTAAAAGTCAGATAAAATCAAATTGTAAAAAATTAAATATTGAAATTTAAATTAAAATAAGAAGAGTTTATAAATAAAATATAAATAAATAAAAAGGTAATTGGAATTGGATAAGAGGATACAGAGAGGTCAGAGTTGGAAAATTGTAAAAGAAGAAGGTATAGAGAAAGAGTTGAGCAGCAGAAAGGTATTAAATAGATGGAAAGGCAGTAGCAAGAAGGAGTTGGAAAGTAGTTGGAAGAGGAAGATATAGAGAAAGAGTGGAAAAACGGAGGAAGAAAGAATTAGAAAGACGCGAAAGAATTATTTTTTATATTTATAATTTTGTACTTTATTTTTAGGACAATCAATTTAAAAATTCTTGAATCCACGACCGATAATTTTATTGAAAAAGGGTGTTCCTGAAGGAGGATCCATTTCAATATATATATATATATATATATATATATATATATATATATATATATATAAATTTGTTACTGTCCACTTTAAACTAAAAAATACATACATTTAAAAAACAACTCAGAAACTCTCTCAGCCTATTCGTAGCTAAATACAGTTTACGAAACCATTACAGCTACCACACTGACAAGCTTTTAGAACGGTCGTTGTTATCGTAACGCTCGTAAACTAACCACTGCGCATTGAACGAGAGGCCACGTGGCTGTCCCAAACTTTCGTTGGGCGATCTATAACACCCTTAAAAGGTAACTAACGACTTAGTGAGCTAGCTAGAGAAATGCCACCTTTTAAAACGTTTTAACGTTACAATATGTAAGTTAAACAATTTTTTGTTTCGGATAACTAGTTATTTTATATAAATTCTTTCTTAGGTAAGCCTTATTTCTCATACCTACCTTATTACAGTTATTTTAGCTACATTAAGGAAAACATACTGCGTAAAATAAACTAAATTTTTCATTTCCAGTATACAGTTTCTAGTAACAACTTCTTGCTCTGGTTACAGAACAAATCTTTATTTTCTTGAAAATCAACTACATTCTTATGTAATAATACAAAAGAAATTGCTATACTAATATACTTTATATAAAACTGCTTACTGAATTTTCTCTATGAAACTAATTAATTCGTCGTCTGGAAATATAAAATAGAGTTTTATAATTATGACCGTAGAAATAGTCTTGACAATTTTTATGAGCCTTTAAGCGGAATAAATGTATATTTAATAACCTAGGATGTTCATGACAGAAATGCAATTTCAATAAAATTGTTATTTAAAAGACTGCTTTTAAAACGTTTCGTGCGTTTGCTGTCTTCGTCCTTTTTTTAGACTCCCAACTTGTTTTAATATCCAATTTTTTTCCTGTTAACTCAGGCAAACCAAAGAAAATATATAGATTAAGAGAGCAGATCCTCATGAGACATTTTGCGGATGAAGTGAAGTTAGAAAGAGCTACAAAAAAACAATTATACGCCTCGAAGGGTAGGTACTGACAAAACCCATGGGTTCTATTTTTTAAATTTTTAAACATTTTTACTATTATTTAAAACACTATCACTAATTTGGATTGATATTTGTAACTTACTGCGTTCAAAATTAAAAAATTCTAAAAAATCGCTTAGTTATTTGTTTCACCTCAATTTTCGAAAATCGAGTAATCACCAGGATCTCTATGTTTTGAGTTACTAGGAACCCATCAAACATCAAATACTTTCTTGAGACCGAGGAGCTTAATTTTGGGAAGAAGCAAGGAACAATGTCACTTATTGATGAAAACTTTTCTCCTACATGCTGAAAACAAATATTGGTTTTTTAAGAGCTTTTACATACTGTTTTATAATACAAAACTTAGTCTGTAAAGCTGAGAGTAGATAATAAGAAGGATCAATCAATGGAGTTCCTATATAATTTTTAGAACGTAGATCAAAATTTGTTCTAGCTGGCCATATTTTTTCACACAATGCTGCTCTGGATCTAGACTATTCCATAAACATACGAATTAGGTATACTTTGTAAAGCCAGACTGTTGGCGTAAAAGTTTACTTAAAACTCAAGCCTGATTCAGTAAAACGGACTCCGGATTCGAATTCAGAGCATTAAAAAACATTGGTATGGTCAAAAGAACTGATAACTTTCTTTTTGTGTGCCGGTGAAATCATTTTGTTAAAATACAACCTCAAATACAAAAACACGTTTTTTCCATCAGAAAACTTTAAACGTCTTATACTTTTGTTTTTGTTAATTCTGAAACTGTATCTGCATCTTTTCCTGAGAAGTAGATTGATAATTATCCCTTTATTATTAGAGAAAGGATCCTGAACCGTGCAAATTGCTTTTTAGGGTCTAATTTCGGCCATCCTTCTGTTAAGAATGAATACTATATTAAAACACAACCTAAAAATGATTTTTTTTAATTACGAAACTTTAAACATCGTATAATCGCTTTGCCGACAAAGTAAATTGACAACCATACCTTTAACAGTAGTTTTTAGGGTATTTTTGAAAATCCACTTTCGTTCATTTTTCTAGTAAGGTACTGCCTCTTTTGCTGCCTACTGCATCCTGCAATATCTTGTATAACGTATTTTTTTCTAATGCCTATGTTTTTCAGTCTGTCTCTTCTTGTTGGAACTAAGTTCCTTACGGCAGGCTTAGAGAAGATAGGGATTTTGCTGCGTGACTGAACTGAAAAAAATGTAATAGTTAAAACCGTAACGAAAAACCCGTTAAATGAGACGTGCATCAAATACATTCTGGAATTTATTATACGTAGGTGGTTCGGTGGTTCATTGGTAGAATGCTCGCCTGCCACGCGGGCGGCCCGGGTTCAATTCCCGGCCGATGCATTTTTTTTGTATATATATATCTCTTAATCTTTTTTTGTTAAAGTTATATGAGATATAATTTTTAAAAATCTTGTAGTCGCGTCAAAGTAGGCCTAAAAACCCAAAAACTTAAAACTTTGGTCGGAAAGGTCCGATCGAGCTCATTTGTTTTTTAAATGTTTATTGAGACCTCAGAGTCAAAGTTGTATAAAATCTGGATGCGGCTCGGCCCCCCTCCCCTCCAAATTCGACTCAAGTTTTCAAGACAGTATATACATGATGAGACTGCCCTCCCAACCCGGCCAAATGTTCCACTCGGGGGTTTTGAAGTCCCCTCCATCCATTTCTTCGGTCAGGTCGCCTTTTCGACCTTCCCAGGGGCGTCTAGAAGGGCCTCCAAGGATCCAAAATATAAGATATCTACAGAAATGTAATCGGCCTGCCATACTGGGTCAGGGGGATTCCGAAGGGCAGGGTTCTCATTTCTGTCAAAAATTAAGGCTTTTAACACATTATGGCCGTATAAAAGGGGCCATGGGGTCTCAAAATTATGATTACGCGGGATTAAATTTCAGTGTACAGAATTGGTACGATCAAGTATTGTAAGGCTACCAACCCTTTATTCGAGCAGCCTGCGATTCTGTGACCCATCCAAGGGTGGACAAAAGGGGTGCCGGGGCCCAAAAGATGTGATTTGATTGAATTCGATACCAACGTGAAAAGTTGATATAATCTGTCCAGCGAATAGTCTCCTCAGCCTTTCTGAGTCCATGTCACCCTCTTCCGGATCCAGGTATGAACGGGAGGCGTTCCAAGGGGGCTCAAATTTGAAAGGTCGAAAAGGCGACCTGACCGAAGAAATGGATGGAGGGGACTTCAAAACCCCCGAGTGAAACATTTGGCCGGGTTAGGAGGGCAATCTCATCATGTATATACTATCTTGAAAACCCTCCAACTTGGGTCGAATTTGGGGGGTAAGGGGGCCGAGCGGCATCCAGATTTTATACAACTTTGACTCTGAGCTCTCAATAAAAATTAAAAAAAAATGAGCTCGATCGGACCTTTCCGACCAAAGTTGGAAGTGAAAACCTACTTTGACGCGACTATTGATAGTTGAAAGTAGTTAGGAAAGGTGAGAAAAAATAAATGTATACCTTACTTTTTAAAGCTCACCTTGAATTTTAAAGAAGCTTCTTTCTTAACGCCAAGATTTCACTGATTTTGATATATTGACCGTTAAATGAGACGTGCGCAGGCGTTACAGTCGTATACACAAGCGAGTAATGTTATGTGCCGATTCCACGGTGTAAGTATATACACTTACACCATGGTCGATTCTACATTAGCCAAAGAAACTTAGTTCGTATCTGGTGTCCCACGACACCATTTTAACTTTTTTTTTTCTAGCTATTGTTCTCACAGTTTTCGTTTCGGGGACCCTTATGTGTATTTCGTCTTGTTGGTGTCGCCGCGCCATTTTATAGCGTAATTTCATAAAAAAATAAAAAAATGGTGAATGGTTTAAAAACTCACGAAAAGAAGGTCTTCAAAATCTATATTTCAAGATCCATATTTCCGATTAAAGAAACATTTTGTGGGTTCGTTAGAAAACAACTTTAGCACATCCTTTAAGTCGACTCTAGTTTGTTCAATTAAATTAAACTTTTACAAGAGTGTTTTTAATTAGCGTAGGGTGGCTCTTATACAAACAGCTACTAAAATTAATCAAAGTGTGAAAAAGTTATTTTTTTATTATTATGTAATTAAATTGTTACATCCTATCCTATCCTACTAATATTATATAGGCGAAAGTTTGTTTGGATGGATGTATGGATGTATGGATGTTTGTTCCTCTTTCACGCAAAAACTACTAAACGGATTTTAATGAAACTTTACAGTAATGTAGCTTATAGATCAGAATAACATATAGGCTATAATTTATAAAGATATTGTGTAAATTGTCCAAAATATAACGATAAATGTCATTTAAGTCTGAAAAAATTCTGCAATCTGCGAGCTACTCAGGCGTGTGCTGCAAAAACAGTTAGTGCTACATGTATATAATGTATGGTGAAAATATTTATCTTAAATTGTCCTACAAAAAATTCTGCGACACAATATATATCTATCTTTTATGAGTAAGACATTATTGTCAAAATAGTGAACCATAAATACAATAAAAATTGATAATTTATTTCTAATGCACATTTGGTAGTAATAAATGGATCCTTATCAAAATGAATACTTTTATCGCTTTTGGTATTTAAAGGAGATAAATTTTGTCCTTCACAATACATCATTTGAGTAGCTACCTATAGGCCTATGATTAGGGGTTTGCAGTGCTTAATTACTGTATTTCTTATGTTGACAATATTGTTACGTTATTACAGTGCGAATGTAACATCTCAATATTGTCAGACTGTTATATTTTTCAAATACGACCCAAAAATTATGTATGTTATAATTTTAATGTCATAATGTTAGTTCTTTTCACGCTAATATAAGCTACTCGAAATACTAATACTGCGCACACGAAGTCGCGGGCACCAGTTATTGATACATAAAGACCTTGCTTTTATTCGAATTACACGCAGACGAAGTCGCGGGCAAAAGCTAGTGAAACAATATATAGCTAAGAAAAAGTTAGTAGCACGTTTCGTTTGAAGTGTTTATTTTCACGAAAAACAAAATCTTGTTCTAAACGAAAAATAATTTTACTGTAATCGTGGATATGTTTTCTTTTATATATTTCTGTATTCCATTTATAAAGGATGGTTTCTTTTATGCTTATTACATCGATCGGTTAGATCCTAACGACAAAACAATCTAAAAGGTTTTACTATACTTATAACCTTAAAGAATCCACCTTTATTTATGGAAAGCTCTTCAAATCTTATTTGTATTCATGGCGAGTAACGAATATAAGCGAGTTTATTTTTCTTTGGTTTTATTCTGATGAAGGATTTTTATCACAATTGCTTTCAGTACACAATGAAATATAATTGGTATTTTATAATTATTTAAATATAATAAATTATAAACCAATACTCGATTTAGAATATCGCGCTATAAAACTATTATAAATAAAATAATATATATCTAGCAGAAAATAGAAAATTTATGCGACATTTAATAAATTATAAATTAAATATTTATGTTTTCATTCTAAACTTAAATTTACAATAAAATATTTAAAGGAATTTTTGGCAAATTTACATTATAGAATTATTCGCATATCTACAAGGTAAAGCTAACGCATTTTTTGTTTAAAGTAGAACCCTATTAATTATTTTAAATTAAGATTCCTCAAGCTCATTTTTTATTATTATTATTATTATAACGAAATAATTTAAAACAGGAATCACATGGCCCATATGCTCATATATAAGTTACAAATGAGTGCGAAAAATATGGAAAGATTAGGAAAACAATAAGTATAATAACGTATTCACACTGTAGAAATGAACATTCTGTATACTTAAGATATTGACAAAATAATAATGGGGGTGGGGTGTAACTACATCGATAGAGAACCCAAAAATGTTGTGAGATTCTTGAAGTAAAACTTTTTAAGGCGCGACTAGAGGGTAACTCAGATTTTTTCTGACGGAAGTAATTCTGACGGAAGTAACGATGTGGCGTCAGTTATGGGAGGAGCTTAAAAACCTTTCCAAACAAAACAAATTTGCATTGACATTTTAGTGGAATTGAGGTTATGTTTTGTTTAGAAGTATATAAATTTTATTATGGTAATCTTGTAATTAATTATGTATTCTTTAACTATTAGATACTATTCTGTTCGAGTAAAAATGGTGTTGTATTATAATCTTCTTTCGGTTTCAAATACATTAAAGGTGGGAAGACCTGAAGAACCATTTTCACACTTTTCCTTGGCTGAACGTGTGCTTTTCTTCTGATGATCCATCCGTTTGTGCTCAAGAGGTCTCCGATGTCATTCTAACTGGCATGGAAGCCTTTATTCCTTATTCCAATAAGCGCCCTTCTAACGGCAAGCCCTGGTTTAGCAAAAACTGCGAGCGCGCAGTCAGATCTAAAAATCTAGCTTACCGACAGTGGCGTAAAAATCCAACGGCTGAGAATCGCACCACCCTTGTTACCGCTCGAAACCAGTGTAAGCAAACGATAGATCAAAGCAAAGAGACGCATAACACGAGGATCAAAAACAAACTTCTTGCCAGTCCTAACGGATCTAGGTCTTTTTGGTCAGTCGCTAAGGCCGTCAGTCAAAATTTTACCAAATCAAATATTCCACCTCTAACACGTTCCGACGTCACAATAGCAACCACAGCCGGAGATAAAGCGAACTTACTGGCAGAACTATTTTCTTCTCATTCCAACGTAGACTTTCAGGGAAAAACACCACCGAACATTCCAGCAGTTCAATCGGAAATGACTGATATCGTATTCCGTCAGCGTCCTGTCAAACGAATTCTTAAAGGGCTCGATGTCAGGAAGGCTTCTGGTCCAGATGAAATTCCTATTATAGTGCTCAAGAAAGGCGCTAATGAGCTAACACCAATATTTTGTAGACTTTTTAACCTATCCTACAAAAAAGGAATATTTCCATCTTGCTGGAAGAAGGCAAGAGTTCAGCCTATACCAAAGAAAGGCAAGAAAACCATGCCAAACAACTATCGACCTGTCGCATTGCTTTCAGTTATATCAAAAGTGATGGAGAAAGCCATTAACCAACAACTTCTAAAGTACCTAGAGGGCCTTAATATTATCAGCGACCATCAGTACGGCTTTCTTAAGTCCAGATCAACAGGAGACCTCCTAGCATATGTCACCCATCTTTGGAGCAACGCAGTCGAACATCATGGGGAGTCCCGGGCTATTGCACTGGACATTACTAAAGCATTTGATCGTGTCTGGCACGAGGGGCTCCTAAGTAAACTGCGATCCTACGGTATGCCCGGTCGATTCTGTTCATGGCTTTCTAGCTTTCTTCAGGACCGTTCTCTGCAAGTGGCGATTGACGGGTTTCTCTCGGACACCTTTACCATCAATGCTGGTGTTCCTCAGGGGTCCATATTATCCCCAACCCTCTTCTTACTATACATTAACGACCTTCTATCGAAGACAGAAAATCCAATTTATAGCTTTGCTGACGACAGCACACTTATCTCATCGTTTACTTTGAATTCTCGAACATCGGCTGCTGACGCACATCTTCGCAGACAGCATGAAGTATCACGACTCAATAAAGACCTGGAAGAAATTTTGTCTTGGGGTGACAGTAACCAAGTCGAATTTAACGCTAAAAAAACCCAGGCAGCAGTTTTCTCTAAGAAGGTTAACATTGTAGAACCAGATATAGTCATGGCAGGACACGCAATTCCACTGGCTTCGTCTATTAACTTACTGGGTGTCAATCTGGGAGGAGATATGTCTTGGCATAATCACGTAGTAACAATCGCCAGGACAGCTTCTCAGAAACTCGGAGTACTTTTCCGTACCAAAAAGCTGTATACACCACAACAACTTTTGACACTCTACAAAGCCCAGATTCGACCATCACTGGAAGCATACCCTTCGGTTGTTGGATTCCATCCAAAGGAGAGCCATTCGCCTGATCGGTGACCACGAGCTAACCAAGAACCTCGACAGCTTAGAACATTGAAGACAGGTTGGTGATTTGACCCTCTTTTACAAATATTTCCATGGCAAGTGTTCTACTGACATTGCCCGCTTGATTCCACCTAGAGCAATTCATAGCAGAAATACACGACAAACCACTTCCGCCCATCCCTATGTGGTTCAACTTAATACTCCTCGAACATCATTGTTTAAGAACTCTTTCTTCTGGAGGACATCCTCTTTGTGGAACGGCCTTTCTGAGGCTGTATTTCCCACCGAATATAACCTTCAACGATTCAAGAACAACGTGAATCGCTTTCTTCGCACACGCACCGCTCTCAGAGCGCCTTAAAGGAATTTTCCTGCAGTGCTTGTGCTTGACCATAAAAAAAAAATTAGAGAGTAAAATCTATGTTTCACATTTTAGTTATTATAAACCTATTATTTCATATATAAAAAATAACGATAACTTTCAAATTCCTATTTCTAATGAATAATATAAATATAACATTATATCATTTTTTGTAAAGTATATAGACAATAAATATAATTGAATTGAATTGTAATTTAATATTTATTTTGCGATACGTACGTTAAATAAATTTTACTTCAATCGCGCGTAAAGGTTACATGCACACTTTTTTTGTCTGTATGTTTGTGCGCGCATCACATGAAAACTACCGATCCGATTTGAATGCAAATTTCAATGATGTAATTCATTCATGATATATTTCCGGTCTCTTAGTGTTTTATTTTCTTCTCATTAATCGTTGAGACTTTATTACACTTCGTTTATGCGAAGGGTTACTTAGGTTTAAATACTTGAGTTAAAACAAAAGACCGCTTACAGGATTTTATCTCTTTATTTAAACAGTAAGATAAATTGTGTGATATATATTTTTTACATAATCCAAAGATGATTAAAATGATAACATTAAACATTTAGCTAATATACCTATACAAACATGCACAAAACCCTTGGTATATTAAATATTTTACATATTAAGCTATGTTGGACAGTGTAACACAATTCTAGCAATAATTATCAATGTAAATCTATCTATACATATAATAAAATTGTAGGAATGTATATGTTTGTGCGCGCATCACATAAAAACTACTGATCCTATTCGAATGCGGTTTTCAAAGACGTATTTGTCTTCTTTAAACTTAACATCTGGTGTATTGTCTCCCTCCACCCCTTTAATGGGGTAGGAAGAAATGTTTATACAACAATCAACACGCCACGCAAACGACGTCGCGGGCACATCGATATAGAACCCAAAAATGTGGTTAGATTTTTTTTGTTTGTCTGTCTGTCTGTATGTTTGTGCGTGCATCACATGAAAACTACTGATCCGATTTGAATGCGGTTTTCACAGATGTATTTGTCTTCTTTCAACTTAACATCTGGTGTATAAAAATTTCTCCCTTAACCGCTTTAACGGGATGGGGTAAGAAATTTTTATACATCAATCAAAACGCCACGCGAAAGACGTCGCGAGTACATCGATATAGAACCCAAAAATGTGGTTAGATTTTTTTGTCTGTCTGTCTGTCTGTCTGTCTGTATGTTTGTGTGCGCATCACATGGATACTACTGATCCGATTTGAATGCGGTTTTCACAGATGTATTTGTCGTCTTTCAACTTAACATTGGGTGTATAATCATTTCTTTCCATACCCCTTTAACGGGGTGGGGTAAGAAATTTTTATACAACAATCAACAAACCACGCGAATGACTTCGCGGGTAAACCTAGTTTAAGTCGTTTGTTTTTAAATACATTCACAGATGGAGCATGAACAATATCTGTTGCCTGGACTTTGTTAAAAATGGTGCCTTCTTAAGTTTAAAATGATAACTACGGAATCATTGGTCACTATTCAGAATAAAAATACTTCTCAAACTTCCATAATTACATTATTTTAGCTTTTTCTTTAGTTTTAAATTACAAATTCTATTTATGATCTAGAAAAAATCTGTAAGTAAAATGTTTTTTTTTTTGTTTCAGATGAAATGCATCCGGACGCAGGTTAATTCTGCAAAAATGCTGGCAGTGCTTTTAATTTACTATGTCTCAGTTACATTAGCTGTTGAAACTCAGTTCAATTTAATGAACACAACATTAGATAGTGATATATTAAATTCAACGGGTAATCAAGAGACAAATTTAACAGATTGTGTTACTAACATAAGTGATGATCATCTTATAGTGAATTTAGAACATAATTGTGTGTATAAGAATAGCAGTAATAAAATTAATTTTACCGAGAAATTTGATGAAAACAGTAATACAGAGGTTGCAATATCTACTAGTGGTAAGTAAATTTTTCTTTGCGTTATCATATTATTAGAGAATATCAAGATCTCAGCAGAATATAATTTATTCTGTTCAATGCTAAATTTAATTTTCTTCGTACTACTCGAAGCATACAAATTCGTTTAGTTATATGAAACTGAAGTCGTCTTTGTGTAAAATTAAGAACATACAGAATATAATTCATAAAGAGACCATCTATCAACACAGAGAGTTGAAATAAGTTAGTAATAGCCGTCATTTAAATTCAGTCCACATTTTATATTTACAGTTATGAAAAGAAGTTCAACTTTGACTTATAATAGCCACGTGAATCTTTAGTTAAATTTTAATATTCTTTCTATATCTGAACAAACAAAATCCACTGATGAGATTAAGTTTAGTATAAATTAAATTTAAACCAGGTTTGCAGTAAATATGAAACTACATCGTTAATTACAACAATGTTCCTCGGATATTGTACTTCAATTAGGATAACTAGATAACAAGAAAGTAATAAAATAGGAAACTGTATTAACTAGTTTACATTATATCTTTATATAGCGGTTATCAAACTGTGAGGCCCGCTCTTCAGGTAGTTGGCAAGAGGGGCGCAGTAAATTGAATAACAAAATTATTAAAACTTATTTATAAATTTTTTATGGTCAAATATTTAATTATAAACTTATTATTAGCCTATATTCTTAGAATGCAAGGACTAATGGCTGACATGTGCTTGCTTTGCTGTATGTTGGGTTCCACATTGGAAATGGTTTCTTTTCAGTTCTTTTTCTAGTTGAAGCTTATTTCAATATTTAGATTTTAAAAGCAACAGCAGAAAATTCTGTTTTACACAGATAAAACGTGGGGAAAACTAACCAAATTTGTATTGCTTTGGCTTTTATTACTAAGAAGTCATTTGGAAGTTTCATCCAGAAATTTGTTTCTGAAATCCATTTTTAGTGCAGTGCTGTACGAAACGTCTATTAGTTGTTCTTCTTTTTTCAGTGCGAGCCCATTAGGTTTACTGTCAAATGGATTACAAACCCAATTCCAATTGGACAAACTGGTATCTTCTTCTGCAAAAAACCATCATCAGACATTCATAATAAGGTTTTCTAAATAACCCTCCATTGCTTTTAACATTACAGTTTTATGATTCTCTTCGAGCGGAAAATCCTAGATACTTCTAGACAATGTAAAGAAACATAGTAAAGCAGTTTTAGGTAAAGTTTGCAGTGCATTAAAACTTGGATAAATAATCTTGAGCAAACCGGATTGACATCTAAAAATAAGGGGGTATTTCAAAAAACAGTTTGATCCCCTAAAAATATTTAACCTGATTGTCAAGCAGTGTTAAGAAGTTCACGCCAATCGGCCATCCGTCACGCTAAACGTCTTGGAATTAGTAACAGATAGGTGCGATGGATTTTTTATAAAGATCTTGACTAACACATTTACAAAATTCAGAAGGTGCAATCTCTTAAACCTGGTGATTATATTATTTACAGCGCTTCTTTTGGGAAACTATGCTTACCAGACTAACAGAAAATGACAATCAACTTGTGGATGATTGAAAAAGCGCAATTCGACCTCTCTGGGTTTGTCAATAAACAAAAATTTAGATAATGAGCAAATGGAAACCATTGTTTGCTTCATGAAACACCACTTCATGCTCAAAAAGTAACAGTATCGTGTACGATTTCTCAAATAGAACATTATTCCATATTATTTTTTAACGATGATGATAAAAATACCGTTACCGTTCCTTCTTAGCAACGGAACTTGACCACTTTTTTAACAAAACGTAGCAACAAGCTACACTGCAAGGATTTTAATGAATGCTTTAAATGCGTTGTTCCCAGGACGTATCGTTTCTGGAAACAGAGATATCGGTTGGCTCCCTTGGTCCCCCGAATTCACTGCCTGCGACTTTTTTTTGTAGGGATAATTGAAAATAAAAGTGGTTTTAACTGATCCATTTAGGACAATACCAGCCCTTAAAAATAATTCCTGACGAGATTGCAGCAATACCTCTCGAAGCCACGAAGAGTTATACGAAACTTTCAAGATCGACTCCAACAATGCATAAAGATTAACGGAAAACCTTTGGCAGATGTAGTTTTACTAGATTTATATCTACTATTCAGCTGGTTCGCAGGTCACGACTTCGGGAAAATTTCACTACAGTTTTTCGTTTTGGGCCCCCTTGACCTCAAAAACACCTTCCGTTCAAAAGTTTATATATACCTATATATATATATATATGTATATATATATCTATATATGTATGTATGTATGTATGTATGTATGTATGTATGTATGTATGTATGTATGTATGTAGGTATGTATGTATGTATGTATAGTTCCGATATAACGAAATCTGTGGACACGATAGCGGTCGCATTTCTTAACGGATCGAAATGAAATTTGGTACAAGAATCAATCGTCCCAAAATCTCGATCGAGTTCGTTAATGGGCCAAATCGGTAAGGCGTTTGGGCGTGACATCAAATCAAAATGGACAAAAATTCGTAACTTTTGACAATAAAATTATTTACGGCATCTTCTCGTTTGATTGCCATGCCATTTATTTGAAAAATTTTGCTGTTGAGACCCTCAATTTATTTAAAATATAAAACTCCTTACTCATGCGAATAAAAATATAAAAAATTCGTTTGAAATAATCCAATATTTTTTAATAAAAAACTATTAAAATGAAACGCTTTTATAAAATACTTTCTTAGCGAGCGTTTGTCTTAAATGAGAGCAGCTTAAAAAAAGTTAATGGAATTTCTGACATATATACATTTTTCATCAGAGGCACCTTTCTGCACATTTCCCTTATTTTGTAATTCAGTTTGTCAAAGTAGAAATCATTTTTTGTTTCTTTTAAGAATCCATAGTTTGTAAATTTTTAATTAAAAATTGCAATTATTCATAAAATAAGAAGTAATGTTTACTTTACGTGTTTGCTAACAGTTGTGCTGAATTGTATCTACAGAAAGAAATTTTATACAATAAATGAAAAAATTGAAATAAGTTACAACGCAAAAAAAATACTAAGAAACACGTTTATTTTATAATTTTTTATAAGTATACTGTTGTGACAATTTATATTATTATCTGAACATTCGTAAAACATAATGTGTTATAAAATTTAGATAATATTAGGGATTCATTTACGTATATGTGTGTTTTGTCTTCTTAGTTATGTATATAGCCATAAAGACAAGTTTAAACCAATTGGTAAAATAGTTATTCCAGTCTCCATTTAGCACCTGCAAAATCGCTGATTTATATTTATACTGCCCTACTAAGGAAAAAAGCTTTATCTCCAAAAAAATTTAAAATTGAGATATGTACATATTAATGTTTAGGGGGTGGTTTTGCACCATTTTTTGAGGTTAAAAAGCCATATCTTTACACCTAAACCATAATAAAACACTAAGATAATTTGCCTTATGTACAAAAAACTGTGGAATACTAAAATATAATGGCTCAAGTCCGCGATTTGAAGAAAAAACACCTCAAGTGCTAAAGTTAATTGTACATAAGGTATTTTTCTCTAGTTTCAACCAGTTAAAAATATTGATAGCACTGAAGCTGATGAATGTAATCAATGTCTTAGTTATCAGAAACGCAACGATCGTTACATAAAATTTCGTTTAGAGTACCAAAAAGATTCTAAGCTTAGTATTAGTAATCAATCTACCGCATATTTTTTAGCTGAACTACAAAAAGTGGTAATGCTACCCCGAATGGATAGTTTTAAACTTATAATATTTACAAGAAAAATCATCGTTTTTAATGAGAGTTTTGAGCCTTTGAATAATAACTCAAAAAATAACTGGCCTATTGCTGTTATTTGGCACGACGGAATTAGTGGTAAAAAAAAAGAAAATATTATTAGTGCTTTTAATGCGTTTCTCGAAATGAACCGGGATTACTTAAAAGCAAAAGTAATTAAGAGTGCCAGAATTGATCGGCCTAAAATTATGAAGGCAGCAAGAGTCCAAGAAGAGAACAAGGCCGATATAATAAAAAAGCTGATCTTCTTACTAATAACGATATGGATAGGAAATTAAAATTTTTCTATACTTAATTTTTATTGCTAATTAGGATAATAACCTAAATAAAACGCATTTTATTAAGTTGTATTTTTTAAAGGAACTTCTATAAATTCAAAGCCTGGAAATAATAGTTACTCAGATTTATGTTTTTTAATAACTAAATTATCTTTGCATTAATGTTTTATTACTTTGTTGCTAAGAACTAATGGCTTATCTCCACCCTTAAATGCACTTGAGGCATTTTAGTCTAGTAAATCATATGGTGTAGATACTCTAGATGAACTAAAAGCCGTCTTTTAATTAAAAAATTCTAAAACTTAAAATTTAACTAACTAGAAAAAAAACTATTTATTTTCATGGTTATATAAAAGCATTACAATCAGGAAAGTAAAAATTATTTGAGTGCGCCAAGAAAAAACACTAAATTCCCTCTCCTGTAAAGTTTAGGTTTTTGGAGTTGAGGTCTTCTTTCTTAATAGGGCAGTATAGGCATTGATGGTTTCTTCTGGCGATTGTAATCTTTGCCTACGCATTGAATTCTTGATCTTTCGGAACGTGAAGAAGTCGTTGGGACTTAACTCAGGACTATATGGTAGATGGTCGATATTTTGAAGCTCCAAATTGTCTTTTGGGCAGTGTAAACACTTGCATTGTCCCCACAAAGCGGATTGGCCTTATTTTCTGGTCCGTAGGAGTCAATCTAAGGTTTATCGTCACTAATTTTATACACATTTTTTGAGCTTTCCTTGTTAACGATTTTTGTTTTAGTGATAAGTATGGTTATAAAAAGAAAATGTCATCCAGTTCCATTGCATGTATTTCATTATAACGGCACGCTCATATTATTCCTACAAATTATACAACCTGAAAAATAAACCTTTATAAATTTTAAAGTTTAGTTAAAAGCAATTTTTTTATTACCCTTGTTCCAGGGTAGATATTGTCCGGATATTCTGTAATGAATTTATTTATATTTTCTACGCTAAATATTTTTGACTTCTTTGCCTAAAATCCTTCTCCTTTTCGTTTAAGAAAGTCTGCAGTTTTGGATGAATTGCAATATTAATTTTATGATTAATATTTAGGTAGCTACTTCTTAACATGGAGTATATTTGTCACAAAGGTAAGGATTTGTATTTTAGCGAAATTTCTGTGAAATACGCTAGAAGTACGTTTTCTGAGGACGAGTGTACATTATTGGATTGTTTTTATTTTATAAATACTGTATACTTCTATCTTGATTTTTCCGACAATAAGTTTATTGTTTATTTATTATTAATTTTATAGTGCGGGAACAAAATTGTGATTTGCAGCAAATGTACCTCGTCGCTCACCAACAAAACTCCTGGGTTGAAATGTGGCGGTTCCTGCTCTAAATATTATCACGGAAAGTGTGTAGGTTTGTCTAAGCAAATGGTTGCTAACTTTCAAACTCCAGGAGCTTTATGGCATTGTCCGAGCTGCAGACCTGATGGTGCAAATAGGCGCATTTCAGCAGCTACTTCCCGCGATACTTCGGTGTCTCTGTCAGATGAGGAAAGTGAAGATAGAGACGAAAAAGACACTACCACCCAACGCACGTTGAAAATAGTTGAAAAGATTCAATCTGATCTGCTCAACCTAAAAACTCAAAATTCTGATCTCATCGATAGTGTCAACTTTTGTAGCGATCAAATCACTGTTTTCGAAACAGCAATGAAGAATATTAGCAAGAGATTGGACAACATTGAGAAGTTACAAAAAGAAAACGCCTCATTAAAGAAAGACGTCCAAAACCTCGAAGATAGAGTTGCATCACTTGAACAGCAGGTTAGATCTAACAACCTAGAAATTTTCGGTATCGATGAGAAACCCAATGAAAATCTGTTGAAAGTCTTAGAAAAAATCGGTGAACACATCGAATGTCCAATCCAAACCAGTGACGTTGACTTGATATTCCGAGCTAACACTTTCGTGCAAGGAAAACCTAAACCTGTAATCGTCAAGTTAACTTCAAAAAATAAAAAGGACTCTATATTAGCTGCCGCAAAAGCCAAGCGGATCGCTAAAGGTACCTCAACCCCTGGACTATCGGTTGCCAATGTTTCAACTCAACTATTCATCAACGAACACCTGACCCGTCATATGAAAGCGCTATTGAAAAAAGTGAAGGATTCAGCTAAAATAGCTAAATTCAAATATGTTTGGGTAAGAGATGGTACCATATATACTAGAAAGGACGACAAAAGTCGAATTTTAACTATTTTTAATGAACAGAGTATAAACAAAATGGAATAATTCTTCTTTTTTGCTAAATTCTTTAATTCTTTTTTAAATTCTATGGCTATCTCTTTTTTCTATCAAAATGTACGTGGACTGAAGTCCAAACTTTCACAAATTTTTAAAAATTCCTTAAACTCTGATAATCAGATTATTTGCTTAACTGAAACATGGTTAAATAACTCTATTTCTTCATCTGAGATACTTAGTGACACGTTTAATATCTATCGTCGTGATCGAGAAGACAGCGCATCCACAAAACAAGTCGGTGGTGGTGTATTAATTGGGGTTAACAAAGTTCTATGTAGTGTTGTGCGGTACGAGTGGATGACAGATTCTGAGGATTTGTGGATCACAATTAAGCCTACTGATAAATCTTTTAAATTTCATTTGTGCTGTGTATATATTCCTCCTAAAGATTCAACGTCATTGAGTGTTTTTTGCACAAAATTAAATGAAGTAATAAACAACCATCCCGATGACACGTTTGTCATTTGTGGAGATTTTAATTTACCAAATATAACTTGGTCTTTTGATGCAGTTAATAAAAATTGCGTTCCTAAAAATTTTACTGATACCTGCTCTAACTTGTTTATTGACACCATTTCTTGTTGTGGTCTTTTTCAGTTTAATTATTTTCTCAATACTTCAAATAATACATTAGATTTAGTTATGTCCAATTCTTTCTTTATTGATAATTTGGATATCACTGACAACCCCCTAGTGCCAGAAGATAACAATCACACTGCTCTAGAGTTTACTTTCAGTGGTTTGAATATTAGTGTGTCTAATAATTTTCGTAATGAAGACTTTACCTTTAATTTTAGCAAAGCCAATTACGATTTAATAAAGAAAGAATTGCAGTCCTTTGACTGGACAAATGAATTTTCGGATCTCAACATTAATGAAAGTGTCCAAAAATTTTACAATGTTTTAAATAATATTTTTGAAAAATATATTCCAAAGCATCAAAAGGTTAAGTCCTTTTTTCCACATTGGTTTACTATTGATACGATAAAAGTGATCAAGGAGAAGAGAAAATACCATGTTAAATGGAAAAAGTTTCATAATAATCTTGACTATCTAACATTTAAATTGCTACGTGGACGTTCTAAATTTTTGATTGATCACGACTATCAAAATTATCTTAAGCAAATTGAAACTTCAATTCCCAGTAACCCTAAAATGTTATGGCAGTTTATTAAAACTAAGAAAGGCAAAACTTATGCGATTAATGCTTTAAAAGATAGAGATGAATTGATAACTGATGGTGATAAGATCTGTCAAATATTTTCATCGTATTTTAATTCTGTGTTCAATCCTCCTAATATTAATAATAATAATGTTATAATTGATGACAAACAAGACACCATTGGTCATTATTTTATTCCAAAATCAACGATTTTACACAAAATCTTAAAACTCCCAGATAAAGCTGCTGGTATAGATAATTTACCTACTTGTTTTTTGAAAAGCTGCCGTATTGAAATGGCAGATATTCTTTTCGTTCTGTTTAATAAGTCTCTCTGCGAGGGATGTTTTCCTAATTCCTGGAAAAGAGCCCTTGTAGTTCCGATTTTTAAATCTGGAAATAAATATCTCGTAGAAAACTATAGACCTATTTCTAAACTTTGCATTATCTCTAAAATTTTTGAATCAATTATATCTGACTATTTAAAAACTGACATCAAATCAATTATTATTCAGGAGCAACATGGCTTCGTCAAAAATCGTTCTATAGAATCTAACTTATTCTTGTACACAGATTATTTGCTAGAAACAATGGAAAAGGGAGAACAAGTGGATGCTATCTATACTGATTTTAGTAAAGCTTTCGATAAGATTGATTATGGTATATTGCTTAAAAAGTTGGCTAGTGTGGGTATTCATGGAAATTTATTAAGGTGGTTTAGCAACAGATCTCAGGCTGTCTGCCTTGGTAGGTATCGTTCTCAACTCTCCAATATTACTTCAGGAGTACCTCAAGGTTCTCACCTAGGCCCTCTGCTATTTATATTATACATCAACGACATTTCCTCTTGTTTCAAATTTGCAAAATTCTTATTGTTTGCTGATGATCTTAAGATATTTCTAAAAATTTCTAGTGCCATTGATTATATACTAATTCAACAAGACTTGGACAGGTTAGCTCTTTACTGCCAAAATAACAATCTCTTTCTTAATGCAAAAAAATGTCATTGGATCATCTTCTCTAGAAACAAACACATCTTAGTAAATCAGTATTCTATCAATAATGAAGTATTGAATCGTGTTTCAGAGGTGAAAGACCTCGGAATTTTCTTTGATTGTAAACTTCTATTCGATTCCCATATAGACTATATCTCTAAAAAAGCAAACAAAGCCCTAGGCTTCTTAATGCGAGTATGTTATGATTTTAAAAGTGTGGATTCCATTCGAACTCTATACATGGCATACGTAAATAGTTTACTTAACTTTGGTACTGTTATATGGAATCCTCAATATAATACCTATATTGACAGATTGCAAAATACGCAGACGAAATTTGTTACTTATATTGATAAAAAAATATACCATAATACAGAAAAATTTTTTCAAATTAAAAAAGATTTAAATATTATTTCTTTGTCTGACAGACGACAACTTTCAGATGTCAAGTTTATTTTTAAAATTGTTAACAATCATATCGACTCAAGCGCTATTTTAAATAAAATACTTTTTAATGTCCCTTCTCATTATACACGAAACAAATATACATTTAAAATTAACCAAAGTTCTACTAATTATTACCGAAACTCTCCCTTGCAGAGATGTAGCAAATCGTATAATTCAATTTCAAATCTCATTGACATTGATATTTTCTCCGATTCTTTGATCACTTTCAGAAACAAACTAAAAAAATTCCACTTTTCTCATATCATGGACTAAATATTTTGTAATTTTTTTTTTCTTCTTTGTATTTATTTAGGTAAAATAACTCTTTTGCTTTTCAACCACAAATTATATAACATTTTCTTTTCTTATTTGTACATTTACATATAGACTCTAAAATAATTGTGAAAACTGTTTTTGGGTTCGTCCCGTTGTGTTTTCCTTATTGTAAATAAATAAATAAATAAATAAATATGAATGAAAATTATACAAGAGAACAAGAATAAAAAAAAAGAGTGTGTTTACTTATGTACACGTTTTCTTTGGCGTGTGGAAAATAATCATAATTTATAAAAAAAACTTTTTATAGTAGAAAGTTTTTTTTTAGTGATTTATAAGCCATATTACTATTATTAAATTATTTTAAATTATTACTTAGTGCAACCTGTCCCTTGGCAAATAGCGCTTTACCGGGATAGATTATGGCATAGTCCACAGTACAATCTAAAAAACTTTCTAAAAATTTTCTAAATTAGTTTATTTTATTAACAGTTAAAATAATAATTACTGTTTTTATATGTAGAACAAAAAAAAAGAGTGTGCGTGTAACCTTTACGCGCGATTGACGTAAAACTTGTTGACGTACGTATCAAAAAATAAATATTTAATTACAATTCAATCATATTTATTGCCTATATACTTTACAAAAAAATGAGATGTTATATTTATATTATTCAGTAGAAATAGGAATTTGAAAGTTATCATTATTTTTTTTATATATGAAATAATAGGTTTATGATAACTAAAATGTGAAACATAGATTTTACTCTCAAAATACCATTAATGTATTTGAAACCGTTTGAAAATTTCATAAATAAATTTCGAAAATTTAAGCTCCTCCCATAGCTGAAATTACACAGTTACTTCCATCAGAATCTTCCGTTAGAATCTAACGTTAGAGTTACCCCTAGTCGCGCCTAAAGAAGTTTTGCTTCAATAATAGGTAAACAATATTAAAAATATACACACATTACGTTTAGAATGTGTGATTTGTAGCTGTATCTACAAGAGCCTTCGATAGTTAGATAACCATTTCATTTTGTAGCATTTTATAGCATATTCCATAAAATTTAAAATCCTGAGTTAAGTTTGTTTCCTTCACGTCTACGAAGGATCTGTTATTGCTGGTAAAAGATCAGCCATCCTCACTTGTGGTTTTATGGCCTTTATGGCTACCTAACCAAACCTAAAATAAGTATAAGAAACTGTTAAAACATTTCGAATATTATTATTTTATGAACAAAAACGTGCAACATGCTTCTTTACTTAACGTAAAGCTTTCGTATAAACAATTATTTACTATCATAATATGTATCTATGTATATAAACTTACTTAATCAAATCATAATGCATGTCGCTGTCTCGTCTTTTTTTCATTTTTGTCATTTTTCTTCAAATCTTTCTGGCGCTTATAATATGCCCTTTGACGTTCACAATTTCTTTTTCTTTTTAGCTCTTTAAGTCTATAAAACGAAAATAGCTAGGTATAAATAATAGGTATAAATAATTAGGTATAAATAGTGTAATTACACACCAAAAATAAAATGTGTGCATCTAGAGTGTAGGTACTCACTATTTTCATTCAATATTTTTTCATCACTTTCTTCATTAATAAATCCACTTTGTTTATTCATATTTAATACAAACACTTTATACACAGAAAACTATTTACCAGCAATGTATTTTGGTTGACAAGATTACAAGCTGTCAATTCATACAATTACAGATTTAATTTTATTTAATATAGTAGGCAGAATCGCATGAGCGCCGCCAGGATTATTTTTAGGGAGGTGCATCTGCATCTACACACTATTATGATCTAATATATATAGAATGTAGAATGATTTGGACAGCAACCACGACGCCTTTAGTTTTTATTCAAACAATAATTTAATAAAAAAATTAAAAAAATATATAATTTTCTGGTAAATTCAGGTATTTTCTTTCATAGCAGGAGGGTGCAAGCGCACCCTCTTGCACCCTGCTGCCGGCGCCCATGCAGAATCAGGTATTTTGTATTAGGTTTTGTTTCCGGTTTCTGTTATTAGAATGACGTCACGTCCGTTAGAATAACTTTTTTACTCCTAGTCTCGCTAAAGAAGTTTTACTTCAAAAACAGAAAAAAAAAACTTCTCTCTCGCGTAATCGATCCCATTATGATAACATATAACAGAACTGTCACATCTGGACTCTTAACCGACGCTTATCCAAATGAGCTACGAACAACTTATTTAAAAACTTCCAAAATGATAATATCTATACAGAACTTATATCATATTTAATAACAATTCAGTATAAATTTCGAAATCTATACATATAGAACTGATAGTTAATGATTTGTATATATGTAGTTTTAAAAAAACTTACGTAAATGATTCGAATTAATTAAATTTATTGGACTATAAACCACGATGTAGAATTAAGGTGTCGGTGTGCGACTAACTTTAGGGTGTTAAATTCTATCGGTTGCGACTAACTTTAGGGTGTTAAATTCAATTCAGGTGTCGTTGTGCGCGCGCATCGTAAAAATTCACTCTCATCATTTTTGTCTATCGCGCCAAAAGAAGTATAACTTCAATAAATTGACGTATTTGACGTTCGCGCAGATTCCTGTACCCATCGACGCGTTGGAGTACCATTTTTTAATATCCACGTTTCTTTTAAGTACACGAATCTGCTGATTTCGTTAAGCATTTTTTCTTCAATAAATTTCCGCGATTTTGCTAATTTTGATATGTCTTCTCTTACTTAAAATTTGTCGCCAGTTCACTTTATTAAATTTATATCTCATTGATTTTGTATAAATTAGTACGTTCACCGTTAAAATCTCAGTTTTGTTTCGCGTCAGTCAAAAGTTTATCTAAAGTAAAATATTCGTTTTTGGAATTGTACGTTCAAATCTGTCGCTGCAATTTTTTTTAATGAAGGTATTAAATGTATCTAGTTTATCTTTATTCCTTTTATCCGCCGCTTCTTTATCATTAACTAAATCTTCTTTTAAGATTTTTCGTTTACATTTAACACTAACCTAAAAAAACACGAAATATTTAAAAAATAGATTAAAGAAAATTTAAATGTAATTTGATGGGTCATATATCAAAGAATCAAACATCGATTCGTCCATGGCCTAACAAATTACATTTTAATTATCAAAAGGATCATTGTTACTTTATTAGTTAAAGAAAATATTTTATTCTTAAAACATGGCAACATTGTAAAATAATGAGTGACAGAGAATATTTAGGTTAGTTGTGTTTAATAAATAATTAGTAATTTAAATGTATGAAAATGTAAAAGTGTATTTTATGTAACAAATAACTTCATATACAATTATTAAAGGAATTAAAAATGTTTGGCACTATTTTCTGATGAAAACATTGGAATAATCTTGTATAGAACACAATTAGTACCTACTTACATTAAAAACCTCAGAGATCTTATGTAAATATTCATCTTTTGAAATTTTCTGATAATTTCTAAACATGAAATATCATCTTTGTATACATTTTTTTGTCTCTACACAATTTTTTTTCGGTATATTCATTTTTTTAATACATCTAACTAGTATATTTATGATATTTGTTGTCAAGCTTGTCAGTTTGTGACCTGCAGTGACCACAGCAGTGACTTGGTAACTTTTAAACACCAACATGACAAAAACCAATACCAACGTGAATAAATTAAAACATAGTCTGCTAGATATTTTTAAACGTGGAACAACGTAAATGCTATTTCAGATTTCACGGCTTGGAGAATATATGCTATTACTCACTTTAATATGCAACAAGGATTAACGTATTACGTAACAGCCATAGAGAAACATATTTTGTCTAGAGCTGTTACGTAATACGACTATTAAACAAAACGGTCATTAAGAATAATAGTACCTATTAATCACTACTGAATAATGGTTCATTATTTACTGTAGAACGTATGTCTAAACTTGATATGAGCATATTATATACGTTATTAGCACACTGGACTTTGGGTTTTCCTACTTTTAGATCATCCAAAACTTTTGAAAATGCTTAGTTTATTTAATATTTAATTTAATAAAAAAAATTAAATGTTCAAATAAACCTAACAAAAAGTACATTAGGTATGTCATCAAACTTACCCATTCAAAAATTTATAATCCTTAGACTCTATATCACCTGTTTGTTACAAAAATCACATTTAGTTTGTAAAAAAATACTAACTTGTGTTGTAAATTAAACACAAAACTGCGGCTCGTGTTATAAATTTCATCTCCGTGAATAATTGCTACCATTATACGATCGTTAAATAGATAATTTACTGTTATATATACTTTTACGAACCTTTATTTTAATAAATCGTAAAATATAATATTTTAAAAAATAAATTCTCTTGATCGTATTCCATGCTAATGGACAATATCGACATTGTTTGATTTGTGCAGCGAAACTTTTATAATATTATGTGCCTTAAACTTACCAATACCCTCATGCCCCATATGTATACTGGGATTATATTAGAGTTATTGCAATATAGTGTCAAATTTTACGTCTATTCTGAAATATATTGCCTCCGCTTTAAATTGGAGACCGTTTATAAAAATATAAAGGTTTACTTTACATATCTACATCAAAATCTAGTATAAGTAGGTAAATATATACGTAGACATGCATTTTTGTATAAAGTAATGAAAAATTTCATTTTCAATTTAATTAAATACTAATCAGTAATATTTGATCTAAAAGAAAATTTTAATTTTGTTGTGTGTATGATTTTTGTAAAAGCAAAATTGCTTTCAATTTTTATGGGCAAAGTTTGTAAAATTGTTTGTTTTTATACATCAAAGCAAAATAAATCAAGCATATAATAAAGGGTTTAATTTAAACGTAAACTTTACAATGAGTTGCACTGTTTATACCTTAAATTGCAAAAGCGGTCAATTTTTATATTTTTTGAAGTAAAACTTCTTTAGCGAGACTAGGAGTAAAAAAGTTATTCTAACGGACGTGACGTCATTCTTATAACAGAAACCGGAAACAAAACCTAATACTGACACGATTTTGCATGGGCGCCGGCAGCAGGGTGCAAGAGGGTGCGCTTGCACCCCCCTGCTATGAAAGAAAATA
Source organism: Altica lythri (assembly GCA_964028335.1). NCBI lineage: Eukaryota > Metazoa > Arthropoda > Insecta > Coleoptera > Chrysomelidae > Altica > Altica lythri. The sequence goes on from OZ034802.1 coordinate 76,897,579, forward strand.
CCTGAATTTACCAGAAAATTATATATTTTTTTAATTTTTTTATTAAATTATTGTTTGAATAAAAACTAAAGGCGTCGCGGTTGCTGTCCAAATCATTCTACATTCTATATATATATATATTAGATCATAATAGTGTGTAGATGCAGATGCACCCCCTGAAAATAATCCTGGCGGCGCTCATGCGATTTTGCCTCCTATATTAAATAAAATTAAATCTGTAATTGTATGAATTGACAGCTGATCATCTTGTCAATCGAAATACATTGCTTTATATAAATAGTTTTTTGTGTATAAAGTGTTTGTATTAAATATAAATAAACAATGTGGATTTATTAATGAAGAAAGTGATGAAAAAATATTGATTGAAAATGAGTGAATAGGTAGGTACGGAATCTTTACGTTGAGTAAAGAAGCATGTTGCACGTTTTTGTTCATAAAATAATAATATTCAAAATATTTTAACACTTTCTTATACTTATTTTAGGTTTGGTTAGGTAGCCATAAAGGCCATAAAACCACTAGTCAAGATGGCTGATCTTTTACCACCAATAACAGATCCTTCGTAGACGTGAAGAAAACAAACTTAACTCAGGATTTTAAATTTTATGGAATATGCTATAAAATGCTACAAAATGAAATGGTTATCTAACTATCGAAGGCTCTTGTGTTGTGATGTATTACAATAAGGTAGATACAGCTACAAAATCACACATTCTAAACGTAATGTAATTTTTAATATTGTTTACCTATTATTGAAGCAAAACTTCTTTAGGCACGACTAGGGGTAGATTCTAACGGAAGATTCTGATGGAAGTAACTGTATAATTTCAGCTATGGGAGGAGTTTAAATTTCCGAAATTTATTTATGAAATTTTCAAACAGTTTCAAATACATTAATGGTATTTATAAACTAAAATCTATGTTTCACATTTTAGTTATCATAAACCTATTATTTCATATATAAAAAAAATAATGATAACTTTCAAATTCCTATTTCTAATGAATAATATAAATATAACATCTCATTTTTTTTGTAAAGTATATAGGCAATAAATATGATTGAATTGTAATTAAATATTTATTTTCCGATACGTACGTCAACAAGTTTTACTTCAATCGCGCGTAAAGGTTACACGCACACTCTTTTTTTTATTGTAATGTAGTTTGTTTCTACATTTGAACTGTATATTATATACATAAGCTTTTCAGCGATGTTCTACTATTTTTAAACCCGTTTCAAATAATAGCATTCGACTTTCTCTGCAAAAAGAGGGTTAAGGTATCCTAATCTTTGTCTTTAAGTTTTGCAAATAGCCGCTTAGAAGGCGCCACCAATAGATGCTTCAGACACAAATCTAAACTCAATCTTTTGTTAACATAAATCCAGGGGTTTATTGCGATAAAACAAGTCGTGTAGGTGCAGTGAATTTTTGAAATTAGCTAGTTGGTCGAAAAATTGATCTTAGTTAAGAACAGTTTTTAGTTATAGTGTTTGGGAATGAAGCACGTCACTAGTCGACTATTTTTTATAATTAAGGATGACCATCATTTCACATACCGGGAGAAAAAGTCATTTTTGGGCATTTTAAAGACCTTGATTCAAAAGATCCTACGTGAAGAACTATCTGTTACGAAGTGAGTCTCCTGTTGGATCTCTCATTTGCTTACAAAAGAGCAAAAAGCGGTTCGCTTAAATTAGTTCAAAAAATATTGGAACGGTTAAGCAATGGAAGCTCAAAAAACGTTTAAAGTATTGTAATTGCAATGAATCATGGATTAACTCCTACAAACTGGAAAACGCAAATCCGCTGTGTGGGTTTTTTACGATGGGTACAAACCAACAAAAGTGATTCGTTTTTGAAGTGTAAGAAACTGGTCGCAACTTTTTCGTCAAAATCTGGTTATGTTGCAACAATTACTTTGGAAGAACAGTTACTTCCGATCGGTATATGAACGTTTGTTTTTTAGGAGTTATCGTGAAACTCCGACAAAGCAACACATAAGAGCGAACCGTCCCACATCAGGACAATGCAAGTGTACACTGCCCAAAAGAGAATCGAGTTTTTGGAGCTTCAAAACATGGAATTTTTAGACCATCCGTATAGTTCGGACCTAAATCCCAACCACTTCATCACGTTCACAGAGATCAAGAATCCAAGATTCCAGTCGCCAGGAGAAGCCATCGATGCCTTTACAAGAGCGAATTTGCTGGTGTCAACTGAAAACTGGAAAAACTGTTTCACCAATAGGTTTTAACGTATGTAAAAATGTATTGATTTTGGTGGGACATATTTTAAAAAGCAATAAAGTACTTAAAGTCTATATAATTTTTTGTTCTTATGCAAAACTGAAAGTACAACCTTTGTCTAACCAAATTCTTATGTTGAGAGACAGGAAATTATGACTAGGAGGACCAGGTGTAGTTTTTGGTTTCTAGGCTGAAATCGAAGCAGTTGCATTGTCTTCTTCGAAAACTTATTTTTTGTAAATGCGATTTTTTTTGCAATTTATTTGTTTAACTAATCAAGTAAAGTTGCGTAATAGTCTTTCCTTATTTCTTTCTTAGAAGTAGCCTTAGTAACCAACTGCTTTCACTATCATTTTATCTTATAAATGTAGTAATGGATTAAAGATTCATCTTATAATATAAATGATTAAAAATAATTAATCTCGTTCCGCTTAAACCTTTCTAAAGAATTATAAAAATGTTTTTTGGATCCCAAGAGAACAAACTAGTCAACCACTGCGTGGAAAGTTTACGTCTGTTGAATTTTTCGGTCAATAAGTGACATAAACCTTTTTTATACTTGTACTTATAATCTTTACTTTCACTTTAACATTTATTCAACGCTTCTCGAATACGATTTTATAAACGTTATCACTCATCATTAGTGAAGCTGGTAGACCACTTTAAATGCACTCATATAAAAAATTTTAGTGTCATAGCTGATGGTACAGATTTTATATATTTTTTAAAATTCATTACAGTTCCTGTTTTTAGCAAAACATTATTATAAAATTGCTTATTTGTTATTAGTGAATTTTTTTATGGATAATGAGATCAGTTCTCATAAAGATGGAGCATAATTCAATAATAATTTTACCTTTTTGTGTGTTTGTTAGTTTAGTACTAAATAGATAGAGCTAAAGCGGAAAAACAGCTAAACTTAATCTAACTGTTGATGGATATTACTCATCATCAGTAAACGTGGTAGACCACGTTTAAAGGCAGCTATTAAACTTTTTTGGTCTTATGTAGCTGATGGTGCAGTATTTATGCAACTCATACGTAATTTGCTTGGGCGTATTGCCTGATAAAAACAATTATTTAATGACAGTCCGAACTCAATTTCTTTAATTTTTTATTTTGAAAAATCTCACAACGATTGCTTCTGATCATGCAAATTTCAATGAGTATTTATTCAAACATATTCCAACACATTTTCAAACAAACTGTGAGAGGCTTTCGTGGCCTTTGTCTATTGTATCAATGGTTTTTGGGCTATTAGGCCGGCGTCGATTGTCTTGCTGACTTGACGTTTCGCCAACACGAGCGGTTGGCATCTTCAGAAGTTGCTTCCTGGTTGACAGTCTGCGACTTACTAAGCTTTGCGTGATCGCAGCTCGTATTTATACGTCGGGAAGGAAGTGGGCGGGGCCACAGTTGCTTTCGATTCCAATCGGTTCTGGTCGGTGTTGTGCGTTAAGGGTAGAGTTTTCGCACTCTTTATTATCGGGACCCATGTTTTGTTAATCTTGACTGCTTCCTCTTTTTTATTAAAGTTGTTGGAGTGCTTCTCTATCTCTATGGCTTCTCTATAGAGTCTGGAATGGTATGCTGATGTAGTAGCAAGGACTTGGGTCTCCTCAAACTTAATCCGATGGTCCATAGTAAGGGAATGTTCCGCTACGGCGGATTTGTCTGTCTGCCCCAGACGACAATTGGCCTTGTGCTCTTTAATCCTGGTGTTGATCGAGCGTTTGGTGGTTCCTATGTACACGCTTCCACATGTGCACGGAATGCGGTAAATTCCCGAAGCCGACAGTGGATCTCTTCTGTCTTTTGCCGATCGAAGACATTCTTTGATTTTTCTCGTTGGTTTGAAAATAGTCTTCACATTTTTCTTTCTTAGCAATCGACCAATCCTGTCTGTCACTCCCGGAATAAAAGGCAGAAATGCTTTGGCCACTGGTTGGATTCCGGGAGTGACAGACAGAATTGGTCGATTGCTAAGAAAGAAAAATGTGAAGACTATTTTCAAACCAACAAGAAAAATCAAAGAATGTCTTCGATCGGCAAAAGACAGAAGAGATCCACTGTCGGCTTCGGGAATTTACCGCGTTCCGTGCACATGTGGAAGCGTGTACATAGGAACCACCAAACGCTCGATCAACACCAGGATTAAAGAGCACAAGGCCAATTGTCGTCTGGGGCATACAGACAAATCCGCCGTAGCGGAACATTCCCTCACTATGGACCATCGGATTAAGTTTGAGGAGACCCAAGTCCTCGCTACTACATCAGCATACCATTCCAGACTCTATAGAGAAGCCATAGAGATAGAGAAGCACCCCAACAACTTTAATAAAAAAGAGGAAGCAGTCAAGATTAACAAAACATGGGTCCCGATAATAAAGAGTGCGAAACTCTACCCTAAACGAACAACACCGACCAGAACCGATTGGAATCGAAAGCAACTGTGGCCCCGCCCACTTCCTTCCCGACGTATAAATACGAGCTGCGTTCACAAGGTTCAATCCTGGCCCCTACTCTATATACCATCTATGCTAGCGACATTCCTCCTCTGGAAAATATCCAGCTCTATGCTGATGACACGGCCTTGTACACCTCCGCATCGTCGACTGAAGCCCTTAATCGAAAAACTCAAAGACTGCTGGATCAGTTCTCCGACTGGTGCAGCAGATGGAGAGTAGCCCTAAATCCAAACAAAACCCAAACAATCATCTTTAGACATCCCAACCTCAGTCGACGAGAAAATCTCTCTTCCGACTACATCAACCTGTCACTTTGGGGGGAACGGCTCGTCCCTCAGGACCAGGTGACCTACCTGGGGGTTCGATTTACTCGAACACTCAGGTGGGATGCTGATGTTGAGCTTACACTCAACAAAATGGGAAGACGAGCGTCCCTCTTGGGTGCTCTGGGCGGTAGAATCGGAAGAACTGACACCAAAACCCTTCTCCACACTTATAAAACCTTCATCAGACCTCTTGTCGATTACAAGGCTGTCCCATACTCCGCTATTCCACAGAGACTTCTTCATGCCATCCATACCACAGAGAGAGCGATCCTACGGAAAGTGAGGAACCTACACCACCGCTATCCTAGCCACCTTGTCTACAATAACACCAATATACTGCCTCTGCCCTCTCGTTTTCAGACGCTTCAACATCGATACGTCGCCCGGACTCTGCAGGGTACTAACATCGTTGCCCAAAGGACCCTCCATACCCACTGGAATGGAGGACTTTGAAGAATATCCAGAGTACCGAAAAAGAAGATCCACCTGCCCAACCTAAGACTCCTCCAATCCGCTGTAGACTTGGACCTCCCTGAAGACCTCCAAAATCTACTAGATGAAACCCCCCTTGCCTACAGATAGATGGTGCCTCCAATCCCACTTAGGACACGAAAATTGAAAAAATAGAAAAAATACAAAAACACAAAAACAAAAAAAACAAAAAAAAAAAAAAATGGGCCCTTGGCGAAGGTTTCTGTGGTTTCCTTCGTCCTTGCCAAATGGAAGGGCTCCACGACGGAGGAGACACGCCACAGCGTCAATCTCCCACCCCCACATTGCACCACGTGGGTCACACACCTACACACACACTTACACTGACACCAAAGGAAAAGTCTCTTTTTGGGCACGTTCAAGAAACATGGATGGATCAAGAAGGACCAGAAGACCCAACTCCAGAGGAATTGCAAATGAAGGGAAATTTTGTGGGAGCAGGGCCGACGACAGACAGATACTAACTCCTTTCAAACTTCCCATCCACTCCCTGAAAAGGACATAAGTCCTACAACAGGGTCCTCTTACACTCCAAACTCCCTAAAATTTCCATATTTATCCTCCAAATTCTATTCTCATTCATTCATTCATTCATCACGAAAAGTTTAGTAAGTCGCAGACTGTCAACCAGGAAGCAACTTCTGAAGATGCCAACCGCTCGTGTTGGCAAAACGTCAAGTCAGCAAGACAATCGACGCCGGCCTAATAGCCCAAAAACCATTGAAACATTTTCAAACATTAGTAAAAAAGTGCAGCCATCTGTATATTCAGGTTGGAATAAGGTAAATTCGAAAGCATTAATATTAGAGTTATTGCTGTAACTTTAAATATTATAATTTAATCTAAGCTAGGTAAAAATGTACTTTTAAAAATAGTTCATTCACCAAAATAAAATTCGAAGGTCTTATAAAGTAATATTTTCAGTGAAAACTCATATCTAGAACAACACTTTGCTGTTATCTACCGTGGTATACGAATTTGAGGGCTGAAAATGAACTCGTTTGACATGCAAATGATTCTTTAAAGTATGTCATAATCCATTAAAAGAGAGTTGATTGTTAATGACTATATCATTTATTTGCAAATGTGCTGAAATCGGACAGTAACACATTTGGTTAATGAAGTTGCTAATTAACTCAAACATGGTATAATTTTGTAATTTAGCTCGAAAGTTGTTATAAATAATATATAAACTGGCTATAAAAGGCTTTAAATGAAGCTATAATAAATTTACACCTCTATTGACTGTTTTTGTCACATATACATGCAATATTGTCACGTTTTAGAACAACGTAAAATTCTTTCGTTGAAACTGATACTAAAACCGAAACTACAAAGTATAAACTGGTTTTGTGTTTCTTTATTTTTTACGTATTTTTAAAAACACTATGTCGCAGAGAATGTATGTTAAGTTATTGTAACAAACTCTAGATTTAATGTTTAAATATAATGTCAAAGCTTAATAATACCACAAAAAATATTTCAAGATTACTTAATTCAGTTTACACAGACCCAAAATAATTCCAAATATTGAAATACAATACAATACTGTTTATTCCTAATTATTTTAACGTTAACAATCTGTTTCTGTATTTTGCTTGGCCCCAAATTCGTTAGGTGTTCTCTAGAGTACCTAGGTATTCTTAGGGTTTCATTCCTGCTTTATTTATTGCTTATAGAAGGAGAGCTAGAACCGAAATTTGACCGTCACTCGTAATATAACATTTCTACTTTGCAAAATATTCATTTACTACATTTATTCACAGGGGGTAGCGATAAGGGGTAAAAGTTACCAATTTTTCTGCAAAATGTCATCGATAATATGGATAAAAAATTTTTTATACGAAGGTGTTAATACGGCAATTCGAAATCTCAACTGGCGTACATCTGAGTAAATACAAAGGAGGTGGCGGACAGGCGTAAAGGTGGCCAAAATTTGGACAAAAAATCAAGATCGATAATATGTCCCCCATTTTTACCAGGTAATTTTGGACCCTTGAGGACCCTAAATCCAAAATTGCGGACAGCTGAGTGGATACAAAGTAGGTGTCGGACAAGGGTAAAAAGTGCCAAAATTGAACAAAAAATCGTCATCGGTAACGTGTCCGCCAATTCTACTACGTAATATTATTTTGGGCCTATCTACCTTAGTCCTTTACCTCCTTTGTATCCAGTCTGCTGTCCGTCCGTCGGGATTTCAATCAACACCATCGATTTGAAATTTTTTATCCATATGATTGAAGGCGACATTTTGCCGAAAAATTGTCAACTTTCACTCCTTTGTTCCCACTAGAGTGTCTGACTGAGTGGAAACGTAAATACCTGTACTGAATAAATATGTTGCAAAGGAAAAATGTCATATTACGAATAACAGAGATATTTCGATTCTAGCTCTTAGACTATTATACAGTTATGTGTTATTGATTAAATTTTAGTTTACAATAAGTTGGATTTTTAACTATGTATTAATTATGGCAAATTGTATTTTTTTATTGAGTTTTTGACAATTTGCTTTTTTAAACAGTTATGGTTTATTGGTTTGATTTTCGCTACAAAATAAATAGGGTATTTAACTACCTATTATGCACCAGCTATGGGCCATGTAATGATATGGTATTCCTCCTTGGGTATACCTTCCTATCAATATAATCTCTGGTTGCGTTAGATTCTGAACTCAAAAATTCGATTTTATAACTTGACTTAGAGTTATGTTTCAGTTGTCGATTTGACAAATAAGCTTTGTTTCATGAACGGCATGCATACATGTGCTTAAAAAGGAAATGAATAAGTGTCACAAGTGACATGAGCTGAATTAAGACGATCAAAAAGTTGACTAATAACTAAGGCATATGTGGCTGAGGTAGTTAAAGCGTTACTGCGTATAGGTAAAGGTTACGGATTCGAGTTCTGCGGATGTGACATTTTTTTCAATTTTCCCCTAATGTCATTTTCTTGTTTGTGTACTTTTTAAATATTAAAAATAACACACCTATATAGGATAGGCAAATAAAAAGATGCTTCCTAGTTGATAATGAATCTATATTTTGAAACAGTCTATCTAGTTGCCCTTTTTGCTTTTCAACTCTTGATAAAATAAGACACAGTACGAGTTGTAGTAGAAATGTAATAAGACTAGCAACACTGCACACAATCTGGCAACGCTGCGCGGTTGTCCTTTATGAAACAAGTGTAACAGTACCCTTAAATTGTCCTATTCAACTTTGTTTGTTATTTAGGTATGTAATTTCTGTGACTGATATTAGTGAAGTTGTATTTTGGTTTAACGTTGAACGTTACGCAAATTGGAAAAGTGGAATTTGTTGTCACGTTGTGTGCTTAATTTAGTGTTAACTCTACAAGTTTTTACGTTTGGAAAGTGAAAACAGGTCTATGACGAAAATTCAAGTTCAAGGCATAATAATTTTTTTTGAAAGGCAGAAAGATGGAGAAGATAAAGAGCGTTCAGGGATACCTTCGATTAAAAATCGACGAAAACATTAATGTTGTGATCATTCTTGTGACTATTTCTTTACTCATAAATTTGTCGGTAATGATTCATGGATTTTTGAATACGATCCTAAGACCAAGAAGTAAAGCGAGAAGTGGCACTTTGCGACCTTTCCTTAAACAAAAAAAGCTCGAATGAGCAAACTGATATTTAAATAAATGGTTTCAACTTTGTTTGTTAACTACTTATGTAATTTTTGTGACTACTATTAGTAAAGTTGTGTTTTGGTTGTAGGTACGTCAAACAAAATGAAACAGTGGAATTTGGAGTAGGGTTGTGTTGTAAAATTTTGTGTTTAGCATGACGTGACAGGTATTTACGTTTGAAAGGTAAATTAGGAAAATTTCTCATTCGAAGTTTAAGAAAAGACGTAGAAGATAAACAGCGTTCAGAGAGATTTTCAATACCGACGAAAACATTAAACCTGTAAATATTCTTTTAACGATTAATTAATCGTGTTCCCATCGGTAATAAATTAGGGATTTATTAATACGATCCTGTTATCAGGCAAGGTGAGGAGTGTCACACGGTGAGTTCTCTCCAAAAAAAGAAATCTCGAAGGAACAAATCGAAGTCTAAATAAATGCTGGTTTGTTTTTTTAATGGAAGGGTAGACATTTACTAAGAATTTGTTTCTTTAGTACAAACTGCCAACTTTTTTATAAAGAGGTCCTTAAAAGGATTAAATAAAATGTCTTTTGCGTAAGACCAGACAGTGCATACAAATGCTTGCTCCAACATGACAACATCCCATGTCTCACAGCCCTATCCGTCACAGAATTTTTCACCTCTAAAGGCATTTCTGTGGTTCCTTGCGCCCCTATTTACCTGTCGATGTGGCTTTTTTCCTTAACTAAAAAATGCTTATAATGAACGTCATTTTGGGACATAACCAATAAAAGTCCTTTTTCCTAACCAAATAAAAATATGACAGGGAACAAAAAAGGTGACTTAGAGTGTGATGTTTAGATGCTCGATTTGACAAAAATCTCTCTCTCATTAACGTCATGCTGTATGTGCTTGAAGAACAAGTGAATAAGTGTCACATTTGACATGAGTTGAATTTAACGACCAAAAGAGCCAAATAATTTCTAATCATTCATAGCATGGAGGTTAGAGCGTTGCGGCGTAGAGACAATGGTTGGAGTACGAGTCCTGCTAGATGTAACATTCAATTTCAATAATAACTTTGATGTGTGAAACTATAAAACTTATCAAAAAAAAGTCTCATTATTTTTCTGCCACACCTCGTAAGTAGTTCAGTTCGAATCCTCTTATTTGGTTACTTTAGTGGAAGACTGATTTGTCTGTTCTATTTTTACATAAATTTAATTCAACAATTGCAGTAACAAATTGATTTTACCAAATCAATTAAATTAACACGTTATCCTTGTACAAGGTTTAATTAAAGTCATTCCTGATCTATACATTTCAGTGTAACCTGAACTAATTAAGAAACTCTCTTCTACTGTGTAGTTAACAATTGTAAATGTTGGAAAATAGCTGGTTCAAATGTAATACAATTTAACAGACGGTAGCGGTGTTACCTGGTGCATTCCATTATTTCCGAAACACATGAATTATTAAAATCAGACGGTTTCCCTTTAACAAGATACGAAATTTAGAAATACAGCTGTGGTTGGGTTTGACCCAATCTGATGAAATTACAGACTTAGTAAGTTACTGTCTGTTACAAGAAGTCAACACAGCAAGAATCAATTTGAGCTGCTTTTAAGTCGAGGTAAAGTGTTTTTCTGTTGAGTGAATTTTAATATGAAAGATTGTAAAGTCATTTATATTCCAAAATTAAGTATTCATGTTTTAAAATTTTATTTTGATTTGCATAAGAAATTTATGAGCTGGAACAAAAACTCATCAAATCGTCATTAATGATGAAAAGAGGTGACGAAGAAAAGAATTCGTTATAATTCGACCCTTGTCAAATACAGCTCATCACCTCGATAAAATAATAATGTCTAAAATATTTCAATATCCAAAGAGCGCTCTTAAAAGCTAAGGGTCAAATATTTTCAAGGTACAGAAGGTGCTGGCAGGATATTGTAATATTAAGAACATAATGAAAATAAGACATTATCTAATATTACATTAAAAAATAAATTATTAAATTATTAAAAATCTTTTTACATCTAAATTAAATATTTTATAAAATTTTAAGTAGTCAAACATTTTCTCACCGAAAAGGAGTTGAGTTTTAAAAATTTGTAAACTCTCATTTACAGATTAGCAGAGATTAATTTAATATCACAGATAAAGCTATAGGAAATTATAAACTGTAGTTATAAACGTTAAACACATTCTGAAAATAAATGGAGTAAATTAGTCAACAGACATATTTAATGCGGCTATAAAACAAGTCAAATAGTTTACGAGATTTGTGGTTGCATTTAATCCACTTTTCCAACAAGAAGAAAATTAACGGTGATAGAACTACAACATTGTAAATCAACTCAAAAATAAAAGACCGTAAAGAAAATAAATAAATTAATAATACATATACAGTTAGAAGGATAAATATGGAATTGTCTTCAACTGACATAGAATAATACGTATTAAAATATAAATGAAAAATTAATAAAAAAAATTGGTAAAAATGATAAAATTCAAATAAATAATAAAAATTGTTAAAAAGTACAAACAAAAGTGGGTAGATAAACAAAACGAATTATGAAAAACTGAAAAAGATGCACAACTATCAAAAATTAAAAAAATGTCGATTGTATTGAAAATGGAATAGAAAAGCAAACATAGAATATACAGAAAAATAGAAAAAAGCCAGATACTATATTTGGAAAATCGAAAAAACGAAAGAATCTTAAGAGGCTGAAAAATTCGAAAAAAAAAACAGAACAATTTTTACAAAAAGCTAAAAAACTGGTTCTAAACAAAAATTTAAAAAAAGGCATTAAAAAATGGCCCTTGGTAAGCCAGGCGCATCAGTAGATTTATATTAATTGAATATATTAAAAGTATACGTTTTAGAAAAAAATGTTTTGAATAAAAGTTGTAGGTCTCTTTAAGACAAACAACAAAGTCCCCTAACATTTTTTTGTACAGGGTGAAGTAAAAAAGTTACGAATTTTTTCCATTTTCCATCGAAATCGAAATCAAAATCAAAAATAAACAGCAACAACTTTGCCTATTTCACTTTATATTTAAATAAAATTTGCATTTTGTTTCAAATACAAATTCGTGTTAATTTTATCCATGATTTCTTTTAGGTACCTACCTACATACAATACGCAAATATTCACACTTTAAGTTTATTAGATACGTAATTATTTATAATTACCGCTGAGTAGGCGGTCGACCACGCGAGATGCCGACATGCCCAACATGCACTAACACAGACCAAAAAACGATGTAATAAAAGTTTCACTTTAAAATTGTAAAAAACGGATAATGATTTTTGGTTTTTAAATTGTGAAGTTTGTGTTTGGCGTCCGTTAATTCTTGTGTTGGGGGAATGTGTAAATTCCCGTCCAATTATATTTGAGCTAATGCGGATGCTTTTAACACGTGACAAACAGTCGACGACAAAAGGATAATGTAACAAGGATACTTAGAGCAATTTAAAAAATGGCTCTTGCAACGTTCATAAGCTGCTGGAAACCTATTAAGTAGAGACTACTTCAAAGGATTTTACTCGCTTGGAGATAAAAATATAAATTAAACACTTTTCGGACGTACTTCGAATATAATGTTTACGTTTACATTACTACCACATGCAGATATAGGTGAAACTATAAGATCTGTGTCTCATCCACACTTTTATAAAAAAACTTCAAAAATGCATTAGATTTCACACGAAACATCCGTTTCACAATAGGAAACTCAACAATTCGCGAATGTACATTAGGATACAATAGAATAGACAACTGTGTGAACTGAAAATCTAACTTTATTCTAACAAAAGAATGAGTAGATAGAAATATTTTCAAACATGAATATGAAATAACTTGAAATGCTACTTCTTTTTATTCAAAGGAGTTCGATATAATTTTATATAAAAGATTTATATATGCAATAATATGCACGAATTTTCAGTTGTTTTACGATTTTAAATATGAGTACAATTCTTAACACAATAATATATTTTACCAGTTTTCTATTTTTTGGAATATTTTTTTGTATTTGATATATTAAATCGTTTTAAAAATCGATTTGTATAACAAAAATCAAAAGTATATTTTTTTGAAGTTATACTTCTATTCGTACACCCTGTAGAAAAAGATTGTGTAGAGTTAAATGGGAAAAATCATTACATATATAATGGTGTGAGTAAGATAGAGACAGAAACACTTATAAGGTATATTGGTCGGTAAAAACAAAGATAAAATATATACCACATGTTATTAGTCATAACTATAAGTCCTTTGAATACCGTTTAAACATTCAGTACATTGAAAAGGGATAGATATACAAAAAACAGTCTGAACTAATGTATGAATATCATAGTGACGGACCACATGATTATTTGACAGATTATTTTATAATTCTGTCACGTAAGTTAACATATAAAGTTTAGCATTTTTTATTAATAATAATATTTAGTAATGAGTATTGTATTGTAGTCTAAAATACCGTCACATGGTTGCAGTGTATTTTGCTCCATGCTTTTAAGGTTGTTGGATACATAAACAGAATTTTTACCAATAGTGGAGGAAATAAAGCACCAAAACCTCCGAATTTTGTAACGTAAGATGGATCGGAATGCGTTTTTTTGCATTGGATTCGTTAAAGTATCAGGAAATTTGTTGCTATATTTTATAATGTAAAAATGGAAATTGCATTTCTGCATTCGAAAAGTACATTCAGACAATAGAGAGAAAACTTACAACTCGGTAAGTATTGCTGAAAATGGGTTCAATTTATATATTCGGGGTTTTTGGAGTCGCTGAACACTAATATCACGATTCCAAAAGTCTTCGCGGCACTTGGTGTCTAGGGTATTTACCTCTTCTCCTGGGGTTTTATGTAAATTCTGTACGCAATCAGTGCACACTTGGTACTCGGTGGTTTTTTTGAGTCGCTAAATACGATTATAATAATAGCGATGGTGTTCAAAACACATGGTGCTTCATCTCTAGAAATTTTATGCAAATTCGATACAAAAAGAGTGTGCACACGGTACTAGGAGGTTTTTGGAGTCGCTTACCACGAATATCATCAAGAAGTATAACTTCTGCCGGCAGTCATACTGACTGCCACACTAGTTTTTTTTATTCTAAAAAAAAGAGTGTTCGTGTAACCTTTACGCGCGATTGAAGTAAAACTTGTTGACGTACGTATCGGAAAATAAATATTTAATTACAATTCAATCATATTTATTGCCTATATACTTTCCAAAAAAATGAGATGTTATATTTATATTATTCATTAGAAATAGGAATTTGAAAGTTATCATTATTTTTTTTATATATGAAATAATAGGTTTATGATAACTAAAATGTGAAACATAGATTTTAGTCTATAAATACCATTAATGTATTTGAAACCGTTTGAAAATTTCATAAATAAATTTCGGAAATTTAAACTCCTCCCATAGCTGAAATTATACAGTTACTTCCATCAGAATCTTCCGTTAGAATCTACCCCTAGTCGTGCCTAAAGAAGTTTTGCTTCAATAATAGGTAAACAATATTAAAAATATACACACATTACGTTTAGAATGTGTGATTTTGTAGCTGTATCTACCTTATTGTAATACATCACAACACAAGAGCCTTCGATAGTTAGATAACCATTTCATTTTGTAGCATTTTATAGCATATTCCATAAAATTTAAAATCCTGAGTTAAGTTTGTTTCCTTCACGTCTACGAAGGATCTGTTATTGGTGGTCAAAGGTCAGCCATCTTGACTAGTGGTTTTATGGCCTTTATGGCTACCTAACCAAACCTAAAATAAGTATAAGAAAGTGTTAAAATATTTTGAATATTATTATTTTATGAACAAAAACGTGCAACATGCTTCTTTACTCAACGTAAAGATTCCGTATAAACAATTATTTACTATTATAATATGTATGTATGTATATAAACTTACTTAATCAAATCATAATGAATCTCGTCATTTTTTCATTTTTGTCATTTTTCTTCAAATCTTTCTGGCGCTTATAATATCCCCTTTGACGTTCACAATTTCTTTTTCTTTTTAGCTCTTTAAGTCTATAAAACGAAAATAGCTAGGTATAAATAATAGGTATAAATAATTAGGTATAAATAGTGTAATTACACACCAAAAATAAAATTTATGCATATAGAGTACCTACCTATTCACTCATTTTCAATCAATATTTTTTCATCACTTTCTTCATTAATAAATCCACATTGTTTATTCATATTTAATACAAACACTTTATACACAAAAAACTATTTATACAATGTATTTCGATTGACAAGATGATCAGCTGTCAATTCATACAATTACAGATTTAATTTTATTTCATATAGGAGGCAAAATCGCATGAGCGCCGTCAGGATTATTTTCAGGGGGTGCATCTGCATCTACACACTATTATGATCTAATATATATATATAGAATGTAGAATGATTTGGACAGCAACCGCGACGCCTTTAGTTTTTATTCAAACAATAATTTAATAAAAAAAATAAAAAAATATATAATTTTCTGGTAAATTCAGGTATTTTCTTTCATAGCAGGGGGGTGCAAGCGCACCCTCTTGCACCCTGCTGCCGGCGCCCATGCAAAATCGTGTCAGTATTAGGTTTTGTTTCCGGTTTCTGTTATTAGAATGACGTCACGTCCGTTAGAATAACTTTTTTACTCCTAGTGTCGCTAAAGAAGTTTTACTTCAACAATAAGTTACAATAATCAAGAAAAAATACGACATAAATATGTAAGACATTTACTTTATACTTTATACTTTTCAATAAGTCTAAAAAATAGTTTCATGTATTTACTTCTTTAATCGGGGAACTTTTACCACTAAAATAATAATAATAAAATGATAAATCAATATTTAGAGAATGACCCTTGCTTATTTATCTTGATAGATATGTCAAATTAATGCATTAAAAAGTATATGTAAAAACATTTTATCTTTGAAAACGACAACCGGGTTGTCCAAAGCTTAGAAAAGAAAATTATTTTAATTTTTGTTAGGCATTTTCAGTTTTGAAAAAACCCTTGACAAATTTGACATATCTATCAAGATAAATAAGCAAGGGTCATTTTCAAAATATTGATTTATCATTTTATTATTTTGATTTTAGTGGCAAAAGTTCCCCGATTAAAGAAGTAAATATATGAAGCTATTTTTTATTCTTTTTGAAAAGTATTAACTCCCATAAAGTAAATGTTCTACATAAGTTAAAATCTTTTGTAAAAACACTCGTGTAACACTGAACCAATTAAGTTTTAATTTTTTATTAAAATATAAAAGAAAAACTAGTTGTCTGACAGCTTCTCTTTTTTTACTAACTTTCCAAGTTAAATTGAATTGCAAGAATACAGATCGGCATTTGTAATGAAATTTTAGAACATGATATTCTGCCAATTCAAGGGTTAAAGTTTTGAGGAGTTTGCGAAAATTTCATTAGACCAAGAAGTTCTGGGTAATATTGGAATTACTCTGAGAGAGTACATGTCTTTACTCATTAACCGAAATTTCAACTAATTTAAAGGTTTTTTTTTATTTATAATAATTTTTATCCAATTTTTCTGCTTATTTTATCGTGTTGACCATTTTTTACGATAGGTTTAATTTTTTCACCATAATGGAAATCCATCCGACTATTTCCTGTTTTTTTGTTTGTTTTGCCAATTTTTACAGTTTTTTAAAAAATTGAATTTTTTTCGAATTTATTAATTAGTTTGTGATTAATCTCTATTTTTTCATTTTTTTTTATTCGGTTTTGTTAATTTCGTTACACATATGTAGGTACCTACTGTTTTTTATCCCTATTTTTAATTCCTACGTAGAACCTATTTATAATCTATATATATATAATAAGCACAATTTACAAAAAGAACTTTTTATAATAGAAAGTTTTTTACTGATTTATAGGTCATATTTTGTGTCATCTCAACAATGCACAGCATCCCTGATTTTGCAAAAATATTAAGTCATACAACGCTGTGATTGATCATAGAGAAGATTGTTTCCTTGTTAACAAAATCAAGGGTAGTTGTATCTAAAAACTTTCTAAAACAGTTTATTTTATTACCAGTTAAAATAATAATTACTGTTTTCACATGTAAGAACAAAAAAAAAAGAAAAAAAAACTTCTCTGTCGCGTAATCGATCCCATTATGATAACATAACAGAACTGTCACAAGTGGATTAATTCGCCGCCTAACCAACTACGCCACGAACGATTTATTTAATAACTTTCAAAATAATATTATCTATACACAACTTAGATCATGTTTAATATCAATTCGGTATAAATTTCGAAATCTATGTATATGCCTAAACACACTTGAAACATGCATTGTCATCCAGTTCTTAGCTATCCTGAAAATTTCAGAGCTCTAGGTAGTCGGGAAATAGGTTTAAATTCGATTACAAATTCCACGGAATGACACAGAGACACAGAACACGGCGAAAATATAAAAAACTTTCTAAAAATGAATGTTTGTCTGTATGTATGTATGTCTGTATG
Source organism: Altica lythri (assembly GCA_964028335.1). NCBI lineage: Eukaryota > Metazoa > Arthropoda > Insecta > Coleoptera > Chrysomelidae > Altica > Altica lythri. Next base: position 76,915,268 of record OZ034802.1, read on the forward strand.
TACTCAATGAACTCAAAAACTACTCAACCGATTATTATGAAAATTGGTATACATATGTAATTTTCCACGGAGAAGGTTTGTGTGATATGTACATTGATGTTACTCGCCACCAGGTGGCGCTGCAGAGTAGCAACTTCTGCCCCGTTCAACCGATTGTCATGAAAATTAGTATTTACATGTATTTTACGGAGAAGATTTGTATGATATGCTCATTGATGCCACTCGCTACCAGGTGGCGCTGCAGAGTAGCAACTTCTGCCCTGTTCAACCGATTGTCATAAAAATTGGTATGTATATGTATTTTTCCACGTGGAAGGTTTGTATGATATGCTCATTGATGCCATCCGCCACCAGGTGGCGCTGCAAAGTAGCAACTTCTGTCCCGTTCAACCGATTGTCTTGAAAATTGGTATGTATATGTATTTTTCCACGGAGAAGATTTGTATGATATGCTAATTAATGCCACTAGCCACCAGGTGGCGCTGCAGAGTAATATCTTCTGCCCCGTTCAACCGATTGTCATGAAAATCGGTATGATGATGTATTTTTAATGGGTAAGATAAATATGATATTCGTATTAATTGTAGTTACCACTAGATGGCGCATCCATGTATCAAATTCAATAGTGATTATTAGATATCTATACAAATTCGTATAAATATAAGTTCGAAAAATATATTTTTGGTGCGATAAGTAAAACAAAACTATAAACTTTCTTTCCTTCTCTATCTCTTCTCCTCTTTTTTTTTCTTAAATTTATTTTAGTTATTGGCGTAGCAACGCGCGCCGGGTACAGCTAGTGTTCACATAAATAAGATCGATGTTTCTAGACTCGAATAATCAATGTTGGAGTACATCGATTCATATCTGATCTATTTGCATAAAGATCGGTGTTAAAAAATACATTAAACTATTGTGTCCAAAAGAATAAGTCCAAGAAAGTAAAAGTGTTCTGTGACATTTTTACTAACGATCTTTAAACGAAGAATCTTCGTATAATACTAATAAAATTAGGTTTATTTTTTTTTATTAAAGGATACAAAAAACATTTTTTTCTAATAACTTTCTAGGATAAATTGAATTGCAAGAAACCGGATTGGAATTCGTGAGGAAAATTTAGAATATATTTCTACCGATTCAAGGGTTCAAGTTTTCGGAGTTTGCGAAAATTTCATTAGGCCAAGACGGTCTTGGTAATATTCGCGATACGGAATGGAAGTACAAGTTTTCACTTATTAATCTACCTTAAAGCTAATATAAATGTTTTTCCTATTTTTTGCATAGAAAAATTTCTAGTTCTTGAGGTTTCTAATTTTTTTGTATGATTTTGACCATTTTTTTATGAGATTGTTTTTGCTTATTTGTTATCATTATTTCAATCCATTATTTTTTTTATTTTAAAATTTTTTATGATTTTGAAAATTTCCATTGTTTCAAATTATTTAGTTTTTAATAAAATATACAGAAAAACTAATTTTCAATTAGCATTTGGTTCTTTTCTAATACCTTTCTAGGTTACATAGATATACAAGGAAACAGATTGGAATTCGGAAAATAAAGTCAGTAAAAAACGTTCACATTTAGTGTTTTCTGTTTAACTTATGCAGGATTTAAAAGTATACTTTTATACTTTTATTCATGCACTCGATTTGTTTGGGTTTAAATGGGAAAAATCATTACATATGTAATGGTGTGAGTAAGAGAGAGACAGAAACACATATAAGGTATATTGGTCGGTAAAGACAAAGCTGAAATATTTACCACATGTTTAGTCATAACTATAAATCCTTTAAATACCGTTTAAACATTCAGTACATTGAAAAGAGATAGATATACAAAAAACAGTCTGAGCTAATGTTTTGGAATATCATAGTGATGTATTACATTGTGGTTGACAGATTATTTTATAATTCTGTCACGTAAGTAAACATATAAAGTTTAGTATTTTATATTAATAATATTAAAAATAATATTCAGTAATGAGTATTGTATTGTAGTCCATACTACCGTCACATGGTTGCATTATATTCTGCACTATGCTCATGAGGTTGTTGGCTACATAAACAGAGTTTTTAAGAATAGTCGAAAAGTGCATTCCGAATAGACAATAGATAGAAAAATTACAACTCGGTAAGTATTGCTGAAAATGGGTTCAATTTATGTACTCGGGGTTTTTGGGGTCGCTGAACACGAATATGGTGCCTAGGGTACTCTTCTCCTGGGGTTTTATGTAAATTCTGTACAATCATTGCACACTTGGTACTCGGTAGTTTTTTAAGTCGCTAATTACGATTATAATAATGGCGATGGTGTTCGAAACACCTGGTGCTTAAGACGGACCTCGTCTCCAGGAATTTTATGCAAATTCAATACAATATGAGTGTGCACTCGGTACTATGAGGTTTTTGAGGTCGCTGAACACGAATATCATATAATGATTTTGCTAAATCATTCGCAATTTATAGAAGTATAACTTCTGCCGGCAGTACCACTGGCTGCCACGCCCGTTTTTTTTCAATCTTAGATGACACCTCTTTACTGATTTTTCCTTACTGCGAATTTCAATATAAATTTCGATTTAAAAATCTTTTAAAATATCTATATATAAAGTAGGGTTTAGACGCATAATGTATAATTAATTGGGCGTATGTCAGCTGGGCCGCTTTTACCTAAAAATGACCCTGGGGATTATCGTACCCTCGTGATCCGGTCAACTGGACCGGGATACCTGTCAATAATCCTATAATTACTTGTAATATTAATCTTCTGCTAAGATAACTTAATTCTAAAAATATTATTGATGGTTTTTCCATCAATTTTTACCCTTTGATTGATGGAGCGAGCCTCTCTCCCCAGATAGCATGCAAACTTGGGGCAAGTTTGATTTTTCTTTGCTTCTTAATTGCTGTGTCAAATATGACGAGACAAGTTTGTGACAAAATCTCTGTAATATTGTTAAGTTAAATATGAACTTTCAAGTTTGCGACAATATTGCTCGAATATTGTTATGACAAAGATAATAGGTCAAGTATGTAGCAACATTGCTGCAACGTTATCACTGCACCCAAGCGCGCAAATGACGCGGGCGCCATCTGCTAACTGAACTTGACATGCTGCTGACTAAACATTACTGAGTTGACTAACGTGACGCGGTTGGAACATATTTTTACTTCTAGTTTTTTAACTTAGATTGTAACGATTATGATGTCTTGTTGGTGTGTTAATTACTACCTACTAAGCTGAAACTTCTACAATTAACAATGTTCAGCTTAAACCCGATTAGTTTGTGCTTGTGGATAGCGTCTTTTTTGCTTTCAAGTAGTTGAGGTAAGTTTATTATATATTTTTTGTTGTTTCTTGCTGTGTTCACACATTCACTATTAAAAATAAAAAGTCCCTGGTTATTGATATTCACAGCCATGTGGGATTTTAATTAATGTATCTTGTTTAAATTAGAAGATATTTCACGTATACACATCGCGGTTTTGCAAAGACTCCGAAATGTCAGGATCAAATATAATTAAAAATTTCGATGTATATCCGTGAAAAATCTTTTAATTGAAATAGGTATATAGTCATCACCAAACCATGATAATACAATGTCTCAAGTTGTATAACCTCAAATTTTTTTTGTCACAGTAACAGAGATTGTCTATGCACAGTAATGATGCACAGATAGGTATTTACTTAAACTATGGAGGAACCCTCCATAACTTGAACATTAACTCCTTTAGTTTTAAGAGTTTATAACAATTTCTTTGTTTGTTTCAGAGCTGTTAGACAAACAAAAGCATCGGAATCTGAAACTAGCGAATATAATCTGGGTGCTAATGCCAACGACGAATAGTTCTAGACAATAATTTTAATTTGATACTTCAACTAACGTTTTGATTTATTACTGATGACTAAAGTGATTAATAAATAAGTTATATGATTATAAATTGGTTTTATTCTGATGTGGTTTCGAACTGAACAGCCTGGATAAAAAATAATATTTCCGTAACAAGGTTAGGGCAAGTTTGCCGTAACAAGGTTAGGACAAGTTTGCCATAACAAAGTTGTTGTAATCTTTGTAAAACAAACTTGCATGCAAGTTTGTCACACTGAAACTAGAAAGTTTGATTTAAACTTGCTGCAAGTTTGTGAAGTTGCCACGGCAAACTTGAAGCAAGCCTTCTTTTTTGATGTATCAAACTTATTGCAAGTCTGAAACAAGGTTATATTGTTATCTGGGTCCGATTTGGAGAGTGAGGGAAAAGAATCTGAAGTCAGTTATCCTGGCTGAGGATTATTAGTTTTTAAAGAGAATTCTTGAGAAAAAAGTCACTAACTAAACATGGAAGTTAAAACTATGCATTGTAGTTTTTTTGGTTAGATATATAATATCGTCATTCTATTTTAAGTAATGGTCTAAGAATATACCTAAGTATTTTATTTTGTATTCAGGTTTTATTATAAAGGGAAATTTCTTGGCTACTAAATGGCAATAATGGTTTTATTAAAGTTAATTGATAAAAGTCTGCTATTGAACCAATCTTTCAAGTTGTTTTATTCCGCTTTGATTTTTAGATGATACCAGTTTCAGCTTTGTAAATTATTACGGTATCGTCTGCAAAACTAAGTATTTGACAATCTTTTTCTTGCATGAATAGGTTATTTATGTAAATTGTATAGAGTACGGGTCTCAGTACTGTTCCCTAGGGTACTCCACATGTAATTATTTCTTCAGTACTAGAAATATCATTGAGTTTTACTTTTTGCCTTCTATCCGTCAGATATCTCTTGAATAAATTGAAAGCTGTACCCCTAATTCTAATTTCATTTAGAGCACTTAAGAGGATGTTATCAACGGTATCGATAAGATTTATTTTTTCATTGATGTACTGCTTTTCAGAAAGTCGTTCATTTATAAAAAGCGGCAGTTTTACATAGCAGTGGACTATCATCGCAGCGACTGTTTAGGAGGCGTGACTTTACTGCTAGCCATTTCTTTAGGTGAATCACAGAACTGTGATGAAAGTTGAGTGCGATAAGATTAACTGCTATAGCTAGAAATTTTTTTAGTTTACGTAAAGCAGTAGTTATACGTCACAAAAAAATATGGCGAAATCTGTTAATCGAAGAGCGTCTCGGACGATAAAATTTTCAAACTTATTAATTTGTTACGTGAAAATGAATGTCTATGGCAAGTTAAATCACCACATTATAAAAATCATAATAAAAGAAAAGCAGCACTTGCTGATATTACTAAAAAATGGGTATTTCCGAAGAAATTGTCAAAAAGAAAATAGCTTCTGAAAGGTCTACATTAATAGAAAGAAAGAAAATTCTTAAAATCAAAAGTACAGGATCGGGTACAGATAATATGTAGATTTCAACAATTACATGGTTTCATCAAATAGATTTTTGAACGATGTATAATAATCGCCTTTAACACTTAACAATTCAATCAATAAGTGATTCTCTAAATCAAAATTTGGCTTTACCCAATACTGTTTTTGCGTGTATCGTCGCCTAGACAACTTTTTTTTAGTAATAAACGAATAATAATGCCGTACACCCTCTGATTTTTAGTAAGAGCCATTTTGATTTATCCCTTTCATTCGCAATATGTGAATCAGGATATAACAGTAAAATCATAGCAGTAGAGGTTTCCCCACCTCCAAACAGTCGCTGCGATGACAGTCCACTGCTGTGTAAAACTGCCGCTTAATAACTTTCTAAGCTAAATTAATTTATAAGAATATAAATTGGAATACGCGATAAAAAATTATATCACCATTTTGTTAATTTAAGAGTTTAAGTAACGAAGAATAAAAAAAAAAATTATTTTACCAAAAGTTTTTGGTAAGATTCGCATTAATGCAAAAGAGTTTTCACTCATTTACTTTCCTTATGAATACTTTAAAAGCTTTTACGAAGGTCGTCTTTTAGTTTTGCATATAGTTATAAAGACGAAAAGTGTAAATACTTAAAAAACTTTATTTCTTTTCAAACTGTTTCCCGCCAAACTCGATACACTTTTGCATACGTTAAAGCCAATTGGTGAAACAGTTTTTCTACTCTTCAGTTAACACCTGCAAATTCGCTGTTTTAAAAGCATCGATGGCTTCTTCTTGCGACTGGAATCACTGCCCGGGCATTGACTTCTTGATCTTTAGAACGTAAAGAAGTCGTTGGGAGTTAGACCGGGACTATACGGTAGATGATCTAAGAATTCGATGTTTTAAAGCTTTAAAAACTTGATTGTCTTTCGCGATAACTTCTGGAAAACAATTATTTATATACCGAAAGTAATCTTTCTCCAATTTTCTAAAGCAATTGTTGCCACATGACCAGATTTTAACATAAAAGTTACAAGTATTTCCTTTAACATACTTCAAAAACAAATCACTTAGTTGGTTTTTCCTTTTTGTGAAACACCTACACAGCGGATTGCTGTTTATTTGCCTGTTTGTTGGAGTAAATCCAAAATTAATCGCCACTAACAATACTATAAACGTTTTTTGAACCGTTCTAATGTTTTTCGACACCAATTGACGCAAACTGCAAATAAGATATTCAACGGAAAACCAACTTTGTAACACCCAGTACTTCATGTAGGATCTTCTGGATCAAAGTCTTTGAAATGCCCAAAGATGCCTTTATTTCCACATATGTTACACGACGGTCATCCTAAATTATCTGAAGAACAGCATTATTGTTTTGCTGTGTGACTGTTGATGTTTGGGTGGACCTGGTCTGGATTCGTCGCTGAGACTGGGACGACTACGTTGAAATTCGCAATACCTACGGGAAATAGTTGACTAATGTGGTACTCTCTTACAAAACACAAAAATCATTTTAAAGAAACATTGCTGTTGGAATAATTTTCTCCGAAAATTGAAAAAAAAATATTGCTCAGAATTGTTCTCGGCTAAGATCCATTATTCCACCAACTTGCTAATTTTAAAAATTCTCTGTACCTACCTACTTGTTGTATGACAATGAAATTTTGGATTTATGTCAACAAAGATTGAGGTTTGATTTGTTTTTGAAGGTTCTAATGGTGGCGACTTTTATGTAAAACTAAAAATACAATCCTTACATGAAGAATAATTTTTAGTTCTTTTTTTGCAATTTCTCACAATTATTGAAATCCATTTTTACTGTTTTATTATTTTGTTTTTGTTTTGTTTTACTAGTTTTTGTGATTGCTTTTAAATTACATTTTAATTTTTAAAATTAATCTTTTTTAGACTTTATCCAAAAGTTTTAATTCCAATAAAACTGAACTTGTTTTTTGTAATGAAATGAAATAAGGTTTGCTGTAATACTGAACAGATTAAGATTTTTCAACAAAGTATGGAAAAAACTTGTTGCTCTTCAGGAGGTCGTTCTTTTTTTATAACTTTCTAAGTTAAATTGAATTACAAGAACACAGATTGGAATTCTTAATGAAAATTTAGAGCATTATTCTGCCGATTTAAGGGTTTAAGTTTAAAGGAGTTTTCGGAAATTTCATTTAACCAAGAAGTTCTTGGTAATACTCGCATTACTCAAAGAGGGTAAAAGTAGTCATTGATCGACCTACCTTACAACTAATTTAAATGTTTATATATATAACCTTTTTTATGGAATATTTAGAAACTTTTAAAATAAAAGGAAAGGTATCTGTTATCGCTTAATGCTCAATATATTTCATCCGCTACTAAAGAAGAGAAACGTGAGCTGCCAATACTAAAAACCTAAATGATCTTTTGAGAACGTGTCACACACTACACCAATAAATCTTTTTATGTCCTATGAAAATCTTATATACGAATTTATACCGGTTTTTAACACATTTTCGAACATCAATTACATTGAGAGGTGTATAAGTGGCACCCTGATAAGATGTCAAAAGATAGAATGAATAAAACTGAACATTTCAAAAGAACACCACCTCTCTATAAGATAGATTGGGTTAGGCGTTACCACGAATTTCTTAAGGATAACATTAATCACAACATTGAAAGACGCAGTTAAACAGTGATGATTTTTCTTTTTTTTTGTGTTCCATACAATTACTGATCATAATGATTATGTATGAAAAGATTTCTTGGAGAAGAGAAGGGCCACCACTAAAATGAATATAAAAAATGATTTTGTTTATAAATTCTTTTAATATACATATATTAAAACAACATTATTAATTATGATTTATATGTGTTCGTTTATTTCATGACAACACTGTAAAAAATGGTAAGAATGATTAATTTAGAGCACAGACATTGATTAAAATTCCCAAAATTGTCAACAAACACACGATATGTCTAAAAATTTAATTAATTAGTGGCTGACCCAGTAAACTTCGTACCGCATAACACTTCTCATAAATAGGTATGAACTGCGCCACCTTACGGTGATAAGAAAGAGTTAATGGCGTAAATATATAAGATATCAAATTTGCCACCTTTCGGTAGTGTCATAGTACTAAGTTAAGTAACAATTGATTGTTTAAATATATAAGATATCAACTGCGCCACCTTACGAGGGCGTCATAATACTTAATGAAGTCAGAATTGCTCGCTTAAATATATAAGACTAGCAGCCCGCCCCGGCTTTGCACGGGGATTAAAGAAAAATAACAAAAGCCATTAAATTTATTGGGTCAACGCTTTCCTGTAAACAATATTACATGTTGTTTTATTTTCTGGCAACAAAATAAATTGATTTTCAGGTGTTCCGACCCGCCTTAGGCGGTTGGCCATGAGAAAAACCGATCCCTACTAATTGGAAGGTTTGACCTTGAGACTTATTATTAGTAAAAGCGAAAGATGTTTTGATAGGAGATTGAAGCGGTTTAAATAGATTTGGTAGATCAGTTGGGATCATCGGTATCCTCAGTGTATGAGCTAGTTGACCAGCTGGTGGTTCAGTTATAATGGTTGCAACAACTTAATTGTCCTTTAATTCCTTTATAAGTAGCCTCGTCTCATTGCACATGCTAAATTTGTGATATCTGTCGTGATTATAAAATAAGTTATTTTGATAAGGATTAATACCAAGATAAACACTTATAAAAAATTAAAAAATAGTTATTGTGACGTAACTATAACAGTTAGACATATGCTGTTGCGGCATTTTTTGTAGATATTTATATATTCTTCAAAACCGTAGTACATTATTTTATTCTATAATCAATAGTATTCTCAGCGCACGCGATGTAAGGATTTAAAAGTCATTTTTGGTTTCATTAATGACATTTTAGTAAGGATCCCTATTTTTTTTTAAATGAAACATAGCCTTTGTCACTTGGGAATAGTGCAGCTTGCCAACGGTGAAAGAATTTTTGAAATCGGTCCAGTAGTTTCGCAGCCTATTCATTTCAAACAAACAAACAAACAAACAAAAAATCAAACCATTCGTCTTTATAATATTAGTAATATAGATATCAACTGTGCTACCTGACAGTAATTAAGTGAGGATTGCTTGTTTAAATATATGTAATATCAACTACGCCACCTCTTAACTAGTAAATGAGATATTAACTGCGCTACTTTACGGTGGCGTTATAGTACCTAATAAAGTAAGAATTGCTTTTTAAATATATAAAATATCAACTGCGACACCATACGGTGGCTTCATATTACTAAATTAATTTTTTTTTTAATCTTTTCCATTTTCTTTTCGACTATTTTCAATTTTTCTTATTTTTTTTTGTTTTTCTGTTTTTGTAGAAATGAAAATACGCCACGTACCGGGTATCTGTAACTTAGACATCAAATGAATTTACTTAAACCGCGATCTATAAGAATTCATAAAACTATATAATTAATTAATTAAAAATTAGCCTAATAGGTCCAGCCACCGTGTATAGACATGAACCACATTTTGCTCCATTTTGCTGGTGTTTTTTTAAGTTCATAATTCATATTTTTATGTTATTATTAAACTTTACAGCATTAATTTTGTAAGAAATACCTACCGGAAAATTAAAAAAAATCATTTATTTTAAATTAGCAGTTATTTTTAATCAAACTTGCCAAAGGCATAATTAGTCAGTTTTATTAACTTCGATCTCAGCGTTTAATATAAACATTTACTTAAGAAATAGGAAAGATCACGATATGGATACTTTAATTAGACGGTAAATCAATATTTTTTGCAAAATGAGAAAACGAAGAGATTAGAGTTGAGATTTGGCTGAAAATTTTATGAAAATCTATTTATAGAAAATATATTGTAATTATAGAACATAAGATATGTCCCAACAATAACAAATAAGGGACAAGTGACAAAATTTGACAACTGACAAGTGAAAAGTGACATTTGATAAGTGACATTTGACAAGGCGCTTATCGAGTTACGTTACTTTTTGGGTATATGAAAAATTATAAAAAAGTGTGTGTGTTTTTATATAAACACGTTATACCTCTTTGACCTAAAAATACCAATAATAAATTTAAATCCCATTCCTAGATAGTAAAAGGTCACTCTTTTATATAGGTTTACAAGATTGACAGTTTTTAATTAATAATTAAGGTGAATCTTGTTTTGGATTAGTGTTGCATTATTTTTAAATATATATTTTCAATTTAAGCTGAGTTCTCGTCAAATACTTTCTTTTAAATACCCAATAATTCAAAGGTTGTTGTTATAAACTCTTTCCTTGAGGTAGCCCTAAAGAAAAAAATCTATTGGGGATAAGTCAGGTAACCTTTATGGCCACGGGATGTCCTCAAAGCGACTAATTAATTTTCGGGAAAAAACTATTAAAGCAAAATAATCGAATCCCTGGCTGTGTGTGCAGTCACACCGTCCTGCTGGAACCACGTGTGTGATAAGTACGATGGATGGGCTCGATTGCAAAAAAGAAATCCTTAATTAAGTAAAAATTTAGGTAAAAAAAGCCTTGTCATTCCAGAATATCAGATTTACGGTGCGAAAACACTTCAAAATTGTTTCATAAAATTTTTTGCGTGAAATAAAGTCACCTTCTCTTAATTCTTAAATAGTTTGAATTTTAAAAGGATGGAACTTTGGATCTTTTTTTAAATTTTCATAAATTTAATAAAAAGATATTTAATTTTTGTATTTAAATGAATCTGTGACAAACTTAATTTCTACAAACACAATCATTATTTAACGTTTCGAAAAAAATGTTCAGCTAAAAGTTATTTGGTGTGAATATTCATTTAATTGTCATGTAAATTCGACTTTTACCCAAATTTTGTAGCAAAAGCGTTGGTTAATTTAGTAAGAAATTTTGTTAAGTTAATTAATAGTTACTCAAAAAATTCTGGAAATAAATTAGATTATTTATAATATTTTCGAACCTAATGATACATTTCTTGCAAAGCTCCTGTGATATTCTAATAGTTGCAGGTAAAAAGAACCCAACCCTTCAGCTGAAGACTTTTATTTTAATACAATTTTAGTTTTTCAAATCAGTGTTACAAATTAATAAATAATATATATCATATTATTTTAAATTAAATATGCTGATCCTTAAACAATTAATTAAGCAATTTCCTAACTAAATAACTAAATACCTTACTAATTAAAAAATACATTTAACCTACTTAACAATTAAATACAGGGTGATGCTTGCATATCACACCTCCCCGGTAAAAAAGAAAAAAAAAATTAAGAATTTTTTTTTTATTTTTTTTATTATTGATAAAATGGTTTTACCCTATTTTTGTGTACTTTTAACCTTTTTTTATCTACCTCAATAACTATATTTACATTCCTATTTTCTAATATCTTATATGGACCTTTATAAACTGGTTCTAATTTAGAACTAGTCTCATCTAAAAGTAAAACATTGTCACCTACTTTATAGTGCCTTAGCATGGCTGAGCTATCATATTTAATTTTTCTTTTTGTTTTCGATGCAATTAAATTTTTTCTTGCATCATTTAATGCTGTTTGTAACCTATATTTTAATTCTAATGGGTAATCGCTAAAATTATATAAAGGTTCAATTTTTTCTATTAAGTTAGATGGTAAAATGCAACTTTTTCCAAAAACCAGCTCATAAGGCGTGTAGCCTGTTGCTGAATGAACCGACGTATTATAAGAAAAACACCAAAAAGGTATCCAAGAACTCCAAGATTCGTTATGCTTAGAAATTTGGATTCTTAGAAAAGCATTTAGGTGTTTATGAGTATTTTCTAAAGCTCCGATTGTTTCGTGGTGATAAGCTGTAGAGTTCAGTTTGTTAATTTTTAATAATTTACAAATTTCGGTAAATACATTTGCCATGAATTCCGTACCCTGGTCTGTAACAACCTTTCTTGGAATTCCATAACGTAAAATGAAATTTTCCACAAATGATTTTGCCACAGTGTTGGCTTCCTTGTTTTGAATGACATAAGCTTCTACATATTTACTTAATTCACATTGTAATGTTAATATAAATTTATTATTATCAGAGTCTTTTTCTAAAGGGCCTACGAGATCTAGAAAAACCGTTTCAAATGCAGCATGTGCTGTGGTTGTAATAACTAAGGGTTGTTTAGAGTGTGTAGTATGTTTGCATTTTTGACAGTCTTCACAACGACTAACAAATTTTTCTATATCTCTTCTTAACCCTATCCAGAAATAATATTTTTTTATGTTGTTGTACATGCGGGTTATACCTGCATGACCACCTGCTGGTAACATGTGAAAGTCATTTAAGATTATTTGTTGCAAATCTTTATCTTTTATACATTGTTTATCTTGTAGTATGCATACTTTAATTCCATTTTCTTTAAATATATTATTTTCCATAAATAATTTATTAATAACTGGCCAGTTAAATTTATTTTTAAGTATAAGTAATTCTGATATTTTATTTTGTGCACACGTATTTATCAAGTCTTTCAACGATGCATCGAATGCTAACGCTGATAAAGAATCTTGATTTAAGTAAATAATATTTTCATCGTTAAACAATATATTTTCTGTTATATAAAATTGAGGATCTTTTCTGCCTATTTCACGAAATTTTTTGTATCCTATAATCTGCAATTCGACGCTATCACAAGGTCGTTTCAATAATTCTACAACGTCAGGTTGATCAGGCCTCACATTACAAGAATTATCTACTCCTTGCTTGAATTTTGCTGATTGCGCTCTTGTCATTACAAACATTTTTTGATTTTTCTTTTCCGACATGTTTTTTAAATCATCTGAAGTAATTTCTATGCGAGACAATGCATCTGCAGTGACGTTTTCTGAACCTTTTACATAAATTACATTAAAATCGTATTCTTCAATTTTTAATCTAAATTTAGTTAACCGACTGGACGGATTTGCCATGCCGAATAAATAAATTAAAGGTCTGTGGTCGGTAAGTATAGTAAACTCTCTATTATAGAGATATGGTCTAAATTTGGTAATAGCCCATACTATAGCTAGTAATTCTCTCTCAATTACCGCGTAATTTCTTTCTGCTGAATTAAGTGTTCTACTAGCATACGCTACTGGTTTATCGTTGCCATTAGATAATGTAGCCCCAAGTGCTATTCCCGAGGCATCTGTTCTTAATATAAATTTATTTTGTTCCGAAAAATCGGGAAATTCTAAAATCGGAGGACTTACTAAAGCTGATTTCAAGTTGTCAAAGGAACATTGGCACTCCTTCGACCAATTAAAGGTTACTCCTTTTTTTGATAACCTATTGAGAGGCGCCGCTAATTCAGCAAATTTTTTTATGAATTTCCGGTAATAGTTCGCAAATGCCACAAACCGCTTAGTTTCATTGGAGTTTTTAGGTACAGGGTAATTTATCATTACACTTATTTTTTCGGGATCTGGCGAAACGCCCTTTTCTGAGATTTCATGGCCTAAATACAATAACTCCTTCTTTAAAAATTCACATTTTTCAGGATTTAGCTTAAGGTTGACTTTGCGTAACCTTTCTAATACTTTGATTAAATTTTTGTTATGTTCATTGAGATTATTACCGAATACTATAAGATCATCAAGATAAATAAAACATGATTCATGATTTAGTCCCGACATAGCTAACGTCATAGCTCTAGAGAAAGCATTTGGAGAAATTTTTAGCCCCATTGGTAATCTAGTCATTTGATATTGTGCTCTGTCTGTTGTAAATGCAGTAAAAGGTCTAGATTCAGGATCTAATTCTATTTGATAGTATCCTTGATACAAGTCTAAATGTGAAAAATAAGTTGCCCCTGATAAAGAATCTAATATTTAATCAATACAAGGTAACGGAAATCTATCACATTCAATTTTGTTATTAAGCTGCCTATAATCTACAACAACTCTCTACTTGTTTTGCTGATTGGACCCTTTTTTCTTTACTATTAAAAGAGGAGATGACCACTCTGACGCGGCCGGCTCTATAATACTTTGTTTTATCATTCTATCTATCTGATTGTTTATCTCATTCTTTTGTGAATACGGTAACCTGTAAGGCTTTACATATGAAGGCGTTACTCCGGATTTTAAATGAATTTTTTGTTGACATATATTAGAAACTGTAAAGGGATCATTTTCAAGATAAAATGTGTCTGCATATTTCGCACAAATTTTTTCTATTGACAATTTTTCTTCTTTGTTAAGAGATTTTGTATTAATTTTATTTAATACCCTTTCTACTCTGTTTACAGTTATAGGTATTTTTTCAAATGACTGCGTATTATAATAACATAATCGTTCAATTTTTGGTTTAAAATTCTTTAATGTAATTTCTTTATCATTCGTATTTAAAATGCGTATTGGAATTTTATTTTCAAATGGCTTTACTATTGTACTAGCGATTAATACACCTTTACGAATTTCGTCTGCCAAAGCAATGTATTCCTTTGAATGTTGTACTCTAAAATATTTTATGATTTCGCACCTAGCAGGAATAATAGTATACTCGTCATAATCAGAATAAACCGGTATTTTTATTTGTTCGTTATCTATTAAAAGTGATAGGAAAAAATTTTCGTAGTTTATATTCGCTTTATATTTAATAAAAATATCTTGTCCAATTACACCGTCAATTTCACTTGAGAATTCATTTAATATTGAAAATTCATGAGTAAGCTTATATCCATTATGTAGGTCAAAATTAATATTACAAGTTCCAACTGTATATGCTGATCCAGCAATTCGATTTATTTTTATTGTTTTATTCTTATTTATATTTTTATGATTTTCTATACATCTACTAAAAATTACACTCAGTGACGCACCCGTGTCAATTAATAATCTTAATTCTTTATTACAATAACCTACTTTAATAAAATTTAATCCATTCATATTAAATAGACCTCTCTAACTTAGTGTTCACGAAAAAACTGCCTATTTTCTACACTCTCTATTGGTTGACTGTTATTATGAGAGTCCTGGTTAGTCATACTATAGCTATGATGTTGACGACGATTTTGTCCAGAACCCCTAAACTCTGGCGCTCCCCGAGTTCCTCTGTACGAATTATTATGGTTTCGTCTGTATGAATTATTATTACTACTGTTACTATTTTTATATGTATTATTGTGATTTGCTAAATTACTATCCCCATTATTTCTAGATTCAAAGTTATATCTATTATTTTTAAAATAATTGTTTCTACCCTGATTATTAAAAGTATTACCCCGTCTAATATGTGAATTACCGCGCATGTGAAAAACTTTTGAAGGACTTGAATTTCTAATTGTTTCTTCGTCCCTAGCTCCTCCAATAGCGCTAGCTAGACTACTGTAATTCCTAGCCTTAATAATTGTTTTAATCTGGTCATCTTTAAGTCCATTTGTAAACACGTTAATAGCTATTTTCTCATTAACAACTGTCAGAGACCTTTCCAAAAGACTATTACCTTCTGCTTGAGCTATGGATAAATTTACCATTAAATCTTCTACTTTTTTCCCGAATGTTTCTATAGATTTATTGTTTTGCTGTAACTTATGTAACTCTACCGAGAGTGCCGCTACTGACTTTTTAGTAATTAGTTTATCTTTAATATCTTTTATAAGTTCTTCATTAGAAGCATAATTTTGATTTAATCTGAGCTTTGCACTTTGAGACAATCTTGCTTTTAAGACATATTTTGTTAAAGCATTTTTACCATCTTCATCTAAGAAACTATCATATAACTCAATTGCATCGGTTAGTAATTTTATGGATGATTCAGTATCATCCATAAGCGGAATTAAGCTAGAGGCCGTTTTTAAATTAAATGTTTCGCACATATTTATTTGGATTTTACTTAATCTGTCATATAAAATTTCCTTTATCTTACTAATTAATTTAATTATACCATCTACAATAGTTTTTACTCTAGTTTTAATTTCTATATCATAATTTTCTTCGTTAAATTTTCTTCTAAAAGTTTCAAATCTAACTTCTATTTTATTTAATTTACTTAATGAATTATTAGTTTTTTCAAAATTATTACGCCTATCTAATGGATCTTTATTAAGATTTTTTAAAAATGTGTTTAATTCGTCATGAATTTCTTTAACTAACTTCTCCGTCATCTATCTAGTTATGCGTACACAAAAATAAAGTAAAATAAAAATAACTTACATACATTAATTATTTTAAAAAGTAGAAAGAAAAAAAAACATCTCTTGGTTCCTCTTCTATTTTAAACTATTTCTTGGGACTTGGATATTTCTTGTCTTATTTTCTTTTCCATGTTTTTCTTACATCGCTTATATATTATTACACCAACAATTATAAGTACCAATACCAATGCTACAACTCCACAAATTTCAAATATCGAAACATTTCTGCTATTCTCAGAGTTTGAAATTCCACCACTATTTCCTGATTGAGCTATAATAACCTCTTCTTTAGATTGATTTGTTCCACCCATATTTCAATAATCGCAAAATAACTTTAACCATTTTCACAATCTAATCATAAGTTCTTGAGTGGCAGGATCGCCATGTGATATTCTAATAGTTGCAGGTAAAAAGAACCCAACCCTTCAGCTGAAGACTTTTATTTTAATACAATTTTAGTTTTTCAAATCAGTGTTACAAATTAATAAATAATATATATCATATTATTTTAAATTAAATATGCTGATCCTTAAACAATTAATTAAGCAATTTCCTAACTAAATAACTAAATACCTTACTAATTAAAAAATACATTTAACCTACTTAACAATTAAATACAGGGTGATGCTTGCATATCACACTCCTAACACTTTCGATTTGTCAATATATTTATACTCTAATTCCGATCAACATCAATATCGTCAATCATGTCTTGATGTGATTTTAATGAGATATTTTCTTTGAAACTTTTTTCGGTTTTGACATTTTTTCGTGTTTTTGCGGATTTAACATAAGATATGTCGCGCCTCGGTTGCCAGAATAATAAATGTGAGTTTAGAAAATTGATGAGCCTTACATTACTTTAACAAATATAAAACAAAACATTGCCAAAATTAGAAAATAACTTTTTTGTAGAAGAAGCAGGATTGTTTAAAAATTTTTTAGTTAGGAACCTAATAGAAACATGATTTATTACTTAAAAATGTATATTTTGGTTAATAATAATCCTGCCACAGAATAAATAAAATAAAATAACTATCTATCAAATATTAAACTTTTTTTGAATATTTTTCACCTGCAGTATTTCTCTTTAGTATGAGGGATTCTACTTATATTTTGAGCCTTGGCAAAACGAAAAGTTTCAGGCGCCATCTAACGTTGCCATTCGAAAGTTTAATATTTTAAAACATAATCTTCATTAGAACATTTTGTAATCTGAACACGATTTGTTTTGTTTACTGTGGCTTGAAAATTTAGTGTCATCAAAAAAAAAAAATGAAACTAACGCTAGAAAGTTTTTCTGTAATTTTTTTAGGACTTCCGTGGGATATCAGGACAGGAATGCATGGATCAACTTATTTCCAGTTTTGACGATAAAGCTCCTTTTTTGCCACTGTGAAAAGCTGGTATAACAAGTTCCATCGTGGCTGTCATTCGCTGAGCGATGAAAGTCGTAAAGTTCGTCCAAAATCAGTTGTTGTGCCAGAAAACATTGATGTTATGCAAAACCTAATAATAATGTTTATCGTGACATTCAGGCATCCTTGGGCAGTAGTATGACAAGCATCAAAAAAATTTTGCATAAGCATTAAGCTGTTAAAAAGATTTGTTCGCGTTGGATCCCGCATAATTTGACAAAAGCTCAAAAAGATTTTTGTTTAAATTTGTGCAAAAAAATGTTCAAGAAATACAATCCACTGTATAGGTCCTCCAAGAGGAGCCAAAGCCTACAAAAGTAATTCATGCCCGATGCACTTCGAAGCAAATGATTGCCTGTTTCTTTGGTATAATCAGACATGTAGCAACTGTACCACTAGAGCAACGTAGAACGATAAATCAAGAAGTGCTTGGTAAAATAAGAAAAAAGAAGCGGCAACGAAAGATCATTCTTTATCGTGACAATCGTGACTATTTTTCAGCGCAATTTGCTTACTTTATAGTTTCCACAAACAAAGCAAAAGCTTTTTCTATTATGTTTACAATTCTTTCGTCTTTTATCTTCATACCCCTTACCAACTAAGTCGCCAACCAATAATACGCTGTGGTCGCTTGATATAGCTTTAGCACCCTAATTAGGGGTTTTTGTTGCCCTGGCCGCAAATAAAGCTGCCATGACCTCATTTTCGTAAGATGTTTTACAATAAAAATAACATAAATATAATAAATAATTTAAAATAAGTTGGTTAAGTGTAAAGAGGTAGCTTTTAAAAAATTAAAACTCATTACTTTGTTGCTATCGTAACAAATACGATCGGAAACATGTGATAAACCTCAAACTCCATTTCCTAGATTCACTTGTTAGCTATTTAGGAGATAATAGCGAACAGCAAGGTAAGCGTGCCTATCGAGTAATATAGAAAATTAAACGGAGGTCACAAGGAAAATGGGATGTTAATTTGACGGTAGACGATTGTTTGTTACTGAAAAGAAATAGTGTAGGTCAACTAGATTCTAAAAGAGTTAGAAATCAACTACATAAATCTTTTCAGAACATAAAACTCCATTACAGGCGAAGGAAGGAATAAATATATAGATTTTTCAACTGAATTAATTCTTGAGCCATGTAAAACTAATAAAAAAACATCAAAATAAACTATGGTGTGGTTAATGGATGTAAAAAGTATTTTTGAAAGTTTTTTAAAAAGTATACAAACACTAGCAGCCCGCCCTGGCTTTGCACAGGGATTAAAGAAAAATAACAAAAGCCATTAAATTTATTGGGTCAACGCTGCCCTGTAAGAATATTACATGTTGTTTTATTTTCTGGCAGCAAAATAAATTGATTTTCAGGTGCTTCGACCCGCCTTAGGCGGTTGGCCATGAGGAAAACCAATCCCTACTATTTGGAAGGTTTGACCTTGAGACTTATTATTAGTAAAAGCGAAAGATGTTTTGATAGGAAATTGAAGCGGTTTAAATGGATTTGGTAGATCAGTTGGGATCATCGGTATCCTCAGTGTATGAGCTAGTTGACCAGCTGGTGGTTCAGTTATATTGGTTGCTACAACTTAATTGTCCTTTAATTCCTTTATAAGTAGCCTTGTCCCATTGCACATGCTAAATTTGTGATATCTGTCGTGATTATGAAATAAGTTATTTTGATAAGAAATAATACCAAAATAAAAACTTTTAAAAAATTAAAAATTAGTTATTGTGACGTAACTATAACAGTTAGACATATGCTGTCTTGGCATTTTTTGTAGATATTTATATATTCTTCAAAATCGTAGTACATTATTTTATTCTATAATCAACAGTATTCTCAGCGCACGCGATGTAAGGATTTTAAGGTCATTTTTCGTTACATTAATGGCATTTTAGTAAGTATCCCTTTTTTTTTTTTAATGAAACATAGCCTATGTCACTCGGGAATAGTGTAGCTTGGCAACGGTGAAAGAATTTTTGAAATCGGTCCAGTAGTTTCGGACCCTATTTATTTCAAACAAACAAACAAACAAACAAAAAATCAAACCTTTCCTCTTTATAATATTAGTATAGAAGAATATATTAAATGACATTCAGGAGAATTTAAAAAATTGTCTGATCCAGCGAGACTCAAACTCGCAACCTTCAATAATCGTTTTCTAAATGTGAAAAGTATATTTCGATTCGAATTCGTTAAGTTTTCTCATTCTCAACCTTAAAGTTTTATTAATAATTAATTTGACTTTAAAATGAACTTGACAATGACCTGTTGCTGTGAAACGGACATCGGATTCTAATTTAGCAAGAAAAAAACCTCAAGCTACTATAATGACATCCTGAGATCAGACATTTTTTTTTGTTCTAGTTTACTTTATAATAAAAAAAACACATTTTATAGTGGATCAATTCTGAATCCATTTAAACACACTTTAGGAGTTTAGTCACATACATACGACGATAATACTTTTGAAAATAAACTTAAAATTGTCCCAATTTTAAAAACTACGAAGTACTTAAGGGGTTGTAAAATAAAATACTAAGTGCAAAACAATAGTTTCCAAAGTTCTAAAGAGTTTTGAACCTTAATTTATTTAAGTTAAAATTGATTTGATTAGTTTTTATAAGGTTTGGCGGTAAAATCCAAAGATACGGAGATTTAGAAAATGGCTGGTATATAAAAATGATTATCTGATCCAATTATAACTTCTTTTCTTTCATAAAAAGTAAAAAAGCCAGAGACGATAAAATTTATTTCATAAGGGAAACGTCACTTTTCAGTTTCTGAATAGCTAATAAAATATTTAATTTGCGCCGTGTTATATACAAACAGATTTTGCTCTTTTATTATTAAATTATAAAGCATTTTGAATCTAATTATTATATGGTATTATTTTTACAAAAAGAATTTTGTTACGTTAAATTTTAAAGCCAGTTAAATCTAAACCAATTTTGAAAATATGCGGAGTATTTTTTAATAACAGCAATATTCTCACTTGGTTCAAATTTAATTTTAACCATAAATATTTTCGAACTAATTGAACCGAATACTGCTCTCTTGTAATTAAAATTTTGTAAAATAACATATATATAATCAACAAATTGATTGAACTTTATTTTGTGTCATTAAATTTTATCGAATAGGTAATCAGTTAAATTGTTCGGAAACAGCCGAAATATTCTGTCGAGTTAAATGAACCCAATAACAAAGACGGGGATAGAATAAGATTATAGTAGGTTAAATAAATACAAAATATATTGAATGTAGTAACAAAGAATATAACCTTTTTTAGAAAGTTTTTTATATTTTCGCCGTGTTCTGTGTCTCTGTGTCATCCCGTGGAATTTGTAATCGAATTTAAACCTATTTCCCGACAACCTAGAGCTCTGAAATTTTCAGGATAGCTAAGAACTGGATGACAATGCATGTTTCAAGTGTGTTTAGGCATATACATAGATTTCGAAGTTTATACCGAATTGATATTAAACATGATCTAAGTTGTGTATAAATAATATTATTTTGAAAGTTATTAAATAAATCGTTCGTAGCGTAGTTGGTTAGGCGGCGGATCGATTACGCGACAGAGAAGTTTTTTTTTCTTTTTTTTTTTGTTCTTACATGTGAAAACAGTAATTATTATTTTAACTGGTAATAAAATAAACTGTTTTAGAAAGTTTTTAGATACAACTACCCTAGATTTTGTTAACAAGGAAACAATCATCTCTGTGATCAATCACAGCGTTGTATGACTTAATATTTTTACAATGTCAGGGATGCTGTGCATTGTTGAGATGACACAAAATATGACCTATAAATCAGTAATAAACTTTCTATTATAAAAAGTTCTTTTTGTAAATTGTGCTTATTTTTTAAAAAAAGACAACATCACGTTGAACAAGTTAGCAATTTTTCTTGACGGTAGTAACATATTTAAAAGTTATACTTTTTTTGGTGGGTTAAAGATGAATAATGAGTGTAAATTTTTACGATTTGCCTATAAGCAAACTGATCTTGGTGACTTTAATTCCTTGTTACTATTCTATCCCTAGTATGCCTATTAAGGTGTTTTTCTGAGATCTTAATTACAAGCGACATCAGACTTATTAATACTATAGTATATTGTAATACAAGTGTTACAATGACAGAGGTTTCGTAGTACGAGTTCAGTTTGTGAAACGAACCGCGAAGCGGTGAGTTTCGCAAAGAACGAGTACTACAAACCGTCATTGTAACTCGAGTATTACATACTATTTTTTATAATGAACTTTTAAAAGTATAAAAAAAAGTAAAATGAGTGTTTTTTGAAATATTTATTTATGTTGGCAATCTTGACAGTTTTGACACTTGTCAGTTTTAATGATTTTAAGGAGGTACACCAGTAAAACTCGGAATATAAGAAATCAATGAAATTTTGACATAAGCTTCCATATGTAAAACAACCACTTCTTGAATTTTATCAGATTTTTTTACTACGTAGTTTTAGAGAAATTGTACAAGAAAGTTTTTGATTTTTACATAGGTTCTTATGGCAGCTTGACTTCAAACAAAAAATACTATTAGTTAGGAATATAAGAAAACTATATCTACGTCATAAAAATCTTTATTACACTTTAATTAACTTATTGAAGAAGTCTGTAAGAAATTCACAACCTCGTTCTTGAGTAATCACGGTAAATAAATCTTTTTTTCAAGAAGAATCATAATATTACACTCATTTTGTTTAAGCATCGGCAACGTCGCATAACGCGCGATAAGAATATAGTTTGAATATTAATTTCTTTTTATGATTTCATTTTATAAGATATATTATTTTCAATATACATATGTATTTAAAGAATAAAAATTGAATAAAACATTATAAAAAACAAACAATTTATTCAATTGATTATATAGGTATACAGATATAGAAATTTTATTTTATGAAAGGAAAACAATTATGATATACATTATTAACATTATTTATATTAAATAAGACATAATATAATAACTATTACTTATTTATACCATTTGGCACACTTTAACAATTAGGCATACAATTATAGTGAAAATATATCTAATTTTGCTCCATTTCTCGTTAATACTCTACAGGTTTTAAGGTTATGAAATTGTAAACAATTACGATATGAAACTTCATACTTGTACTTGATCACATGGGACGTTGCCGAAGTTAAATAGGTTTTATGTTAAATAATTTTATACATTATAAATATAAAATTAAATTGTATAACTGTTTTATCAGACTTAAATTGTCGAAAAATTAATTTATAGGCATCATGTATTATTATTATGGTACATAATCTTATAGATTTCGTAGTTCATAATTAGAGTTTTCGAAGTTGCAAACTTGACGCCTTATACATTGAGTAAATGGGAGCATTCCCCTTACCCCGCTTCCTCACCAGTGAACCACCTTAAATTAGAATGTTTGTCAAATTTGTATAAAATATTCCGAATTTAGCAATAACGCTGATAATGTAGTTAATAATTTACTACAACATACTTCTTGATTTACTACCTGAACTCTTTCGTTAAAAATCAGTGCAGTGCAACCAATTGTGTAAAACAAAAAGTTACCAAAAACAGTGTTACAATGAATCTATTTCGATACTGTTTTTAGTGTCGAAATAGAAACTTTGTGAACGTGAATTATAAAAAATACTGTGTCGTATCCTCTTCATTCCTTTAAAAAAAAAGTCTTAAATAAGCTCTTTCTTCAGAACACACATAAAATTTCCAATCTTAAGCGTAACACTAACCACAAACTGTAAAGAAATTCTTGTCCTAACCATGATCCATTTTATGCCAATTAGCTCTTCTAAACATTTAAGCGATAATTCAGCTTATTTTCTAAAGGTAGAACTAGATAGATTTTTAAAAAGCTCTGTTTATAAATGTAAATTTAATGCTTATATGGATTCCGCTAAGTTATTCGTGGCTTCTAGTAGATGATTAATGTGTAATAGGAATACAGTAGGAGCTAGAGCCGATCCTTGGGAAACTCCAGAGTTGATTTTGTTGAGGTTGGAGGATTGTCTATCTACGGCAACTTGGATGTGCCTGTTGGAGAGAAAGTTGGATATCCATCTGCAAAGGTTTGGCGACAGTCCGTATGAAGGCAGTTTTTTCAAGTGAGCTGCATGCCACACTTAATCAAATGATTTTTAGATGTCTAGTGATACTATTTGAGTCTCCCCATTGCGGTGTATGGCATTACTCCAGACATGAGTTACATATTCTAGCAGATCAGCTGTTGGCGAAAACCTTATTGCCTGTCCTTTAAAAGGTTGTGTGTCTCAAGGTAGCTCAGGATCTCGTGATTGACGTATTTCCCCATAATTTTGCTAATTACTGATACAAGAGCTATGGGTCTGTACTTAGAAGGTATGGTTTTAAATACTTTCTTGGAGACTGGTTGTACTCGAGCTGTTTTACAGGATTTTGGAAAAATACCAGTATCATATAATAGTTGAAATAGCTTAGTGAAAACTGGCGCTAGTTCAGGAGCAGAAGCTTTTAAGAGTAAAGCAGGTATTTTATCAAGACCGCTTGCTTTGTTGGTATTTAGAGTAGTAAGGACTCTTTGCACAAGCTTAACCCTAAATATGATATTTTTTATTGTTAGGGGAGCCCGTGGAATAGAAGGTAGCTCCATGTTGTCCGGTGGGTTAAGTGTCGAGTTCGAAGAGAATATTTTGGCAGTGTTCTGCCTTTCCCGTGGAGGACGTAACTATTAAGCCGTCATCTACTATTAAAAAGCATATAATTAGTTGCCATTAGTTGCGATCACTTGTGACTAGTTAAAATCAGTTTTGATCACCTGAAGTAAATTGTTTTCACATGTAATCCCTTGCACTTGCTTGTGAGTACCTACCTACCTACTTACAATTACTCGTTAGTTCATATGTCTTAGTAATCCAGCAGCTTACCAAACTATACGAAAACTATGCTTAAAATCCTTAATTTCTTTTTAAATTTATTCAATTAGTGAAATACCAAGTAGAAAACAAATAAAAAAAATATTTAAAATTAATTCGAAAAATGGTGGGAGTGACACCTATATTAGTGTATGTGCGCTCCCACCATTTTATGAAATTCTATAAACAAATTATAAAAAATTTATTATAAATTATTTACTTAAAGGCATCTATTAAAGAATTTAAAGCATTGTTAAAGGCGAAATAATGACAAAGCATTCATAGCTTAGTTGTCGCGTAGATGCAAAGGTTGCAGTTTCGGGTCCTGCTGGATGCGACATTTTTTCGATTTCTCCTTAATGTCATTAATATATTCTTGTTTGTATATTTCCTACAAATTTCAAAATTTTAAAAACAACTAACAAATTTCTACATTTAATGATAAATATGTCAAAATAATCTTAGCAATAAACAATTTAAAACTGCTTGTAGGAAACTTTACACTTTAGTCCTTGGCGGTAAATAACTAAAAGACTTACATTTAATTTATAGTATATTATTAAGTATCAAGAACGGTAAGGACATTTTACCGATCGAAGACAATTGTTTGGAGAGGAGCGGAGCGACGACTCCAATTTTTGTCTGAGATCGGTAGTCCTCAACGTTCGTGATGCTTAGGTATAACGTTTTTTGCACGATAGAAATATTTTTCCATATTAGACATTAGACAGAGCACTTTTGACATTTTAATAACGTTGAAATGTCAAAAGTGCTCTTTATACATCACATATGCAAATAATTACTTACCGTTCTAGAACGGTAAGTAAATTACTTACCGCTCTGTTTAAGTAAACACAACATACCTACTGATCAGGCAACAAACGCGGTAACTAAGCAAAATCGTTCTATCGTGCAAAAAATACATTAAACAAAGTTGTTTTGACATTTCTTAACAAAAACAATTAGTAAACTGTCAATCTTATCAAACTTACAAAATAAAAGTAGTTGCTTCTTATTATCTACGTCACGAAGTCGTGATCTACGTATAATTTTATATTGTGTGATTTTATTATGAATTGCCAAAATCAATGCAAAACAAGAATACAAACAATAACAGTGCTTAAGAAATTTAAAAAACTAGATAAATACACAAACAAAGTCTTAATTAAAACACTGTAGCCCTTGATCGGCGAATAATTAAATTACTCAAATATATCCTTATATTTAATTAATACTCATTAAATAACATTATAGCAACGAAATAAAAGAGTGACCTTTTACTGTATAGTATTAGATTAGATTAAATGTTTATTGGGTTGGCTGTTAGCCTGTATCACTGCGACCTTTGCAGATCTATTGTGACCACCCATTATCTCAAGAATAGGATTAGAGAACCTTGTCCAGTCCTGTATAGTAGACTTTTAGGTATAAGAGTAAATTTATTATTGGTAATGTTAAGCCACAGAAATATATACACGTTTTTTATTGCATGTTTAACAAAAGTTAATAACTTTTAGAATTAAACATTTTTACGACGCAATATATCAATTTGATTTTACTTATATTATATTAAATTCTCACGTTCTACTTATTACTATTTTATTCTGTTATAATATTAAGTTCCCACTTTTATTTACGTAAAATGATCCTTCCCTGTGAACTACCACAGTAAGAGTGGATGCATTTATTAAGCAATGAATATTCATTGTTTGTAGATTAAACGAATTAACTTCGCGAGGGTTAAAACTTGCAAATAATACTATTTATTCTGGGTAATTAATTTGAATTGCAATGAATACTTAAATCCCTGTTTCGAATAAGCTTACGCAGATTTAATTTGTTACCAAACGATGTATGAATTCTGTCTGTTATGGCAATACAAGTTATCATTTATGTTAAAAATGAAGTAGATTTTTTTCTAATATATACGATAATATTATACCTACTTTTTTAAGCTTGGTATTTTAAATTTAACAATTCACTGCAGTCATAAATATATAATCATATAATATTGGGGCTCTGCTCTCACCGACTGTCAAAACTTATTCTTCAATAAGGTGTGTATTAACTCCTAAACACATATTAACTAGAGGCAGCTTACTGTGCTTTAAATGCGAGCTGAATCACGACAAAGAGGTTAAATGAAACTAACGAAAATTACACGAAAGACGCGCATTTACAAAAATATTCTTCAATCAGAGTAAGGTATTAGAGAAAGATTGCATATAGTTTTATTTTATCGGTGTATCGTTATTTGGTTCAAATTTGGTTATTTAAGAATGTCTTTAGAAAGATGCTCGAAAATGCTAATTAAAAGTATTACGTGCCCTAGTAGTACCTTATGCTAATTTTAATACTTTTAAAAATAAGAGTTTTGACCCTATTGTGTAATAAACAAGTGAAATCGACAAAAAATCTATTTTTTTAATAACTGGCATTAACCACAACGTCTATAAACTTTGTAAGGTAAGAAATGAAGTCATAAAGTTTTTGTCCCCAATCACAGAAATGTTCGCAATGATGGTTATGCTAGGAAATTAAAGAAAGACATCTAGGAGGTACAATTAGACCAAATAGTTCCAAACTTCTCTTTCAAAACATGATCTAACTAGATATCCATCAATGTAAGAAATGAAACACCGCAAGCAATCAACTCAAATTTTAAATTTCAGGAATTTAATGCAGTGTTAGAAATGTAAAAAAAATTGTACCATTACGAAAACACACTTTAATCTTTTAGACAGAGGTATATGCAATTTTAAAACACTTAAGAAAATTACATTTGAAAGAATCACAAAATGGTCTCCAGATATCTGCTTAAAAGAATTCGATGTTCTAACGAAATAAAACAGTGTCAAACTAGTTTAGGCGTTGAGACATAGAGAAATACAAGGCAGCCAGTAGGCTGATATATTTACAATAAAAGGATCAGGTGCATTATGATACGGTTTAGCGCTACTTTGCAAGATATCAAAAAGTACGGTCCTGAGCCTGAATCTTTAGAGAACACAACCATCACTTGGAACCCATTTATGATCAAAGACGCATTATGCAATTTAATAGATAAGTGTTGAATGAGGAAACGCTACGTTAAACACTAAGGAAGTTGCTTAAAGTCACTAACGGACAATGCTCACTTAAGTAAATTTTTGCAAACCATGTGGATGTTTAAGGAAGGCCATACCTGCAAATTAACTAACAGAAAACAATCAAATACATAGGAACTGTATCATTGCTCTGTATCGCAGGAGTCGTATGGCAGTCATTTTCTTGGACCTATACAAATACGTGCAGGTACCAATGATACTGGAATGGGTGCTATGAACCAATGGAAGAAATACAGTACGCAGCACTACGATGTAGATTTAATTTGCAAAAATCGTTACTAGGTTAATTTGTTGTTATGCATATTTTAGTGGTCAGTGTTATGAGATAGGTACTTGATTTTACCCGCGACTTCATTCGCCATAAGCGCAAAATAGTATATTGTAATACAAGTGTTACAATGACAGGTTTCGTAGTACGAGTGCAGTTTGTGAAACGAACCGCGAAGCGGTGAGTTTCGCATAGAACGAGTAGTACAAACCGTCATTGTAATAAGAGTGTTACATACTATTTTTTATAATGAACTTTTAAAAGTATAAAAAAATAAATAAAATGAGAGTTTTTCGAAATATTTATTTATGTTGGCAATCTTGACACTTTTCAGTTTTAATGATTTTAGATTTGAATGTTTGTCAAATTTGTATAAAATATTCCGAATTTAGCAATAACGCTGATAATGTAGTTAATAATTTACTACAACATACTTCTTGATTTACTACCTGAACTCTTTCGTTGACAATCAGTGTAGTGCAACCAATTGTGTAAAACAAAAAGTTACCAAAAACAGTGTTACAATGAATCTATTTCGATACTGTTTTTAGTGTCGAAATCGAAACTTTGTGAACGTGAATTATAAAAAATATCTTAATAAACTTCCTTTAACTATGTAACCGATTCAATGAAAAAAACACGCACTAAATGTTAAGTGAAGCCCATTAGGTACAATATATTCCTGAAAACTGTATCCAAATAGGTTACGCCATTTCTAAAATTTGTGTTGGCAAACATACTGACACACAGACATACCTACAGACATAGGTACAGCAAACAGTCAAAATAAAAAAAAACATTATTTTTGATTTTTTGCGTCTATTATTACATTATGTATTTTAAATATAATTTGCATGTATAGACAGCGATCAGTTACAGTTTTATATGTATAGATTTAATTTTAAGTAATAGTAACATATGTTAATATTAGATTTCACCATACCAACAAGACATATTTGGACATTTATTCTAACAGGTACTTTTTCTGTCTAGTCGAATGTTCCTGAAAAATGTTCTTACGTCGACACTCACAAATTTCGAATTCACAAGAAAGCATTAAGAGACATCGATTTGAGCAAATAGGTTCTGACTAGCAACCCGATTCTTAACCCTAAAATTGCATGCAAACTAGTGTTGATAAATTTGAGGCTAAAAACAAAGGACAAGACCGCAGTGAAAAATTACACTTTCTGAAAGTGTCGGGATAATAAAGCCATTAAGGCGAATTGAACCTGGACGTGGCATTAGAGCTACCAGGCATGCATTAAAGTCAATTTTAGTACTAAAGAAAATAAGTATCAAAAATTATTTTTGAAGTAATAATGTAATATGGCACTAAATCGAACCAACTAGACTTAAATGGATTGAGATAATTTTGTCTGAAAGATAAAAATTTTGTAGTTTGTAGCAATACAATATAAGAACCTACATAATCTTTGTAAGCAAATGACATTTGATGATGCTTGAATTATATTTAACTAGCAACCCGCCCCGGCTTTGCCGGGGATTAAAGAAAAATAACAAAAGCCATTAAATTTATTGGGTCAACGCTTCCCTGTAAATAATATTACATGTTGTTTTATTTTCTGGCAACAAAATAAATTGATTTGCAGGTGCTCGACCCGCCTTAGGCGGTTGGCCATGAAACAAACCGATCCCTACTAATTGGAAGGTTTGACCTTAAGGCTAGTATTCTTAGCTCACGCGATGTAAGAGTTTAAAAAAGTCATTTTTGGTTACATTAATGGCATTTTAGTAAGAATCCCTATTTTTTTGAAAATTAAACATAGCTTATGTCACTCGGGAATAGTGTAGCTTGCCAACGGTAAAAGAATTTTTGAAATCGGCCCAGTAGTTTCGGAGCCTATTCATTTCAAACAAACGAACAAACAAACCTTTCCTCGCCACTAAATATATTGAGTCAACGCTTCCCTGTAAACAATATTACATGTTGTTTTATTTTCTGGCAACAAAATAAATTGATTTTCAGGTGCTGGACCCGCCTTAGGCGGTTGGCCATGAGAAAAACCGATCCTTACAAATTGGAAGGTTTGACCTTGAGGCTAGTTTTCTTAGCGCATGCGATGTAAGAGTTTTAAAGTCATTTTTGGTTACATTAATGGCATTTTAGTAAGGATCCCTATTTTTTTGAAAATAAAACATAGCCTTTGTCACTCGGGAATAGTGTAGCTTGCCAACGGTAAAAGAATTTTTGAAATCAGTCTAGTAGTTTCGGACCCTACTCATTTCAAACAAACAAACAAACAAACTAACCTTTCCTCGCCACTAAATATATTGGGCCAACGCTTCCCTGTAAACAATATTACATGTTGTTTTATTTTCTGGCAACAAAATAAATTGATTTTTAGGTGCTCGACCCGCCTTAGGCGGTTGGCCATGAGAAAAACCGATCACTACTAATTGGAAGGTTTAATCTTGAGGCTAGTATTCTCAGCGAACGCGGTGTAAGAGTTTTAAGGTCATTTTTGGTTACATTAATGGCATTTTAGTAAGGATCCCTATTTTTTTTTAAATAAAACATAGCCTTTGTCACTCGGGAATAGTGTAGCTTGCTAACGGTAAAAGAATTTTTGAAATCAGTCTAGTAGTTTCGGAGCCTACTCATTTCAAACAAACAAACAAACTAACCTTTCCTCGCCACTAAATATATTGGGTCAACGCTTCTCTGTAAACAATATTACATGTTGTTTTATTTTCTGGCAACAAAATAAATTGATTTTCAGGTGCTCGGCCCGCCTTAGGCGGTTGGCCATGAGAAAAACCGATCACTACTAATTGGAAGGTTTAACCTTCTCAGCGAACGCGGTGTAAGGGTTTTAAGGTCATTTTTGGTTACATTAATGGCATTTTAGTAAGGATCCCCATTTTTTTTTTTAAATGAAACATAGCCTATGTCACTCGGGAATAGTGTAGCTTGCCAACGGTGAAAGAATTTTTGAAATCGGTTTAGTAGTTTCGGAGCCTATTCATTTCAAACAAACAAACAAACAAACAAACAAAAATCAAACCCTTCCTCTTTATAATATTATAAGTACCTATAGATAAGGAACGACGGTAAAAAAAATTAGAATTAATATAACAAAAAAAGAGATTGTAAAATATGTCAAAGGGAATAGTATTTTTATCTACTCTATGAAGGATATCGATTAATATGCAAATCCTGTTAATATACAAAAAAAATCTCTCTTCTATTTATTCCGAGTAAATCTAATATCTAAACTCTGGGCACGTATCACAGAAACGATATTAATTGATTAGTTTGGTAGTCATGAAACTGTGAATACATAACTCAGATAAACTTTGTTTTGAGTTTTAGATTGACATAATATTTTTTGTTATTTTTTTATGTTTCAGAAACAATTTCCAACGATGGTTCTCAAACAAAATCAAAACGAACAACACTCGATCCAGCAAATATGTTGCAACCTGACCCAGTAATCCATCACCAACTGTCAACACCTTCAGAAATCCTAACCACTGAAAACATTTTATTGTTAACTGATCCTAAATTGACAACCAATCCGATTTTTAATCGTGCTACGTTTTCTTCGATAGAAACTTCGTTTTTCACAACCGATAATATCGCTTTCGTGAATAAAAGTGTGAATAATTCTAAAAGTGTTCAAGAGTATCCGTGGCCAGTAAAACGCGAAGCGGTTGTTGAAGGAGATCTTGTGATTGGTGGACTAATGATGGTCCATGAAAGAGAGGATAGTATTATGTGTGGACCTATAATGCCTCAAGGTGGTATTCAAGCATTGGAAACTATGCTCTATACTATTGATCAAATAAATGCTAATAAATTTATAGTGTTACCGAACATAACTTTAGGTGCTCATGTGTTGGATGATTGTGATAAGGATACTTATGGATTGGAAATGGCAGTTGATTTTATTAAAGGTAAGTGTTTTTCTTTGTGTATAATTGTTAAAAAACTTACTGGTTACAGATTTTTACTATAAATTTTAGTGTACCACGACTTTCTAAATGTTTGTAGTTGGTTTGGGTTTTATTTCCAGAAATTATATTTTGAAATATTTTGAACAGATACCTTGTGATATCCAGGTTGTAACCTGTTTTTATATATACGTCATAATTGCTTTTTAAAGGTTCACCTAGTTGTTTGGTGGAGAGCGAGTCGTGGGTTCATTTTAAACAAGAACTAATTTTAGGAAAATTTTTAAAATCTATAATGTATTTTGAACTTATTTTGAGTCCAATGTTGTTCAAGTTTCTTTAATATAACCTCATGTCTGATGTGTTGATAATAAATTAAAATAAATTCGAAAGCTGGACAACAAAGTCAAAGAGTGTAAAGCCTATAAATTATATATATACAATATATAGGTATACACAAATTCAATCCCAACAGAGGTAAAGTTGTATTTTCCTCTACAAATAAAATCGATCACGAGAGCTTCATAAAACAAACAAATAAATTTCCAAGAGGATTGTTAATTGTGATGGTTTTCATATTTGAAGAATATAAATCGAATTAGTGTCTACAAAATTGTGTGCATTAACCAAAACAAAAGATATATTACCGCACATGTTTGTGTTGATGTATTTATCTCCCCAACAAAGTTCCAAACTACAAATGACAGGTATTCTATTTTGGTAAATGTCACCAGACCACGTTTCTATAGAATTATTATTAATCAATTTTGGTTGATTTTAATAGATAGTTATAAACATAAACCATCGATTAATTATAAAACTGGCAGATTTCGTCCATAACCTAACTTAATAATATATAATAAATTTACCCTCAATAGAATCCTATTCATTTCATCACTTCGGTGTAAAAGTTTTAGATTCACGTTGAAATAATTGCAGAGAAAGATAATCAGTGAAGTACGTTTTCAGAAATTTCTATTGGCACGTTATTCGAAAGTTTCTTAAACAAATTCAACATAAAAATATACGAGTAGTATGTGATTGTGTTTATTCGACGTATTATTGATGGGTTTATAAGTTTATAGACTGTGTAGTTTTATAAATATTAACTTATTTTTAACAGACTTTTCGAGGTTATAAGTTCAATGTTTGTTCGCGCATAACTTTTTAACGAATGTCGAAATTTGTTGGAACTTTTTTTGTATGATAAAGAAGTTAATATTAAAGAAGTATTCAGATACGGATTGGGCTGACTCTTGTATTTTAACCGTTATGGTTTTATAAGATCAGCTCCAGTTGAATTTCCATTTTTTTAGTTACGTTTTAGCCTCAGTTACTTCTTTCAATGTGCCTGGTATTTTATTAGTTTCTTATGAGATCTCATTTTCAATGCTCTATTTTTCTTTCATCGTTGCCTCTAATAAATTCTTAAAGTATTTTAAATTTGTTAACTATCCGTTGTTTCTGACGGTTTCTATCGTTTACCAA
Organism: Altica lythri; assembly: GCA_964028335.1. NCBI lineage: Eukaryota > Metazoa > Arthropoda > Insecta > Coleoptera > Chrysomelidae > Altica > Altica lythri. The sequence continues at coordinate 76,948,864 of OZ034802.1, forward strand.
TTGGTCTTTTAACTGATCCTCCCTGGCTGCATCCCTTAAATTTACTTTAAATATTTCCCATTGTTTCTCCATATTTTTGTGGGGTTGCCCCTTTTCATCGAATTTTTTCTCCGTAGTTTATGTAAATCGCTTTCTTATAATTTTCTTTGCTATTTTATAAGTTCTAGGTACTTGTGTTATTCTTTGGCTTGTTTAAGTTATTTATTTAATAATTATTATTAGATTTTTTTTACCAAAAAGTGGTCAGTACCTATTGGCGGTTAATAAAGAAGTGACGCATGATTTTTTTGTTGGCTTTCAATCTTTTAAATGACAAATTTAATATAGCTGACAACATATTCAACTTATTCGAATTTGAGTCAAAATTGGTATTCAGCGGTTTTTACGGTGATTCAGTATGATAATAGTTTTTATTTAAAAATTTGTACTAAACTTTTTAAGCTTTATAATTTTATTCACTTTTATCACAAATAGTGAGACACCTCTTTGGCCATTAGTTCTGTTTTAAAATTTATTTGTATCCAAATCTGACAAAGCTAAGCCATCACCTTTTGTTCTTTAGCAATTACTGTTTTTTCCAAATTTATAAAAATAAGTGACTATAAAAACAATGTTTATATCTAAAGTATTTGAGTATTGAGTAATTCAAAAATAAGCTGGTGAGTAGTTTTCGATTTGGCGCCGGCTTCAAGAAAATCGAAGTCAAATGCATAGTTGCTCATATTTTTTTAATAGATTTTATTTTATTCTTTCTAGTACAATTTCCTGTGTAAAGGCAGTTAAAATTTTTATCCAAAGTTAGCGTCTTTTAATAGAGTTGGCTCAGAGTTTTGTCCTACTTTTTTAATATATTTGTTTGCACATAAATTTTTAACTAATAATAGAGATTGGAATGTTTTTGTTTTGTTCGATAGAGAAGTTGTGTAAAATGGTCCCATTATTTTTCTTTTAGAATGTATTTATTGCTTATATTTTAAAAATGTAAAGCCAGAATTCTGCGAAAATTTGTATTTTATGTTTTTGCAGCTATAAATTAATATTTTTTCGTTAGTTTTCCAATATTCAATATGACAGACGAAAATTTAAACTTTTATTCCGATTTGGTTTAAAATCAATATTGAGGGTTCTTAAATAAGCAATAACAACTAATAAAAATTCGAAAAGAGGTTGACCTTAAAGGCCATCCTTGCAACTTCCCGCTAGTTTTAACCGCAAAGCTATAGTAACGTGACGTATTTTGACGTTTTTGACTTTTTTCGAAATGTTTAAAAAGCCATAACTTTTTAACGCCTTATTCGATTTTGATGTTCAAGATGGCACCCGACACAGTTTTTTGAGACCTAAAAACGTTACCGGGAGTGCAAAATCGGTTAGTCAAAAAATCTCTAAGTGATTGAAAAAAAAACACTTTATTTTGAAATTTTTCGACAACGATATCTCACGAACGAATCAACCGATTTTAATTTGCAAAACGGCATTCGACGTGGCTTTTTAAGCTTGAGAGCTGATTAGGTTATAAAATTGATCGATGCAATAGCCAAAAAGATATACCCAAAAACCATCATTTTTACCAATTGTTTTTTTCGGTTATTTTAAAATTTCTTGAAATCTACCAGCTCGAATCGGTTTAAACTTACAGGGAATCTAAGTTATATTGAAATCTTTAAAATACTTTTTATTTCATTCCGGTCGGTCAAGCCGTTCAAAAGTTATAAGAGGTTTAAATACATCCACACACACACACACACACACACACACACACACACACACACACACACATCCACACGTACATACAGACATACAGACACCCTCGTAAAAATAGTCAGGGGAGGTTCCTTAGACCTCAAAACGTTGAGATCCGATGAAAACTTGATTTTCGAAAAACGGGGTGAAATCAATAACCCGATTTTTAAAAAAAATTTAATTTTTTTTAGCGGGAAGTTAATAAAAATATGAATAAGAAATAACTGAATACAACTTGGATATATTCCAAATCAGAAAACTTGTACATTTGAAAAATGATAAATTACAAAACAGTAAAAACTCTTATAGATACCTGAGTTTTAAATATTCCAAAAATTACTGTCAAATATAGAAATAAACACATTTCCATAAATTTGTGCTTTAAAATATATATGTATATACTTAGTGAAAAACTAATTTATGTGTGTAATATAAATCCCTTTTTAGTTCATAATAATCGATTTTGTGTTATGCAATCAAAACGATTTGCAACGATGATACTAACACTACATAATTATCAACTGTTCTACGAATATTAACATGCGGTAAATTAGTGGTTGTTTATGTTTACTTCATAAAATAAACTTAAACGATAATTAAGCCAGTCTTGTAACAAGTTAGGTAAACTTAATTACTTAATTACTAACATACTAGCATATCAGCTTTCACAAGGAAATAAGGTTTATTTACATTTTTTCTGGTTAATCTATACATATAATAAAACTGTAGAAATGTATATGTTTGTGCGCGCATCACATAAAAACTACTGATCCTATTCGAATGTGGTTTTCAAAGACGTATTTTCCTTCTTTCAACTTAACATCTGGTGTATAAAACTTTCTCCCCCCCTCCACCCGGCCTAGGCCGGAAAATGTCATTTTTCGGACGATTTTAAAGTAGGTTATTAATAGTATTGTTTCTGGACGGAGGACCAAAAATAAGGTTATTTGATAAACAATGAGGATTTTCAGTAAATAAAGTAATTTTGAGCGGAAAATGCGGTTCTGGTGTAAAAAATAATAATTTTATTAAATAATAGTTTCTTGGGGTCATAAATGTTTTTAGTGTCAAATATGGTACCTAGTCGAAAAGGACTTTCTTTGAGACAGAACCATTTTTTCAGCTAAAATGTTAGTTTCTGACGACAAATGAATTTTTTTAATAAAAATTGGCCCAATCAAATATTGATGGTGAAGTCAACATTTAAATTCATCTCTTACCACGATTTTGAAAAAAAAATGAGGATCTACCCAATTAAATAAATAAGACCTTAAACGAAAACTCAAAATCAATCCACATATATAATATATTTGTTCAAAATTACAAAAAGTTGGCAACTAGTTTCGGGATATGATTCCCATCATCAGGCCTATAAGTTATAAAAGAGAGTGTTACAAACAAAATATTATGGTAGTTACAATATACAAACCTTAATAATTATAAATATATATTCTTCAAAAATATGGATAACATCGGTAACTTAGTTAAGAGTCTTCCTGTACTTCAGTGACATTGAATGATACAAAGAACAAGCAAATTGGGTTTATATGTGGATTAAAAGTTCAAATGAAAAAAAAAAAACTTCTTAAAGAATTAACATAAAGTTAAGTTTTATATTGAAGGACAAAACAATAGGAGCTGGCCAGCTGTAGAGACAAAAAGATAGAGCTAAACTAGAAACGATTACATAAGAACCATGAACTGGGTTTGATAGTAACCTTAGGTATTAACGTGTTGAACGAAATCAAATCATGAGGAAATGGAAATTTATACAACCACTTAGTTGTTATATGTGGAGACGAAATTTTCCAAAAAACATTTATGATGATAATCAACGATTGATTATAACAAAATCGTAGAATATTATAAATATACTCACTCTTCACATAAAATGAAGGGGAGAAAAGGAAAATGTATTTTAAAATTGGTAACCTCATTAATTTGATATCCAAATGAAAATGGCGGTATTCATGTAGGACATATGTAACGTTGTTGGAGAAACACCAAAGTAGGATCACACAAAATACAGCCTCAGCTGGTTTAAATGTCAATAAATTCATTAGAACTTAGATCTTAACACAAACTTCCAGAAGTAGTAAACGATGATCAAAAATTAGCTGAACACTTTTGCCACGTAACCCACTAAGAAAAATGGTTGAACTTGAACCGGTACTCGGAGGAAATAGCCGGATGACGTTGATGACAAATAGGCGGAAGACAAGAAACATCATAGAATTATAAAGTCACGAAACATAAAGGAAGACTTTACAAATATTATAATATTAATTAATATATGTTTAAGGAAATGAAATTACTAACAAATATAAAATTTTTAAAATTAAATCAAAGAAAAGAGATTAGAGATTTCTCAACTTACAACATTTATTTTGATGCCTACCTTAATGTTTTTCTTTTTACAAGCATTTATTTATTTTAATTTGTGATCTTCCCTCATTGGTTATATGTCATATATTAATTTGTAAAATAATATTTACTAATATCATTTAGGTATTTACAATCATTTGAGGTTAATTGTTTCTTCTTTTTCTCTGTCTTTATTTGACATCGTTCAATAACACATCAATATAAATTAACCATTGATTGTAAATATCTTTATCTAATCTCTTTTCTTTGATAAATGCTTTTTGGAAAATTTCGTCTCCACATATAACAACTAAGTGGTTGTATAAATTTCCATTTCCTTATGATTTGATTTCGTTCAACACGTTAATACCTAAGGTTACTATCAAACCCAGTTCATGGTTCTTATGTAATCGTTTCTAGTTTAGCTCTATCTTTTTGTCTCTACAGCTGGCCAGCTCCTATTGTTTTGTCCTTGAATATAAAACTTAACTTTATGTTAATTCTTTAAGAAGTTTTTTTTTTCATTTGAACTTTTAATCCACATATAAACCCAAATTGCTTGTTCTTTGTATCATTCAATGTCACTGAAGTACAGGAAGACTCTTAACTAAGTTACCGATGTTATCCATATTTTTGAAGAATATATATTTATAATTATTAAGGTTTGTATATTGTAACTACCATAATATTTTGTTTGTAACACTCTCTTTTATAACTTATAGGCCTGCTGATGGGAATCATATCCCGAAACTAGTTGCCAACTTTTTGTAATTTTGAACAAATAGATTATATATGTGGATTGATTTTGAGTTTTCGTTTATGTCATAAACCACCACATTTGAGGATGGATAATCTTTTCGATTTAAATAAGACCTTGTTTATTGAATTACTTTTTTATTCATGAATTTTTACGCTACGAATTGTATTTGATCGTTTTAAGTTCACTAGAAATCTTCTCTGTTAGCAGTAAAACTGATCTCGAAGGAGTGTTGGTATATGTGGATTATCTAAAAGATATTCTAGGTTGATCCCTATGGACAAGTGTTATATAACAGTTTTTTTTTCTATTTAATTATATCAGATTGTTTAAAAAAATATTAGTATATTAATTAAAACTTTTGTCTACAACCGTGCGTAAAGTATTACCTTTACGCACGGTTTAAGGTTCGTAAAGTTTAGCTTTTTTTCACTAGTGAAAAAAAAAGTTTTTTTTTCACTAGTGAAAAAAAGTAAAATAAGCACTGTTTTGTATAAGATTATGCAAATACTTTTATGTGTGTTAGTGGCCGAGATTGTAAGGTATATACCTTCTACCCAGATGACTCGGGTTCAATTCCGGGTAAGGAAACTTTTTTTTTATTATTTAATTGTAAATTTGTGTAAATATATTTAATTGTTAAATTATTGCAGTTTAATACATACAAAACTAGATATTATATTCAGTAATTTTTAATTTGATTTTTAATATAACAGAAATATCAGTTCATGAATAAGGGTAAGTATTTTTATTTAAATGACTGATTGACATTTCAATTAATTTATAATTCAAGCATTTCGCGTTTCTACGTACCGGTATTATAAGGTAAGATTAACTTAGAAAATAAATATTTTGTTATCTAAAATAATATGTTTTAAATATAATATTTTTTTCGCAGTAAAGCGTAAAAAAAATCAGGCGTATACTTGTATTTCTTGTAAAGAAATTCGGTTGTAGAAAAAATATTGTATGCAACTCGTGCGTAAATGTTCCTTTTTTGACTCATGAGATTGTCGCATTCGCCTGCGGCTCATGCGACAACATTCACATTCGTCAAAAAAGGTCACTTTACGCACAAGTTGCATAAATAACTATTGTTCGAATACCACCTTAATTCTTACAATAGCTACATTTTTCTTATTAATTATTTAAACTATAAAGGTAATCTTAAAGTCTAAATTAAATTTCCATATAAATTGAATTTTCCAATTGCAATATCTACATTTCAGTTTTAATAAATGCGTTTAGTACCTACTTTTTACTGTTTAAATAGATGAGGCTTGTAACGATTACATCGTTATTTGTTTGGCCTGGCCTAATAATATTTTATTTTATTAATTTCTCGTCTATTTTACTACGTTATTTGTTTGGCCTGGCCTACGTCGGTTTGAGTTTTTCGATTCCGCGACGATTCTGTGGAGTCGACGCAAACTTGATTTCCGTATAAGCAGGGAACCTTTGTTCACTCGGAAAGAGAGTCGGTATTTTTAATTTCTTTACAATTTGTGCTTCATAGCCAGCAGTTCTATTCTTATTTCTTCTCCCTTCATTTGGTGAGTAAAAATTAAATTGTTTAAAATTTTTAGTAATAGTCAAAAACTTGGTGAATGTAATTGATTGATTATAATAATTTTATTATTCTAACTTTTAAATTATTTCGATTACAATCATTGTTTAAATCAGTTTTTATTGTGTTAAAAATATGTAAACAGATAAAGTGATTAACTTTTTTCTTTTCTCGAACATGGAGAAACTTTGGATGATTGTAATCGAAATTAAGGTTTAGTGAGATGGAATTTTGACGGTCTGAATTTTTATTCATAGGGCCATTGCCAAATTTTTGAAGGGTCCAAGATAGGACTATTGTTATTTGAAACAATCTTTTTGGAGAGAAGTTTGGTGTAGCAGTATTTTTCACGAGCCGCCATTTTCCTTTTGTTGAGTCCGTCACCAAGGCCTATAGCTGGAAGAAATTAATTCAGATCCTATGTTAAGAAAACATCTTGCCATCGGTAACGTCAACCCGAGAAAACCAGGAAATTTCCGTCTACTACGACATCCAGAAGAAAGGAAAAAAAAGATAAGAAATTAGTTTTCACTATAAATAATTCATTAACATTTTATTCATTCAGATTTTTGAAATAAACAATTTACACTGATTTAACCTCTTTTATTTGCTTGTCTGTATTTTGGCGCCCTTATATATTTGTTTGGGGGGAGTTAAGGAAAAAACCAGAAAGAAGCCACGATCCCTGGAGCTAGCAAGGGTAAGTTAACGTTTCAAATTTAATTGGAACGTTACAAATTGGCGCCCAACTAAGTTTCTGGTTTTTTTTTTGAGGCTTCTTCTAACAATTTCATTAATTTAAGTAATTTTAATTTTTTTTCCATCAAATTTAAATACAGACATGCAAATATTTTATTAATTGCTTTACTAACACTTAACTTTTTATCTTTATTTTATTTTGTTGGAATTCATTATCGATAGATTCAAGGTGAACCACTGTGAATTGGTGTATTTCGTTAATAACTTTAACTGGTTTATTTATCGAAGAATATTATTATCTTTACTATGTTGTTTTACCTTACAATTATGTTGCATTTCCGTTTAATAATTTTTCTATACAGAATGTCTCTTGAGATATTTTCTCAACATTTTAGATTATTATTTCTAATTATTGAATTTAGTGTTAAAGAGTTTCTTTCTTATCTTATGGCGGTATTTCTTAGCTGATGTCGGCTTCTTAGCAGATTTTGAAGTGTGTGTGTCGTGTTATCATTATGTCCTTTTTTTTTCGTTGTTATCTTAGCTTTTGTCTTTTTTCTTGACTTTATTGTGTGAGTGTGAGAGTTACAGTCAAAAAATTTTTTTTGAATTCCTTTCATTTCTGTATTTTGGTTTTTCTTTTTTCTCTCTTTTTATCTCATTTCTTTCAGTTAGGATTTGGAAGATGGTTTTTAGGAAATTTTTAGTTATATCTTGAGTGTGGGTACTTATCGTTGTTTGCCGTGGGCATATTTTTGGTGTGGTCTGGAAGACCACATTATTACCGTGTAAGGTCTGTGAGACCTTAGTATCTTATAGGGGTCCGTTTGACCTCTTTATCGTGGAGCAGTTGGTAGTAACTGCTTCTTATCGCTTCTATTGGTGTTCCGTATGGTTGGGACACAATAGAAATTATCTTATCTTATCTTATTGTGTTGTGGGATTATGGTCTATATTGGTTTCTTTTTCGGCCGTTTGGGCTTATCTTTGGGAAACATATAGACTTTCCATGAATTTGTGTACCTACTCGGGGTTTTTGTTTTCCACTTCCATTCTTTCATTTTTTTTATCTGTATTGATTTTGTGATACACCAAGTACAAAAATACTTTTAATATCTATGACTGTTTTTCACATACCTAGGACATTTTGATAAAAAGTTTGTGATTTTTCTTATGTTTCGTTGTTTGTAATTTTTTGTAGTTACTTGTTTGTGAAAATTATTAAGTTATCGTCTTATATTTTATCTTTTCTCGACATGTTTGAATTCTTACTTTTGATTGAATTCTTTTTGGATTTCTTTTCACTGGAGTCACTTCACTGAAGGCAGTAGTTTTTTTTTTAACTTTTCAATTTCTATTTCTTAGCTTTTTTAATTCGAAAACTTTTTCAAAATTCATTTCATCTTTTTAATTAACTTCAATTGTCATTTAATTTTTTTTGAATTTAAAAAAAAAAATTATAAGGGTTGGTGAGTTCAGGTCAGTACTGTACCTTAGGGATAGCATTTATTTGCGAGTACAGGCTGTCGCTGTTCCTCTGTGCCGCACCATCAAATTAGTATAAGCTTTTACTTTTGAATATTTAGCTGCCTAGTTCCTTGTTCTAAATTTTCTCTTTCTCTTGTTTGATATTGCCTTCAGTATTTTTAACGTTCTGTAGTTTACTTACCTGTCCCTTACTGATTTTGTCGCTTTTCTTTTATTAACTGTCCTATTTTTAATGTTCACATTGTTTCCGTTATTGGTTGTCATTTCTAATGATAAATATTATCGTTTATCTTTACTTTTTCTCCAGTTTGCACAGCGTGTGCGATAAGACGCGTCAAGTTATTTTTGATTCGGATATCGATTGATTTTCCTTTTGAGTGTTAGTCACATTTTTGTTCAATCGATATTTGGTTTTAATTTTTTTCTTTTCGTTCATTGAATAGTTGTTTAGCTGCTTAGCTTATTTTGTTCTCATCTGTTGAGTATTTTCTTATTCAATGATTTTTGTTGACTTCAGTCTTATTCTTTGTCTTTGTTGCTTTGGTAAGTTATTTTACTTTTGGAGATAGATTTTTTTTGCCTTGTATTTCTCTGCTTTGTGAACATTAATCTCTTGTTTCTTTCGTTAAATCTCGTTATTGTTGTTTTCTTAAACGACCTTAAATAGGACAGTTATTAATTTGTTTCCTTCTTCCCTAGAGGTAAAGTGTAGTAAGGTTTCGTGTTTTTAAATTTTTTGTCGAGAATTTTTTTTTTATACCAATTTGTTGTGGTTAACTACTAATTATTAAATATTGTTTATTCTTCTTTACCGATTCACCAGTTTTTGATTATTCACTTTTTTAATGTTTTTGGATTTTAATAGTTAAACTTTTGAATAAAAAAAAAAAAGAATTTCCAATTCTTTTTTTTTTCCGTCAGGTTACCGTGGTGTAACGATTACATCGTTATTTTTTTGGCCTGGCCTAATAATATTTTATTTCATTAATTTCTCGTCTATTTTACTACGTTATTTGTTTGGCCTGGCCTACGTCGGTTTGAGTTTTTCGATTCCGCGACGATTCTGTGGAGTCGACGCAGACTTGATTTCCGTATAAGCAGGGAACCTTTGTTCACTCGGAAAGAGAGTCGGTATTTTTAATTTCTTTACAATTTGTGCTTCATAGCCAGCAGTTCTATTCTTATTTCTTCTCCCTTCATTTGGTGAGTAAAAATTAAATTGTTTAAAATTTTTAGTAATAGTCAAAAACTTGGTGAATGTAATTTATTGATTATAATAATTTTATTATTCTAACTTTTAAATTATTTCGATTACAATCATTGTTTAAATCAGTTTTTATTGTGTTAAAAATATGTAAACAGATAAAGTGATTAACTTTTTTCTTTTCTCGAACATGGAGAAACTTTGGATGATTGTAATCGAAATTAAGGTTTAGTGAGATGGAATTTTGACGGTCTGAATTTTTATTCATAGGGCCATTGCCAAATTTTTGAAGGGTCCAAGATAGGACTATTGTTATTTGAAACAATCTTTTTGGAGAGAAGTTTGGTGTAGCAGTATTTTTCACGAGCCGCCATTTTCCTTTTGTTGAGTCCGTCACCAAGGCCTATAGCTGGAAGAAATTAATTCAGATCCTATGTTAAGAAAACATCTTGCCATCGGTAACGTCAACCCGAGAAAACCAGGAAATTTCCGTCTACTACGACATCCAGAAGAAAGGAAAAAAAAGATAAGAAATTAGTTTTCACTATAAATAATTCATTAACATTTTATTCATTCAGATTTTTGAAATAAACAATTTACACTGATTTAACCTCTTTTATTTGCTTGTCTGTATTTTGGCGCCCTTATATATTTGTTTGGGGGGAGTTAAGGAAAAAACCAGAAAGAAGCCACGATCCCTGGAGCTAGCAAGGGTAAGTTAACGTTTCAAATTTAATTGGAACGTTACAGGCTAAGATAATAACATTTAAATGAACGCTGTTTTAATTGTATAAATCATTAAATCTTTGTGAGATTAAGTCGCTTTTAAAACTATATGATTGTTTTTAGTTATGTTAATAAAGAATTTAATAAAGTTTCAACACCAAATCTTAAATCACAGACAAGTTGAATTTAATAACTTTATTAAACATAAAAATCTTCTATCTTACCTTGTTGCTGGAATGGGAAATATAATAACCTTAAAATAATTTAAAAAATCAAAAACCTAAAAACTAAAAATTAATTCAACTGTTAAATAATAAAATAATATAAAAAATACTTGGCTGCTCTTCTTGATCATTTTCCATTTTTCGTTTTATATAAAATCAAGGTTGTGGAAGAACCCAGTAGATGGGTTTGAATTTACATTTAAAAACCATAAACCAGTCACACAGATGCCGTTCGTCAGCTTATTAAGGATGAAGAACTGGATGTTACTAAGTTGGTAATCCGTTGAATCTCTCATTTGCTCACAGACGAGCAAAAATCGGTTCGCTTCAATTGCTATCGAAACACATTAAAACTTTTGTTCGAATACCATCTTAATTCTTAAAAAGCTACATTTTTCTTATTAATTATTTAAACTATAAAGGTAATCTGACGGTATTTGAGTTCATTATAACGTTTCGCTTCCTAATCACTTAAGCACCCAATAGCTTAAATGGTTAAAGCATGCCTGCGTATAAGGCAGTAGTAGTGGGTTCGATTCCCACTGGATGCGACATTTTTTCAATTTCTCCTTAATGTCATTTTAATAATTTCTTGTTTGTATAATTTCTAAATTTCAAAAACATTGGAACGGTTTAACAAAGGAAGCTAAAAATTTTTTTATAATATTGTTAGTGGCGATACATCTTGGATTTACCTACTTTTACTAACCCGAAAATAAACGCTAATCCGCTGTGTGTGTATTTTACGATAAGAAAAATCCAAGAAAAGTGATCGGATCTCAAAAGTATGTCAAAGAAAATGGTAACAACTTTTTTCTAATAATTTTTTTATACAATTTAATTGTATCCTGTAAAGGAAGTAATTTACAATTTTCTGTTGTAAATTGATATCTTCATAATTTTCAGGTTGTTATTCGTGACTCATTTAAACACAGGTTTAACAATGATTTATTATATCTGTCACAAAGCTCTATGTATACATACAGAGATTAATTAGTTATCGATCTTTTGCTATAATTTACTTGATATTTACGTTTGAGTTTTTAGTATAACGATCAAGTATAGTTTATGTGAAAGCATTTTGTTGTCATTTCATCAGCAATATATAATTGATCGCATTTACAGTTGGAATCAGGTTTCAAGCCAAAGTTTGAAACACTTTATACATCCCAGAAATTTATTTTCAAAAATATTCCTTTGCTTTATTCAAATTAAATTAAATTTTTTGGAGAATACAACAAGATTAACACAGTTTTTTAATAGTGATCGAGTATTTGTTATTATAGTAAAATACGGTGACTGTGTAAATAAGTTTGTTTAGTTGGTAGAATTGTTAATATATCCTATTGAAAGTAACATTTTTAACTTTGTTTAACCTTGTTAAAAAAAATCGAAAAGTTATTGGTTTCACCAGGATTTTCGAAAATCGTGTTTTCACCAGATCTCCACGTTTTTAGGTCCTCGAAAGCCATACTGACTATTCCTGCGATTATATTCCTATGTCTTTATGTATGTGTGTGCTCGCGCGTGTTTGCGTGTGCTAGCGCGTGCACACACACACACGTGTGTGCATGTGCACGCGCTCGTGTGTACGTGTGCGCGCGCGCGTGTGTGTTTATGTAACCCTCTCATACCTTTTGAACGAGACTTGTGGCGTTCCAAAGAGTTCCACGTAACTCATAGTTATACTGGAAATTTGTTTTATTAGATTCCAAGATATTTAAAAAGAACAAAAAAAATCAGAAAGGTTGTTTTTTGATAATAACGTTTTGATAGCTGCAATAAACAATAATTCTAGAACACAATCGGCTTTTAACCTCAAAACGCTCTCGGATAAGATTGGGATCTTGTTTGTTTAATTTCCAAATTTCGAAAATCAGATGAAGGTTGCTTCGGATAATTAAATTACTAAATATGTTGAATGTATTTTAAATATTTCAAGTTGTAGGTATTACTATTTCCGCATTTGTTTGTTGTCAATTAGGATTCATAAATCTCTTTACCAATTAGCAAAGTTTAATTTAGTAAAATATGCAACTGTACAAAGCAAAACGTAGTCAGCTCTAAGTAAAATTTAACAGATGTATTCATTTCAGCTCAAATAGTTCGCTGTGACCAAATAATGTCTTTTCGGTATGCACAAGTTTATACAAGAAAATCTTTGAAAGGTTTGAGTTTTTCAGTAACACAAATAGAGTGACGGCTTTGTGAGTGTAATTTACTGCCTTAACATGAAACTCTTAAGATTAATGTAAAATGTGTTTCTATTCATAGCTTGCTAACAATAACTATCTCGTGAATTCTAATAAAAGCAACTCATGCCGCTTTCAATATATTTTTCTATGGGGTTTTAAACCTTAAATGATCTATAGGTCATATCTAACGATTGCTGGTTCTATAATCACCTATAATGCACTAGATTGGTGGAACAAAACAACGCAACAAAGGGCAATAATAAGGTGCCAACACACGCTTGTATAGAGATCACTGGCGCAATAAAATCGTGTCCCCGTGCGGCCATTGAGGTAATTCTAGAACTTGCATTTATATGTAAAAAGCATTACTGTAGTGCCTATCGGTTAACAAGAACTTAGTCTCTAAAACCCGACGATCTCACATTACATCTGGGGATTCATAAAAATTCCTAAAAACATTATGTCTCCAAAACGAGGTTTTAAACCATGGAGACTAGACAAGGAGTACGCACTCGACCGGGGGAATTGCCAAAATCTGTCCACGGTATTGTACATATTAGGTTTACTTTTTTTACCACTTGCGGCGCTAGTTTTCCTTTTGTACCGGTGTGAATATAGACAATTAAATAATCGTAAATTATTAAATTGGTTTTTATTATTTATATCTAAAAGATCGAACTATTTTTTTCATTGTGTAAATAAATTATTAATAAATAACTAAGAATTATTTATTTTATTTCAAACTACGTTCTTATTGGTCGCCATTTTGGTACAAATGGAACACCAGCGCCCTCTTATTTTAGTAGCCCTATTTGCATACATGGAGTTCGTACTCCTTGTGTAGTCTCCATGTTTTAAACTCACACTAAAAATAATAGTATTGTTACAATGAATTCGGGATAAGTGATAAACAGCAGACAAACTTAACAATTTATTGGTAAACACAAATAGATAAGATTTTCTTAAACTAATTTACACAACTTTACTACAGCTACAATTACTAAATAACGTCTTTAAAATATCTTGTACAACAATTCGCACTTTATCGCCAGCTATTACAATTTCAATTATTATTTATCGCCAACTAATACAATACCCACTATTATTTATCGCAAACTATTACATTAACATCTATCTATGTTTCCGTCCAAAGCCGTCCCTTATATATAAATTTAATTCTTTCTCGAAGCAACTACAAAGATCCCACAAAAACGTCCTTCTAGAACAGAAGAGTCTCGAAGTTTGATCGATCCACCAGTTACGCGAAGATTCTAAAATTCACACCTCACTGTCTGCGACAGGTCCGGAGCGGCTCGTAATAGTATAAAGGAGTAGGTTACAGGTCCTAATGTTAGGCTCTTAATAGCCCTGGTAAACAATCCTATAATCATCCAAATAGAACTATTCTGTAGCTAACTATAGGTCAGTAAGTCTTACTAGCAACATATGTAAGGTAATGGAGAAAGTAATAACCAGAGAGATCACCGATTTTTGTATAATAATAGATTAATTCTCCCATCACAGCATGGTTTTCTGCCGAAAGGGTCAGTAGCAACTAACTTGCTGTCATCTTTAAATCAGTGGACAACTTGGCATGACAACGGTGAACCAAGATGTCATATAGGTACTTGGATTATCCAAAAGCATTTGATAAAGTACCACATAAGAGCCTACTTTACAAATTGGAATATCTTGGAATAAGGGAAAACTTACTCAAGTAAATTAAAAATTTCTTAATGAATAGGCAGTTCTGTGTCAGAGTAAATGGTCAAACATCAAAGAATCATCCCGTTATCAGTGGAGTACCACAGGGTTCTGTACTTGGATCCCTGCTATTTATCTTATATACCAGTGACCTGGCCAGGGACATAAAATCACCTGTAGAATATTTTGCAGACAATGCAAAATACTACTGTAATCCACTTGAAAGTCATGAAGTCTTACAAGAAAATCTTAAAAAAATTAACAACTGGTCAGATGAGTGGCTACTACCATTAAATCACAATAAATGTACAGTAGATACTCCATATAGGAACAAATAATCCAGAAAATGTGTATCACCTCAATGGAGAGAAGCTTCCGACAGTTACAGTCCAAAAAGATCTTGGTGTTTATATATCTTCGGATTTAAAATGGGAAACACACATTTCAAAAATCACGGAAAAGATTTATTTAATCAAAATTGCATTCAAAGACCACTCAAAGGAAATGATCTCAAAACTGTATAAAACCTATATAAGACCCAAAATAGAGTTTGCAACGCCAGTTTGGAACCCATTTCTGTCTTATTTAAAATAGTTACCTCTGTAATTTAGCAGAGGTACCTATATGAAATCTTTAACCGAGCAAGACAAAACAATTTGAGGGTTAATGAATCTAAACGGACATGTATCTAGTAAAGTGATCTTAAAGAATACCCAGTTGATCGCCAGACTTTATAGTGTCACACTAGTATCGATGTTAGGACAGGAATACAAGTTAACCACTAGGTTGATAAGCTTGCAAGTAAAAGATCAGCCATACTATGTAACAGTTCAGATCCAGTTCTAATGGTACCAAACAGTACAGTCGGAGCTGGGTAGAAGCCTAGAGTTTTCAACAACAATTTAAACCTTAGGTCCAGACAATATATGTATTAAATACACGTGTGCTAGAAAAAGCTAAAGCAATAAGTAAAACAAGCAAAAATCAGCTAAGACTCACTATAAGATGCACCATAAAGAAATACCGACAAACCATACGGGTGGTTAATGAAAAGCTTAGCTGTAGATTATGTGGTAGGCAATTTGAAACAGTTTACCATATGCAAAGTATTGAATAACAGGAGATAGTCAAACTTTAAAGACTTCAAAGAAACTTTACGAGCATAAAGCCTGTTTTAGACGTGAACACATTATAGAAAAATACCAAGATCCTGGAATTTATGAACCAATTGAAAGAGTCCAATAAACCCAACTATGTTGCAGTATAACCGATAATTATGACTGCTTCCAAGGGCAAAAAAATAATAATTGTCTTTATTTTTCTATACTTGTGTGGGCTAACCTTATCAAATTTGACTTTTTAATCTTTTTATTCTTATTACCTGACATCTTTTTTTGTCTATTGTTTGAAATTGATAATTATGGCATTTCTTACATTTTGATTTAATTAGTAAAACTAACCAAGAAATCGAATTTGTAAAATTTAATATGAAAAAATAATTCAGCTATAAAGAATATCACAAATAAATCAAAAACTTTTAATGCAATTCTTCCAATAAATTTTCCTTAGAAGTTTAATTTATGAGAACGCAGTAAAAAATCTGCAAAATTAAAGTTTATAAAAGTTATTAAAAAAACTGCAACCGGTAATTATATCAGTCAGATTTTTATATAAATCTAAAAGAAGATAAAAGTTTTTTTACAAATTACTGAATAAGAAGACGAATATTTTTGATTAATAAGGTCACCATCAAAACGGTTGCATAAAAGGAAATTTACAGCAATACTTTTAAAAATAATCAGGGTTGGTTGAAAAGCCATTTTTTTGTGGTGAAAAAATGCATTTTTACAAAGCGTATAAATAGATAATTATAAATGATTTATTCTTTTGGTCCAATACCTTTTTGGCATGAGATTAAAGCATGATTATAAAACTTCTGACAAAAAACTGACCCAAGTGATATTTAACGTATTTTTTTTAGTTAAGGTTTTCCCATCTAAAAAAATGCAGAGATTGGAATAAGTTATTGTTTAATGGTGCCAAATCTGAAGAATATAGTTTGTATGATTTTAAAGCTTTAAAATCAATGAAAGTCCAAAGTTCAAAAAACCACCTTCTTCTCTTTATAATCCCCATAAAATCAATGAACATTTCCTATCAGTTTTTAAGAAAGTAATGATAGATATTGGGAGTCGATATTTGAGTACCGTCTGAATAAGTTCAATAAGATTAAATTTAAATTTAATTTAATTACTGTTGAAACCTTATACAACATTATACATAAAATAAAATCCAATGGAGCAGGTCTCGATGGAATTAATTTAAAAATGTTGGAGCTCTGTTTACCAGCTGTGGATATATACCTTCTTCATGTAATTAACCTGTGTCTTGAGAAAGGCTACTTCCCTTCTAAATGGAAAATGGCTTTAATTAAACCCTTAGCAAAAAAAACAATCCTGACTATTACAATGACTTAAGACCTATAAGTATTCTATTGCTGTTATCTAAAATCTTAGAGAGAGCAACTTACATACAAATTTATGATTATGTTGTTGAAAATAAATAATCAGTCTGGTTTTCAGAAAGGTTTCAGCACAACTACTGCATTGGCTAATTTAACCGATAACATACGTAGTTTGGATCATAAGAAAGCAAGTGCCTTAGTACTCTTGGATTTCAGTAAGGCCTTTGATACCCTGAATCACCTTCTTCTAATAGCAAAGTGCTCTTATTTTGGCTTTGATTTGAATTCGCTAAACTTTATTAAAACTTACTTAACTTGTCGATCACAGATGGTAGTATTAGATAACCAATTTTCAACATCCTCTACTGTCAAATCAGGAGTGCCACAGGGGTCAGTCCTCGGCCCTTTACTCTTTTTAATTTATACTGCTGATATTTGCACAAAGATATTTAATAGTGCAGTGCAATTTTTAGCTGACGATACACAAATAGTTCACGAATATAAAATTGAAAATTATCAAGAAGCCTGTGATCAAATCAATCTGAATCTAGGTCTTATTAATGATTATTTCCTTCGATTCAAATTAACCAATAGAATGTCATAATTTTTTAAAATTGGACCAATCAGAATCAAATATTAGCGACTATTGCACTAGAACAATATCAGCGACTATTGCACTAGAGAAATAGTCACGTCAAATATAAATGTCAAATATTTGTCAGTTTAACAACGGTATTATTAATTATTGTTATAATTTTCCACAATGGAAAGATTTGGTGCATTAAATTCTAATGCCATCGAAAAAGCTCTTCTCAGGAAATAATCTTCCCAAATATAACACAACCTTGATTAATAGTTTGCTATTTTTGTTGTTGCTAAATTTCTCGAACATTTTACAATTTGTTTCGACATAATTTAACATTAATAATCAATGATTAAAGCCCTTGAGCTAAAGCTCTCGGGCTTTAATCAGATTATTAACGTCAAATTATGTCTTAACAAATTGATACTACAATATTCTTAAAATCTAGATACCACAAAAATAGCCGACTATAATCAAGGTCTTGTTATATTACCCTTGAATATTGTACTAAACATAACCTGCACATAAATCCCTCAAAGTCAAAATGTATCATATTTTCGAACAAAACTTCTAGAGAATTTATTAAAAACAATATGGTCTTGACAGTTAATAATGAAATCATTCCAATTGTTGATCATTGGGTCTAATTTTTGATGAAAATCTTAGATTTGAGAAGCATGTTAATCATTTACTTAAAATATGTTACAGTACACTTCGTCAACTATACCTTAATAAGCATATTCGCTGGGTGCGAAGGGTAGGGTGGGAGAACCACGAATCGATCGCAGTGCTCACCGTGGCTAAAAAAGGAACTTACGGCGGACGATTAGTCACATACTTTTTACTAAGGATTTTACATGGATTTCACTTATCCATGCGTCCATTTAAAAAGAAAATTAACATGCGTCACGAAACTTTCTGTATAGTCAACTGCAACAACAATGGCAGAAATAGTGATCAGAAATTCCATAAATTTCCACAAGCAAGTCGGAAACGAGAACATCGTATAAAGTAGTGAATAATCGCTGTCAAGAAGAAAAAGCTAATAAGCTAACTTAAAAAGAAACATTTTAAATATTTGCTTATGTAGTATGTTGTAGGAAGCATCACGTTATATTTTTACGTCTTGCACATGTTGAGCCAAAACTAATTCTTTACCTTTGTTGATTGTTTATGTCTAAAGTTATGTCGTGAGTCGGGAGTGATAGCTTGAAAAACAGTTTTAATTATTAATTTGGCTATCTTTAACTGAAATTACACAAAACGTCTGCATTGTTAACGACATTATAATCATATTTTTATCGTCTACAATCCCATAATCAATTACATTTATTTATTTTTTTAATTACTTCCCGTGAAGTCCGCCGTGATAAAGCCCATCTATACTACCTAAAATTTATTGATTGGGACATTTTGAACGGGAAATAAAAAAGATAAATATTATTATCGACGCTATAGATTAACAGGATCAATACATTTGGGTAGAAAACTAATAAATTAAGATGTTTCATTGGAAATAATTGTTTGTTTACTTACTTTTCATAATGACAGTTAAGGCGGAAACATACTATCAAAACGTGACACGACGCCACGCATGTTAGTCCATATATTGTTGCGGCGTGTGGTCACATAGCGTGTTGTCTATGTGCTTCTAACTGTATTAAATATATGGAATTGAGAGGTACTAACATGCGTCGGGTGGCGTGGCGTCGTGTCACGTTTTGATAGTATGTTTACGCCTTTAGCCATTTGATATTTCAAAGTCCGCCGTAATTGTAAACGCTAGGTGGCGCTGTCATTGCGCACCCAGCGGATATTAGTTATTAAATCAACGAGGGCTAAACTATGTCAATATCTTGTCATATCCAAAATACTATATGGTATACAAGTCTACTTTCCTTGTTTAACCTATGCTACTCGAAGGCGTCTACAAATAATGCAGAATACATGCTGTAGCTTTGTTAACAATCTGCGAAAATATGATCATATTAGTGAACATTTCAGTAGATTAAAGTGGCTGAATATATTTAATCTTTTTAGGTACCTACTTCTTTCTATGGTATTTAAAATAGACCCCTCCTTATCTTAGATCAAAACTTATTTATAGGACTTCAACCCATAATGTGGTTATCAGAGACTCTTAAGACATTAACTTTGCCGCGATATTACAGTGCAGGTTATACTAAAAGTTTTATTTTTAATGCGATCAGTCTGTACAATACTCTGGAATTTGATATCAGAAATGCTCTCTCTATAGGTTTGTTCTCACATCACGCCAGAAACAGTTGCTGACGTCAGGAGTATGCGCCGTTTATGTTTATGTGTTCTCACGTCAGTTTCTAACAGTTATCAAGTAAGTAGTTTACTGTTCGCACAAACATTTCTGATAAGTTGGTAACAGTTAGAAGTGTTTGCGGATTATTTTCCAGTAAACTGCAACTTATTTGGTACGCATGCGTATTTTGTTTTAGATGAAATTTTGTTAGGTTATTTTATTATTTGTGCTGGGTTGTTTTATTTATGAACTATATTAGAAATTAGAATAAAGTGTAATTGTGTAAATAGAAAATAATTACATAATATGGGCGATATTTCTTTCTCCGATGATAGTGAGTTATCTGAATTATCAGGAACGGACGATTCAAATCTAGAAGACCTGTTAGAAGATAGGGTTAGACCCAAAAATGATAATTTTTTTGAAAGAATTGTACCACAATTAAACGCCCAAGAATATTTGGAACATTTTCGGATTAGTAGGAATGTTAGTGAGGAAATCGTTAACAGATTTGAAAACAGTGAATACTTCAAATGGCAGACAGGCCCACATGAAAAACTAAATTCTGCTAAAATTATTCATGTCTTTTTATGGTATGCTGGTCATCAAACCGCTAGTTTTCGCGATGTAGCCGACCGATTTGGCATAACAATCAGTTGTCTACATAAAATTATTAAAAGAGTTACTTATTTTTTAAGTAATTTATCAGCTGAAATAATCCGGTGGCCAACTCCTGAAGAACAGATTGAAATAGAGCGAAATTTTCAAGAAAGGAACCAGTTTCGTGGAATTATTGGTATTATAGATGGTACACATATAAAAATTGATAAACCTCAGGAGGATCCTGATTCATATATCAACAGAAAAGGTTTCTATTCCATTCAAGTAAGTTAATTTGATATATTTATGTATTTATGTTTTCTTTATACGTTTTTTGTTTTAGGCTCAATTAGTATGTGACCACCGATTAAAAATTATAGACGTATTTATAGGATATCCTGGTTCTGTTCACGACGCTAGAGTTTTTAGGGCCTCTCCGTTATGTGATACTCTGAGAGAAAAATGTCAAGAAAACCATATTTTGGGAGATAGTGCATACCCGTTGTCATACAATTTATTAACACCTTTCCCTGATAGAGGTATGTTGAACAGGTCTCAATTAAATTACAACCGAAAACATTTATCAAATAGAATATTAATAGAACACTGCAATGGTATTCTAAAACAAAAATGGAGACAACTGTATCATCTAAAAATCAGAGATATAAATATAGTGGTAAATTTTATAAGAGCCTGCTGTGTTTTACATAATTTAAGTATTAACGATAATTTTGCTGTTAACAATGAGTTGCTACATCTAGAAGAACACGCTGGTGAAATAAATGAAGAAGTATTGGCAGCCGGAAACAATGAAGATGCAGTTCAAAAGAGAACTCGCATAGCACTGTCTTTACCATAAAAAATTGACTTATAGAATAAATATTAATAAATACTTTTAATTATTTTCTAAATTTTATTTTCATTATCTTTACTTAAGCACATAAATTAGGTTATTGTAATTAACCATAAGATTTATTTAACTATAAACTAAAATACATAAAAACGCAACTATTAAAATATATAAAAAACAAAATGTAACAAAAATAAATACATAAAAACGCAACTATAAAAAAATTTTAAGAAATAAAATATAACATAAAAACAAACATATAAAAGGATTAGCTATATCAGTCTTGTGTAACTAAAGAACTATGTACCTATTTATTTCCAATTACAATTTAAGATCAGTTTTTATTGTTTAATATTTTATTTTTTTCTAATTGGTTTCTTTCTTTTAACACCTTTAATTTTTCCTTTTGAATTTCAATTTTTTCTTTTTCTACTTTGAGCCGTTCCATGTAATATTCTTCTCTATTTTTCCGCATTTTTTCTAAAGTTATATTCCTGTTTATTACAGGATTACCTTTTTTCTCTAGTTTTTTATGGAATGTTTTAACAGCTTCATTCTCAAATGTCCCAACTTTGCTTGTGGAAGCAACGGCAGTTATTTCTATGTTGTCGGCAGGCATCTCTGATATCGTCGTAGCCGATAGTAACACAGTAGGTTTTATGTTTTTTTTGTCTTTCAGAATATCGTTCATTTCTTCTATAAATTCGAAATATCGTCGGGCTCTTCCAGTTTTATTCTGATCGTCCACATGCTTTTTATATGCTCTTTCTAACACTCTCCAACGGTTCTCGCATTGAGAAGGTGTAACTGTGGTTCTTAATACTTTATTTACTTCATGTTTAATCTAAAAAAACATCTACTGAACAGCCAGCAGTAGTATTCATGTTTGTAACAACTAATTTTTCATTTTTCTATTTTCATATTAATTTGGATATTTTAAATTTTAATATTGAATTTTCATAAATTTTTCATTTTATCTTTTTTTTTATTATTATTTTCTATTTTATTATTGTTTCTAATTTTACTATTAGCTTAATTATTATTATTTTAAGTGTTCGGATATACACTGTGATTTATATTTTATATTTTATTATGTTTTTGTACTTTATTTATATATTTTATTGTAAAAAAATTTTTGTCTTCAATGGGTTAGATGTAAGAATAGCTCTAAGCTAAATCTCGCCCTGATCAGGCACATGTTTGTATACAAAAGTGCAAATAGAGACCTTTATTATTATTATTATTATTATTATTATTATTATTATTATTATGATAATATATCTCATTGGTGCTGTAAAAGCTTTTGGCAAATTACCAAACTTGCATAAGGTTTCGCTTTATAGTGGTGTTCGAATTTAATTTTGTAATTCATTTAATTTGCACAGTTAATCGCAATACACTTTATAATTAATTGTGGTATTGTCCTGTAGAGACTAAAAGAATTTTGATACCCTTTTTAGTTTTTAAAATATCGATTTCCAAATTTTCTTGATATCACGATTTTTGATGAAATATTAAAAATCTTCATAATTTGCTCATTTATAAGAATTTTCAAAAATGGTTTCTAAGAGAATTCAAAATTTCTAATTAAACACAAAAAACCAATTAGTATATCAAGTGACCAGCTAGTTTTTTATAATTATGCAGTTAAAGTGTAAAGTTAACCATGAAAATAAAATGAAATCCTCTCTTGAGAAAAAACGAAATAACTTTTCGCATAACCTTATACTTTAAATTTCTAGTTTATTGGTGTTTGTAATAGAGTTGCCGAGTAAAACATAAATGACCCAAATTTCTCTCTAATGGGGTTCATCTTAATATATATAAATTACGTGTCACGTTGTTTGTCCGCAATGGACTCCCAAACTACTTAACCGATTTTAATTAAATTTGCACACCGTGTGCAGTTTGATTCAACTTGAAAAATAGGATAGCTTTCATTTATAGTCGCAATATTATTTTATTGTAAATTATTTGTTTATTGAATTGTTATTATATTAAATATGACATTATCATTTTGAAGGTTTTCATGTAAAGTCTTGGTAGCTAATTTGGATCAGCGGCGATTATGACATTTCGGTTGGGTTATGGTAATGGGATCGATTACGCCAGAGGGAATTTTTGTTTTTTTTTTTTGTTTTTGTTTTTACATGTGAAAACAGTAATTATTATTTTAATTTAACTGTTAATAAAATAAACTATTTTAGAAAGTTTTTAGATACAACTACCCTTGATTTAGTTAACAAGGAAACAATCCTCTCTATGATCAATCACAGCGTTGCATGACTTAATATTTTTAGTGCTGTTCATTGTTGAGATGACACTTAAATTCAGTTTTAATTATTGAAAAGTTTTAACATAAAAAGTTGTGGCATGTGCTTTGAAACTATATAGTTTAATAAACTGGGCAACTATATATTGCATGTTCACGTGTAGGGAAATCGTCGAATCTGTTTGTGTTAGCTAAAGACAGGTTAACCAAAAATATTGTGTTCCGATTAGTGCTAAATTAAATTGAAAATAAAAGTAATTACCTATAATTTAAAATAATAAGTATTATTGTTAAAGATTTAAGACTATCTGCCCTACCTACCTCATTCATGCATAAGTTAAAGTGTTACATGTTATTTACTTTGTAATGCCACATAAGTGATAGGGTAGTTTTGCCCTACATATTAATTTATTAATTTATATTTTATTGTATTGTTATGTATTACATTTTACCAGGTCAAAGTCATTACTTTAGATCTTGGCACGTGTTTAAATAGTTTAATTTTAATTCTCACGTAGAATATGAATTGACTTTAAAAGCAGGTTGTTGAGGTCAGACACCCTTTGGAGTGTCCCTAAAACAGACCCTGGGGTCTGGGCAATTGTGACTCTTGACGTATTTTCGTGAGTAAGTGTGACATGCCACCATGTAGTTTATTTGGTAAGACTCCCTATTCTTAATGTTTATCACTCATTCTTATTGCTTATTTATTCGTTAATATATTTGTTGTTTGTTTCCTGTTGTTTATCTCATCTTACCCTTGGTTAGTTTTCTGCCTTCAGCAGGATACCTGGCCGGGAGTGCCTTTAGTAAGCGTGACAGTAATATACTCATTTGTTATAAACTTCAATAAAAATAATAATAAATTTTAAAATTCTTTTGTATTGATTTTTGCTTAATATCAATCCAGTGAATTTTTATACCAGCTTTAACGTTTCCGTCTTCATTCGTAAATAATAATTTCATTGTATTAAGGGGTTGCAGTAGTAGAAAATCTGTCATGGAGGTCGCCATATTTTTTACAAATGGCATCTATGTAAACAAGCATGGTGGCCCCCATGACTTATGTTTTACTACTGTTCCTCTTAAATAGATTACTACAATGTACTAAGTATAACAAAAACCTTAGCCACAGCAACGCGTGGCCGGGTCAGCTAGTACTACTTTATTTCATTATTCTTTGTAACTTTGTCACCATCACATGGGTTTGATCTTTTGTTGTGATTTTTTCTTTTGTATTGGCACTTTTCACCGAAATGAATTTCCTCGTCGCCACTCTTCATATTGGCAGGCGTCCAGTTTCTATGTCGTTTTAGTAAAAAGTGTAGGGATTTTTGTAATTTTATGCAAAATGTTATCACCATCAGCGGTACAATAATTTTTCGGAACAATAAATTTTTAAATCCCAAAGCTAATAAATTTTTGGTTGGATTAATGATAGATTTGTAAAACAGTTTATATTGTGGCTTTTTGTTTTAGATACAGTTATTTATATGTTTTGAATTTTACTGCATAATAACAAATTTGCATAATAAAGATAGTTACAAAAATATTATAGCAAAAATTAAATATCACAATTTTTTTTTCTCAAAAACGATTTATCTTCATCGTTGTTTGTTAGAAGTATCTGGTAATTTAAGATGGCCTTTTAAATATTGAGTTTTTATGAGCCCTTTAATAATACAAGATTGCATATACTATGTACCTAACTACCTAACCATAAAAAAGAATGTTGACCCTCTGCTTTATTGATTTTGTCTTGGAAACTTATCTTTATTCCTATTCGACGTGTTCAGAAGGCGCCTCTAATCGCATATATTGTCACCTAGAAACATTCCTCTCTGATTGTATTTATATTTAAGGAGCAACTTATTCTAAACTATGAACTATCGCGTCACCGTCAGATGGCGCAGTTGCTTTCTCAAATATTTAAACGAGCAATTCTTATATACCCAATTAAATAACGCCATGGTAAGGTAAAGTAGTTTAGTTGGCATCACATATATTTCAACCAACAAAACTTACTTAACCAAGTACTATGACGCCATCGTAAGGTGGAGCTGTTAATAACCAATAGATCTTATCGATAAATTACAAAATAAAACGAAAAAAAAAAGTAAAAACATGGATACTAACGTAAAAATATATTGAAATGACAAAAACAAAAAAACAAAGCGGTAACAACGGTGATTCAGACGCTTCAATTTAACACCAACTTCGGAGGATCCGGAAAAAATGTTTCTATTAAGTCTGGACCCTATGTTGTTTAATTTCCCGAAACTAATTTACGTGGATTTAAAATCAAGAAAATGATTATTCTGAAAAATCTATTGTCTCAGCACCTTTTCAACAAGCAACACAAACAAATCTGTATTCTTTTAATCAATCGTCACACTTTTGTTTGTATCTCTCGTTGGTACTCCACAAACCTCGATTTTATTTGTGCCTTCATCAGCTCATCACAGCAAAACAGAATCGACTTATAATTGTGTCATTATTACCAACTTTCAGAACGCAGTGAACTTGAAATAACTAAAAATCATGGTGTTAGCTTAATATTTGTCTATATAATATCTCAATAAATAATTAACTTCCTTTATCGTTATCAATATTCTGTCTTTTGCTCTTACACATTTCCACTTATTTGTATTGCGTTTAACTATGAAAGGGCTCAGAATCTGAATAAGTTCGTAGAAAGTTTTTTTTATTTTTGAAAATAACTGAAATTCCGGGTCATCTTTGAAAATTTTTGAAATTTTTGGGAAGTATAACAAGTTAAAATGGTGTTGTGGGACACCAGGTAGGAACTAAGTTCCTTCGGCTAATGTAGAATCGACACATAACACTGCTCGCTTGTGTATACGACTGTAACGCCTGCGCACGGTCAATATATCAAAATCAGTGAAATCTTGGCGTTAAGAAAGAAGCTTCTTTAAAATTCAAGGTGAGCTTTAAAGAGTAATGTATACATTTATTTTTTCTCACCTTTCCTAACTACTTTCAACTATCAAGATTTTTAAAAATTATATCTCATATTACTTTAACAAAAAAAGGTAAAAGTTATGAGATATATATAAAAAAAAAACTTGCATCGGCCGCGAATCGAACCCGGGCCGCCCGCGTGGCAGGCGAGCATTCTACCAATGAACCACCGATGCTATGTATAATAATTTCGAAAATGCGTTTGATGCACGTCTCATTTAACGGTTTATTTGTTACGGTTTTACTATTACATTTTTTTCAGTTCAGTCACGCAGCAAAATCCCTATCTCATCCAAGCCTGCCGTAAGGAACTTAGTTCCAAAAACAAGAATGTATTAAATGGCATTAAGGATAAATTGAAAAAATGTCGCATCCAGTAAGACTCGAACCTGCAACCCTTAGCAGCAATTATTTGGAAAGGCTTGCCATTCTGGAACTCTAAACACATAAAGAAGGTTTGCATAGAGGCGACCTGATAGAAACGTACAAATGGACTAGTGGTTATTATTCTTGTAAAGATATTTTTCACATTTCTTAAAATAGAACACATAGAGGGAATTCCAAGAAACTTGAAAAAGAAAAATGCAACAAGCTACAAAGAAGAAACTACATTACCAACCGAGTAGTGTAGGTACACTTGGAACAACCT
The DNA here is from genome assembly GCA_964028335.1 of Altica lythri. Taxonomy (NCBI): domain Eukaryota; kingdom Metazoa; phylum Arthropoda; class Insecta; order Coleoptera; family Chrysomelidae; genus Altica; species Altica lythri. The sequence goes on from OZ034802.1 coordinate 76,976,210, forward strand.
GAAAGAAGACACTATTTCATCGAGATCTGTTAACCAATTCAAGAACAAACTTGATAAAGAACTGAAAAGTATCTCTAACATTCTAGTCCACTATACGACTTAGCTCTTGTATTATACTGTGATATAGGTTAATGTATTGTGATAACTATTTTTGTGATATTTTTATAATGTACTAGTTGTACTCGCAACGTCGTTCGCGTGGCGTGTGATTGTTGTATAAAAATTTCTTACCTTACCGCATTAAAGGAATTGGAGATAAATTTTTATACACCAGATATTAAGTTGAAAGAAGACAAATACATCTGTGAAAACCGCATTTAAATCGAATCAGTAGTTCTCATGTGATGCGCGCACAAACATACAGTCAGACAGACAAAAAAATCACATTTTGGGTTCTATTTGGGTCGTTCGCGTGGCGTGTTGATTTTTGTAAAAAAATTTCTTTCCTCACCCCATTTAAGGAATGTGAGAGAAATTTTTATACACTAGATGTTAAGTTGAAAGAAGACAAATACGTCTTTAAAAAACCGCATTCGAATAGGATCAGTAGTTTTCATGTGATGCGCGCACAAACATATACATTTCTACAGTTTTATTATATGTATAGATATAGATATAGATTATTTATTGACTTTTCAATTTATGAATAGTGTTCATCGGTTTAACCGCTTACTGATCTTTAAGAATATTAATAATAATAGTAAATAATCGCCTATTGGAGTTATTATTAATATAATGTTGGATTCAAACCAACCTTCTTTTTCGATATACGCCTCTCAGGCACCTCTAGTAGCGCCACCAAGCGGACTGCCGCGACATGCGGTTGGGTCAATCAGCTGTCATAAGTGTCATATGCTATGTAATTCTAGCGGAGTGTGTGCTTTTTTAAATTTAAAATTTAAATCAATTGTCGTGAAATGTCCGCGAAAAAAGTTAGTGGTCACATTTGTTGTGTTGTTGGGTGCAATTTCCGGGGTTATACTATACCAGGAATAAGTTATTATAGATTTCCCTCGAAATCGTGGGAAGTAGCTCGTCGCAAGGATTGGATTGTCGCAGTCCGTCGAGTCGAGTATGTACCAATAATGTTTATCAAATAAAATGTTATGGAGGGACAAAGTTTTTTTATTTCTGTTTTTTTTCTTGGACATTTAGGTAGACACAGAAGCATTCAAATTTATTGTTAAGTTTGAAAAGAGAACTTATTGTGAGAAAAATACCAATTTTCTCATTAGAACCTATATAATATTATGTGCTCAATTACTCTAAAACTAGCTAACTATTTTTTCCAAATTTTGTTATCAATCTGAAAGAAATCTTTTTTTTATGAAAGTCACTTTAGAACATCTTTGAAATTCCCTACAGATCTGCTAACAGTACCTAATGAAAATGAAGTTTGACGGCCTGAAAATGATTCTTGATCGTGATGTTCATTTTCACAATCGAGAATTAGCGGTTTTTCAACTAAAGTTTTTAAATAACGCTCATTACAGAAGAGTGATTTTGCATGATAAACAATAGGCAATACACAGCACCTGACTCAACCTAATGCGGCCTTGCGCCACGATGTAGCGCTGGCGTCGCAAAGTCGAGATGCCTGAGAAGCGTATAGAAAAACATCGTATCTTTTTGACTGTTATTTTGTAACCTATTAGGTATAATAAAATACGATTCAAATACGCTACGTGCACGTCAAAAGGTACACCCACTTATTTCCCGCATTGAGTTCATTTAAGGATTTATAAATTTTGACAGAAAACCAAAGAGACCATTTAATTTGTGGGTCATTCATATTTAAATATATTCTATTTATATTGCTTTTTACTGAATGTGTCACGTTCTTCCGATTAATAAAGCTCGTATGATCTCATCTAAGAAAGTTTAAAAAGTTGATACACTTATGTTCTGGAGCTTAAATATCTAACCAAAATTCAATTACAAATAAATATACATTAACAAGAGGAATTACACAATTTGAACACTGAACTTTAATTCCAAGTTTACACCAGGTTTATAGATATGTCTAAGAATAAAGAGAGTACATAAGCAGAAATTTACAGCAATGATGGTAATGAAAAAATTTCTTCTCCACCAATAAACACGCCTCTGTTATGCAGCGTTTACTATTATAAATTTTTTGTCACAGTTCTGCTTATTCATAGAATTCATAACAGCGGGATAAGCCCCCAACTTGTGCTTTCAATAAAGTTTTTTATACTTTATACAAATTTTTAGCTTTTTAGAGGCCTCTTTAATCAGGAATAGAAACCTTTTTCTCTTTATTATGTGTTGGGCGCAATTTTTAATATAAAAATCTAAAAACAAAACCATTTTTTTAACCGGTTTTTAAACAATTTTTAACGAATTTTTCCGATTTTTACCAATTTTTTAACGTGGAAAGTCGCTCATTTAGCTATTAGATTTTTGAGTTATCAGCAAAAAAAAATATATGAAAAAAACGTTATTAGGTTAAGAATGATCATTTTAACAATAAAGATTCATCGCCTGTCATCTAACTATCTTATTTTGACGTAAATTACAAAACAGTTTGATAAGGATGACTTTCCTGGTCCCAATTTTTTATATAAATTGCTAAAAAAAATCAGACTGGTTTGTATTTAAAAGATATATTAGCATAAATTTTTCTCAGATTTTTTGAATGCAAAATTTCGACGAAAAACAAATTAAAGTCGAAAAAAGCTTTTTTTCTCCGATTTAAGAAGTTCTATGGCATTTGGAAAGCTAAAAACTTGTATTTAGCCATGTTTTTATATAATTTATAATAAGCACAAGTCGCAAGGCTGATCGGTGTGGTGGCAATTTTGACCATCTTATCCCTCTATAGCCTTTGACTGAATAACAATGAGACACAAACCAATGCACTACCCAATTATTTCTACTGAGACTCAGAAGCAAATTATTCTGAGTATTGAGTTATTATGTTCGTATCAAGTCATCTAAGTCAGTTGTACGTACTTATCTTCTGAACCTTAAAAACTTATCTATAATAGCCTAAATCTCGTCAACACTTATTAATAAACAAATGCCTAAAATCCTAAAATTTACACCTTAGTTCTGCTCATTACTTTTGGATTCATAAAATACAGCTTAATATTAATTATTTCCACATCACTTTATTCGAAGCTCAAATGTATATTGCCCAATTATTCCTGCTGGATGGGTCAAATTGTTGCAAATATCGATACAGTAAGCCAGAAATAATTTTATTCAACTGGAATATTCCTTCACCTAAAATTTAATTGTAGTTTGCATATTAATCTTAATTGTAAACCCAAATATGTTATAATTAACATTTTCATTTTACATTTCGTATTCTATTCAAGGGGCACTTTATTCTACAGAGAATTACGTCCCTAGGAAAATGATAACAATAATTTTATATAGTGTTTATATACCCAATTAACACAAATATAGAATTCAAGAAAGGTAAGGTTTTTTATGTATTACATAATTTAACAATTATGGTAACATTGAAAATGTTTCCAGCGCTATAATTTCATTAAATAGATATGTTCTGAAATGTACTTATTTTCATTTCTCATTATTAAACATAAACATTATTTGAACATATTTTACCCAATTAGACTAGTTTCAACATTTTCTGTTTAATATTCAACCTCTAATAATAGTCTAATTTGCTCGTAGGTAATATCAGTGTACCTATGTAGCTCTAGGGACATCTGTCCGATAATTATTATTCAAAGCCTCAACTCGATCCTTCGATAATCAGATCCGAATCCGGAAAGCTGACCGTATGGTGTTAATTTGGAAATTAATCAGATTTGGAACGCATTTGGGTAATATCCAAACAAGAAATCGATTCAGTAACTAACAACTGCATACAAACCAGTATAAATCACTGGTTTTTATTATTCTCTTGTTTTGAAAAAACTACCAAGAAATTAATATTCTGTAGGTAAAATATAGCAGATATGCTTTAAAACTTATTTATTAAGAGATTATATTATTTACTTATAGTGCGCTACATAAAATCTTGAGAGAAAGAAAACATTATATGTTAATAATTGTTCATTTTATGGCAACAATCTGCTCCTTATAGAACAAATTTAGACATTCTGTATACAAGTAACATTATCTTTTCGTACATTTTTTATCAATTCACAATATACAAACAGTAAGAAAAATTACTTGAGTCAGATAACACATTTGTACGTTGTGCTTAATTGTTGTGATTGATTGTTGTAAAGACTGTCATACACGTAATAGGAATTTAAATTTGCTTTTCTAACACTTTGTATACACCATGGAGATTCTAATTATTTAGTATAATATTCCACGTCCGTTGTATAAACAAAAATCTAATAATAAATAGGGAACTGACGAGGACCGGGGATTGGACGAGTGGAAGCTCGAGAAAACGCTGCTCCGCAACTAATTGTTTTATTTAAAGTAAAAGTTAAAAAAAAGTGAAGGTACGAAAAGTGTGATGTGTGCCCGAGTGCTAATGAGGTACGCTTTTGTATTGTATTTGTTGGATTGTAGTTCTTTTATTGTATTTATTGGATTGTGTTTATTGTATTCAATTTTTTGTTGTGTTAGCATAAGTGCCCTTTGTCGCTGTCCTGTCTCCCCTTGACTTCCTGAGACGCTTACTAACTGTCCTTACCTACTACCCACTTTTTATCTAACAAAAATTCATCAGTCACTTCTTTAAAAACTCCCGATATTGATATTGAACTCTATCACAAAAATAATTTGTTGAAAACCCCATCAAAATTGATTTAGTTAATTGTAAAATAATCGCGGATAAACAATAAGGATAAGCTGAGAAATCTCTCTTTCTGAAATCGGTTAATAAATATCGAACTTATTGGATAAAAAATTATAGGTGTTATTCTAATAAATGGTAGATATCATTGGGCTTAGAGTTAGATAGATATTTCTTTTCTTTTTCATATGATCCTAGAGATCTGACCCTAGAAGTTCGTAATGCAATGCATTCTGATAATAAGTGTATTAAGGTTTTGTCCTCTTCCTTACAGAATCTGCACTTTGGGTCATCTACCAATCCCAGTTTGTGTCTCTTAATTTGCAGTGCCCAGTTAATATTCTCATTATAATACAGATGTTGTTTTTACTAAGGTGTAGACATCTGAAAGATCTATTCCGGTCATAGTTTCACAGTAGCGTCTTCGGTTGTCAAAGTCCTTCTAGAACGTTCCAGTACTTAGATTTTTTTCCATTCACTTCTTTCCTTAGTTTTTTTTAAGACTTTAGTACTATGAATTGTACAAGATACTATCAGAACGTTAGAGGTTTAAGATCTAAGACGCACTGTATTTACAACGCCATAATTGAAAGTGATTTAGATGTAATTGCTCTTACTGAGACTTGGTTGGACTCAGATATTGTAGATTCTGAAATTGTTACATCAGACTTTATTTTGTACAGGAAAGACAGGAACTTTGATCTTGTTGCCTCTAACAAGGGGGGTGGTGTATTGATCGCCGTAAAGTCGTCTCTTCAATCATGCGGTCTGGACCTTCACTTTATAAGTGAATCACTGCCCTCAGTTGATATTGTTGGTATAAAAATTTTCCTAAAAAATCGTTTTTTATATATCATCAATGTTTATATTCCCCCAAATACACCTGTTACTTCGTATGAGGATATGTTTGAGAGTATTTGCAGTCTGGGTTGTTTGCTCGACGATGAAAACCACTTGATAATCGTTGGTGACTTTAACTTGCCAAATTATATTTCGCTTATCGAAGTGGAAGGTGTTCGGTCGAGCTCTTTATTAGCTCTAAAAAACTTCATTAACTTCCTGGGGCTGACCCAATGTAACACAATCCTCAACAACTGTGGAAGAATCTTAGACCTTGTTATGAGTAGATCCGTTATCCAGGTAAATAAGTCGTTTTTCTCGCTAGTGCCGGTTGATAATTACCATCCACCATTAGAATTTCTAATAAATATAGGAGAATTATCTAAGCGGTTTGGTTCTAGTAAGAAGCAAAGATTTAATTTTAAGAAAGCAGACTTTCATCTTTTATATAATACTTTATGTCATTCAGATTGGTCTTTTTTAAATCATTTTGATAATGTTAATGATGCTTGCGACAGTTTCTACAAACACTTAAACCAAACATTTGATGTCTGTGTTCCAAAAACTGTGCCTATAAATTCCTCATATCCAATATGGTTTAATAGTAGCATTATTAGACAGTTGAAACAGAAAAAAAGACTACATAAAGCATATAAAAGATCAGGCAATATTCAACACCTTGAGAAATATCGAAGTCTTAGAAAGAAAATTAAACAGGATATATCAATATCATATATAAATTTTGTGCGCAAGTCTGAACAAGATTTGCAAAATTGTCCTGCACAGTTTTGGTCATATATGAATAATATGCGCAAAATCTCTTCTATTCCCAGTTCAATGTCATTTGAAGGAACTTCAATGAATGATCCCCAACAGATCGTAAATGCCTTTGCAACCTTTTTCAACTCTGCTTTTATTAAGTCAACGGATTTTGATCCCAACGATATTCCCGTGACTAATGCTCCTGTACTAGTAGATAGGGTTATAACTGAGGAAGAAGTTGTTAAAGCACTAAGAAAATGCAAACCAAAAATGACCACGGGTCCTGATGGTATTCCCTCATTTTTGTTGAAGGATTGTGCGATTGTGTTAGCTAAACCATTGACAATTATTTTCAATTTGGCTTTAAAAACCCTCTGCTTTCCTGATATTTGGAAGGAATCTGAAATTTGTCCTGTGTTTAAAAAAGATGACAGATCGGTTATTGATAACTACAGACCAATAACTATCTTGTGTAACTTTAGCAAGGTTTTTGAAAGGGTTATATATGATCAAATTTACTCTCACATAAGTTCCCAAATCACTGAACACCAACACGGTTTTATCAGGGGTAGATCCACTTTGAGCAATTTAACCTACATAACTCAATTTATTTCTCATGCCCTTAATTGTAGATCTCAGGTAGATGTTATTTATACCGACTTTTCCAAAGCTTTTGATAGGCTTGACCATGGTATTTTGTTGAAAAAACTACATACTTTTGGATTACATGACAATTTTGTTCTTTTTCTTAGATCCTACCTAAATGAGAGACGTCTAAAAGTTCAATACCATGGTTTTAGTTCTTTTGAAATTGTTGCAACCTCCGGAGTACCGCAAGGGTCTATTTTAGGACCATTATTATTTTTAGTTTTTATAAATGACATTGTTCAGATTATTAACTCCGATAACTTAATTTTTGCTGACGATTTTAAGTTTTTTCGTCGAATAAACTGCCTAGAGGACTGCATGTTGCTTCAGGATGATCTATCTAAATTAAATATATGGTGCAAAGAGAACATGTTGCCACTTAACATAAAAAAATGTAACCAACTATCTTTTACCCGTAAGAGTAATTATACTAAATTTTCCTATCAGATTGACAACACTCAATTAAATAGACTAATTTAAAGATCTTGGTGTCTTATTTGATTCCAAATTAACTTTTAGTAAGCATATAAACAATATAGTTACAAATGGCTATAAAATGCTTGGTTTTATTATTAGAAATTCTAAATGGTTCTTGACAACTGATACAATGAAAATTCTTTTTAATTCTCTTGTCAGGTCAAAATTGGAATACGCAAGTCTGATATGGAATCCTGGATATAAGTTGTATTCAGATAACTTAGAGAATGTTCAGAGGCGTTTTTTAAAGGTCTTATGCTACCGCATAGACGGAGTTTATCCCACTCGGGGTATCGATAACAATGTGTTACTTAACAGATTCCAAGTCCAACCTTTAGACACTCGTAGATGCTACTTAGGTATTCTTTTCTTATATAAGTTATTGAACAATGTCATCGATTCCCCTTGTTTACTTTCTCAGATTAATCTATTTGTTCCGAGGTTACCTGTACGTAATAGCAATATGTTTTACCTTCACACTGCAAATTCCAATGTGCTGTTATTCTCTCCCTTGTATCGTGTTTGTACTGACTTTCGAATTTTTCAAAACTCTATCGATATGTTTAATTGTACAGTTTTAGATATAAAGAGGACTATTTTAAAGTGAGCTTGTAGCTACTTATTGCTGTTTTGTGTGTGATCTTTTTTTTCTCATGAAGTTTTTTTTTCAGATCATGCACAAAATTGCGGTGATTCTATAATTTAATTTATAACACTTGTTTTATCATTATTATTTAAGATGTCTGTACTTGTTTAAGTTTATTCTTTTATTTCTCTTTTTAAGTCTTGTATTTTCTTCCCATCCTTAAAGTGGCATTAGCTGTTGGATGGTGTATTAAATAAATAAAATAAATAAATAAATAAAGATAGTTCTGGTCTCAAGTATGAGGTTTTAGCCTTTTTTGCCTGCATTCTCAGATTATCTTTGCACTGATTGTGTGTAAATTCAGAGCTTTGATAACTGCTTGACTATATGACGTGATAACAATCTTTTGTCTACTAAAGATCCTTTTGATATTAAAGCGGCCACATATAAAATATTAGGTTATATACAAATATGAAAAATATTTTAATACAACAAAAAATATCTAAATAATATTACATATTACTATGATTTTTATACAGCTACTATTTTTCAAGAGATAAAATAAATAAAACCTACTCAGGGGAAAAATCCTTTTATTTCTTGTGACACTTTGGTTTCTTCCGTTTATTCTCATATGTGCTTTAATTCTTTTGGTAGGTGTTTCCATTGGGACACAAATTGCGAGAATACAGTTGTTACAACGCTCTAGTGCAGGGATGCCCAAACTTTTAGGGTGTGCGATCTACCACAAAACATTTAGGCGACAAGCGATCGACACCTACGACCATCGACTATGGGGAGTAGCCTGGAGCTTAGTTACAACAAAAAAAAAACAGACGTATGAACACGATTTATTTATTGCAAATACGTATAATATAAACAAACAAACATAAGTTGAACAAAGTTAAACATCTCATTTTATTGCAACCAAATAATTTTTTCTTTTGATCACTGCATTCATTTGGATGTTGAGGCATGGCACTGCATATCCTCCACAAACTTATCAAAGGACGGTTCGTAATTACTGAGTGCCAGCCGCAGGCATGCTGAAAGATGTTCGTCAGTTAGTCGATTGCGATATTTTGTTTTAAGAATTTTCATTTCTCAAAATGCAGACTCGCACAAGTAGGTTGATCCGAACAATCCTGTTAACTGAAGAGCTATTTGTTTCAAACACGGGTAGTTGTTTTCCGATATGAAAGACCAAAATTTGGCATCAGTTGCTCTGGCTTTAAGATGTATGTCTGAAACTATCTGCAATACCTCATTTTGTACTGCAGGGATCTCCATATTGAAAGTGTTTGATATTTCAGTGGCAGATTTTTCAACATCTTCACAAGAAAATGGATAAGCCATGAAAGTAACAATATCCGTCAGTTGCTTGAAATCGGAAAATCGTCTTTCAAATTCACTCTGAATGTTTTTTAGTTGTGTCTCATAGTTGTCATAATTTGACTGAGAACTTGCCCTTGTTTTCAAAGCTGGAAAATTGTATAGTCCTTTTTGTTGAGCTGATTAATCAACAACTTCAATTTATTTATGAAAGCGTTTACTGCGCTAATCATATCCATAATTGTTTTATTTTTGCCCGGTAGTTCTAAATTAAGGATATTCAAATGATTTGTCACATCCGATAGGAAAGCTAAATCAAGGAGCCATTTTTCATTTTTAAGTATCCCAGTGTCGTCGCCCCGTTCTTGTAGAAAAGAAATGATTTTAGGTAATAGTTCTTGGAATCTTTCTAAAAATTTTCCGCGGCTCAACCATCTTACATCTGTATAAAGCAGTAAATCAGTGTGCTCGGCAGAGTCGCTAGCTTCCAATTGCACTTTGAAGAGACGTCGTTGCATGCTTCGCGCACGGATTGAATTCACGATTTTTGTGACAATATCCACGACATTATTCATATTTAGTATTTTGGAACTTGCTGATGAATGATGCAATGGAATGCAAAAATTGATGGAAAGTCTTCGTTGGCCCGACACAATGCAACAAACCCATTTTTATTGCCCGTCATTGATGGCGCTCCGTCAGTTGTAATCGACACTAATTTGTTAATTGGTAGCTCATATTGTTTTATAAAATTCAGGAAAACGTTGTACCTAAACATCTTCTCCGCGAGTTTTTTCTTTCAGAGGCAACAACGTTAACAACTCTTCTTTAGCCGACATATCATAAAATACCATCCGAATGAAAATACAAATCGCTCGTCGCTAATCTTATCCTAACTCTTCCACTTAAAGACAACACGTGATAATTGTTTTTTAATTATCAATTTCTGCGCTAAATTCTATACATCCGATATCTGAGGTAAAATTAAGCTGTGGTTGAGAAATGCAGTGCGACATTTCTTTACCAGAAAACCGCAAGCCACGTGCCGAATTTAATTTTTGGAGCGGTTATCTATTTTCTTTCGCGATCGACTTGAAATGCTCTCGAGATCGACCGGTCGATCGCGATCGACTGTTTGGGCACCCCTGCTCTAGTGACTTCGGGCCAGTTACGTTAAATCCTTCGATTTTCATTTCACAGTTAGTAGAAGCGAATATCAGTATCCTAAAAAAATATTATTCTTATATAAGCTTTTTAAATTAAAGAATACTTATAACTCAATAATAATCTGACCTGCTCGATTGGTTTTGCTAATATTAACTTCTAACTTTTAATAATTCCGAAGATATTCTCCCAAGGACTCCTCTAGCAGGATTAAATAATGGCAGAGACCCTTCGCCAACTTGACTCCACAGTTTTGTAGTGCCCTAGATATTCGACCTCGTGGTTCGTGAACGAAATAAATCATTCTGAAAATTGGGAGACTACGAGACTCTGTTACAAATGAAAAGGGTAAAAATCACTTTTCCATTTGACCACTAAATTAAGTAGAAGATTCACTTTTTATATAAGACCAAATTAGTTGCGATTTGTTTGAAAGATTTACGAAATTAGAAAGTATAAATGAAGCACTAACAGACGATATATAACCTTATAAAACTGATAATTACAAAATAATGTTTGTTTGTCAGCAAATCAAATTATAGTCCAGGCAAGGGGGTGAGTTAAAATTTTAGCTAATACTCAAATCATTTACTGAACTCGTTTATTAAAATGTGCTAATTTTAATCAAAAAATGAATCCCAGTTAGTTTTAATATGGCTTATTACGAATTTGTCGAAAGTTTATAAAAAAGTTAAACTTAGTAAAAAGAATTCCAACTGTGATATTCTCGCACCGTATGCGATTCCATGGTTAAAAATCATTTAAAATTTAGTATGCTATTATAATAGTAGAAAAAATATCTTTTTCTACATACGTAACAAAAAAAAGGTATTTTGTAATAAATTACTTTTAGCAAAAAGGTGATTTTTGTCACAAGTGAGAGAAATTCTCATAACGTTAATTTTCATCACTAGTGATGAAAGTTGCATTTAAAAATAATTTATATCTGGTTACTTGGTTTTATTAGTTTGACGTTTCTCGTTAATTCTTTAGACTTGTCAGTGTTTGTACTGAAATGATTGTTAGTTGTTTAAATTATCATGATTTCAGAAATTTAGATTATTCAAATACACAACCAAAAATAGAAAATCTAGCTGAAGAAACCTTTTTATATTTATTAAAAGTGTAACCTTAAAAGTACCCTAGGCTAGCTCCCGTGGGTCGTGGCTTCCTTCTGTGTTTTACTGGATTCTCTTCAAACATTAATTAAAGGGCGCCAAGTACAGACACACAAATAAAATTCAAAAGATCAGTTTAAAATGGTTTATTACTTTAAAAGAGATTAGTAATTTAATTAAAAATATTTAATTAATTATTTCTTTTATCTTGGTTTGGTTCCGATGGCTTCTGACGGAGTTTTGATCCAGTGGAGCGGAGCAGTAGGAAGGATGGGGTACCTTCCTAGGGACTTCTAGACGGATTTTCACACGACGTGGAAACGGAACAGCAAAACGGAATGGAATTCCCCTGTAGGGACTTCTTGTCAAATTTCCTAACGACGAGGAATCGGAACAGCAACGGAATGGAATTGCCCTGTAGGGACTTCTTGTCGGCTTTTCTAACCACGTGGAAACGGAACAGCAACGAAATGGATTTCCCCTCTAGGAACTTCTTGTCGGATTTTTCTAATGATGTGGAATCGGAACAGCACGGAAGGGAATTGCCCTGTAGGGACTTCTTGTCGGCTTTTCTAACGACGACGAAACGGAACAGCAACGGAATGGAATTCCCCTGTAGGAACTTCTTGTCAATTTTCCTACGACGTGGAATCGGAACAGCAACGGAATGGAATACCCCTCTAAGAACTTCTTGTCGGATTTTTCTCACGACGGGGGATCGCAACAGCACCGGAATGGAATACCCACTCTAGGAACTACTTGTCGGAATCTCATACGTCGTGGAACGGAAGAGCTGTCGGAAGGGAATACTCCTGAAGGACTTCTAGTCAAATTTTCTATCGACGTGGAACGGAACAGCACAATGGCGTCGGCTTTACAGAATGACGTCGAAATGCGAAATTCTTTCAGATAGCAATTTGTTGGTCCTTAATAGGGCCCGTCTTCTAGTTGGCAATAACCCTACTAATAAAATTGGAATCAAAACTCCGACTTTCAAGTAATAATTTTCAAACACAATCGCTACAAGTCTTCCCACATTTCGAGAAAAAATTAATTACCTTTCATGTATACCTAAATATTAAAATACCACAAAAACTGACCTTGAATCAACAGCAATTGTATTTAAAAAATTTAAATGTTAGTAAAATAGATAGGATATTATATTTACCGCATTTTGAATTATTTTAACTTGTAAAATTAAAACTAAGGCAAAATGGTACTCACCAGAAACAGAAGGGCAAAGATAGTCGGAAAAGCTCTGAATTTCTTCAAATTCATCGATAAAGTGAACGAAATAAAATCACAAACTAACGACGAGACCCATTCTGTCCTTCCCAATTACCTATCCCCTCTCGTATCAACGCGATAACAATAGATCATTTAAAAATATTTATAGTCCGGACGGAATGTTCAAAAACCAACGATACAATCGTTACAACAGTTAAATACGCAAAATTTATGGATTAGAGCTTTTTCGGAATCTGTGCTGCTTTTATATTTTAGACGAATGTCAAAAAAAATTAAGTCATCGACGGTCCAGGTTTTCGATGCTAAGAACCACTTAATTGATTAAAAATAGATATAGTGAATATTCCAAGTGACGTTTTTTATTTGAAACAAAAATCTGATGGATTAAAAAGTAAAAAAAAAATAATTATTGACCGAGATGAGTTAAATTACTTTATAAATGCAAGAGATTCTTAATACCATTAATAATAACGTTATAATTTATTGTGTGTTTAATAAGACCTTAATGTAACATCGACATTTTTTGATTTCAGTTTTATTTTAGCTCAGACATCATTTATAAACCTGCGGGTTATTATATAGTTTTTCACATATTCTTATCTTTGACACACTCAGGTCAGTTTCCATCTCAGATTTCATCCTTTAACAGGATTTTCTAAAACAGATTGGAGAAAATTTCGCAGTAAGCCATAGTCTAGGAGTAAGAGAATTTACCAGTATCTTAATAGTGGTTATACTGATTAAATTAATTTATTATATATAAAGTAAGGTCTTTTATATTAAAGTACTGGTTGTTATGTAGGTAGAGAGTAAGTTTTTGTTTAAAATATATTATAAAAAATTATGAATTTTCCAGGTTCATACTGTCAATCTATATTTTACTAAAAATATATAGGTATTGCGTCTTGATTAGAAAACAATTTGATGTTTCTAACCTTTTAACTAGCAAAGCACCCCTAAAAAACAAATTACGTCGACATCTCCCTCATTCACCAGATCTGATTTCGTCCGATTATTTCCTTCGATTCAAATTAACCAATAGAATGTCATAATTTTTTGAAATTGGACCAATCAGAATCAAATATCCGCGACTATTGCACTAGAACAATATCAGCGACTATAGCACTAGAGAAATAGTCACGTCAAATATAAATGTCAAATATTTGTCAGTTTAACAACGGTATTATTAATTATTGGTTTAATTTTCCACAATGGAAAGATTTGGTGCATTAGATTCTAATGCCATCGAAAAAGCTGTTCTCAGGAAATAATCTTCCTAAATATAACACAACCTTGATTAATAGTTTGCTATTTTTGTTGTTGCTAAATTTCTCGAACATTTTACAATTTGTTTCGACATAATTTGACATTAATAATCAAAGATTAAAGCCCTCGAGCTAAAGCTCTCGGGCTTTAATCAGATTATTAACGTCAAATGATGTCTCAACAAATTCATACTAAAATATTTTCGAAATCTAGATACCACAAAAATAGCCGACTATAATCAAGTTCTTGTTATATTACCCTTGACTATAGTATCTTTCTTCAACGGAGAAAAGAAGGGGAGTTGGTTAAAAAACCAAAGAAAAATCTTTTTTAAAGTTGTAAATGCGTGTCATGTTTGTCGGTAGTTATTCGTCGTGCTGTACGGTTGTGTGTATGTTGTGTTGTGGAAGGCCGGCTATTACTGAAATGTTTGTTTTGTTTTTGGAGCACGGTGTCCTACTTTGTGTTTGTTAATAAGTGTACACTGTATTGTTATTGTTTTTTTTTTTTGTTCTTTCTTGACCCACTTAAATTATTGCAAATTGTTGATCAATCATGGCTTACAAATGCGATAACTGCTACACGGAATTTGCAGAAAAAGATAAATACAACAAATTGAGGTGCAGTGGTGAATGTCGTCGAAATTTCTGCATGAAATGTACAGGTTTAGATAAATCCACCACGAAAATTTTGTTGGTTCAAAAATCTCATCATTTGAGATTTTTTTGCACGCTTTGTGATTCGCCGAATTTGAAGTACCTTAATGAAAAAATAACTAATTTAACCAAAAATCAGCTACCCCTTGAGAACCTTGAAACCTTAATAGATACAACTAAGAAAATTACAAATACCTTGCCTATTTTTAATGAAACCTATGACATGCTGGTCGAAAATGAGAAAAAACTAGATCACCTGACGAAAAAAATTGATGAATTCCATAAAATTTGTGATCTGTTTAAACCAGATGTGATTTTAAAATCATTCAGACAGATGAAACAAGACATCTTTAATATTTCATCCATCTTTTTTAACAGTTCTGATGACACAATTAAGGTTCAGATTCATGACTCAAGCGCGTCAGAGATAAAAACGGGTTTAAATAAGCTATCCTCAAATATCGACCATATCAACAAACGGATTTGTGACTTAAATGAGACGATATCTAAACCCACTTCCAGAAAGATTTCGAAGAAGAGTGTAGCTTATGTCACATCGGCCACCCAAACGGATCAACCCAAGATTCTACAAATAACACCCCAAATTCCGAAGAACCAGAAAGTTTTGAAAGATAAGTGGCACTATATTATCATTAATAATCTTTCCCCGAACTATACGCCCATCCAAATAGTTCACTTTATTAAAGAGAAATTAGGTTTATCGAATTATATAAGATGCTACCCCTTATTGAGAGAAACTGGTACCGACAAGAGATCATGCTTTAAAATAGGTATGACATCTAGAACATCTCTTAAATTATTATTTAATGAAGAGATTTGGCCTCCTGATATTACAATCAATTGGTCAATTGACTCCAAAGAACCCTCCGACGATTCTTTGAAAATTACTTCTTTTTCGTCTGGACCACAACTGAGCAAAAAAGAAATCGTAGGCAGTTCTGATCACTCAAGCAACTCTTTCAACACAACCAACAACGAGAAGAAGATAACCATCTGTTCAGACAAACAAGCCATTGAGATCTGCAAGTCAAAAATAAATCCATTTAGTAATGACTCACATTTGAACTTCGTTAAAGATTTTACCACTGATTCATCCATATCGATCGATCCTATGACTCCACCAACAGTAAAATTAACGAATAACTCAGACTCTCTGGATAACCGTTATCTTCTGGCAAGACTAAGAGAACCCGCCATCCTAAAAGCAGTCAAGTTACATCTCGCCTATCTTCACGATCGACCAGCCTCAGTATGTTTTGATGGATTCACCAATACCAGTATTAAACTCTTTTTGGCTTCTGAAGGTCTTCCCATTCATACAGAAGCCCTTCGCAAGATTTTTTATGGATACCACGATGCCTACGGAATTAATGCTGCAGAAGTGGATGCTGACTTAGTTACATATGGGTCATTTATCGCATCAGAAAGAATGATTCATCTTCAGAAATCTAGGGAAAGTCATCATAATTACTTCTCAGCTGTCTCACCAAGACGAAATTTTTAAAAAATTTGACGCGTGTTGAGGAACTAGAATCCTCAAGTACTTTTAGCATGGTTCTCATAAATATTAGATCTCTTAGAAATAAAACTAATGAGCTTTTTTTGTTTTTGGAGGAGTTAGGATTTCCTCCATTAGTTGCAATTACGGAACACTGGCTGGAAGTAAACGAGCCCTTTCTTGTTGAAAAATATACCACAATAGCTAGGTACGACCGTACTAGTTCAGCTCATGGAGGTACCCTCATTCTTTCTAGAGCAAATGATTTCTCTTCAGTAACTAAATACGATTTTCTATTAAGCGAAGATTTCTTTGAATTTTCCCTAGTTTATAATAATGAGATGAACCTTTACATTATTTGTATTTATAGATCACCTAGTTCAAACATCGATCTATTTTTCCAGAACCTGTTAAATTTACTCGATTCTCTGCCCATCAAGAGCAGAAAAATTTTATGCGGCGATCTAAATATTGACTATGCTACTGCTTGTGCTTCCCAACTGTCTTTGGTAACTATTTTTGAATCTTATGGTCTCTCAATGCACGTTGACTCCCCAACTAGGATCACGAAAACCTCTGCCACCATTATAGACTACGTTGTTTCCGACTTTTCGCCTCCTGATGTCGATTCTTTGGTTATCAGTGCAGGGCTTTCTGATCATGAAGCGGTTTTCACCAAGTTCTCTATTCCATCTAAAACTTCAATTAAATCTCGGCGTTTGGGTAGGATTTTCTCTGCCAAAAACTTTGAAAAGTTTTATAATTTATGTCTATCTACCGACTGGAACTTTCTGTCCAATGATATCAACTCAAACTACAGTAAATTTTTAAACAAAATTGTTAACGCTTTTAACAAAGCCTTTCCTCTTAAACCCTTTAAATCCAAACGTCATAAACCTTGGACTACTAAAGGTATACGTAATTCTGCCAAGAATATGCGCTCCTTATTATACATCAAGAAATTTACTGCTAACATCCATGTCACCGAATATATAAAAAAATATAGGAATGTTTATTTAAAAATAATAAAAATAGCTAAACAACGGTATTACCAACATAAACTAGATAGTTCCAAAAATGTTTCCAAAGAGACTTGGTCCATTATTAATGATCTTCGTAATAAAACTAACTCAGTGGATCAAAAATTCCCCTTTCCCAGTTCCGATGATTTAAACGAATACTTTGTTAATGTCAGTAATAATCTGACTGCAAACATCTCGCCTAAGTTCGATCCTATCTGTTTTCTTCCCGCCTCTAAAAATGTTGCAAACACCTTCTTTTTAAATCCAGTGAATTGTTCAGAACTTAAACAAACAATCAACAATATTAAAAGTAAATCTTCTTGTAGTACAGACGGCTTATCTATCAAAATCTTCATAAACCTTCCTGATAATGTGATAGAAATACTATCATCTCTAATTAATAGATCTTTTGAAAACGGAGTATTTCCTGAATGCTTGAAAACGGCTATAGTCATTCCTCTTCACAAAGGTGGTGAACACTCAATTACCGGTAATTACCGACCTATTGCTTTGTTACCGGCCCTTTCCAAAATTATCGAAAGATTAATAAAAGTCCGACTCATGCCTTTTCTCCTTAAGCACAATATTCTATCACAAGATCAGTTTGGATTTCTGTCAAATAAGTGCACAAACGATGCCATGTTTTCAGTGCTCAATGAAGTTTACTCATCTCTTAATAATAATCATTCCACCGCTACAGTTTTCTGTGACTACGCCAAGGCATTTGATTGTGTAAATCATAATATTTTATTAAAAAAATTAGAGTTCTACGGTATTCGTGGCATTTCACTGAACTGGTTCAAGTCTTACTTGGAAAATAGGAAACAACTAGTCAGAACAAACGGTAAAGATTCTAGCTGCAGATTAATTACTAGTGGAGTACCTCAAGGTTCCGTGTTAGGTCCCATACTTTTTTTACTCTTTATTAATGACATCACTAATTTAAAAATTAAAGGAAAAATCTTTCTATTTGCTGATGATACTAGTATCACCTGGAGCAACATCGATAATCCATCTTTACATGCCGACATTTCTAATGATCTTATTACAATCAAAAACTGGTCCGATTGTAACTTGCTTTGCTTCAATGTCGAGAAGACAGTTGCATTATCCTATAAAGAAGCCTTTCATCCAATACTTCTTGAAAGCAATTCCGTCAGTGTCGTTGAGTCTGTAAAATTTCTAGGTCTTTTCATTGACAGCAGTCTGAAGTGGTCTCTTCACACAGATTCACTAACGAAGAAACTAGCATCAGCATGCTTCGCGATTAGATCGGTTTCTAAAGAACTAAATCTCCACTCTGCCAAAATAACTTATTTCTCTCTCTTTGAATCTCATCTTCGCTACGGACTTCCCTTTTGGGGTTCTAGTAGCCTTGCACAATTCAACGCTATTTTTAAATTACAAAAGAGAGCAATTCGTTATCTCCTTGGACTTAGCTCAAGAACCCACTGCAAGCCATACTTTCAAAGGAACGGAATCCTAACACTCCCTTCATTATTTATTCTAGAAACTGTATGTCTGATTCGAAAGCATTTACATATTTTTCCTACGAGACCCAACCATGGCTACTCCACTAGAAACTCGAGTTATGATGTTTATTTGCCAATCCCATCCACCGAATTAGTAAGAAAGTCAATAATTTATCACGCAAAAAAATTGTACAATCACCTCCCTGTGCAAATTAAATCGGCGACTTCTTTTACTAAATTTAGAAAAATGACTAAAGAGTATCTCATTGAGAGATCATATTATTCAGTGGATGAGTTCCTAAATGAATAATTAAAAACGTCTTGAATATCACTTCCAGTAGCTGCAAGTCTTATTTTAAATTCTGTAAATTTTTTGTATTTTATTGATTTTTTCATATTATGTATTGCAGTTTATATTTTTTTTAAACTTTTGCAATTATTTTAGGTAACAAATTTGTTCTTTTTTTTTAAATTTTTTTATATTTTCTAACATTTTAATAACCATTGATGATATATTTATTTATATCAATCAGTAATTGTTTTTGTATATATTTGTGTTATATATTTCCCTAGTGTGTTTTAATCTTATCCTGCTTTGTCCATAAAAATTGTATTTTTTTTGGTGACAATAAAGCATACGTATTATTATTATTATTATTATTATTGTTGTAACAAATGTAAGAATTTTTTAAAAGTGACATAACCTTGCACTTTAGCTCTTGGTTTGGTATTTTTACAATTTCACTTCTATAGAATTTTTTTAGTCACAAATTGAGCATCACCATTGTTTTAAAATGTTAAGCCAATCATTGCCTCTCTTATGGCAATAATATATTAAACAATGTTAAGCCAATCATTGCCTCTCTTATGGCAATAATATATTAAACATCACAGTTTTTGTATTGGTAACTTTTCTTTCGGTCAAAGAAGTACTTGTCTCAGTTTAATTCGCAGGTTTTGAGAGCTACTAGTTATCCAAAACTATTTAAAAATTTTTAATATAATTTCGAATATTTTTAAGTAAAAACAAGGCGCACTAAACGGTTTTTGGTAAGTGAAAATCTTATGGATTCGCGTCAGCAACATGCCAATTTTTAAGGTACATCTATAGATACAAGTAACGCTTCAGATATAGCTAACATTGTTAGTGCGCCTGTGAAAATCGTGAAATAATCGTGACTATTTAAAAAATCGTAAAAAATAATAAAAGTAAAAAAATCATTAAAAAATTATTAAAACTTAAAGAATTTTAAAAGACTGGAAGAGTACTAAAAATTCTACTAAAATTTTACAATTAACAAGACTTGGAAAAATATGGAAAAATAATAAAAAATTCATGAATTATTGAAAGAATTCTAAAAAATTGGATAAAGGTCGAAAAGAAGTTAAAAAATAAAAAAAAAAATTCACAAAAAACTGGAAAAATCTATAAAAAGACACTTTTGAAGAATGAAAAGGATTGAAAAAATTTAAAAGTTTACAAAACTTATTAAAAATAAACCACAAAAAATTTGAAAAATCATCGCAACAAATTAAAAAGTTCGTAAAAAATTAGTTTACTCCGAAAAATAAAAAAAAGTCCAAAAGAATCTAACAAAAATATTAAAAAATATTAAAATTAAAAAATCTTGTAAAACTGGAAATATTTTAAAAGTACTAAAAATGCTATGAAAATTTAGAACAAATTGGATAAAATGTAAAAAAAGTTAAACAATGTGAAAAAATTGTACAAAATTTTTAAACTGACGAGAACTGGAAAAATATGAAAAATAATAAAAAATCCATGAAAAATTTAAAAAATTATAAAATTTTAAAAATAATTTAAAACAATACGAAAAAAATTTGCCAAAAAATTTGTAAAAAGAAACAAAAAAATTAAAAAATTATCGAAATAACCTAAAAAATAAAAACCCTAAGAAATAAAAAAAATCACAAAAAAATAAAATTCGCCAACAACTATAAAAATGTTAAAAATATTAATAAAAACGAAAAATTGGAAAAATAGTAAAAGAATGAAAACTTTTAAAAAACCGAAAGATGGTAAAAAATATGAAAGTTTACATCAAACTCCAAAGATATTACCCAAAGGTGGAAGAATCATGAAAAATTGAAAAAATCGTGAAAATTTGTACTAAGTCGAGATTAAATTTAAAAAGTAAAAATAGTAAAAAGTTTAGGAAAATCGAAAATTATAAAAAAAAATGTATATAAAGGCTTTATCCGATTTTTTATAGAGAAAAATCTTCGCGTAAGCAACATGTTTATAATTTAAAGAAATAAATGCTTATTTATTTTTTTTTTTTTTTAATTTTTAATACTTTCGTATTTTACCAAATATTATGTTAAATGAAAGGATTTATTTATTATCTGTACAAATACTAATTTTTATTAAATGAAAAGGCTGTTTTTTAGGTAATTTTGTTTTCATCAACTTTATAAAAAAAATATATCAAACCGCTTAAAGTGTCTGTGAATATAAAATTATAGAGACAGAGTGAGAATAGCCATTATTTGCGTTATTTGTAAGAGTGGTGTTGAAACGAAAGTTGAAAATTACAGAGGCATATTTATTGTACAATGTAGACGATTACCAAATAAAATGCGTAAGCATAAAGAAAGTTAAAAAGGCATCATTAAAATCTAAAATTAGATATTTATATCTTTAAAAGCAAATATACAAAAACCATTTTTATTGTATAACTGGATCTGTAAATCAATAACCGAGTTTCACAAAATTACTTAAAATGTTGTTAATTGACAGTTAAGTTTGTTGTTTTTCTAATATCAGTGTAATGTAATTGAGATCGTTTGTAATTAGCATGCAAAATGGTTTCGTTCTCATAAAATGGGAAACTCGTTTAAGATAAATTGAAAATTGTGGTCTAAAGAATTGATTGGGCTTAGAGTGGCAGTCACTCTAATTGGTGCAAATCTGTTGAGTTTGCTCTAAGCTTTTAATTAATTGACAGCTGGGAAATATATAGTCAGGGCTGCATTTTCTGCTTCTACAAAAAAAATGGACGGATAATATTTTTCACTGTATAAATAAAGACAAATGGTACTTAAGTTTATTACCATAATTAGATAAATAATATTTAACTGAACATAAAGAGGACTAATAATAATAGTCGCGTCAAAGTAGGTTTTCACTTCCAACTTTGGTCGGAAAGGTCGGATCGAGCTCATTTTTTTTTAAATGTTCATTAAGACCTCAGAGTCAAAGTTGTATAAAATCTGGATGCCGCTCGGCCCCTTCCACCTCCCCCAAATTCACCCCAAGGTGGGTTTTTTTTCAAGATTATTTATACGTGATAAGACTGCCCTCCCAACCCAGCCAAATGTTCCACTCGGGGGGTTTTGAAGTCCCCTTCATCCATTTGTTCGGTCAGGTCGTTTTTTCGACCTTCCCAGGGGCGTCTAGAAGGGCCTCCAAGGGTCCAAAATATGATATATCTACAGAAATGTGCTCGGACTGCAATATTGGTCAGGGGGATTCCGAAGGGCGGGGTTCTCATTTCTGTCGAAAATTAAGGTTACGCGGGATTGAATTTCAGTGTACAGAATTGGTACGATCAAGTATTATAAGGCTACCAACCCTGCTTTATTTGAGCAGCCTGCGATTCTGTGACCCATCCAAGGGTGGACAAAAGGGGTGCCGGGGCCCAAAAAATGTGATTTGATTGAATTCGATACCAACGTAAAAAGTTGATATAATCTGTCCAGCGAATAGTCTCCTCAGCCTTTCTGAGTCCATGTCACTCTCTTCCGGATCCAGGTATGAACGGGAGGCGTTCCAAGGGGCCTCAAATTGAAATTTTCTTAAAATTCCCTTATCTCATACAAACTTGATATGTTGAGGGTTTGTTTTGAATCTGAATTTGTGGCCCTTGAAACCCCGCCCGCCCATACCTGGCTGCGACAGGGTATGACATGGTCTCAAAAAGGCTAAGGAGACTATTCGCTGGACAGATTATATCAACTTTTCACGTTGGTATCGAATCAAATCAAATCACATTTTTGGGGCCCCGGCACCCCTTTTGGACCCTTGGAGGCCCTTCTAGACGCCCCTGGGAAGGTCGAAAAAGCGACCTGACCGAACAAATGGATGGAGGGGACTTCAAAACTCCCGAGTGGCCGGGTTGGGAGGGCAGTCTTATCACGTATATATCATCTTAAAAAAAAACACCTTGGGGTGAATTTGGGCGGGAAGGGGGCCGAGCGTTATCCAGATTTTATACAAATTTAACTCTAAGGTCTCAATGAACTTTTAAAAAAAAATGAGCTTGATCGGCCCTTTCCGACCAAAGTTTTAAGTTTTTGAGTTTTTAGGCCTACTTTGACTTGACTATAAGTAAATACTCATCAAAAAAATGTAGGTTAGATGTAAAAAAAAGGTCTTACCACACAAAAGTAATAAAAAAACAGTGTTTTTTAGAAAAGTCAAAGACGAATTGGTGACAAACATCCGTAAAAGGAAAATATTAAGCCTAATTTTAGGGCAGAAAATTGGCATTGTTTATTGTATAATAGAAATTTAACCTCACAAAAAGCTTTATTAAAGACCAGCGTTATTAAATTATCTGTGACGAATTTATAGGAATAGCAGAAATGACAGCGAACTGCATAGAACTGTTTCGAATATTTAAGTTTAAGCTAGGGGTAGCTCTATAATGAGAGAGTGATGGTATAGACAAGGCAACAAAGAAGAAAATCTAGTAATTTTTTTGCAGTAAGGTGGATGTAGGTATATAGCTCGAATTGCATTTGATTTGTAACAGCATCAAGAAATTTTTTATGTAAAAATGGAAAATCTATTTTCTTGTAATAATGCATTTTTCAAAAAGAAAAAAATTCAAAAAATTTAATTTATAGAAATCAACGGAAATCATTTCAATTTTACTATTTAGTGGGTTTTTGATTATTGCTGAACACAGATATCGCGGCGGCCACGACCACAAAAGCACCTGGTGCTCAGGATGAACCTCGGTTTTTGGAGTAATGAAAATTCGTTATAGTTCAAACTAGTTTTTAGGGTCGTTAAACACGAATATTACTATAGCAATAGTCACCAAGTCACCTGGTAACCAGGATTGACATCGTCTTCTAAATTTTTATAGAAATTTGATACACAATCATTTTAAACTTGTTGTTTAGGGGTGATCCGCGTCGCTGAACCCGATTGTCGCGACGACGACGGTCACCCAAGAACCTAGTGCCCAGGATGAACCTATTCTACTAAAGTTTAATAAAAATTCGATATAATTTAGTAAGGGGTAATCGGAGTGGCTTAACTCGACGAAATTGGCCATCGTTGGTCCTGGTTATTAAAATGTTGGGTCAAAAGTACATCTGTTTATTACAAAAGACCGTTTTTGTATCGAATTTCGAGATGCTTAATTAAGTGATTATGGCTGATGTGATATTCGTGTTTAGTAACCCCGAAGATCCCCCAAATAACGGGGCTGGTTTTATATCAAATTTTTATAAAACTATACAAATGACGAAGTCAACCTGGGTCACCGGGTGCCTCGGTAAGGATCGCTTTAGTAATATTTGGGAATAGCGACCCCAAAAACTTCCGAGTAACGGGTTTAGAGTAAATTGTATCAAATTTTTATTAAATTTCAGTATACGAGGTTTATCCAGGGCACGAGTTACTTTGGTGACAGGCGCCGTAGGAATTTTCTTGTTTAGCGACGTCAAAAACCACCGATTAACACAATTAAACTGATTTCCTTCGATGTTTACAATTTTTTTAATCTGCATGTTGGCAAATGCATTGTTCCTGAAGTTTTCAAGAATTGAATCCAACAGGAAACATATAACTTCATCTTCTGTAAAAAAATGATATTTTCTCGACTTTTGTGTTTCATCGTCATCTTTTTGTAAACATTTCTGAATTTTAACCTAAAATATAAAACCTCAGCTTATATACTAGTAGCAAAATAAGAGATAGGTGAGTTGTTGCGTTCCAAAAAACAAAACATTCAATAGATCCTTGAAAAAAAAAACAAAAAATAAGTTTCTCGATATATTGGAAAAGTGGATTTGAGATCAAAACACATCCTGAATTTAAACGTAGTTAATAGGAGTTGTTACGGGTAAAAGTTTTTTATGGATCTATAAAGTTTTTTTCGTACTTCCGGGCCTAAAGTGACAACTTCACTCCCTTGTGACAGGTACTAAAGTGTCACATTTAATCCCTCCGGGATTAAATATTGACGAAACTCCCGGAACGATTAAATCACAAACAAACAAATTTAAGGGATATTTTATTGAAAAATATAATTAATTAGAATGGTAATTAACGTTAATATTCAAATTAATATTGTGACAGTTCGTCATATTGACCAGTCTTTCCTGGGTTAATGCAGCAGGTAACTGACGAGTAACAGATAGGTCCTTTTCATATTGAACTGGTGTTTGTTTCGAAGATCCTGCGGAAACAGGAAGCGAGAATGAGGACTGTGGCATAACTATAGTGGACGAATCGGCGACTTGACCAAATATTTTATCTGAAATTTTTTGTTTATTTTTAATAGACGATTCAATATATCCCTCGGCCACGTTGGAGGATTTCCATCCTCCATGTCTCTTCAGCACGTCTATTGTTGCTCCCGAATCAGCTAACAAAGACGCAGATGTGCGTCTAAAACAATGTCCCGTATAAGACGTCGCATTTTCTAATTTCAAGAAAGCTGCTATTTGCCGTGGAATTGTACCAAACATGTTTTTTCCTACTACTCGCGTAGTACATTCTTTGTTGATGTATTGAACAAAAAATTTTGAATGAGTTGTCCCTGTCTTTCGCAATGCCACATATTTCCGAAATATCGCCACAAAACTGATGGCACTGTTTTCTGAATTTTTGATCACAAAATTTCGGTCAATTTTATTTTTGGTGTTTCTAATCGCAATTAGGAAGGAATCGCCCAAATCTCTCACATCGTCGATTTCTAAATCAACCAACTCTTTTCCACGACAAGCTCCCGCAACGCCCAAAATAAGTGCAACCTACAAAAAAATTGATTTCTTAAAATTTCTGAATATAAACAAATTTCCAAATTTACCTTAAGCATTAAATATTTATCATCCGGAGCCTCCCGTAAGAACTGATCTACCTGCTCAGACGTGAGAATTCTTGACTTCTTTGGCTTAAATCCCTCATTTCTTCTCTTCAAAAAAGCTAATAATTTTGGAAATTTACTTATATCAATATCTTCTCTAATGTTAATAACCGATTTCAGCATTGAGTAATGTGCCCAGAGAGTTGAGGCACAAACCGCTTTTGATTTATCATCGAAGTAGACTAACAGCGCATTTTCAGTAGGTTGTCTCACATTTTTTAAGCGGCACCACTTTTTAAAAGCATCGTACTGCTGCTCGTATAGTTTTCTAGATTTCGGTGGTAACAATTCTTCACCTACTTCGGCTGCTCTTTTATCAATATCAGATACACCTTCTTCACTCATGATACCAATAATTATCAATAACAATGTTTCTTTACAATGACACTAGTAATGACAATGTTTCTAAATTATAACTGTCACAACGCAATGTTACTATGGTAACTTATTTTAAAGACAGTTTATTAAATGAGTTGAAGAGAGAAAAAACTGATTGAAATTATTGAAATAATTAATAAAATCATACCGGAAGTACGAAAAGTATCGTATATACCTTGCGACTGAAGTACATTTAATCCTTCAGGTAAATTATGGCCCTCCCTGCGGTCGGGCCATAAACTTTACCTTCAGGATTAAATGTACTACTTCAGTCCCGCGGTATATAATATACTATAAATACTTGTCTTTGTACGTTAAAATTCATCAAATATATTTGGGTAAATCTATCTAAATAAAATTGGTAAACAAACCGGTATGGTTCCAGGATCAATACGAGAATTGGATAAGATCGAGAAATATTAACATTTTATTTTTTAGAAAAACTCATTTGAAACTAGCATACTTGTACTGTTGGTGCTTCACTACTTTTATTTCTATTTTATAGAAGTTTACATCCAAGTATGAATATAGACGTCACAATTAAATAAATTTATATTTCTTTTCTGCATATTTTTTCTTAAATTCTAAAAGAGATTGTAATCTGATAGAGCCTGACCTGTTAAATAGGGTGTAATACCAAAGTGTAAATCATAACCTAAGACTAAAAAGCTTATGGCTGAGAGCACTATCTTGATTAAACAAAACCAGAACATTTTTTTGGCCAGACCTGTTCAATTTTCCATAATTGTCTGCATCAATTGATCCAGGATATTACAATTATTTCTAATTGTTTTACTTTCTTTTAGATAATCAACCAATAAGATGCCTAACACGTTCAAAAATACCGTTGCCATACCTTTTTTTTTTTCAGATAATCAGCTCTTTGTTTCCTTTGACGTTGTCTACTGTTTAAATTGAAATTTGTTCTCGGTCTCGATCTAGATGTAACAAATCGCCGCAAAAAGTTTTTTAAATTTAAATTGTATGTATCCAAAGATTATTCCAGAACTATCATCCGCTACATGCAGTTTTTAATCGAAAATTAACAAACGTAGCTGCCATTTTGTTGATATTTTTTTATTTCCATGATTTGGTTACTTATATATAATGTCTATACCAATATGGGGCTAAGAAGCCGACGCTTTCTAGATCCCATTTCTAGATGGATCAGTCCCTTAAATTATTTTATCTTCCTAACTCTTTTATTCTACTTTTTTCTGTCCTTACTTTTGAGTTTCTATTGCTTTAATCCTGCCCTGGATAGGTTCTCTTCATCTTCTTTAAAAAATTTAGATCTGGGTCTTTCCTCCTTATTTTCCTCTTTCCTCCTTATTTTCATTTAAGATGTCACTGCCTCCTTCCCTGCTCTCCAAATAGGTCCCAGCTATATATGGTGTTTTATTATGGTGACAATGTCTTCTTTCAATTCTTGTATAATTTTCTTCTTTTATACACGTCTGGTGCCATTTAAATTTAAACTGCTACCCACGTGTTAACTCTTGTAAATAATAAACAAAAATTGATTTTATTTAGTGTTGCATCTAACTATGCCTTTTTCTCGAAAGAAGATAAACTATGGGTAAAAGAATATTTTATTAAGGCTCGCACTTCAAATTGTTCTATATCTACTTGGAAAATAATAAAACTGTAAAACTTCTAAACTCATATAATACAAACAACACGACCCAGACTCTTTTAAAATTTAAGCTTGTACTAAAGAAATATAAGATTACTACGTCAAAACAACGATTTAAGTGCCATGATTTTTGACGGGAAATATCTCATCCTATACCCGTATACGTTATTGATCTTTTAAAATGGTTTCACTATAATTAAGTTTAAAACAATGTAAAAATTAATTTTGTTACATCAGTATTATCTGAAGACTATTAATTTCTAACAACCGACAGTTGCGATGGGCGTGAACTGAGAAGATTGACATTAACTTAATAAATTAAAACTGATGGAAATTACAGTGTGCGATCTATCTTAAGAAAATTCGATTAAGTTGTTTATTCTAGACCAAAGTGTAACTTGGTATCATTAGCATAAAAAATATAAAAAAATAACTTCCTGCATCGTACAAAAAAGTAATTTTTAAACCAACCTTGGATAAGACTGTCAAATTATAATTTTGTTTAAAAGATCTGCTTAATTTAAATCAAAAATTTCCACGATAATATGATAAATAAATGTCTTTACATACACACATTCTCACAAAGGGGTAAATAAAAATATATCACAATGAAAAAATAAGTTAAAATGTATGCAAAACACGAAAATTTATTCATCCAATTTTTTTTTTTAAATTTGACAATGGTACAAAGAAAAACATTTTTTAATAGGGAAAGTGGCCCACTCGTGTATTTATGATAGCTCTACAGCGTCTTTTAATACTAACAATCAATTTATCCCGATCTTGTTAAAGAATCGCCATGCAGCATTGTTAAAAAAACTTGAAACAGCTGATTTCGATTTTGAAATTGATATTGGTTCTAAAAAACTCTTCGCACGCTCAATGGGATTGAGATCGGGCGATTGAGCTGGCCAGGGCAAAACTGGAATATTCTACTCTTCCAGAAGTTTCTTGTCACTCTGGATGTATGTGGAGTAGCATTGCCATGCATCAAGATAAAATGAGGACTAATGTTCTGCGCGTTTGGAACAACTACAGGTTATAGATCATTGATAACGTGGCGCTCTGATGTGAAAAAACGATTCAGCAAACCGAGCTTAGTTCTACTGACAAGCAAAATTCCTACCCATACCATAATTTTGCCTACTCTGTAGCTTGAACCTTTTGTGTATGGTGCATTTGATATCTTGCGCCAGGTTCTCTCCATACGCGTATTCTTCGAGAATCTAGGTATACACCAAACCAAGATTTATCGGCAAAAATAACATTTTGCCATTGATTTAGCTCCCCCATAACATATTCTGGTATCCAACGTTGTCGACTGTCGCGATTCCCTCAATTTAAAGGTTGGCATCTCCAAGGTTATCGGCTATTTAAATTAACTTCTTTCAACTTTCCAGAGATATAGTTTATCTGGAAACAGACACATAATGAGCTCCACAGAGATGATTAATTAACTGCCGTGTCGTCACTGTGCGATTACTTAGCGCTTCTTACTGAACATATCGATCCATATAAGGTGTCCTTCATCGTCACAAATGCATTTCCCGAAAGCTTCTTGTTTCAAGAAAACGAGTCCAGAAACGTGAGATAACGTTCTGAGTGGTTTCAAGAGTGTTTGGCACATCAGTTTTGTGCATTCCTGTCTCAATCATCCCCACAGCTCTCAACATTTCGTTTTCGGCTAAATGACGTCGAGGCATGTTAAAATAATATTTCAAACACCTTTACAAGAAAACAATTGATAAACAACTAATGAAATCTTGACAAAAATTGTAAATTATTAAAATAATTTCTTGTCATCAATCCTTTTATTTGGTATTTCTTTGAAAAAACATTTTTTATAGGAACATCCTGTGTGGATTAATTTTATTTGTATACTAGTTGTACTCGCAACTTCGTTCGCGTGGCGTGTGATTGTTGTATAAAAATTTCTTACCCCACCCCATTTAAGGAATGGGAAAGAAATTTTTATACACCAGATGTTAAGTTGAAAGAAGACAAATACGTCTTTGAAAACCGCATTCGAATATGATAAGTAGTTTTTATGTCATGCGCGCACAAACATATACATTCCTACAATTTTATTATATGTATAGATTTACATTGATAAATATTGCTAGAATTGTGTTACACTGTCCAACATAGCTTAATATGTAAAATATTTAGTATACCAAGATTTTGTGCATGTTTTTATAGTTATATTAGCTAAATGTTTAATGTTATCAATTTAATCATCTTTGGATTTTGTAAAAAATATATATCACACAATTTATCTTACTGTTTAAATAAAGAGATAAAATCCTGTAAGCGGTCTTTTCTTTTAACTCAAGTATTTAAACCTAAGTAACCCTTCGCATAAACGAAGTGTAATAAAGTCTCAACGATTAATGAGAAGAAAATAAAACACTAAGAGACCGGAAATATATCATGAATGAATACTATTGTTAAGATACGACTTTGCTATCCTTTTAAGTGTATTTTCTCTGAGATCGTTCTTGGGAAAAATTAGGACAAGGGTCTATTGAATATAGTAGAGTAAAGTTACATTCACAAGCAAAGTGGTGTAGGCCTTGAGGGTTGCCGTTTATTTACTGTTATGGTTTTTAGGAATAATTAACTCTTTCCATTAAAACAAGTCTTTCTTAAGCATTAATTTACAACGGAAGTAACTTTTGACTATAGAAACTGTATTCTATTAGAATATTATTGGATATAAAATTTTTGTCTAAATGTTATTCTATTATTAACTATGACAATGACTCTGAGGTTGAAGGGTTTGTGGTGAAATATGTTTTATATTTTTATTTTGAAATTAAAACTCTTTTACTGATACATACTGCAACTTGGACATACAGGAATATGTTTTCTACGAAAAAAGCAGTTTAAAAACATGTGAGAGCTACCTTTAAGAGATTCAAAAGTTTCTCTTATTGTACCTACAGTTAGTTCCATATTATTATTAGATTGTAAATTTTAAATTATTACTGGGTTTGATGAGCACAGATGATCTTACTACACTGCAACATAAAAGATCTTTTGTAGATACCGTACATCTAATTATGAGTACATCAAGTTAATACTTGTAAGAAAGTCTATTACCCACTTGGGATGTACATTTGTAACCTGATTTGGTTTTAAGAAGGCATTTCCTAGAAATTTATACAACGTGGTCGATTGTAGAGCCTTTAAAGCAGCTTGGCTATCGTAGACAATAAATATTCTGGCTAAATTAAGGTATTTTTAATGCACTCTTGTAGATTGTAGATGTGTTTCTTAGGAATGTTGTTAGCCCAAAATAAGAACCTGTAACTCCTGTATCTACTTCTTTTAGTGTTTTATTCCCAACAGTATAATAACTGTTAACTCGGTTAAAGCGGTTATCCCTACATATTATAAATGTGAGTGTAAGTTTGTTTGTTACGCTTTCACGCGAAAACTACTAAACCGATCATTGTGAAACTTTGTACACATATTCTTGGAGGTATTAGAAGTAACATAGGATACTTTTTATTTAAAAAAAATATTTTTCATTTTTTACAAAAACTAAAAAAATTGTTTGTCAAAAAATCTCAAAAACTAGCTTCTTCAACGCATTTAGCGGTTCAGTAATGAAGTTCCAACCCTGAGTAGGCCACCGTAAGATGGCGCAGTTCATATCTTATATATTTGAACTAGCAATAACGACTTAATAAAGTACTAGGTATAGCACCACCGTAAGGTGGAGCTGTTAAACGAGAAATTCTTACTTAAGGTTTATGACGCCACCGAAAGGTGGCGCAGTTTATATCTCACATATTTCAACAAATTCTTGATAAAATAAATAATATGACGTAAGGTGTTACCTAATATATTTAAGAGAAAATATGATAAAAACGATAAAATTAAAATAAAAAAATTTGAAAAAAACAAAAAAAGACATCAGTTTTATGCGGTACGAAGTCCGCCGGGTCAGCTAGTATTCTGATAAATGGTGAATGCGCATTTGCTCTCACCAATTCTTTAATGGTGAAAGCGGTTAAATACTTACAGCTGAAACTCAGAAGCTTCTTATTTTTTTAAAGTCGTTTAAAATACCAGGACCTTCTCCTAAGTCTTAGAAATCCTATGCTGAAAACCGCATTAAAATCCGTTCAGCCAAACGTGATATAATCACGCTCAAACATACATACAGGACAAACTGATAACACACTTTTTTGAAGTCGGTTAAAAAAATCGCAAAATTTGAAGAAATACGAAAGATCTAAAAAGTTAAATTCAAAATAGACAAATTTATTAAAAGACGAAAAATTAAATAAAAAATGAATTAGTATAGGTTAAAATTAGAAACCCAACAAATATAAAAGACCATTAAAAAGGAAAACAAGAAAAAAAGAGTGTGCGTGTAACCTTTACGAGCGATTGAAGTAAAACTTTTTGACGTACGTATCGGAAAATAAATATTTAATTACAATTCAATTATTTATTATTTTATTTAATCTACTTAGTAGGCGGAATCGTGTTAAGTATTTTGTATCAGGTTTTTTTTTCGGTACACGGTACATTAGAATGACGTCACGTCCGTTAGAATTACTGAGTTACCCCTAGTCGCTGCTAAAGAAGTTTTACTTCAAAAATAAAAAAATAATAAAACAAAAAAAATTGGTATAAAAACTGAAAACAAACGATAAAATAAGATTAAATCCAAAAGAAATCTAAAAATGTAATAAAAACTGATACTCAAGAACTCTTATTAGTAATTAAGATTCATTTTTCAATTTCAAAGTTCACTTTTTTAAATTTATTATTATATGATTAAAAAAAAGTAATAAAAACTTTATCAAAGCCCTCATATATAACAAATTCGAAATTTATTTTTTATCTTGTAAAAAGTTACTCGTTTTTTATGTTGTTTTTTCCACAACAACAGCCTAAAATGTAAGCACGAAAGTTAGCGATAACAGACTCTCGAGACTTTTTATTAAGTTTATCTGTAAGAAAATATGTAGCCACATTTCATCTTTACAATTGGTACGCACCTACATGAAATTCTAATAGTCATATATCTTTTGAATGTTCGAGATTTTGTACTGTAGCTTTTCAGTTGAGTAAGATTAAATGTTCCAAGTCGAACGAAGCTGATAAGTGGGTAAAAAACGAAAGATTTAACTTTAATAAATTACCTATTCATTGGAGTTACAAATCTCTCCTTAAATTATATTTAAACAAAATGAAACCTATGTGAATACTGACAACTGACAACTTTTATTGAAATTTGTTTTTACTGTTGTAATATTTCTCACTTCAGACTCTTTAAATCCATTACACACATAAATCGTTTTTACTGATCCCACAATGTTAAGAATTCAAAGTGAGTCCTTTATTTGAAATCTATAAATTGAGTGGTTGGATTCAGAAGTTAATTTTTAACCTAATATATTTATTACTTTAGTAGCTGGTAAGTAAAATACCACTTTTATGGACTAAAATAGAAGAATTAGAATTGTAAATTTTTTTTGTCTTCCGAGCTTATTCTGCGGTAAAACACTTTCTGTTATGTTATCTTGTAAAATCTTATGTATCGTTTACAAATAATGTCCTTAGACAATAAGCAATGTTAATTAGTTTAAATTATGCTTTTTGTTGTACACAAAATAAGCGTTACATTAAATATTCTTGGGTAATAGAAAAAGCTCACGCACACGACATTTCATCACATTGCTAGCATAGGTACTCTTACGTTCCAAGTCGAACGAAGGCGATAAGTATGTAAAAAACGAAAGATTTAACTTTAATAAATTACCTATTCATTGGAGTTACAAATCTCTCCTTAAATTATATTTAAACAAAATGAAACCTATGTGAATACTGACAACTTTTATTGAAATTTGTTTTTGCTGTTGTAATATTTCTCACGTCAGACTCTTTAAATCCATTACACACATAAATCGTTTATACTGATCCCACAATGTTAAGAATTCAAAGTGAGTCCTTTATTTGAAATCTATAAATTTGGGGGTTGGATTCAGAAGTTAATTTTTAACCTAATATATTTTTTACTTTAGTAGCTGGTAAGTAAAATACCACTTTTATGGACTAAAATAGGAGAATTAGAATTGTATTTTTTTTGCCTTCCGAGCTTATTCTGCGGTAAAACACTTTCTGTTAGGTTATCTAGTAAAATCTTATGTATCGTTTACAAATAATGTCCTTAGACAATTAGCAATGTTAATTAGTTTAAATTATGCTTTTTGTTGTACAAAAAATAAGCGTTACACTGAATATTCTTGCTCACGCACACGACATTTCATCACATTGCATACTCTTACGTTCCAAGTCGAAAGAAGGCGATAAGTATGTAGAAAACGAAAGATTTAACTTTAATAAATTACCTATTCATTGGAGTTACAAATCTCTTCTTAAATTATGTTTAAACAAAATGAAACCTTTGTAAATGCTGACAACTTTTATTGAAATTTGTTTTTGCTGTTGTAATATTTCTCACGTCAGACTCTTTAAATTCATTACACACATAAATCGTTTATACTGATCCCACAATGTTAAGAATTCAAAGTGAGTCCTTTATTTAAAATCTATACATTTGGGGGTTGGATTCAGAAGTTAATTTTTAACCTAATATATTTTTTACTTTAGTAGCTGGTAAGTAAAATACCACTTTTATGGACTAAAATAGGAGAATTAGAATTGTATTTTTTTTGCCTTCCGAGCTTATTCTGCGGTAAAACACTTTCTGTTAGGTTATCTAGTAAAATCTTATGTATCGTTTACAAATAATGTCCTTAGACAATTAGCAATGTTAATTAGTTTAAATTATGCTTTTTGTTGTACAAAAAATAAGCGTTACACTGAATATTCTTGCTCACGCACACGACATTTCATCACATTGCATACTCTTACGTTCCAAGTCGAAAGAAGGCGATAAGTATGTAAAAAACGAAAGATTTAACTTTAATAAATTACCTATTCATTCGAGTTACAAATCTCTTCTTAAATTATGTTTTTCTACGCCCATGACTGTAAACGTCAAAAATCGCACTGTAGACTTTCCGTGTAAGTGACATTTAACAATAACATGCACGTAATGAGATCTCATAACATACATGTGCGTTTAGATAAGAAAACTTAAATTTCTTTGTTTAATCAAATTGCAATAAATTTTTTATGTACGTACTACTTTATTTGGTCTATTTACAAACTTTTAGTCAATTTAAAAACATAAATATATAATAGTTTTTATTAAAAATTAAATATAAATAAAACAGATATAGGCAACATATATTACATTTTAAATTATTATTTAATCTAGGATGTTACTTATTGTCACTACTTTGATAAATGTTATTTTAAACGGCAAATTTCGTCATATATTTTTTAAGAGATGTCAAATATTTAGAATTAAAATTAAAATATTGAGTCGTAGAAAAAGCATAGTACGTAACTCGAGTGGTAAGAGGTATTACGTACTCGTGTAATTACGCACTCGCCGCTACGCGGCTTCGTGCGTAACTTTTCCACTCGTACGTAATATCCTATTTACCACTCTTGATACGTAATATACTATTAAACAAAATGAAACCTTTGTGAATGCTGACAACATTTATTAAAATTTGTTTTTGCTGTTGTAATATTTCTCACTTCAGACTCTTTAAATCCATTACACACATAAATCGTTTTTACTGATCCCACAATGTTAAGAATTCAAAGTAAGTCCTTTATTTGAAATCTATAAATTTAGGGGTAGGATTCAGAAGTTAATTTTTAACCTAATATATTTTTTACTTTAGTAGCTGTAAGTAAAATACCACTTTTATGGACTAAAATAGGAGAATTAGAATTGTAAATTTTTATTGCCTTCCTAGCTTATTCTGCGGTACAACACTTTCTGTTATGTTATCTTGTAAAATCTTATGTATCGTTTACAAATAATGTCCTTAGACAATAAGCAATGTTAATTAGTTTAAATTATGCTTTTTGTTGTACACAAAATAAGCGTTACATTAAATATTCTTGGGTAATAGAAAAAGCTCACGCACACGACATTTCATCACATTGCTAGCATAGGTACTCTTACGTTCCAAGTCGAACGAAGGCGATAAGTATGTAAAAAACGAAAGATTTAACTTTAATAAATTACCTATTCATTGGAGTTACAAATCTCTCCTTAAATTATATTTAAACAAAATGAAACCTATGTGAATACTGACAACTTTTATTGAAATTTGTTTTTGCTGTTGTAATATTTCTCACGTCAGACTCTTTAAATCCATTACACACATAAATCGTTTATACTGATCCCACAATGTTAAGAATTGAAAGTGAGTCCTTTATTTGAAATCTATAAATTTGGGGGTTGGATTCAGAAGTTAATTTTTAACCTAATATATTTTTTACTTTAGTAGCTGGTAAGTAAAATACCACTTTTATGGACTAAAATAGGAGAATTAGAATTGTATTTTTTTTGCCTTCCGAGCTTATTCTGCGGTAAAACACTTTCTGTTAGGTTATCTTGTAAAATCTTATGTATCGTTTACAAATAATGTCCTTAGACAATTAGCAATGTTAATTAGTTTAAATTATGCTTTTTGTTGTACAAAAAATAAGCGTTACACTGAATATTCTTGCTCACGCACACGACATTTCATCACATTTCTTACGTTCCAAGTCGAAAGAAGGCGATAAGTATGTAGAAAACGAAAGATTTAACTTTAATAAATTACCTATTCATTGGAGTTACAAATCTCTTCTTAAATTATGTTTAAACAAAATGAAACCTTTGTGAATGCTGACAACTTTTATTGAAATTTGTTTTTGCTGTTGTAATATTTCTCACTTCAGACTCTTTAAATCCATTACACACATAAATCGTTTATACTGATCCCACAATGTTAAGAATTCAAAGTGAGTCCTTTATTTGAAATCTATAAATTTGGGGGTTGGATTCAGAAGTTAATTTTTAACCTAATATATTTTTTACTTTAGTAGCTGGTAATTAAAATACCACTTTTATGGACTAAAATAGGAGAATTAGAATTGTATTTTTTTTGCCTTCCGAGCTTATTCTGCGGTAAAACACTTTCTGTTAGGTTATCTTGTAAAATCTTATGTATCGTTTACAAATAATGTCCTTAGACAATTAGCAATGTTAATTAGTTTAAATTATGCTTTTTGTTGTACAAAAAATAAGCGTTACACTGAATATTCTTGCTCACGCACACGACATTTCATCACATTGCATACTCTTACGTTCCAAGTCGAAAGAAGGCGATAAGTATGTAGAAAACGAAAGATTTAACTTTAATAAATTACCTATTCATTGGAGTTACAAATCTCTTCTTAAATTATGTTTAAACAAAATGAAACCTTTGTAAATGCTGACAACTTTTATTGAAATTTGTTTTTGCTGTTGTAATATTTCTCACGTCAGACTCTTTAAATTCATTACACACATAAATCGTTTATACTGATCCCACAATGTTAAGAATTCAAAGTGAGTCCTTTATTTGAAATCTATAACTTTGGGGGTTGGATTCAGAAGTTAATTTTTAACCTAATATATTTTTTACTTTAGTAGCTGGTAAGTAAAATACCACTTTTATGGACTAAAATAGGAGAATTAGAATTGTATTTTTTTTTGCCTTCCGAGCTTATTCTGCGGTAAAACACTTTCTGTTAGGTTATCTTGTAAAATCTTATGTATCGTTTACAAATAATGTCCTTAGACAATTAGCAATGTTAATTAGTTTAAATTATGCTTTTTGTTGTACAAAAAATAAGCGTTACACTGAATATTCTTGCTCACGCACACGACATTTCATCACATTGCATACTCTTACGTTCCAAGTCGAAAGAAGGCGATAAGTATGTAGAAAACGAAAGATTTAACTTTAATAAATTACCTATTCATTGGAGTTACAAATCTCTTCTTAAATTATGTTTAAACAAAATGAAACCTTTGTGAATGCTGACAACTTTTATTGAAATTTGTTTTTGCTGTTGTAATATTTCTCACTTCAGACTCTTTAAATCCATTACACACCTAAATCGTTTATACTGATCCCACAATGTTAAGAATTCAAAGTGAGTCCTTTATTTGAAATCTATAAATTTGGGGGTTGGATTTAGAAGTTAATTTTTAACCTAATATATTTTTTACTTTAGTAGCTGGTAAGTAAAATACCACTTTTATGGACTAAAATAGGAGAATTAGAATTGTATTTTTTTTGCCTTCCGAGCTTATTCTGCGGTAAAACACTTTCTGTTAGGTTATCTTGTAAAATCTTATGTATCGTTTACAAATAATGTCCTTAGACAATTAGCAATGTTAATTAGTTTAAATTATGCTTTTTGTTGTACAAAAAATAAGCGTTACACTGAATATTCTTGCTCACGCACACGACATTTCATCACATTGCATACTCTTACGTTCCAAGTCGAAAGAAGGCGATAAGTATGTAGAAAACGAAAGATTTAACTTTAATAAATTACCTATTCATTGGAGTTACAAATCTCTTCTTAAATTATGTTTAAACAAAATGAAACCTTTGTGAATGCTGACAACTTTTATTGAAATTTGTTTTTGCTGTTGTAATATTTCTCACGTCAGACTCTTTAAATCCATTACACACATAAATCGTTTATACTGATCCCACAATGTTAAGAATTCAAAGTGAGTCCTTTATTTGAAATCTATAAATTTGGGGGTTGGATTTAGAAGTTAATTTTTAACCTAATATATTTTTTACTTTAGTAGCTGGTAAGTAAAATACCACTTTTATGGACTAAAATAGGAGAATTAGAATTGTATTTTTTTTGCCTTCCGAGCTTATTCTGCGGTAAAACACTTTCTGTTAGGTTATCTTGTAAAATCTTATGTATCGTTTACAAATAATGTCCTTAGACAATTAGCAATGTTAATTAGTTTAAATTATGCTTTTTGTTGTACAAAAAATAAGCGTTACACTGAATATTCTTGCTCACGCACACGACATTTCATCACATTGCATACTCTTACGTTCCAAGTCGAAAGAAGGCGATAAGTATGTAGAAAACGAAAGATTTAACTTTAATAAATTACCTATTCATTGGAGTTACAAATCTCTTCTTAAATTATGTTTAAACAAAATGAAACCTTTGTAAATGCTGACAACTTTTATTGAAATTTGTTTTTGCTGTTGTAATATTTCTCACGTCAGACTCTTTAAATTCATTACACACATAAATCGTTTATACTGATCCCACAATGTTAAGAATTCAAAGTGAGTCCTTTATTTGAAATCTATAACTTTGGGGGTTGGATTCAGAAGTTAATTTTTAACCTAATATATTTTTTACTTTAGTAGCTGGTAAGTAAAATACCACTTTTATGGACTAAAATAGGAGAATTAGAATTGTATTTTTTTTTGCCTTCCGAGCTTATTCTGCGGTAAAACACTTTCTGTTAGGTTATCTTGTAAAATCTTATGTATCGTTTACAAATAATGTCCTTAGACAATTAGCAATGTTAATTAGTTTAAATTATGCTTTTTGTTGTACAAAAAATAAGCGTTACACTGAATATTCTTGCTCACGCACACGACATTTCATCACATTGCATACTCTTACGTTCCAAGTCGAAAGAAGGCGATAAGTATGTAGAAAACGAAAGATTTAACTTTAATAAATTACCTATTCATTGGAGTTACAAATCTCTTCTTAAATTATGTTTAAACAAAATGAAACCTTTGTGAATGCTGACAACTTTTATTGAAATTTGTTTTTGCTGTTGTAATATTTCTCACTTCAGACTCTTTAAATCCATTACACACCTAAATCGTTTATACTGATCCCACAATGTTAAGAATTCAAAGTGAGTCCTTTATTTGAAATCTATAAATTTGGGGGTTGGATTTAGAAGTTAATTTTTAACCTAATATATTTTTTACTTTAGTAGCTGGTAAGTAAAATACCACTTTTATGGACTAAAATAGGAGAATTAGAATTGTATTTTTTTTGCCTTCCGAGCTTATTCTGCGGTAAAACACTTTCTGTTAGGTTATCTTGTAAAATCTTATGTATCGTTTACAAATAATGTCCTTAGACAATTAGCAATGTTAATTAGTTTAAATTATGCTTTTTGTTGTACAAAAAATAAGCGTTACACTGAATATTCTTGCTCACGCACACGACATTTCATCACATTGCATACTCTTACGTTCCAAGTCGAAAGAAGGCGATAAGTATGTAGAAAACGAAAGATTTAACTTTAATAAATTACCTATTCATTGGAGTTACAAATCTCTTCTTAAATTATGTTTAAACAAAATGAAACCTTTGTGAATGCTGACAACTTTTATTGAAATTTGTTTTTGCTGTTGTAATATTTCTCACGTCAGACTCTTTAAATCCATTACACACATAAATCGTTTATACTGATCCCACAATGTTAAGAATTCAAAGTGAGTCCTTTATTTGAAATCTATAAATTTGGGGGTTGGATTTAGAAGTTAATTTTTAACCTAATATATTTTTTACTTTAGTAGCTGGTAAGTAAAATACCACTTTTATGGACTAAAATAGGAGAATTAGAATTGTATTTTTTTTGCCTTCCGAGCTTATTCTGCGGTAAAACACTTTCTGTTAGGTTATCTTGTAAAATCTTATGTATCGTTTACAAATAATGTCCTTAGACAATTAGCAATGTTAATTAGTTTAAATTATGCTTTTTGTTGTACAAAAAATAAGCGTTACACTGAATATTCTTGCTCACGCACACGACATTTCATCACATTGCATACTCTTACGTTCCAAGTCGAAAGAAGGCGATAAGTATGTAGAAAACGAAAGATTTAACTTTAATAAATTACCTATTCATTGGAGTTACAAATCTCTTCTTAAATTATGTTTAAACAAAATGAAACCTTTGTGAATGCTGACAACTTTTATTGAAATTTGTTTTTGCTGTTGTAATATTTCTCACTTCAGACTCT
Source organism: Altica lythri (assembly GCA_964028335.1). Lineage (NCBI taxonomy): Eukaryota > Metazoa > Arthropoda > Insecta > Coleoptera > Chrysomelidae > Altica > Altica lythri. The sequence goes on from OZ034802.1 coordinate 77,017,176, forward strand.
TTAAATCCATTACACACCTAAATCGTTTATACTGATCCCACAATGTTAAGAATTCAAAGTGAGTCCTTTATTTGAAATCTATAAATTTGGGGGTTGGATTTAGAAGTTAATTTTTAACCTAATATATTTTTTACTTTAGTAGCTGGTAAGTAAAATACCACTTTTATGGACTAAAATAGGAGAATTAGAATTGTATTTTTTTTGCCTTCCGAGCTTATTCTGCGGTAAAACACTTTCTGTTAGGTTATCTTGTAAAATCTTATGTATCGTTTACAAATAATGTCCTTAGACAATTAGCAATGTTAATTAGTTTAAATTATGCTTTTTGTTGTACAAAAAATAAGCGTTACACTGAATATTCTTGCTCACGCACACGACATTTCATCACATTGCATACTCTTACGTTCCAAGTCGAAAGAAGGCGATAAGTATGTAGAAAACGAAAGATTTAACTTTAATAAATTACCTATTCATTGGAGTTACAAATCTCTTTATTAAATTATGTTTAAACAAAATGAAACCTTTGTGAATGCTGACAACTTTTATTGAAATTTGTTTTTGCTGTTGTAATATTTCTCACGTCAGACTCTTTAAATCCATTACACACATAAATCGTTTATACTGATCCCACAATGTTAAGAATTCAAAGTGAGTCCTTTATTTGAAATCTATAAATTTGGGGGTTGGATTCAGAAGTTAATTTTTAACCTAATATATTTTTTACTTTAGTAGCTGGTAAGTAAAATACCACTTTTATGGACTAAAATAGGAGAATTAGAATTGTATTTTTTTTTGCCTTCCGAGCTTATTCTGCGGTAAAACACTTTCTGTTAGGTTATCTTGTAAAATCTTATGTATCGTTTACAAATAATGTCCTTAGACAATTAGCAATGTTAATTATTTTAAATTATGCTTTTTGTTGTACAAAAAATAAGCGTTACACTGAATATTCTTGCTCACGCACACGACATTTCATCACATTGCATACTCTTACGTTCCAAGTCGAAAGAAGGCGATAAGTATGTAGAAAACGAAAGATTTAACTTTAATAAATTACCTATTCATTCGAGTTACAAATCTCTTCTTAAATTATGTTTAAACAAAATGAAACCTTTGTGAATGCTGACAACATTTATTGAAATTTGTTTTTGCTGTTGTAATATTTCTCACTTCAGACTCTTTAAATCCATTACACACATAAATCGTTTTTACTGATCCCACAATGTTAAGAATTCAAAGTAAGTCCTTTATTTGAAATCTATAAATTTAGGGGTAGGATTCAGAAGTTAATTTTTAACCTAATATATTTTTTACTTTAGTAGCTGGTAAGTAAAATACCACTTTTATGGACTAAAATAGGAGAATTAGAATTGTATTTTTTTTGCCTTCCGAGCTTATTCTGCGGTAAAACACTTTCTGTTAGGTTATCTTGTAAAATCTTATGTATCGTTTACAAATAATGTCCTTAGACAATTAGCAATGTTAATTAGTTTAAATTATGCTTTTTGTTGTACACAAAATAAGCGTTACACTGAATATTCTTGCTCACGCACACGACATTTCATCACATTGCATACTCTTACGTTCCAAGTCAAAAGAAGGCGATAAGTATGTAAAAAACGAAAGATTTAACTTTAATAAATTACCTATTCATTGGAGTTACAAATCTCTCCTTAAATTATATTTAAACAAAATGAAACCTATGTGAATACTGACAACTTTTATTGAAATTTGTTTTTGCTGTTGTAATATTTCTCACGTCAGACTCTTTAAATCCATTACACACATAAATCGTTTATACTGATCCCACAATGTTAAGAATTCAAAGTGAGTCCTTTATTTGAAATCTATAAATTTGGGGGTTGGATTCAGAAGTTAATTTTTAACCTAATATATTTTTTACTTTAGTAGCTGGTAAGTAAAATACCACTTTTATGGACTAAAATAGGAGAATTAGAATTGTATTTTTTTTGCCTTCCGAGCTTATTCTGCGGTAAAACACTTTCTGTTGGGTTATCTTGTAAAATCTTATGTATCGTTTACAAATAATGTCCTTAGACAATTAGCAATGTTAATTATTTTAAATTATGCTTTTTGTTGTACAAAAAATAAGCGTTACACTGAATATTCTTGCTCAAGCACACGACATTTCATCACATTGCATACTCTTACGTTCCAAGTCGAAAGAAGGCGATAAGTATGTAGAAAACGAAAGATTTAACTTTAATAAATTACCTATTCATTGGAGTTACAAATCTCTTCTTAAATTATGTTTAAACAAAATGAAACCTTTGTGAATGCTGACAACTTTTATTGAAATTTGTTTTTGCTGTTGTAATATTTCTCACTTCAGACTCTTTAAATCCATTACACACATAAATCGTTTATACTGATCCCACAATGTTAAGAATTCAAAGTGAGTCCTTTATTTGAAATCTATAAATTTGGGGGTTGGATTCAGAAGTTAATTTTTAACCTAATATATTTTTTACTTTAGTAGCTGGTAAGTAAAATACCACTTTTATGGACTAAAATAGGAGAATTAGAATTGTATTTTTTTTGCCTTCCGAGCTTATTCTGCGGTAAAACACTTTCTGTTAGGTTATCTTGTAAAATCTTATGTATCGTTTACAAATAATGTCCTTAGACAATTAGCAATGTTAATTATTTTAAATTATGCTTTTTGTTGTACAAAAAATAAGCGTTACACTGAATATTCTTGCTCACGCACACGACATTTCATCACATTGCATACTCTTACGTTCCAAGTCGAAAGAAGGCGATAAGTATGTAGAAAACGAAAGATTTAACTTTAATAAATTACCTATTCATTCGAGTTACAAATCTCTTCTTAAATTATGTTTAAACAAAATGAAACCTTTGTGAATGCTGACAACATTTATTGAAATTTGTTTTTGCTGTTGTAATATTTCTCACTTCAGACTCTTTAAATCCATTACACACATAAATCGTTTTTACTGATCCCACAATGTTAAGAATTCAAAGTAAGTCCTTTATTTGAAATCTATAAAATTAGGGGTAGGATTCAGAAGTTAATTTTTAACCTAATATATTTTTTACTTTAGTAGCTGTAAGTAAAATACCACTTTTATGGACTAAAATAGGAGAATTAGAATTGTAAATTTTTATTGCCTTCCTAGCTTATTCTGCGGTAAAACACTTTCTGTTATGTTATCTTGTAAAATCTTATGTATCGTTTACAAATAATGTCCTTAGACAATAAGCAATGTTAATTAGTTTAAATTATGCTTTTTGTTGTACACAAAATAAGCGTTACATTAAATATTCTTGGGTAATAGAAAAAGCTCACGCACACGACATTTCATCACATTGCTAGCATAGGTACTCTTACGTTCCAAGTCGAACGAAGGCGATAAGTATGTAAAAAACGAAAGATTTAACTTTAATAAATTACCTATTCATTGGAGTTACAAATCTCTCCTTAAATTATATTTAAACAAAATGAAACCTATGTGAATACTGACAACTTTTATTGAAATTTGTTTTTGCTGTTGTAATATTTCTCACGTCAGACTCTTTAAATCCATTACACACATAAATCGTTTATACTGATCCCACAATGTTAAGAATTCAAAGTGAGTCCTTTATTTGAAATCTATAAATTTGGGGGTTGGATTCAGAAGTTAATTTTTAACCTAATATATTTTTTACTTTAGTAGCTGGTAAGTAAAATACCACTTTTATGGACTAAAATAGGAGAATTAGAATTGTATTTTTTTTGCCTTCCGAGCTTATTCTGCGGTAAAACACTTTCTGTTAGGTTATCTTGTAAAATCTTATGTATCGTTTACAAATAATGTCCTTAGACAATTAGCAATGTTAATTAGTTTAAATTATGCTTTTTGTTGTACAAAAAATAAGCGTTACACTGAATATTCTTGCTCACGCACACGACATTTCATCACATTGCATACTCTTACGTTCCAAGTCGAAAGAAGGCGATAAGTATGTAGAAAACGAAAGATTTAACTTTAATAAATTACCTATTCATTGGAGTTACAAATCTCTTCTTAAATTATGTTTAAACAAAATGAAACCTTTGTGAATGCTGACAACTTTTATTGAAATTTGTTTTTGCTGTTGTAATATTTCTCACGTCAGACTCTTTAAATCCATTACACACATAAATCGTTTATACTGATTCCACAATGTTAAGAATTCAAAGTGAGTCCTATGTTTGAAATCTATAAATTTTAGGGTAGGATTCAGAGGTTAATTTTTAACCTGATATATATATGATTTCAGTAGCTGGTGAGTAAAATACCAGTTTTATGGACTAAAATAGGAGGATTAGAATTGTAAATTTTTATTGCCTTCCTAGCTTATTCTGCGGTAAAACAGTTTCGGTTATTTTATCTTTAGTCTAGTTCACAGGTGCTTTTTTGGTCAACTTTTTTCAGCAGTCTCCGAAAATTATAATCGAGGTGTCATTCGATTCGGAATGGCATTTAGATGATTTTTGAAAAAAATGATGTTCCGCATGCAAAAATTGCAAAAGTTATTATCAATTAACTAAAAAAAAGAAGAGGGTTTGGTTTTTTACAAATATCTTAAAAACTAATAAATATTTTTTACATTAAAAAAAAGATTCAAAAAGAGGAAGAAATTTTCTACAAAAAATTCCCCCTCTCGGAACTGTAGTACTAATATTTATAATTTTCCCAGATGGTTGAAAATACGGCCGAAAACGGGTGCCCTGGCTTGCGTAAGCCACGCCTGCTTTGGACAGTTTTTTATTAAAAATTATTTTAACATATTATTATTAAATATCAAATTTAGAATATGAAAAAAATCAAGAGCTTACTGGATAGATAAATGAACAATAATCTGTCCGAATTTTGTTTTAATCACAATTTATGCAATTGTTAATTAAAATGGTTTTCTGCTTGAACATGAACATTGCAAGTGTGATAATTGTTGAACTATAAACTTGAGATTTTTTTCCTCTCTTGGAGCAATTCTTAAAATGCTTTAGAATAGATCCTTGTTGCTGAAATTAAAAAAAAATATATTTTTTAGTTTTTTATTAATAATTATCGTTGTTGCAAAATTAAAAACTTAAATTAATCATTGAAACAATTTTTTTTAAATATTATTAACTAGCTGTTGCCCGCGACGTCGTCTGCGTGTAATTCGAATAAAATCAAGGTCTTTATGTAAGCACACGCCTGAGTAGCTCGCAGATTGCAGAATTTTTTCAGACTTAAATGACATTTATCGTTATATTTTGGAAAATTCACACAATATCTTTATAAATTATAGCCTATATGTTATTCTGATCTATAAGCTACATTACTGTAAAGTTTCATTAAAATCCGTTTAGTAGTTTTTGCGTGAAAGAGGAACAAACATCCATACATCCATCCAAACAAACTTTCGCCTATATAATATTAGTAGGAGTAGGATAGGATGATCCGTTTTTATATTATTAAAAGCTGCATAAAATTATTTTTTTTTAATTTTTATCAGTTATTGTTTAAAAAATGGTTATAAACAAATGCGGTGTTTATTAGATAATTGAAATTTTTTAATGGAATTTCAAACTTTGATACAAATGATTTACGCAAACCAGAGCACCCGTTTTCGGCCGTATTTTCAACCATCTGGGAAAATTATAAATATTAGTACTACAGTTCCGAGAGTAAGGGATTTTTTGTAGGAAATTTCTTCTTTTTTTTAATTTAAAAAATATGTATTAGTTTTTAAGATATTTGCAAAAAAACAAACCCTCTTCTTTTTTTTTAGTTAATTGTTAATAACTTTTGCAATTTTTGCATGCGGAACATCATTTTTTTCGAAAACTATCTAGATGTCATTCCGAATCAAATGAAACCTCGATCATAATTTTCGGAGACTGTTGAAAAAAGTTGACCAAAAAAGAACTTTTGAACTAGACTACTTGTAAAATCTTATGTATAGTTTACAATTAATGTCCTTTCACAATTAGCAATGTTAATTAGTTTTAGTTATGCTTCTTGTTGTACAGAAAATAAGCGTTACATTGAATATTCTTGGGTAATAGAAAAAGCTCACGCATACGACATGTCATCACATTGCTGGCTTATTCTTACGTTCCAGGTTGAACGAAGGCGATAAGTGTGTAGAGAACGAAAGATTTATCTTTAATAAAATGCCTATTCATTGGAGTTACAAATCTCTCCCTAAATTATATTTAAACAAAATAAAACATATGTGAATACTAACAGCTTTTATTGAAATTTGTCTTTGCTGTTGTGATATATCTTGCTTTAGACTCTTTAAATCCATTAGACACATAAATCGTTTTTACTGATTCCACAATGTTAAGAATTCAAAGTGAGTCCTTTATTTGAAATCTATAAATTTAGAAGTTAATTCGTAACCTTATATATTTTACTTCAGTAGCCAGTGAGTAAAAGACTTTTATGGACTAAAATAAGATTATTAAAATTGTAAATTTTTATTGCCTTCCTAGCTCATTCTGCGGTAAAACACTTTCTGTTATGTTAGCTTGTAAAATCTTATGTATCGTTTACAATTAATATCCTTGGACAATTGGCAATGTTAATTAGTTTTACTTATGCTTCTTGTTGTACAGAAAATAAGATTATTCTTATGTACATATAGGCATGTACCTACTATACGCACCTACACATATAGTTCTACAGAGTGTTTGAGAATAAAAAAAAAACGTGTGCGTCTCAGGGCGCGCGACAGAAGTGATAACTTCAACTATAATCCAAGTTGAACTATTTAATATTGAAATTTTTTAACTTGAGCAAAACTTTGCCTATTACTTAAATTTGATATACAATAATATGATAATGTGTATAAATTTAAAAATTTTAATATTTTGAAAATTCTGAAATTTTTTTTTATCAAAAAAAATGAGATCGGTCGTTTCAATAAATGAGATATAAACTAAGCCACCTTATGGATATATAATAATGTATATTATGGTGGCGGCCTAGTACTTAATTTAGTAATTCTTTTCTTGGTTTTCTTTTTCCGCATTTTTTTGTTTTTTTTTCCATTATTTTTTATTTAATTTAGTTTCTCGTTTTTCTATTAATTTATAATGTGAAATACAACAGCATTTATTAGGAACTATATAATAAATACGTAATTTGTATTGAAATATTAAAAGATCCATAAATAGTTTTTAAAATAAAACTTTAATATTTGATACCAGTTTGTTTATCAAAATAAAAAAAACACATAAATAATAAATGAGCTATTTTATAAGGAGCATATTAAAAAATTTATACAAATACAGAAATAACTTTAAAAAACGCAACTATTAAAATTATATAAGTACTTATTTGTAAGTATTAAAATTAAATTGAAGTTAACGTACCACTTATTCCGCCATTCTCTACATAACCAACTTACTGTGTTAGTCTAAAAATGAGAATTCCTTTCGCCTTTACGCTATCGTGGTTTAAAATTTGGGGTAAACCTTATAGACTCTAATATAATAAAGGTTTGCAACATTGATCAATCCAAATTGAATAAAGCTCCGACAGCAGCAAAAAAAACAAGATAGAACACATGTTGTAAACGCACGTGCGAGGATTATTAACCAAATGTTACCTAACAAAAATCCATCAACCGTTCCCTAGAGAAAAGACCGAATTTTATATTTGAATAAATTAGCGCAGTTATAAGCCAATATATATTTTTTAAATCATATTTACAAGAAAAATAATAAAAACTTTTTACACACCTGTATATATATATATATATATATATATATATATATATAACTAAAAATTGATTTCAAGACGTCGACCCATGTCAATTGAATAAATAGTATATTGTATGGCAATTAAGGAGTGAAACAAGACGATTTCTGACTAGGGCAAGAGTTGACTGCCAGAGCGAAGTGAGTGCTGTCATCGCCCGGTCAGAAATTGTCTTTATTTAATCCCGTGCCACACACTATATTTTTCATATCACATGCATTGAAACAGCGAGTTTTGATCTGTGTAACATTCCAATCGAAACAAGACTATTTCAGAACAATGCAACTGTCAGACAGAAAAATTCTGACAGACTTGAAATAATGACATTTGTTTTTGCCCTAGGGGAGAAACAACGTTGTTTCTCCTCTAGGGCAGAAAGAACTGTCAGTTTCTGACTGACAGTTGCATTGGTCAGAAATTGTCTTGTTTCGACTGGGAAAGCAGGGATCAAAACTAGCTGTTTCAATGCATGTGATTTGAAAAATATATTTTAGACAATATAATATACCAAACGATTTTACTAGACGGCATTTCTTTCAAGTATAGGTATAGTTTCTGGTGTAATTTGTAAGGAAGCCAAATGCCTCGCAAATTCATATTCCGAGCAAATTTTCTACGAACGAAGAGATGTAAATTGGGTGCCTTTTGTTCAGCTTAACTTGCATGGGGTGAATTTTCTGTGGTTTTGCTTAATATTTGATGATGCGTGAATGGGTCTTTAAATCAAGTTAGAACGCTGAACTACTTCGTTCATTTAAGGAATATCGAATCGAATCTCTACTGAAAATATAAACTAGTATTAGTTTTAAAAACGTGTCGTTTGTGTAATATAAATAAGATACTAACTACTTTTTTATTTAAGGATAAACAATAATTAAAAAAGCTTTTAATCATATCTTTGGCATGGGAGGGTGAACTTGCTACTCAAACATAGTAAAATTATACGTTTATAAGAACGGCAAAGCACAGTAAACAGTTTGTCAAATATTTATACGTAAGATACACGAGGTATTACAATTTGTTGGAGTTGGCGCATGCTTGGTATAGGTACTTAGGTACTATTTGCCCTTACTCATTTTTATAACGGTTTTTCTGTGGCAACATCTTTTTTGTAAAACATTTCTTAAAAAAATATATGGTCGAGGGCTTTTAATTGTGTTTGTAGTAATATATGTTACTGCACTTTGATATTTGACTAACTCAATGATTTCTATCGTTTTTTCTGTATTTATTTATACTTATTAAAATCTCTTTTATGTGAACACTTATTATAATACACTTATTATCTATAGTAGATCAAACACTGTTTTTGTTATACTTGAAACTGACCCCTGGTAAACAAAACCACTGTTTGAATAAATGTCAACACGACGAAATTTTTTTTATCATATTCGTTATGTCTGGCATAAGCATTCAGAAATATGTTATCCTTTTGCAAAAAATAAACGGTTTGATGCACGAAGTGTATTGTGGTTATATTGATCCATAAGGAAAATATGAACGTGTAAAAAACAAGGGTAAAGTGTCAATGGAATTCCACTCTTACAAATAGTATAAAGTAACATGATTGAATACAGAGGCAATAAAAAATACCCTCGGGTTATCCGTTTTCCATCAAAATTTACATATAAGTATATCTTTTCCCCGTTATGCGCTTTTATACAAGTGCGTTTTTTCCTTGTGCGCTATTATTGAAGTGGCTTTTTTTCTTTGTGCCTTTTTGTGTCCGCTTTTTATCACATGCTGATTTGTCTTGTGCGGTTATATGACTGTAAGATCTTATTTCTAATATAATTTTTACCGGTATTCGAAACACCACGATCTTTTATTATGCTATAAACGCTACTTGTATTCGAAAATCTCGTATTTCAGTTATGTCATAAAAATGTATTTGTATTTATTAAAGTTTATAATCTTATATTTAGAAAAAGCACATCTTTTCGAATAAAATAAACACAAGCCTAAACAGTTATTTCTCCGTAAAACACCCTTTTTTAAACTTAGTAACAGTACACAATATTTATATACTAAAAAACGTAGCAATGCGCTTTGATTTTACATTATTTTCCTTGTGCGCTTTTAAACAAGTTCGTTTTTTTCCTTGTGCGCTTAGGTATATGACTGTTCGCTTTTTGAAGTTATACTTCTATTCATGCACTCGGTGGAAAAGATTTGTGTACAGTTAAATGGGAAAAATCATTACATATGTAATGGTGTGAGTAAGAGAGAGACAGACACACTTATAAGGTATATTGGTCGGTAAAAACAAAGATGAAATATTTACCACATGTTATTAGTCACAACTATAAGTTCTTTGAATACTGTTTCAACATTCAGTATATTGAAAAGTGATAGATATACAAAAAACAGTCTGAACTAATGTATGAATATAATAGTGACAAACCACAGATTATTTTATAATTCTGTCACGTAAGTTAACATATTAAGTTTAGTATTTTATATTAATAATAATATTCAGTAATGAGTATTGTATTGTAGTCTAAAATACCGTCACATGGTTACAGTATATCCTGTACTATGCTTTTGAGGTTGTTGGCTACATAAACAGAGTTTTTACGAATAGTCGAGGAAATAAAGCACCAAAACCTCCGAATTTTGTAACGTAAGATGGATCGGAATGCGTTTTTTTGCATTGGATTCGTTAAAGTATCAGGAAATTTGTCCCTATATTTTATAATGTAAAAATGGAAATTGCATTTCTGCATTCAAAAAGACCATTCCGAACAGACAATAGAGAGAATACTTACAACTCGGTAAGTATTGCTGAAAATGGGTTCAATTTATATACTTGGTGTTTTGGAGTCGCTGAACACGAATATCACGATTCCGAAAGTCTCCGCGGCACTTGGTGTCTAGGGTATTTACCTCTTCTCCTGGAGTTTTATGTAAATTCTGTACGAAATCAGTGCACACTTGGTACTCGGTGGTTTTTTGGGTCGCTAAATACGATTATAATAATGGCGATGGTGTTTGAAACACCTGGTGCTTAAGACGGACCTCGTCTCCAGGAATTTTATGCAAATTCGATACAAAAAGAGTGTGCACAGGGTACTAGGAGGTTTTTGGGGTCGCTTACCACGAATATCATATAATGAGTTTGCTTAATCATTCGCATACAAATTTATGAATCCATGCGCGTGCATAGAAGTATAACTTATGCCGGCAGTCCCACTGACTGCCACACTACTTTTTTTTTCGGTCGGTTTATTTCCTAAGCCCTTATTTTCAGTATGCTTTTTACATGTCATAGAAACTTTAATATAAGCCACGCCACAATCTTTTATGATGCAATAAACTTATCGATACTTTTATTCGAAAATCCCGTATTACAGTTATGTTATAAAAATATATTTTTATTTATTGTAGTTTATTGTTCTATATTTCGAAATAGCAAAAGGTTCCGATATAAACAAAAATAATACTAACCAAGATATCAATATACTAATAGTTCATACTGTTTAAAAAATCATATTATGACGGCTGTAACTTTCATGTATAATATAGGAAGCATCCTGAGGCAACGGTAAATTAAAAAACAGTTTGAAATTCGCGTTTATCGCTGATTTCTGCGCTGATTCGCGTTCGCCCTTATTCGCGGATTTTCGCGTTCGAGCTCATCCGAGGATTTTCGCAAACAGTCTCGTATTTTCACGCTACGAATGACGAGTTAGTGTAAAAAATTAGAATAAAATTGTTAACAAGAACATAATAGTTATTTATGATATGAGTGTTAAAAGTGAGGTTTTATTTTGTGAGTGAAAACGTTTGTGAAATGAGCGAAGCGAATTGAACAATTTCACGAACAAAATAAAATCACTTTTAACACAAATACCATACAATGTTTTTTGTACAACTTCCCTATTTTGATAATGAAACGAGCGAATTTGCAATGACAATAAACCAAACCGTGTTAAAAGTAAACTAAACCGTGTTAAAAGTAAACTTGTTTACATGGCAACGTGTTAAAAGTATTTTTAACACGCTGTTATGTAAACAATCGTTTTAACATTGTTTGCTATCATTAAAAGTGTCACTTTTAATGACAGTTGTACAAAAATAAATTTTGTAAATGTGGCTTTATCAGAATTAATAAGAAAAACACATTTTTGAGTCTCTGTTGTAAAATTTTCGGTTTTTAATAATAAACTTTTATTTGACTCTAGAAAGGACAAGATAAAACTGCTCGTAGATGAAATATCTGATAAGTTTAATAAACTTCACACTGATAAATTTTTGTGTAATTTAACTTGTCAAACACGTTAAATACTTAACTTCATTTAAAGATGACGTTTAATAAAAGGTTCGGGCAACCACGGAATCTAATAATTTATTGCCTTTGTGTTTGTGATTTAAATCCAACTTTATAAATTTTCTTTATCCAATGAGTTTCCGCGTTAAAAAGTTAAAATTCCCAACGCTTGACGTTTTGGTGTTATAGCTTAATTTAAACAGAAATGAATCAAATATGACAAACTAATTACGCCTAGGAATTGCAACGCTGCAAGTTTGTTGAAATAACATTGTTATGAGAAATTCCGTCTTCTATTGTAGTATAGCAACTATTCAATTAAACATAGGAAACTTCACGGTAACATTTGAACTTATGTAGGTACACATCATTTCTGTTATTGTAAGTTTTAACCGTAGGTATTGCCTTAATAAATAATATAATTTAAATTTAGCCAGTTAGTCAGTGTGGGACATATTTTAATTTAAAAAAAGTTGAGACGATCACTAGTAATTGTTATCAGATTTGTTCAAATATTAGTATAGTGGAGTTAATAAAGCATTTTAGTTTAAAGTTCTCAAGAACAGCTCTGATTTTGATGATAGTTTTGTTTATATTTTTATTTTTAGGCTCCAAATTGAAGTCTACAATAGATTTATTTAAAATGTCATAATTTTTTAAAGTAAAAAGAGTGGTGAGGCCTCTACTTGAAAGGACAAGATCTTCACCATAATATTTCTTGAATCAACGTTTAATAGTGTTAAAAGAAGGTGAATTATCATCCCACAACATTCAACCCATTTAAAGAAAACTGACAGTCAGGATCGTCATTAATATAATTACTTATTTTTTCCACTGCGATATTAGAATTAATAACTCGTAGTTTTATCTGGTGCATTATCATGTTTGAAATTTAGCACTTCATCATCATCATCATCACTGCCGTTCAATCCTAGTGGATTATGGCAATGCCGAGGCATATCGTAATCCGATTTTTAAGGTGGATTATTCCTCTTTAATCTATATCTTTATAGGTCTGCATGTGTTTTTGCGGCGTTGATTGTCTTTTTCCAATTTTTTCTGTTTCTGCATTTCATCTTTCAATCTTTTATTTTCATTACTTTTACGTCTTTCTCTATCTGGTTCAGCCATCTTAACCTGGGTCTTCCTTTTCTTCTTGGTCCTAGTGGTGTCCAGTTTGTGATTCTTTTTATCATTTTTGTAGGTGTTCTTCTCATTATGTGGCCTGCTCATGCTAGTCGCCTTGCTTTTATCTATCTTGCTAAGTTCTCTCCTCCCATTTCTTGTTCAACTTCTTTTGTTAGTCTTCATTCTTATTTCCCCTTTCCTTGTTATTTTTGTTCCCAGTATTGATTTCATTATTTTTCTTTCTACTATTCTTAGATCTTCTTCATCTTTTTTTAGCGTCGTGGTTTCCATTACATCGGTAATAACTGGTGTAATCAATGTCTTGTATATTTAGATTTTTGTTTTTCTGCTGAGGTTTTTGGATCTGAGTGGTTGTTTATTACTTCCAAAAGCTTGCATACCCTTCTGGATAATCTCCTGTATTCTCTCTCTGCTACGTTTTCCTTTTGTTACTCCTAAATAATTGAACTTTAGCACTTACGGATCTTAAATCATTAATTGAATTAATTCTCAAAAGAAGAAATTAAAACAGCTCATCTCTTCCATTTTTGATCCTTCCATTTTTCCTTCGTCTGATGTGATGTAACAGCAAGGTGATTCTTGAATTTTTTTTTTAATAAGAATTGGCACAAATAAAACAAATTTTATCCCAATCAAAAGAAGATTCTAGTTCCGAGCACATGGCATGGGGTCCTAACTTCTTTTATTAGGTAAAATTTATCTAAAAGTGTCTATCAGAACAACAAAAGGCGCATTTATATTGGACGTATAATACCGATAATTAATAAATTTTATATCGACGTAAGATTTTTTACCCACGACTCATAAGTAAATTGCGTATTTTTTAACGTATAACTCTGTCAGTAAGTGTCAAATTATTGAGGAGTTGTGTTATAGTTTCATTTACTAAACTAGTGGAGTAAGTAAATAGAAATCTTTATTATTATGTTGGTTACCTACAGTTTTCATTAAATTAAACTAACATTTGACATTTCTCAGACAGAAGTGTCTGCGAAATCGAATACTTTGACAACTAATGCCAAAATTTAAATTTTATATTTGTTATTTTTAGTTTTATACAAAACCATTTGGTAAGTCGTGGGTAAAGCATAGTACTTCATTTGAGGAACAAATTGCATATTTAGCTCGTTTCTTTAGCCCATTCGCTGGCAAGCTCGCTCATGGGCCAAACACACTCGCTGTAATATGCAATTTACTCCACTCGTAAAGTAATATACTAATAATTAACTATGTACCTATGTATAATATGTAAATATTTGGATGCTTTAGCATCAACAAATGCAAGGTCTGTACGCAACGTCTACATATTTATTGATACGTTTTTATAATGTTAATGCTAAATTATTGCTATTTACTTTATTTTAACAACTTTTATGCTACAATTACTATATACATATATATATAACGAAATTTGCACAGGAAAAGTAAGTGAAAAACTTATTTTTTGATAAAATATCATAAATATTGTTTACACAATATAAATAATTAACTGCTTTCTCCAAAAGGTTTCTGATTTTGAATAATATAAAAATACATTTTAAACATAAAAATCATCAAAATCGGAGCTGTTTATGAGTTTTTCCTATTTTATGTATTCATAGATTCTATAAGTAGATGGAATATTTTGCCAAATGGTGTGTACGTAGAAAGAGCGACACAAAAAAGTTTTGATATCTGTCGATACCCTTCGAGTGCTATTAGTTTTATTTTTTTAGCTCTAAGAGTAAATTTATAGTTGCAGTGTTTAATGCGAAGTTCTTTATGTTAGCTTCATTAGAATAGACTTAGCGCGCACAGTAAATCGAGCAGAACTGTTCACGTATGTGCGTACGTACGGGAGATGACTTTGTTACCTACCCATTCTCTCGCTATCATAGCATAGGCGGCATACTGATGTAACTAAATTTGTCTAACTAATAATGATGTTAGTGAATATATATTATTAAATGTATAATATACAGTACATAAATATTTTATACTTACTCCTTTGCCAACACGCCTGTTTTGCGTTTTGGCTTTTGTTCCCTCTCCTTTTCTCCTGATTTTTTTATTTTTTTTATTATGAAATAGATATTTCGGTACAAACATTCAGCACTATATATGATAATTTGTGTCCTTGAAAACTTTTCTCATTTTAATCTTATTTGGAAACGATTGAATTTTTTAATACTTTTTATTTCGAAGTGGGTTGTGTAAAATAAAAAGTAAAGCTGTAGGTATAAATAATTCCTTACGCATGTAAATTTTGTTTACTTATACTCAATATTCACAGTGCATTAACAGAAAATCCTACATTAATTTAATCCCTAATGAATACGAACAATTCCGGAACATTAAACCTTTTGTCATTGTTCTGCAAATACTCCTTTCATTTACATATTGGAATATAATGCTTCTATATATGAAAATTTAAATGTTGTGCTGGGATTATTATCGAAACGGTATTTATGGTAATTGTAAGTACGTAAATCGTAAAGTGGTCGTCAGAATTTTGTGGGCTTAAGGAATAGTATATTGTGTATCTAGTAGGAAAAGCGATACATTCCCGGACGACAATCTAAATTGTTGGCCTCGGCTAGACGCCTCGGCCAACAAACATTGAGAGTCCGGGAAGTTGCTTTTCCTACGAGGTACACATACTATTTTTTCTGAAATCGCATTAAATATAGGTAATCTTAAATTAAAAAAGTTTAAAAAAGTTTTATATATACATAAGTATTTTGATTATCATATCTTCTATGAAACTGTTTCCTTGACATTGTTTGTTTATCATTGTTTATTAGTGTCACAAAAATGGACAGTGACGATGATGTCGAAAGGTGTAAAACGCCTCCAGAATTAATAAATACCGCGAGTAATGTGATTTTGAATTTATTACCAAATAAATCGAGATCAAAATATGAATTGGCGTATAAACGTTTTCTGGATTATTGCCAAGAAAAAAAGACTACTTCACGATCTGAAAATGTGATTATTGCATATTTTTCCGATTTATCTACGAAGCTAAAAGCATCTACATTATGGTCAAATTACTCCATGCTGAAAACTATACTGAGTACAAAAGAAGATATTGACCAGATAATATTGACATTATAAAATATTTTAAATTACGTGCTTTCCTCAAACGTCAAAGCGACAATTATAGGCCGAAAAAGTCAAAAATTTTGTCAATTCAGGAAATTGAAACATTTAGACCAGGAGCTGTCGATCTAAAAAGCCCCACCATACCGTGATTGCAATTTTTTGAATGTAAATTGATAGTTTGCAACTATACGAACACAAAAAGCTAGGTTTGCGGGGATTTACATGGGCGGAAAATTGTTTAAAAAATTTAATTATTAAAAACTTTCATTAATGTTTCTCTTTTGTCACGTAAATTGGTTGCGTTCGTATCATTCGATAGAAAATTTTATTCTTTTTTAGAAAAAATTTGCGCAAACCAATTTTTTTAGCCGGTAGAGCAAATGAAACCTTCTAAAGTTTGTGATGAGGGATAAAATTCCTTCATCACACGTGAAATAGATTTTTTTTTTCATTTTCTTCCTTTTAATCTGAATTTTAAGAATATATAGGTTTGCGGGCTCAAAAACTGCCGGAAGTATCCGGCAAACTACGTTGAATGTGTTGACTCCACATCTATTTTCGACAAATAAGAGCATTCTTAATAAATTCGTTTTGGAGTAAATGTTTTTTTTTTTGTAGAACTGTTCTTATAGATTCCTTATAATCCTATGACAACAATATATATTCTATATTACGAAATCATACGAAATTTCAATTAATTTGTCAAAAACTGCTTCATTCATTCTGTACCCTACATCTACTTTAGCGCCATTGTAGTGGCAAGTTTGAGAAGTGTTATGTTCCTCTAAAAAGTGGACACATTTTTAATCATTTCCCATTTAAGATCGTTCTCCTTACCTCTACCCTCCATAATAAAAACCTAACTCGATTCCGCCTACTATCTATTCTATATATATATAAAAATGATTGTTTGTATAGGCAACATAATATACCTACATATTTTGCTGACCTGTAAAATTGACAGCTAGTCAATCAAAATAGATTGTTGGTGAATAGTTGTCATATAGTTGTCCGCGTAAAATTTGTGTATTTAGTTTTAAATATGAATAAACAAAGTGTTAATAAAGAAAGTGATGAAAAAATATGAATAAAAATGAGTGAGTACCTACCTACTCTATATACATTGGGGTGTCCGTTATTTCCCAGATTTGGTTTTGTTCTCCAAACACCCATCAAATTTTTAGATTATGACCTAACAAAAATTATCAGACCTTAACCAGCCCTTAATATTCACATTAACGCGTGCCTAAATCATAATACATTTCCCATTTAAATACCGTTTAAAAGTTATTCAACGATAAAGTTGTATTCATAGTTAAATTCATCATTTTCCTATTTTTATTTAGTATCGCTTTTTGTTTGTACTAAAATTATGAAGTAACTACAATTATATTAATATAGTAACGTACTTCTATATAAATTTGTGTTTTAATAATTTCCTTTTTTAAGATTATTGAATTTAAGGCAATTAAATAAAAAGCTAAACGAAATCACTTTTTAAATTTATTCAATAAATAGTCATCGTTATCTGGAAAAAATCGTAATATTTTAATTTATCATTATGACATATTTAGTTCCTATCACAATCTGTTCTTTTCTGCATATTACTTTTACACAATAATGTCGATGTTTCACATCTGCCAGGCGTCCCGTGACGGCTCACATTTTTTTTTCAATAACAGTTTATTGAAGTCATAATTTCTAAATTAAACTAAGAGCAGTTTCAGGCAAGAGTGTTATGCACCTTTACCAAATATTGTTTATGTAGGTTTCTTCATTGAAATCTAAGATTTAATTATATACTAAATAAGTCCCTACTGCCTAATACCGCATAGAAACTTTTTTTTTGAGGTGACTCGGTTTTTCATTTTTTAGAGTAAAAAAATTCATATTACCTTTGACATCTGGACGCAATTCTTACTTAAGTACCATACCGCCACCTAAAGGTGGCGTAGTTAGTATCTCTATATATAAAATGGGGAGTTCCCACTGATTGAGGTATAGTCGCGCACATAGCCGTAAAAATAAGTTGAAATTCGTAAAAAAATTGTTACCAAATGTGGAAAATAGTAGGAAATAAAAAAAACGTGTAAAATCCTAATATATTATTAAATATCCTTAAATAATTTAAATTATTAAAAATAGTGAAAAATGTAAAAAAAACCAAAAAAATTGAAAAAATATATACAGATAAAAAACTAGCAGAATTATAAAAACCAAAAAAAGAAAATGAATATAAAAAATCAATAATAATAAAAAATGAATAAAAATTGAAAAAACGGAGAAAAACGAACATTATTACAAAAATTGTAAATAAAAGAAAAATAAAAAACAACTACAAAATACAAGAAAAAAATACAAACCTGTAAATAGACAAAAAATATGATAAAATCAAGAAAAACAGTAATAAAATTATGATAATCAATCAAGAAAAGTAAAAAAAAATAAATCGAAAAATTAGAAGAAAAAAAAAACGGAAAAAGCAAAAATAAAAACATTGATTGTTAGGTGAGACGAAGTTCGCCGTGTTAGCTAGTGTAGTTTATATAATTCCCTACTTAAATTGTGACCAAATTTAAATTATAAAAAAATCACGAAATATCATTTTTCTACAAGCATGCGTAAAACAACGCTTTCCAGCACGCATTTTAATTCAGAATATATCTTTTTCCCGCACGGCGTGCGGGAAAGAATTTTTCCCACACGCATTTTTTTTTATTAATTAGAGATGTTTTCCGATAACCTTTTTAACAAATTATTGTATTATTATCTGTATCTTGTTGGACTACAAATAGTAAAAAAAATTAAGATTATTTTACATGAAAATAGGGATTTTTAAAATGTTTGTTTTTAAAAAAATCATAATTTATTAAATCACCCCTGTAAACCTTACTCAAAGCAACAACAAACTCACCTGTTTAAGTAGGGTTGCTATAGCTACAGTCGTGTATTTATTGACACTATGAAAGATTTAATTGTTACAATCGCATCTTTTCAAGTATCTAAATAATTTTAGAGGTAATTTTGCTGGTAGAAAAAATATTGATTCTAACTCTTGCGGAAATTAACTTTCCCGCACTTAACTGCTTGCCCGACCTCCGCTTCGCGTCGTTCGGGCATCGGCAGTTCGCGTGCGGGAAAGTATAACTTTCCGCACTTGTTAGGATATTAACTATTTTGAAATATAGTAAGGCCATCTATGTTTTAGCCTTCGAACTTTTTTCGCATTTTAGCTTCGTTTTAAGATAGAATAAATTTAAATGCTGTTACTTTCGTTAATTACGAAAAAAAAAATAGAAAAGGTTAATATTTTTGTTTTAAAAACATTAATAGTTAAAATTACCACTACATAAGGATATGCAAAATTGATATTTTAAGGTAACTGGGTTAACTTACTTTTTTGGATAACATCCAAGTTGTACCTACTAATTTCCTCCTAACAATATGAGGTATACAAACTTAAGTAATTTTTGGAAAATTAATCTGTTACCAGACAATGCACGTACTGCTTTTATATTAACAAAAATTATTAGAAAAGTTTAAGCACACAAGGGATTATATTAACTAACAATAATGGTTAAAGTTTTTGTATTGTTAGGATTTAGTTTGTGAATTGCAGATTTTGTACTGTTATAAAATTCTTTATAATTTCAATGTATAAAACTTTTAGTGTAATATTTCGTAAATTTTTATATCATTGGATAAATGTACTTCCTGATTTATTTCTATGGCTATTAACACCCAAACTTATTGTGGAATAATTTTTAATATTAAGAGGAAATCACAGTCTGACCAGAATAGTTGTTTGGGAATAGCGGAAGTAGTTACAATGTAATTGATCTCTAAATTTGCTTTGGGAATATTGTACTTTAAGGCTGGATTCTACTTAGGTATTAACGAAGAGGAGTATTTCTGGTTAGCACTAATATATCTTATTTAGGTACCTACTTGATTACTTTTATTTCTGTTAATAAAATTGGTTTCTCTACATATTTGGTGTTGATTTATATATATTATACTAGCTTTTACCCGCAGCTTTGCCCGCGTGGAATTGATACATTCACAAATAATATAATCACTGTCTATTTTACCTATAAAATTTTATTTTAATCATTCTGTAGGTATATCCTTAGTATAATAGGTCTGGCCTAACTACTTTTATTTTTTTTTTTTTATTATGACTATCTTATAATATTGATCTAAGACAGTTCTACATTGGACCTAATCATCTGTAAGAAATAGTAATGTGTGAGTCATTTTTATAGTGCGTTTTAATAACCTCATAGCGCCGTCTAGTTTCGAATATCAAAACTAAATTATAGCACATATGTATGCATGTTGTGTATTATTTTATTGGTATTTTTAAATGTATCAATGAGATACTTTCATAACAAATCTGAACACCTTTATTGTCTCGTGAAAAGGGTGAGGGAGAAATCTGTATACACCAGATGTTAAGTTGAAAGGAGCCAAATACATCTGTAAAAACCGCATTCGAATCGAATTTAAAGTTTTCATGTAATGCGCGCACAAATATACAGACAGACAAAAAAATCTAACTATATCGATGTACCCGCGACGTCGTTCGCATGGCGTGTTGATTGTTGTATAAAAAGTAGCTTATGTCACTCTTCATGCTTTAAACTATCCTGAAACAAAAAACATGCCAACATTTTTTATACAGCAGATGTTAAGTTAAAAGAAGACAAACACATCTGTGAAAACCGCATTCCAATCGAATCAGTAGTTTTCATGTGATGCGCGCACAAACATTCAGACAGACAGACAAAAAAAATCTAACCACGTTTTTGGGTTCTAAATCAAAGTAGGTACCCACGACATCGTTCGCGTGGCGTGTTGATTGTTGTATAAAAAGTATCCGAGCCCCATTCAACCCTTATAAAGGGGGTTGATTTCTAAAAATACAATATAAGTACACCTCCACAACCTCTAAAGAGCACACATTTTAATTTTCTTTTCCCTTACTTCAAAAACATAGGACTTTGATACAAATTTCCAACCTCCATTTTACCCCCTTAGGGAAAGAGTTTTGTAAAATCATTTCTTAGCGGAAGTCTAGACCCTATAAGGAACCCACTTGCCAAATTTCAAGTTTGTAGGTTTCATAGTTTCTGAAATATGGTGATGAGTAAACTTTCGCTTTTATATATATAGATAAATATGAAATTTCTTTGGGTGCGTGGATTCTTCACCTATAAAAGCGATTACTAAAAAAAATTAACACAAAATAATTCTTATTTTTCTTGTGGTTAAACTTGTTCCCACTCCCCTACTTTTGGAATCCTTTTTCCTGCTGCTTTAATTTCTGTCTCTTGCATCTTTGCGCTACCACTTTCTAGATCTACCCTCTACTACTAATTGCTTCTGCCTTTTTATTTGTTGATATCTTTTGATTATTGCTTTTTTGTTTATTTTTTTTTTAATTTTAAATTAAAATTCAAATTCTTTTATAAAATTATCTTTTGTCTAAAATCCTTTACAATTATTGAATCACAAACCCATATTCAATCTCTAACATCAACTTAAACAATACAAACAAAAATTTAACAAAAACGTATATAATCAACACAAAAAACTCGCAATAAAATTTTTAAAGGCAAATCACATTCCCAAAAGTTCATTAAAAGGGATGTGGACCCGAAGAAAAATCGATATCAGTGTATTGGTTTTCTACAGTTTTTTATTTATTTTAGCGATTTTCTTTGTCTGTGTAGTTTTTCTATCATACGTCTAGTTTCCAGTAGTTGTCACCATCAGTACTGCGCTGGTTTGGTGAAACAAAACAACGCAACAAAAGGTTATAATAGAGTTGCAAAAAGGTGCAAAACATCGATTGTTTAGGGATCACTGACGCAACGAGATCGTGTCCTAGTGCGGCCCTAAAAATAATTCTGGACCTTTTCTCCTTGTATTTATATGTAACGAAGATTGCTCTGGAAAGTTCCTACAGGTTAGCACACCCGGCGATCTAACAGGACATATTGTGATTCTAAGGGTCAGAGCAATCCCATGAAAATGCCTAAAGACAATATATTTCTAACACGATAGTTTAAACTTACACATATTATACTATTGATACTTAAATATTAGAGGGGTTACATGTCCTAACGTTAGGCTCTTAATAGCCCAGTGAAACACTTTATTGATTTTCCAAGCGGAGCTTTTAGCAATAGACTTTTGTGCTTGAGAGTGCATAAAAAACATCTTAATTTAGAATATTTATTTCCTCCGATAGCACAGCTGCTTTAAAGGCGAGTGTAAATTATACCTATACCTACCTAATTAGGCGCTTTTTTCTGTCATTCTCTCTAGGTTTACTCTGTCCGCCAAAGCTTTATGTTAGCATAGTTTCCGGAATAACTGTTCTGATTATACGTCTACTTATTTTTCGAGGCTATTTTTCGTTAAAATTTATTTAAAAACAAAAATTATTTTAAACGTGAAAAAAACAAGCGCTTCTTTGAACAGATACATTTCAATTTCATATCTGTTAATATATTTTTAATGAAGGAGGAATTAAAAGAATTTATGAATGGAATATAAAAACTAGAAAATATTGCACTCAACAAGCAATTTTATGTAAATAATAAAAAAGCGTATTGTAAGTATCAATATTCAATGGAGTTTCAAAAGAGCATAAAAGAAAAAGATTTTCCATCATCACTAATTGCTGGAAAATTGGTTCTTGCAATTACTCTCTATAGGAAATTTTTAAAATCAAATTTCTTTTATAAGTAATCCGTATAGAAAATTTACTGTTTTTTTTTGCTTTGATGTCTTTTGATAAACATGTTATTTGTTGAATATTGACTCAACCAAAATATAATTTCTTACGGTACAGTATATTTTTCTTTTTGTAAAAAAAATAGTTAAATTACTCAATATAAAAATAAACAAAAAAAAACATTAAAATTCATTCAATAGAATTAAATAATTCTCTAAAAATCTTTGATATTTTTGGTTTTTATCCTTTAACAAAAATACACTGTAATAAATCAACAGTGATAGATAAGTTAGATCGTTACAGTTTAAAAAATATTGTTTGTTTTCCTAATATTAATTTTTGTATCTTACTAAGGTCAAGTCTAGGACATGGAAATTAATTATAGTAGTATTAATTTCTAAACTTGAAAAAGTTACACAAGATAAATCGAAGTTTTTAAGACTAATAAAGACAAAGACTTAAAAAACATTGTTTGATAGTACGTTATATTGGCGGAAAATCCAATTTACCAGGACCCGTTTGCGTTTAGAGCAGGAATATCTACAGAAACTACATTACGTCACCTTGCACAAAGGGTAGAGTATTTTCTGGAAACCAAAACAGTGTTGTTGAGCTCCTTTTTAAACGTACAGAGAGCTTTTGACAACACTCCTTTTGAAGCAATCACAAGGTGGACAAAGTCCAAAGACTTGTCTATCTTGGCATAACGAGAGCTCGAAAAGATACATAACGGCAAGGCAAAGATGTATGGGCTACAGGCTGCAAGAAAACCTGAACAACAATTTTGTTAGACTAAGACAGAACAAAATAAGGCAGAAAATTAAAGAAGACATCTGGGAGATAAAATCAGACCGCATTGTTCCCAAATACCTGCCTAAGAAAACATTTCAAGTGGAAATATATAATTCTACGAAATAACAAACTGCGACAACTTAACTCTAGTTTTAGGGGTGTACCTGGTAAGTAGACGGGTCTAAGACAAAAGGTGGTTAAGGAGCAGGATTCTTTCGACATTTTAAATAGATTTAACAGATTTTAATTACAAGGTAGTTATGGCCTGGCGAGCCTGAATGCAGTGTTTCTTTTCTCTAATTCTTATCAGAATGCCTGTTTGTCTGCTATTTAGAAAAAAAATACCTTCTTAAAACTTATTCATCTTTGATAGTACAGTCCTTTAATAACGTTATGTATAAACAAATCAGTACACCTCCTATGAAATCTAAAATAAGTCCTACTCTGGCAACAATGTCATCCCACTTTACCTTCTCCACTCTAATTATAATTTCTAAGATTTATCAATACCACCCTTATTCTATTACGCTTGTTAGTCTTAATGATAACACAACCACACTTCTGGTATATCATTACGACTTTAAACTGATTTTATTTCATCCTGCCCAGTAAATACACTTCCCTAGAATCAATTTGGCGCCGGTAAGTAAAACATTACGGTATCAGGTACTGTAATGTGTTGCCTAGCAACGCTGCTCTAATTGCTTAAAAAGAAGACAATTACTTTTAATTTTTGACATTTAAAAATACTATAATGACTATAAAATAAAAATAAAATAATTAATTACTTACTTTTACATCCATATTTAAAAAGAAGTGAATGTTATTCAATTTTAAATCTTAATAATAAAAAAAATATTTGACAGTGACAGATGGCTTTCAAGGTAATTTGACCTAACTAATCAAGTTACGAACTATTTTTAGTCAATTTACGAACTACTGTTAAAATTTTTATGAATTTATTAATTTATAAAAACAGGATGAAATAAAATATAATACGATACATGGTCGTTTTTATTTCCGGACTTGGCTCCTACGTCGCCTCGTCCGTAAACTAACTCGTACTGTAATAAGTCACGTACCGACCTTGTAACGTATAATACTATTACACCGTTCTTTTCTTAAGTGACATATTATTTCTCCTATTCTTTTCCGATGGATGAGTCTTTGAGTGGATTTATTGTTACCTGTACGTCGCTTCCCAATTTTTCTTGTTTATGCCAAACACACTTACCAGTACATTGGATGACAAACAAAAACTGAACAAATTCGTAATATAACACATAACATATAATTTAAAATTGCACGTATTTGTTAGAAACTCATTAAAATGTATCAAAAGTTGTTAACTGCTGGAGACACAAACTAAAATAAAAGTTTATAGTTTGTTGTCTGTTTATAAATAATTTATTAAAGGTAAACTTTGTTAGAACGCTGATAGGTAAGGATAGAAACTAGAATAAATAATACATTGATAAGAATTTTAATACCTTGTTTAAGTTTCAAATGGATTTGTGTTATTTACAGTTACACGTCTTTATATATAATTTTGATTTAGTATGCAATAACTGAGTAGTAGTTTAAGAATATTTATTGCTAAACTACACACGGGATGGGACAAAACAGGCCTTAAGAGCGCGGCCAAAAGAGCGCCGCCGAAACAGCGCCGGGCCAAAATAGCGCCGACCCATAACAGCGACGGAAAAAACAGCACCATATTATTTCAAACTAGAAAATGTGAACTTGTGGAGGGTCGGTTATGGTCTGCGGTGGCGGGTCGTACATACTTGTGTCGTACAGACTTTTACATGTTGAATAACGGTACCATTATTGCTCACCGATATATCTAGAAGAAGTTAGAAACGACGTTATGGGATGGCCAGCGAAAAGTGCCGATCTCAATCCTATAGAGAGTGATTAGTGATTTTGAGATTTGTGAAAATTCAATACTAAGTGCTCTTGTAATTGTTAACCTACGGTTTTCCTTGATCTTTTCATCAACCAGGTTAACCAGTTCTTCTGTACACTAAGATGGACGCCCACTTTGTTCTTCATTGTGCACATCACTACGTCCTCCATTGAACTGTCGGATTCATCTTCTCACCATCGAATCACTTATGGCATTTTGTCCGTAAACTTCGCAAATTTGTCGATAAATTTCGATTGGTTTCACTTTTTTAGCATTCAGAAAACGAATCACAGATCTGATTTCACAAGCGGCGGGATTTGCAGTTTTCTTCGCCTCGAAACAGAGCGTGTGCTGGGCATGCGCGGAATTGCGATCGCAATGGAAACGAAACTTACTTTCTGGACATGCCTCGTATTAAAATATAAAACTACTAAATTGTTATATAAAACTAACCTATCATCAGATGTGACAGTATTGCTCTAATAAAAAATGTCTAATTTCATATATACCTTAATTTAAATTTGATTTTACCATTTATTGCCTAAGTAGTTAGCATTGAATGTCTCTTAATTTTAATATAATGCGATTTCTCCAGAATTTTTTTACATAAATGTCAAAGTAAAACATGAAAATCCAACAAAAAATTGTTTCAAAAGTTGTATTTTCTCAAGTAACAATAATTATAGCTTTACACCTTCTTAGCAGGTTAAAAAAAAACGATTTTTTTAGGTTATAGGATTCATTCCTAAGTAAAAATTGTTGGAAATCTCGTGCAAATGAGAAACAATCCGTCTATGAATCATATCTCAGACCTGCTCGACAGGAGATTAGGATAGCACAGTATGTGGGCTTGTATTGTTTTGCATATAACGCAAATCAGGACGTGCTGCAGTGGCAAATGAAAGGATTACATGTTTTAAAATACGATAAGTACTTTGATGTTACCTAATCCAAAATGCTTACCACAAAAACATGAACAATTTTATGATAAAGAATTATTTCAGCCCACATCATACCTAATAAACGAGTTTATGAATATACATGTCTGAGTCTCTCTTTTCAACCACGTTTTCTTCAAACTCTTACTCTTATTAAATCAGGGTGGAGACAAAACCTAGCTTTATTTATGAATTCACATGTTGTTGTGTCCATCCTAATCTTATTACACGATTTTATGAGTAACATGAAAACCCTTAATGTACTTCTAGTCTACAGATCATGCTTCATGTAATTTATTTCCTAAAGTTTGGTTATTTGTATTTTTGCTAATTCCGCACAAATTACACATGCACATTTAGACAAGCTAGTTTGGTGATCTTCTTGTCTTTTGACGACGTTATCAAATGGTTCATATCGATGCCACAATTGCAAAATCACATTCCGAGACACGTCAAAATGACGTGCAACAACTGATTCTAAAAGACCAGCCTCATTCATAATGACAGCACTTTTGAACATGTTTTAAATGCCGTCTTAATAAGCTTGTTTACGAAAAATTTAAAAGTTAAATTTTAAATTTGAAAGCAATGTGTCTTTTACAATTTGAAAATATAAATCGTATAAATTTGATTTGTTGTAACTTTTGTCTTAATAAAACAGTGCAAGTAACCGATTAATTTTAAAAGCATATCCTGATTGGTAAGGAACAAGTTTTCAGATCGAGTGGTATTAGTGAAGTGTCTAGAGGTTTTTACCTCGGATTAGAGTTACAGTCACCCTGGTTACAGTGAATGAATTTATATAATCGACGTGGTGTTTTGTTTTTTATACTATAAATTACAATGTTTACCCAAAATTTTTTTGTGCTTTTAATTTTTCATTGTTTAAACAAATTATTATGAAAAATTAATTTTTGAGCATATAATTTTACTTTAAATAGTAATTTTTTTTCATTTATCTGTTAAATTTTACCTGAATAGACATAGAGGAACATCTTTCGAAAATACCTGTGTATAAAAATAGCAGTAGCGATTTCGAACAGGTAATAAAACTTGGAGGGGAGAGCAAAGCGGCAGCTGCTATTTAGCGCCTATCCGAGCGCGTGCGCCTAGATGTGAAATCCTTCCGAAATTTTTTTTAACTCCGTCGGGTTCATTTTATATTGTAATTCTTTCATATTTTGTAGATAAATTTGTGAAGCCTTCACATATGAAAAATGCCCTGATGCATGAAATAATGGAATCATTAGCTCAATACTATATAAATGTAAATTCCTATCTCCCATATAATCCGCAGCAATGAAGTCCTTCAATATAGTAACCATTCGAAAATAAGTAATCCATAGTTTTGACGTTTTATTTTTATTTTTAAGCTCCAGTAACTTATTTTCAAAAATTTTAGTAAGCGTTTGAAATCCATGATTTCCTAGTTATTTCTGTATAGTTAAACATTTTAAAAATCATAGAGTTATCATCATCATTTATTACATTCAGCAACTTTTACAGCTCCACCAGTTCAATTTGTGCATGATAATGCTGATTTAAATATCAACACTATTGATTGTAAAGGAACGTTTCATTATATGGGAAGCATTGAAATAGTTAGTCCAAGTGATGGTATACAACATACAACCTCGACGACCTATCAAGCGCTTGAAGACACTTCCACCTGAATCTGAATTTTTTAAACACGAAAATATCCCTCTGCAAATATATCCAGCTTCTACAGGTACAGGATTTTCAAAGATAATAATCACGTTACCAGAAGTTAAACCGGATGTCAAGAAATTTACTACAAATGGTCAATTAAATATTTTGTGGACGTATTTAAAGTTCAAAAATAATAACAAATTTCCCGGATGGAATGGATTTATGAATTTATTAACTAATGCCCATGATTTTGATGTGTCATCGATAATTTTTTTGCCTTTCATTAACGCAGCTCCAAGTGATTATCACACAATTTACACAACAATAAAAAATTCAGTAGATAATGCTAAAGAATTGGATATGAGAACATGCATTTTAACGTTCGATCAACCTCTATACATGAAAGCACGGGATATTGCTTATGCTGTGTATTTTTTTATTTTTTTTATTAAGGATGTCCTCGTAGGTATAGACCTAAATACAAATGTACCGAAAACATCTATTGCGGCAGAAGAGACAATTTATTAATTTGGCATTTAAAGGCCTGCAAGTTGGGACGAGTGGGGAAGACGTGGGAAGGTAAGGAGTTCCACAATCTCGAGACCCTGGGGATAAAGAAACGATCGAATCGATCCGTTCCCGATTAAACAGTATAAAGGTGGATTGAGTTGACACGTCGCGTTGCTCTGGCTGATCTGACAAGTGGAGGCTAGGCTCGTTTCATACTCTAATATCTTACATGGGATCCATTGGTTATATTATGGCTGGAAGTGAGATAAAAGAAGCTCTTTCTACCATATATGCTGAAAATACAATTGATCGCATAACTTTTGGACATGCGTATGCTAGAGCAGTACGTGCTCATACTTTATTACAGCAAGCTTTATCACAATCGGTTTTTGAAAATCTTATGGAACACAATACAGATTTTGCAAATGTAATAAGTGATGATAACTGGAAACCATGGATTTCAAACGCTTACTAAATTTTTTAAAAATAAGTTACTGAAGCTTAAAAATAAAAATAAAGCGTCAAAACTATGGATTACTTATTTTCGAATGGTTAGTATATTGAAGGACTTCATTGCTGCAGATTGTATGGGAGATAGGAATTTACATTTATATAGTATTGAGCTAATGATTCCATTATTTCATGCATCAGGGCATTTTTCCTATGTGAAGGCTTTACAAATTTATCTACAAAATATAAAAGAATTACAGTATCAAATGGACCCGACGGAGTTAAAAAAAATTCTGAAGGATTTCTCATCTAGGCGCTCGCGCTCGGATAGGCGCTACATAGCAGCTGCCGTTTTGCTCTCCCCTCCAAGTTTTATTACCTGTTCGAAATCGCTACCGCTATTTTTATACACAGGTCTTTTCGAAAGATGTTCCTCTATGTCTATTCAGGTGAAATTTAACAGATAAATGAAAAAAAATTACTATTCAAAGTAAAATTATTTACTCAAAAATTAATTTTTCATAATAACTTGTTTAAACAATGAAAAAATTGAAAGCACAAAAAATTTTTGGGTAAACATTGTAATTTATCGTATAAAAAACAAAACCCCACGTCGATTATATAAATTCATTCACTATAACTCTAATTCGAGGTTTTAACGTTTTGAATGCTCCAGGCACTCCACTATATGCATAAAAAAAAGTGTTTATATTTTTATTCCTTGGACATTTTTGATCTGTGTATTTTGTATTATACTATACACAAGCGTTTACCTACATCTTCTAATGGAATCCAAAAGGCACCGTCTAAGTATTAATTGCAGGGATGATTTATTATTTTTTGAAACTAATAAACCTACCTGCCTTAAAATTAAAAATATGTATCTTTTAAAACCATAATTCTAAAAGTTTTTAAATTTTGCATACACAAAATTAAATTAAACCATAAAGAATATTTCTTTTTTTTTATAATGTATTTAAAAATGTTGTTGTAATTAAAGTTTTAATTAAAACAGTTCATGTCTCTTAATTTTAACCCCACAGGGCCACTCTAAATTAGATTATGCACACTCTGTAAGCGTGCATTCGTAAGTTATATAACACTACAACTTTTTTTGGAGGTGATTTAGATATCATCGTTAAAAGCTGTAAGCTCGAGTTGGTTTATTAACGGGAAAATTTTGTCAAACTATTATTTTCCTCATCATAAATTTTTAGGTTTTTAAAAGATTGTATACTACTAAAATATAGCTTAACTTTTAAAACGTGTATTTAAAAAATATTAACTTTAATCTTTAACATAGTTTATTTTTAAAAAGTTTGTCTAATTTTTGAATACCTACCTTTGTCAAAATTAGTCTACGTTTCCTGAGAGCCATGTATTTAGATTGGAAAACAAATATCGCTGGGGGTCAGATTTAAAGAATACGAAAATGTGGAAGCAGTTTATATCTAAGATGGTCTAATTTCAACATCGATTTTATTGTTTTTTTTGCATTTTGGTTATTTGTCTGGTAAAAATAAGATTTTTTGGTTTTTACTAAATGAGTCTGTTTTAAACGATGCACTAAATGGGCTTCTGTGATTCTGTGTCTTTCTCAATAGACAGAATAACATGGGAATGGGACAACTCGCCGTCGCCGATTGGCCGTGGCCAATTGGCCGTAGGGACAACTCGCCGTAGGGACAACTCGCCGTATGGACAACTCGCCGTAGGGACAACTGGCAACCGATATTGATGTTTTTGCCAACAACCCCTAAAAGTTATAGGAATGTTGTTACTTTTTGACAATTAAAGTAGACATAAAAAAGTAAAAGTACTGTTAAAAGATAATGTTTCGATTTTGTTAAATTGCCACGTATTTTAATGAAAGTAAAACTAAATCAAATTTTGAAAAACTAATAAAAAGGTTAAATAAATTTAACCAATTGAAATTCAACTCCAGCTAAGTTCGGTAGTGGTTTCTCTACTGGCAAATTAGTGCCCAGCACAGCCGTAGAGGGTAAGTACCAAAATAAAGTGAGTGCGCCACCGATTTGTACGGTTAAAATCGGAAACCCCTGATGTTCTAGGCACTACTTCACCCACTGGAGATAATAAAATAAATTCAAAATATTAAACAGTACTAATTGAATTGCACAATAAAAAAAATAACGATCAAGTGAGCTAAATAAAACAAAATATCAACTAGACCCTTCTTTAATAAAAATTAAGAATTTACACAACTGTCAAGCCTCGTGCTTGACAACGCTATTGATATTTATATAAAAAAAAGAATATATGAATAATATTAAAAGATAAATTTACCAATATGTGTGATCACACTCAATACAATAAAAAAAAAACAATAAAAATAGATTTTTTTTTCTTAACTACTATAGTTGCGACTTAAATCTAATTAGGCTTATCTGTTAATCCTCGGCGTCTCTAATACTTAGGTCGGTTCCAAAAACCAAGCCTGTTCCAAAACCAATAGGCTTGCACCAACCACAATAACTTAAGCTCGAACTAAGTATCAGGTCTGCACCCAAAATTAAAGCCTGTATCTAGCGATGTATCTAGGATTTCAGCCTATAACTAGGACTTAAACCCGTAACTAGGATTTATACCTGTATCTAGGACCCTAAAATCGTAATTTGGAATTAATAATAGTTCAAACAAATTTTAATGACTCCTTAATTAATTGACTTACTGACTTTAATACAATTTGAACACATTAACTTAAATTTGTACTACAATGAAAGAATAAAAATGAATTTAAATGAATAATACAACATTTAGAAGCTGACTTCTCTGAATTTACAATTAATGATCAAAACTAATGATTTAAATATACTCAACAAACTTAAATTTGACTTGCTAGTCACGACAAAATTATAACAATAAATTAAATCAAAATTTAACATAAAATTAATTTATAATAGTAAAAGAATAAGCAAAAGGAGTCTAGTTTCACATAAATAAGCCTACATACGATGATACACAAAGAAATACACATGTAAAATCAAGATATTAAAACTAAAATTGCGTCTATATGGCGTTATTAATCTTTTATATAAAAAAAATATAACATAGTAACTCACCTATTAAGATAGAGTTGTTTTATTTCTTAATACTCGTGACACCCCTGGCAGGTAAACGGGTGGAACAATATTCTCGTTGCTAATTGCACCAATCGGGAATTCTACCACAGTTCACCGTCTGAACGGTTTTAAATCACCAAATCTACCTACTGTCTGCTCTATGGGCTACCTACACTCATAGGGAACGGAAGAACCATAAGAATCGAACAACCACATGAATAAATAACGTGTACTCACCACAGAAGACTTCCTAAAATCCGCCAAAGCGCTTTTTCCTTACGAATCCAACAAAACTACTGAAAATCTCACTCCAATACTTGTTCGTTAGGAAAACTGAGGTTTAATTTCGTAAATCCAAAATGAATTGTCTCCGATGAATAGAGATGACAACTTAAACCCCGAAAATCTTCTCAATGCCACGTTCTTACGACAAAGGCTGGTGAACGAAAAAGAACTGGTTCTTTTATATCACATGCACGAAATTTTGACACACGTCGAAATAAGGGGTGGCCTCTACTACTATAGGGACAATAACCGTAGGATCTCCAGCTACCAATTTACGAACAAACAGTGGTCGTTTGATACGACTAATCTTATTATTTATATAGATAACAACAAAAATCTCAACATTACTTAATTTCCTCGTTTATTTTGAATCTTATCCCACGTAACAGCTGGCTGTAGAACTACAATATCACGAGTTATCGACAGAAAGGGAATTGTCAACCACTATATTTGAATTTGATAAATATACTTCAAGACAATATTAACAATAATTTATGGCAGAATATTTTTATAAGTTGATGATTAACTATAACCGAACTAATATCAACCTGAACCTGTCACGATTTAATCCTTAATAACGAAGAATTCATAAGGTAAGCAATTAGTTATAACTATTGTGAATTTAAACCCGTGACAAAATAGATACTAATATGAAACGTAATTAAAATATAAACTAAAAAATCTCATAAAACAAATAAAAAATATAGAGATGCTGATGATCGCATTTTAAGGATCATTCGAAACTTTAATTCAATTACAAATATCGATTATTTGAGGGGACTAGCACACAATTATGATATGTAAACAAAATATGTATACATAATATAATTTGTAAATAAATGTATCATTAAAATATAATTAATCCAAATTTACTACATTTCTTATAATTTGAGTTATTAAATAGGTATACAATCTTTTTGTCAATAAATGTTATATTATTTAAATCATAAAGCAGGGATTAAATACGTAATTAATATAGGTACAACGAAATCGCGATCGTAAGTAATAACTTAAAAAATGAAAGAATTACGGGTTTTTGATTCAAATAAAAATAAATAACTAACAATTTATTGCTTAACCAAACTTTCCTACACTTTACATTTTCTGTCAAGAAGAAAAATAAGATTAAATCAAAGAACATCTTTTTTTAAAAACTTGTCTAAATATACAATAGTTTCTAATTTTTTTCTAATTTCATCGAAAACCCTAAGCCGTTTGTTTAAATATGTTATTGATAAGATTATTTTTTGTGCTTTCAAGAACATAGTTTGATATTTTATATCCAAAAAGTATTCCGTCTTATTAGAGACAACTTTATGTTATCAGGTGTAATACCCAGTCTATACAAAATGATTTTTTTTTAATAAAAAATTAGAAAACATATATCGGCGGCTAGTTGTCCCTACGGCGAGTTATCCCTACGTCCAGTTGTCCCTACGGCCTATCGGCCATGGCCAATCGGAACGGCCAGTCGGCAACGGCGCGGCGAGTCGTCCAGTCGTCCTAGACCCGAATAACATATACATCTAGAAAAATCCAAATACATTTTTAACTGATTACTAATGTAATTGATAACCATTTATCTGATTACTGTTAAAATGTGCTTATTTGATATCATAAAACACAAGTCTTGAAACTCTGTTTTTGCAAGTATTCATCCTCTGTTTTTAAATCGATTTCTCGAATATATCCTTGATGACGGTAATTAAAATGATTTATACAAGAGACTAACAATTCTGTGTTACTCATTAATTCTTAGAATGTAGTTTGATATAAAATTGTGTTTGTTTTAGCGATAAATCACAAGTTGGTCAGAAGCAAATAAATGGAGTGGAGATGTAGAATGTACTTTATCACTATTAATGTTTTTTAAGAATTACTAGAGCGGGAAGTAATTTAACCTGTGATTGTTCGGTTTTCTTGTTACTTTTTAAAGTTTTTTAACGAATTTTACTTTCAACAAATGAATTTTTGTCAAAAAGATTAAATTGTCTATAACAAAATTTAGTTTCAGTTTGGTCTGTCTTTTAAGAATTTAAGCACCTCGAAAACAATTTTTAAATACATTTCCTAATTATAGATATAGATTTTTTAGAAAATAAATATAATTTAAAAATTAAAAAACACGTTTTTAAAGCGGACTTAAAATGTATTATCTACTTTTTGGTACAATTTGTTATAAAAAAATTACATTTTTTTTCGCGTGGACGTAGAACTCTCGATCGGTGAATCGACGGGACCGAAATTCTCACGCCTTAGCACCCTTAGTAAATCTAAAATTTAAAAAAATATATCAATTTTTTGTATAAATTACATTTTAATATAAAAATTAATATCGTACGAACGTTATGTTGTAAGGGCTGCGCCCCAACCAGATTTTACTTATTTTGTAATTTAAAAAATAAAAAAATTCTCAAGGTACATTTACATTTTTATATCCGTATGTTATTCTCTTATTTTCTGGATGCAAATTGTATAAGGAAAGATCCATCAGACTTTTTATATCAACTTTATTTCGCAATTTCAAATATATTGAATATTTATAATAAGCTCGGGTGTACTGTTCTTTTTAAACCGTATTTATTATTAAAATTTTATTTTTGCACTTTCTAATCTTTCTTAATTTTGGTTCTATTATCATGTTCAAATCTATTTTATTAACCGACTTCAAAAAAGGAAAAGGTTATCAATTCAATTTTTTTATGTTACCGAATATCTCCGGTATTTATAATCCGATTTAAAAAATTCTTGTTGCATTCAAAAAAGTAGAGTTTCCCGTTGGTTCCATCAAAATTTGGTTAAGGTCTGGTCATCAATGTGAAAGATATTCCAGGAAATACCACAAAAATCAGCAGAATAACAGCTCGTTCAGACGGCATGCACGGGACGGTTTTGGATAAACACCGGTCACCGTGATACTCATTCACATGACACACGGCGACCGTGATACAAATTGACGCGACACCTG
This sequence comes from Altica lythri, assembly GCA_964028335.1. Taxonomy (NCBI): domain Eukaryota; kingdom Metazoa; phylum Arthropoda; class Insecta; order Coleoptera; family Chrysomelidae; genus Altica; species Altica lythri. Next base: position 77,052,775 of record OZ034802.1, read on the forward strand.
GCGAAAGGAAACGAATTTCTATATTCATAGCGCTAGTTGGTTTCTTGCAACAATAAAAATGGAGGTGAATACGTTTGTTATGATGTATTGGTATATAAAACATATTCATTGCTATAATTTGAAGTAGTTAATTAATAAAATAGTGAGAAAAGAGGTGTTTTTTCAATTATCTCGGTTAATTGTTTATGGATTTAAATAACTTTTATATTAAAAAACTTTTGAAAAACTTTAATTTTTATTTTAACTATTTTTCTCATAAATAAAATAGAAAAATTTTATTAACCAATAAGTTTTTTTTTTCGATTTTTGTAATTGTTAAAAAAACAGGTCAAAATTAGCAGTATGTATACGGATTTTTCAACTACTACCTTCCAAATACCCATTTCAAACCTTTAAATACCTTAAAAACATATTTTATTGTGTCACGGCGTACGGTTTGCAGTGACAAACCCGGGTGTAAATACCGCCGGCAACGGCAAGATCTCAGTAGTTGCCGAGTATCGCTCTCAGCAGCACCTAGTTCGCGAGTGATAGTGAGTTCCAGTGCCACAGTGAGAAGTCGGAGAGAGGTCCCTGCGTGCATACCAACCCCCGCCAGGCTTTTCAGTGCTAGATAAGTATAAGTTTCATATTAATTTACACATACACTACACACACAAATACATATAATACAGACACACAACAAACAAAAAACACAGGAAATCGGCTAGGGATTCCCCCAAACCGATTTCTACAGGACTATAAACACTACATTCACACAAAACGCAACAAAAACAACTCCAATCTCCTAGCAATGGTAGGCGTTACACGTTCTTCCGGAGCTATCCCCAAAACAACCTTTCCCACTTCCTCCACAACCAAAAAAGCCTCCACCAAGAGGTCCAAGAGCAAATCTGCCACTCCACCTCCACAACCAACTACCCCACCACCACAACCAACTACTCCTACCTCCTCTGCTGCCTCCTCCCCTACCCCTAGCACCCCCTGCTCATCCACAACCAACTCCCCTTCCCCCAAACACCTGAATGTTCTCCTAACTACCCCCAACCTGCACCTACTGCTCCAACCCCCCCCACACTACCCCCCCCCCCCACCAACAAAAACACCACCACTGGCCTCCCTGCCCCCAAAACCCAAACCCTAAACATCCGACAAATCCCCTTAAAACACAACTCCCATGTAAACCTTTACCAAATCCTTAATACTTTTGAACTCCTCCACACTACAATTTCCCTCTGCAAGGTTAATGCTAACCAAACTGCATTGATCAAAACCTCATCCCCAAAAACCCCAGAATCCATTCAATCCTCCCTAAGATCTGCTCTTGGTGACCCCAATGTCCTTGTTATCCCACTTAACCAAAAAACTCTCCTTCCACGCCCCCCAACTGCTACTACCTCCCCAAAATACTCCCGCAAAAGACACTCCCTTAAACTTCTCCTTTTAAACAAAACTCCTGACATTATATCTTTAACAGATACTCTGTTAAAGAACCCCCCAAAATTCGCAGGCTACAACATCTTTTCGATCCAAAGATCCGCCACAAGTCGAGGCAATACTATACTCATTAAACATGGAATATCCGCATCCCTCCATCTACTCCCAAATGAACTTTCTGACCTCGACCTTATTGCAGTTGACATTATTTCTCCAAATAACAGAAAAATTTCAATCTTCTCTTACTACAATCATCCAAGCCAAACGTTGTCGATCCCTGCCCTCACTTACATTGCTTCTCTTCCCAAAGCTGTCCTGATGGGGGATCTGAACTCCAGACATACCCAGTTTGGAGATCATTGCTCCAATCAGAATGGCAGCATTCTAGCCAATCAGCTCATTAATCTGCCATTATTTAGGATCAACAACAATAATCCTACTTTCTTCAACCATAATGGCTGGTCCATCCCGGATCACATCCTAGCTACGGATTCGTGCCGGGGTATGGTTGAAGACTTCTGCGAAATCGGTGACAGCATCAACTCAGACCACCTTCCTCTCTTTGTCAAAACAACTCTAATAAATCCCCCTCCCCCAAAACCAAATTTCTTCACCTTCAGAGACTACAACCGAGCTGATTGGAATCTCTTTAAAACCGAGATTACGAACCATATTCCCCCCAACCCCAGGCTCGAGACTACAAAAGACATCGATTCGTTCGCCCTTCAACTTCAGAACGTAATTAAAACTGCTTTTGAACTTGTTATCCCCATTTCAACAAAAAATTCCGAATCTTCCAGACTTCCCCAACACATCTTGTCTATGATCAGACAAAAAAGACTCCTCTATAGAGGCTTCATCCAAACTCATGATCCTGCTATCAAAACCGAATGGAACCGTCTCAATGCTCGAGTGAGGCTGTCGATCAACTCGCACAAAGCTTCGCTTTGGAGACAGGTCACAGCAACGCTGGATTATCGAGACGGAGCCAGATTCTGGAAGAAATTTAAAATTCTAACTGGCCAAACATACAAAACACACTCCCATCTTGAGGTAAACGGCCAATTTATCGAATCTCCTGAAGAAAAAGCCTCAATCTTCAAAAACCACTTATAGCAAGTTTACTCCCCCCCTCAAAATCCAAACTTTGATCAACAATTCTTCCTAGAGACGGAGCACATCACTCGTTGCCTCCTTCACCAACAAACCCCCCCTCCTGATAATATTCCATTTCTTACCCCATTTACTGAGGAAGACATTCTCTCCGCTTCCCAACAAGGCAAAAACTCTGCCCCTGGTCCAGACTCTATTTCTAGGCGTACCTTAAAACAACTTCCCCCCTTCAATTATGCCTTCTCTTACTCTTCTCTTCAACTCTTGTCTCGGCAAATCCTACTTCCCCACCATCATAAAGACCTCAAACACCATCTTGATTCCTAAACCTGGCAAAAATCACACAAACCCTCACAACTATAGACCAATCTCTCTGCTCAACGTCATAGGCAAACTTTTTGAACTTCTACTCCTAAATAGAATCAGGGACTTTCTAGAAACCAACTCTATTATCCCCCCTTTTCAACATGGATTCAGACCAAACCACTCTACCCAAAACCCGATTCTAGAACTACAATCTTTCTCCACTTCAGCTCTAAATCAGAGAAAAGTTGTCTCTGCTATATTTATGGATGTCCAAAAGGCCTTCGACAAGGTTTGGCACGCTGGCTTTATTAGAAAGCTAATTCACATCCAATTCCCCAACCAGGCCATCAAACTCATCCACTCATATCTTTCCAACAGAATTATTCATGTCAAGGTTGGAAATGCAATCTCCGAGCCATTCTTCCCCCTTTCAGGAGTTCCACAAGGATCAATCCTGGCCCCTACTCTATATACCATCTATGCTAGCGATATTCCTCCTCTGGAAAATATCCAGCTCTATGCTGATGACACGGCCTTGTACACCTCCGCATCGTCGACTAAAGCCCTTAATCAAAAAACTCAAAGACTGCTGGATCAGTTCTCCGACTGGTGCAGCAGATGGAGAGTAGCCCTAAATCCAAACAAAACCCAAACAATTATCTTCAGACATCCCAACCTCAGTCGACGAGAAAATCTCTCTTCCGACTATATCAACCTGTCACTTTGGGGGGAACGGCTCGTCCCTCAGGACCAGGTGACCTACCTGGGGGTTCGATTTACTCGATCACTCAGGTGGGATGCTGATGTTGAGCTTGTACTCAACAAAATGAGAAGACGAGCGTCCCTCTTGGGTGCTCTGGACGGTAGAATCGGAATAACTGACACTAAAACCCTTCTCCACACTTATAAAACCTTCATCAGACCTCTTGTCGATTACAAGGCTGTCCCATACTCCGCTATTTCACAGAGACTTCTTCATTCCATCCATGCCACAGAGAGAGCGATCTTACGGAAAGTGAAGAACCTACACTACTTCTATCCTAGCCACCTTGTCTACAATAACACCAATATACTGCCTCTGCCCTCTCGTTTTCAGACGCTCCAACATCGATACGTCGCCCGGACTCTGCAGGGTACTAACATCATTGCTCAAAGGACCCTCCATACCCACTGGAATGGAGGACTTCGAAGAATATACAGAGTACCGAAAAAGAAGATCCACCTCCCCAACCTAAGACTCCTCCAATCCGCTGTAAACATGGACCTTCCTGAAGACCTACAAAATCTACTGGATGAAACCCCCCTTGCCTACAGATAGATGGTGCCTCCAATCCCACTTAGGACACGATAATTGAAAAAAAATAGAAAAAAATACAATAAAATACAAAAAACACAAAAATACAAAAAAAAATACAAAAAACAAAATGGAAAAAAAAAGAAATGGGCCCTTGGCGAAGGTTTCTGTGGTTTCCTTCGTCCTTGCTCCACTGAAAGGGCTCCACGACGGAGGAGACACGCCACAGCGTCAATCTCCCAACTCCACATTGCACCACGTGGGTTACACTACTACACACACCTACACTGACACCAAAAGAAAAATCTCCTTTTGGGCACGTTCATTCAACAAGGAAGAAAGCAAAGGAAGTAAGAAAACCAACTCCAGGAACAGAGAAGGATTTGTGAGAGCAGGGCCGATGACAGACAGATGCTAACTCCCTCCCAACATTCCATCCATCCCCTGAAAAGGACGCAAGTCCTACAACAGGGTCCTCACACACACCAAACTCCTAAGAATCTCCATATTTCTCCCTATGAACTTACTCTCGAACTCGAACTCGCAAGATCTCCCAGCCCGGTGCACCGTCGACTCGTGTGAAGACGCACATTTAAAACTATGCGCCACAAAGAAACCCGACATCCGATAAACCGTCCCGTGCATGCCGTCTGAAAGAGGTAAGCTCTGCAGTTAAGTTAATATGTAAATGATGTTGTATAACATAAAAACATAATAATTGGCGAGTTACTGTCCCATTGTAACCGAGTTAAAAAAGAGGGGGTTCTCAATTCCCCATAGTTTTTTTTATGTTTCCGAATATCTCCGGTATTTATAATCCAATTTAAAAAAATCATTTGCATTCAAAAGAATAGAGTTTCCGTGTGATTCCATAAAAATTTGATTAAGGTCTGGTGATCAATGTGGAAGATATTCCAAGAAATTCCACAAAAATCAACAGAATATGCTCTGCAGTTCAGTTAATATGTTAATAATGATATATAACATAAAAACATAATAATTAGCCCGTTACTGTCCCACTCTAAAGCTACGAATTTTAAGAAGTGTGCGCGTCGCGCGTCTAAGCCGTACGTACGGCTTAAGCAGAATAAACTCAGCTTGACTCGCAGTCCGCTTTGCGCGGGTCGGTTTTTATGAATTCTCAGTTTATAATATTCTGTTGAAGTAAACGGATAGCGCAGAATGAACAATGCTCTAGTTGCGTTTTTGATCGAATAAATTGAGAACGATGAAGAAGACTTATTGTTGCTGACAATGAAAGAGCCCAATAGAAAAGTTGATGATTTATTTTCCTGTCGCAAATCCGAAGGAGCGTATGCAGTTACAGAATATTTAAGCCTTACTAAGTCAATTAATGTTTCATCCTCCATGGGTGAAAATTTTTGGCTCATAATGATTTGCTTCAGCTTATGTCGACGACTGCGTCCAAACCCAACGAAATTGATCTCAGCGTACACGCCAACCTCACACTGATTTGTTAAACTCATCCGTTCAACTAGACAGACTCTTACAAACCGTATGCATAAGACACCTGATGTTAAATTAAAGCGCACGTAAGCTTTACCACAGCCGGGCTTGACTATCTTAACAATAATTTCGTTAAAAAAAGCTGATTTATTCTCAAAACAACAAGAACTAACTTGCCTTTCGAGCTTTCAACATGTAATTCTAATGGCTGAACCCAGTTTATTAGATCTGAAGGCATAGTTGCCAGATTTCCTTGTTCACGGCTTGTTGTAAAGTCCGGCTGTGGCTTTACTGTCGGCCGTACGCCGCGCATTGTTCTTAGAAACCGTAGCTTAAAGCCAAAGACCTCTTCTCACAAGGAGAAGGAATGAGCATTTAATCAATTCTCTTGCTTACTACGATGTTTTCCTTTACCGTGTGTGCTTCGTGTTTCTAGGTGTTAAACAATTTACTTATGTCTTCAAAAAGTCACATTGGTACATATCGGGATTGTTGGGGATTAAACTCAGTACCTCTTGCACGGTTATTGAAAGGCTTTAAAAATAGTACATCATGAATCAAGTAGCAACTAAAAATGATAAAATAAAAACTGATTTCGATTTCCTTGAAGTCGGCTCCAATGGCAAATTACCCTCTATTTTAATCTTAGTCAATAAATCTAGATTTCGAATGTTAATTACTCAAACCTTTTACAAAGATATAAACCATTGGAACCGACTTCAAGGATATCGAAATCAGATGCCTAGTTGGTTTCAATTTTATTAAGAAATAAAGATTTTATTTCTGGCTTTTTAGTGCAGTTTTTTAGAAGGCGGTTTAATTTAAAAAAAAAAAGTTATTATAATCCATGAAAACTTTCGGTAGAAAACGTAACACATAGCAGGTTAAGGGTAGAGATTCCTGTAATATATCGATCAATACTACAGAGCTTCCATCTCGTGGCAGAGGTCTAAAAACCCTATATCATGTTACAGTTTTTGCTGTGAAAATTCATTAGAAAAATCAACATTTTCCTGTAGGTGGCAGACACACTACCTATTAATGTATATATCTTCTGAGAAAATAGAGATCGTAATAATTTTTTTATCAATTTAAAATATTCTGTTTGATTTGAATAAAATGACTTTTTTAAACATATTTTACTGAGAAAGTGATATACTATAATAAATTTACAAGAAAAATGGTTTAGTGTGTTTTTATAATAAATATTAGACTTTAAATTAAGAATGGAATATTCTAAATAATAATACGGCCGCGGCGCCGGCGTATGTTCAAAAAATGTCTTACTTGCTTTTATTTCTTCAAACGACATCTACAAAGAATGATTGTCAAAAATAGCACCATATGAACTGATTGGTTGTTCGCCGATACCTACGGGACGTATACCTGTGCCAATCAATGGAATTTTGGGTCGAGAATGACCTTAATTGATAGGTCTCCGTTAGGTCCTTTAAGATCCTACAAATGTTTGATTAGGTTCCCTTTATGTCTTTTTAATAATTTTTTTTTTAATTTTCTCACTAAAAATTGCACTTTAAAATCTGATTTAAAAGAAAATTAAAAAAAAATTGATTATTCTTGCATTCTTTATCGTTAGGTCAGTATGGACCCAACAAAAAAATTGTAGGAACTTAAAGGACCTAGCGGAGACCTATTGATTAAGGTCATTCTGGACCCAAAATTTTATTGATTGGGTGCTAAATTTGCACAGGTGGGGCGTATAGATTGTCCAAATAATTACTAATTTCAGTTACTAACAGCGTTTATTTACTGACAAAGCCACATTTAGACCTAATATTCATAACAATCACACAAATCGAAATGAAATCTTTAAAACTCATTTTAAGCATTATTAGTATTGAAAATTTAACAAAAGGTTACCTTTCAAATAAAAAAGTGGTTTCTCACTATTCAAATAATATACTAGGTCCATTTACGAACCGACTTCGTAGTAGAATATTTTTACCAAAATTATTTGAAATACAATTTTCTGGTGCTGTATTAAATATGAAAATATAATAAACAGGAGGTTCATAAAGAAAATTATAAAGATTTTCATTATATGCAATTTTGTATAATTAAACGTAACTAATTACCTGTTTCATTTTCATTTCAAAATTAATTAAAAGCTGATTCCGTTAATACAATATTACAGGTAGCATTAAATTAATTAAATATTCATTAGTATTTGTCAGTAAAACTTTAATGCATTGTGAAATAGATTTAAAGTGGATATTGTCAATATTATCTTTTAAAATTAAATAATAGACTGTTAAAAACAAAAAAATAAAATGATTTTTTAAGTTTTATGGAAATACGATAATATAAAACTAGTGTTTTGTATTAGGAACATAGTATGTATGTACTTAAAAGTAGGAAACTGTATTACGATTTTAAATATCATTATTTATAAAAATCTTCTGTGCGTGTGTATGTGACTGAACTCCTAACAGTCAGTCCAATTTATAAATGGGCTATAGCTCAAAGTGCAACTTTTTGGGGGACAGCAGTTTCTGCTAAGTTAATGTTTTTTACTGTCGGGGACAAAGCTATGATAATAATTGTAAGATGTCCGGAGCTTTATAATGGATTGCAAATCAGAATGATAAAACACAGTCGTATAGCAGATTATGTTCCATTATGAACCATAGGTTCCTGCTGCTGCAGAATGCTTTACTCAGGCAGTTAACTTTTTTATTGTTGTACAAAAGAGCTGTATAGTTTTTTCTCCTCATCCACTTACAGATGAGATATTTTAGAACACTTAGTGCCCTAGGATGACATAATAGTATATTGTGTATCTAGTAGGAAAAGCGATACATTCCCGGACGACAATGTAAATTGTTGGCCGAGGCGTCTAGCCGAGGCCAACAAACATTGAGAGTCCGGGAAGTTGCTTTTCCTACGAGGTACACATACTATTTTTTCTGAAATCGCATTAAATATAGGTAATCTTAAATTAAAAAAGTTTAAAAAAGTTTTATATATACATAAGTATTTTGATTATCATATTTTCTATGAAACCGTTTCCTTGACATTATTTGTTTATCATTGTTTATCAGTGTCACAAAAATGGACAGTGACGATGATGTCGAAAGGTGTAAAACGCCTCCAGAATTAATAAATACCGCTAGTATTGTGATTTTGAATTTATTACCAAATAAATCGAGATCAAAATATGAATTGGCGTATAAACGTTTTATGGATTATTGCCAAGAAAAAAAGACTACTTCACGATCTAAAAATGTGATTATTGCATATTTTTTCGATTTATCTACGAAGCTAAAAGCATCTACGTTATGGTCAAATTACTCCATACTGAAAACTACACTAAGTACAAAAGAAGATATTGACATTACAAAATATTTTAAAATACGTGCTTTCCTGAAACGTCAAAGCGACAATTATAGGCCGAAAAAGTCAAAAATTTTGTCAATTCAGGAAATTGAAACATTTATTAATGAAGCTCCAGATAATATATATTTGATGAATAAGGTACGTTTGGAATGTAAAAATTTGAATATTAATAAGATATTTATGTAGTGTTTACTTTTTAGGTTGCTTTAATATTTGGTGTAGCAGGTGCTTGTCGGTGTGATGAACTTTATCAAATTAAGTTGAATGACATAGAAAATTTTGGCTCTAAATTTTTATAAATTTAAAGGGGGAAGTAAATTTCATTCGGCTGCTTTTACCAATTTGAACAACTGTAACATAACTGTAAATATAACAAAATAGGAACAATAAACGTTATGATGTGATTTAGTTGTTTGCGTCTGTTTATTCACTCTATAAAGTGTACAAATAACTGACCATATATACGAGTACATGCTATTTTTCTTTAAATCGCATTCAAAATCATTATTACTCGAACAAGTATTTTAAAGAATTTTTGGTATTTTTTTAAATGGACGCTATGACTAGATCCAAAACTAAAAATGTTCTTAATTTCTTTGTTATTTGCCTTTATTTGCTCTATTAAACGTACATACGAAACTGACAGAGGTACTGACTTTGAAGTGTTAGTACGGGAAAAATATTCCCGTACAGTACGAAAAAAGTTAGTTGCCCAGCAACGGACTAAAATACAAGAATAGTGTATTTTGCGGCTCGAATTTGATCCGAGAAACTAGACATTTCCAAGCGATTTCAGAAAAAACATATTTCTGTCTTAGTCACTGCCTGATATCTGATGGTTGGCTAGAGCAAATGCTCTGAGAGCTCTAGTTAAAGGATATAAGAACATCCAAAATGCACTAAATCAGTTATCCAAAAATATTAGTGTAAAACCTATAGCTCGAGTAGAGGCCCAAGGAATAAAAATAAAATTAAAAACTTTGAAACAAACCACTTTTGTGTCCATGTTTTGGAATGATAATTTGGAGAGGATTAATAAGAGTAGTAAAGATCTTAAAAAAAAAGTGTGCGTCTCAGGACGCGCGACAGAAGTGATAACTTCAACTAATCCAAGTTGAACTATTTATTATTGAAATTTTTTAACTTGAAAAAAAATTTTGGAAAATTTTGAAAATTTTGAAAATTTGAAAATTCTAAAAATTTGAAAGTTTTAAAAATTCTAAAAATTTTTGAAAATCCTGAAAATTTTGAAAATTCTGAAAATTTTGAAAATTTTGAAAATTCTGAAAATTCTGAAAATTTTAAAATTTTGAAAATTTGGAAATTTTTGAAAATTATGAAAATTTTGAAAATTCTAAAAATTTTGAAAATTTTGAAAATTTGAAAATTCTAAAACTTTTGAAAATTCTAAAAATTTTGAAAATTCTAAAAATTCAGAATTTTCTAAAAATTTTGAAAATTTTTAAAATTCTGATAATTTTGAAAATTCTAATAATTTTGAAAATTTTAAAAAATTCAAATATTTTAAAAATTTTGAAAATATTAAGAATTGCTTTCTCTATCCGTTCAGTATAAGATGTTTGGGAAAAGCATAGAAAGAGAGAGAGAGAGAGAGAGAGAAATGATATTATTATGTTTCACTGCGCCTGTGTGTAAAAACGATAAACAACGCGTTATGATATAGTTATTTATGATATGAGTGTTAAAAGTGAGGTTTTATTTTGTGAGTGAAAACGTTTGTGAAATGAGCGGAGCGAATTGAACAATTTCACGAACAAAATAAAATCACTTTTAACACAAATACCATACAATGTTTTTTGTACAACTTCCCTATTTTGATAATGAAACGAGCGAATTTGCAATGACAATAAATCAAACCGTGTTAAAAGTAAACTAAACCGTGTTAAAAGTAAAGTTGTTTACATGGCAACTTTGTTAAAAGTATTTTTAACACGCTGTTATGTAAACAATCGTTTTTAACATTGTTTGCTATCATTAAAAGTGTCACTTTTAATGACAGTTGTACAAAAAACGCTTTTTTCAACGCGTTACGCTAAAAATCAGTTACCCTCCCATAAGAAGTTATCACTTCAAAAAATCCTTAACCTTGTAGCAGTGACTAAAAATTTACAAACTTTGGAAGATTTTTTACTCGAAAAAAGAAATGAATTTGACGAATATGAGACATTTGCTGCAGAGTTGTAAGTATAAATTTATACATAATAGATTTCTACTTATATTCTGTCACTAATGAAATATTGTAGCTCCCTGAAGATGAAATAAATGTTATTTCAAAAGCGTGGAAATAGTATTATTAACGTTAAGTATTGCTGAATTATATATTGTTATGAAATCTTTTCTTTACTTTTCTTCGGCTCCGGCTGCTTCTACTGCTATTGGGTCTGGATTCAACTTAAACTTCCTTTATATTCTTGTTTATTTAATTTAAATTTTTATTTTTAACTTCAACTTCTATTACACAAATTCATACATTAAAAAATGAAACTCTCTTCTCAAATTCAAATTCTATAATCAATACAAACTTTTCTTTATGACATTTTTCTTAATTCAAATTCATGACAATCTCCCATCATAATCTAAAACCCTCCAATTCCTTTCTTTCCCCGTCCCTAGGTAACCTCTTCAAAACAAAATATAAAACAAAACTAAACAACTCTCTACACTTTCTGAAATAAAACTTTTAAACACCTATATAAAGACAGTTACCTATTATCAAATACAAAAAATTTTTTATCCAATCAAATCATAACAAAATCCCCCTAAATTTAAAATTAAAATTTTCTATTAAGACACATTTTATAATTTTAAATTTACTCTATATTTCCTTTTTTATCAGATCATTTCTTACTATTCTACCTTTAAATTACAATTACTTTCGATTTCTACCCATTTTAATAATTTTACTTTATTTTATTTAATCAGTTTCTTCCCCCTTTTTCTAATATTTCCCCATTACTTATTTTCCTCTTTATTTTTAATTTTATCTCAATCCCATTTGCTTTTAATTAACTTCTTTTTTTCTTTTTTTATAATTATAAATTATATCCTTCCAAATCTTTTTTAATCTTCTAATTTCATCACATATTTCAAAATAATTTATATCACCATCTTCATAAGGTTTCTTCTTATGCTCCTTATTGTAATTGAATTTAGTTTTATTTTTAATTTTATTATTGTTATCATAATAATATCTATTTTTATAATTATTTCTATCACCTTCATATTTTATAGTTTCATATTTTGCTTCTTCATTTTTACAATATTTATCTTTATAATTCTTCTTATCATCATCATATTCATTATTTAATTTTAATTTTATAATTTCATTTTCTTGTATTACATTTATTTCTTTTTCTTCCATCTCATATATCTTCTTTACTGTATTTTGCACTTCTTCTTTTACATTTTTCTTTTCCATATTCTCTTGTTGTATAATTATTTTAATTTTTACTTCTTGTAATTCCTCTAATTCTGTTTTTGTCATTTTCATTTCCTTTCTTATTTCTATTTTTGTTTCTTCTAATGTTTTTCTATACATTTCCATTTGCTTCTTCATTTCATCTTTAATTACTTCCATATTCTTGTTCATATCTTCTTTTATTGCTTCTGTATTTTTGTCTTGTTTTTCTTGATTTTCCTGTAAATTCTTCTTCAAATCTTCTCTTAAGTTATTATTCATTTTTTCTAAAAATTTACATATCCTATCCATATCGCTTTCTTCATGTTTGTTACCATTACTTTCAATAATTGCTTCTATTATCGTGGTATTTTCTTTTTCATCTCCCGATTCATTTGTTCCCATAATCTGTATGTCCTCATCTTTTTGATGATCTCCTTTTTGCATCTGTAAATCCTGTTTCTTGTTTTGCCTTCTTCTTGTTTCCATTTTATTATTTAAAATATTCAATTTGTTTTTATTTGATTTAAATTTTAATATGTATATTAAATTAATAATTTTAATTCACCCCCCCGTATATCAAAATTTCTTATGTCTTATTGACACTGTCAAAATCAAAATTTTTTATAAAAATGATTTGTATCAACCTAACTATTTATAAATTATGTCTTAACAGAATTTATGTATCCCCCCTATTTCAAATATAAACAACAAAAATACAAAAAACTGTCTCTATATAGAAATTTAAAAATCTTACCCCAGAGTACAATTTTTTTAATATGAAATTTCAAAATTTCTATCTCGGTTTCTTGCGATCGGCTTGGTGTCCTGTTTCTTTTTATTCTTTTCTGGGTGTCTGGGTGTTCTTTTTTACAAGTTGCGCCGCACGTTGGTTCATCAATTTATTCTGAAATCTTTTCTATCCTTGTTGTTGTTGTTGCCCCACGTTGGATCGACAATTTGTTATGAAATCTTTTCTTTACTTTTCTTCGGCTCCGGCTGCTTCTACTGCTATTGGGTCTGGATTCAACTTAAACTTCCTTTATATTCTTGTTTATTTAATTTAAATTTTTATTTTTAACTTCAACTTCTATTACACAAATTCATACATTAAAAAATGAAACTCTCTTCTCAAATTCAAATTCTATAATCAATACAAACTTTTCTTTATGACATTTTTCTTAATTCAAATTCATGACAATCTCCCATCATAATCTAAAACCCTCCAATTCCTTTCTTTCCCCGTCCCTAGGTAACCTCTTCAAAACAAAATATAAAACAAAACTAAACAACTCTCTACACTTTCTGAAATAAAACTTTTAAACACCTATATAAAGACAGTTACCTATTATCAAATACAAAAAATTTTTTATCCAATCAAATCATAACAATATATACATTAGGGTGTTTCAAAAAAATGCGATAATTTATTTTTTTCGATTGCATGTGAAATTCTTGTTATATATGCTATAAAAAAAAATTCTGTAAAAATTTGAGCTCTTAATATCAACTTGAAGAACTCCATCATCGAATTTGAAGATTTACCATTGATTTAACATGGAAAAATGATTTTTTAACCTTCATTTGTCCTGCAAACTGTGTAGAACATTATTTTTTGGAAAAACGATCACTGATCCTTCTTCAGTATTAAATTCTTTAAAAAAAGCTCTTGGAGTCCAATCTCTAACGTCATTTTAAAATTTGTTGTGAAATTTATTATTATAGCGAATAATCATTAAAATAGATATTGCGAACCTCAAAATTTTGGAGCCAAACGTGATACAAAAAATTTTCTTGGTACAGATTTGTGGATCTACTAAAATTTTCTCAAACTTTATGGTCTGAGATCAAAATTTGAACATTAAATGGAAAAAATCGAAATTTCAAAAAATCTAATTTTTCTAACGCAAATAAAAACGAGAGGGTTGACGTTAGAGACTGGACTCCAAGAGCTTTTTTTTACAGAATTTAATACTGAAGAACGATCAGTGATCGTTTTTCCAAAAAATAATGTTCTACATAGTTTGCAGGACAAATGAAGGTTAAAAAATCATTTTTCCATGTTAAATCAATGGTAAATCTTCAAATTCGATGATGGAGTTCTTCAAGTTGATATTAAGAGCTCAAATTTTTACAGAATTTTTTTTATAGCATATATAACAAGAATTTTACATGCAATCGAAAAAAATAAATTATCGCCTTTTTTTGAAACACCCTAATATACATATACATATAAAGAAATATAAATTGATATATATATATATATATACTTACGTTGCGGTCATTTTACTTGAATGTAAAATAGTTAGATAAAATTATCACCTACACGGATTTTCTCTTAACAGGAAAACTTAAACTGAAAAATTTACTGACAACTTGGAGCCACCGCGACCATCACCATCGTGAAATTTAAGTTCCATCTCCCCGATAACCCCCGAGTAGCGAGTTTGGACTGATTTATATTGAATGTTCATAAATCTCCATTAGACCCATGGTATTATCGTATCCAGTGATACCAAAAACCTCCCGAGTAACGAGTTTGAATTAAATATGTATCGAACTTCTATAAAAATACAGAATACGATGTCAATCTCGTCACTAGGTGCCTTGCTGATCATCACCACAGTAATATTAGTTTTCAGCGACCCCGACAACTTCTGAGTGACGAGTTTCGACTAAATTGTATTAAATTTTCATAAAACGACAGTAGATAAGCTTTATTCTAGACATCAGGTGCTACAGTGGGCACCGCTGGCTGTCGCGATATTTGTCTTCAGCGACTCCTACAACTCTCAAGTTACGTGGTTGGACTAAATTGTATTGAATTTTCATAAAACTACAGTAGATGAATTTCATTCTAGGCAACAGATACCTCAGTGGCCGTCGCTGTCGGGATATTTGTGTACAACTTTTGAGTAATGAGTTTGGACTAAATTGTATGAAATTTTCATAAAACTACAGTAGGTAAGATTTGTATGTATGTATAAGCAAGAGCTAGGGGTAACAGATACACCTGCGACCTATAAGATGATTGTGTCCCCCTTTTCTTGCTATATTTCTAATGATTTCTCAGACTTATAGTAGCTCTTCTAGTCCTATCCTCCTTATTCTATTTCATACATGACCCTAGGTATTTGAACCTAGAGTATGTGTATTGAGGTTTCATTCTCTACCTGACAGAATCTGCAGTTTGCTTCATCTACCAATCCCAGTTTCTTTATGTGTCCTCTTAATCGGCAATGCCCGGTTAGTATTTCTGCTATAATTTGGAGGTTCTTCTTACTAAGGTTAAGACAGCTGTGAGATCTCTTCTGGTTACAGTTTCCCAGGAGCGTCTTCAATTGTCTTAGTCTTTCTAGATCATTCCAGTACTTGGATTTTTCGCTATCCATTTTTTTCCTTAGTTTTTATAAGATTGTACTACTGCTGATTACACAGGATGGTTCTGGTGTACCAGGTATGTGGTTTCAGCTCCTTGTTTTGCCAGCTTGTCTGCTGTTTTATTTCCTTTTATTCCTATCTATCCTGGAACCCACAGAAAGGTAACAGTGTTATTTTGTCCTAGTTCGTTTAATTTGCCTAGGCATTTCCAGACCATCTTTGAACTGATTGTATCTGAGTTCAAAACTTTGATGGCTGCTTGACTATCTGACATGATCACAATCTTCTGTCTATGATAGTTCCTTCCAATGTTAAATTGTATACATCTTTTGATGGCACAAATTTCAGCTCGAAAGATACGTCGGTACGCACCCAGGCTTTCTGAATATTTGGTTCTAGGTCCAAAAACCCCTGCTCCTGTTCCTTTATCTGTCTTGGAGCCGTCCTAGATAAGATTTATTTTAGGCACCAAGTACTTCAGTTGCTGTAGTGATATTTATGTTTAGCGACCCTGACAACTTCAGACTGAAGAGTTTGGACAAAATTGTATTGAATTTTCATAACATTACAGTATATTAGGTTCATTCTAGGCCCTAGGTACTTCAGTGGCCATACCTGTCATGATAATTTGTGTTCAGTGACCTCAAGTGGTAAAATTGAACCGATTTTCGTTGATGTTTTTTTAAATCATTTTTTTTTATTAATACATATGTCATCTTAAAATGTACCTTGGAGGACTCATTTTTGCTTAAGAACTTTTTTTTACATAATCATTTTTGTTCAACAAAATTTTCTAACTCTTACGAATCGAATGCAATAAGAATCATCTAAATCCATTTTGCGGCAAACATTTATTAGGTTTTATGCTTTGTTGCCTCGCCTACATAAGTTTAATCATAATATAATACAAAAAACGTCACTTACCACTAAGACATCTCCAGTTGAATCGTTAAGGGTACTACCTGCTCTAGGTAGGATTTAAATGTTCCCTTAATAGCATTTGTTGTTAATATAACTTCTAAAATCTTACAAAAATAGTTAGTTTACTCAAATGGCTCTAATCCAATAACTTAGACTTTGATGTTTTAATTGTCGTTTTGACAAATACTCTTTCTCATTAATGTCGTATTTGTGTTTAATGAGGAATTGAGTAAGTTGTCTATGCGACATAAGTTAAATAATGATATGATCATAACCACCAACTAATCTGTAAGGCATCTGAAACTCAATAATTAATGTCGCTAATGACATTGGAAATCACAGGTTCAAGTCCCAATTAAACTGCCCAGTTAACCAGGCGACGTGATTCCGACGTCAGTTAAACGTTATTTGATCACCTACATGACGTGAGGAATTGACGTGATTGTGACGTCGTTAGTACGTGATAATGTCACAGCTTATAGACGTCAGCAAATAACGTTATGGTAACGTCAGCAAATAACGTTATAGTAACGTCAGCAAATAACGTTAT
This sequence comes from Altica lythri, assembly GCA_964028335.1. Classification (NCBI taxonomy): domain Eukaryota; kingdom Metazoa; phylum Arthropoda; class Insecta; order Coleoptera; family Chrysomelidae; genus Altica; species Altica lythri. Next base: position 77,070,019 of record OZ034802.1, read on the forward strand.
GGTAACGTCAGAAGATAACGCTATGGTAACGTCAGCAGATGACGTTGTGGTTACGTCACTGTAAAGTACTCAACTAGGAGATTGGAAAGGATAGAAATGAAATTAGACACAGAAGTAATAAGCATTTATTCAAAAATTAAAATTATTGACATTTGCATTACCGACTAAAATGAAATAATTAGTTTATGACTAAAATTAAATAATTAGTTTATCAACTTTTTCGTATTTAAACGAACGAATGAATTAAAGGAAATGATGTAAAACAATCGCCAATACTTTCTACTGAGAATAACAGAAGCGCATCTTTTAAAATATCTGTTTATCTATAAACTCAAATATATATATATATAAATTTTGAAACTTAAATTTAATAATAAACAACATAGTTATAACTTAAATACTAATATCACAAAAAAGGTACATTTTATACTATTATCACACAAACAGGTTACAAGTTAAATTACTGCCGCAAGAATATTAAAAGTTACCAAAATAATAAATGATAGATAAATTGTAAGGTACAAAAAAGTTGTTTAAAATTTGCTTATAGTTACAAATATATATGTACATATTACACTAATATCACAGAAATATACGATAATCATTACATTTATAACAAGTTAAATTTTATATTAATTTAACGAAATAAGAATTAAAATTTACATTACACATTGCACAAAATTCATATTTAATAAACACACGAACTTCTTATTATGAAAATGTTTATCATAAACATGATTGAAATACTTACTTTTACAATCTACAACACAGCATTTATATCTAAAATAACCTGGTAGTGACATGTTTAAAACTATTCACCATACTTTTGCACCCTTTTTACGCTAAAACTATCTTCAATTTATATTAAACTAAAACCACTTGCACTTCCCTGTCACTATGCCATGCCGCCATTACTGTTTTTTCGCGCTACCAGCTGATCAGATTTTGCTGGTTTAGTTCCCAGTTTCACCACTACAGAATGCGATTGCGCCCTATAGTATGCGCACAAACATGTTGGCGCCTTTGGGCTATGTTTCAAAAAGTCTCTTAATTTGTCTATGTAATAAACATAAACATTTAAAAAAATTTTAACGTATTGTTTTCCGTTTGAAAGCTTTTTCAAAATATATATTTCAAAAATTGATAATGAAGTGAAATATTTTTTTATACTATTAAAATATTAACCATATCAATGAAAAAAATCAAATGAAGATTATAATCAATGATGGTTAAAGAAAATAATACATATAAACATGTAAAGTAGCTTTAATTTATCTACTACAAGATATGAGAGAAAAACAGTGCGAAATATGAGATAAAAAATGTGGAACGCTTCTGTTTTATAAATTAACAATCGATAAATTGGATAATAAATGGCCCGAAACAGACGTCAATTTGACGAATAAACGAGACGTCACTGTCACGTTGCCAATATGACGTCTTTTTTACGACATATTTCTGACCTATGACCAATCTCACCAAAAATGACTAATAAATGTCGTGAAATAGACGTCATCATTCGTCATGTGGTTAACTGGGTGGTTAAGTCAAATATGAATATTTATATTAACAACAGTAAGTTGGAATTTGTAGATCAGGCTCAGAATCTCGATACTCAATTGCGTTTTTCTGAGCATGCAGAAACGTTAAGGCGCAGAGCATTTTCCAGGTTCAAAATTCTTTTTGCAAATAGACATTACTTGAATTTTAAACTTAGAAAAACTTTGTTCTTTCAATTTTCAACTACTGTAATCTATACTAATATTATAAAGAGGAAAGGTTTGATTTTTTGTTTGTTTGTTTGTTTGTTTGAAATGAATAGGCTCCAAAACTGCTGGACCGATTTTAAAAAATCTTTTACCGTTGGCAAGCTACACTATTCCCGAGTGACATAGGCTATGTTTCATTTAAAAAAAATAGGGATCCTTACTAAAATGCCATTAATGTAACCAAAAATGACCTTAAAATCCTTACATCGCGTGCGCTAAGAATACTATTAATTATAGAATAAAATAATGTACTACGATTTTGAAGAATATATAAATATCTACAAAAAATGCCGGGACAGCATATGTCCAACTGTTATAGTTACGTCACAATAACTAATTTTTATTTTTTAAAAGTTTTTATCTTAGTATTATTTCTTATCAAAATAACTTATTTCATAATCACGACAGATATTACAAATTTAGCATGTGCAATGGGACAAGGCTACTTATAAAGAAATTAAAGGAAAATTAAGTTGTAGCAACCAATGTAACTGAACCACCAGCTGGTCAACTAGCTCATACACTGAGGATACCGATGATCCCAACTGATTTACCAAATCTATTTAAACCGCTTCAGTTTCCTATCAAAACATCTCTCGCTTTTACTAATAATAAATCTCAAGGTCAAACCTTCCAATTAGTAGGGATCGGTTTTCCTCATGGCCAACCGCCTAAGGCGGGTCGGAGCACCTGAAAATCAATTTATTTTGCTGCCAGAAAATAAAACAACATGTAATATTGTTTACAGGGAAGCGTTGACCCAATAAATTTAATGGCTTTTGTTATTTTTCTTTAATCCCCGTGCAAAGCCGGGGCGGGCTGCTAGTTTAATATATTTTCCTTGCCTTGACGCGTTCCACAAAAACATGATTCAGGTAATGCAGAATGCCTGTGCGCGTTTAATTTTTGACCTTAAAAAACATATTCACATTTCTCAAAAAATAACCGACTTAAATGGAAAACAGGTGGAAACATCATTTAGGTAATTTTACATATAAACTCTTGAATCATCATAACCGTAATTTTAATATTTTACGTAACATTTTTAAGACGCGACGCTCCACGCATTCCGTAAATATTAGATGCAAGACAAAATATACGATACCACGTTTTCGTGCTGCTTTGTTTAAAAGATCTTTTGCTTATAATGCAATAACTTTACTCAACTCTCTTCCGGATGAATTTAGACTTTTTAATTTTAATAAATTCAAATTTAAGCTAAGAAAATTTCTCTTTGAGACTCAAACTTGATAGCTAGTGAATTCACGACCTGATTCTAATTTGATCTGACTTTGTTTATCTTGAAAATTTTACTGGTTTTGCTGCTGCTCCACTGAATAAAAAGAAATAAAGTAAATAGTTTTTTTATAATTCACGTTCACAAAGTTTCTATTTCGACACTAAAAACAGTATCGAAATAGATTCATTGTAACACTGTTTTTGGTAACTTTTTGTTTTACACAATTGGTTGCACGGCATTCATTATCAAGAGTGAAAGAGTTCAGGTAGTAAATCAAGAATTATGTTGTATTAACTACATTATCAGCGATATTGCGAAATTTAGAATATTTTATTCAAACATTCAAATTTAAAATCATTAAAACTGTCAAGTGTCAAAAGTGTCAAGATCGCCAACATAAATAAATATTTCGAAAAACTTTCATTTTATTTATTTATTTTATACAGTTCATTATAAAAAATAGTATGTAACACTCGAATTACAATGACGGTTTGTAGTACTCGTTCTTTGCGAAACTCACCGCTTCGCGGTTCGTTTCACAAACTGTACTCGTACTACGAAACCTGTTATTGTAACACTTGTATTACAATATACTATTTTTTTCTCACTTGGTGAACATTTGCACAGGTAATATCTATTTTTGTACTCACTTAATTATATTATTTTATGTTATCTTAGGTATTATTAAAATTAACTATATTTTCATTTTTTTTTTGTACTTATTCCTTAAAATTGTACGTTTATACTATATAAAGCTAAAATGGTGTACGTCTGGTTAAGTAGAATAGCATTTATTTGCCAGGTTTACACCTAATATGTTTTTTTATGGTGAATCTTGTAATGTTTATATATTTGCTTTATTAAATAAAGGCCTTATTTATTTAATTAATGTGAACGCTTTTTTATCTCTTCCTGATGATATATCTTTTATGTCTAATTTCTAAATATAAAAGAGATGTTTTAATATAAGTTTTCTTATTCCAGTATATGTAAATACATAACTTACATTAATATTAACGAAAAATCCTCGTCAAAGTTGGAAGTAATATATTATGAAAGAATTTTGAGTGCTTAAAGTCTGGTGTTTAGAAAGTTGGCAGACAGGCAGACGAAGCTAAGAGATTCATTTTATAATCTTGCTTTAATTACCATTTGTATCTATTTAATTATTCTTAAGCGGTGTGTATTGTGAATAAGGAATGAAAGTTACCGTTCAAACTTAGTAGTAGGTATCAGCTATTTCCATAAAGTACGAATTACAGTTTCCCTAGTATATATTTTATTTGTTAAGTGATAATATAATAATTATTATTTATCCTTATTCATTATCTTAATGGGACTGAACCAAAATAGCATCATCTAAAATAGCATTCTACGGAAAAAGCTATTTTATCATTTTTTTACAAACTGCTATAATATACTCCCTTTTTCGTTACCGGAAATTATTTTAGTATAATAAATGAGAGTGTATTATGGAGTTTACTAGTAAACGGTAGAGAATGACATACTTAAAGTAAGATGAAGTAATGAAATATTAACCTATCAGTAGAAAGCATAAAACATTGTTTGGTTTAATAATTTTCATAAGGAAAATAGATTACTCGTTAGATTTATCGCGGAGTCCACAATTATTTTTGTATAAAAAAATGATAAATAGTGGGAATCAATCAACTCAACTAATTAATAGTTTCTTTTAAAAGTTTTTTCATATCACATGCATTGAAGCAGCTAGTTTTGATCCTGTTTTGCCAGTCGAAACAAGACAATTTCAGACCAATGCAACTGTCAGTCAGAAACAACGTTGTTTCTCCCCTAGGGCAGAAACAAATGTCATTATTTCAAGTCTGTCAGAAGTTTTTTGACTGACAGTTGCATTGGTTTTGAAATAGTCTTACTTTGACTGGCTACAGAGATCAAAACTCGCTGTTTTAATGCTTGTGATATAAAAAATTTAGAGTGTGGCACGGGATGAAACAAAGACGATTTCTGACCGGGCAATATACTATTAAATGTATTAATATAATTTTTTTTTATTTTAACCAGAAAATTAAAAAAAAATGTGATGCAAGTGTCTAATTGTCCATCTCGGACTTCAAGCTCTCGCAAGAGAAGCCGTTATAAATTTATTTAGTAATTAATAAGAACTGTTTATTACCCAGCTAACATACATAATCACGTACAATAAACAACAATGTAAATAATATACCAATAGGGAATAGGGAATAACATAATCGCTCAAAAGAATACAATTCCGCACGTAAGTAATTCGGTCATTCCTAGAGAGTACAAGATTTAAATAAAATTACATAATTGCGCAAAAATTCGGAATTTATATTTAAAAAGTATTAATTGATATGGGATTCGTAAAAGGACTGGGCCTTTTTTGTTACTTTTAGTGAAAACATCTGAAAAGATTTATTTCAACAGGCAAGGATTGAATATAAGAGGCCCAAGAAATATATGACTCTTTGACCAATTGTTTTGCTGATCAATGGTATATGTATAGATCTATTTCTTGTTGGATATGTATGCAAAATTTGGTGTTGTTGGAAATGTTGTATAGTAAGGGACTAACAGAAAAGTTGCCTGATATACAACACCTTTCTTTCATTGAGAAGTAATTCAGAAGAATATCTGCATGGTCTGTTTAGTATTATTCTTAAGAACCATTCTTTAGTTGTTTTAGATATACCATTGATGGTCTTCCTCAAGCTACCACAGCATAGGTTAGCTCTCATTGTACTAGTGCATAAAACTTTGACTGAGCGCTAGGGTCATCCATAGTGATTTCAAGCAATTTTGGCTATAGATAGAAATTGCAGTTTCAATTAGGGCCACATGTAACCTTTTTTAGATGATTTTTAATGACAGTTTTAGTTGTTTTACTTTCTCGTTAAAAATTTTATATGTCTAAAGTAATAAAATTACGTTTAGAGAAACAATATAGAAATTAAACAAGTTAATTTATAAGTATATAAGATGAAATACGTTTAATATTTTCTTGTATTATTTGAATTAATAAAAGCCAATCGACTATTACGGCCAATTAGTTTACTGCCTGTGTTATCTAAATTATTTGAAAAGATCCTTTCGAGACAAGTCATTGAATACTTTAACCTAAACAACTTGTTCCCCTCTTCGCAGTCAGGTTTTCGTAGTGGCTACAGTACTGCGACTCTTCTACTGAGGATTTTAGATGGTACATCATTTCCTCAGCTGATAAACGAGAAACATCCGCGTTAGCGCTGTTGGACTACAGTAAGGCTTTCGACACAATTGACCATCAGTTACTATGTGCTAAGCTTGGATTATCATTTGGATTTTCAGAGCGTAGCGTTAATATTTTTGATAATTACCTTTCCAAAAGATATCAGTATGTTCAAATTGAGGGCAAGCCATCAAAAAAGATTAAAGTAAATAAAGGTGTACCTCAAGGTTCCATCCTGGGCCCTTTGTTGTTTGTAATATATACTATCGATATGGACAATTATATTGACGGCTGTGATGTTGGAAAATATACAGATAATACACAAATCCGTATATCTTTTGTAAAAGGTAGGGCTTTGGAAGCACAGAATATTCTCAATAATTGCCTGCAATCTATATATGATTACTCCACCTTAAATGGACTTAAAATAAATCCAAATAAGTCTGCAGTAGTTTTCTTGGGACCTGATAGTATATGGGCGTCAGAGAATCTTAAAATAAAAATTATGGATACTCCAATCCCTGTGGTACAAGAATGTAAAAATCTTGGTGTCATTTTTGACACACAGTTAAGGTTTAGAACGCATGTGGGAAGAGTGGTTCAGAAATCTTTTCTATCTCTGCGTAATTTGTACAAGAGCAGGCATATACTAAACCCAAATTTAAAAAAAGTTTTATGTAAAACGTTAGTGCTTTCTCATACAAACTTTGTTTACGGTCCCTGTCTGGATCTCAAATAAAAAAAAAGGCTACAGCGTGTGCAAAACTCATGTGTCAGATTTATCTATGGGTTAAGGGCACGAGACCATGTTAGACATAAATTCGCAGAACTTAATTGGCTAGACTTAGAGGATAGAAAAAAACTACATTTTTCTTGTTTTTTACTGCGCCCCATTAACACAAAAACGCCTCCTTATCTTCGTGAAAAATTAACTTTTAGGCATTCAACTCATAATTTTAATACACGTCATAACTCTTCAAATATACCTGCTCATCGTACTGCTCTATTTCAAAGAAGTTTCTGGTACTGTGCTCCCAAAGTATTCAACTCAGAAATAAGAAATAATAATTCATTTTTGAACTGCAGCAGAAAGTCCTTTAAGCACAAATATAAATTGTATTTACTAAATAAATATTAGGTTAAATATTGTATATGTATTGTATTGTATTAAATATTGTATTGTATATGAATGCTCGGTTAAAACAACAGCTATGCTGACTTTCGCCAAGTGAAAAATAAAGTCGATTCTATCTATCTATCTATTATACATCTTAAATTATTACGTATTTTGTATTGTCTTTTCATTATTTCGTAAGTAGGTATATCCTTAATAGAATATTGAATGATTAAGTTAATGCGGCACTAAAATACATTTAGGATTATGAATATATTAACGTTGTCATATTTAATTTAAACTATTTCATTTCAAGTGTAACTAAAATTTTCTTGTAAAAATTGAAACTGCTGTCGTCTGGTTAATAGTGCTAAAAGTTGTAACGACTTAACTACGGATACACTATATGACTAATTATAGTGAATTATAGTTTACTAAGTGCTTAAAGTTCTAGGTTACTAAGTTGATAATTAATTGTCATTTTTAAAAGTAATAAAATTTTTTCCACAACAATAAAAAAAAAACTTTACCTCATTTCCAGGAGAAAGAGAAAGCATGCATACCTCGATGCCCAATTGCATGTCATTGTGACATAAATGCAAGTGGAACCAATACGCGGTTTGAATGAATGGTAATTGCCAGGTTTAACTTAGAAAGACTTACTATCTTTGTCTTATTAACGCGCAATAGAAAGCGATACTTTTAAGAAAAATGGCAAGCGGCACTAGCGCACTTAATAATGTTGTCCAGTGTTGACATTTTTCTTAAAAGTATCTCTTTCTTTTGCGTTCCGCGAACAACGGTGCAAGATGCCATCATATGGTTCAGGAAGACTGGTTTTTACACCAAATGTCCAGGTCAAAGTCGACATCGTGATGTACGATTCAATGTGCTGAGAGATCGTATCTGTATAGCTGCTGAAGCCAGAAACTATTTGAAGTAAGAAATGTAAGTATGAGTGATAGAACACTAAGAAGAAAACAAAAGGAAAAGGGTCTTCGAGTATTTCATTCTGCACGAGTTTCCAAACTTGAAGTAGCTCACAAAAGAAACAGACTTTAGTTTGCACGTCAATGTGTTGACTAGATCATGGAGCAGTGGAAGAATGTATTGTTCTCTGAAGAAAGCAAAATATGATAAAGAGGTCCAGATTATTATTATTATTATTATTACATATTGTTAAGGGCAGAGGAGCTAGGCTCCTATTTTGCCCAAAAATACAGAAAATACATTACAAAAAAATAACCTACTAATGGACATATTAATAAAAGATTGAAAGAAAAAAAAATAGATGGACGTCAACGTGTGTGCAGACGCCGGGATGAGCGGTTTGTCCTATGCACAGTGGTGCAAACAGTTGCATATAAGGTGGGTCATTAATGGTTTAGGGTTGCATCTTTTATAAGGCACAAACCGATCTGGTTGTGTTCAACAGAGGTCATGTCGATGCTCATAGGTAATAGAGGTTCTGCAAGATCCTGTCGTTCTATTTCCACACTAACTGCTGAAGACCTAAACCAAGTAGGTATACACAGATTACCATTGTCAGCCTACAGTACCGACTTCAACCCTATTGAGCATATCTGGGACATGCTCTCAAAAGACGAGTTCACCTTATTAATATAAAACAATTCAACAGAACGTTAGGATCATCTGTAATAAGTTGGTTTCTAGCGATGTCGGCTATAGATAGAGAACGCATTTTCAATTCCTGCTGTATGTAACATTTTTAAAAATTACTCCTAATGTCAGTTATTGTTTGCCTAATTTTTAAATTTTAAAAATTCTATGATACATGTCTCAATTAATTAAGCTACGTTTCGAGAGATAAAGTAAAAAGTGAGAAGGATAATTTGATTAAAAGATAGAATACGTGTCATAATTAATGAACACCAATCGACTTTCTTCATTTTAATTTATTAGATGCAAATTTTCTATTTTGGTAAGGAGATATTATTTAGTAGCACTTTGGTAATTGCTGCTATATGATAATAGAAAATGTTATGATTCATACTAAGTTAATGCGGTACTAAAAGACATTTTAGATTATACCCATATAAACGTCGTCATATTTGATATAAAACTACTATAAATCAAGTCTTTTCGCATGTAAAATATTCTTGTGAAAATTGAAATTGCTGTCGTCTTTATAATAGTGCTTAAAGTTATTACATATTTTTTTTGCAATTTGAAATATTTATTACTTTGTCCTGCTGTATTTTCCAACAATAGTTTACTAACAACTCGTGCAAAGTATTAATATTTCACGATTTTTTTGCGTTATACTTTTTTATTATTCTTAAAATCTTTCATGTAATCTTTGTACCACAAATTCTTTGAAAGCATTCTTTAAGTTCCAAATTGAAAGCTTTTTTTCGAGGTGTGAGTTATGCATCATATTTTTTATAGGTATTTGTTCGTTGAAAGTAATTCCAGTGCAGCGTTGCGATCTTTAATGAAAGATATAATGTGTGATTTATTATGATTCTGTTGAATAGTGAATTATATATAACTTGCACTTTTAGTATACTTAGGATAAACGATTTTCGGTAAAAAATCAATTGGAAAAAATTTTCACAAAATAGCTTTTTTAATTTTATTATACGCGACAAAACAACGTGAGTTTTGGACAATTTCAATTTTAATATGCAATTTATAAAATTATTTCTTAATAATATTGTAGGTAACTAGGCATCTTATTTCGATTTTCTTGAAGGTGGCGTCAATCGGAAACCAATAGTCAACTTACTCTTACCTTTGAAAGTTTATATCTATGTGAAATACTTGATTAGGTAATGCATGGGCGAAATCTAGATTTATTGGCTAAGAATAAGTTGCTGAGTAATTTGCAATTAGCACCGACTTCAAGGAAATCGAAATAATGTGCCTAGTTACGAAGATTTAGTTTTGCTCAGAAAGCGCTACCAATAGAACATTCCTATACAAATCTAACCTTAATCTTTTGTTGACATAAATCCAGAGTTTCATTGTGACACAATAAGTCGTGTAAGTACAGTGGATTTCTAAATCAGCAAGTCGGTCAAAAAATTGGATCTGAGCTGAGAATATTTTGGAGTTATATTTTTTTACCCTTTTGGGAGAAGATTATCCCAACAGCCATGTCTCGCTGTACTAATTTCTATGTTTGGAAATGAAGCACCACATAAGTCAATCATTTCCCGCTGCTTTTGCGAATTTGAAAGTGGTGGCTCCAGTCTTAGCGACAAATTCAGGTTAGTTCCAACCAAAACAGCAGCCAAATAGCAAAACATTGTTGCGGTTTTTTGGCAAATTAAAGATGAACGCCGTGTAACATATCTGAAGAAAGAGGCATCTTCTGGCGTTTCAAAGACCTCGATCCAAAAGAATCTACGTAAGGAAATGGGTGTTACAAAGTTGGTTTCCCGTTGAATGCCTTATATGCTTACAGAAGAGTAAAAACCGGATCAACGATTCAACAAAAGAAGCTTAAAAAACTTTTAATGTATTGTTAGTGGCGATGAATCTTGGATTGATTCCTACAAACCAGAAAATAAACTCCAATCCACTGTGTGGGTGTTTCACGATGAGAAAAACCAACAAAGGTAAACCATTCTCGTGTGTGTCAAAGAAAATGGTCACAACGTAGAACGGTTACTTTTGATTGGTATATAAACGTTTGTTTACCAGAAGTTATCACGAAACTCCGACAAAGCAACACATTTTGAATCATCCTACATTAGGACAATGCAAGTTCTCACACTGCTCAAAAGAGAATCCAGTTTTTGAAGATTCAAAAAATCGAATTGTTAGAGAATGCACCTATAGAGCAAACGACTTCCTCACGTTCCCAAAGATCAATGATTTAATGTCTAGGCAGCGATTCCAGTCACCTGAAGAATCCATCGATGCCTTTAAAGCAGCGATTTTGCAGATGTCAAATGAAGACTGGAATAACTGTTTTACCAATTGGTTTAAACGTATGCAAAAGTGTATCGATCTTGATAGGACATATTTTGAAAAGCAATAATGTGCTTTAAGTCTATATATTTTTATCTTTATAGCTATATGCACAATTAAAAAGACAAGTCTTAACAGAATCCTACATAAGCTATTTTTAATATTATCTATACTTAATACTTAATAATATTATAAAGAGGAAAGGTTTGATTTTTTGTTTGTTTGTTTGAAATGAATAGGCTCCGAAACTGCTGGACCGATTTCAAAAATTCTTTTACCGTTGGCAAGCTACACTATTCCCGAGTGACATAGGCTATGTTTCATTTAAAAAAAATAGGGATCCTTACTAAAATGGCATTAATGTAACCAAAAATGACCTTAAAATCCTTACATCGCGTGCGCTGAGAATACTATTGATTATAGAATAAAATAATGTACTACGATTTTAAAGAATCTATATATATAAAACTCAAAGGTGACTGACTGACTGATTGACTGACTGATATAGTGATCTATCAACGCAGAGCCCAAACCGCTGGAGGGATGGGGCTGAAATTTGGCATGCAGGTAGATGTTATAACGTAGGCATCCGCTAAGAAAGGATTTTAATTAATTTCACCCCAAGGGGATAAAATAGGGGATGAAAGTTTGTATGATCTATGAACGCATGGCTCAAACCGCTAGACGGATGGGACTGAAATTTGGCATGCAGAAAGATGTTATGACGTAGACATCCGCTAAGAAATGATTTTGATTAATTCCACCCCAAGGGCATAAAATAGGGGATGAAAATTTGTATGAAACTTTGTCAATTTTAAACCGTTTGGGCTAAAACTTTGCATGCATATAGTAACTACGACGAAGGCATCCCCTAAAACAGGATTTTGATTAATTCCACCCCTAAGGGAATAAAATAGGGGATGAAAGTTTTTATGAAACTCTGCCAATTTTAAACCAATCGGGCTAAGATTTTGCATGCAGATAGTTACTATAACGTAGGCATCCCTTAAGAACGGATTTTGATTAATTGCATCTCTAAGAGGATAAAATAGGGGATCAAAGTTTGTATGAAACTTTGTCAATTTTAAACCGATCGGGCTGAGATTTTGGATGCATATAGCTACTATGACGTAGGTATTCCTTAAGAAAGAATTTTAATAATTTCCACCCCTAAGGGGATAAAAAAGGGAATGAAAATTTGTATGAAACTTTGTCAATTTTAAACCGATCGGGCTGAGATTTTGAATGAATGTAGCTACTATGACGTAGGCATCCCTTAAGAAAGGATTTTGATAAATTACACCCATAAGGGGATAAAATAGGGGATGAAAGTTGGTATGAAACTGTGCCAGTTTTAAACCGATCGGGCTGAGATTTTGCATGCATATAGCTACTATGACTTAGGCATCCCCTAAGAAAGGATTTTGATAAACTCCAACCCTAAGGGATAAAACAGGGATGAAAGTTTGTATAAAACTTTGTCAATTTCAAACCGATCGGGCTAAGATTTTGCATGCATATAGCATGCAAGTTTTTAAAGTTTTAAAAAAATAATAGTCTAATACCACTCGCGCTTTACTGAGCGGGGTGTGTGGAGCGATGAGACGGTAGCACGCTGCTGCTGGACGACATGAAACTGTCGATAGACGCGTAGAGTCTTAAAAATTCGAGAATAAATTTGTTTTATTACGTAGTGGTGTACTAAGAAATTACTTTTTTAAATTCCATTTCTAAGGATTTAAAATAGGGGTTGCAAATTTGTATGAAACTCGGTGGCAAAAAACTAAAGTCCACGCGGATGAAGTCGCGGGCGCCCGCTAGTATAATATAAATATCTACAAAAAATGCCGCGACAGCATATATGCCTAACTGTTATAGTTACGTCACAATAACTAATTTTTAATTTTTTAAAGGTTTTTATCTTAGTATTATTCCTTATCAAAATAACTTATTTCATAATCACGACAGATATCACAAATTTAGCATGTGCAATGGGACGGGGCTACTTATAAAGGAATTAAAGGACAGTTTAGTTGTAGCAACCAATATACCTGAACCACCAGCTGGTCAACTAGCTCATACACTGAGGATACCGATGATCCCAACTGATTTACCAAATCCATTTAAACCGCTTCAATTTCCTATCAAAACATCTTTCGCTTTTACTAATAATAAGTCTCAAGGTCAAACCTTCCAATTAGTAGGGATCGGTTTTCCTCATGGCCAACCGCCTAAGGCGGGTCGGAGCACCTGAAAATTAATTTATTTTTCTGCCAGAAAATAAAACAACATGTGATATTGTTTACAGGGAAGCGTTGACCCAATAAATTTAATGGCTTTTGTTATTTTTCTAATCCCCGTGCAAAGCCGGGGCGGTCTGCTGTATATAATAAAAACCGTAATCACGACCAAATATTTCGATTTTAACTAAAAATAGGTGACGGTTGCAATTATTGTATATTCTGTATTCTAATTTCTATAAATTCTTTTCACGGTCCAATTCATCTTGCGACACAAAATTCGTATTGAACTACATTAACAGTTTCATAAGGCAAGTGTCAGCTCGAATAAGATGCGATCTGACATATTGTGAAGTACATTGCACGTTTGATATCAAATAGGTAGTGATCAATATAAATTTATATTGAGTATTTAACTTCCAATGCTAACGGCACTTATTGGGAAATGCCGACAGGTGGAAATTCAGGAAACTGAATGGTTCTCTTGGCAACAGTTGTGTAGGGCGTGATTATATCGATAATGTTTCTTTGACACAAAAGCACTTACGGGCTTTATTCATCTTCGTTAAATAATTAGTTTTATACGTAGGTATATATTAATTGGTTGTATTTAGCCTCTATTTAATTTGGTTGATTATAGTTAGTATTTTAGGTAACAAATTTAATAAAATAGTAATAACAGTAATAAAAACTAATTGTGTAACTCTGGAAATAACCAATAAGGGAAAGGGTAGCTTTTTTTACTTAAAAATAGCATAATAATAGACTATTAAAATACTGGTTTAAAAAACATTATAATAAAAATTATCTTATGAAAAAAAAACATTATACACAGTAAAAGTATAAACAAAATAGAATGAAAATATTTAAAAATAAACAGCTCTAAAAGCTCTTTAAAGTATTATATCCTTAATTATATCGCTAAAGATATTCCGCTTTAAACAGTGCAAAGAAAAAGATTTAATAAAGTTTTTGTCTATTAAAAACGAGCTGTTTTTATGTCCTGGAGGTATGAGTTACTGTACATATTTTAATAAAAGTACCAATAAAACTAAAAGTTAAAATTGCTAAAATTTGTATCATATTTACTTCACGTTCACATTACACTATTCCTAGTATTTTAGATATCTACATACTTCTCCCCATAATCCAATAAAACATTTCTGCTTTATTGTAATAGATAATAAAAATATCTGCCAACTGAAATATATTTTAGGGTAGATGCCAAGAATTCTCATGGTTTTCTGTACACGCAATACAACATAGTGTTTCCGGAGTAGAGTTTTGCAGCAATTTATTTTTGTCCAAAAGGATTTCACTTTATACGTTTCGTCAGTTATTCACAGGCAAAAGAAATTCTTTTAAAGATATATTTTTTATATAGAATCAATTATTTAGAATGATCCCCCTAATTATGCGATTTTACTCCATAATTTAATTAAAGGGTGTGTTCGGAAAGTATCTCTGCTTTATATACTTCGATCCAGAATATCAACAGAAAATATTTATGTCTTATAGGTTTACTCACTGACATCTACGGAACGTAATTATTGTGAAGATTGTATTTACCAAAGAAATAGAAAACGTATTTAAAGTCAGATGTTAATAGACAATGACTAGTATCGACCTACATAGCTCATCTTCAGGTCAAACGCAAAAAATGTTATTTATACAACGGTAGATAAAATTCTATAGAATGCAGCTTAGTGGTAAACAGGCTTGTCTTCTACATAAATATCCTGTGGTATTGGAAAATTGTAATGGAAAAATTAAGAAAACCAAAGGTAGTAACCACTAGTGGTAGTCAAAAAGAAAGGCAGAAGTCAGGAAAGATAACAAATTGAAACTAAAACTAAATTGTTAAAGTAATGAGCTATGGCGTCAGATTCCGTTGGCGATAAGTGAGCCAAACAAAGGAACGGGTTGTGGCCCTGGAGGAGGTGCAACAAGATCAAAAATTAACAACTTCAGGTCAAGTAGGTATACCACGAGATATGGATAATATTCTCTTTCTAAGATTGTATTTATTTAAAAGCCTGTTTTGAGTTTGTTATTGCTAAAAGTAACTGAAATTTTAGATTAACGAATTTGCATCAAATTTTGATTCAATCTGAGGTCTCGATGAATTTAAAACTTTTTACACGCATTGGTTCTGCAGATTTCCAATTCTACACTACATTTCAAAAATACTTGACAGTAACTCGGCTTTTAATTTTAGTAAAGATAGAAATACATCTGTTGTGATTCAAATGCAGCAGTCAGATATATATTTCGATTTATAGTTGGTTTATTTTGTTTTAAAGTTTGCAATATTGCATTAGAAGCTTCCCGAACTTTCGTTAATTGGCTAGCCGATTCAAACTATTCGAAAACGTCCGATCCTTTTGGAGACGATCGATGCACGAAGAAAGGAATTTCACTCACTTACGGTTCTAACAATAAGTCTGTTCTGCATACACAGTTGAATAAAATAAATAATATTCCTGGCAACGTCCTCATTAGGTAAAATAAAATTTATGTTTAAATATACCTACTGTTAGGTTGCTGAAATGGATCACTAGCATCCCTGATTATTCTTTGATGCATTCTGTATTTATTTCTAAAATAAATAAAAAAATTTAAGAAAACCGGTTGAACTTCTCGCTAATTTCAAACACCAAAAATCTATTTTTCTGCTACTTTGAGCTTAAAAGGATCTTTTTGTGCTGTGTAATCTCCATTGAGCTTAAATAGTATATTACACTACAAGGGCAAAAAGTTTGAGATTCCTGCACTGCGCAGTGCAGGGCTCTCAAACTTTCTGCCTGTGTAGTGTATACAATTTTTCTTTGTACTGTGCCGAAAGTACGAAGAAAATTGCCTTCTGTGTTAAAAGATATTGATGCCTGCCCCGACATTTGCAGTGACAGTGACATCAGTGCAGGAATAATTTCTTTCGGCCCGCTGTCTGCGCGAAATTATCGAGACATAAAAGTTAGGCTTTCTGTCGTAATTTTGAAGACGGAATGACGTTCTTTCGGCATAGTACAAAGAAAAATAATTTTAATTTTCGAAGCAGCAATCGACGCAGCAATGGACGCAGTTTCTTGAGAGTGTTAAAAATGTTATTCTAAGTGCAAAATTGAACATTTAAAAAAACACTTGTTACGAACGAATTAACAAATGGACACCAAAACGTAGAGATCTGGTGAAATTTTGATTTTGGAAAATCTTGATGAAACCAATAACATCCCTATTTATTAAAAATTTTCAATATCAATACTTTAAGGTTCTTGAACGACCTATTTCTAATATTAAAGTTTTCAATAAAAAATATTTGATAAAAATCTTATTCTAATAGCACTCTGTTTAATAATTATAAGGGGTGATAGTGTTTTTAAAACTTATTATGGATAACATAATTTCAACATTTTCAATTGAGCATTAATTTTCAAAATTACTCATGGCTACGATCACTATGAAATACAAACAAAGAGTCTTTAAAACTCGCATATTTATGCAGACAAGCTACAAACAGTGGTACGCTCAGTTATTTGACGGGATAATTAAGCCTTTTGATTTTACTCTACACCAAAATATAGCAACTGAACTAGAATTTCCTGAAAAACTATACAAGAGTTTTGTTTCTTTAAAAAAACAGAAAGAATTTTTTTAATGAAAAAAAAAATCTTAATCAAGATATTTTTGAGAAGAGGCGTCATTGTGAATGATTTTAAATAATTGTAAAGATTTAATCCTGGTTATTGGTTATTTATGGTTTTTATACAAGTTGTTTATTTATTTAAAATTCATTATCTTCCTAATTTATTATGTAAAACGGCCATATAAGTCATATAAGTGTTTATAAATACCTTTCCGGTCTGTTTTGTTTTTTAACGAAACCTGTTTAGCAATTCAAAATTTGACTTTTTTAATTACCGTATTGCGCATGGATATTAGTTTTAACAAGGAAACATTTTTATTAAATGGTAAAGACGGTAAAGAGAAATTGCAGTTCTGTTACATTGCCTTAGATCCCCTTTGATCTTCTAAATTAACCTTAGATCACCTTATGATCACGTAGTCAATATTGCTTTAAATTATTGAACACTTCAGTTATTGAGTTAAATATGTTATCAAATGATTTAAGTCGGATTAAGCCAGTTTAAATTAATATTCATTGGTCGCTGTTTTTTAAACTACCTTAGGACAAATCTTTGTCGCCACTGGTGAAGTATTAAAGAAGTTTTTGTAAAAATTAACATTACAAGTTTCCAAACTAAAATCAACTTTGTAATCGGCGTCCTATTACCTTAAAGCAGAAAATCTGAATGAATGTAAATCAAATTAAAATGTTAACCACAATTGATCTAATATTGATAATTTATTTTAGAATTATTTAGTTTTTTCTCTGATATAGATTAGATTTCAACTATCATTGTGATTATACCGGGTAAGGAAAAAGAATGGAAACCTCATTGTAACTCAAAAACTATGGGTCACAGAAAAAAACTTGCGAGATATAAAGTTTATGGTTTTCCCTGGCTTTCAGATAGTTAAGATGGATTTAATTATGACCATGACCATCATGGTCAGGCAATGGTCAGGTCAATTTTTTTAAATGGAACTTCATACGACCTCTATAGGTCACGTTGACCTTAGACCTTAATGCATATCTGGTGATGATTTTGTTTTTTTTTTCTGTGACTGATCCATTTCGAGTTATTTCAATGGTCTTGGAATTTTTAGTTTGACTTTGACAATGACCATCATGTAAAAATTTTTAAAAATTCTCAAGGTCACATTTGGACGAAAATTTCACGCTCTTTCGATTCCTCTTGTCAAAAATACATGGTTCCATATAAAAATGATGACCATGATGGTCGTGGTCATGGGCAAATCCATCTTAACCATCTGATAGCCAGGGAAAAACCATAAATTTATATCTTGCAATTTTTTTGTGACCCATGGTTTTTAAGTTACAACGAAGTTTCCATACATTTTCCTCACCCGGTATAATCTTATACTAAGTGTGTAAAATGTGGTCATATTAATTTTATTTTTAAAATGTATTGACTTATTTAAAATTTTAGAGTAACCACTCTATTACGTAAAGGTATAATTTCTTGCCACAGAAAGTCATTGCTTCCTATTGAAATTAATTACCAATGGGTCATATTGTTTAATTAAAGTATAATTTGTTGTTATATTAATCAAGATCAAATTTCTATTTATACTATTTTTACAGAATACTGTAAATAGCATATACTGGCTTATCTTTATATACAGGGTGTCCCAGAATTAACTACGGAAACTTCGTATACGTATTCCTTGATGAAAAATAAGTAGGGTCTTTCCTATAAAAAAAATTTTTTTAGAGACTCCTGTCAGAGTTATAACCCTTTAAAGAGGGGTGGTAAAATACTGTTTTAATTTAATATCTTCTGATTGGTCCAAAATAAAAAATTAAAAATTTGGGTGAACATCATTTTTATAAAGACACATTTCTCCTGCCACTTTTCACCTGCCCTACCCCATTCTAAGGGTGCAAATCAAGGAACCCCTCTTAATATTTTTTTTGTAACTTTCTTAGCAATTAATATTTGCAATAACAAAAAATTATTTTAGGAAGTTTTGATTATTTAGAAACTTTTTTGTTCCTTGTCGTTTTTTGCGAAATCGTTTCGGTTTGGAGTAAAAAAATAAAATGTAGGACCATGTCAATTGAGTATTGTGTATCGCGATCAAGTAGCGCACATTTTACCATTTAAAGAGTTAAAGGGTTATAACTCTGACAGGAGTCTCTAAAAAAATTTTTTTTATAGGAAAGACCCTACTTATTTGTCATCAAGGAATACGTATACGAAGTTTCCGTAGTTAATTCTGGGACACCCTGTATATATATTTCTTGTGTTCGTGTGTATGTTACTTATGGAGGGTAGAGGTAAGGAGAACGATCTTAAATGGGAAATGATTAAAAATGTGTCCACTTTTTAGAGGTACATAACACTTCTTAAACTTGCCACTACAATGGCGCTAAAGTAGATGTAGGGTACAGAATGAATGTAGCAGTTTTTGACAAATTGATTGAAATGTCGTATGATTTCGTAATATAAGTCACAAATTATATAAGTGCTATAAAAAAACGTGGTCAGCGAATTCAGTTTAGTGAATTTTAAATTTGTTTTATACTTTATGATTATCTTATGTATCTTATGATTATTTTAAAAATGGTGTCATAATAAAGCGGAAATGTGTCTTTCCTTGTTTATTTATCTATCCTACTCTAAGAAATTATGGCGCTTTTTTTAAAATTTACCCTACTACGATCGTAGCGCAACCCTTATTTACCACATTTTGACGGACACATTCAATACACGGAGACAGTTCTCCTTACCTCTACCCTCCATAATGTTACTGAACTCCTTCTAAACAGCTGGACCGAATTTCATAATTTTTTTTGCATATATTTAAATGGATTTGAGAATGGTTTAGATTTACTATTTGGTCCACTATAAAATGTTTTTTTAATATTTTTTTTTTACTTTTTTGTATATTTTGACAGTAAAGTGACAATATCCCCTAAGTGACATTTATTGTTTAGTTCTACGAATTCCTAATAGATGACAGTTTAAGTTAATTGAAGTATCTCTATAAACCTTTGACATCTAGGTTAGATAGACACCCGGTAGGTGGCACTGTATTTTGATTTTTAGATTTTTGAACAGTTACGTTGTGAGAAAACCCAACAGATAATGTTGAATATCGATTTATAAATAAATAAATAAACGAAAAACTAAAAGAAAAGGAAAAATACTAAAAAAAGAAAGCCAAAAAATATCTTTCTAAAATAAATGATATAACGCCACCGTAAGGTAGCGTAGTTAATATCTTATATATTTAAACAAGCAATTTTTACTAAATCAAATACTATGACGCTACCGTAAGGTGGCGCAGTTATTATCTCACATATTTAAACGAGAAATTCTTACTAAATTAAGTACTATGAAGACGCAGTGGATATCTAATATATTTAATTGATAAATTATAAAATACAACGAAAAAATGGTATAAACCTGATAACGAGAAAATATGATAAAATAAAAAAAAATCATTGAAAGCAAAAAAGTAAAAATTCGAAAAAACGAAAAATGAAAAAAGGCCACGGCAGCGTTATCCGGTACGAAGTCCGCCGGGACAGCTAGTAAATTTATAATTTTTGTAAATAAATACGCTTGTGTTTTTATGAGTTTTTTAGCAGAATTAACATATAGTAAAAAAATACACCCGTATCTTACAATCCCTATTTACTATTTTCTTTTTTGTTTCAGGTATGGAATATGACTTGTATTTACCATTGGCATCGGTATGTATACATTCTTATTTTCTTATTTAAAATGAACTAAATTTTTGTAGTATGTTTGACAATTTATTCTAAATATACGTAAAACAAGGAATTTTTGTGTATACGACCACCACGCCACCAATTAGAGAACAGCAGTACAAGGTTGTTTTCACAGACCAAAGAACCATTCTAGAACCGCCCAGAAACTGCACAGTAGACGAAATCTCAATACCTTTAACGTACTAAGTTGTTTCGTAACGGTTCTATAACGGTTTTTTGGTCTGTTGGAACAGACTCACTGTCGCCCGCTGCTTATTCTCAACACGTGAATTTTAAGAAATATGCGTAATTAAAAATTCTCTAACTAAGAGTGTAAACAAATGCACAATTTAGTGTAAAAAGTCCTCTCAACTGGTTTTAAAGTATGAACTAATAGATTGCCTTTCTGGTGATTTATACATATATTGTAGTTTCAAATCCTAATCTTTTTCTTAAGCAAAAGTTGTAAAGTTTTTATTGTGGCCTTTCTTTGTCGCGTTAAACAAAATAAGACAAGAAAAGCGAAACTGTCTTAATCTCCTATCTCCGCCTGTCTTGTGCCTGGCTCTCTGACTCGATCTTCTATTTCGTTCGCCAGGGTCAGTCTTCTGTCTCGGTCTCCTGTCTTCATTGGACGTTTCTATCGAGCGTCTACTTGTACTTGCTTGTCTTCGTCACGTAGTAGAAAAACCTCTTAAAGAGACACTTTCTTGTTATAAATATAAGTTCTATAGAAAACATTAACAGATCGTTCTTAAAAAAACATTTCTCAGAATTACTTGTGTAGTATTACAACTATTTATACAGTGAAAAAAAGTTTTGTAAAATTTTAATAAAAGTGACAATAATGCATGAAATTGAAAAAGTTAAACGTTATATAGTCAGTATAAAACATTTTCTAGAATCTATTATATTCACATTTGCTGGGAACAGCTTTTCAATAAATGGCCTTTTGCTAGTGATACTGAAAGTTATGAATGACTAATGGTCATCCATTCGTGGAGTTTTTGGACCCTTTTAAAAGCTTTTATTCAAAGTACAAATATATAGAATTGAGGTTAGCGACGTTTATTTCTTAGTAATCTTGAAGTAGATATCTAATGATTTAGAATTGCAAAATATTTTTCACTAGAAAAAACAAAAATTGATATTAAGAAAATATACATAATTATCCACATTATATAAAAATATAAGGCTGTTCATTAACAATAGAACACAACTAGTGGAGTCACTGGATTAAAAATATGCATTGTCAGTGCCGGATCCAGGAGGGGCAGCGGGGGCATGTGCCCCGGGCGCCAAGTTAGGGAGGGCGCCAAAAAAAAAATACTTATAAAGATTAAAACCAGATGTTCAACAAGGATTGAATCTGTGGAAGTTGTGTATAAACACATGGACAAAGTGCTCTCTGCTCTTGAAGAATTAACCACCCATGAATTTTCATCTCAAGAAACAAGAGCTGAAGCTAAATCTCTTATTAAAAACATAAAATGCTTTGATTATGTTGTAATGACATGCTTCTGGTATTCAGTCTTTAGGAAAATTGATCACGTGGATAAGTTTTTGCAGAGAGAAGACACAACAGTAGACAATGCTACAAGAAACATACAAGGTCTTCTAACTAGGGAGCTGACTGTTTCAAAAGCAATTGATGAAGCAAAATTTTTATCTTGTAACATGGGAATAACAGCAGAGTACAAGGAAACAGGAAAAAGAAAGAAAATGGCAGGAGAAATACATGAATATGATGGTCCAAATTGCACAGGAGAATTTGTTTTCAAAAGATCACTTTTTCACATTTGTGATAGAATTATCACTGAGTTAAGAAACAGGTATGATGCATTAAAAATGGTTGCCGAAGGTTTTTTTGGGCGGCTCAAATTAAAACACTAAACAATACTACTTTGAAAAAAATTAAAGAATTGGCTAAAACCTATGCAAGTGATTTGAACGAAGAAAAACTTGTAAATGAAATAGAAAGTTTTAAGTCTCATGCCTTAACTTTAGAAGATGGAATGGAAGACACAACAGCAGCATCTATGCTCAGAATATTGCATAAGAGCAAGTTGGAAGAGGGTTATTCTAACTTATGTGTTGCTCTAAAAATATTTGTAACGCTTCCAGTTTATGTTGCATCTAGAGAGAGAAGTTTCAGTAAATTAAAACTTACAAAAACCTACTTAAGAAATGCTATGACACAGCAAAGACTAACAAATTTAAGCATTATTAATATTAAACATGAAAGGGCTTCTTTGCTTTCTTTTGATGAAATAATCAACACTTTTTCAGCAAAGAAAGCCCGAAAAATAAGAATTATGTAATGCAAGGTTTTGTGGATCTAATCTTTAAATTAGGGCTTTAAATTGTTTTCAATTATGTATGTAAAGTACAATAGCATAACTTTTGTGTCATTAAATATGCCTTATAATTCAACCTAAGTTTTATTTTAACGTCGTATACGACTCGGGTAGTAATAAGCCTTCTCTTTTTCGTAAATCGGTCGGGACAGTAGGGCAGAGGGGGCGCCGAATGTAAAGCTTGCCCCCCTAGAAAAATTGGTAGGTCCGGCCCTGTGCATTGTTTAGGAAAAAATGAAAAAAGCATATATTGTTTTTAGTGTATGGGTATACATAAATAAAAAGTGTTGTTTATTACTTATTAAAAAGTAAAAGTTATTGAATAAACAAATTTAATAACATCAACAAATTCTTCATTCGAATTTGATAATAAAATTGTAAAGTTTAAAATTATGCAATCGAAAAGGTTGATCCATTTGAGGTTGAGGAATGATGGCTAATGATATAAAGAAACATTGAGTAATCGTATGGCAGGTTTTGAATTATTTTCCATATCATTTGATGAGAGCACCGATTTGTCAGACACAGCTCAATGTATTCGAGGCGTTGATAAAGATTTTGCTGTAACTAAGAAATTGCTTTAGAGCCGCTAAAACAAACCACTAGATGAGAGAGAGTTTTTATTGTGAAGTTAGATGGCAAAGGAAAACTGCTGAAACAGTATTACGAGTTTATATAAAAGGTAAAACTCTGAATTTTTTAATTTACATAATTCGCATTAGTGGGCCGACGAAACCCCTATAGTATTGTGGATTCAAGGCATCAAGTACGTTTTTCGTTGAACGTTGGGATAGGTATTTTAGACGACCGGTTACTAGGTACGATTGTATGACCTAACCGGTTACCGATAGCTGATTACTTAAACTTTTTGTGGAAAACATCTTTTGAGACCATATTCCTTTAATACAAAGAAATTAAATGTGGTTCCAGCACGATGGTACTCCACCACATTTTTCAATTGCCGTAAAAGAGCACTTAGGCGAATCTTTTGAAGAAAGGTGGATGGGAAGGGGCGGATCTGTACCATGGCCTGCAAGATGGCCTGATAGAAATCTTCTTTACTTTTTTCTTTGGGCAAAAATTTCGGTAACTCTACTCCTATGTATTACCTCGAGGAGCTGCAGCAAAGAGTAGCGCCAATAAAGGTATTTTGGAAAGAGTACCTGCAGCTTATCTCCAAAATCGTAAATTTACGGACATATCTTTATTAACACTTTTTTGGGACATACTATCACCCATTTCATTTTGTGACACTTTTTTTAACACCCTGTATTTATTGATATTAGTATTGATATAGAATTCCTCCTTGGGACACCTCCTTTACTTTCTGCCACTCTACTTGATATCACATTCTTATTCTGACTTATTCTTTAATTTTATCCTGTTCTATGTTTTATTTATCTTTTGATTAATTTTTCTTATTGTTATCTATTTTTCTATTAATTTTATTTTAGTCGTCTAAATCCTATTTTAAAGTTATGTTTTTAAATATTTGCAAAAGTAAAATTGCTTTTGTATTGTGTCTAACGTGAATTTGTATTCTGTTAATAATTTCTAGGAGCCAGGAGCAATTAAAAATGCTTATTAAGTTATATAAATTATATCCATGCTTGTATGCTACAAAAAATAAAGAAAATAATAAACATGCAAGAATTAATCAATTAATGCGTGGCATGAAGGATTCTCAAGTTGCAATTCCTCATTCAGCAAAGTTAAACTGCCCTTTCCTTCTTCTCTTCTACCAAGCCATTTTCTCTGCCAAACTTTTCTTGTTTTTCGACGTTTTTTTGCAAGGGTAATATAATTTTCACAGAAAAATGTTGCCACGTATTTTAATGAAATTAAGAACAAAATCAAATTTTGAAAAACTAATAAAAAGGTTAACTAAATTTACCCAATTGAAATTCTACTCCAGCTGAGTTCGGTAGTGGTTTCTCTACTGGCAAATTAGTGCCCAGCTCAGCCGTAGAGGGTAAGTACCAAAATAAAGTGAGTGCGCCACCGATTTGTACGGTTAACCCCTGATGTTCCAGGCACTAGGTACTTCACCCACTGGAGATAATTAAATAAATTCAAAATATTAAACAGTACTAATTGAATTGCACAATAAAAAAAATAACGATAAAGTGAGCTAAATAAAACAAAATATCAACTAGACCCTTCTTTAATAAAAATTAAGAATTTACACAACTGTCAAGCCTCGTGCTTGACAACGCTATTGATATTTATATAAAAAAAAATATATGAATAATATTAAAAGATAAATTTACCAATATGTGTGATCACACTCAATACAAAAAAAAAGACAAGAAAAATAGATTTTTTTTTCTTAACTACTATAGTTGCGACTTAAATCTAATTAGGCTTATCTGTTAATCCTCGGCGTCTCTAATACTTAGGTCGGTTCCAAAAACCAAGCCTGTTCCAAAACCAATAGGCTTGCACCAACCACAATAACTTAAGCTCGAACTAAGTATCAGGTCTGCACCCAAAATTAAAGCCTGTATCTAGCGCTGTATCTAGGTTTTCAGACTATAACTAGGACTCAAACCCGTAACTAGGATTTACACCTGTATCTAGGACCCTATTAAGATAGGGTTGTTTTATTTCTTAATACTCGTGACACCCCTGGCTGGTAAACGGGTGGAACAATATTCTCGTTGCTAATTGCACCAATCGGGAATTCTACCACAGTTCACCGTCAGAACGGTTTTAAATCACCAAATCTACCTACTGTCTGCTCTATGGGCTACCACAGAAGACTTCCTAAAATCCGCTAAAAAAGCGATTTTCCTTACGAATCCAACAAAACTACTGAAAATCTCACTCCAATACTTGTTCGTTAGGAAAACTTAGGTTTAATTTCGTAAATCCAAAATGAATTGTCTCCGATGAATAGAGATTACAACTTAAACCCCGAAAATCTTCTGAATGCCACGTTCTTACGACAAAGGCTGGTAAACGAAAAAGACCAGGTTCTTTCATCTCACATGCACGAAATTTTGACACACGTCGAAATAAGAGGTGGCCTCTACTACTATAGGGACAATAACCGTAGGATCTCCAGCTACCAATTTAGAACAAACAGTAGTCGTTAGATACGACTAATCTTATTATTTATCAAGATATCGATAAAAATCTCAACATTAACTAATCCCTCGTTCATTTTCGATCTTATTAAGCAAGATAGAAATATAACGGAACACTGACTGTAGAACCACAATATCACGAGTTATCGACAGAAAGAGAATTGTCAACCACTATATTTGAATTTGTTAAATATACTTCAAGACAATATTAACAATAATTTATGGCAGAATATATTTATAAGTTAATGATTAACTATAACCGAACTAAAATCAACCTGAACCTGTCACGATTTAATCCTTAATAACGGAGAATTCATAAGGTAAGCAATTAGTTATAACTATTGTGAATTTAAACCCGTGACAATGTCCCAGAAAACCCATGGATTTTAGATACCTCCTATAGCCTTTCATTATTCTAAAGGGCAAAACTCAGAAAATCGTGGTTGAACTCCTGAAGAATATCTTCTGGTCTAATACCTGTGTTTGTCAAATAATCATTTTGTAAATACTTTTGTTATACAATTTTTAGATATTTTATTAAATATTTTTAATATACGTTGCATATTCAACTAATGAACAATTTATACATATAAATAAAGCGCAAACATTAAAAAACTGACTATTTTAATCATTTTAATGGTATTAAGCTTTTCACAACTTGTAAAAAAAAGTACGAATTTTTTAAATTAAAAAAATAATGCACTTTCTTTTCAAAAAAAATTTTTTTTTGGGTACTTTAGCTACGTAATATAGAAGGACAAAAGTTTAACTTTAACATGGGTTCTTATATGCCGAATTTAAAAAAAAGTTATATCTTTCGAAACGAAATGTATACGATGTTTAATTTCTTGCTCTTAACGGTTGGTTGAAAAGTTTTGAAAGAGACATCTATTAACCAGTAAAGTTATCAAAATTTATACGCTATTTTTAAATCTTCTATTTGAGTTCACAAAAAATTCTATGTTGATTTGTCAATTCATTTTTTGTCTACAAGCCATTTAAAGTTGAAGTTTTAGTGTATGGATATCGTGCAGTGATAAAATTCTTTGTTTTGGAATGTTTATCAGCAACAGAAATTCATAAAAAAATGTTGAAAGTGTTAACGAAATCTCTTTCTTTATTTCCAACTGTTCATCGGTGAGTTTCAGAGTTTAAACGTGGTCGTACAAGCGTCGAAGATGAACCACGTATTCTATGCAAAAGAGGTTTTGTTGATTAATTATCTTGAAAAATGTAAAACAATTAACTCTAAATATTATTTCAATCTTTTGGATTGGTTGGAAAAAAATTATCGTGGTTTACAAAACAAAAATCATTTTTCATCAAGATAGTTAAATTGAACGAATTAAAAACAAATTGCTTGAACACCCATCGTATTCACTAGATTTGGCTCACTCCCACTATTAGCTCTTCAGAAGCTTGAAATAATTTCTTCGTGGAAAACGTTATTCATCGAATGAAGAAGCTATTGTAGCCGTGGAACAATATTTTGCAGAGCTTCCGGAAAATCATCACAGAGATGGTATAAAATTAATGGAGGATCATTGATATAAGTGTTTCAAGCTGAGGGAGATTAAATTGAATAAAAAATTAAAAAATACACATGTTTTTCATTTTTGCTTTCAGATCTTTTGCCTAACTTTTAATTCGTTTGTACGTTTATAAAGAACGATCGTAGCTTTTTATTATGGTAGGTACTTAGCTTCCTTTAAGTGTTTGGTTTTGGTGCAGTTATTGGGATGAGGACAATTACTAAAACATTAGGCTTTATTAAATTGCAATTTAAAAAAGCTCATTGGTTTATTATTTTTCTATTAAATAGCAAAATACCGATTCCCAACTTATGAGAGTGGGTTGAAAGTCTTTGTTCAAGCACAAAAAATAGACTTTTGATTCATATCAACTGAATAAACATTTTATTAAGTACTTGGAAAATCAAAAATGTAACTATACTTGCTTACAAATTTTCATCCTTTACCTGATGCATGAAGAGATCCAGTTAAGTTGTAAAAATCCTTAATAATTTTGGAATTATTTTTCTGCATGTTTGACATACGATTTTTACTATGTTGTTTCAGCTAAAAGAAAATTAAACTTATGTATGTTTTGGTGTTTTTAATTTAGCATGAATTATACAATAAAAAATATATACACAATATTTTGTAATAAAAATTGCGTATTCAGCTGTAACTATCAGTATAATAAACCGGCTTATTGCAAATACGAACAAAAAGTAGATATTGCTACAAAACCAACTTCCTGCAGCTTTTATGATAATAGACTCATCCTGGTGTAACACCAACTCCACTTTAACTTTATATCCCGATTTTATGTAACTTCGCATACTGGAGATCGTATTATTTCCTTTGAGAGAATGGACAGCTTCTTTGAGAAATGGAAAGCTTTATAGTTATGTGTCAATGTAAGAGATAATTAATTTTAATTACAAAAGTGAATTTAAATCAAGCAGTTTTAGTTTATGATTGTAATTATTACTTCACACAATTAAAATTACATAAAATTTTATAATTACGTTAATTCCAACTACGTGCAAAAGTACTTTAAACGAACTGTTATGGTTATTTCTTACCATTAACAGACTTTGAATTTAAATTACCAAAGACGATGGTCCTTGTGAAGCCTGACTGTTTCTTG
Organism: Altica lythri; assembly: GCA_964028335.1. Lineage (NCBI taxonomy): Eukaryota > Metazoa > Arthropoda > Insecta > Coleoptera > Chrysomelidae > Altica > Altica lythri. The sequence continues at coordinate 77,098,993 of OZ034802.1, forward strand.
TATTAGTTTCGTAGTTCATTCTAAGTACCTACTGTTTTTAAGAAAGCATGGAAAATTTTGAACTACAGTGACTATATTTCAAAAGAATTTATTTAAAAGAAATTAATTTATGTTTTCTACATGTTACCATATTAATATCAAGTATAATTGAACAATACAAAAAAACGAGTGAGTATACCAGAAGAGCTGGCCGAGGAAAAATTCGTGGGACCAACCGTGCTCAAATCTTTTTTTAAAGATTTTGCGCTTTGAGACAACGATTGGTAACAAAAAGAATGTTGCAATCTTGATTTAAAAATCACATTGACTGCAGATAAGCTTAAAACAACCATCAGACAACGATTTCTACTGTTGTTCGAGGACCAATGTTGATCATATTATACATATGGATAATCGTAGAGACCAGTTAAACTTTGCAAAGGAATAGGTCATTTAAGAAGAAGCTAAGAGGAAACGAGGTCTGTGAACGGACGAATTTATATTATGCCTGTATAATTATAATATACAACTTCGTGTTTTAAGAAAGCCAGGTGTTAGATGGTAAAAACCATTTTATTCGGAAGCGGCTAGGTTATGGTGTAAGAAAGCATTTCCTGAGCGGCACACGTAGACTTGAAGTATAAAATAATGACAATGTTAATGCTAAAACCTTTATACCGGACATCTTTAAAGATCCTTACACAGCTCAAGTTGTTGGCATTAAAACTATATTGGCTTGGTTAATTCAGCTAAAAATGTAACTACTGTGAGTATGCAGATGAAACAGCTGAACATATTACCTGCAACTGCAGAGTCATTGTGTGCAAACGAAAGAAATATCTGAGGCAGGTCTTCTTAAAGCCTGATCAGTTTACACACGTACATCCTAAGCAGATAATAAACTTTCTTAAAATCTAGACATGGATCTTTTAGATCGCAGTGTTGTAAAGTCATCTGATGAGTTAACACTTATTCAAGTATATATATCAGTCAGAAAAACTAAAGGCATAAAAGTAGATTTTGTTCTTTAGGTGGCGCCTCCGCTTCGAAGGTTGGCAATCATTAGAGCGATTTTAATTTTTGAGACCGCGGCTCTAAACAGATCATTGTTGCTACATCCGAACCAATCCCGTAGGTTTTTCAGCCTAGAGTTTCGTCTCCTTTCTATAGATCTTCTTCCGTGATTTGTTCCTTGCATAATGACCTGAAGTAACGCATATTTATCTCATCTCATGACATGTCCCATATATTTTAGTTTTCGTTTCCTAATTGTCAGAAGTACTTCTTTTTTTATTCATTCTTCTCGCCGCCTCTTCGTTAGTTATTCTCTGAACCCAAGAAATCCTTAGCATCTTCCGATACCTCCACATTTCAAAAGCTTCTAATCTCTTTAATCTTCTTCAGTGTCCATGCTTCCAATCCATAATATATTATTGACAGTACAAAACATCTCATAAGTTTCGTTTTTAATTCGAGGTTAAAATCTCGGCAACAGAATAATCTACAATGTTATGACCACCACAAAACCCCGACCAAAATTTAATGGAGCATGGCTGGGAAATGCTCGAAATACATGTACGAACTAATCCAATCCAGGCTAATAACTGGATGGACATAGGAGAACTCCTGGTTACAATCTGGAATTTACTGAATTAAAACAACTTACAATAAGAAACAGTGCTGAAAATATCCGATACTAAATAACATTAATCTATAGAAATTATTATTGGTTTACTTTTGTCTTTAAAAAACTTTGATTTTGAATATTTTTTCTATATATATAGTTATATATTTTTTAATTAAAGCTTTATCTTAACGATATATTGTTAGCAAAATGGTTTCGTTTATAAGCATTTCAATAAATAATAATTTCTAAAATCTAAATGTCCTAAATAAACTGGAGGTTTGTTTGTAAATGATTGAATTTTAATTTAAAAAAAAGCACTTTAGCAATTGTACATCTATAAGGATTTGGTCGATTCATACAGGGGATGTCTCTTCATTAGTGACTGAAGAGATATAACCTATACTGCAATGATGAGCTCATAAAAAGAGCGAAACACGTGTCTGTAGTTGGTTTTGCCCCTGTATGGGCTGATTAAAATCCTTATACTCCTATTTCGCAGCGTCTACCGGTGTCTTGAGTTAGAAAATCTAACCAAACACCAATCCAGTTGAAAACTGGATTTATTATTGACAGCACGGCACTAGATACTTTTGTATCATCTCTTACATATTGTTATATAAGACTGTCACAAACGCTCTGTTCGTTTTATGTTATTACCATGCCGAAGGTACTTTTAAGACGCAAAGCGACTTCTTAGTTCCATTTTTGGAGTAAAGATGGGGCCACTTGCGAATTGTTTCTACTTTCGCAATTGTACATCTATAAGGATTTGGTCGATTCATACAGGGGATGTCTCTTCATATATGGAATTGTTTTTATTATATTCAAGAAATAGTCGCCAGAAAATATAAAAACTAGTAAGTGATAAATATTTTTATAAGACTACAATATTCAGATACCTGTATTGTTTCTTATAACAGTAGCGTAGGAGTCTTTTATTTTTAAAAAATTATAATAAGAATAAGAAAAGAAAATGGAAGTCTGTACAAAATGTAAAGGCACCTTTGATATTGGGCAAACTTTTTCCTGTGATAGCTGCAGATCTTTTCTTTGCATCGTATGTGGAAACTTAACTGCATCAGAAGTAAAATGTATGCAACTCAAAACGAAACGCAGGTTGAAGTTTTTTTGTGAAACTTGTGAGGATGGCTTCTACAAAGTACCGGCCCTCATTAAAGAAGTCGCTGAGCTGAAAGAATGTATTAACAAAGTTTTAAATAAGGAAAATGAGACAACATCAGCTGCTCCTGTAACATCATCTGAAATACCAAACATGAAAGTAGTTATTTCTGAATTGCTAGAGAGGCAAAATCGTGCTTCTAATATAATAATATTTAATGTTAATGAATCCCTTAAAAGTACTCAAACGGATCGTAGTATTGAAGATAAACAAGTAGTAAATAATATTCTTCAAAACTATAATATTGACAAAAATAATTTAAAGCTGTTTAGATTGGAGAAATTTGCGGCTAATAAAATTCGGCCAATAAAAGTTATTCTTAAATCCGCTGAAGATGCTAAACTTGTTTTAAAAAATAAATTAATGAACATACCAGGGATTAAAATTGCATCTGACCAAACTAAGGCGCAGCAGCAATATTTTAAGAAAGTGAAATCTACTCTAGATGAGCTTATCAGTCAGGGTGACAATTCAAAAACAATTAAGTTTATTAACAATACGCCTACTATTGTAAAAAAAGGTGCAATACTAAGAGAAAAAAACTAAGAAAGGACCCTAATATTCCGTTTAATACTGATATACTATACTTCAATGCTCAAAGTTTGCTAAACAAAATAGATGAAATTCAGATTAGTTTGTTGTGTTACTGCCCTAAGATAATTTTTATAAGTGAAGCAAGAATTACCAAGGAAATTGAAGATTCTGAAATCAAAATTGATGGTTACAATTTAATTAGATGTAACTCTTCAAATCGAAGCACCGGAGGTGTCATAATTTATGTGAAAGATAATTTAAAGTTTTCAATTGCTAGGACCTTTGTGCTTGAGCTTAATTATTGGTGCAAAGTTATAAAAATCAATCTTGGGGGTTATCAATGGTTAATGGGTTGTCTCTATCATTCACCATCCAGTTCCGATGCTGTATTTTTGGACAATTTGGAAAATATATGCGATCTTATTTTTGCCTATAATCAGCGCTGTTTATTGATTGGCGATTTTAATTTTGATTATATAAATGAGTCTTTTTACACTCGTAAAATTAAAGCAATGTTTTTGCAATATGGAATCGACCAATTAATAACTGAGCCTACACGGATAACTAATAATAGTGTAACTTTGATAGACTATGTATTGGTTAATAATAATTTAGTTAATGCTACAGTTCATCATACTCCTAAGATTAGTGATCACTGCATAATATCTGTTAATCTCAGTAACAATGACAAAGACATAAGTGTTACCACAAAAATGTATAGAAACTTTAGTGAATCTAACTTAGACAAAATTAAACTCGATTTATTATCTTGTAATAGGGGACCGGACAGTAATCGAAAAAAAATCTTAGATGTGTTTTAAAATAAAGTTTGTTATACAACAATATCACATAATAAAGATTTTTAAGAAATAACAATGATTTATATTTTATTTAAATCAATAAATAAAGTTGCGTAAATTATCTGTGACGTGTCAGAACACAAACGCCAATCACAGTGCGTAACGTCATTTGGAGGTAGTCGTAAGTAAACAACACTGCTCTGTATGTTATTTCGCGTTTTTCTACGATTTGTTTGCATTTTTTTAAAAATATTTAATTGTAATTAGTTACGAATTGAAGGACTATAGTTATAAGAGAAGTTATCGTAAGTGCTTGAAGCCTTCTGTTAAGTTTTTATCATGGAACAAGGTTATACAAAAGCCGACAATAGAAATCTGCCAAAAGTTGATATTTTCATGGTCGGCAGTTTCTTTGCCACTAATTCCGACTTTTGTTCTGCTGAATTTAGAAATGTGAAAACATTTGTGTAAGTATTTCAACTTTTTTTTGTTAATCTTAACCATAGAAATGAGTGAAGAAATAATAAAAGAAAACATAACCTAAAACTAGTTCCATTATTTACCAGTTATTTTCACATATTTTCTATTATTTTCAAGGTTAAATATTTATTGGTTTTTCATTTTTCCAGATCTGCGAGACAATCTTACGGAGATGATGCCATAGGATACGTACAACTTCATCGTGAGGCGGGTATATGCACCATCAAATGCAAGGTGTGTCCAGAGCATAAAGTTCGGTCAAAATCTTATGCCGTGACTATGATAGTTGACGAAAAAGAAGCAAAAATCATCAGCGTTCAGTGCCATGACTGTGTTGCTTCAACAGGAGGATGCAAACATGCTGTAGCTTTTCTGTTGTGGGTGCACAGGCGAAGTGAGGAGCCATCCTGTACTGAAATACAGTGTTACTGGAAGAAATCAAAGTTGGCTCAAGTTGGTACTACAATGAAGTACATTACTGTGAAGGATTTATCAGCTGGCAAAAGACCCTGTTCTACACAATTTCCACCTCATAATAATTTGCTGACACAATTTCTTCAAGCAGCGGCAAATCAAAATGTTACCAACTGTGAATTAATGAAATATACTAGCTCCAGCAGTGTTAAAGAGCATGAGAAATTATCACTTCATTATCTTATTATAGAGCATTGTAACAATAGTGATTGTGATGCATTTTTAGATACAATATCAAAGTATTTCACTAAACAAAACATTGAAATGATTGAAGAGAATACTCGAGCACAATACAAAAACAAATTGTGGCACGAATTGAGATATGGTCGAGTTACAGCTTCAAAAGCTTATGAAGTAAGCAAATGTCAAACTGTGGATGGATCTTTGACTGCTATGATTATGGGAGCCAAAACACCAGATACAAAAGCCATGAGGAGAGGTCGAGACTTAGAAAGCCAAGTAAAAGTGATCGTAGAAAAAACATTAGGGAAAAAGGTGAAGGAGTGTGGGTTATTTATTTCATCAAAATATCCTTTCATTGCTTGTTCTCCTGATGGTATTTTTGATAAAAAATATTGTATTGAAATTAAATGCCCAACTAATGAAAAGACATACCGAAATTATATAAAAGATAATAAAGTTACAGAAAAATGTATGGCACAAATTCAAATCCAAATGTTTGTAACAAATTTGAAATATTGTTATTTTTGTGTTGCTGATTGGAACTTTGAAGAATCTAAGAATGTGGAAATGTTGCTAGTAAATTATGATGAAACTTTGTGTATACATTATATCTCTAGTATAAGTGAATTTTGGAAAAAAAATATATTCCCTATTTTATATGAAAGCACTAAATAAAATAATTATACACAATTTGTCAATGGTTTTATTTATTAACATTCTCAATATCAAGTAAAATAAAATATATATAAAAAATATAATTAAGTTTAAATATTCTCTATCGCTTCTTTGGCAGCTAAAACATAAATATTCTCTATAGTCTATAGCATAATAACATCTATTTACTTCTTTAATTGGAAATCTTTTGCCACTAAAACAAACTGGTAAAAAATATAACGAAACAGCACACATTTTATTAAATCCAATGAATGTATTTCAAATTTTACTTTGGATTTATCTAGATCTTGGCTAACCACCTTAAAAAGAATGAGTTGATAATCTATATATCCATTGAAACCAAAAAACAAATCAAAAAAATTTAAAATACAAACTTGCATAAAGAAGTATACAGTAAATTTTTTTTTATTATTTTTGAAAACGACAACCGTTATTATTTTCATATTTGTTAGGTATTTTCAGTTTTAAAAAACGACCATTGACAGATTTGACATATCCATAATGATTAATAAGCAAGGGTCATTTTCAAAATATTGATTTATATTTTTTATAAGTTTGTTTTAGTGGCAAAAAGATCCCCAATTAAAGAAGTAAATAAATATAATTAAGTATCACAATAATGGAAAAAATTTAAATCACAATTTATTCATTTGACTAAGCTATCTTGTAAGTTTATTAGAGCACATGCTACTGTAACACAATCATCTAGCACTCGTATCAATTTAGAATTTATGACAGAATGAGGTTTTAACATTGTAAATTCCCGGATCCTTCGGATCACCCTTTCAATATGGATCCTCAAACTTGCAATTTGTTTAGTTTTGTGAGCCTCTTGCTTAGTTAACTTAGCACCTTGAGCTACACTCGGGGGTCTCAGTAGATGACAATCTTTTTGTATTAAGATTTGTTCAATATGCCTGAAGCCACGATCAGCTAATACCCAACTACCAGGTTGCAAAGTTTGCATAAAGTCACATTCTTCTATGAGTAATGTGTCACTTATACGCCCTCCATAGCCTGGTGATATAAAATTAACTAAGCCATTAGGGGTACTCGAAATTAAGTATTTGATAGTATTCCCTTTCTTGTAGTCTGACCAAGTCAAAGCTTGATGAACTGACTTCGAGGGTTTCTCTATTTCAATTTCGAAACAGTCAATAATGCAGTTGACTTTGTTGTAGCGGTGCCTAAATGCTATTGGAAGGGTTCTCTTAACATTACTTTTAGTTAATTCTACAATAAAAGGTTTAAGAATATTACAAATTATTGGAATATTATTCAGAAATATTTTCCCAGCATATGATGACGATATCCCAAATTGATCTGCAAGTTCCTCAAACGTAGTATTCAACCTAATTTTTTTTAAACATAGTAAAATATGTTCAGTGGGTATGCCAGTGTTTGTTAAGTTTATTAAAAAATAACAGTCCCTAGTTATGCCAATATATAAGCGAGGTTTGGCTTCGATTTTTTAAATTGTATTGATCAGGGCTTGCTTTGCCTCTGTTTCCTTTTCTATTTTAGCTTCCTCTTCATTTAAGCTACTGCATGTTGAAGATGATGATGCAGTGTACAATGATACATCAGTATCAGATCTAATCATTAATTGTCTATTTTCATTGCAAATAGTGGGTCTAACAGGCTTTGCAAGTTCTTCAACTTTGAAGGGAGATGTTGACACAGCTACTGTCAATATCTTCGAAGGGGATGTTCCAATATTCTGGGTTTTTTTTTCTGTCTGTGTATACTTGCTTCTGAAATGTTTACTTTGTATGTAAACTTGTACACATTTATCTTCATGTGTTGGTTTCTGCAGTTCTTCATCTCCTATGGCTACAGTTTGTGTATCTAAAACAAACATGTCATTTTTATAAATGAGTGAAATCATGGACAAAATATACTAATATTTTAAATGCAAAAGTGTGCATGTCTGTTTGGTGCCTTTTCACGCTTAAATAACCGCTGAACCGATTTAGATTTATTTTAGCATGGAGATATACTGCCGTACTTAGGGAAAAAGCATTAAAGTGCAAAAAGCTGAATTGGAGAAAAATCGAATCTAAATTTCAGATAACTTATAACTAAATTAATAATACAATTCTTCTACAATTATCAATAAATGACAAATAATATTTCACATGGCTGTCTAAGAAGTCATTTTCGTGTATTTTTAAAAAGTAATTAATTGACGGGCCTAAAATAAATGACGTACTGTCTTTTATTGCTGTAAACAAAAAGACAGTAACACATGCTTTACTGCTTTTTTACTCTATAATACAAGATTACTGGTTTTTTTCATGTTTTTTTTTAATTATCATATTAATTATTTTGTTAATAGCTGCGAAATAATTCGGAATAATTCAGAATGTTTTTTTTTGTTTTTGATAAATTTTATTGATCGAAACTAAACACAACTAGGTAAATTATTATCTTATCAACGTTGAATCACAAAATATAAAATACTAATTGTAATTTTCTAATTTTTGTACATATAATTAATTTTTTTTACAATTACAATACGATTAATACTTATACAATAGCAATTATATGTAAAGATGATTAAAAATATTTAACAATTATTAAATCTTTTTAAATTTTAGAATTATCAGCTAATGAAAAAAAAACAGTATTAAAAATTAAACAAAGACTATTTTTTTAATTATTTGTTTAAGAATTATAAAATCTTTGTGAATTTTAATATTTTTTGAGAAAAAAAACGGAGGTTTAATCACATGGAAAACTTTTTGAGCAAAATGAAAGCTTATTAGAACCTCAACAAAATCTATCTAGTAACTAAAAAAATATTACTTTTAATTTAAAAGTAATGGTTATTTTTCTGGTAAAAAAAAGCAGTAAAATGACGATTACTGCTTTTTTCCTCGGTAACTACAGATCATAATATATACACATGATACTTAATAAAGAGTAAAAAAAGCAATACTAATCTCTCTCAGAAGATAAAAGCAGTATAGTTTGAATTTTACTGCTTTCTTACTTTAAGAAATGGATTCACTGCTTTTATACTTAGGAAATATAATTAATTCAAAATATTTGTCCCATTTAAAAAATTACTTTCTTATGGAAATAACGTTATTAATGTAATATTTTATACTGAAGAAACGTAAAATCATTAGAAAAACATATTGGCACTGAAATTTGAAAAAAGCAGTAAGTGAACATTACTGCCTTTTCCCTAAGTACGGCAGTATAGGTACTGAACCTTTGAGAATGATATAAGATACTTTTTATTCTACTGCAATATCAAAAGTAGTCTACAAGGATTTAAATTCAGTTCCATAAATAAGTAGGTATGTACTTACTGAGGGGCAAAGTCATGGTAGCAGTCTCAGTATTACAATCCACCTTACTCTCTTCTAGGGCTTCTTGTAATATGGCTAATCTCTGCCTCTTAATAGCAGCAGGGCGCGATGTAGTTGTTGATGGCAAACTTCTTTTTCTGTCACTTTGACATTGAAATCTAGACGGAAGACTGCCAGGTTTTAACATAACTCTCTTTACAAAGCCCATTATATGGTATCGCATGTAATTTTCCATGTCATTTGGCAGCTAAAACACAAATACAAGATTGTTTATGCACACGTAAAACATTCTAACTAAGACATAACCTATAACACCTACATTACATACATACTAAATATGATTATTTGTATTAAGGGCTGTGTAATAACACTCTAGGTACAGTACTTACATCAAAGTGATCTTCACAAAAGTAAACTGCTGAAGTAACAGACATTCCATCGCACTTTCGTCTTGCTAGGTCTAACCATTTCTTTCGTATATCTGGTTTTCGAGGTACATCAATAAAAATTTTATTTGGAGTAGTTACTGATGTATTTCCACATTGAGGTACAGCACACCAATGATATTTTTTTCGGTCCATGATGATTAAGAAACACAAAATACTGATCACTTGTAATATGGTTAGAAGTTTGTTTACCTTCAAATGACGTCACGTGATCTGAATTGACATGAAGTGCTGTTTTCGCGGCAATTTGAAATAAATTATGTTTTTAACGTTTTTAAGTACTCCAGAGGATTTATTTAATTAAAATATTATTTTTTATGGCTATATATATGAATAAAGATTATTTTTAAACACTATTTGAAAAGTTGTCCGGTTCCCTATTGGAACTTGAATTCTGTTGATGTAAATATTATATACGAAGAAATTTACAAGAACTGCCAAACGGTAATTAATACTGTTGCACCTTTACAAGTTTGTCAGTATAAAAGTAATGTGCCATGGTTTGATAATGACATTCATTATAAAATAAAGGATAGGGACAAAATGTATAAATCATTTCAGGCCGCTACTGGTGCTGATAGAAACGATAAATGGGAAGCATTTAAAAAACTAAGGAATGAGGTCGTGAATTTACTAAAAATAAAAAAGAACAATATTATTTTAATAAAATTGATAGATATAAAAATAATTCTCGATTAATGTGGAAGACTCTAAAAAAGTTAATTAATAGTAACTGTCAATATTTTCCAAATTTTATTGAATTTAATTTAAATAATGAACGCCAAATTGAGCATAATATTAATGAAATTGCAAGTAAATTTAATAACTTCTTTATAAATAGCATAACCCAAATAATTGATAGCATCCCAACTGAAATAACAGGAAATTTCTGTAACTATAATCTATATCCAAGTTTTTCAAACTTTCGGTTGTTATCTTTGAGTGAGTTAGGGGTCATTGTAAGGTCGTTAGACAATAAGTGCAGTATTTATGAAATTCTTAATGCCAAAATATTGAAAGAGATATTTAAAACTTGTGGTCATGTTATCTTAAATCTAATTAATACTTCTCTGCAAACTGCGACAGTTCCAGATGCATTAAAAGTAAGTACAATAGTTCCTATTCCTAAAGTCAATAATACAATATACGCTTCTGATTTTCGACCTATAAATACTTTACCACCTATCGAAAAAGTGCTTGAATTAGTTGTGTATGAACAAACTCTGGAACATATTGAAAACAATTATATTTTATTTAGCAACCAATCTGGATTTCGAAAAAAATACTCTTGTGAAGCAGCGTTGCAATTTTCTCTGTGTAAGTTTAAAACAGAGGTAGACAATGGTAATTATGTAGTTGCAGTTTTTCTAGACTTAAAGAGAGCTTTTGAGACAATTGATCGTAATATACTCTTGAAAAAACTTACTGGATATGGCATTAATGGTTGCGTTTTGAACTGGTTTATTAATTATTTATTTGGGAGAAAACAATGGGTAAAAATTAATAATAATATATCTAATGAAAATGGGATTAATATTGGTGTACCTCAAGGCAGCGTTCTAGGACCACTTTTATTTATTTTGTATATAAATGATTTAAACCTCTTTGTGGATTGTGATTTTGTTGATCTATTTGCAGATGACTCTCGGGTCGCCTGCTTTGGTAATAACTTGAAAACTGTGGTACAAAGAATGAATAGGGCTTTAAATTCCGTAAATAATTATTTAATGTATAATAAACTTATTTGTCCGATGTACGGCCAATTTCATAATGAATGACTGAAGTCCACTTTAGTGAAAGGAGACTTTAAACTAAAGTCACCTTTAAAGTAGCTCTTAGCGTCTTTTGGTTTCATAACTAATAGGTTTGTTCCAACAGAGCCACTCTGACTAGTACATGAACACATTCATGAACTATAAAATGCGCAAGTCCAGAACATGTATTAGTTCATGGTTGATGGTCCTTGTTGGAACGCTTTTATTCTTCTACTTTCTCTCATCTTAATTACTAATAATAAATTTATTCTTTGTTGAGTAACGCAATAGTTTTTGATTTTGAATAGTGTGAGATGTTTATATTGACTATAACATAATTTTAAAAAAGAAGAAAAATTTCAGATAATAAACAATTTTTTTTATACACAATATTTTTCATTTAAATAATATTTTTAACAGAAGTTTCTGAGCTTGCAGAGTTTATCATTATAAAGCAAAGTTTAATTTAATCTGTGTTATAAAGTGTAAGGAGAACAAAGTACCTATTGCGCATGTCCTGACAAATTATCCATGCATCGAACCAAGGATAGATTTGACCGTACAGAAACGCGTTCATGTACGAGTCAGAAACTTTAGCTATTTTCGCGGAGAACATCCTGAACGTATTCGGAGGGAATTCGCATGCGTAGTCTAAAATTTAAGTGTTCGCGGAGTAAAAATATTCTGTTCAGGTTATAAAATCCTGCGTTCGTGGAAGGCGTAGATGACCTTCCGAACATGCTCGTAACGCATCCGATGTGTCCGAGGATTAAAGCAGGGATTTTTTGTTCTGAATAAATTCTAACCTTAAAATTTGTCTGTTTAATACAATATTCACGTTTAATTATTTGAATGCTTTGTGTTTAATGTTGGTTTTTGTTTATGGTATTATTGACTTCTTGTTTGAGATTTACTTTTTTAACTTAGTTTCTTTGTTTATTGTATAGGAATCAACAAATTTGCTTACAGATGAGTTTTTCAATATAAAATTAATTTACCTTAATCGGTTAAAAGTTTTAGATAAATTTGAGTTCTAGTGATGAGGATTTAAAAGATATTGTTAGATTTATAAAGGTACCAAAAAACATTCAAACATTCGTAAGCGTTCGCGGTACCTTAAAAATTCAGAGTATGTCTGTAGAGTGACTTGCGCGTTAAGGAAATCCAGTACATACTCGGTTCTTAGTCTGGATACGTTCAAGATTAGCTCCGCGAAAATAGCTTTTGTTGGAACAGCTTTTTGACAGTACATGGGATTATTCGGTGTTCTGTTGGAACGGTCTAATGTCTAATCTTACTGCGCAAGCGTCTGACGTCCTTTTGACTGTCAGGAGCTCTGTTGGAACAAACCTAATATTAAAGTGTCCTTTGCAAAACGTACCTTTAAAGTAATTTTTAAGATGTTGGTTAACCTGGAATTTAGGGATTTTGACGTAAAAAATAGAATATGTCATAATATCTAACCTAATCTTATTGTTTATTTTTACATTTGTTCATCATAAAGTTTTCATTCTTAAGAAAAAATGGAAAATATTAAAAAAGCGAGATCTTCAAATTTCAGTAAAGAAGAAGAATTATGTTTATTGCAGGAAATTGCTAAATTTAAAAATATTGTTGAGTGTAAAACCACCAACAAATTTACTAACACAGAAAAGGTAAGAGTATATATTGAAATTTTTCGATAATAGGTTATTTATTTATAGTATTTTTTCATATTTCTTTTGTAGGACGAAGCTTGGCAAAAGATTTTGAATGCTTTTAATTCAAAAAGTATGGAGACGAGAAGTTTAGCTCAGATTAAATCGAAATACGATAATTTAAAAACTAGGAGCAAGAAAGAGGTAGCCAAAGAAAAGGCATATCTGAAAGGAACTGGTGGTGGTCCGTCAATAATAAAGGAATTAGATCCAATTGTTGAAGCAACATTAAATATTATAAATTTGAAAACGGTGGTGGGCTTTCCGAATATATTAGATGATGTATAAATTTATATTAGTTAATTATATTTTTAGTGATATTTTATGAATTGCATGCTGAAAAATAAGTTTTATTACAATTCTTATATATAATTTGTTTTATAGGACTTCACATTGGAAAATGAAAGCATAGAACATGCCTTATTAGAATCAGAGTTGAAGCCATCTATACCTGTAAGTAAACTTTTAAAGTAAGTATATATGTGTTAGCGTATTTGTTTTGTAGGATTCCCAATTAATATTGTTTGAAACAATTAAAGCAACGGATATTGGATCTGCATCCATAGAGTCTGTAAGTTATTTGCTACTTGTATTATTCATTGATATAATTATTAGAATTTACTATTTATTGTACAGGAAGTGATGATCATGGACAAAGTGCTAGATAGTAATCATGAAGAAAATATTGAGGTGAATATACAGCCTGCTAGTAGTAATTCACAATTACATACTCCTTGTAAACCTGCTGGAAAAGTAAGTAATACATTTTTTACAAGACTTATAAAGTTAATTGAAAAAATTTTACAGAGAAAATACGAAAGTTTAACAGAACCACAACATAAGAAATCTGATTGGAGTCAATATGTTCCCAATAATTTAAGGAAGGAAACAAATAAAAAACTACGCCCCACAGCTAAAAACCCAACTTTCGTAGAAAAAGAATTGTATTATAAAACTAAAACGGAACTACTTAAAAAAACTTTTGAATGTGAAGAAAATGATAGAATAAGAAGAATCGAAAGAGAGGCGGAGGAACATAAGAAAAAAATGATTCTATTAGATTTAGAAATAGAAAAAAAAAAAACAATTAAATCAATAACAAAAACTAAAACCGTCTTTTTATTATCAATAAATAATTATTTACAATTTAGCAAAATGTTCATTAATTAATAATGTTCTTATATTTTCGGGAATATTTTCATTATTTTCAATAGGTAATAAATCATCATTTTCTTCGTGAACATTATCTTCTGGAAAATTGTCGTTTAAATCAATGGCAATATTATGCAGCACTGCTGTAGCAACTATAACTGCCATAGTAGTCTCAAGTTTTAATCTCATTCCTAATTTTAGTATGGGAAATCTTCTTTTCCATAACCCATATTGGCGTTCTACTACATTACGAGTTCTTATTATTGATTCGTTGTAAAGATTTTCAGCTTCTGTTGCAGTTCGAAGTAATTTTGTTAACAGATATGGCTTTAAGGCGTATCCACTGTCTCCAACTAACATGTAATGACCAAATTCACCATTTTCAAATCTTTGTTTTAAGCGACTATTATTGAAAATCGTTTGGTCGTGTACAGATCCTGGCCACCTTGCAACAATATTCCTTATTTTCAATTTTGCATCACTAACTGTTTGAACGTTTAATGCAAAAAATGACTTTCTCGATCTGAATATCTCTGCATCATGTCCACCAGGAGAGTCTATTTTAATGAGAGTACAATCAATTGCTCCAATCGTTCTTGGGAATGAAGCAATTTTATAAAAATCCTCAACAGCTCTTTCCATTTCATGATGATCCTCATACATATTAATATATTCAGGTCTCAGAGATGCAATTGCTACAGACACTCTTTTAACAATCCTGCAGGCTGAAGCTCTTGATACTCCTATGAAATCTGCTGCTGTTATTTGAAAACTTCCAGATGCATAAAATCTTAATGTCAACAAAAGTTGTTGCATTGGTGTAATACATCCACCTCTAAAAAAATAGTACCTATACTGTAGGTATTTGTAATTAAAAAATTCTATATTCAACTTACCTATTAGTGGGCAATGCAATTTGCCCTTCTAATTTATTTAAAAGATATATCACTGTCTGCTTTCTCAATCTAAATCTCTGAAAAAAATCCAATTCATCATATTTAATAAAACAATCGACTCTGGGTCTGTAAATTTTTGGTCTTCTTATATAAATATATTCTTCCTCAGATGAGTCTGATGAACTATCACTAGATGTTTTAAACATAGACAATCTCTGGTTTTAAACATATCTATATTTTTGAAAACAAACTCACAAACTGAAAATTTGAGGTTATATCACTGTCAAAGTAAAGAAAGCTTTATGTATTAAAGCGCCAAAATCTTCACTTTTTCTTTAAAGTCTACTTTTCGCCAAAAGGGTACTTTAATATTGATTTTGAAACCAAACTTTTCTGTTAAAGATCGCTTTAAAATTAAAGTAACCTTCAAATTTATTATGAAATCGGCTGTAAAACTTAACGTATTAAAAACAAAAGCTATGATAATAACTACAAAATATAAATATAGTAATATAGATTTAAATGAAATTAATATTACAATTGATGATGAGAAAATTGAAATTGTAACGTCAATTAAATACCTTGGCTTTCAACTTGATAACTTCTTACTATTTGGTGATCACTTTAATTATGTTTTAAAAAAGATCTCAAAAAAACTTTATTATTTTGCAAGAATATCAAAACACTTATCAGCTGAAACAAAAATCACAGTTTATCGATCAATTATTCAACCAAATTTCGATTATTGTTCATCAGTTATGTATCTTTTTAATCTAAATCAGATTAGTCAGTTACAAAAACTCCAAAATCGTGGTATGAGGATAATATTAAAATGTAGTAAATATAATTCTATAAATAATATGCTTAAATCGCTACAATGGCTTTCAGTGTATCAGAGATTATACTATTTGACAATGGTATTTGTGTATAAAATATTAAATAATTTAGCACCACCTTACTTTCAAGACTACATTCATTTTAACAATACCATTCATAATTACTCTACCAGATATAACAATAACTTACATATAGCCAGAACAAATAAACGAATGTCCATGAATTCCTTATTTTTTAAATGCTTTGACCATTATAATAAATTACCAATTTGTGTTAAATCTAGTTCGACAGTAAGGGTTTTTAAAAAGAAAATAATTGAACATATTAATGACAATGTATAATGAACACTACCCATTTTTTTCTACTTGTGTATATTTTTTGTTGTCGTTTCTAATGCAAATTTTTAAATTGTAAATTGTATATTTTTTTTATAGGTTTAAATTATAAGAATGTTTTTTTTTTGTATATTTTGACATACTACTTTTTAAGTGTTGTTTTTTACATATTTAAAAAAAAATGTTTGTATATTAGGTGTTCAATAAAGAAATTTCATTTCATTTCTTCATTAGTGACTGAAGAGATATAACCTATACTGCACTGATGAGCTCATAAAAAGAGCGAAACACGTGTCTGTAGTTGGTTTTGCCCCTGTATGGGCTGATTAAAATCCTTATACTCCTATTTCGCAGCGTCTACCGGTGTCTTGAGTTAGAAAATCTAACCAAACACCAATCCAGTTGAAAACTGGATTTATTATTGACAGCACGGCACTAGATACTTTTGTATCATCTTTTACATATTGTTATATAAGATTGTCACAAACGCTCTGTTCGTTTTATATATATATATATATATATATATATATATATATATATATATATATATATATATATATATATATATATATACTAATATTATAAAGCTGAAGAGTTTGTTTGTTTGTTTGTTTGAACGCACTAATCTCAGGAACTACTGGTTCGAATTGAAATTTTTTTTTTGTGTTGAATAGACCATTTATTGAGGAAGACTTTGGGCTATATAACATCACGATGCAACTATCAGGAGCGAAGAAGTAATGGAAAATGTGAAAAAAACGGGGAAAATTATTGATCCTTGTGGGCTTCCATTGCGTGTGCTGCGAAAACGGTTCAAGATACCACTATATATGTAAGAAAGAATTATTCCTCTTGAAATGATTTAAAAAAATGTTCGCGACAGTATATGTCTATCTTTTAAGATTAACTCACTAGAACCGTTTTTATGGTAATCAAATTTGGTCGAAATTAATGCATTATATGTTAACAGTTGTATCAACGTAATACTATTAATCTTTATCCAAATAAATGTGTTGGTGATTAAGAGTATTTAATTGTGAACAAAACATCACTTAAATTCAATGAACATCTTAGAAGATACTAGCAAAATTGGAAATAATCGAAAACCCAATAAAAAATTAAAAAGAAATAGATACAAATGCAAAATGGATAAAAATTTAAGAAATGGAAAAACAACCGAACAGTATCACAAAAAATGTAAATAAAATAAAAATGTTAAAAAACAACGAAAAAGGAATAACAAAAGTGTAAAAATCACAACATACAAAAAAAAACCTGTAAATAGACAAAAAATATAATAAAATCGACAAAAACAGTAATAAAATCATGGATATCAATCGAAAAACAAAAAGATCATAACAATTAGAAAAAACGAAAATTGAAAAAAAAAATATAATTGTCAAGTGAAACGAAGTTCGCCGGTTCAGCTAGTATATATATAAATTTCCGTGATAAAACTGTTTTCAAATAATCTGAGGTTGATGCAAAATATTTACCGAAGTGCTTGTCTGTGTTGATAAAATAAAAAAAATTAATTTAGGTTTTGTTATGATTCGTGCTAAGTAAACTACAAAATTTCAGCCTGTAATGAAGGATGTGCGAATTACAATTTTCAAATTAACACTCTATATTTTCCATTAACGTGAACATTGAATCCGTTGTCAATTCCTGAGAGCCTCTTTCAACTTCAATCTAAATTAAGATGAAAACCCTTATCCTGTAATAATATATGGGTTATGATATAATGTGGTAAGGTTAATGTTATGAAATTTATTTAATTAGATAATAAATATACAAATAATTTAATACAATATATATTTATAAATAGCATTTAAATGAGTAGGTGTATTAATACAGTTAATTTATTGTTTAATGACTACTTATAAAATAATTAAATTTTGTTTTAAAAACAACATATTTTAAATTCCATATTATTAATAAATGTACGCGTTAATTTGAAAAAAAAATTAAACTGCCTTCAAAAGAAATACATTAAAAAGCAAAAAATAAAATTTTTGTTTCTTAAAAAAATTGAAAGCAACTCTCATTTCGATTTTTTTGAAGTTGGCTCCAATAGTTTATATCTTTGTCAAAGTTACTAACATTCGAAATCTAGATTTAATAGCTAAAATTAAAATAGTAATTTGATATTCGATCCGAGGAAATCGAAATCAGATGCCTAGTTGTTTAAGAATTAAAAAAATATTTTTTAGTGCATTTTTCCTTTTTTTTTGAAGGTGGTTAAATTTTTTTTAAAAAGTTTTTATTTTATCCTTTTTAGTTGCTACTTGACTTTGTCAGATGTGCGTGCAAATTCATAATGCATTATCTTCAAAACCTTCCGAATACCGTGCAAGAGGTTCTGGGTGCAATCTTTTATGAGACTTAAAATATATCTCGTACAACAATCGCCATAACAACTGTTCTTTTTCCGTCCAGAGCGGTCCTAATTTTCCAAATTAATTCCTTCTAGAAAGTCGCTAACGTTACATTTCTAGAATCGAACAAATAGAACATTCCAGAGCTACTCGAATAATCTGGGTCTTCCGCATTGTACTCATATCTTCGAAGCTTCTGAGAATTCAAACAACACCTCACACACTTCCGTCTTGGCGACATATGCAGACTAGTTCATAACAATATATTGTAGTATTAAATCTTAATCTTTTTCTTAAGCAAAAGTTGCAAAATCGTTTTTAATTAAAATTTTGTGTTAAACACATCATATATCACATTACATTATTTATAAATTTAGGCGATAATAAAAAACATACTATTTTCAGTTCGATTTCTTTTTAGATTCATAATAGGCCTTAATTTTGACGATTACCTCTTCTTTATTGCTGAATTTCCTGCCAGCAAGCATTCTCCTAAGGTCTTTAAACAAAAAAAGTTATTGGGACAGGATCTGGAAAATACATTGGTATGCAAGGCATTTCTAAGCCTAATTAATTTAATTTGGTCGTCGTTTTATTGATTTATGACAAAGTGGATTGTTTCGATGAGAAAGGACTTTCTTCTTTAAGTGAGCTAGTTTTTTTTTTAAATTTTATCCTATAAACGCAGTAACAACACTACAAAATAATCTCTGTTGATGGTCTGACCCTTTTCTAACTAATCGATAAATATTATATCTTGCGTATTTCAAAATACTGATGCCATACCTTGCCAGCAGACTGTTGCGTCTTTTCTCATTTTGTAGTCGGTTCATGAGTTCACTTAGCTGTCTGTGGATTAAAGTCTGGAGTGAAGTCACGAAGTTGAGTGAAGTGTAATGTATCGACAAAAAAAATCGTGTTTATTTCGTTTATATATCACTGAACATTTAAAGATTCTAATGAGCAATACGTCGTTGCTTTTAACCAATTGTAAACACAGGCAGCGCCCATTCTGCACAGAGATTTTGCAAGTTCAAGTATTCATTCAAGATATGCCCAACACGTTCTTTTTTTTTTTAATTAGAGTCTTAGCTATCTCGGTCAATCTCACTTTATAAATATTCAAAATTATCGTCTTTGATTCTTATTGACCTCGTTAAAATTAATCAAACCACTTTTCACTTATTTTTCTGGTGGTGAGTCTACATAATGTCTGTTAAGCTTTGGGTTCAACAGATAAAAGTGATACAGGGAATGAGCCCCGGATACGACAGTTAATCACATGAATAGTTTATTTCTACATATCTGCATACCGATATCGACAGAATGTATACATATAAGTAGGTATATATAATTATAGTTATTGTGTATTAAATTTTATTAAAACAGACCGATCATTGTCTGTTAAAAACATCGACTTCAAAAAACGTTACATCAATATAAAACGTTTTAACGACATAGAAAGAAAGCCATATAGAATACCATCTTTTGTTGACATTTTATTAGATTCTTATTAAATTAACTGATCCGGCGAATTTCGTTTTGTGTATTATTAATGGCATTATGAAATTGTACATTATCTAGTTCTTTGGCACAATCTAATTCATCTGTTGATATACTATCGTCACTATCGACAGTAGAGTGCCTTGATTGACATCTGGGTAGACAGGGCCTTAACCGAGCCCTGTCTTTAACTCTGTTTATCGATAACGTGTTTAATAGTGGTGTAACCTCTTTTTTCTCAAGATGTTAAAGGCTCGTTTTATAGAGGTTAACAAATGCGAACGGCACTCAGGGGGTAGGAGGAGAGCGAGCGTGGATTCGAACGAGCTAGATGATATCGTATTGGAAAGATATACGGGGATATATTTACTAGAAAAAATAAAAGATAAAAGAATTTAAAAGGGACTAAAGAGAAAATGAGAGAAATGATGGAAAAGGGAAAGGTAAATGGGCGCCACTTATTTTTTTATCATAAGGATGGGGAAATATAAGAAACCCAGATGGAAAAAATATTAAATATATAAGTTGAATAAAATGATTTATCAGATGTTGTAGATAAAGTTAAAATAAGAAAGATATAAGAGATATAAGATAAGATAAGGTAAAATTAGATAACCCGGCAGATGTTCTTGCTAAAAATTTAAATTACACACTCTTATTTAAGATACTAAAAAAATTATACTTACACTTTTCTTTTACTCATCCTTATGGTTATCAATCTAATCGGTAAGATAAAGATAAATTCAAAAAAGCACAATCTTTTGCTTTAATAAAATATTATATGCTTAAGAAATGAAATCTATTACTTCAATAAGATAAGGTATATTTAAGAAACAAAATCTATTACTTTGGTAAAGTATAGATTAGAGAAACTGAAGGTATTGATCAGAGTAGCAGGCTCTAGCTAGGAAAAGAAAATCTATGTAAATAATAAACAGACTTTATTATCTGGTTTGATAATAAATTAAAGATACAATAAACAAAATAGCATAAAGAAAATATCAGTGTTATAAACAGTAAATCATATATCGGTATCATAAACAGTAAATAATATTTTTAAACACATTTGTGTTTAAATTTAAAAACATAACTTTTACAACCATAAAACAACAGCTAAGTATAATTCTATTGTTATTTTTGGTATGTTCAAAACTAAAAGTGAGAGAGAAAAATTTAGATAAGAAAATCAAAAATATCACTTTTGGTTTTTCAATTATCTCGAGATAAAACGTACCCATATAGAAAAATATAGAGAGATCTTAATTAAATCAGGCGAGATAATAATTAAAAGATAAAAAAAATATGTAAAACAGTTTACAGATAGTAGACACAAAAAAAATATAGGTAAGAAATAAAAAATTACAAATAAGCAATACACAAAAAAATCAAATCCCGGATATTCTCATTACGGCACTGGCACTATACTTATGGATGTTACAGATAAGTACAATTACGATAAAATGATCCGTAGAAATAAATGGTACTTCTTGCTCGATACAGATATAAAAAAAATTGTTAAAAACTTACATTGTCTCCTAAATGTTTCAGAGAGATATTTATAGTAGATGGTTTCTTTCTCTCGGTAATTGGTGTTAACGATACGATATAATCTAAACCCATTCTTGTTTAGATTAATAGGTAATTAGGGAAAACCATAAACTCATCCTTCGAAGCGTGGGTTCGAAAAAGATGCGGTAAATGCAACAATGGCGGGCTTGCGGTTGTTACATTGAAAACCCAGGAAAACATAAAAAAACACTGTCTGGAATATTTAAGTAATTCCTCGGTACAATAAACGGTAAACGAAAGTAGAAACACTTAATAGCACGCAATTTTTAACTATTTTAACAAAATTTGCCGGTAAATTGAAACTAGTGGTTGTACGTAGATGTTCATCGTACTAAAATCCAAACTAGAATGATTAAAAGTCGTTAATCTGGGGTGACGCGATGCTTTTTTCGCGCCTAACCAGCTGATCATAAACTCAAGCTCTTATTGGTCGTTACGTTAAGAAAATCGATATTTTAGTACTCAAGACGGCCGTTCGCTTCAGCGTCTAATAAGTTGAGAATACAGGGCGGTAATAAGTAAGGAAGAATTATAAAAAAAATAAAAAAATTAAATTTTATACTTAGAGTTTTTTGAACACGCTACAGTGGGAAATGACATATATCGCTTCCGAGCCCCTTCGTCCTAAAAAAGAAAACATTTAAAGACAAATTGTTAAGATTATAACATTATGGTGTTGGATAAGAGGTGAAGCCTTATGAGATATGATATTTGCAGATGATATTGTGATTATAGATCTTGCAAAAGAAGGAAACCTTAAGAAATGGAGAAAAACGCTTAAGAGTGAGTACATAGGACAAAAACTGAGTATATGACAACAGAGTGGACGAATGCACTTCTGCAGGACCAAGTCCTGCTAGCTGTCGAAAACTTTAAATACATATTTAGGGTCAGTGCTAGAATAAAATGGAGACTTAAAGCCACTGATTGACTGACTAACATATAGATCAAAAACCTAACCCACTTTCAGATGACCTAGAAAGATGAAATTTGGAATCCAGCTCGGTAATTGTGTGAAAGCGTAGGGAAAATCCGAAAATAAAAAAAAGTGAGAGGTGTCAAGGGACACCCGGATGGAACGAAGTTCCTTTCGATTAATTAGTGAAGGAATTGTAATTTGTAAACACAACAGAGTGTTTATACATACATAAGCATATAATGTATGTATAAAATGTCTACTTACCTAACTCTATCAGCAATATCCGGAACTTGTGCAGAAACACTGTCAGGATACATTATTGTTATTATTTTCTATTATTTTATTATTTACAAAAAACCTGTATAAACTTAACAAAGTCGCGACACCACACTGTTCAAAGCAAAATAGAAAATATTAAATCCATTATCACCTGAATATTTTCAACAGTTCGTTTCTTTTAGCAAAAGTGTCCATTTATACAATACCAGAGGTTTAGATGACATACATCCACCTAGAATAACTTTTTATTTCAATTAAATTTAAAACAGGAATTAACAATTTAATACAAAATTTTAAAATTAAAATATTTGACAGTAACTGACAGTTATGGTAATTTGACGTACCTAACTAGTCAAGTTACGAACTATTTTTAAAATGTTTATGAATTTATTAATTTATAAAAACAGGATGAAATAAAATATAATACTATTATAAGTACTTATTTTTTATTCTACAGTATTTTCTTTTTATGTACATTTTCTTTTAATTTAAATTAGTGTCTTTTTAATTGTAATATACCTATCTATGAGAGAGAGAGTCAGACACACAGAGAAACATGCGTGTGTCGTGTCGTGTCGTAACATATTTTGGTCTGAATTTTTTCCGGCTAGCCTCTAGCCTCAGTCGTAACTGGTCGTATCGCCCGAAAAGGAACTTCGTTCCAAAAAAATAAATAAAAAATAGGGGTGGTCCCCATACAAAAAAGTTTTTTTATTGTAGCATTTGAACCGTTACAAGTAGATAACGGAAATAAAAAAATAAAATTGAGTCAAAAAAAGTCAAATCTAACGTACTTTAAGATGTTACTTTTTTAAATAACAGCAATTGTTATAGTTATCCAATAAAACAAAGAATTACAGTTTCATGCTTGTTTATAATGTTATTTTTTTCTGAAATCGCTTGGAAATGTCCAGTTTCTCGGATCAAATTCGAGCCGCAAAATACACTATTCTTGTATTTTAGTCCGTTGCTGAGCTATGAATTTTTCCGTACTGTACGGGCACAAAACGTTTATAAGCAAATTCATATTTTGCTTCTTGATTTTATTTGGCAATAAATTTAAAACCACATCAGTAGCGGTGCTTAGTAACTCTGGAGGCGTTTTGCACCTCTGGACATCATCGTCACTGTCCATTTTAAATATAATTAAAATTTAATTTAACAAACAATGTCAACGAAACGTTTCATAGAAAATACGATAATAATCACAAACAGTTATGCATATATAAAACTTTCTTAGTTTACGATTATATTTAATGCGATTTCAGAAAAAACAGTATGTGTATCTCGTAATAAAAGCACATTCCCGGACTCCAATGTTTGTTGGTCTTAGCTATAGGTACGCCTCCTCGGCCAACAATTTACATTGTCGTCCGGGAATGTATCGCTTTTCCTCATAGATACACAATATACTATTGTTCCTATAATAGCTATTTATGCCATCAGTTACGAAATGCCTAATTTTGTGTAACGCGTGAGATTTTTGCGGAACAAAGGAAGTGAGTTTCGCAAAAACTCACAAGTTACACAAAATTTCATTTCGTAACGTATTGCATACAAGATTTTTTCTAATTTTGAAGAAAGTAATAAAAAAATAAAATTTAATTTAATTGATAAAAATTTTGAAAACATAAATTTAGTTTGTTGCTGTTACTTCATGTTAGTTGTCAGTTTGACATTTTGTAAAAAAGTCTAGACGGAAGGTTCTTAGCGAGATTGATATATTTTTAGTCTAATTTTTTAAAAATGAGTGATTCAAGTTCTGAAGAGCTACCAAGCGATATTGAAGAGGCAGCAGGTAATGCTCTATTATCAGTAATTCTCAAAAAGTCAAAGGCAGTTTAAGATTTGGCATGCGAAAAATTTGTTACGTGGTGTGATAAGAAGAAAATTAAACATGTTAATGAGAAAGTTTTACTCGCATATTTTGAGAGTAAGAAAGATCTAAAAGTTTCCACATTATGGACACTTTACTCAATGTTAAGGTCTGAACTAAATCTGAAAAGGAATATTGATATTAAAAAATATACAAATTTGGTAGCATATATTAAAAGGCAAGCGGACGACTACAGTGCTAAAAAGCCTAAAGTTTTTATTAAAGAAGATTTTGCCAATTTTTAGTGGAAGCTGATGACAAAGAATACTTAATGGCTAAGGTTGCAATGATAATTGGAATGGAAGGAACATGCAGAAAAGCAGAATTAACATTTCTTCCAGTTAAAAATGTTACAGACGAAGGAAGCCATTCTCGTGTTGATATCCCATCTTCGAAAACAAAAGTTATACGGCAGTTTGCAATTACCACTGAAGACATTGAAAATACGAATCTTGTTGAAATATTAAGAAAATATATTAAGTTGCGTCCCCAGGTTCTTAAACACAACAGATTTTTTGTAAAATGTACCAGAAATCCTGTGGGAATTAACACATTTAGCAGTCTGCCAAAAGTTATTGCACAATTTCTTGGTCTTTCAAATCCTGTTCTATATACTGGCCACTGCTTCAGAAGAAGCTCTGCCACTTTCATAGCAGACAGTGGCGCTGATATTTTGCATGTATTTCCATTCTGTAACTACTGACGGAATAACATTCTGTAATTGTTCAACAAAAAACATAGATTGCCCTGCGAATTTCAAAACTGTCACTCAGTTTGTCAGTGCGACGTTCTAATTGTTTTGCTACATATTTCAATTTAAATAAACAATTATTACATGATCGTGGAGAAAATACTGTCTGTTACACGGTTAGAATGAAAATTCGATAACTCGTGGTTCCTCTCGCTCGCTACGCTCGCGTTCGGAATTCTCCACTCGTATCGAATTTTTATTCTAACCTTGTTACAGAATATACTATTTCGTCACCAATTGCATAAAACTTTACTTTATGCAACTAGTTACAAGAAGTAAGACGTTTCATAATGTCAATCAGTTTTAAAAAGTGTCACTTTATATGTCAAAATTAGAAAAATACATCTTTGGATTTTTGAGAGAACTTGGCACTCATTAAATCTCCATTCTTTTTGCGGAAAAGCCTATAGCCAAGCATAATTTTAGTATTGAACTTGGCTCACCTTTTTTTATATTCATGTTTTTGGTGTGATCTCTTTATCTAAGGATTTTTTCTGTTGTTCTTTCTACGTTCGCTCGTTCCAACAAAACGTCCCATAACAAGTATTATCTTTAAAAAGTTGGACTAATATTTTAAAGTAAATTATTTATAAATGTCAAGTATTCTTCAGTCCTGATTTAACATAAAAAGGTACCTAAAAAAAACGAAACATTTTTTTTGTTAGGTATGTGGCGTTTATCTCAGTGATAAATGTTTTAAATATGTGAATTCATTAAATAAATCAGTTTTAAAACCTTTTAATCTATCTGGATTTTCGCAGATTTCAACATTGCGATGGCAATTTGCTTAACTTTTGTGCTTGATGGAATGTAAACATTTGTGTTAAATGTTTGATTTGTAAACTGAAACATGCAATAAATTCGATGTACACTTTTTGAATATTTAACTGTGATTTAACATATTTGACAGTTTGTTTTATAGTCTTAACAGTGCATTAGCATATGAAACTGAAATAATTCTCCAAGCGAATAATTTTGCAGTTACAAAAAATTCCATTCAAATTTTCACAAAATGCCTTACGTACTTGAAATGCATTGATTTTATTCGTAGTAATTCCTATTTAAAATACAATTTTCTGTGAATCTATATAGTTTATGGTAGGTACTCGACTACTTGTGAAATTATGATATAAATTGTATAGAAAATTAAATATTGCTCTAACTCTAGTTTAATATTTACCCATGACGGTCATATATATCCTTTCCCTGTTTTACTCCAATAAATTTAACTGCGAAAAGTTTTATAGAACGGTCTGGACTGTCCATACCAAATTTCACAATTTATTACAGACAAGGTTGAGGTGAAAGCACATTTGTCCTTCTTGGTTGCTTCTGCTTAGAATCATTTGTCAGACAAATGTGTCAAGGATTATTGAAAGTGATATAAAAGATATTTGCTATTCCCAAGATAATGCTAAAATATTATTAGAGAAACAGAATAGAGATTCGTATCGATAATAAATTTGTTTTGATTAATCCACCCAAACATATTAAAGTAATTAGCTAATAATTAATTAATTAAGACATCTGTCATAAGATTTTTGAAATTTATCTCTATCTACAGCTTTAACCATTCGGCCACGAAAACTTTACCGTTGGTCAACTAATTTAATCTTTGCATGAAACACTTATTCAATTTAAAACTCTCTTATTAATGTAACATAAAAATAAGTTTCCTATACACCATAAGTTAAATAAAGCTATGAACAAAACAGATCTGACCAAAAGCTAGCTATTTGTGGCCGAATGGTTAAAGTCACTATCGGATATAGATACAGATCGCAGGTTCAAGTAATGTCGGATGTAATATTTATGTACTTTTCCCTTAAAGTCAGTTTTTGTTCTTGTATATATTTTTAAAATTTTAAAAATAAGCATTGCCATTATTATCCGTTGAAACCAATTGGTAAAATGGGTATTCCAGTCTTCAGTTGACACTTGCAAAATCTCTGTTTTAAAGGCATCGATGGTTTCTTCTGGCCACTTAAATAGCTACCCACGCATTGAATTATTAATCTTTAGGAACGTAAAGAAGTCGTTGTCACTATACGCGGCATACTCTTCAATGTTTTGAAACTCCAAAAACTCGATTGTCTTTTGTGTAAGCACTTGGATTGTTCTGATGTAGAGTGATTCGCCGTTGTGGGACTTTCACGATAACTTCTTGTAAACAAAACAGATATATACCAATCAAAAGTAACTGTTCTACGATCTTTCAAAGCAATATTGCCACACGACCAAATTTTGACCCAAAATTTTGCGATCATTTTCTTTGACACACTTTGAGAAGGAATCACTTTGGTTGGTGTTACCTCATCGTGAAAAACCCACACAGCGAATTAGTTTGTAGAATTAATTTCATAATTCATCACCAGTAACAATACTATAAACGTTTTTTATCTACTCTACCTCATATTATGTATCAATTTTTAGTTCGTGAAAACAGACAGCAGTGCGTGAAGGATTAAAAGTGTGCGTGAAGTAACAATGTATTTTAAATGGGATTTACTTTTTCGCACTGTTTTTGACACACCTTCATATAATCAAATATCCTTAGCATTCGCGTTGTCATGGTGTTGCTATGAGAGCATTAAATTTCAACAAAAGTTATTCTGACAGTTTTGTAGTTTAAATTTTTAAATTTGAATTTGTAATTATTTTTTATTTGTTTATCGTAGATAAAATATTGTATGAAACTGTGCGTGAAGTGCGTTTTGCGCACTTACGCGATATATAGCACTTGCTTCGCTCGTGCTCTAAACATCGCGTGCGTGCGCAAAAAGCATACTTCACGAACTGTTTCATAAATAACTATTAAGCTTCCTTTATTGAACCGTTCCAATGTGTTTCGACATTAATTAATGCAAACCGCATTTTGCTCTTCTGTAAGCAAATTAGGGATCCATCGGAAAACCAACTTCGTAACACCCAGTTCTTTATGTAGAATCTTTTGGATTGAGTTCTTTAAAATGCTCAAAGATGCTTCTATCAATCAGTATGTTACACGGCAGTCATCCTTAGTTAGCTGAAGAACTTCATTGTTTTGCTGTAAGACTGCTGTTTTGGGTGGACCTAGCCTGGATTCGTCACTAAGACTGAAACGACCACGTTGAAATTCGCAAGCAATACCAGCAGGAAATAGTTGACTGCTGTAGTGCTTTATTTCCAAACACAGAAACTATTTCAGCGAGACATTGGTGTTAAAATAATTCTCTCCGAAGATTGTAAAAAACTATTTCTCAAAAATATTCTCGGCTAAGGTCCATTTTTCGACCAACTTGCTAAATTCAAAAATTCACTGTACCTACACGACTTATTGTATCCCAGTGAAACTCTGGATTTATGCTTACAAAAGATCACGGTTCGAGTAAAGCTGCTGCTCGTGAAGTATTGTCCAAACCAGAGGAGACCCAATTCCTACCTCCGCTAATATTCTTCGCAAACTAGTTTTTGGATTTTCCTCTAATCGTGCCAAAATTTTTTTTTGGGTCCTCCGTCCAGAAACAATACTATTAATTACTTCAAAATCGTCCGGAAAATGACACTTTCCGGCCTAGGCCGGCAAAGTAGCTTTTAGATTATCTAAAGAGATGGCGCTATGAGTTATCCAAAATACATAATGAATAATACAAATTTTAATTAAATTTATTTAAAAACAGCGAATAATATACTAAACTAATAACTTTTTTTAATGGTAACCAGGATTCTAATTTACATTTAATTTCTCTCACAACTTTTATTTTAAATTTGACATTTATGTCAATTTACAACTACTTATCACTCGATTATGAAAATACATATCTCGATTTTATTTTTGCTCATTGAACTAAAATAGTTCATTGTCTCTGCTATTTTTATATAAAATTATTAGATATAATTGTTAATATTTTCAATATAATAATTTTTACTGTGTTGCTTATCAACAAAGTATTTGTATATATAAAACTTAAGGATCTTGAAATTGATTATCAGAAAATCATTCCTTATTACTAATTCTTTTAATCGTGCAATAGATGTCAATAAACCTCTAATCTTGTATGTCATAAAGTAAAAAGTTTTTAAACTTTTGAAAATATTAAAAATTAGTCGGGCCAAAAAATAGTGTGTGTTACACGTCCGGAAAATGTTTTGCAAGTGCTCGTATTGTTTCGCCTCGATGCTACGCACCTCGGCTACACAACTTTACTCGCTCTTGCAAAATGTCATTTTCCGTCCTTGTGTCACAAATAACTATTTCTGACTTAGGGGTGGACACCAAACTTGTTCTCTCAGAATTATGGGACTGTTTCGCAAATGTATCACGCAACCGTTGGTGCAGTCATCCAAACACACGAACTAAAGGCATGTAGCGATTAAGGATAGCGTTTACATACAGCCATAGCGTTTTCCTCGCATTACCATTTGCACTACAGTACATGAAGTGCATATCAGTAAAGTTAATTCAATGTTACTGTAAACTGGCATTGGGAAAATTTGTAAAATTGTTCACCAACAACTAAATACAATACAAACAATAACTAGATAAAACATCGGTCAAATTTGTAAAGAAAAGCAAGTTTTTGAGAATAAAAAAAGAGATGTGATGCAAAACGAAATTGTTAATTTTCGGACAAATGGTTATTTGGACTTTTCTGCACATTTTTGGTCACATAACCACCCATTTTATTTTGTGACACCTTTTTAAACAACCTTTTTACGGTACCTCTGCGTTTATAATTTAGTTTGTAGGTTGTTGTTGATTTTAGCCTTTTTTTTATTTTAAAATTTAAAATGTGACGTTTCATATTTATTATTTAAAAGTGTAACTTAATCTTTTAATCAAATTTGTTGTATATATTAACAGTTTTTTAAACTGACAAATGAAGTTTAAAATTTGACGTTTTGAAGGCCAATTTTTCATAAAAAAGTACAATAAGAACACAAATCATCTCTTACCATGTAATTTGTGTTTTGTTATTAATTTTTTGTTGAATAAGATTGTAGCAACTTCTAATATTCTGATAACGGATTTTTGTTGTTTTGTTTTTATTTATTATAAAAAGATCGCTGTTTTATATATAACTAGAAAAAATTTTGATTGCCATAAATAAACGTTTTTAATCTATCAATTTATTATCCTCTTATTGAACTCTGGTAATAAATTTGGCGAAAAAGAAGTACTACAGAATCCTGATACACCTCGGCAAATCTCCGACCCAAAAACCTCCAAACCTTCAAGATCAAAGTCGGTTAATCGCAGTTCTCTTTTTTTCAAGCGGGATCCTCATTTATCAGTATGTCGTCCACGCCCTCTTCTACGATCTGTTTGATTCTGGCGACGCGCAGTCTGCGGGCGCAATCTCACATGCTTTTCCACAACTTCCAACTCCTGAAACTCCTGAAGTTTGTGCTATCTACCCGGCTTGACGGTTACGCGCGTTACAAATTCCAATTCAAACATTCGCGACGACTTATTTGCGTTCGTGCGTATGTTTAGATTAATAAAATTTTCAATTTAAAGTATTGAAACTAACGCAACTGATTTTTGGAGATTATTCGTAAGTAAAAAAAATTTTTTACGTTAAAATTGTTTAGTGTCTTTTATTTAATAAATATTATTAAATGAAAACAAGTGTTTTTAAAATAATGGAAAATGGAATTTTAAATTTTATTTTCTTCAAATCTACTACTAATTTTTTTGTGAAATGATTACCTGTAACATTACAGGCACCTTAAATGGTTTTCTGTTAAATTTTACGACAAAAAGCATTAAAAAAGTATTTATAACAGAACTCTATTATCTTAATAGCTTAAGTGGAGGTACGTGTTGTCATATTTATAATTAAAAAGTATTTTACCAATACTTACTGTTTTATTCGTTTTCGAATTCTAGAGTATCTATAACACAGGCACAAAAAATGGGAAAGAATAAAATCAATTTTCCAGAACTTTTTACCTAAACAGAATTTTCTATTTTTTATTCCAAACGAAAATTCGGTTGTCAAATCCCAACATTTGAATAACTAAAAAGTTTCCAATATGAGTTCAAATTTTTTGTTGTTATTTCAAATACTTTTAATCAGTTTTAAAACATTTCACTAGCGTTAAATTCTTTAATAAAAGTTCTTTTAAATAATTTTTTTATATCTTACTCGAATGAGGTTAAATTTTATACTCTTGACAATAGAAAAAATATTTCCAATACTTTTAATAATTTTTAAAACACATAATTAGCGTTAAAAAAATGATTAAAAGTTCTCTTAAACTATTTTTTTATATCTTACTCGAATCAGGTTAAATTTTATACTCTTGACAGTAGAAAAAATATCTATTACTAAAATCCATTAAAGCAAATAAGAACTGTAATACTATCTATATACATAAAAGGAGATGTTCCCATTGGCTGAGGTATAGACGCACGCACAGCCGTAACCGCTGATGGTAACAACGTGAAATTTGGACAAATGTTGATTTTTATAATGTGCACACCCACCAAGAAGGAATTTTAAAAAATATTATCCCTGAAGGATTGGAATAAGGGTTGTAAATTTTTATGAAAAAATCTGTAAATCGGCACTGACTTTTATAAAAAATTAAATTCTTAATCTTTAAAATATATAGGTATAAAACGAGGGTTAAAAGTTTTATAAAAGATCTTTAAATCGGCAAGAATTAAAAAAAAAAAGAGTGTACGTGTAACCTTTACGCGCGATTGAAGTAAAACTTTTTGACGTACGTATCGGAAAATAAATATTTAATTACAATTTAATCATATTTATTGCCTATATAATTTATAATTTACAAAAAAATGAGATGTTATATTTATATTATTCATTAGAAATAGGAATTTGAAAGTTATCATTATTTTTTTTATATATGAAATAATAGGTTTATGATAACTAAAATGTGAAACATAGATTTTACTCTCTAAATACCATTAATGTATTTGAAACCGTTTGTAAATTTCATAAATAAATTTCGAAAATTTAAGCTCCTCCCATAGCTGAAATTACACAGTTACTTCCATCAGAATCTTCCGTTAGAATCTAACGTTAGAGTTACCCCTAGTCGCGCCTAAAGAAGTTTTGCTTGAATAATAGGTAAACAATTTTACAAATATACACACATTACGTTTAGAATGTGTGATTTTGTAGCTGTATCTACCTTATTGTAATACAACACAAGAGCCTTCGATAGTTAGATAACCATTTCATTGAACAAAAACGTGCAACATGCTTCTTTACTCAACGTAAAGATTCCGTATAAACAATTATTTACTATTATAATATGTATGTATGTATATAAACTTACTTAATCAAATCCTAATGAATGTGGCTGTCTCGTCATTTTTTCATTTTTGTCATTTTTCTTCAAATCTTTCTGGCGCTTATAATATGCCCTTTGACGTTCACAATTTCTTTTTCTTTTTAGCTCTTTAAGTCTATAAAACGAAAATAGCTAGGTATAAATAATAGGTATAAATAGTGTAATTACACACCAAAAATAAAATGTATGCATATAGATTATAGGTACCTACTCACTATTTTCATTCAATATTTTTTTCATCACTTTTTTCATTAATAAATCCACTTTGTTTATTCATATTTAATACAAACACTTTATACACAAAAAACTACCAGCAATGTATTTTGGTTGACAAGATAACAAGCTGTCAATTTATACAATTACAGATTTAATTTTATTTAATATAGTAGGCAGAATCGCATGAGCGCCGCCAGGATTATTTTCAGGGAGGTGCATCTGCATCTACACACTATTATGATCTAATATATATAGAATGTAGAATGATTTGGACAGCAACCGCGACGCCTTTAGTTTTTATTCAAACAATAATTTAACAAAAAAATTAAAAAAATATATAATTTTCTGGTAAATTCAGGTATTTTTTTCCGGCGCCCATGCAGAATCGTGTCAGGTATTTTGTATTAGGTTTTGTTTCCGGTTTCTGTTATTAGAATGACGTCACGTCCGTTAGAATAACTTTTTTACTCCTAGTCTCGCTAAAGAAGTTTTACTTCAATAAATTTAAATTTCATTGAACACTTGAACATTATAATGCGGACTCCTACTGATAAAATGTTAAAAATTGTGAAAAATTTTGTTGAGAATCTCGGAAAAACGTTGAAAATTGTGAAAAAATGTTAAAAACCGTAAAAAAGTATAATAATCTTTAAAAATGGTAAAAAATGTCGAAGATTATAAATTAATCTTAAACAACGTGAATAATTGTAAGAAAGTCTTGAAATTCTTGAAAAATAAAAAAAAGTGGGAAAAAACTGTCAAAAATTATAAAAAGATTGTTGAAAATTGTAAGAGTCGTTAATAATCTAAAATAATTTTAGAAAATTAGGGAAAATATTTGAAAATCTCTATATAATGTTAAAAATTGTGCAAAATTATGTCAAAAATCTTAAAAGCAACTAGGCAAATCGTGAAAAGTTTACGAGAATCGTAAAAAATTTGTTGGTATCTTGAAAAATTGTTGAAACAGTGAAAAAATGTCGAAAATCGTACAGAAATGTTGAAGAACGTGAAAAATTATTGGTAATTATTAGAAATTCTTTATAATCTTGAAAAATTGTTGAATTTGAAAAATTAAAGAAAATTGTAAGAAATTCTTGACAATCTTGAAAAATTATGTAAATGGTTAAAAACCATCATTCCATCAACCACTCCCCATATTCTTCGGATATGGCATTATGCGACTTTTTTGTTTGTTAGACCACATTTTGTCCATGAAGGGACAGCGGTATGCCGACGTAGAGGCCACCCAAAAGGCGTCAACTACCATTTTGAAAAAGAGTCCGGTCAATGAGATAAATTCTCATTCGGAAAACTCATGGAAAGTGCAAATCGCTATATTAACTCTGAAAGGGACTATTTTGTATAGTCCATTTCACCGATTTTGGCCGATGATAGAAATCATACTCGAAGTAAATTTAGAGTTACATCTCTCTCAGATACAGACAAGTTAGAAATTTAAATGACGACGTTTGTTTTTTAATACAACACTTACGTAACTGCATCTTGTTTCACCCGTAGATAAAAAGTATTCAATACGGAAGTCTTGACTTAATTCACATTCCTAGTAACCGTCACGTACGGCTCGTTGTTGAAGGGTTGAATTTAATAATTATTAATGTCATATTTTTGTAGATGTCAAACCACACTGATAGTTTCAGAAACTTACGACCTAATTTATAAAAAAAAAAACTCTCTGCCATCGGTAACTTGGATGACAGTTTAATCTTATTTCAGTGGTTTTTAATATCAAATCGGCCAAAAACGATGAAATGGACTATATAAAATAAATTCCATTTGGCAAAAAATGTCATGTTTATTTTGGGACAGACCTCGTATTTTTGTTTAACTAATTTATAATGAACATATTATCATTTTATTTCACTTTTCTTATATAATTTATTGATAGACAAATATCACATCATTCAAGAGCAGCAGTAAAATGTCTTTTAACTCTAACAATAAAACAAACCGGAATAAATTTAACTACTATTACCTACATATAAACACCATCCTTTGACCTTCCTATTTTGTGTTTGAGCCGGAGGTTTTCCCTAGAGGAAAGCGTGTTTAAAATACGAATGAACAAATTAAATACTTGTTTTGTATTCTTTTGTGGACAACAAAAATCAACACCAACTACTGCACTTTTATTTGCACAAAGGCCACTGTTGTAGTGGTGATTGTAAATTTGATAATGAAAGGGGTAGATGTTTTATTGAATTGGATTGGTTTGTTCCTTTTTACTGGCAAGTTTAAGTGTATTAAAGTTAACTTCATCTTATAAATGATTCAACTCAACCTATTCTGATTTTTTATCTTGGAATGTCATTTATCAGTGGTACCAACAGTACCTACTAATCTGCATAGTTAAATGCATTTATGAAAATAGAAATTAATAGCACTCATATAGGCCAAATACAATCAAAAAGGATATTACTGCCTTCACTGCGCTACTCTAAATTACTTTTAAAGCTGCAGGAACCTGAACTCAGAGTAATCACGTGAATTCTTACAGGACAATGTCCACTGATGTATCATCTCTGAAAAAGAGGACAGTGAATCATGCAATTTCTGTGATTATGAACATGAACCGTCTGACTATATTCTCTGTAACGGCAAAGTAATTATTCGCCAACGACATACATTTTTGTCTTAGGTTTTCTTAGAGCCTGATCAGGTTACAAACGTATAAATAAGCAGATAATAGACTTTAAAGTCAAGAACTTATGGACTTATACATAGATGTAAAATAAACACAAAACTTTCTTTAGGTTGCAGTGTAGTGAGGGAACCTCTTTAAAATCTACAATCAACAATGGAAAAAGTAAAAACTAAAAATGATTGTAAAAAGCTCTAAGAACTACAACTAAATATAAATAGATTCTGTCAGTGATTTCTAAGACTGCCAAGGTTTTTTTTATATCATTCTACTTAAGGCCTTAATTAGATAAATCTTTTTTTAAACTGTTAATGGCATTTATTAGTACGACAAACTTTTCCACTTAACCAATTCTGCTATGTAGTTTTTAGACTAATATTTTGGTGTATAACTCACTAGAAATTCCTATGTTATAAATTGTAGTTAAACCGTTTTGTAACATAAAAAACCTATTCGGATGTTAATACATCTCTGTAGCTGTTAATTTTTGTCAAACACAATTTTAGTTCACTGTTCCGGCTAATTTATTACTATAATCAAATACACAGCTTTGTTACCATGAACATGGACGTATGTTCATTAATCAAATTCGAGGAACACTAGAAACTGGACATGAGTAACTGTATATGTTTATTAAGTGATTAAATTACTGTCTAAATTATAATACACTGATGGGGTAAACGTTTAGGTTTCAATCCATGGGTGTTACCATAATGCAAATAAGCATTACAATACAAATTATACAAAATTAAATTTTAAATTAATTATTTACTTAAATTTTTGAATGATATTCAATATATTTAAATAATAGATGACCTAATTTATACGCGTTTAAACAAATCTAAATGTTTGAATTTATCGTGAGAATAAAATATATTTGCTAAAATTTGTAATTTATATGCTACATTGTTATCTGTAAGTAATAAAAAAAAACTGGCGACCGTGCGGATGACCACAAAACATACAATAATAATCAGTACGTCCACCTCTGGTTTTCACAACTTCGGCACAACAATGCGGTATGCTTTCCCTCAAATTTCTGTTCACTTGTTGTGGTAACTGCTCGTAAATCGTAAAAACAGAATCTGCACCTTGCTTCAGATTGTAACAGAGTTGATAATCGCTTAACTGTCATTCCAGGCCGTCCCAGAGATGCTCAATAACATTTGTATGTATTATGGGCAAGTATAGGGGTAACAGATACACCAGCGACCTATAAGATCTATTGTGTCCCCCTTTTCTTGCTATATTTCTGATGATTTCTCAGACTTATAGCAGCTCTTTTAGTACTATCTTCCTTAGAAAGTTTAGGATATCATTGGATTTCAAGTTTTCTATTTCGTGTGACCCTAGGTATTTGACCCTAGAATTTCTTAATGCGATGCATTTTGAGAGTATGTGTATTGAGGTTTCATCCTCTACCTCACAAAATCTGCAGTTTGCTTCATCTATAAATCCCAGTTTCTTCATGTGTCCTCTTAATCGGCAATGCCCGGTTAGTATTCCTGTTATAATTCGGAGATTATTTTTACTAAGCTGTGAGATCTCTTCTGGTTATAGTTTCCCAAGAGCGTCTTCGATTGTCTTAGTCCTTCTAGATCATTCCAGTACTTGGATTTTTCGCTATCCATTTTTTTGTACTACTGATGATTCCACAGGATGGTTCTGGTCCCACGTATGGGGTTTCAGCTTCTTCTTTTGCCAGTTTGTCTGCGGTTTGTAACGGGTAGCTCTTTCTGACACCAGACTCAGTAAAATTCGGTTTCGATTTAAACAAAGATTTATTTCTGTAATAAACTATATACAATAAAAATAAAATATTAATTCTACAAGAAAGAAATAAAACGGATCTGCGACCCCTTTGGCATTCGGATGGATCTCCCTGTAATTAAATTACGGTCAGTATCGGATAGTTAGGGTAGGTCCCAACCGATCAATACTCGGTTGCGGGGTAGGACAACCCTTGGTCAATACCCAAGGATCGGAACGGTGTAACCGATCAATACTCGGTTACGGGGTAGGACAACCCTTGGTCAATACCCAAGGATCGGAACGGTGTAACCGATCAATACTCGGTTACGGGGTAGGACAACCCTTGGTCAATACCCAAGGATCGGAACGGTGCAACTGATCAATACTCAGTTGCGGGGCAGGATAATCCTTGGTCAATACCCAAGGATCGGGACGGTATAATCGATCAATGCTCGGCTGCAAAGGCAGGGAAGGTCGGTGGCTACTGGTAAATACCCAGAGCTCAGGTTGGAGTTCTTCCAAGATCAGTACTCTCAGTCGAACTCCCTTCTACAGCGATGACATCGCCTTTTTATACCAGCTGAACGGTGCTCCCACTCACTGGATGTGCCTGCGCGAGTTTGGATGACGTGTCGTATCTTGGCTGCGCATCTCGAACGGAGGTTGGGAATGCTGGCAAGTACATGACGCGGTGTTTCTGTGTTATCGTTACAGGTTTCGTTTCCTTCTATTCCTATGTGTCAATAAGATTTAAATCCGGGCTATTAGCTGGCCATCTCATGAGTCATGACATTAATATTGTGCTCGTGTAAAAAATTTTTCACGACTCTGGCTACAAGTGGCCTGTCATTATCTTGTTGTATAGTAAACCCAACGCCGATATTTTTGTGAAATGGGTTGGTATGAGGTTCCAAGTAAGATCTCCTCTATGTGAGGAGAGTCGCAAAAGTTCGTTCCTTAAATATCACAACGTTTCAAGTTTTTACTCATTTAGTACAAGCAATTTTCAAGTATTTTTTTGTGATTTACTCTTTTAAGTCCCTCTGCTAAAACCTTCCATAAGCTTAGAAAATACATTTATTTTTTCGTTAAGTGGGTTTGTTTTCTACTTAATTTACAATTAAAATAATTTAAGCTTCCTTAAAAAAATTTATATTTTAATATTCAATGGCTCAGAAAGTTAAACGCCAAATACTTAAATCTAGAAGTTACGTAGAAAATGTCAACGAGAGTCTTTTACTCGACATGACGAAGATAAATTGCCTTTTATAATATATATTATAACACGTTTCATATACATAAAAACTGGTAAATGGCATTAAGATATTTTTTTTTAATAAATATGATAAAGAATTCTTGTTATACGTCAAGTTATTATATTCCATTCATTAAACGAAAATGTTATAAATAACGTTAGGCTGAAAATAAATTTAAGAAAGAGCCAGAAGGGTTTGGTATAATTTAAAAGTTCTGTTCATGTTTCTCGGATACAGCATTAATAAAGCTATTTTACCCACGACTCATAAGTAAATTGCGTATATTTTAACCTATAACTCTGTCAGTAAGTGTCAAATTATTGAGGAGTTGTGTTATAGTTTTATTTACTAAACTAGTGGAGTAAGTAAATAGAAACCTGTATTATTATGTTGGTTACCTACAGTTTTCATTAAATTAAACTAACATTTGACATTTCTCACACATAACTGTCTGCGAAATCGAATATTTTTGACAACTTATGCCAAAATTTAAATTTTATATTTGTTATTTTTAGTTTTATACAAAACCATTTGTTAAGTCGTGGGTAAAGCATAGTACTTCACTCGAGGAACAAATTGCATATTTAGCTCGTTTCTTTAGCCCCTTCGCTCGCAAGCTCGCTCATGGGCCAAACACACTCGCTGTAATATGCAATTTACTCCACTCGTAAAGTAATATACTATTAATTACAGTTACTTAAGTTAGCTTAAAATAATAACTTTTTGCCCTAAAAATGTACGACTTGTAAAAACATTTACCCACGACTCATAAGCAAATTGCGTATTTTTTAACCTATATCTCTGTCAGTAAGTGTCAAATTCTTGAGCAGTTGTGTTATATTTTCATTTACTGCACTAGTGGAGTAAGTAAATAGAAACCAGTATTATGCACTGAAGCACGCCTACAGTATACATTAAATTAACTAACAATTGACATTCCTCAGACAGAACTTCTCATTGAAATCGAATATTTTTGACAACTTATGCCAAAATTTAGATTTTATGTTTGTTATTTTTGGTTTTATACAAAACCATTTGGTAAGTCTTGGGTAAAGCATAGTACTTCACTCGAGGACCAAATTGCATATTTAGCTCGTTTCTTTAGTCCATTCGCTCGCAAGCTCGCTCATGGGCCAAACACACTCGCTGTAATATGTAATTTACTCCACTCGTAAAGTAATATACTATTACACAACGAAAAAAATAAAAATAAAAATTTTTAATTATGTATTATGTCTTTAAATAAGTATGTAAATATTTTTAAATTATGTTGTAATCTTTTAAAAATTTAAAAAAGTTAAAAATTATATGTGAAAGTCGTAATAAAGTTTATCGACAATCCAATTCTTTATTCGCGGCAAAATGATTCTAATACAGGTTGCACTTGTCTCGTCTCTCGATGCCTATCTCAATTCTCTTGTTATTGTCTCGGTGTATTCAAACTTTCATGAAATGGTGAAAGGTCGAGATTGTCGGAGCGAGATGAGATGAGACGAGGCTGTCTGAGACGAGAATTTATTTCGTTGAGGTTGTCGCTTCGAGTTGAATTTATGTAAAGAAAACATATTCAAATTCAAGTTATTTGTTTTAATGTGTAGGAATACCGGTATTACATCTTACCAACATTTTATCCACTTTCTAAGGTCTTATTAAAAGTGATAAAAAATTACTAGGAGAAGAAACGGTATGTCAACAGGTCACCAATTGCGGACGGCACTCAGGGGGAAAGTAGGTGTATTAATGGGACATTTTGGCAGACAGAGTTAACGTAAAAAAAACGACAGAAAAAACGTTTAATGAAATGTAGGTACTTCTGTGATTGGAGCAAAACGCCCATGCATCATCGCAACACCACCTTAATATTACATATTTTTATTTACACATCCTCTTTTCTTTTCAAGTAAGTAAATTATATAGACGACGAATAACGTATTTTTACTTATAAGAAACTTGTTCTCAAACGCAAAATCTACCAAATACACTAAAAGACAGTATAGGTACCCAAGATTCAATAAAAGGAGAAAGGGAAGGGTGTTTGTTGAAGTTAAAATTTTAGTATTACAAACTGTAGTCATGAAGGAGCAGATGGAACTAAGTTTCTTACGGCAACCTTGGAAGAGATAGGGATTTTGCTGCGTGACCGAACTAAAAAAAATGTAATAGTAAAAAACCGTAACGAAAAGTCCGTGGAATAAAACCGTTAAATGAGCCGGGTTCGATTCCCGGCCGATGCAAGTTTTTTTTTGTATATATCTCTTAACATTTACCTTTTTATGTTAAAGTAATATGAGATATAATTTTTAAAAATCTTGATAGTTGAAAGTGGTTAGAAAAGGTGAAAAAAAATAAATGTATACATTACTCTTTAAAGCTCACCTTGAATTTTAAAGAAGCTTCTTTCTTAACGCAAAAATTTCACTGATTTTGATATATTGACCCATGGAGACTAGACAAGGAGTACGCACTCGACCGGGGGAATTGCCAAAATCTGTCCACGGTATCGTACATATTAGGTTTACTTTTTTTACCACTAGCGTCGCTACTTTTCCTTTTGTACCGGTATGAATGTAGACAATTAAATAATCGTGAATTATTAAATTGGTTTTTATTATTTATACCTGAAAGATCGAACTATTTTTTTCATTGTGTAAATAAATTAATAATGAAATAATTAAAAATTATTTATTTTATTTCAAACTACGTCCTCATTGGTCGCCATTTTGGTACAAATGGAACACCAGCGCCCTCTTATTTTGGTACCCCTATTTGCATACATGGAGTTCGTACTCCTTGTCTAGTCTCCATGTATTGACCGTTAACTGAGACGTGCGCATGCGCTACAGTCGTTTACACAAGCGAGTAGTGTTATGTGTCGATTCTACATTAGCCGAAGGAACTTCGTTCCTACCTGGTGTCCCACGACACCATTTTAACTTGTTCTAATCAGAAAATAATGTTTGACAAAGATGTAATATTCCTTTTTTATTACGAAGGCGAAGGTAATGACCCTTGAACTGATTTAGCTTCTATACAAATTACGGAAATGTTATAAACCTGCACTTGTAAAACGGTGACAGATGAATCTCTCGGATTAAATTATAGTCATTTTCTAGTGGCGACAAGTATTGAAAAATTCCGGAACTTTCAGCCACTGTGCAGTATATCATATGCAGTGTAAAGAAATTTATATAAGCGTGTTAAAATTCTGAGCATGTAAGAATGTCCGACAAGAAAAATTAAATCT
This sequence comes from Altica lythri, assembly GCA_964028335.1. Lineage (NCBI taxonomy): Eukaryota > Metazoa > Arthropoda > Insecta > Coleoptera > Chrysomelidae > Altica > Altica lythri. Next base: position 77,141,072 of record OZ034802.1, read on the forward strand.
ATTTTCACATACGTTACACTTACTGTAATTTATCTTGCAAGGCCATGGTCATGTTAAATGATTAAATACTTTTAGAAAAAGTTACGTGATATGTAGAAATTGATTGTTTTAATTTTTAATTTATTACTTTTTTGCGTGTCGATTTCAGTGAATATATTAAGTAGTTTAATATTAAACATTTCTTATATAAATTCTTTAAGTAAACTCTACGAATGGTAAAGAAATAATAAAGTAGAAACAACCTGTTTGCCGAAGTATGAGAACGCGTACATGTGTTTCTGTTGGGTTTCGCCTTTCTGTCTTTATTTATTTCTTGTTAGTTAAATATTTAGTTTAGTAACATCGGTACTACAAATAAACTTGTTTTGTTCTTATTCGTAAAACATAATTGCAAATAATTGTGTAATACAAGGGACATAAATTGCGACAAAAGTTAGATGGTGGTTCTGCATAAAAATGTAATGAATGTTTGTCATCAAATATGTTCGTGATACGGTGCCACGGTTTTTCTTTATCTCACTTAATCAAAAAGGTTAGGATCATTTAAGAATAAAAAAATCTAATATCAACAATTAAACAAATTGCACAAGGTTTGTTAGTGGTCACTCTACTGGCAAATTATGCCCGCGCTCAGCCGTAGAGGGATGATAAACAAGTGAGCCGCGCCACCGACTTAGACGGTACAATCCGGAAACCCCTAGATATAATAGGCACTAACAACTCTTACACAATCCAACAAAATGAAATAAGGTGAGCTAAATAAAACAAAACAGATTCATAAACTAGACCCTCCTTTAATATAAAAATTTAGTTATAGACTGAATACCAGAATTACAATTTTTGAGTTATAACAAAATGTATACACTAGCGCCTTAAGGATAGAACAAGTAATATGAGTAGTTTCGGTGTGATCACAATTACAAATTACAAAACTAAATTACAATTAGTAAAAAAAAAACAAAAGGTAATACAAAATACAAGGTATTGTAATTGGCTTATCTGTTCTGGCAGAGGTGGCTTCCAATCACCACTGATAATTGACCTTACACCACTACAGGTCGGTTCCTAACTCCGGTAATCCAATGCTGCTATGCCAAAATTAGTGCCAGAACAAAATAAGGAACTACTAGTACCAAAAATAAATACCGGTTCCAAAGGTAAATGCCGGTACCAAGGATCAATGCCAGTTCCAAAAATAACTGCCGGTACCAAAAATAAATGCCGGTACCAAGGACCCTAAAAGTTTGTACCATAAATTACCAAGACGCAAGGATACGATAACAATTAATCAAGGAAATTTAGTTAGTTAAAAAAACTGACTCAAATAGTTACAATACACTGATTAGTAGAAAAATAATAATTACTATTACTATAATGTTTCTAAAACATTTACATGCATTTATAAATTTAGACTAATAATACCTATATAAAAGAAAATAATAGATTTTGCAATGAAACTTGTTACTAAATTAAATTATATTAATACAAACAATTAATTACAACTTTAGTAAATTAAATTTATCAGATTTAATGATTGAAAATTGTCACTATAGCAAATTACATAAATTTAAATGATTAAATACAGTTTTAGTAATTTAATTTATAAAATACGTTTCATACCACAACTAAAAGAGCAAGAAAATAAAAGGTGTCTAGTTTTTACGTAGAGACAGTAAAAATAAAACATATGAATTTAATAATTATATTTGTATGGCGTTATTAAATAAAGGTAAATCTACGATTTGAACAAATATCGCTGCACAGAAAAGAAATTGGAAAGTAACTCACCTAAGATAGAATAGGGTAAACTATAACTCGGTGGTATTATAATAGCCTGGGACGTTGATTTTTTTGCCCCAAAAGCCCTCTTATAGTGTGTTGCTGCTAAACCTATGAATCGGAGAAATCGCAATAGGAATAATGTTGCCATATGCTTAACGATATTTATACACTTACCGACTTATCTTGTTACAAATCCCACAACGTGGTTTTTCCCACTGGACACGAAATAAACCAAAAATATCATCCAAACGTAAATTCATTCGATGGCCCAGTCGGAAATAGAAGTTTGGTCTCAAATCCACAATTAAATCTCGCAGATGACACATGATTAAAAACCAAACCACGGATTCCTTCGATAATCAATAGTACTTACACTAAAGCGGGTGCTATTAAAGTGAACTCTGACAGCTTCCCCACGTTGTTATATGGCAACTTGCGCAGATGAGGCCTTTTACTATTCTACTAGTTGAATTAATTACGGCGTTAACCGTAGAGTAACTTAACCTTAGATCGAGTACAGGGAAAAAGAAGACGAATTGACGTAACAAATAGTTGTTATTACTACTAAGGAATATATGTTAATGAACGAAATATTCCACACTTAAATGATAACATAAATATACGAAGACATCAAAAGCTCTGACGCTAGTTAAAATTAGATAAAATGATATTATGGAAAAATGATAAAATGAAATTATGGAAAAATAAAAGACGGAACCCGATTAATTTCCGGAATAATATTTAGATAAACACTGTAATATTTACTAACAGACAGCAGGTGAGTTTTATACAATTTAGAATTTCAATAATAATGCTAAATGAATAACGCCTGTTACAACGGAGTTTTGAAGTTATTTTAAAAAGTAACAATTTATTTATTGTTTTGAAACAGATCAAGATACTTAAATAAAATTTGGTGGGTTTTAATTTATGTTGTATTTTCGAATGTTTGACAATTAAGAATTGTATGTTCATGTAACTAAAAAAACATTGTTGCATTTCTCGTTCAAGTTGCGACAGTAAATTTATTTTGCCTGTTTTATTTAATAAATGGTCAAAACGAATTATGGACCACTTTTTCAAGGAGCTGTAACTTTTTTATTTATAACAATTTTTGCTTTGTAAACAAGTAACTAGGAAAAATAATCTAATTATTATGAAAAAAATAAAAAATAAAAAACCAAATTTATAAATTTAACCGAAAAAATATTTTTTCATTAGAAAAATAATTAATAGTGAGTATAGCCTTTTCGAACTCTTACAAGCTCTGCACATTATTGCGGCATAGATTCAATTAAATTGCTAGCTGTCTTTCTATTGAAAAATGTCTGCAAGTTAATTCATATTTTGAGGAGGCAGACGTTTCTTTAAACAGCATCCCAAAGATGCTCAATAGGTTTTAGATCAGAAGAGTTAGCTGGCCAATCTACAACATCAATATCGTGTTCCTCAAGGAATTGCGTAACTATACTGGCAGTGTGAGATCTTGCATGTGTTATCGTGCTGCAAAATAATTTCTAGCACTTCTTTTTCGGCAAGTGGTAATATATAGGGTTCAACCATGTTATCTTAATAAATCTGAGCGGTTACATTGCCACCATCAAACACATATAGATTAGTACGGCCCATTAACGAAATACCACCCCAGACCCTAACAATAGCACCTCCAAAATGAACGATTTCTTTTACATGTTTTTTCCAAATACCGTTCGTCTTTAAACTCGCGCACGTGAGTGAGTTAGGCTTAATCTAAATCTGGATTTATCTGTGAAGAGAACTTGAGTCAAGTGATTGCGCGTAAAATTAAGTCGAGCTCTAGATCGCATACCAGCTGTATAAAGTTTATTTCTTACAGTTTGGGTAGAAATTCGTCTTCATATTGCGTCAAAATGTAAATTTAAGATTTCTTTTGCTGTCCTTGACTAAACTTAGGTCTTCCCGGACAGTTGTTATCCATTTCTGCGGGTGATAAGGTCTCCTTGTTACAATACGGAGTTCCCCGTATCTGCTTATTAATCTTGAAATCACTGAATGACTACTCAAAAGCCTGCGAGCAATTTCTGATGGAAAACCCTACTTCACGAAAAGTTACCGCCTTTGTTACTTCCATTTGAGCCAAATGCCTTTTTTGGCGAAAAGGTTTTCCCAACTCATGTTTAATAATTCAGGTTACTGAAAATATCTTCATCACTAAATATTTTTCAATAAAATTACATAAATTTAATTTTTAACAAATTTGTATATTTACAATTTTTTTAACCTAACCGGTCTTAAAAATTTGGTCAATTTTGTGATTTGGTCCAGAAATGGATTGTTTAACAAATTTCTAAATTTCTACTTTAGAACGATAATGTATACTAAATACCTATAACCACCGTATATAGACAAGAATAGCAGGTTCACTTTGCCCGTCGCCTTTGAAGTTCTTTGTACCACTTCTAGCTTCAGTTTGACGACGTTTTTTGTTTAGTTTTGTGAGAACAGGTGAGCAGCGATGATAACTTTACCAATTTTTTGGTAAATCTTCCGATTAAGAAAGTGATCTATGGATTTACCGTTATGATTTTCTTTCATAATTATTTAACTTTTTTGGAATTTAATTTAAACCTACCTTTTTTAAATTTGTCGCCACTTTTTGTTGTTACTTACCTACTATTTTTGTCTATTTACGGTGTCTATAACAATCAATATGGACTGAGAAAAATCCCTTGCGTGCCAATGATGGACATACAATTCTTAATTAATTGTAAAAAATAAGCAATAACTTCTTTAAAACCCATCAATACTGTCGTGCATAATTTTATCGGTATTAATTAGTTTTTAAAACTTTAACCTCCTCCTGTTTTTCGGAAACCGAAGAATAGGTTAATGTAGCAGACTGTAATTATTTTTTTATGTAAAATTATCTCCTGAAGTTTTAACTACTTATTTATCTTGTATTCTTCTTGTTTTAACTTCGTTTTAGTAGTAATATTTTTTTAATACATATATGTAGGTAGGTATATTGGTTTTACGATCTTTATGAATTTTTATTAGCATGGTTTGATTAAACAACGAATAAAAAGTAATTAAGGTATTTTTTTTCCACAAGTTAATCTGCAAACGAGACGAGACGTAATACTGTTTATTACAAGCATAAATTATAATCGAAAAATCCCATTCAATATAATTTACTGGCAAAAAAAACCTGTAAACCCTGGCTCTATTCAGCCAGGTAACGCTATACACTCAAAGTTTTTTTAAATTCGAAACTTTAGCACAAATAAGTGAGATCGAAGTGAGACCCTAAAATAAAAAAGTTTTTAACGTTAATAAAAAAAATATGTAGGTTTATGCGTGGGTTTATGCTCAGATAAAAAGTTAAAATATCAACAAACTGTGACGTAAAAAACTGATTTACAAACTTTATTAATTAGTTTTTGTAAAAAAGTTTTACAACGATAAAATTTACAATAAGATCAATTTTAATTACCAATTATAAGCATGTTCTTTTAAGATAAACATTCATAAGAAATAAAACTTAATTTGATTTTATTATTTTTTTTAAATGTGAGTTTTATTAAGTTTGACTAATCGGGAGACCATCTGAATGTTATTTGAGGCACTTATATTTACTTAAATTTGTAAACCTTTAAATAATTCTGTATTGCGCAGTGCAAAATGGCATATACTTCTACCTGAAACAATGTTTTATATTTTCAACACTAGTACATACAGGGTTCGATTGAAAAGTAATGAGCCTTATTTTTTTAAGCAGTTTTATTAAACCTTTTGGCTTATACAACTAATATTTTTCAAAATAGGACCCTTGAGCGTTAATACACCGCTGGTAGCGGTCCTTCCACTGCAGGAAACATTTTTGAAACTCATCCGCCGGAATCGCGTTCAATTCGGCTGTCACAGTTTTGTGGATCGCCTCGATGGAGTCGAAACGCCTCCCCTTCAGCTTTCTTTTCCGGCGCGGGAATAAGAAGAAGTCCGGAGGGGAAAGATCTAGGCTGTAGAGAGGGTGGGGAAGCACCGGAACCCCCATCTTGGCCAATGCAGAGGTGCAGAGGAAGGTGGTGTGCGCCGGCACATTGTCGTGATGAAGGGTCCAATTTTTGACGAAGTCGGGCCGAACCCGGGCGACGCGGTTTTTCAGCCGAAGGAGCACTTCTTTGTAAAATGCCGCGTTTACAAACTCCTTGTGGACGATGCCTCGAGAGTCGAAAAAGATGATCAGCATGCATGGTTTGGACCTTGGATTTCGACATGCGCACCTTCTTGGGTCGTGGCGACTGGCTCGTGTGCCACTCCGCACTCTCTCTCTTGCCCTCAGGATCGTACTCAAAGCACCATCTTTGTCTGTTTGCGACGTCGAATGCCTTCCAGATCGCTGTTCGTCTTCGACGTCCTCCCGGCCTTCCTTGAACGACTTGTGCCACCGTTTTACCTGGGCACTGGACAGAGGTTGGTCCCCGTAAGCCTCCTTGAGTAGCCCAATGGTTTCGGTACTCGTTTTGTTTAGCTTTACGCAAAATTTGATCAAGTAACGTTGCTCCAACGATCGCTGCATTTTCGCCACTGCAAAATTCTAACACACTTTTAAAACAGCTTTTACGCGCGGAGCGATGTTGACTGCACCGCTGTTGCCAGCGAACTGAGACCGGTTTCTAGTGGAAGGGGAAGGTCCAACAATCATTTTCCACCACCAGCCGATTCGGTTGATCGCTTGGCAGACGCTCCGCGCGGGAAAGCTCATTACTTTTCAATCAAACCCTGTATTCCTGCTCGTGAAACCTGTTTACTCTTAGGCCCATTTGTGAAGAAGTTTAGACCTGAAAATTGGGTTAATATTTCGCATTTTGCCGTACCTTTCTTTGATGTAATTGTACTTAAAATGTTATAATAAACAAATGTTTGGAATATATGTAGTATGATTTTATCTTCAATTTTTCTTCTTTATTTTTTGGATTTATTTTGTAGTGTCCTAATGGAACAGAAACGTTGCAGGCATTTCTTTGCAGTCCAATGAATCCCATCCCTGCCGTGTCCTTCAAAATAACGAAAAAAAAAGTTAAAAAAAAACTCTTAAAGTTCCAGCAAGCAAGCCTTTAAACCTTGCTTAGGTTGATGCTCCTTATGTTCGTTTAGCTACCGTTAAAGTGGTTACCGTCCTCTTTGTTATATATTTAGGATGGTGATTTCAGGTAGGTATGCTTCTAGTCTAAATTTCTGTAAAACACTTAATCTTTCTTCAATTTTGTATGTTTATACAATTGAGCTTTAGAGTACCTACTTGTGTTTTTTAAGTTCCTGTTTTTGGTAATTGTCGTTACCATAGACTTCAAAGGGTTAATGTTTAACCTTGCAGTTAAGGCCTATTCTGTGTCTATATTAAAATCCTGTTATATTCTATCTCTTAATATAGTATTCCTATCGAGCACCTAAACTAATTATTTTCTACTTCAATTTTTGTTTGGAATTTTATAAAAAAAAAGAACACCGCTACTGCCAAATGTTTGCTTTTCCTATCTCATGTGACATTCAACACCACAAAACTCATAAATTATTAGGCATATATTTCACCAGCACTTGCAGAAAGAAATATTTTTATTCATCAAAGAATTTCGAAGTACGGCGAACACGAACTGAACCATAAATTTCATCAGCCAACTCGTATATTTACAATATCAGCGAATTGTGTTGAGTTTTTAAGGGTAGACAAATTTGTCAGTAGAGCCCTTTCTAAAATAATACATGAAATAAATTTTTTGTAATTTTAGTGAATCTATCTATCTATCTATCTATCTATCTATATCTATATCTATAATATTATAAATGTGAATTTAAGTTTGTTTGTTACGCTTTCACGCGAAAACTACTTAACCGATCATCATGAAAATTTGTACACATATTCTTGGAGGTACTAGAATTAACATAGGATACTTTTTATTAAAAAATCACAAAAACTAGCTTCTTCAACGCCATCTAGCGGTTCAGTAATGAAGTTACAAGCCTGAGTATGCCACCGTGAGGTGGAGCAGTTAATATCACATAAATTTAAACGAGCAATTCTTACTTAAGGTTTATTTCACATATATCTCATATATTTCAACAAATTCTTGCTAAATTAAATAATATAACGTAAGGTGTCGCAGTTGCTACCTAATATATTCAATCGATAAATTACAAAATATAATCAAAAAATAGTATACATCTGAAAATTTACGAATATGATAACAACGATAAAATAAAAAAAAAATTGAAAACAAAATAAAATCGTAAAAATTTGAAAAAATCAAAAAATACAACAGTTTTATGCGGTACGAAGTCCGCGGGGTCAGCAGGGTCAGCTAGTAATATTATAAATGTGAATGTAAGTTTGTTTGTTACGCTTTCACGCGAAAACTACTTAACCGATCATCATAAAAATTTGTACACATATTCTTGGAGGTATTAGAATTAACATAGGATACTTTTTATTAAAAAAATTACAAAAACTAGCTTCTTCAACGCCATCTAGCGGTTCAGTAATGAAGTTACAAGCCTGAGTATGCCACCGTGAGGTGGAGCAGTTAATATCACATATATTTAAACGAGCAATTCTTACTTAAGGTTTATTTCACATATATCTCATATAGTATACATCTGAAAATTTACGAATATGATAACAATGATAAAATCAAAAAATAAAAATTGAAAACAAAATAAAATCGTAAAAATTTGAAAAAATCAAAAAATACAACAGTTTTATGCGGTACGAAGTCCGCGGGGTCAGCTAGTACAATATAAAATTTTGCTATAAAGGGAATGTATAAATAAACGATATAACAGCTCTATAGGTTATTTTTAAAGATATGTTTATTTAGAGACATAACTACTTTATTTTTCAGAACCGATTTTATCTATTAAAAATAAAAAAGTAAATTACCTTCTTGATATAAACTCTAAACGATTTATTTAGCTACCTATAAAAATGCTTCTCTTCTAAACTATATAGGTACCTACATAAAAATGAACGTAAAATTTAAATATTGAATGGAGGTGGCCTTTACTTGATGAAAACTGTTAAATCAAACTTTTCGATATTCACTTTATTTCACAAACTTATATAACATATGATTCGATTTACAGTAAAACTTCTCCATTTTCGTTTTTGCATAAGCATATTCACAAATAAAATACTAATGTAAAAGGTAGGTATTACTTCTTAAAAAAATAATTAAAAATCAAAATTATTTTTCACAATTTTTGACTCAACATTTAGAATTACATCAGATATTTTTACTTACTCTTGTGTCACCCTTATATATAAAGAATACTTCTAAGTCTCTTAATTTTAGGTAAGCATCATTTAAATTACTTACAGTTGTAGTAAGTTCTAGTTCATCGTCATCCCCATTGTCAGAAACATTGGACACCTGTTCGTATTTTTTTAAATCACTAACATAACTAGCTTAGTTTACTTCGGGATTTTCCGTCAATAGGGCTGCATGAATCTCCAGATAGATCAAAAAATGTTCCAATCGCAACAATGGCAAATCATCTTCCAGGTCTTGTAGCTCCAGATAGAAACATAAAATATTCACATCATTAATTTATTAAATGTAGTTCAATGATCCTTTTAATGCTTTTAATAGTTTATTTTAAGAAGAACAACTTATAATTCATTCACTTCTTATTTCAATCTCAGTAGACTATGCATTTTATTTCTTGGATTGGCACTTCAATTTGTTGGGTTGGTACCTACTGTCGAAATATTGACAGCACATTGTCAAAGGTAAAATTGTTGAAGATTCAATAACGAAATATTTGATGCTTTCTTAGATTCAATATACAATGCCAAAAAAAATAAGTACAGAAATTCACAACAGCATCGTTGGATGTTATGGTATGTTTAGGAAACAAGCTAACAGCTGTGAGAGTGTTTATTTAAATCAATTGGCCGAGGTTTTTCAAGTAAGTACGATTTTATGTGTATTTCTTTTAAATCAATGCTAGTCGCTAACATAAACTTATATATTTTGCATTAGATTAATTGAGAGAGGTTTTTGTAATGAATTTATAAATATGTATCACTTTTTTAAATAAAATTTATATTATTAAAAGAACACATAACCTTTTTTGATAGATATCATAATAAATTATATACAATGTTGTCAGATTTCAAATTTCGAAATTATACATTTTTGTAACTATAATTTAATTCAAAATTTTGTTAAATATTTTTAAATCTCTTAACTACCGTTGTGTAACTGAGGTATATTTTTTGAATCTAATTAATATGACAAACATTCTAAATGCTTAATTTTTTTAGATCAGTGTATCGAAAATACGGAAGATTATTAAAGAAGGATTGAAAAATAATGAGAAAGTCGCAGATAAAGGATGTAAAACTAATACATTTGAGAAGTTTATTTTAAAAAAAGACTTACAGCGACAGATTTGGATGTACCATGCTAAAACTGAACATTTTACTTTAGACAAACTTTTGACTGATGCTAAACAAAATTTTGATTTTAAAGGGGGACGTACGACACTATACAAACTTATAAAATTAATGGGATACAAATTTAAAAAAGTAAATGGACGACATATTTTATGTGAACAACGACACGTTAAAATTAGAAAGATCGCTTTCATTCGGAAATTTAAACAACTAAAAAGTCTTGCTGAGAGAGTTAGATTCGTGTACCTAGATGAAACATGGATCTATCAAAATGGTAGTTCAGTGCGTCAGTGGGTGCACGATTCTGACCTAAAAAGTAATCCAGCTCGTGTAAAATCCGAAGGAAAGCGATTTACTATTTTACACGCAGGGACTGATACTGGATTTTTGGAAGGATGTGACTTGTTACTAGACTCTTCGAATACAGACCTTGACTATCACAAAAGTATGAATGGTGACCTTTTTAAAAACTGGGTTGTTAATCAACTCATTCCTGCTCTATCTGTATTTCAAGAAAAATGTGTGGTGGTCATGGACAACGCGCCATACCATTCAGTTCAAATTAACAAACCACCCTCTTTTTCAGCGAAAAAAGCAATGATGCAGGAATGGTTGATTAACAATAACATTAGGTTTGACACAAAAATGACAAAGAAACAACTGTACTCTATAATCTTACCTTATAAAACTGACGAAAAGACATATGTAGTGGATGAAATTTTTAAACAACGAGGACATGTACTACTTCGACTACCACCATACCATTGTCACTACAATCCAATAGAACTAGCATGGGGGTTTACTAAGACATATTATAACAAACATATTACATCTACTTATCTTGACCAGGAAAGAGTTAAAAAAACTTGGACAGAAGCATTGACTAAATGTACACCAGACATGTGGCAAAATTTTTGTAGACATACAGACGAACTTATTTTGGCAGATTGGACTACTTACATGGGAAACTGCTCACATGACAATATTCCTCCTTTAATTATTTCATTGGAGGAATCAGATTCTGACGATTCCGATTTTGGATTTGATAGTGACTCTGATTCTTCCAGTGAAATAATGGAAGAGGATTGATCATACAAATACACCGACAACATTTACATGTTACATCTAAATCTGCATCTGTATTTGTTTTTATTTGCTTTTATTTAATTTATTAAAATATTTTTTTCATTGTATCGGTTTGAAATGTCTAACAAATCTTAATTTTTCTGAAAAATTTCTGTTATAAAGAACATTATTAAAACATCAGCATATTTAAGTCAAATGCGACACCACCTGGGGCGGACCAGGAAAATCAAATTTTTACTGGAGTATAGTTTCCTCAATTAACCCATTGGATGTGAAATTTTATTATCCTACAGCCACTAATACAATAATGTTACACTACGATCTCATTTGGATGTAAAATAGAAGACTTTAAAAAAGATGGATACCTATAGACTTTGAGTACTGTGTTTTTATGTTAAACTCAAAACTGATGAAATAATTTTTTTTTACCACTGCTTGAATAATTTAAAAGTTTTATTATACCTTTGTAAAAAGGATCTTTTACTATTGCTTGAGTAATTTAAAAGTTGTATTAAACGTTTTTATTAATATATGTTTATGTGCTACATTTTGAATTTTACTTATATTATTTATTTGTAATAAAATGTAAATATAAAAGTATATTTTTCTACAAGCATGCGTAAAACAACACTTTTCCGCACGCATTTTAATTCAGAAAATATCTCTTTCTCTTTTTTTATTAAATGAATATGTCCCTCAATAACCTTTTGGAAAATTATTGTATTATTACTTTTATGTTGTTGTACCTACTACATACAAATAGTAAAAAAAAGATTATTTTGCATAAAAATAGAGATTTTTAAAATGTTTGTTCTTAAAAAAACATTATTTATTAAAACACCTCTGTAAACGTTACTCAAAGCAACAACAAACTTTAATTGTCACAAATTAAAATTTTGTTACATTGTTAGGAGTTGAAAATAAAATTTAAAAAATGAATAAAGTATCTTTTTTATGCTTGTAGAAAAAATATTGATCCTAACTCTTGCGGGAAAGTATAACTTTCCGCACTTGATAGGATAATAACTATTTTCGTTCTAGATCAATAATATAATATGATAATTGACTATAAACAGGGATCTGTTCTGTGCAAAGGAATGTGTTATTTTGAATATCAGTCAAAATTCATGTGAATTTAAATAGACCATTCTTGGATATTAATAGTACCTACTTGCAGCGAAAACTGACGTATCTACTTTAGTGCCTATTCAATTTAATATTAAATACATTGACTTATTTTCGGCAAGTTTTAAATTTGGTTTGCAGATTTAATTACTTAAGATATTTGTAATGAATACACATATTTTTATTGAAGACGTGACAACATCGTATTTACAATTAATAAGACCACAGAACAATATGAACAGACGTGTATTATACTGGGCGAATTTCATGTAACTAACAGAGCCTACTGAGATGGAAATAAAAAGTGAATGGCTTATAGTTCAACAAACTAATACATCAAATATACAAAAGGCAAAGACATTCTAATTAATATTTATGACATCTGACATTACTATAAACACTACGCATAATCTAGATTACTTTAACACTTTCCCTTGTTTGTAGTGTCGAAATTTAAACTTTATAAAAGTCCCATTTTTGAACACAAAACACTGAAACGTGGTGCTGGCAATGGTTTGGTCATTATATCTGCAGCTTGATCTTCTGAGGGAACTTGTTCTACTCCAATTCTTCCTTCTGTGACATGTTCTCTAATAAAGAAATGTTTTCTCTGAATATGCTTTGTTCTACGGTGATTTTCTGGATTTTCAGCTAATCTAACAGCTGCTGCATTATCAATTTGTAAAATAGGAATTTCTTTTAACTTACTCATTTGACTTAATAAACGACTTAACCATATTATTTCTTTCGATGCTTCACTGGATGCAACTACTTCTGCTTCAGTTGTAGAGTCTGTAACTGATCCTTGACGTTGACTCAGCCATGAAACTGCTGCTCCCGCGTAAGATACCAAAACTCCCGTTGTTGATCTGCCCGTCTGAGCACATCCACCAAAATCAGCATCTGAATAACAAGTTAGAACACCCTTTTCTGCATCATGTCGATACACCAGCCCGAAATCTGTGGTACCTGAAATATATCTAAAAACTCGTTTAAGTCTACCAATATCTGTAGAAGTAGGATTTTCTAATGATCTTGATAGAACTCCAACAGCAAATGCCAAATCAGGTCTGGAACCCAACATCAAATACATTAACGATCCAACTACCTGTCTGTAAGGATAATTTTGCTCCCCTTCTGCTGCTTTTCCTGGTTCGGAATTTAATATTGGTGTTTTAACTGGCTTGCAACCAATAAAATTAAATTTTTCCAGTATTCTTTGAGCATAAGATTTTTGGCAAACTTTAATATCTCCATTTGGCTGTTTATCTATTTCTAGGCCAAGAAAATATTTTGCATCATCTGATACAATTTTAAACTCAGTCTTTAACTTATTTAAAAATTCTTCAAGCTCTGTATGACTTGTAGATGCTATAATACCATCATCTACATACAAAACAAGGATTGTTTTAACACCATTCTCTTCTCTTATAAACATACAAGGGTCTTCTTCACTGACTTTAAATTTTAATGATTTTAAAAACGTACCAATTCGCCTATTCCAACACCGAGGTGCCTGCTTGAGTCCATAGAGACTTCTTGAAAGTTTCCAAACTCTACCTGAGCTATCATCATAGCCTTCTGGCTGCTGCATAAAAATGGTTTCATCTAGCTTACCATATAGGAATGCGGTTGATACATCAAATTGAACTAAATGCATCTTTGTTGTTGCAACAACTCCAAGTAACAGACGAATGGTTTGTAGCTTAGCAACTGGACTAAAAGTATTTGTATAATCAATACCTTTCTGTTGATCATAGCCTTTTGCTACAACTTTTGCCTTATATTTAGAAATTGAACCATTTGGATTTAACTTCAAGCGATAAACCCACTTGCAAGGGATAACTTTTGCACCTTGTGGTTTCTCAACCAATTCAAATGTATGATTTTCTTGTAGAGAAGCCATTTCATTATCCATAGCTCTTTGCCAGGATATATTATCTGAACTCTGAATAGCTTCTTGATACGTATTAGGTTCTTCTTCTGTTGTCATCGTACAAATAAAATCATCGTAATATTTTGATGGTTTGATTTTATCTTTGTCTCTAAGCTTTCTTTTACTTTCTCTTTCATTACTTTCATTTTCTAAATTTTCTTCATTTTCTGATTGATATTTACTTTCATCATTTTCATTCAACGAATTCTCATCATCTGAATCTAATTCATTCTTGGTGTCTATATTATCGGGAATTTCTGCAGATGAATTTTAATCAAAAAATGATTTTAATCTTACTTTCACAGTCCTTAGGATTTTCTTGAAAGACAACATCTCTGGACAATACAATCCGTTTTTGATTAGGAATGTAAATCCGATATCTTTCATCTCCATCATATCCAACAAGAAAACCTTTTTGTGCCTTTTTGTCCATTTTACTTCTTCTTTGTTTTGGAATATGCACAAAACATTCTGAGCTTATAATACGTAAATGATTAATTCTTGGTTTTTTTCCAAACCAAAGTTCATATGGACTTGCTCCAACCACTGATGATTTTCCAGTCCGATTTAGAATGTATACTGCGGTGGTAACTAGTTCTGCCCAAATTGACTGTGGAAATTGTACACTATCATTTGAGTACATAAATGTTCTAGCCATCTCTACTATTGTACGATTCTCACGTTCACTACCGCCATTTTGTTCAGGAGTGTAGGGTGCAGTTAACGTCTGAGTAATGCCCCTATCATTTAAAATTTTTCGAACTACATCATTATCAAATTCTCCACCATTATCACTGAGAATTTCTTTTATGTTGTGTTCCTGTTTTTCAGCATGAACCAACATCTGTTTTAAGACTATTTTAACCTCTGATTTCTCTTTTATAACAAAACTATATCGATATTTTGTGTAGTGATCTTTGAATACAACTAAATAACGCTTTTTCTGGAAAACTTTTCTTCTTGTTCCAAATGATAAACGATGTGCCTTACCATAAATACATGGTTCACAAAGCTTGTTATTTAACTTAACTGTAATATCGAATTCAGACTTTAACTTTTCTTTTACGTAACGTCTATCTTGGTGGCCCCATCTCTCGTGATAGAGTTGAAGTAAGTTACTTGATTCTACAAAATTTACTGAAGGACCATAAGAACTGCCATTGGAACTAACAGTCTGAATGTTTGCTTTGTATAAAGTACCATTTCTTTTACGAGTTCCTTGTATTACAGGTTTACCATTGACTACAAATGAGCATGATGTTACATTTGATTCAAACTTACTGTTCTGATGTTTATCATGAGCTGCTAATGGCGAAAACAAATTTCTAGCTATTTTTGGTACTAGCCAAACATCTCTAAGCTGTAAACGATGATTCTGACCATCTACATTGGAATCAATTTTAATATTTCCACTTCCAACTGCACTTAAGCGTTCATCTCCAGCAGCTTTAATACTATGTGGATTTTTAAATTGACTAAATGAACAAAACCAATCTGAACGATTTGTTACATGTCTAGTGGCTCCATTATCTATCCACCAATCATCCACATCTGTTTCAGCAGCTAAAACTGAATTATGAATAGAAACTAAAGCTAATGTATTTACTGAATTGCCCTGAGCACTACTTTCTTAGCTGGACGACCATCTGCAATCCACTTTCTACATTGACGTACCCAATGACCTTGTTTGTGACAATAATTACAATTATTATCTGATTTGTTTGTCTCTGAATTATAGTTTTTAGATTTCTTAAAATTACTCTTTTTTCGATTCGATTTCGTAAACAAAGCTTCTTGATCTTTACACTCACTACTGTTTTGCTGAGTTGAACTCTTTCATACACTGTAAGCTGCATACATAACTCATCAAATGTTCTAGTTTCATCTTTTGAAAATAACATTCAGCTCGACTTAAAATTCTCAAAACTACTTGGTAAAACATGCAAGACTTTACATACTAATATTAAATCTGGTAATGTATTTTCATTTTTGGTCTTCAAACCATTATTTAATTCATTCCAAAGAGTTCGTAACTTAGCAATGTGTGTCGAAACATCTTCATTTGACGACCAAGTAAAGGCAAAGAAATCAGCACAAACCTTGAAGAGCTGATCCTGCGACGTTGCTTCAAAATGACTTCTTAAAGCTTCCCAAGCTTCTTGAGCAGTTACTTTATCCATAATTTTCTGATATACTGCATCAGAAACTGTACTTGTAATCATTGACTTCGCATAACTATTTGCTTTTCTATAAAGTTCTGAATTAGTTTTATACTCTTTTGTCTCGTCTTTAGAAGCACCATTTTGTAGTGGAACTGGTTTTACTAATTTACCATCTATTACATCTAAAGCTCCTTCATAATAATCTAATAAATCTCGAATTTTTCGTTTCCAAACTGGCCAATCTATCTCACCATTTAGCGGTTTAATATGCCTTGCTAATTCCATGACTTAGCAACACTTCACATTTACCGGCAAATAAAAAATATTAATCTTCTAGTGCGAACACGAAAACGACTGGTCACATAACCTATTAAATGTAGTTCAGTGATCCTTTTAATGCTTTTAATAGTTTATTTTAAGAAGAACAACTTAGTTCAATAAACTAATACATCAAATATACAAAAGGCAAAGACATTCTAATTAATATTTATGACATCTGACATTACTATAAACACTACGCATAATCTAGATTACTTTAACATAATCGTCTGACTTGTAATACTACACAGCATCTTCTGCATTGACTTGACATATTATTTTTATCACTTGCCATTTCTAAGATAACCTAAGGGATTTTCAAACAAAGTTTTTTTAGGCTTTACTATTGACGTTCAATTACGCCATGCGGTGGCTTAAACTCTCTGACTCGAAGTTAAAAAAACAGCTCTGATACTTTTCGTACAAACCATGTAGATCCAAAAATTTTATAAAAACAAACTGGAATACGAAACTAAAAAGAGAAGGCGATTAGGTACAAGAAAACTGAGAGAACTACACTTAAAAGTGCTTTGTTATATTGGTTGCTTTTAAGATTAAACCAAAAATTCAACAACTCATCAAAAGTTTTCAGATTTCCATTTTGCATTATGGAAAAATATAAACAAAGACGGCTCGAACTTAGAGTTTGTTCGAACATTTGTTCCTTTTGACGTTAATATTTAACTTCGTATTAGCCACTACAGGAGCGGCGGATTGCCGAAACTTTTAAGAGAATATACTGTGCATTTCGCGTCTCCTTTCGAATTCTCCTATTCGTATATCCTGGTTACTACACGCAGCAAAGTTAATGTATTGTTATATATTTTCAGTATTTTTAGTGAAATAATTATTACCTAACTTAGGATACAAAAAAAAAGTCATATATGTACCCAAGAAGAAATTGAGTAAATTTTCCATACGACATTAGATGAACTAAGACATAATACTAAGACTTTAGTGGCCGAATGGTTAAAATCGCAGTGGTCTATAAGTAGAGATCGCAGGTTCGATTCATACCAGATGTAACAGTTTTTTGATTGCTTTCTTATGTCATTTCTTGTTTGTCTAATTTCTAAATATTACTACATATTTAATATGTTAATAGTACTTCATACCAATAAGAAGAAAAGTGTGTGTGTCTTCTTATGTATGCACGTAGGAAGTTATACTTCTTTGGAATAACACGACAAATACGTGTCTAAAAGTTTTATTCTAGGTTTGAAGGAAAACCAACACTGATAATGAAAAAAAAGTGTTTAATTCTTTAAAAGCAAGTTTTATTATAACTCATTGTCTAGTTAAATGATTTTTATTTAAATATTATTAAAAACTTATTTATATATAATTTAAAAACATCATCATATACGCATAATATACAAAAACCGATTTTTATTATCCTTAATTATTTACTTTTCACATTTATGGACTTTTACTTTTGTTGTATTTACTCAGTGGCAAAACTTATCTCATAGAGTGAAATGTTCATAAAAATAGATAAATAACAATAAATAAGAATACATATGAAGTTTTACACCTGGAAGATTAACACTTTTGAACCTTATGGTTTATCAGAATAATATACTGCAAGCATTTGAGTGTCATGTACAAGTGGATAGCATATACTCCGTTTTCTCAAAGGCCTTTGGCAGGGTTAGCCATAGACTACTTAATAGTATGGGTGTTTGTGGTATTTTTCTTGGCTGGGTATCCAGCTTTCTGAAGAACAGGCGTCAGTGAGTTCGAATTGGTAATTGAAGTGATTTCTGTGGTTTCAGGAATCGCATATTGGACCATTTTTGTTTAATCTTTTTGTAAATGATATTACTTACTTTATAACACAGTCGGATATTCCAATTTATAGATGTTTAGACAAATTCATAATGTCTTATTGCTGCAGCAATGAGCTGTTAAGGTGGTCTGAAGTAAATTCACTTGACTTGTAGCAACGTGCTCCTTTATTGCATTTCAATAATTTATAATGTTGATTCTTCCTATTCCATTGGTGACTCTGGTCAAGAAATGTTATTCAATTAGGGACTTATTATGGATATAATGCATGACTTTCTGGAAAATTTTAATGCTGTTGTAAATAAAGGTTTTAAAAACTTGAATTTTAGATTACGTTACAGTAAGGACTTATCTTATAGAGTTTTTCCTCTCCTATATTGTCTTTGTCAGATCAGTTTAACAATATTGTACACCAGTTTGGTCGCCTTATTAATATTTCAAATTCATGCCTTGGAGAGGTTCAGGTTAAATTTGCTCGTTATTATGCATTTCACAAAGATTATATTACTTTCTAGAGTTCTCTTATGTGAATATCAATTCTAAGCTCAATATAGTGAAATTGCAGGATCGCCCTGTAGTTTATGATTTGTGTTTTCTTCATAAACTGGTAAATGGTCACATTTTTTGTTAAGCAGTAGTTGCATGAATACTTGCTACCGCACTCGGCATCATAATTTATTTTATGTTGCCTATTATTACAGCAATTAGGATTTATCATTCTTAAGTGGAAATGTAAGTATTACAAACGCAAAAAAGCTAAGGTTTTTTACTGCTCAATTTTATGGCGTCGGTTTTTCGTGATGTGAAAATTTACCTTCATTTTTTTCCCTAGCAGGCCAAAAGTTTCAAAAATACATCTTTAACGAATGTAGGTATTTAAGAGTATGCGATCTCCAGTTTTTTTAACATACCATCATACTGTTTTGGTAATTGCAGTTGATACCTGTTTTAGTTTACCTTATTTGTTCTCAAATAATAATTCCAATCTCAGATAAATATCACAAATTTGTTTACACTGTATTGAATACATGTTTGAATAAGAAATCAATCTTTACAACTCGCTACTTCTCAAATGACTTCATTTGCAGCTTAGTTTGCAGAACTACCACACACAGTTCTGTAAGTTGAAAGTTTAACTTTGTGTGAAATAATTTAAGAACTTTATATTATACACCTACCAAACTTGACGTACTAGATGATCCATACACAAAGTTTTTCAATTTACAACAACATATTAATTTTTTATTGAAAAATTCTTTAAAATAACTCATCAAAACTTTTATAATGACCAATCTAGCATTTTTCTGACAAGATAATTTAAGTTTAGAAACTAAATTTCTCTTCAATTTTTTTTAATAAAATTGATATTAGATTAATATATATTAAGTTGGTATTTACAATACTTATACTAAACTTAACTAAAACACTTTCTATAATCAATTTTAAAACCATAATAACGTTAGGGATTAATTTCTAGCTAATACGTGAGTTTAGTCCTACAAAACAAATATCAAACATCAAATCTTGTGTAAAGGATACTTAAGCTTGTGATAATGAACACTTCATCTCAAATAGCTCACAGAAATCCAATGCGCAATTGCAGTTTGAAACCATATCATTCGAGAACACAACAAAGTGCACGAAATCCCATTTAACATTCGCTTTTGTCGCCCCAATTCCTCCATATTTAATGCTTTCTACTCTTCAACGTCCGCACTAACACTAAATTACACACAGATTCATTGTTTTCGTACGTGTTTTACTACCACGTTAATGGAAAAAAGGAGTTCATCAGGAATTCTTGTATTAGAAACGGATAACTATACATACATTAATATGAATATTAGAATCCTGAATACATTTTAAAGAGATTGTGGGTTGTATTGTTTTAAAAAAGTTTTTATTATTCATCATAAAGCTTCATAATGCACCGAAAAATCGTTTGTTGTACGAAAAGTTTTATATTTTTCTATATATGCATATTTTTTAATATGTTTACTTAGCTGAAATTGTGCTTTATGATAGTTTCGTTCAAAGATTACTTTTGATTTTTGGCCACGACAAACAATTCACTCAACTGCATGGTGCAGGATCGGACGTCATTTAAATTATTTAGATACTCGATATTTACGAGTTTACAAATATTTTTTTTTAAAGCTTAACAGTCCTTGGAGGCCTAGGGCTAAAAAGATTAGTAACAACTTGTTTTTTAACTTCCCGCTAAAAAAATTAAATTTTTTTTTTAAAATCGGGAAGTTATTGGTTTCACCCCGTTTTTCGAAAATCGAGTTTTTATCGGATCTCAACGTTTTGAGGTATTTGGAACCTCCCCTGACTATTTTTGCGAGGGTGTCTGTATGTCTGTATGTACGTGTGGATGTGTGTGTCGATGTATGTAAACCTCTTATAACTTTTGAACGGGTTGACGGATCGGAATGAAATAAAAAGCGTTCCAAAGAGTTCCATCTAACTTAGATTCGCTGTAAGTTTAAACCGATTCGAACCAGTAGATTTCGAGAAATTTTAAAATAACCGAAAAAAACAATTGGTAAAAATGATGTTTTTTAGGCATATCTTTTTGGCCATTACATCGATCAATTTCATAACCTAATCAGCTCTCAAGCTTAAAAAACCACGTCAAATGCCGTTTTGCAAATTAAAATCGGTTGATTCGTTCGTGAGATATCGTTGTCGAAAAATTTCAAAAAGTGTTTTTTTTTCAATAACTTAGAGATTTTTTGAATTATCGATTTTGTGCTTCTAGTAACGTTTTTAGGTCTCAAAAAACTGCGTCGAATGCCATTTTGAACATCAAAATCGGATAACGCGTTAATAAGTTATGGCTTTTTAAACATTTCAAAAAAAGTCAAAAACGTCAAAATACGTCACGTTACTATCATAGCTTTACGGTTAAAACTAGCGGGAAGTTGCAAGGATGGCCTTTAAGGTCAACCTCTTTTCGAACTTTTTTAAGTCTTTTTATGCATTCTTTTACCACGTTTTTAAATTCACTTCTGTCCAATGCTTTTTCTTTCCAGTTCTCAATGTTACTTCTTTGCAAGTCTTCATACACGTTGACTTTCCATCTCTTTCTTCGTCTACCTTTCCTTCTCTTTTGTGTTGGCTTTCGTGATAGTGTCATTTTCGGTATTCTTTCTTTGTTCATTCTTTCGATGTGTCCTAAATATCGTATTCTCTGCGATTTAATTACCGTCGTTATTTTTGGATCTTTATGTAATTCTTCTGAATCTTTGTTATTTCTCCCTCTCCACTGATCATCTATTTTCACACCTCCATGTATTGATCTTAGTATTTTATCTGTCTAAAAGGTTTATTTCTAATTGGTTGAGCAACAATTTGTAGCTGTGGGTCTGATAACTGTCTTGTAGATTCGTGTTTTTACTTGACACGTGTTTTTCATAGTGCTTTTCATACTTTTTGTTTGCTTCTGCTAATCTTGCCTTTATCTCCTGCTCCTCATGTCCCTTTTCATCTATTTGGAACACCTAGGTAAGTAACTTCTTTAGCTCTTTTAAACATGAATGTTTTTTCTCTGTCTATTTGTTGTCTTCTTTTTCTATTTCACCCATAACCATGTATTTTGTTTTCTCTTCATTTATTGCAGGTCCAAGTTTTCTTGCTTCTTTTATTATATTCTTCATCAACCTTTCTAGTTCCTCCTGACTTATTGTTAAAAGTGTTAGGTCGTCTGCGAATGCTAAGCGTTGGTGACCATTTCTAAATATTGTCTCCTGCATGTGTATCCTGCTTTTTCTAATTATTCCTACCGATACCAGATTGAACAAAGCTGTTGATAGTGGATCTCCTTGTCGTAGTGCTTTCTTGGTTTCAAAATTATTTGACTTATAACCTTTCCATGCTTTTGTAATTGTTGTAATCTACATAGTAATCTTTACCCTTCCGATAATTTTACTTGTCAGAACTATTATTTTTACTAGATGTGTGATTCAAATCAATAACACAGGAAGTACTCTAAAGGTACTTTTAATTTTATGAACATGGTCAACGCAGTTATATTATAACTCATTCGAAATATCTGCAACAAATTTCCTTATAGTGTTAATCACACTTTTTGATTAAGTTGGGGTCACATTTTTATTTTAATGATGCTCCAAATCAACTCTATTGGGTTAAATATACAATAACAGGGTGGTTAACGAATTGCATTATGTCCATATTTCTCAGCCATGCCATCGACAACATAACTTGGTTTACAATTTAAGGGTTCCACCATAAGAAGCAAATTCTTTTTAAAGATGTTGAAGAATAAGTAACCCCTTCGTTATCTAGCGAAGATTTAAATTTTTTCGGGATTTAGCTTTCGGAATTTCTCCAGTCTTTCAGTAAGGAGCATTTTTTGAATTTTTGTAACAGTTACTTCCTAAATTATTTTTATTTTCATGATTAAGCGTTTTCCTCTTTTTGGTGAAGCTTTTACAGAGCATTTAAAAGATTTTCTTTAAAATATCGTGAGTTTCGAACCAATTTTCATGAAGATAAACAATGAACTTTCTTTCTTGGCGAGCTTTATCGTTTTCGTTTAAGTACACATTACAAGTATAATGATTCTTTGCCATTCCATAACCGAGGTACGGTATCTAAATTCTAACGAGTGCAAAACTTTTCTCAAGGTTGATTTAAAAAGATAACAGGAAACTGCTAGAACTTATTTGACCCTTTGATAAGAGAGTATAACATTTCTATAATTGTAGCGTGTTCAAAAAACTCTAAGTATAAAATTTAAAAAAATAAGTGGCGCCCATTTACCTTTCCCTTTTCCATCATTTCTCTCATTTTCTCTTTAGTCCCTTCTAAATTCTTTTATCTTTTATTTTTTCTAGTAAATATATCCCCTTATATCTTTCCAATACGATATCATCTAGCTCGTTCGAATCCACGCTCGCTCTCCTTCTACCCCCTGAGTGCCGTTCGCATTTGTTAACCTCTATAAAACGAGCCTTTAACATCTTGAGAAAAAAGAGGTTACATAATAAAATCATAAATTTGATGACACTCTTCCCTAGATACCACCTTCTTTATCGATGGCTAAGAAATTTTTGTTAATATGTAGATTCGCTCTATAACATCATAATTTGAGCCATTATTTTTTACTATCAACTGTTTATGAAGGTTTTGAACAAACATTGCTCAGAGGGTGACACCCGCATACCATATTTATTGGTAGTATATTCCTCGTTCTCTACTTCACTTTCAGATGACATTTCATCCCTTACACGATCTATATAAAAAAACTAAATTAAATTTGTAATTTTTCAAATACCTTTTCGGACATTCTTAAAAGGTGTCCAATACGCCATATTATCACAAAAACTATTTTCGCAAAATAAAATTTTAAGACCACCTCAAAATACAATACTGAAAAGCGATAAAAAGACTATATAAACTACACAAAGCTTCCAGAATACTCACAGACACCAACGAATTTCAATATCACACTCGAAGTAAAGTAAAATTATATTATCGGCTTATAATAGTTCACTTTGACTCGTATTACACTATTATCAACCAATAGTAATCAGTAATACCCTATAAAAATTGCGAATTTTACGAGTAAAAAGCAAAAGTTAACGTTCAACGAAAGTATAAATGTTTAAGTATATTTATTTATTTTTGTTAATACTATAAAATACATGTCATATGTTTATTGTTATGTAGCTATTTTTATAGCTAACTCTTATAGTGATTTAATATAATAACCCACAGAGTATATAAAATAGTGATAAATACCCAATAATATCCAGTCCGATGAAATAACTCGTTTTAATGTGTGTTCTTGTGCTCTACTTTCGTAGCGTGAATTTTGGCACGAAATTTGATCGAATATAAGAGAGACACCAAATCTTACGGTTTCAGAGGCGAGTGTCTTGTCAAAAATAATAGAAAAATGTATAGTAGATAGATTAACAAAATATTTTCAATTGTTTAAGGTATTAAGCACAAATCAACATGGATTCACAAAGGGTAAATCCACGGAAACTGCATGCTATGAGTTCTTCAAAAAAGTACACATTAACCTAGATAGAGGAAAAGTTTGTGCAGGAGTATTATTCGATTTCAGCAGTGCTTTTGACTGCCTATCGGCTGAGAAAGTATTTTTTAAGTTATTTGCACTAGGTGTAAAAGGTACCACTCTCAATTTCTTGAATAGTTATCTAACTGAGAGAAAACTCAAAGTCAGAATAGGTGACGTAATATCTGATGAGTACACCTTAGCGATTGGCACTCCACAAGGGTCGGTCTTAGGACCTTTGATATTTAATGTTTACATAAATGATCTAGCAAACAATCTGACGTTAGACGAAAATAGTAGCCTTATCATGTACGCAGACGATTGTTCACTAATTATATCAGCATATAATGAGATTGAGTTGCAAGATAAACTAAACAAGCACACCCAGGAATTTGTTACTTGGAGCAGTGCAAACAACCTTATATATAATCCAATGAAAACATTGTTAGTTCAATTTTTTAATAGAGCTGAACCAGAACATATAATTAGCCTAAATTTGGGTGATGTTGTTTTGAATCCTTCCCATAGTTTCAAACTACTAGGCCTAGTGTGCGACAGTCAATTAAAGTGGCATAACCACATTGATTCGGTTGTCAAAAAAATAAACTCGGCATATTACGCTATTATTAACATGCGAAATAGACTTGATACGCAAGGTATGCTTCAGATCTATTATTCACTCGTATATTCGCACATTGCATATAACTTGACTATTTGGGGTGTCGCCTCTAGTTCTGAGCGTGTTCTTATCGCCCAAAAACCTATAATACGCTTAATTTTCCAGCTAGGAAACAGAGACTCTTGTCTACCTATATTTATCAAACATAAATTATTTACATTCTATTCTGCATATATTTATAAATGCATTGTGCAAACCAAAAGTTGTTTAGGTAGTTTGCAGATGTCGTCTAGAGATGTGATTATATATGAGAAGCACCACTCAACAATGTACGAGAACTTTTCTTTTTATTCAGGGAAGAGATTTTTTAATAAATTGCCAAAAAACATAAGGCAAATAACAAATTTTGAGGCATTCAAAAAAGCCACTAAAAGTTTACTACTCAAACATCCAGTGTATTCTGTTAATGAGTTTCTGTGTTTAGACTTAAAGTGAAGTTGTTATATTATTTTTTACTTATGACGTTCATTACATTTACTATGTAAATCAAAAATGATAAATATACTATTCTATTCTATTCTATTCTATTCTATCGCGAATTTAAACGAAAAAAAAAACTTCACAGAAGTGGTTAAAATTTTTTTTTTTTATTTCATTTAAGCATTTTTCTCAATTTCTTTTGGAGAAAAAATAACATTTTTAGAATTTTAACACTTTGCTTTTTAGCTTATTTCTACTTTTTAAAATATGGTTTCTGAATGTTAAAGTATGTCTGAAAGGCTTGAATTCTAATAAAATAAATCTATATTATATTTAAGAATACGAGGGTTTGGTAAAAAATTTCCGGCCTGATAAGGAAAAACAATTGTTACTAAGTTTGGCGGATGCGATTTTTTTTTAAATTTCTTGTTTGTGTAAGTTCTAAATTTTATGAGAGATACCTCAAAATAATTAGTTTACAAAACCTTAAATTTTCGATATTTTAACCGGATAAAAATATACGATAGGGTACAAAAAAGAAGATTTAGCTTTTCATGTTTTAATTGTCAATTTGACCAATAATCTCTTTGAATAACATCTACATACATGTGCTTAAGGAAGTGAGTAAGTGTCACATGTAATATGAATTAAATTAAGACGATCAAAAAGCCGACTAATTAATAATGCATCTGTGACTGAATTTCTCCTCAATATTCCTTCTTTGTATGTGTGATTTAAAATTTTTGAAATATTTATGAGAATTATTACAAAATAATTAGTTTTTTATATAATTGTTTAATTATGTATAATAGCCAATTAAAATGTATTTATTACTGCAAAAATAGTGTTATCCAAAATTTAATTATCTACGAACATAAAATTCGTTAACTAAATCGATGATTACCTCTTTCGATGTAACATTTTGCATATTTTTTCATTAGGTCTTGCTCGGATGGCACCATTATGTCAAATATGTTTGCTCAGTATTTCTCAACCACATATAGTGATAGTAAATGTGACCTTCCTAATAATATATTTGATAATAACTGTTTGAATATATGTAATTGCGGAATTTCCATATCAGATGTTTATAAAAAGTTAAGTAACTTAAATGTCCACAAAGGTCCAGGACCCGATGGAATTCCTACAAGTTTGCTGAAGTTTTGTAGTTTTAACATTGCCCGTCCATTGTTTTTTATTTTTAAAAAATCTCTTGAATCCAAAGTTTTCCTTCAGTCTGGAAGGTCAGTTTTATCTCGCCAATTTTTAAAACGGTGACAGAAGTGACGTTAAAAACTATAGGCCCATTAGTATTTTGAATGTTATACCAAAATTGTTTGAAAACATAATTTGTGACCAGATTAAACCCATTACTGAACGCATTCTAGTTGACCAACAATTTGGCTTTGTTAATGGTAGATCCACCGAACTGAATTTATTACAATTTTCCAACTTCGTGAGCGATGCTTTGGAACGAAAACAGCAAGTAGATGTTATCTACACGGATTTCTCCAAAGCTTTCGACAGGGTTAATCACAGTCTTTTAATATTTAAGTTAGAGCAGATGGGATTCTCTGACCCTTTACTTGGTTGGCTCAGAAGTTATCTCACAGATAGGCTTCAAATAGTTCGTATAAAAAACTTTTACTCTAGCGAGATATCTGTTAAATCCGGGGTACCCCAGGGGTCACATCTCGGTCCCATTCTTATCAATTTGTTTATAAATGACATTGGCATATGCTTTAATTTCGCTGAATATTTAAAATTTGCTGATGATCTAAATTTTTATGCCTGTATCAATACTCACCTTGATTAGTTAAATCTGCAGTCTGACTTAGATAATTTAGTGGATTGGTGTAGTCGAAACGGAATGGATTTAAATGTGAATAAATGTCATGCCATAACTTACACTAGAGCTAAAGAACAAAATGCTTACTCTTATAATATACGAGATACGCCATTAACAACTGTTAACTCTATAAAAAATCTTGGAGTTACCTTTGAATGTGACCTAATCTTTAATACTCATATTAATGATATAGTCTCCAAGTCACTTAAAATGCTAGGTTTCATAAAAAGGTGCTCTTGTGACTTCACAGAAAGTTCCACGTTAAAGTTGTTATACTACAGTTTGGTAAGACCACACCTTGAATATGCATCGTGTGTTTGGTCTCCCCAATATAATGTTTATATTAATAAGATTGAAAAGGTTCAGCATAAGTTTTTGAAATTTTACGCTTATAAAATGCACTTAACGGATCAAAGTTATGAATCTCTTTAATCCATTCTTGGGATAGACTCACTACACTCTCGTAGGAATTACAAAGATATTCTTCTTCTCTATAAGTTAATTAATGGTCACATATTCTGCTCTCAATTGTGAAGCAATATTGGTCTACATGTACCCCCAAGATCAACACAATCTATGCAAATCTTTGAGGAAGTTACTCACAGGACAAACCATGGATCTCATTCTTTTATATGGAGAGCCATAAAGTTATCTAACGATATTGCAGAAGGCATAGATTTCTTTGTGAACATTAAGCTATTTACCAATTAGTTAAAAACATTAATGTCATTATAATACAATCTGTTTGTTTTTTAAATAATTCTCAAAATTGTGATAACTATTCCATTTTATTATACAATTTTGTGCTTAAAACTTTTTATTTTTAAATCTGTTATGCTTATAACTTAAAATTTTTAATGTTTATATGTTCTGTTAATTTATAAAATTTTTAAATTTTACTAATTTTTTTTGTCAAAGGACTTTGGTCCGTGTATATGAATAAATAAAATAAAAATAAAATAAATTACATTTAACCCTTTGTTCGAAATTTGCTGTAGTTTTAATATGTGTTCCAATCAATTTATTTTTCCTCTTTGTCATATAAGTGCTGTTTTTGTCTATTTCATAATCAAATTTATTGTTCTGATTCTATCGTTTATAACTTTAGTTAAAGCGTTTCTGGTTTTTAGTAGAGAATTGTAAAAACACGCCCTATCAATTTGAAATTTAAGACCGCAGCGACGTCGAAAGCAGACTGTGGTACAGTTTTTTTTAACATTGGTTCTGCCTTTTTCTAATCCTCGCTAGTCGCTAGAGACCATTGCTGATAAATCATAAGAGTAAGCTGGACTGAATTTAAATTTTTTATCACCAAAGGCACTTATTGATTAGATATTCTGTAATAATTTAAACACGTAGGACCAATCTAATCGTTTTCCAATAAAATTTGTTTAAAATATCATTCGTTATCCTTAGCTCCAGATTAAAATTCACATTTTCCGTTTCCAACTGACTTATTTTCGAAAAATAAGCAATACGAGAAAGGGCGATTAATTCCGAAACATTTATCACTATCAAATCTCTATCCAGCAAAATTCGTATTCAGAAACAAAAATTTAAGGAACGATTTATTCGCGAAAAACAGAAAATCTTACTCGAACTCTGCACACGGGTTTGGCTGTGCGTTAAAATATTAAGAAATGAGGATATGCTGAATATTAAAATGAGTTCCCCAATTTTTCGGTTTTTGTTAACATTATTATTATTTTTTAACAATTTATCAAGGGTTTTTAATTCCTCCCTATAATTTCCGGTTTTTTATAATTTCTCCAATTTTTTGTAATTTTCCAGTTTGTTAATTACCTTATTATTACACACGTTTTTCCAATTTTCCAAAACTTTTCACACAATTATGTATTTAATAAACAGTGTAACGCTTTATAATGTCGTTTTTATCGGAGTAGCACGATCATCAAAAACGTCATTTCCAGAACATAGTTTTAAAAGGGATTAGTTTCTCTCTTACCCCGAGAGTTCTATAAACTTTATTTTTTCTGTTGGTCTTTTTTTTGCTCACCCTACCTGCGAAAATATCTAGGAATTTTTAAAGATGGCAGTGTTTCGATTTATTAATAATACAGTTAGAAAGATTATTTGGATTTGTCTTCGTTCGGTATAAAATGATAAATATTAAAATACGAAAAAAAAATTAAATTATAAAAATGGTTACAAATCGATAAAAAACTGGTTTTAAACTAGAAACAAAAGTAAAATGGGAAATAACTCGAAAAAATAAGAAAACGTACGGGAAAAAGAAAACCAAGAAAATATCACAAAAAAATGGAAATAACCGAAAAATCTATAAAATCAAAAAAAAAAACTGGAAAAAAACGACAAATCTAAAAATATTACAAATAAAACAAAAAAAAAAGAGTGTGCGTGTAACCTTTACGCGCGATTGAAGTAAAACTTGTTGACGTACGTATCGGAAAATAAATATTTAATTACAATTCAATCATATTTATTGTCTATATACTTTACAAAAAATGAGATGTTATATTTATATTATTCATTAGAAATAGGAATTTGAAAGTTATCATTATTTTTATATATAAAATAATAGGTTTATGATAACTAAAATGTGAAACATATATTTTACTCTCTAAATACCATTAATGTATTTGAAACCGTTTGAAAATTTTTAAAATTTCATAAATAAATTTTGAAAATTTAAGCTCCTCTCATAGCTGAAATCACACCGTTACTTCCATTAGAATCTTCTGTTAGAATCTAACGTTAGAGTGACCCCTAGTCGCGCCTAAAGAAGTTTTGCTTCAATAATAGGTAAACAATATTAAAAATATACACACATTACGTTTAGAATGTGTGATTTTGTAGCTGTATCTACCTTATTGTAATACAACACAACACAAGAGCCTTCGATAGTTAGATAACCATTTCATTTTGTAGCATTTTATAGCATATTCCATAAAATTTAAAATCCTGAGTTGAGTTTGTTTTCTTCACGTCTACGAAGGATCTGTTATTGCTGGTAAAAGATCAGCCATCCTGACTAGTGGTTTTATGGCCTTTATGGCTACCTAACCAAACCTAAAATAAGTATAAGAAAGTGTTAAAACATTTCGAATATTATTATTTTATGAACAAAAACGTGCAACATGCTTCTTTACTTAACGTAAAGCTTCCGTATAAACAATTATTTACTATCATAATATGTATGTATGTATATAAACTTACTTAATCAAATCATAATGAATGTCGCTGGCTCGTCTTTTTTTCATTTTCATTTTTCTTCAAATCTTTCTGGCGCTTATAATATGCCCTTTGACGTTCACAATTTCTTTTTCTTTTTAGCTCTTTAAGTCTATAAAACGAAAATAGCTAGGTATAAATAATAGGTATAAATAATTAGGTATAAATAGTGTAATTACACACCAAAAATAAAATGTATGCATATAGTGTAGGTACTCACTATTTTCATTCAATATTTTTTCATCACTTTCTTCATTAATAAATCCACTTTGTTTATTCATATTTAATGCAAACACTTTATACACAAATTTAAACTATTTACCAGCAATGTATTTTGGTTGACAAGATGACAAGCTGTCAATTCATATAATTACAGATTTAATTTTATTTAATATAGTAGGCAGAATTGCATGAGCGCCGCCAGGATTATTTTCAGGGAGGTGCATCTGCATCTACACACTATTATGATCTAATATATATAGAATGTAGAATGATTTGGACAGCAACCGCGACGCCTTTAGTTTTTATTCAAACAATAATTTAATAAAAAAAATAAAAAAATATATAATTTTCTGGTAAATTCAGGTATTTTCTTTCATAGCAGGGGGTGCAAGCGCACCCTCTTGCATCCTGCTGCCGGCGCCCATGCAGAATCGTGTTAGGTATTTTGAATCAGGTTTTGTTTCCGGTACGCGGTACATTAGAATGACGTCACGTCCGTTAGATTTACTGAGTTACCCATAGTGTCGCTAAGGAAGTTTTACTTCAAAAATAATGAAAACTTGAAAAGAAACAAGTAAATATAATAAAATTAACCAAAAACAGAAAAAAAAATAAAACCAATCCAAAAAAAAGCAAAAAAATAAGATGAAGCAAAAAACAGAATAAAACGTCCAAAGAATAAAAAAAAACCAAACTAACAGGAAAAACAAATAATAGATACATTAAAAAAAAATGAGTAAAAAAACTCGATTACCAAAACACCCGGTAGATGGTGTAATAGGAAGAAAAATTACCAAGTTTTTACAGCAAAAATGTAAAGATTTTTGTTTTTGATTTAACAAAAAAACAAGAAGAATTGAAATCAATTCTAACAGACCGGTAAAAAAAAGGTAACACACAAAAAACTAAAGTAAAATGGAAAATAGTCGTAAATTCTGAAAAAACGAAAGGAACCAAAAAGGAAAACCGAAAAAAAATCATTGATTTAGGGGAGGATACTACCAACTTCGCCAGGACAGCTAGAAATAAATTTATTACATTTAGTAGGATTTGAACCTGCGATCTTTATCTATAGGCGAAAGCCCTTTAAATCGTTTGGCCACGGATGATTCTAGCAGTAAGTTGGAATTTTTGATCATTGTCTTTTATCACCCTAGTTAATTTCTCGGCACATATATCACGTTAATAAGAGGAAAATAATATTTGTCAATTTGACAAATTTTGTGCCCTGTCTTATATTTCGTTACGGACCGGAAACAGCGTTTTAAATTTTAAAAATTAGATAAACTAGAAATGTTACCTATGGTAGAACGCAATCCTTCGATTATAGCGTTTAATGTTTCAATCTCTTTTTTATTACCGTCAAATGTGTACTAAAAAAGGAATTGAGTAGGTTTACTACATGAACAAAGTTTAATCAATATATAATAAGAAACGCTGCTAGGATCATCTGTGGCCAAACGGCTTAAGGTGCTATTGGCTATAGATAGAGATCGGAGGTACAAGATCTGTCGTATCTGAAATTTATTTAATATTTTTTTAATACAATTTCTAGTTTCCCTAATTCCTAAAATTTAAATATATGTCTCAAATAAAATTACGAAATATACATTTAGTTACGTTGGTTACAGAAAACCACCATTCTAATAAAATTTGTAGATACTTTTTAACCGCTAAAAGTTTGTTAAAGTTTTCTTCTGGAAAAGGCATTCGAATTAATAAATACTTTGTGAGTTAATTGAAGTGAAAAATGTCATTAAAGAGCGGTAAAGTTTCTTGGTATCTAGCCTTTTCGGTAGAAAAGAATTTTAATTTAGTTGATTGATTTTAACTCAAATTTTATGTACTTGTAACGATTCAATTAAAAACTGTCATGTTTGTAGCTGCCAGCAAATTGCATTGGCTTAAAATTAATTCTTATTATAAATGTGAAACAGTCTATAAAGTATATATAATTAGATAAAAACGTACTTACATTTAACTTTATTTTTATGTATAATGTTTTAGGTATCTATACTAATATTATAAAGAGGAAAGGTTTGATTTTTTGTTTGTTTGAAATGAATAGGCTCTGAAACTACTGGACCGATTTTAAAAATTCTTTCACCGTTGGCAAGCTATACTATTCCGGAGTGACATAGGTTATGTTTCATTTAAAAAAAAAATAGGGATCGTCACTAAAATGCCATTAATTTAATGTAACCAAAAATGACCTTAAAATCCTTACATCGCGTGCGCTGAGAATACTATTGATTATATCTATACTTCTAAAATAATATTATAAAGAGGAAAGGTTTGATTTTTTGTTTGTTTATTTGTTTGAAATAAATAGGCTCCGAAACTACTAGACCGATTTTAAAAATTCTTTCACCGTTGGCAAGCTACACTATTCCCGAGTGACATAGGCTATGTTTCATTAAAAAAAAAAAAAATAGGGATCGTTACTAAAATGCCATTAATGTAACCAAAAATGACCTTAAAATCCTTACATCGTGGGCGCTGAGAATACTATTGATTATAGAATAAAATAATGTACTACGATTTTTAAGAATATATAAATATCTACAAAAAATGCCGCGACAGCATATGCCTAACTGTTATAGACACGTCACAATAACTAATTTTAAATGTTTTAAAAGTTTTTATCTTGGTATAAATCCTTATCAAAATAACTTATTTCATAATCACGTCAGATATCACAAATTTAGCATGTGCAATGGGACGAGGCTACTTATAAAGGAATTAAAGGACAATTAAGTTGTAGCAACCTTTATAACTGAACCACCAGCTGGTCAACTAGCTCATACACTGAGGATACCGATGATCGCAACTGATCTAGCAAATCCATTTAAACCGCTTCAATTTCCTATCAAAACATCTTTCGCTTTTACTAATAATAAGTCTCAAGGTCAAACCTTCCAATTAGTAGGAATCGGTTTTCCTTATGGCCAACCGCCTAACGCGGGTCGGAGCATCTGAAAATCAATTTATTTTGCTGCCTGAAAATAAAACAACATGTAATATTGTTTACAGCGAAGCGTTGACCCAATAAATTTAGTGGCTTTTGCTATTCTTTTTTAATCCCCGTGCAAAGCCGGGGCGGGCTGCTAGTTATTAATAAATAGAAAATTATAAATAGGAATTTTAAAAAATGGCAATAGTAAGCTTTTAATTTTGCAATTTTTTATAATATTATGAACGTTATTTGAAAAAAAATTATACTTATTTAGTGATCTAGGGTAAAATGAAAAGGGAAATTTTTACGATGCGCACGCACATCGTCACGAAAAACCGACAGTGAACATTTTAGTTTTTTTTGCGTTCGTGATACTAAAATTTCAGATTAGGTTTCCACTTATTTTATTGATGTTGCTCATTTTTGTTATTATTATATTAACATTTTAATATTTATTTTATATTCTCTAGTCTCTAGTGGGATGTTTGCTGCTCTTGTACATAGAGCTATTTGATTCGTTTAACGCGGTGAATCAGTCCGGATTCTTCATGGTTCTTTTCAGAGGTTATTATGCGACTTGGCTTTTTCTACGAATGCCACTCTTTTCTATTTGTGCATATTTTCCTCCAGTTTTTAGATTTTTCCATATTTCGGCCGTGTTATTAACTTCTATTAGTTTCCTTCTAATATTGGTCTTTTATTTCCTGGTTTCATATTTTTTGTTGTTGTGTTCTATCTATTTATATCTTTCTAATTCAAAATGTTTGTGTGAGTTTATAAATATAGTATATAGCTTAATATAACAAGACATTCACTTAAAACCGTTAGAGCCATTTAACTAAACTTTACTTAAAAAGTAGTTATTTTAGTTTAGTTTTACCACATATTTTTAATCCTAAAAACTTATGTTACCTTGACGATCACATAACTTTTTATTGAACTTTAAGTTTTATACATGAGAATGTTCATAATAAAGTTAGATTAAAGTGCAATAATGAACTTTATCATTTAAGAAATAATTTGTGTTTATTGCAGTCTCACACCAGATTATAAAACATTGCTTAAAATCTTTCTGTATCACATAATGTTGATTATAAGTTTTAATTAAAGTATAAAAGCAGTAAAAAAATGGTCTTCAAAACGAGTTTTCGAACTTACACTATTGCCGACTGTCAGTTAACACACCATAAAATTGCTTAACTTACAAAAGGAGTCCTCGCTTATTATGCTAAAACACCAGAGGAAGTAGGTATACTGGCTACAAACAGGTGCTAATGTTAGGCTCGCAATAACTCTGGGTAACAATCTTACGATCTTAAAAATAAAGCTATTACCAGTGGATATCTGTGCTGAACAGGGCATTTTGGCCAAAATATTTATTGCCAGGTATACATTCTACCAGACTTAAATCCAATTAGACTGGAACCACAAACAATCTCTAAACCCACGGGCTAAACACAACAAAGTAACATTGTTGTCGGTACCTTCGCATTAAAAGATGTCAGAAACGAGATTGCTGATAATCCTGCAAAAAATGGACTCTTTCTTCTTTTATTGGAGCTGAATCTTTCTGTGGCATCTTAAAATGCAGAATTATAGATAATGTGCAGCCTACTTAATCACTTTAGACCAAAGCCAACCAAAAAAGGAAAACACTACCTTCACTGTGCTACTGTGCTACAATTAGAAAATTGGACATTGGAACAAACAAATTCTATGAGTATGTAGATGAATTGGCTAAACATATTAAGTGTAACTGCAGACCTATTGTTAGCAAACGACATAAATATCTAGAACTGGTCTTCTTAGAGTCTGATCACGCTACAAACGTACTTCCTTAAGAGCTCAGACCTGATATAATACGGTATCATGCAAGAATTACACGTAAGATCTTTAAGATCACATTGTAGTTAAGGTCATCTGGGCCAATGGACCTTTTCTCTACAATCTACAATCTAAAATCATCTGCCTGCAATTGATATGAATAAAAATTTAATTTTAATGGTTGAGATTCCTTTAGGTAGAAATGTCAACGAAATTTTTTGCACTGATTCGCAGTAGATATTTTACCAAGGGAGAAGTAGGTACTATAAACTTGGGGGTATGAAATTTACAAGATAAGCCCTAATAACCTTTTAACAGTTGCTTATATCGACTTTTAAACAGCATTTAATACTCTACATAACATCAGTAAAGATTTTAAGTCGCGCATGCGCAAAATGAAAAAGATACAAGAAGTGTAGAATGGACTTTAGATTGTCTTATGGAAAAATGATCGATTTTGGCCCCAAACCGGACCGAGCTCCTTTACTCTTGCTACAGCTCTAGCTTTTTAGTGGTGTAAAAATAAGTTTAAAATGTAACTTTAAAATTCTACACTAGTTGATAATTTTGATAAAGGGAATTTCATAACCATCTTTCCCTTAATCTTTTTATTTTATACAAATGTGTTTATTATTTCCATACCTGTACAAATTGGATTAATGTTGTTCATAAAGAACATACAACCATAAATGCCTTATACATTTCAGTAATGCACAGTGTTTAAAATTATTCGCCGCACTTTATCACATCCGAATAACTCACATTTAACTACAAACAGTCTGCTCCGCTATTCGAAGCAAAATGCGGTAATAAAATCATACAAGTTAGAAACCTAAATGCACTCCGAATACTCTTAGACGGATCTTTTAATTTAATAAAACTTGTATACTATTCTAAGACTGCACCAAACGTGGTTCGACTAAACAAAAGAACTTAAATACATAAAAAGAACTTTCGCATCTGTTGTCATTTAAACTCTAGTTGTGTTGCCAACTTATAAAAGATTCAAACTAAGTTTCGGATGGATGCAAAAAGTTTGTTGAGTATGTAGTTTGCGGAAGTTTAAAACAGTTAGGTAATTCTTTGGTGTATAAATGTGTGAGACTTAAAATCTTAAGTGTAACTTGCTCTCTTGTGCTAACTAAATATAGATTAAATGCAAGTTGTTAGTCAACGTCGATAACAGTTTTAGTTTGAAATATTTTCTTAGCCACTCGAATTTTAATACACACACACGTGCGATGAAGAAGATGTCATCCTGACAACAATTTTTGTTGACTGAAGGGCATGCTCTCTTTCTCATTCCACCATCTTTATCACTTCTGAGGCGACTTTAACTCCTGTTTCCTCATCTTGGCATTGGTGTTTTGGTTTGTCTTCTCCGGTTTGTCTAGAGCGGTGCTCTGCACTATATTTTTTTAGTCTGTTCTTGTTTGTGTATGCGGCTCTTTGCATTTTGTTTGTCCTCTTATGTTTTTTATTGGTTTTAATTGTTTCCTCTCTTTTATTCCTGCATTTGCATTCTTAGTCTTTTATGCTTCCAGGGGCCGTCGTCCTTATCGTATTCAAATAGTTTTCTGTCGGAGTGTGTCTCCATTTTTGAAAGTTTCTCCTTGTCTTCTCATTTATTAGATCCATCAATTTTCTTTGTTCTAGGTCGTCATAAAGTGTTTATGGTGCGTTTACTGCTTGTCTTAGCGTGATACTTTGTTGTGCTTGTTCATTTTTGATTTGCATAGGTGTCCCTATGCTAATGATGTATACCTACGTAATTATTGGTATTGATATTGTGTATGTAAGTCGATTGTTGTATTGAGCATCAGCTCGCTTTTCCTTTCTATTAGGCATCTTAGTCTGGTTCTGGCCGTTTTTACTTTCTTTATTGTGTTGTCTACAACTTTTCTAATTTTAAGTGCTTGATCAAGTATTACTCATTGTATATTTTGTGTTCCTAGTGAGACTTCTTTATAAGGATGGTGTCTTGTAAGTACTTTACTTGGATTCTCCATTTTATGCATCACTCTTCAATTTCGTTTATTATTGTAAGATAAGAATAATTGTTAATAAAAGTTTTATTTGCATAAAGTTCAAGTTGTTTAAACTAACGTTTACTTGGGTTTTATTAAGCTCCATATACTGCAAGATCTTGATATTCCATTTTACATTATATATTCTAGAAATGTAAATAAAATTTAACTAACATTATTTGATAAATAAAAGACACTATATTTAAATTTAAACATAGATACCAAATTTGTTTTTAATGTTTTATTTCAGATACGATGTCTTATGCAAAGACTTCTGTATGGCAATAAAGAGTATGAGGCTAGCCTTTTTTTGCTTTTTGTTTCTATTCAGTGTATTACATTTTGTTCTTTCTATAAAATCTCATGACGGACATAGAATGCATAGGTAAGTTAAACAATATGTAACTTTTTTACTTTTCTTCTTTTTTATATATTCTTACATTTTTTATTAATTATTGCATATAAAATATCTTTCTCAGGTACTACATGAAGTATAAATCAAGCAGAAATAAACTTCTCAACTTTAATGCAGAATCATTTATGCATCCGTACAAGGATCTGTCATTAACTGAAACTCACCACTTAAGACATCAACATGATGAAATTCCTTGGCCAGTAAAAAAAGAAGCAGTAGTAGAAGGTGATTTAATTCTGGGTGGATTAATGATGGTACATGAAAGAGAAGATAGTATAACTTGTGGACCAATAATGCCACAAGGAGGTGTGCAAGCTTTGGAAACTATGCTATATACTTTGGATAGATTAAATTATGCAGAACATCCAATCCTACCAGGAATATCTATTGGTGCTCATATTTTAGATGATTGTGATAAAGACACATATGGATTAGAGATGGCTGTTGATTTTATTAAAGGTTTGTTTTAATTGCATGATTATAATAATTTATGTGGTTAGTCTAGATTAGTTTCGTAATGGTGGTTCAGAAAGTTTAAGAAACTTCAAAGGAGAGCTAGAATTGTAGAAAAAATACATTTTATGTTGTAACTGTTAACCATATAAAATCAATATAGAGATTATACATTATATAAGTTAGGATTTTATTAACAAATAACAATGCATCTGCTAACTCAATGTCTATTTTACTTGCATCTAACACAGAATCTTTTATGTGATCAATCCCTTTGAATTAAATTCTTTCTCAATGTTGATAGCTTTTTTATCGGTATTCAGCTGAATAGTTGTAGAAAAATCATAAAAAGTGTTTTAATCGAGTTAAATAAAAACGCTTTAAAGCTACCAACCCAGTTTTTTGTGGGATTAACGTCAGGAAGGTAAAGTAAAAGCTTTAAAACTTTCGTGTATATTTTCTCGTTTAATACTTATGGAAGCCTTATATTCCTGTTTATAATAATAAAGTGCATTGTCTTTTATGTCTGTGGTAATGACACTTTTTTGTTAATAGTTTTTGCTTTTAATTTCTGAAATTTATATTCAAATGGTAGCCCCTACATTTTAAGTGAGATTTCTATTTTAGATAAGAGCCATAAAAAAATGATGTTTTATTACCTGCGCCGACTATAATTAGACGTTAACCTTTTGAAATTTGTGTTAAATAATAATAATTATAGTTAAAAACTCGGTAAGTTGGTTCCCTTCAGTGAAGACATAACCCGATTACAGTTCAATTTGGTTGGGCCCCAATAAAGAGACAAACCCAATACGGTTCAATTTGGTTCGCCAAGTAGTACTAAATTAATAATAATAAATAGTTAAATTAGATGAATTACTACGTACCTTCGTAGTTAAGATAGTAAAACATCTGTAAAAGTAGGATCAAATCGAGTGCCACTTTGTTAACGCCAACCCAACAAATTGGGAAGCTATTTTTTCACTTTTACTCAAAGATGACGCTACGCTTAAAAAATTTGAGATCAATCAAGGATAAAATTTGATGCAAGTTAAAACTCCTATTAATTAACTGAATAACGGGTAGGTATAGTATACAGCAAAGCAAATGAGCACTTTAGCTTATTTAGTTCTGACGCCTCCCATTTACAGGTAGCATTAGCACCTTTTTTGGCAATTTGGTCCTCATCAAGTACCCTTTTTATTTCTTTGTTAATTTCGTTTTAATACATTTTATACAGGATAGTTTACTTTCTCTTTCGTTCTAGAGCCAAGTGTTGTAATTATTGTTCGTCCACACCTATTCTTGGATTGACTCTAGGCTTTCCATTTACGCTTAACAGTTGACCCTTTTTTTAGCCGGTCCGGCTGTGATCAAGTACCAGTTAAAGTAATATTTTCTGTTTTTTTTTTAATAATTAGGTTTTTATAAATTTTATAAAGTATATTTAACTTTCACCTTTGATGTTGTAATTATTGTTCGTCCACACCTTTTCTTGGATTGACTCTATCGCGTTCCATTTACACTTAACGAGTTGCTCCTTTCTTTAGCCAGTCCGATCCTTATAGTCCCTCGGCCCACACTTAAAAAAAATCATGATTACCTCCCTTATGAGACTTCGTTTATTCAATTATTCATGTCGAGTCGGACAACTTTTCTATTACGAAAAATTTTCGGGAGGGGGCGTTTTCTGTGGAATTCAGTAAAAAGTCGTCTATTTGATGTATTCAACAAATTTATGACCTCCATGAATATTTTCTGACAATCGGAAGTTTTTTTTATGCAAAAAACAAAAATCATTTTGTCGGACAATTAAAGGGGGTATTTTTGCACGTCCGACACCCCAAACATGGCATAGTTATGAAGTCATAAAATTTACAACCTCACGACTGATTTTTGCAGGATTGTTTGATAAAAATATTTACAATTAACTGGTAATATTGGCCGACAAATTTTGAAGGGCACTCCAGCTGTCGGACGCTCCAAAGTCGACGATTTCATGCGACCTCTATATTTATTACCTCCTGCAAAATTTTGATTTGTTACTTTTTCTAGTGATATTAATAACATATTGAACCATCTGGCCGACAAGAATATTGGGGATTTTCCGAAAAAAGAGAGAAAATACAATTTATTTTTAATGTTTTAAAAAATATATCAAATAAAATTAGAATTTTTGTCGAAATTTTTAAATAATTTGCTTAAATAATAATAAATAAATTATTTTTTCTTTATAAATATGGTATTTACAATTTATATTATCTATCCCCATCGTTGGATACATGTTTTTGTTAATATTTCGGCTTAAAAATTGTAAAATATAATAAAGCTGTAACTACTGCTTCTCTACATGTTACGTGAAATTCATTTAACTCAGTATGCTTGTGTCAACACAAATGTCATAAACTACAGGCATCGTTATTTATTTTTCAAGTGAAGCACTGGTTACTTGTTTGAGCTTTAAAAATATAAAGTTTAAACAATTGTAGTTTCATTTATTTGTGTATGTTTAGTTAATAAAAATGGATTGTTTCTTGTGTAATCTTTTTATTCAAAACAATCCTACGTTTGTAAAAAAAAGGCAAAAATAAAAACATTTAGAGGATATACTGGTTTTATGCAATGAATATTTAAGAGCACGGCAGCATTACAAGCACAAATATACCCAAGTAACATTGCCTCCAAATTGTCAAAATGGGGAGATTGGATATAATTCTTCCTGTTATAAAGAGTTTAGTGTGAAAAAAAAAAAATCTTTTAAATGTTTTGTAATATAATATAAACATTTTTTTTAATTTTTCAATTATTTTTCAAATTTTTGATTGTGAATTCTAAAACATTACACCAAAAGAAATTCTATATTTATTATTAGTAAAAAAATATTTATACTATAAATATTTTAATTTGGATAACAATTAAATTATTTAAAACTTCATTTTTATATTTAAAAATTGTTAAAATCATTAAAGTTTGGTTTATTACTAAAGTTTGTTTGATTAAAAATGAAACATTTTTAATATTTCATTTTATAATTTCTACTACAGCTATTATTACGTATTCTATTAAGAACATCCAAACTCCTCAGCTAGAGATTCTCCCGCTTCATCCAGCTCATGGTTAGAAAAATTTGTTATTGAAAAAATATTGATTACTAACAATTTAATATATTATTAATTGAAATTTTAGTGATGCAAAACAATTTACATCAGGGAACGACACAACTTGCTCATCATTTTCATCTGCTACAATTAATTCAAATAGACTTAATATTGGTGAGTGAGTACCAGAGTACCTACCCTATATGTTAGTATTTTACTACCCAACAGGAGGTGGTTTATATTATACTGTGGTCGATGTTTTGCGAAACCAGAACCTCCTGAACTTACGGCGGTATTATATTTTTGATAATTTAACCCTCAATTTTTTAACTTCCCGCTAAAAAAAATTAAATTTTTTTTTAAAATCGGGAAGTTATTGGTTTCACCCCGTTTTTCGAAAATCGAGTTTTCATCGGATTTCAATGTTTTGAGGTCTTAGGAACCTCCCCTGACTATTTTTACGAGGGTGTCTGTATGTCTGTATGTACGTGTGGATGTGTGTGTGTGTGTGTGGATGTATGTAAACCTCTTATAACTTTTGAACAGCTTGACCGATCGAAATGAAATAAAAAGCATTCCAAAGAGTTCCATCTAACTTAGATTCCCTGTAAGTTTGAACCGATTCGAGCCGGTAGATTTCAAGAAATTTCAAAATAACCGAAAAAAACAATTGGTAAAAATGATGTTTTTTTGGCATATCTTTTTGGCTATTGCATCGATCAATTTCATAACCTAATCAGCTCTTAAGCTTAAAAAGCCACGTCGAATGCCGTTTTGCAAATTAAAATCCGTTGATTCGTTCGTGAGATATCGTTGTCGAAAAATTTCAAAAAAAGTGTTTTTTTTCAATAACTTAGAGATTTTTTAACTAATCGATTTTGCACTCCCAATTACGTTTTTACGTCTCAAAAAACTGCGTCGAATGCCATCTTGTACATCAAAATCGAATAAGGCGTTAAAAAGTTATGGCCTTTTAAACATTTCAAAAAAAGTCAAAAACGTCAAAATACGTCACGTTACTATAGCTTTGCGATTAAAACTAGCGGGAAGTTGCAAGGATGGCCTTTAAGGTCAACCTCTTTTCAAATTTTTTTATTTATTTCTGTGTTGAAAATTTGTTAAAAAATGCACGCCATGATGAGGATGAATATGTTGAAAATGAGGAGAAAAGCAACAAAACAGATGAAATTTATGTTGATAATTCAGATGATAAAGTATGCTTTTTTTCAGCAAATAACCATTAAATGGAAAGGAAAAAAAACGTACTGCCGGTTAAAAAATGTACTGCCGGTTAAAAAATGTACTGCCGGTTAATTCAGGATAAAAAAAGATTTCTTGAAAAAATAAGAGGTTATGCATTAAATAATTTAGAAATGTTGCAAAAAGTTGCTACAGATTTAAAAAATAAAACCAGATTCGTTAAATTAGTATATCATCAAAGATGCTCTCTTCAGTATTTTTCAAAATACAAATCTCATGTCAATAAACCAGCTAAAAATGAATGGGCTAGTAAACGAGATTTTAATCAAATAGCAGGTCAGCGATTACTTAATTTTATTGCAAATGAAGTTATTAATAATTCAAGAATTTTATCTCTTCATTATTTAGAAAAATGCTATGTTGAATTTCTAACTGAACTACATATATGAACTCGAAGAAGTTGAATGAAAATTTTTTTTTACAACAAATACCTTAAAAGTATTTATAAAAAATCATCTTAAAAATTAAATAAAATTTGAGTTTATTTCTAATAAAGTGTACATTATGTCAGCAGTTGCAGAATTACAATCCATAGAGGATGAGGAGATTCGCGAAATTATTTTTGAGCAAGAAATGTTGTGAATTTGCTTTAAAATATCGTTTTGTAGATTCTACTAATGATGATTCAGGGGATAATGAGGAATACTTGAAGTCAGAAAGTGAATCTGAAGAATCCGAAGAAGATTAATTCTTATTTTTTATTATAATGTATTTTGAATTTAATAAATGATGATGATAATACTAACAATAATAATAATTAAAATAATAATAATAATTTATTGAAAATTTCTTGGTATTTTAATATTTAATAATGCTACAAAGACAATTATAAAATTGCAAAAAATTAATAAAACATTTCTTGTTTTTGTCGGACAACTACTTTTACCCATTAGTTTTTGTCGGACAATAATATTTTTTATCAAGAAATATCTTACATAACATGTTCATTTGTTTGTCCGACAAGAGGTAATAAATATAGAGGTCGCATGAAATCGTCGACTTTGGAGAGTCCGACAGCTGGAGTGCCCTTCAAAATTTGTCGGCCAATATTACCAGTTAATTGTAAATATTTTTATCAAACAATCCTGCAAAAATCAGTCGTGAGGTTGTAAATTTTATGACTTCATAACTATGCCATGTTTGGGGTGTCGGACGTGCAAAAATACCCCCTTTAATTGTCCGACAAAAAGATTTTTGTTTTTTGCATAAAAAAAACTTCCGATTGTCAGAAAATATTCATGGAGGTCATAAATTTGTTGAATACATCAAATAGACGACTTTTCACTGAATTCCACAGAAAACGCCCCCCTCCCGAAAATTTTTCGTAATAGAAAAGTTGTCCGACTCGACATGAATAATTGAATAAACCAAGTCCCATAAGGGAGGTAATCATAATTTTTTTTAAGTGTGGGCCCAAGGTCTATTATCAAGTTTCAGTTAAAGTGCGCTTTTGTGTGGATTTCGTTTTGATACATTTTATGCAGGATATTTAATCTTTACTTTTGTGCATGAGCCAAATGATGTAATTAATGTTCGTCCACACCTTTTCTTGGCACCGTCCATTTACAGTTAAGATTGGCACCTTTTTTAAGCTAGTCTCGCCCTGATCAATTCCCTGTTAAAGTACTTTTTTGTTGTTTTGTTAATATCTTTTTTATAAAGTATATTTAACTTTCACTTTTGTTCATTT
This sequence comes from Altica lythri, assembly GCA_964028335.1. NCBI lineage: Eukaryota > Metazoa > Arthropoda > Insecta > Coleoptera > Chrysomelidae > Altica > Altica lythri. The sequence goes on from OZ034802.1 coordinate 77,185,861, forward strand.
AAGATTGATTCTTGTTTTAGCCAGTCCGACCGTGAACAAGTCCCAGTTAAGGTATCTTTTTTCATTTCTTTTTGTTGACTTCTTTTTTTGATATTATTTTATACACGATATTTAGCCTTCACACTTGTTCATGGGCCACATTAATGTTCGTTCACACCTTATTTTGGCGCTGTCCATTTGCATTTAAGATTGGCGCTTATTTTTAGCCAGTTTAACCCTAGTCCCATTTAAAATACATTTTTTATATTTGTTATTTTTCTTTTTATACATTTTATACACAGTATTTAACTTCCACTTTTATTCAGGTGCCAAATGTTGTACCTAATTATTAGCGTCCGTCCACGCATACTGATGAATTAACCAGTAGGTATAAATTAATAAAAACATTGTAAAATTTTTTTTCTACCAACCTCATAAAGTAGGATTTACATTAGAAACTGTTCATATAAGGTCTTAATATAAAAATTTTATTCTCAGTAGATTGTTTATTGTTAGTATTGAAAAATAACCTTAAATCCAGTCATATAAATTTCATATTACACCAAACATATCGCTTACGGTAATAAAATTTTAAATGGGAAATAAAAGTTTAACTGCGTTACCAGAACTATATTAATAACCATATCAAAGTAGATTACTTCTTTTAATATATGAAAGCAGATAATATAAAACAATATATAGTCCATTTCACCGATTTTGGCCGATGACAGAAATCATACTCGAAGTAAATTTAGAGTTACCTACATCTCTCTCAGATACAGGCAAGTTAGAAATTTAAATGAGGACGTTTGTTTTTTAATACAACACTTACGTAACTGCATCTTGTTTCACCGGTAGATAAAAAGTATTCAATACGGAAGTCTTGACTTCCTAGTAACCGTCATGTACGGCTCGTTGTTGAAGGGTTGAATTTAATAATTATTAATGTCATATTTTTGTAGATGTCAAACCACACTGATAGTTTCAGAAACTTACGACCTAATTTAGAAAAAAAAACTCTCCGCCATTGGTAACTTGGATGACAGTTTAATCTTATTTCAGTGGTTTCTAATATCAAATCAGCCAAAAACGATGAAATGGACAATACAATATTTTTACTTAGTAATAAAAAAAACATTTAACAAAACGTCCATAGCTTTGAGGTTTTGTCGTTTTATATTAAATTTAAAGTTTTTAAAGCTTATACTTTAATCACGCAATATTCCAGTTCAATGCTTTCATAAAGCTTTTGGGGTAGCTCCATTATGCGCAGATTAATCGTTTAATTTATATAATGGAATATATTATGTTTGAAATTAATCACAAAAAATTCCTAAAATTTATTCAGAAGTTAAAATTTGTATATGAATAATTGCAAAAAATTTCCTTTAAAATTTTAACAATATAAAATGTAAAACTTATAATATTGCTTAAAATTTAAAAAGTAATACAAAAAAGACTTATATTTAGTTAGTTATTTAGTGCGAAAAATTGTAGGGAGGAAAAAATAATGACAGTTTTTAACCGACTTTAAAAAAGGAAGGGGTTCTCAATTCGAACATATTTTTTCATGTGTGTTACCGAATATCTCCGGTGTTTATACTCCGATTTAAAAAATTCTTTTTGTTTTCCAAAGAGTAGAGTGTCCGTGTGTTCCCATAAAAATTTGGTTAAGGTCTAGTTATCAATGTGGAAGCTCTATAGTTAAGTTAATATGTTAATAATGATGTATAACATAAAAATATAATAATTAGCCCGTTACTGTCCCACTATAAAGCCAAAGGCCTCTTCTCACAATGAGAAGGAGAGCATTGAATCAATTCGCTTGCTCACAGCGGGTTAGTGATTTCAGACAATTGAGTCCACGTTTCATCACGATGTTTTTTTAAATGTAAGTGCATGGTATTTCTAGGTGTTAGAAAATATACTTTTGTCTCCAAAAAGTCACATTGGTACATGTAGGGATTGTTGGGGATTGAACTCAGTACCTCTTGCACGGTATTCGGAAGGTTTTGACAATAGTTCATCATGAATTTCCGCCGACATCTGACAAAGCCAAGTAGCAACTAAAAATAATAAAACAAATACTTTTTTTAAAAAATTGAACCGCCTTCAAAAAAATGCACTACAAAATCAGAAATAAAATCTTTATTTCTTAAAAAAATTGAAACCAATTAGGCATCTGATTTCGATTTCCTTGAAGTTGGCCCCAATGGGTTATACCTTTGTTAAAGATTTAATTTACTAACATTCGAAATCTAGATTTAATAACTAAGATTAAAATAGAGAATTTGCAATTGGAGCCGAATTCAAGGAAAACGAAATCAGATGCCTAGTTGCTCTCAATTTTTTTAAGAAATAAAGATTTTATTTATATATTCCTACGTATGTCTGCAAATGGTTTAATTTTTAAAATGCAGATAGTTAAAAGTTCTTCATAAACACTTACGAGTTATTATAGTACGAGAGCCCACGACCAAAACCATGTCTCATAGCAATACGGCCAAAACCCTATGAAATCGTTAGATTATATGATTTTGAACCCGACTAGGTGTGCAGTAACGGTCGAAAGTGTAGCTACTGCGTGGGAGGCCATTTCTGCTGTGTCAAAAAAAAGGCAGTCGGTATTATAGCAATACGTCTGATATCGATAATGTACATAGATTTTATAATTGTATTACGAAAAAGTTTGTTTTTAAACATTTTGCGCGTAGCATATAGCCTAAGCGCATTTTTGAAAATGTCAAAAAATTTAGCCGACCTGTGTCATAGCAATACGGATAATTTTTTTTTTAAACTTTTTGTATTGCTGCCAGGATTACCAAAAACCTGTTTTCAGACACTTTGAGTGTAGCATATACTCCCAAAAATGAAAAAAACGTTTTGGAGTCGCCCGGCAGACGCCTCAGCGCTTGTTACGCTCCTGCGGCGGGTTCGGCTTTTCGTGTGTTACGCTCCTGCCCCTCTCTTACTATTATACAGCTCACTCGGCAGCTGCTCCAAACGTTGGAACGACGCTCACTTAGATTTGGGCCGCGGTCAAAAATTGGGTTGGAAGTCATAATATAACATCGTCGAAAATCTTGCAAGACAGAAGTTCTCTAGCATTACCACTGAGGAGTGGAAAAGAGTTTGCGAACATGTACATAAGTACGAATTAGATTTAATAAAAAAAGAGCATCTATTAGACACTGCCCAAGATTTAGTTTTCAATGTCAATACGGGCAGTTCCGAAGAATGGAGCTCAGAATGTTCAGATAATGATCTTACATTTGGCGACCAAATTGATGAAACTGACAACTGAATTTATTTTTAGTTTTTTTTAAAGATTTTTTTTTAGTTTGAATTAGAATTTTTTTTTAGTTTTTCAGAATTTTTTTTTAGAATTTCTTTTTTGTTTTATCAGAATTTTTTTTATTTTTTTTGAAGAATTCATTTTTAAGTTTTTATTTTACAATTGACTTTGTTTCAATTTTGTGATATTATCTGTGAAATTGATCTGTGATATTTTTTATATATTTATTATTATTTATTTTTATATACTAACACTCGTAACCTCGCTAAAATTTATACCTCACCCCTCATCCCGTTGGCGTTTGAATTAAAATGTACAGATCATTTAACGTTTTCATTTGATAAAAGTCTCGTTAATTGGTGGAATCGATTTAACTTAATTACGTGTGACTTTAGCACACTTCCGGTTTACTCGAGAATTTTTTTTTTTTCGAACTTCCACACGAGGATCGATAATCTCTTCCTTAACTGATCATAGTGATCATGAATATTATCGATAAAAGAACGAGAAATAAATTAGTATATTTGATAGAAAATTTCTCCTTTGTGGTAATTTTTTTCAAGAGTCTGTTCAAAGCTGAGATCACTCGGTGGCTTCTGTCGTTATGAATATTGAAAAAAAAATAGTAGGCCGATAGGGAGTCGTATTGAAATTAAAATGAACGAATTATCTTCGTAATTGCAATTTTTATCACAGATACTTCCGGATTAGAAATGTTTGAACTTGGATCTTGTGTGCAAGTATTTTTTTTTAGAATGAAGAAGGGAAATACATTTTGAAATAATTCAATGGCAACTAGAACTATCATTCATCATTCAGGGTCGCAACTTATTCATTGGTTTGTAACAGAGAATTCAAGATGCCTCAATACGATTTTGAAATGATATCTGAAAATTGAAAAGTTGTCTGATAGAGAAGGTGCTACACTTAATTCGTCTGATATAATTTTTTTGCAAATGTGGACAACTTATTTTATCATGTCCAACAATTTTTAGACATATTGCTATGATACCGATCGGTAAAATTTGTTAACATTTTGAAAAATGCGCTCAGGCTATATGCTACGCGCAAAATGTCTGAAAATTGTTTTGTTCGCATCAAATAACGAAAATTTACTAATCAAAAAGATTTTCAGACGTATTGCTATGAGACATTTTTTTTTGTCTCATTTCTAACTTTTGTAAGTGATTTTCCGGGTTTACGCTACACCATTAACGTCTGAAAAATATGTTTCCGGTATCTCAGAACTCTCATTCAACTACAGTCTGAAAATCAGACATATTGCTATGATGCAGTTCGGTAAAATTCTTTGACAATTTTGAAAATTCGGTCAGGTCAAACGCTACGCGGAAAATGTCTGATATAGGTATTTTGGAGTTCAGGATAATCGTATCTATCGATTTGATGCGGTTTTGGCCGTATTGCTATGAGACAAAAATCTTGGTCGTGGGCTCTCGTACTATTATTTACTCTAAAAGCGATTAAAATATGTAAGAAAAATTTGGTGTGTTGGTATTGTGCATTTTTTTAGCGTGAAATTAAGAATTTATGTTTATCACTGGCGCGCATGCAATTAATGGTAATGATCTAATCTTGTTTAATTAATAAAAAGTTACGCGACTGAGATTATTTTAGATTAACAATTCTGAAGCTCAAATGCATAATGTCAGATGTCCTACTTTTTGCATTAATTTATCCGTGGAACTAGCTTTTTTCTTTCTCTAAGGATCTGACGATCATATCTCTAGCTCTTTTCTTTATAAAGATAGCAAGTTCATATACATAATAGAAACTCAGGTCATTTTAATTTTAGGTACGAAGCTTAAAGGGTTAGCCGTTTAAGGTGATATACTCCAACATTTTGGCGCGAAACCTAGAAAGAGCAACGATACTCAAACAAACACAGTACAGAGAATAAATGTAAAAATTTTGTCAGATAAATTTACCCCGATATTTAAAACAGCTACTGATTCACCGAACTGTACTCGGAGGTTCATAGTAGAGAGCGCTTTAAATCAGCGATTAGAATATTTTAAATCTGTATTGCGTTTTTCTCAAAAATTTCAAAATATTTTGATATGAAATTTTAGTCATGAATAGTTTGTTTCATTTTACGTGGTAGACGCATACTTTCATTTTGAATAAATGATAACTTAAAGAAAATTATGATGGTTTATAGAGAAAAAAAAATTGTGGAATAAAAACATGCGTCTACCACGTAAAATGAAACAAACTATTCATGACTAAAATTTCATATCAAAATATTTTGAAATTTTTGAGAAAAACGCAATACAGAATAGATTTAAAATATTCTATTCGCTGATTTAAAGCGCCCTCTACTATAAACCTCCGAGTAAAGTTCGGTGAATCAGTAGCTGTTTTAAATATCGGGGTAAATTTATACCTGACAAAATTTTTATATTTATTCTCTGTACTGGGTTTGTTTGAGTATCGTTGCTCTTTCTAGGTTTCGCGCCAAAATGTTGGAGTATATCACCTTAAGCTTTAATGATGAACATAAACTTCTTCACTGTTTATTAAAAAATGAACGTTTACATCCCCTTTAAACCGCTTAAAATTTTATTTGCTTCTACCAATCGGTGTTAGATCAACAAATAAAGAGTTAACACTCCAGATTTAGTAAACTTATTTTTATGCAGAATCGCCTTCTGAAGTTGGCCGCACTTATTTACCCACATCCTGTATAAATGAAACATTCTGTAATATTATTTGTGATCAAAGAGCTTGTGATACAATCCATATTTAGTTTTGTTGTAGATTTTAAACTTTGTATTATAGGAAACATTAATAATTTATTAATTTCTGATTATACCATATAGAGAAAATCAATTCATTTTACATCGTTTGTTGCTAATTTTTACGGTACGATCCAAAATTATAGTCCATATAAGCGGTTTTAAAAGAACATTTTGAAATTGTTTGCGGATATTAACCCTTGTATTTAGGATCAACAACGTAAGCTAGTCGGAATTTTAATAAGAAAAACAATGGGAGACACCGAATTGTGTTACTGAGATAAGCGACATTTGACTTTTCGTGACAGAACGGAATATCGTATTAATTTAGAAGCATGGGAATAGAACAGTTTCAACGGGTTTCATTAAAATTTTTGTTTAACCGGAGATAAAATTTTATTGATTTAATTTAAATAATGAGAGTAACAAAATTTTTAGTAGCCTAATATCGTATTTTTAAAGAGGGATTACTACAGAAAGGATGCAATCCGGAATCTGGATATAAAACAGGAGAGCAATTTTTCGATAAATAATCCATTTCGCAATCTTTTGAGAGTGGCATTAAGTTAAAGCTATCAAGTTTAGAATAAGTGATGTCAATTAGGAAATCTCCTAATGTCGTCTAAAGTAATGTAAAAGAGTAAAGTGCAAGTTTGATAGTCAGTCGTAAATAACATATTCTTGAAATACATATTTTCTTGTAAAAGTGTCCTTAATAAAGTTGCTTTGCTGTTTGATCCATCTCTGACTGATTGTGTTTTTTAGTATGGTGTAAATAAAGGTTTAGTGACATTTTATTACTAAATCTAAGGTAATTTATTGTGTATCCATGGTTGTTGTTTTTTTATCGACAATACATGAAAATACTTACATTTTTGCATTTAAAATTCTTATCGGTCAGTTGTTTACGACTATCGGTACCCTTATGAGTTAAGACTGAACTTCAGCAGTTAAGCTTTAAATTGAGAGATTCTGGAGTATTTCTTACATTTTTTGGTTTTAGAACTACCTGTAACCACATCATGCACACAAACTTATTTGTAGATATCGTCATTTTTATTAAGTTATTTTATAAAAATATCCATAACCTAACGCCACAGTAGAAGTCTGGGCGGCCCCTTGTTGCCGCGATTCTTATTTTGATGTTATCAACAGTATTGGGAGCAACTTAATTAACTTTCTTCTTACTGTTTCAGAAACACTTTAAGCATTGATTTAATGTGTTATTTTAATAAACTCGCTTGTGTCAAATACATAATAATATAATATTTCTATTACTACTTGCAACACTCGTTTTGTTTCAATGATCTTTTCTATCTATCTAACACAATGTGAAGATTCAGATCAGCGAATCTGGCTGCTTGATATGCATATAGTGGTTAGTTACTAAATAATGTGTTTTTATGTACGTTTCATTTAGCCTTTTTAGATATTAAAAAGAAATAAAATGATGTGTGGTTAATGGCTATAAAGGCTTGTAATACAAAAGGGTTTATTTTTCATGGTTGTGATATACAGTCCCTTGACAAATTATTGTAGACACTACTAAGTTTTAAATAAATTAGACTTTATAATACTGAAACACTTATGGGGACATTAACACAATATATTGAACAAAATTGTTACAGATACACAAGAACTCTGCTGGATAACGTCTAAACAGTTTTACAATTGCAATGAACTATTTGAACTCTTTAAACCCCCTTTCACTGCTAATACAACCCTAATACACCTCCTTCAATATGCATAGAATTAGTTAATGCCTGTAATATTGACTTTCTCTAAACATGTACCCACTTTTTATGTATTGTGTATCATAGAGTTAATAAATGTATTCTATTCTATATAATAAAATCAAACATTCTAGCATTTTTAAGTAACATGATCTACCGTAATAACTACATTTAAAAAATTCTCGAATACTTAACCTAAAAACAGTGTTTTAAGTAGAGGTCCTTTCCTTAATCAGTTCTCCCGTTACAATAGTTTGAATGGGAGTATATTTATTTAAACAGCAAATTTTACAAACCAAGTTAAATTATATATTTTTACCCTAAATTGTAGTAAAAAAAATATTATCCGTTTTTTTAAATATTTTTTTGAACCTTCTTTTGCTTCTATACATGAAAAAACAGCTAAGCTGAGGATTGTTTAAAATTTATTTCTCATTTATTCATAACACTAGCTAAAAAAAACACATTTACATTTTTGCTTCGGTGTTGTAACTGTCTAACAAATTTTATGTTTTGTTAGCACTGGACTAAAAATGTGTACAGAAAACATTTTCACGTTTATCTTTATTAAAACGATAATTTCAACTCGCACATGAGACCCACACGAGTCCCTGTTTCTTTATTAGTAAGATAAGCTTTTGATTTGTAAAATTATATAAATACCAGTTTAGACTAGCTACGTTCTTTATTAATCCCAATATACCAAAGGGGTTTGTTGATAATATACCAATTTTGCGTTTGCATTTTAATTAGAAGAATCAATACAAAGAATCAATTTGTTTACCATTAATATTCCATTTTTAGATCTTAAATTTAAAAAATAAAGTTAAGTAGAAACAAAAAATTTACTTTTAGGAGGACTTGAAACATTCGGTTACAGATGTTTTTTTGCTTAATCGGTTTTTTTCTTTGTTCATATCTTTATTCAACTCACTTTACATAGGACACTCCGTAGAGAGTAATTATCCTTCCTGTTATATCGTTATTATAAAATTGAAATAAAACTTCTTTCATGCTCTTCGATATTTCGCATTGCCAACGTTTTTTGTGGAGCTTGGTGAGAACTGGTGAGCAGCGATGCCAACTCTACCGATTTTTTGGTAGACCTACCGATTTAGAAAGTAATTTACCGATATAACGTTATAATTTTCTTTCAAAGTACGACGTGAATGAAATTAGAACTCTTAATCGACGGTATTGAATTTTCACGCCTTAGTCCCCTCGGCCAACGAAAACATTAAAAATGGTGGGATATATTTACCGTAATAATCCACAAGCTACTAATCCAACGGAGAGTAACATACCCACATACGAACAAACAAACAAACATACATACATATAAAGTTAATATACAAGCGTGTTAAAAAATATTGTCTTATAAAATTAAAATTTTGATCAGGTGTTTGCCAAAACCAAATGCGCACTGAATACAAATTTACAGTAGCGACATCTAGTTGCAATAAACACTGTATAACTGGGAATTAATACCCATAAACAAACAAGTGAAGTTAATATAAACCGTATAAAAAAATCTGTTTTTGATAAACAATTTTAAATATCTTTGAATCCTGACTTAATGAACAAATTCTAACATCGGAGATTCTACGCAAAAATAAAATACTTCGGAAAAGGCATTACGCTGCCCCATAACAAAACCTTGCAGATCTTTTCTAATCTATTATTTACTCATTGATGTATAAAAGATATCTAACGCACCCTAACACATTTTCTTGTAATATTTCTTAGTTTATTATTTAAGGTGGAAGTATATAGAAGGATATTAAAATGGAATTGAATCTAGAAGCAGTGTCAGATATTAAAAATTTAAACAATATACGGAAATGATGCGAAATAAACCCATATCTTAACATAATACCTCCAAAGTGATAAAATAGGATTGATAAGATAGAATTGAAGTTTCATATCTTTATATCGTCGTCTCTAAAGCATTATAAGAGTACAGAATTAGTTTTTGAATGAAAATATGAAATTTCCGAGCTTATAAAATATTAATGTCATCCTATATTTTACTATTTTAATAAATGGAATATATCCATTTAACAACCAAGCTGAATAGAATTCAATATCGATTTACTTTTACTGCGTAATCTACACAAAAATTATTTTTGGATATTTCGTTTATTTAACTGTCTTTTATGAACATTAACACGCGTTTATTGGGTCGGGTTGTAAGTAAATAACTTTGTAGTAAAATGTAAGTATCTGAAATACACGCACTTATATTTATCGTATCGATCCGGAACTGTATATGAATGTGTAGTTCAGATGACAATACAATAATTTGGCACCGTTGACCTGATCTTACGATAAAGCCGGATGGTAAGCACTGGAACACAGAAACGGAACAATATATTGATATGGTGTTTAGGCTTGTTATAATCGACTTGGAACGTAGTTTGACTACAAATGGTTTTTAAAGTGTAATTATGGAGTAGATAGACAGGCACTGGATTTTCCTTATGAACCAACGTATCCTACAGATCAAAGAACTGGAATGTTCTAAGATAACAGAAAAAAAAACAATAACTTGGCACCGTCAACCTGATCTGATGATAACGCCAGAAGGTAGGTACTGGAACTCAATAACGGAACAATATACCGATATTGGATTTGGATTTGTTATAATAGTCTTGGGAGGTAGTTTGACCACAAATGGATTTTAAGATGTAATTATCGAACAGATAGACATGCACTGGATCTTCCTTATGAACCAACGTTTGCTAAGAGAACAGGAAAATACAATAATTTGGCACCGTCAATCTGATCTGATGAGAACGCCAGAAGGTAGGCACTGAAACCCAATAACGGAACAATATATCTATATCGTGTTTGGGCTTGTTATAATGGGAGGTAGTTTGACTACAAATGGTTTTCAAGGTGTGATTATCGAGCTGATAGACAGGCACTGGATCTACCTTATGAACCTACATATCCTACTTATCGAGGAACTGGGCTGATCTAAGATAACAGGAAAATTGCCTTGCAATAGTATCAGAGACGAAGAGGATGTGTGCTCATTCACAATAAGATAAATAAAGTTAAATAAACTATGCTTGTAGTCCAAAAAATATTAAGATAAAAAAATATATTTATGTGTGTATGTACCTACACACGTAAAAAGTTATAATTTTTTGGCATAACAAATTAAATATCTTTCAGAAAATTTTATTCTTCGCGTTATCCTATGTTTGTAAATAAAATGACACTAATAATAGAAAAAAGTGTATTTAGCATATTGAAAGAAAGTTTTAGTATTACGCATTCTCTATTTAAGTATATATACAAATTTTATTTAAACAGTTGTATACAATTAAAAAAGAACATTTTATACACTAATTTTACGAAAACCGATTTTTATTAGCATCAATTCTTTACTATTCACATTAATTGCCTTTTACTGTTTGTTTGTATATATGTTTGTATTTGTTTCATTCCGATGTTACGCCTTTGACGGTGTTCGTTACCAAGGTGAATTATTGTTATTTTTTTTTTGATATAATATGTTTTGTAATTAAAAAAAAAAACGTCAATGTTCATATTTTTCGTATTGTATTCAATTCAATAAAGAGGTGTTTTAAATCCAGCCTAATCAGTTCTATACATGGTCCTTTGAGCCGGATAAGGAAAATCAAATCGGAAGTCGGTTTCGTCCTTTATCAGAAGAAGAACGAGCCCTAGCTGTTCATAGGCTTTCAAGTCAAGGTGAGTTCGCCCAATTTATTTCCTTACTCCAATCCTTATTATCATTCTCACATAATTCTATCTGCACCATTTATCAATTTAAATAAAATTGTTAATTTTTTTTTCCCGTTTATTAAACTAATAAATTTTAATCATGACACAAGCGGGTGATGTCGGTAATCAAATTGATTTTGATACACTGTTGTTGTATCTATTCAGCAGCGAAATTGTCATTTATAGTAGAATTGTCATATAATAAATAGGTAGGTATATAATAGTAAATATCAAGTAAATATTAAAATGTTAATATAAATAATGAAAAAATTAGAAAAACTGATAAAATAACAAAATTGAAAGCAACTAGGGATCTGATTTCGATTTCATTGAAGTTGGCTACAATTGAAAATTACTCACTATTTTAATCTTAGCTGTTAAATTTTGATTTCGAATGTAAGTAACTCAAATCTTTTATAAAAATATAAACCATTGGAGCCGACTTCAAGAAAATCGAAATCAGACGCCTAGTTGCTTTCAATTTGCATGTTGACAGGAAATCTTGAATATAAAAGGTTTTATTTGAAAATGGAACAAGAACTTTCCGAGGAAAATAACAGATAATAATAGTTTTTACTGTTACTTTGTATACACTTTTTGAAATTTCATCTAATATTTTTACAAAGACGGTTGTTATTAATAAAACGATAGAGACGCACTTTAAAGAGTTTAGAACCGCATAGACTTTAGAGGCTGTAAAAGATTTTATTGCTGTTATAAGGAAGTCTTAGTAGGAAGTTTATCTGCAGTTTTCATTTTATGAAAGTTTGAATGGAAAGAATATTTTAAAAATGTAGAGATATAAGACACTAATAGGTCAGAAGTAATGACTGAAAATGTAGCAACTTATAATTTTAAATTAAACGAGACTAGCTATAAAAGTCACTGATAATGTAAACTAAGTAAGAGTTTTAGTCCTATAAAAGTTTGGATATGCAAAAAAAGATTAAACTGTGTAGTTAAATTTTACCAATAGGTTTCTACACATAAAAAATTTTAATGACTCACAATCCTTAAAAAACAACTTCTAAAATTTATTACGAATTTGATAATTGTTCAACAGGTTGTTAAATTTGAAGGGTTGAGCTCGATTTAAAATGATGATAAAGCAGAATATAATATAAGTCAATATAATTTCTTTTTGTATTTTTTTGGAACTCTCCTGCCAAAATGTATGTATGTATGTATGTATGGTGTTAGGGGTGACAGATACACCTGCGACCTATAAGATCTATTGTGTCCCCCTTTTCTTGCTATATTTCTGATGATTCCTCAGACTTATAGCAGCTCTTCTAGTCCTATCTTCCTTAGAAAGTTTAGGATATCATTGGGTTTTAAATTAGGTAGTTCTTCCCTTTCTATTTCGTATGACCCTAGGTATTTGACCCTAAAATTACTTAATGCCATGCATTCTGAAAGTATATGTATTGAGGTTTCATCCTCTACCTCACAGAATCTGCAGTTTGCTTCATCTACTAATCCTAGTTTCTTCATATGGCCTCTTAATCGACAGTGACCGGTTAGTATTCCTGTTATAATTCGGAGGTTTTTCTTACTCAGGTTAAGACAGCTGTGAGATCTCTTCTGGTTATAGTTTCCCAGGAGCGTCTTCGATTGTCTTTGTCCTTCTAGATCATTCCAGTACTTGGATTTTTTGCTATTCATTTTTTTCTTTAGTTTTTCTAAGATTGTACTACTGCTGATCCCACAGGATGGTTCTGGTCCCAGGTATGGGGTTTCAGCTCCTTTTTTTGCCAGCTTGTCTGCTGTTTCATTTCCTTCTATTCCTACGTGTCCTGGAACCCATAGGAGGGTAACAGTGTTATTCTGTCCTAGTTCATTTAGTTTGGCTAGGCATTCCCAGACCATCTTTGAATTGATTTTAACAGAGTTCAGAGCTTTGATGGCTGCTTGACTATCTGACATGATTACAATCTTCTGTCTATGATAGTTCCTTTCAATGTTAAATTCTATACATCTTTCGATGGCACGAATTTCCGCTTGAAAGATGCTTGGGTACGTACCCAAGCTTTCTGAGTATTTGGTTCTAGGTCCAAACACCCCTGCTCCTGTTCCTTTATCTGTCTTGGAGCCGTCCGTTTACCATTTTATGGCGTTTTGGCTTAGCCCCAATATGGTGTCCCATTCATATTTGCTTTCCAGTTTAATGGTAAATTTTCTTACAAAGTTAAATTTCTTTGGCATGTCATCTTGGGGCATTTCCCAAGTTTGATCAAGTTGAAGTGATCGAGGTTTTTCCTTGATTATTCCTTCTTTGATCATTCTATATATTTTTTTCTTCCTAGCATTTTCTACTTGAATATGCAGTGGCGAGAGATTTAGTATTACTTCCATTGCAGCAGTGGGACATGTTCTCATTGCTCCAGTGATACATGCACAGGCTAGTCTCTGAATCTTTGAGAGGTTTGTCCTCGTAGTGATCAGATTAGCTCTCGTGCCCCAAGCTACTGCCCCATATGTGATGATAGGTCTCACTATTGCTGTGTACATCCATTGCAATGTCTTTGGGTTACAGCCCCAATTTTTCCCAGCAATGTTTCTGCACACCATAAGGGCTTTTGTAGCTTTGTGTATTATTTCGTTTTCGTGTTTGTTCCAGAGTAACTTATTATCTAGGATTAGCCCTAGATATTTGACATCTGTCTTCCACTCAACGGTATTTCCACCTATTTTTATAGTTTTTAGTTTAGGTTTCTTTTTCCTTGTAAAGGCTACTAACGTGGTCTTGGTGGGGTTGATATTAAGTCCCACTGAATCACATCACTGCTTTGCTGTGTTCAGTCCTCTTTGCACTATGTCGCAGAGGACGTTTTCATATTTCCCTCTTGCGAGGATAACTACGTCATCAGAGTAACCCTGGCAAGGTATACCTAATTCGGTCAATTGCCAGAGTAAGCTGTCTACGGTGAGGCTCCACATAAGTGGGGATGCAACTCCCCCTTGCGGACAACCTCTGGTCGTATTGATGGAGATAGTGTCTTGGCCTACCTTCATTTCTGCGATTCTTGTAGACAGTAATTGCGACAACCAGGTGGAAGTCGTTCTATCTACTCCTCTATCACTGAGTGCTCTTTTGACAGCCTCGTGTGGAGGATTGTCAAAAGCCCCCTCTATGTCTAGAAAGGCACATACCACGGTTTCTTTTGTGTTTAGAGCGTCTTGGATTTCGTCAGTCAATTGTATCAACGCGGTCTCCGTAGATTTGCCCGTTTGATATGCACGCTGACGAGGGTGCAGTGGCACCTGCTCCAAGACTTCTGTTCTAATATAGTTATCTACAGCTTTTTCCATCGTCTTGAGAACAAACGATGTAAGGCTGATTGGTCTAAGGGATTTAGGGTGTGTAGTGTCCCGTTTCCCTGCCTTGGGGATGAAGGTGATTCTTGCCCTCCTCCAAACTTCTGGTATATATCCCAGTTCAAAACTGCTCCGACTGATTCGGATCACATGAGGAATGATTGCCTCCTGCCCCTGTTGTAGTAGGGCAGGAAATATTCCGTCAGTTCCAGGGGTTTTGAATTGCTGAACGATGTTCATAGCCCATCTCAGCCGTTCTTCACTGCATATGTGTTTTGCCATTGCAGTGCCTTCCCTGGTTGGTCTTCTAGTTTTGTACCTCGTATTTCCTGTGGTTTTTATGCCTGCAGGAAAGTGGGTTTCTAGCAGGAGCTTTGCTCGTTCTTTTTTGCTTTCTGTGAAGCGTCCATCTGGCTTTCGCAGTGCCATTACTGTATCTACTCTTCCTTTTGCTAAGACTTTTTGTATTCTTGCAGCAGAAGGTGTAGAGTCTATTTCTTCGCAGAATTTCCTGAAGCTGTTTCTTTTGGCTTTTCTAATCTCTTTATTGTAAGTTGTGAGTTTCTCGGTGTAGCTCTGCCAATCTCCGTTTCATTTGGCTCTGTTGAAGAGCTTCCTTGTTTCCGATCTTAGGTTTGACAGATGACTATTCCACCATATTGCGTCGTTTGACTTACTAGTCTTTTGAAGAGGACAGCTTGATTCATAGGCATCGATTATTGCCTCGTTTAATTCTATGAGATCATTTTTCAATACCAGGTGGTTTTTGGCTTTCCCTGTGGCTCGAAGGTCTGCAAGGTTTCTGTTTAAATTAGTCTTATAATTTTCCCAGTTGGTTTTCCTGGGGTTTCTCCTTAGTATAGGTTCAGGAGGATTGCATTCTAGTCTGAACATGATCAATCTGTGATCAGAGAGAGACGGTTCATTCGAAACTCTCCAATCTTTTACATGATCTTTCAGATTGAATGTGCTTAGTGTTATGTCTAGCACTTCCTTCCTTATTCTTGTTGCAAACGTAGGGGTATTCCCTATATTATGTAGAATAAGATTCTTATTGAGAATAAATTCTAAGATTTGCTCACCTCTTTTATTGGTGTCTGTGCTTCCCCATATGGTGTTGTGGGCATTGGCGTCACATCCTATGAGTAATGGTAGCTTCTTGTCATGACAGTATTCTACTAGTCTTTGCAGTTCTAAGGGCGGTGCAGT
Source organism: Altica lythri (assembly GCA_964028335.1). Classification (NCBI taxonomy): domain Eukaryota; kingdom Metazoa; phylum Arthropoda; class Insecta; order Coleoptera; family Chrysomelidae; genus Altica; species Altica lythri. The sequence goes on from OZ034802.1 coordinate 77,201,907, forward strand.
CCCGTCTCCTGCAAAGTAGCATGAAACTATCATAACTTCTTTTCGTTTTTCCTTGAACTCGAGTTCAGCTTGAATCGGGACGAGATCTCTCGTCATGAATTCTGAAACACAACAGTAGTTAATACTGTTACTTACCAAGATGCAAGCTCTTGGTATGTCCGTATTACTTACATTGTATATCACCATTGTATATCACCATTGTATATCACCTTTGTATCCCTACTGGCCAGTCCTTTCACCTGCCCTTCACGAACCCATGGTTCCTAAATTAATGCAATTCCCAATTGGTTGCTGATAAACGTCCTTGATATAACCGCTGAAGCTCCTTTAGCGTGATGGGCGTTTAGCTGAGCAATATTAATTCCCATTTTTTTTTTTTTTTGTACCTACCGCTGCTCCTCGTCGAGGACCACTTCCTCACTTCCAACGAGGGTGTCATCTGACTCACCCAAGAGGGTGACATCCTGGTCCTGCACTTCTCCGACCTCCATGGCTGCCTCATTTTCTGAGTCTTTGCCATAGAGATCGGCGACGTGGAAGAACCCGATGCTTTCCGCATCGCAGAGTGTCTCTCTGGGTGAGCCACTACCACTTTCTGCTTGGGCACTTGCCTCTCTGGGTTTCCTTCCCCATCTTTCTTTTCTTCCCTTCTTAGACCGTGAACGGATATTTTCCCGAACAGGTAGAAGAAGGTGAAGCCCTTGTTCTTTAGGGATTGGCAGGATAGTTCATCTATCGCTGCCCTCAAGAGTTGCCCTGTCGCCTCTTCTTTCAGGCTGAGGACTTTCCATTGGTCTGTCCTCAGACCCTCGTTTGGGGCTCTAATTAGCTGAAGTAGCTTCTCAGCTGACAGCCCTTTGCTCCTTGGGAGGAAGGCAGTGATGACATGTGATTTGGGGATGTCATCTCCCCTACATGTCGTCAGCTCCCTTCCTTCCCATTTCTTTAGGTGGGGTACCTTCAACCGGAGCCACTCTGCCGACTGTGGTGTTTCACAGTCGACTATGATTAGTCCCGGTTTGAAGTGTATTCCGCCGAATTGGAGCTTGTGCTCACATCCGGCGAACATTTCCTCCACTATCGCCTCTTCCACCAAAGTTTGCTCGTCCGCACTGAGGGTATTCTCAGGGAACCCTTTGGGGAGGATGGCGACTTTTTCTGTTTTAAGAGCAGTGGCGTAGCTGCTCTTACCTGTGGTGGTCTGTTTTTCCACCTCCACCTTTTTCTTTTTATTTTCTTGGGCGGGACTGATGGTGGTCTCAGCCCGCTTACGTTTCTGTTGGGGGACAGGCTCTTTGGATTTATGCTCCATAGCCTTCCTCCTAGCTATTTCAGGTGTCATTCCCTGGTTTAGGTAACTGAGGTACCATTTGCAGCCGGCCCCGCTGAGTCCCCGCCTCAGAGGATCGTCTTTTCCTCCAGGTTCTCCTAATTTGGGAAGCGGAGGTTGCTTTTTTGGTGTTTCTGCCGCCTGCTGGAGTGTTTTCCTCCCCTCAGATTTCCCTTTGTGGCTTGTTCCCACTCCAGGCTCTGAGGTGCCGGCGATCGGCACTGCTGTCTCCCGGGGTGTTTCCCGAGAGGCTGAAGAAGGGGAGGGTTTTCTTCCTGCCTTCTTCTTCTTTTGGTTTGTTGTTGCGGTGTATTCCCGCTGGTTTTCTTTTTTTTTGTTTTTTCTTATCCATGGTTGTTCCCACGAGTAGCTAGGGAATAAACAGTCCGCTCCGACAGAGCCCCGCATGCCGGAGTAAGGCTAATTACAAGGGGGTTTCGCCTGGTGCCCCCAGGGGACCGTTCGCGACCAACTTTAACCCGTTGGCCATTCAGTACATCAGCACGGTACATCACACCTTCACCTATGGTTGTTTGTGTAATTATTAGCCGTAAGGTGAGGGAGGGACATCAGGCCCTCTCCCAGCTTGCCGTTGCTATTACACCAGGGTCGTACCGATTCGGGGGGATCCAGAAGCCTAGTTGCGGTCAGCCACTCAAGCTTCTGCATCCATCCTACCCTTCACTGCACTACCCCACCGCCAAAATGTAACATTGCAGGATTATTAATATATTTCAAATTATCATTATAAAAAAATACTTTTTCGTAGTTTGTTTACTAATAAAGCCACGATTGTCAGAACCTGGATTTTTAATTTACATACTAACGGTTGGTTAAAAAGATTTAAAAGCGACACTTATTAACCTTCAGAGAAATCAAAATTAATAAGATATGAACTTTGTTTACTTATCGAACAGAATTTTATTCATAAAAAATTTAAAACGTAAATTTTCTTTTTTTGTTTAAAATATTCCAGATTAAGCTTTAACTGAAAAAATTTCAATATTTTATTCATAGTTAGTTGAGCGTATAATACGACTTTAAAACTTTTAACAAGATTATAATATCGATATTCCTTTATCTGGATTAAACTTGTTAGGTTTAGTTAACTACAAATTTAGTTTTTAAAAGATTATATAATATTTTATTTTAGTTAAAAATTATTAGAACATCATAATTTTTTTATTTGTAGAAAATAAATGCGAGTATTCTATTAGAAAAATAAGTTACTTATATTTTTGGTTTTTCTTTGGAATTAGGGTTGGTTGAAAAGTTTTGAAAGCGACACATATTAACTGGTAGAGGTATTAAAATTTATACGCTATCTTAATATTTTATCTTCCATTAAAATACACAAAACAATCTATTGTGATTGGTCATTTTATTCTTTGTTTACAAGCCATTTAAAGTTGACGTGTCAGTGTATTTTCTTACATTGGAAAAAATCGAATATCGTACAGTGATAAAATTCTTTGTTTTGAAAGGTTTATCAGCAACAGAAATTCATGGAAAAATGGTAAAAGCTCCTACATTTTTATTTGGGCATTGATAAGTTTTAGAGTTTAAACGTGTTTGTACAAGCGTCGAAAATGGACCACGTAGTGGACGTCCAAAAAGTACAGCAAGTCTGTGATATTGGTGGAAAGATTCAAGTTTGGCTAAGCGTCTAATTGCCAATACCATAGGCATCTCAGATAAACAATTACTCTATATTTTACACAAGTAATACATATGCTGTTCTGAAAGTTAGTGCCGCATTTCTCAGCAATTTAACAACAACTAAATCGAAGCAAATTTCTCAGCGTAATTTAGATCGTTTTAACCAGAATAATACCGATTTATAACTATGGATGATCCTTACTGAAACAAGAACCTTAACAGTGGACTAAAGCAGGTTCTTCAGCTCCAAAACAGGTGGAGCGAGAACGATTGGCAAAAAAAGTTATGGTACCAGTTTTTTAGGATGCAAAAGGGGTTTTGTTGGGTGATTATCTTGAAAAAAGAAAAACAATTAAATCTTAATATTATTTCAACCTTTTGGACCAGTTGGATAAAAAAAATCTTGAAAAAAGACCCGGTGTACAGAAGAAAACAATCATTTTTCATCAATACAATGCACGTGTTTACACAAGTTTGTTGACAATGGCAAAATTGAATGAATCAAAGTACGATTTGTTTGAACACTTACCGTATCCACCAACTTAAAATTGGGAAATTATTGGTTTTACCCCATTTGTCAAAAATCAAATTTTCATTGGATCTCAAGTGAAAACCGCACCAAAAATACCATTTCAAGCTCGAGGAGCTAAAAACAGCAAAAAAACCATTTTTGTGCTCGAAGAGCACAAAAATATATACAAACGCTTGATGCCTGAAATTAGCGGGAAGTTGCATCATTTGATATTCATATTAAGCTTTTGTGACAAAATTTGTAAACCGTCATTTAATAGCCGCGGCCATTTTGGATTTACATGTATAGTCACCAGAACTGAAGGTGTGTACCAAATTTCCGATTAATTTGTTAACAGGAAAGTAGCCAAATTTCAATAACTAGATTTGACCCTAATATATAAACACACAAGGCAAATTATTATTTTTCAGATTTGCAAATGATCGTGTAGTATAACAAGCTTTAATTTTTTTTGTGACCACCTGATCCACCTGTTAAAGTAAACTGATTGTATAATGTGAAAAAATAACAATTTACACACATGGGTTAAAACTAGTTAAATTTGCAGAAGGATAAACAGCTACATTGTCGATGATAAGCATTACTATAAATTGAATTTGTTAGATTGACATATAAATTTATGACCAAACCGCTCTTTAAAAAGAGATCTGTCACCCAATTAAACTTTCAAATTACAGATTTCAATATATTTTTAATGCTCTTAAATTTTCCGAGCAATAAACTGAGTTTTATTTTAAAATCACCAGCTACGTTTGCACTAACCATTACTGTCAATCGACTGGCGGCCTTAAAACCTTTTCTATTTACTTGCAATAAAATTTATTTTATTCTCATTTGGAATGAAAATGGTTTAATTGGTATACAACATAAATTTTAATTTCTGCAGATGACAAGACACTGCTTTTTTTCAGTACTTATCTAATGTCTTTTCGCTTTTTGAAATGATATGTCAATTACAGCGATTTTTAACTCTCCAATATGATAATATAATTGTTTATATTAGGTAACTATTTATCATATTATAATTACAATTATAAGATTGTTTTAATCTCAGCAATAAAACTGGGACATTTACGAACGATGGTTAAATTTTTCTTTGTTTTCTATCTATAATTATTTTGGCCGTCATGTCAATTTCGTTAGATGGAACTTCTTTGCGAACTCTCTATTTTACCCTGTATTATTAGTTGTAGAATGCGGTATTTGTCGTGTCTTATAATATGGCATGCTTAAAAAGATCGAAACATTCGAACTATGGTGCTATCGGAGATTGCTACGGATAAGCTGGATGGACAGAGTACAGAATGAGACGGTCTCAAATAGAATGAAGAAAGAAGAAAAAGAGTTGTCAAAAATTATAAAGGCTCGGAAACTAGAGTACTTTGCACATGTAGTGAGGCATCGGGAAAAATTTTATATTCTACACCTAATTATGCAAGGAAAAATAAGCGGCAGGAGGAGTCGAGGAAGAAGAAGAACATCTTCGCTAAGGAATCTGAGACAGTGGTTTGGCCAGACTTCGGAATCACTCTTTCGATCGGCTGCAAACAAAATCGTTATAGCCAACATGATCGCTAACATTCGTTAAACGGATATAGCACAACAAGAAGAAGAAGAAGATAATATGATTGAGGTATTCCACTTTCTGCTTCTTAATTGTGAAAGAGATTCTTTTTTGTTTACCCATTAGGTTCAATACTTCGTTGATAGTGTGGGTCGTCCAGGATATTATCACGATACGTCGATACACCCACATCTCAAATGCCTCCAGCTTGTTTATTTGTGTTTCCGTTATTGTCCAAGCCTCTGCGCCATACTGCAAGACTGGAAACACATAACATTTTACCAGACGTATTTTTATTGGGACAGATATATTTCTCATGTTGTTAAATGTTTTTCGGTCCTTTTCCACACTAGATCAAATTTAAGTTGTTTGATACCTACCATTTCGAATTGACGACTGTTCCAAGGTATAGGTACATATGAGTCTACGTGTTGAATTATTTGGTTTTTATTCTCAATTGTCTGACAAGTTTTTATATAAGAAATGCGCAATAAAACATAAATTGTAGCTTTGCATTAATTCCGGGTAACAAGTCCGAACATGTTAGCTGAGCAATGGTGCGGAGACAGTAAGTCTATAATCGATAATTATAATCAAAAGATTGTGTGATGCTCGAACGAAGGAGGAATCGACATGTATTTTGATTGCAGATTATGTCGGAAGAGCGAAAGTCAACTTTATGCAAAGGTTTATTTTATGTCGTAACAAACAAGTATCTTTTGTGCCATATAGTAAAAGACCATATGATCATAAAGTCAAACTTGAATGTGTCAGTACCTTCTTGATAATTTAGTTAATAACAAAAATTTCGTTGTGTATAAAAATACAATAAAATTAAAATTAAAGGTATAACATGTGAAATACATCGTCAAGATAAAAAAATATTAGGATAGAAGTTTTTTATCTACTATACTAATATTATAAAGCTGAAGAGTTTGTTTGTTTGTTTGTTTGTTTGTTTGTTTGTTTGTTTGAACGCGCTAATCTCAGGAACTACTGGTTCGAATTGAAAAATTCTTTTTGTGTTGAATAGACCATTTATCGAGGAAGGCTTTAGGCTATATAACATCACGATGCAACTATTAGGAGCGAAGAAGTAATGGAAAATGTGTAAAAGAACGGGGAAAATTATTGATCCTTGAGGGGTTCCATTGCGTGCACTGCGAAAGCAGTTCAAGATACCAAAAATATATGTATGAAAGAATTATTCCTCTTGAAATGATCTAAAAAAATGTCCGCGACAGTATATGTCTATCTTTTAAGATTAACTCACTAGAACCGTTTTTATGGTAATCAAATTTGGTCGAAATTAATGCATTATTTGTTAAGAGTTGTATCAACGTAATAATATTAATCTTTATCCAAATAAATGTGTTGTTGATTAAGAGTATTTAATTGTGAACAAAATTGTCTTTGACATCACTTCATTTCAATGAACATCTTAGAAGATATTACAATTTTAACATAATTATAAATGTGAATGTAAGTTTGTTTGTTACGCTTTCACGCGAAAACTAATCAACCGATCATTATGAAACTTTGTACATATATTCTTGGAGGTATTACAAGTAAAATAGGATACATTTTATTAAAAGAAATATTTTATATTTTTTACGAAAAATAAAAAAATTGTTTTTCAAAAAATCTTAAAAAAGTGATTCTTTCTAAATTAAGTATTATGACGCCACCGTAAGGTGGCGCAGTTAAGATGGTATAAATTTACATTAGCAATTATTGCGTAATTAAGTACTATGATGCCATCATAAGGTGGCGCAGTTAATATATAATATATCTAATCGATAATTTAGAAAACCGTAAAAATTTGGAAAAATGGTAAAAAAACATCAGTAGGCGGTACGAAGTTCGCCAGGTCAGCTAGTTGATAATAAAAAAGAATTACCATTCTATTTATTCGACATTCATTGTATTTAATAAAAAAATATTTAAAATATAATTGTAAAAGCAAAAACCTTTTTTAAAACAAAAAACTACCACAATAAAGTTCTGTTGGCAACCGCTAAAGTTGAAAAATTGCGCTAGCTTAAATTTAATAAAGTAATGCAATCGCAAAAAAGAAACAAAGTGAGGAAATTCTTTTACTTTTAGTATAATTTTCACTTTTTTGTTACAAGTATAAAATGGTATTCATTAAACTACTAAGTTGTAAAAGAAATTGTGTCGGATTTAGAATCCAATGAATAAATTTTCCGGATTCAGAAACTAACATTATTTGAGATTTTATGCTTTTCACTCAACCGAATAGAAACAGACAAAGCATTTACCGACTTTCTATAAAACAATAATATGCGTTTTATTTTAAATTATACTAATTTGATTACCTCCATGAAAAACTTTATACTTTCTATTAAAAATTATTTTCAAACTTTAGATAATAACACAAATATTAAAATAAAATACTTTGACATGGTTGGTTTAAATTTAAAACTCTAATGGAATCAGTGTATTAAGCCTGGCGGTTTAAAACGCTCCAACAGCACTTCATTTACGTCTTCGTATATAGATCACGCACTAGTAGGTATGTTTAAATGTCCGCTTGTTTTATTTTTGTGTTTTTTACTGAAACGTGCATTTTCCATTTTCACTGATGGCACTTGTAGATCCTTTTTTATGACTGCATTGTGCACATACCATAAAGGATTTGTCATAAGTCTCAAAATTTTATTTTATCTTTGTAATATTAATTTATTTAAAAACTAGCTGGACTCCACTGTTGTACTCCATAGGTCCAAACTGGATTTAGTACTATTTTATATATTAATAATTTCTTCCAATGAGCCAATACCTTTGGTAAAGTTTAAGCCTGATTTGTCTATTTATACGTTTAGATTTTGTTTCAATGGATTTATTTTAGATTTTCTTAGCCATGTTCGTATTTTGTCGAGATGTCATGTCGCTGCAAGTTTCTAGAGGCATGTCCTGGATGAAAATGAGATGCAAGAACGCAAATGTGGCGACAGTACTTAAAATCGTGGTCGGTTATTCTAAAGTGTACGATAAATAAAAGATTGGTCCTAACTCACTACCCTGCTGCACTCGTGACTTGATTTCTTGTAGCTCCAAGTATTCTTCTTGGTATTCGATTCTATAGGATCTATTTGTCAAATATGACTTTAATTATTTGTAGTAATGGTGTGGTTGTAGGTACTTTTTTAATTTTGTATATAAGCCCGGTATGCCACACTTTATTAAATGCTTGAATAATATCAATAAATGCTGCAGAACAATATCGCTTGTTTGCCAAATCGCAATTTATTTTGTTAACAATTCTGTGTACCTGCTCCAGCGTAGTGTGCTCTTGGCGGAATCCAAAGTGGTAATTTGGTTTGTGTTTTCTTTCTTGAATTTTGGGCATTAGACGTTTTAACAGTAATTTCGCGAACACGTTGTAAAGGACGGGAAATAGGCTAATTGGTCTAAAGAAGGTAGTTTCTTCTGGCTTCTTACCTGGTTTAGAGATCATTGTTATATCTTCTACTTTTCCATTGTAGAGGAAAGTATCCTAGTATTTAGATGGCATTAAATATCTGCAATATTGCTCTAAAGGCTTTATCTGGAAGATGTTCATGAATTCTGGTGGTTATTAAAACGAATCCAGGAGCCTTTTGAGGATTAATATCGTTCTTGATAACCATTTTAACTTTCCTGAGCGTGAATTTTGGGATCGTGATTCTAGCAGATTTTCTATCTCGTATTCTTTTTTTTATCTGTGGATTCTATATCGTGAGGTTGATAAACATTTTTAGATAATCGCCAAGAGCCTGCGTTTTTTCCATATTGGTTCTTGCCCATTCACTAGAAGAGTTTTTTAAGAAAGGAACTGTTTGTTGTTTCTTGTGGCTCGCCAAAGTAAATAGTTGGTGTTTTTGTTGGGTTTAGCTTTTCTTAATTTTTCTAAATAAGCTTCATTTTTGACTTCTATTAACACTTTTTTAAGCTCTCGAGTTATTAAGTTGTTTTTTGTTTCTCTTTTGTTTTGTTGTGTTGCTATATTCTTCTTAGTCGTCCTTTCTCCACTATTTTTTCCTTTACAATTACTGGACAGTATTCTTTAGTAAATGGTTTGTTAATGTCAGGAGTTGGAATCCAGGCAGCTTGTTGAATAGATTTAGTTAAGATTGTAAAAGTTTCTTTTATATCATTTGTAGTTTTCAGTGCTATTCGTAGGTTTATTGCTTCACTCACCATATCTGCTCCCACTCTGTACTGTAAGTGGATAATCTAACCTGTTTAGATCTTCCTACTATATCTGCATGCATCGTTAGTAGAATTGGGCTAAGAAAAACATTTTTGCTTAGGATTTTTTTATGTCTCTTTCAATTCAATGGTTTTCATATGTATTGTTAAAAAATTGCTGAATCTCTTTAAAACCATAAGTTATGTTAAATAACAGTGAAACATCATCTAATACATCGGGCTTCGTTGACTGCATAATACAGGTTAGTTTAAAAGTTTTGAAAGCAAAAATTAATACGGTTCCACGGCTGCAATAGATCGTTAATTCGATGAAAAACGCTTTTCAGGAAAAATTCTTTCAAATTTCTAAAAAGATAATAGTCAGAGGGAGCTAAATCTGCTAATTACGGTGGGTGTTCAAGCTATTCCTACATTAATTCGGTGAACTTAGCCATCGCATCGTCAACAAACTTCTGTGAACAGGTGCATTGTCTTGATAAAAAAAGATTTTTTCTGTAAACCAGGCCTTTTTCCTTGAATATTTAGGGTTTAACCTTTTTCAATGCAATCAATTAACAAAATCCCTTTTGAATCCCAAACACCGATGCCACAACCTTTTTTGCCGATCGTTCTGACTTCACCTGTTTTAAAGCTAAATAATCTGCTGCTCAGCTTCAGTCTACTGTAAACGTTCTTGATTTAGATTAGGATTATAATGTTAAATCCAAGTCTCGCCCATAGTTATAAAATGATGCACAAAATTCAGCTTAAACCGCTCTAAATTTATTTTTAATTCAGTTTTTGTTAAATTGATAAAGAATGCGGCACCAACTTTCCGAACAGATTTTTCATATTCTTCGTGTTAAATATGGAGTACCTACTCGTGCATCTGAGATATCTATAGTATCAGACAGTTTACACTTATTTAAACTTGGATATCTACAAACAATCTTATAGACCTTCTTAATGATTTTTGGGATTATTGCATTTTTTGGACGTCTACTACGATTATTTTCGACGCTTGTACGAACACGTTTAAACTCTAAAACCCATCGATGCCCAGTTGCAAATAAAGGAGCAGATTCTTTTAACAATTTTACCAGTTTTCTATGAATCTCTGTTGCTAATAAACCTTTTAAACAAAGAATTTTATCACTGCACGATATTCGGTGTTTTCCATTGTAACAAGATACACTGACACTTCAACTTCAAATGGATTGTAAACAAAGATTGAACTGACCAATCAAAATAGAATTTTTTGTGTATTTAAATGAAAGATAAAATATTAAAATAGCGTCTAAATTTTGATTCCCCTACTAGTTAATATGTGTCGCTTTCAAAACTTTTCAACCAACCCTAATGCCAAAGAAAAACCAAAAATATAAGAAAATTATTTTTCTAATAGAATAAACGCATTTGTTTTCTACAAATAACAACAATTATGATGTTCTTAAAATTTTTAACTAAAATAAAATATCATGTAATCTTTTAAAAACTAAATTTGTAGTTAACTAAACCTAACAAGCTTTACCCAGATAATGGAATATCGATATTATAATCTTGTTAAAAGTTTTAAAGTCGTATTATACGCTCAACTAACTATGAATGAAATATTGAAATGTTTTCAGTTAAAGCTTAATCTGAAATAGTTTAAACAAAAAAAGAAAATTTACAATTTAAATTTTTCATGAATAAAATTCTGTTCGATAAGTAAACAAAGTTCATATCTTAAAACTTTCAAATCGTTATGTAATCGAATTTAATCTGACATTTTTAAAAAATTGGATTGATATGCGGAAAAGTGTACGAAGCGATTTATCGGCAGAAATCCAAACGGATATATTCTTTATTTTTTAAGCATCTTTCGGCGTCTTTTTGAGAATAACTTTCTGTATTCTGTGGGGACTTTTTAACGTCCGCTGATAAAACTGAAATTGCTTTTGGTTTTATTGTAATATTGAACTTTTTCAGATTATTTATTTATAAACTTTTAACAAAGTAAAGCAAAAGATATTTTTCCTGAAGTCAATAAATTAGGTGTAACACAATACTGTTTCACTTTACTTATTGTTGTATTAAACACGTTACACTTCTGCTTTTTAACATTTCGATTAAAAGATCTTAAAAATTAAATAAAATATATTAAACTAGAGACATATCTAGGTCTTAAAAATAGCTATTGAAATGGTGTTTAGAGAAATGAATAATGGTTCATATTAAAGTATTTATCTATGTATGAGCGAAATTATGGGTGACACATACACCTGTACCAGGATCTATTGTATTCCCCTTTTCTTGCTATAATTCTAATGTTTCCTTTAGACTTATAACAGCTCTTCTAGTCCTATCTTTTGTCGAAAGTTTAGGATATCGTTGGGCTTTACGTTACGTAGATCTTTCTCTAGGCAAGGCAACTACGGTAGATGTGGAGTAGGTCTTTAGCTTAGCAGATGATGGCTTCTTCTGTGGTAAAAAGCGAATGAAATACTCTGAGAATAAACATATTATGACACAGCCTAATAATCGACAAGAGGTCGAATAAAATTTTTGTAGGTATACAGTAGACTTTTTGAATTGCCAACTTTTGAGTTTATCGCACAGAGAACCTAGGAAGGACGCTCGTCTTCTCATTTTAGTAAGTTCAACATTCGTGTTCCACCTGAGCGTACGAGTAAATCGCACGCCCAGATCGCCTGGTCTTAAGAAACAAGCTGTTCTCCCGGCTGAGATAGTAGAAATTGAGATTGGATGAAGTTTGGATGTCTGAAGGTGATGGCGAGGGTTTTGGTGTGGTTAAGGGTTACTCTTCATCTGCTGCACCAGTTGGAGAACTGTTCCAGAAGTCTTTGAGTTTTTCGGTTAAGAATTCCAGTCTACTTTGTAAAGGTGTACAGGGCCGTGTCATTTTTGTTTGTTGGATGTTTTGATAAAGAGGAATGTCGTTAGCGTAATTAGTGTAAAGAATAGGAGCTAAGATTTATCCTTGTGGAACTTCTGAAAGAGGGTTAAATGGTTCTAAAAATGCATTTCCAAGTTTAGTACGAATTATTCTGTCGCAAGTCTTTTAAATATTCATTAGTATGAATGTATGTAGACGCCATTTTACTGATTTAGAGTAGAGGCGGTAAAAGTTGAAGTTCTAGAATCGGGATTGAGTTAGAGTCTGAATCCGTGTTGAAAAGGGAGTACTAGATTCTCCCTGATTATGTCTAGGAGCAGGAGTTTAGCATAGAGAGTATAAACAGAGAATAACACGGCCTTTTTGATTCAAAAAATGAAAATTCCTAAGTACAATTTGACAGGCTATGACTTGCACTATTCTTTTTAAATATTTTTTAGCCACCTGCAGTCTCAACTTTTACTGTTCGCCTTGGTTATTAAAAAAAGTCGGTAATATATTTACAGGCTATTAATATAAGCACCCTTAATCCAATTATATAAAAAGTACCAACGAACATTCGATACTCATTCTTAAAGATAATTGGGTGAATCAATGGTTTGGAGAATTCTTAGGATATGTGCTTCTGTTGCTTAGCTAAATTATATCTGTAAAAATCACTTAAATGTGAATTAATATTTTACGTCTTGATGCGGGTGTAAACAAGATGAAGGGAAATAAACAGAGATAAAGATTTTGGAGCAAAAATTTTTTTTAATATAATTTGTCTGACTATGGCTCGCATAAAATAATGAAACAAATATAAAATAAAATACTTGTCTTTATTGAAATTTGAAATGTTGGAAAGTATACAAACAAGAATATATTAAATGAATTAAGGAGAAATTAAAGAAATGTACATGGCTTGAACTCGCAACCTTTACCTCTACGCGCAAGGCTCTAACAACTAAGCTATAAATTCTTAACTATTAACTCGCTTTTTGGTCGGTAAATTCAACTCATGTCATATGTGACACTTACTCACTTTCTCCTTATTAAGCACATATAGAATGACGTTAATCAGGGAGGCTTTTTCAAATCAACAGTTGAAACATCAAAGTCTAACTAACTTTTTTTGTGCCCTGTCTCTTCAAAAATCACTTTTTAAAAGAATTATTTTGATTTGTTCACAAAAAAATATTCAGTAAACTTTTCAATTTTGATACTAATTAACTTCGGTAAGAAGTTTACGAAGTTCAGTTTCTTTAACCAAAAATCTGGTAATTATTTTGTTTAATCTGCCAATTTAGTAAAAAAACTAAAAAATTCAGTTTATTATTTTTTCAAATCACAAATGTGTCGTTTCAATGTAAAAACAAATATTTTTAATTTTTCAATTTATTACCTTGTTGATAAATCGTATTTCTCGATGCTGCAACCTGATTAAAAAGTGTCAATTTGAATTGGAAATTCACTCTGAAATTCTGGATAAAAGCGTCGAAAAATATATGTTAATTAGTAAATGTTCGTTTTATGAAAACAATTTTTCTATTCAAAGTAAAATATTCAACTTATGCAAATATAAACAATTTGAACTAATCTATTTTAAAAATAAAATTACTTTAAACTATTTTATGTATACTTCTATTTATTTAATATGATTCAGTTGATTAAACGTTATATTCCTGATTATTTTTTTCACCTGTCAAAATAACACAATTTTGTGATTTCGTCCAATGAAAACGGAAAACGCTTAATCTTCAATGTTTTATGCTAAATCTAGTCAATCATTCCGGTTTATATTGATAAAACCACTAGTGGTTTTACTAGTATTAATAAAATTATAGAACTGTCAAAAATTCAATAACAATATTGAACAATCAATACTATAAATCAACATTCATTTATATTATCTAAATATTCTGAAATATATTTTGTTATTATTATTATCACAATTCAATTCATCTAAACGATTATGAAAAATCAAATATGTAGGTACTTTAAAACTAACCTGCTTCCTGGTTCTGCATGCATTTAAAACTTTTATATGCCTACAGGCAAATGTGGTCTTTTAGGTAAACTTTAAATAGATATACCTAATAATTTTTATTTTGGTAATTTTCTCTTTAATAATATAATTGTATAAATAGGTATAAAAATAAATATTTATTCAAATTATAACCCTGTTTTCACGACGCTCACGACAACTGACAACTGTCAATACTATCTAGTGTACAGGATAAGTTAATAGGAGGGGTAACGGCATTTCGTTTGTGTTAATTATGAAATATAAGTTGTTCTAGGAAGTTTTTTAAATAAAGTAGTTTTTGTACAGAATGGTTCAAAAAACAATCTTCTCAAATAGCACTCGTCCTGTAATATTTTACTAGATAAATTTTTATTTTCCAGACTCAAACTTTTTTATTTTAGGCAAAACTACTCAAACAAACTGAATATGATAAAATCACTCGTCCTACGGACTCGTGGTATTACCTTTGATAAATTTTATATTTAAATAAAACACTTGTTAATTAAAAAATTTATATTCATTAAAAAATTCCGAATTGTTAATAAGCATTTAAATTTAAAATAAAAGGTTTTTGTTAATTATTTATTTATACTTATCTCTTATAATCAGTTCTTAAAGATATTAAGTTTAAACTGCAACCTGGCGGTATCTAACGGTAATAAAATAAAACGGTATAGTGTCCTATAATGTTTACGATAATGTTTAAAAAATCATTCGATTGACTACTAAACAGGCATATTTAGACAATGTTTTAATCAACTACAATTGAGCTTATAAAGTGACTTATAATACTTTGAAAGTGTTTCTGTTACAATAAAGCCATCAAATAAATTGGACATTTCATGAACATTGATTAGTCAGGCGAATAATGGTTAGTCGGATTTTTCGTATTTGCTTGTCCGTTTCAATAGAAAATAAAATCCCAATCTGCACGGATTCAATTTGCAACCACCCACTCGGTGCAGAAAATCTCTTCTCACAATGCTATAACCTGATACCACTTTATATGCATTTTGTGCAGTCAGGTAAATTAAGGCTGTATTGAATAATAAAATCTCGGTGTCAGGATTAAAATCACAGTCATATAGGTATTTTTTGAGACCTAAAAATGTTATTCGAAGGACAAAATCGATTAGTCGAAAAATCTCTGTTATTACACATAGGTACATACACATATACACATACATACAGACGTACAGACATCTTCGTAAAAGTAGTCAGGGGAGGTTCCAAAGACCTCAAAACGTTGAGATCCGATAAAAACTTGATTTTAGAAAAACGGGGTAAACCCAATAACTTTTTTAGTAGGAAGTTGAAAAAATTAAACCATTTGAAACAAATAACACAAAAATCCTAAATTGATAAGAATCTGGAAAACTAAAAAAGAACATTTGGTAAATTTAAGGACTAAAAATAATTTAAATTAAATAAAAATAAAAATAAATTTAAACAAAAAGACATATTTGGGGGGCACTAGAACGATTTAAACATCGTTATCTTTTGTTTTTATGTTTTTTTTTTTATAAATTTAACGTTTATTACCTATGCAAATTATTTTTAAATAAATATTTATGAACACCACTAAGGTCATCTACACGTCAATACCTTTCGATCGGTTTTTTGTTTTAACAAAATCTTTTAAGTAATTTCCAATAAGATCATTTGAATTAACGTACTGCAAACTTCAATAAATATAGATTTTAAGTTAAAAAAAAAAAGATTTTGAATCTAGTATTTTAATGTAAATATTCTAAAAAGTTGTTTTTTTAACCATAACCTGAATTGAACCTGCACCCATACGAAATTTAAATAAACCAGGAACTGAAGGTCAATGATCATATACAACGACTTTAAATGGATTTGGACAATATTTATAAAAGATTTCTGGCTTCCTCTGAGAAAGATGGGAGCTACCCATTTAATCAACATTGCGAGATTTAGCTAATTCTACCATTTCTCTAAGTACTCCTTCCTTTGGTCCAGGAACGTAGAGCCCAAGTTAGTGTGCGGCCACAACGGAGCGCCGACTATCGCTCCGACCATAGCATCGCACCATAGCTCCGCTCACCAAAAAAAAATAAACACATAATATTAGATCTATGTGGTTCCATCGGAGCACCGACCATCGCTCCGCGCATAGGTTGGAGCTAAGGTCTGATACTTGGTGCCAGGGTCAAAACTGAGCTTAGTATTTTTTGACCCTTTACCAGGGTACTCTTTTAAAATATAATCAAAAGTTTCTTTTTTTATTCTCATGTAGTCAATAAAAGATCCGGATCTTTTCTTAAATCCATATATAGATGTTGAAATTCTCCATACAACATACGTTTTTTGTTTAAAGGATGCACTTTCGTCTTTTGAGATCCTTTATGTAGGTACCACGTTTTAGCACTTGAATTTAAAATAATATCTTCCTCGTCCGAAGAAGAGGATGTCGAAAAATCCTTGTTTATAGACGATCGTTCATGCATTAACTGGCGTAAATTTGCGATGCTCCAAGCCTCGATGTGACCACGGGTGCGCGTGGGACGGAGCGAGGGTCAGAGCAAAGGTCGTGGGTATTATGCTATGGTCTAGGGTCGATGGTCCCCGTTCTGTCCATACCCTTAGTGATTCAGCTTTAAAGTCTTCAACGACCACAACTTTTGTGTTCAAAGACCGAATTTCTTTTATTACCGTGTCTACAAAGTCCCTAAATTCATGCAGGCCCGCATTAAGTGAGAGATAACAGTTGTTAATAAACCAGCCTCCAAAATCGAGGAGAATAAAATTTGCCTCTTGTACAAGGATTAAATCTATATTCGATCTGGATGCGTACTCAATGCTTAGGTCTTGCAAAAGTTATCTGAAGGCAGGAAACTTATGTAAAGATAAAATAAGTGCAGTTAAAGATATAAAAGTATAAAATGAAATATAAAATTCAAGTATAAAAGGGTTCTTCATGTAGAAATGGAAAAATAAAATATATGTAAAGTGTATGTATAAAACTAAGTGTAAGATGTAAATATTGTCACGCCTCGGGGGATTGAAAATGTGCTCTAGTGTTTGGTGTCAGGGGTAGCTTTACTAGAGGCCCTTCTCACCCAGGTCGTGGTTATCTAACTACATGGTTATGTATTCTGCTGAGGGCAGAAATCTAACCAACGGTAAGCTGGGATAAACAACAGGAAACAAACAACAAATATATTAACAATAAAACAAGCAATAACAATAAATATTTAAAATATGAATGAGAAATAAATGAATACAGTAATCTTAACTAGGTACTCACAAAAAATATGTCAGGACTCACAACGGCCAGAGCCAAGGGGCTGTTTTAGACACAACCCACAGGGCGACTCTTACAGACAACCTCAGGCTCCAGACTTCCCTTGTCCGATTCCATCGACTTGCTTTTATAGTAAAATCATATTCTACATAAGAATAAAAATTAAATTCCTTAAGCACGTGTCGAGATTTAAGGTAATGACTGTTTAAATGTAATACAAAACAATACAGTTATTATTATTATTATTACTTTGTGATCATACACCCAAGACCTGCTGTACCGGTTCACCTTCACCTTTTTTTTAATTTTGCTAGATCTTGCTAGATCGGTCTAAATGTAGCCTTTGCCGATGAGATTGTTGGCTTTTTCTATACCAGGTTAAGTGTGATTGCTTGCTGGTTGTTATTTTTGCAATTCACCTTAGTACCTTGTCTTTTCTGGTGACTAATTCAATACCCCTGATGTTGATTACCGTGTCCTCTCCTCCCAGTTGTCTAGAAGATATATATGGTCATCTCACGTAGGGTACTGTGAACTAGCCACCGTAATAGTGCGATTTAACCCCTATAGACGTTTCTTCATGTATTTTCGAAACCACCAGTGCCCAGTTACTATTTTCTGTATCATACAAAGGTTATCTTTACAGAATTTGAGACAGCTGAAAGATCTCTTCTGGTTATATGATCCCAGGAGCGTCTTCGCTAAAGTTAGTCCTCTTAAGCATTCCAATATTTGGCTTCTTCTGTATCCGATTTTTGCGTTAGTTTTTATAAGACTGTGCTAAATACACAAGATGGTTTTGGTCCCAAATATGGGATTTCAGCTTCTTTTTTGCCAGCTTGTTTTCTGTTTCGTCCTCTTCTATTCCTGTGTCTGGCAACACATAGGAAAGTAACAGTGTTCATTTGTCGTAGTTCAAAATAAATAATTTCTCATCATAATCCAATCTTCAAACGACGTTTTACTAATTTTCAACACTCTATACTTTCACCAAATAAGGTGTGAATAACACATTAATAATGTAAATATTTTATCCACTTATTTGGTAAATGATTCATTTCAATATTCTATAACAAAACTAAATTAGTCTTTACAATAAACACAAACCAGAAATTTCCTGTGGTAGACCTATAAACATATTATGTTTATTATTAAATTGGGTATCCTTTGTGCAAACCAAATAAACCGACCAATAATCTTACTTCCTTCCTGTTATCTCTATTCCCATAACTTCGAATTACTCTGGGTTGATTCTAACTCACGAATAAACAGAATAGATGAGATGTTGCAGGATTGGTTATAGTCGTATGCAAAAACGCACCGTTTCACTGGTTAAAGCTAATATTGATTAATTATTATCAACAAAATCACGTGTCTTAGTTATCATTGGGAAAATTTAACTAGAGTGTAAAATGGCTTCAAACTCGAAATTGTACATTAAACTTTCGAGCTAAATAGAGTAGATATTATTGCCTATATCAGATCATCTAGATAATTTGTTGTACGTAAACATAACCAGATAAACGATAAGCCATATATGATAAAATATTCTGTTTATGGGGAATATAGAATTCTAATTTAAATATTAAGATAACGCATGGATTTATACTATCTGTTTAGTCATTAGTATCATTTATACCGTTATTTATGGATACTAACCTATCGTTTCTGTATTTTTCTTTTTTTGAAGTGAAACTTCTTTAGAATGGTTGTGATTTCAAAAAGGATGCAACGGAAAAAACGACAGGTAAGAGACACAAATACAAAAATGTGTAGGATGAAGCCGGCAAAGAATGAGACAGAAATATACATACTATTTTATATTATCGGTCTCTCCTCTTTGTTCCATACTTCGTAGCGTCCCCACTTCCGTCTTCTAAGCATAGTCGCCTGTACAGCTCAACAGATATAACTGCAGTTTCAAGGTCAATTCATCGATAGTGGGAGGAGCCGAGAGTCAGTTGCATTTAAGCGCCCGATGCGTAAACATCCGTATACTTAACATTGTACTTCAATTCTAGTGCGTTTGCTACGTTGTCAGATAACTTCGTAAATCGTGAAGTAGTTATTGTTTGTTGAATTTTCATATTAAAAACTAAGAGGTGAAATAATTTTTTATTAAAATGAATCGCGTAAGTGCCGTAAAAAATCGGATTCTGAGTGCACAAGCTCGTAAAATTATATACTCGGTTTTAAAATTTACACAACAGAAAGCAGAAGGAAATGTTCTTCTAATACCTCTAAAATAATATTCGATTAGGCATCACCGCATCAACCAACGTCTGTCGTGTCCGGTCGTGTCAAATCGTCACGGTTGCAGTTATATCTGTTTAGCTGTAATTAGTGAGCCAAAGCGACAGAGCAAATGTTGGTGTGTATGTAGATTGCACACTGTTTAATACTTGCTTGTTAAATAAAATATCTTTTAAAATTAATCAAAATACTTTCATTTTTAAACAAATAAACTTTGTAATTATCCTACCCTTGTTATATATATTCATCTCATTCTTTTGTCGATTTACTGAAGTTTCACTTCTATGGTGTGTGAATCGCACACACACCTTTTTTTTCGGATTTATTAATTTTCTAGTTTGTTACGAGTTTTTTAACCTATTTTTTGTATTGTTTTTTCAGTTTTTCATGTCTTTTCGGTTGTCCTGTTTTTTCTAACTTTTGGTTTTGTTTCTATAATTTTTGGGATTTTTGCTTGTTTCTGCATTTTATTCTTTGTTTTTTTTCTATTTTTCATTTGTTTTCCATTTTTATTTCTTTTTTTTATCAGTTTTTTTTATTATGTCTCTTATGTATTTTTTGTATTGTATTTTTCTTTACTTTCTCGTTTTTTTAAGTTCTCCATTTTTAAATTTGTGTTATTTTTTCGTTTTTTTGTGTTCTTTGATTTTTCTTTTACCTTGTTTTGGATATTTTTATATTTTATTGTTTGTTTTAATTTTTTTAGTTGTATTTTTTTTTGTTTTTTTTCTCCTTTTCGTTTCTATTTTCACAATTTTATTGTTTTTTTTATTTTGTCGATTTTATTCGTTTTTTTTTTTGTTTAATTTTATTTGTTTGTCTATTTTCAGTTTCTGACACATTTTTACTTTTCTATTTGATCCATTTTTCTCACTTTTTTGGATTATTATTTTTTTCATAATTTGTTCGTTTTTTTTTATATTTTCGATTTCGTTTCTTTTTTTCTATTTCTATATTTTACATTTTTCGTAATACATTTTTTGTTTGTTTCTAGTTTTTTAACTTATATAATTTTTTCTCACTTTTTTAAATTATGCCTTAATCGCTTGAATTAGTTTATTTTTGTTGATTTTTCTCGTTTTTGTGTTTTTTTTTGAATTTGTTTGATTTTTTTTATTTTTTTGCGTTTTTTTTGTTATATTTTATTTTCTCAAAGGTGTCCAAATTTTGTTTTTGAATTTTTAGG
This sequence comes from Altica lythri, assembly GCA_964028335.1. NCBI lineage: Eukaryota > Metazoa > Arthropoda > Insecta > Coleoptera > Chrysomelidae > Altica > Altica lythri. Next base: position 77,222,800 of record OZ034802.1, read on the forward strand.
TTTTTTAACGCTATCTATCGAGTGCCTGTGCAACCTAAACCTAAACTTAACCAAATACATTTTTTTTTAAATCACAGAATTTTCTTTAAAAAATAATATTGGAACTACGTCAGGCTTGAAGCAGATAGGCATTTTGCTGCGTGACCGAACTAAAAAAAATTTAATAGTAAAAAAAAATGTGAGCCGTCACGGGACGCCTGGCAGATGTGAAACATCGACATTATTGTGTAAAAGTAATATGCAGAAAAGAACAGATTGTGATAGGAACTAAATATGTCATAATGATAAAATAAAATATTACGATTTTTTCCAGATAACGATGACTATTTATTGAATAAATTTAAAAAGTGATTTCGTTTAGCTTTTTATTTAATTGCCTTAAATTCAATAATCTTAAAAAAGGAAATTATTAAAACACAAATTTATATAGAAGTACGTTACTATATTAATATAATTGTAGTTACTTCATAATTTTAGTACAAACAAAAAGCGATACTAAATAAAAAATAGGAAAATGATGAATTTAACTATGAATACAACTTTATCGTTGAATAACTTTTAAACGGTATTTAAATGGGAAATGTATTATGATTTAGGCACGGGTTAATGTGAATATTAAGGGCTGGTTAAGGTCTGATAATTTTTGTTAGGTCATAATCTAAAAATTTGATGGGTGTTTGGAGAACAAAACCAAATCTGGGAAATAACGGACACCCCAATGTATATAGGTACTCACTCATTTTTATTCATATTTTTTCATCACTTTCTTTATTAACACTTTGTTTATTCATATTTAAAACTAAATACACAAATTTTACGCGGACAACTATATGTACAACTATTCACCAACAGTCAATTTTACAGGTCAGCAAAATATGTAGGTATATTATGTTGCCTATACAAACAAACATTTTTAGATATATAGAATAGATAGTAGGCGGAATCGAGTTAGGTTTTTATGAAACAATTCATACCCTGTCCCGCCAAATTTTTGAATCGATGAGCTTTTTCCCCCTATTGTTGGCGCGCCACCGTCGCGTCGCTCAAAACATGACACCAATTTCATATAAGATATCAGTACATCTCTTATCGATTATTATCGATGCGTTAGGTTTTTTACGTCATGACGTCACCGTCACCACGCGAGAAATCTGATTTACGTGCCGCTATAGATGTTTCACATCAAAAACCGTAACGAAAAGTCCGTGGAATAAAACCGTTAAATGAGCCGGGTTCAATTCCCGGCCGATGCAATTTTTTTCGTATATATCTCTTAACATTTACCTTTTTTTGTTAAAGTAATATGGAATATAATTTTTAAAAATCTTGATGGTTGAAAGAAGTTAGATAAGGTGAGAAAAAATAAATGTATACATTACTCTTTAAAGCTCACCTTGAATTTTAAAGAAGCTTCTTTCTTAACGCCAATATTTCACTGATTTTGATATCTTGACCGTTAAATGAGACGTGCGCAGGCGCTACAGTCGTATAAACAAGCGAGTAGTGATATGTGTCGATGGAACTTTGTTCCTACCTGGTGTCCCACGACACCATTTTAAATTGTTTTGTTTAGCTACAGATGCATTAGTAGTTAGTCAGTTTTTTGACTATTTTGCCTTGTATTACATATGCCACTTATTTAATTCCGCAAATATGCATGACTTTAATGAGAGAGAGATTATTTGTTAAGTCACTTTTTGGTGGTGGTTATCAATGATTATTATTGGTAAACTAATATTTTTGGAAAACAAAATTTATTCGAAATTACTTTTAAACGAAAACATTATTTCATCATATAAAAAAATATGTTACTACTGTTGTATGCTTAAAATTTAAATGAACTACATATCTATATTTACAAACAAACAAAAATAGCATACCGAAATTTTACCTAAAATATCATGGATGAGTAAACTGAACTCTTTAAAAAGAGATATCAAAAGGTTTTTCGGTTGATTTACTTGCACTTGTTTTTGCAGACCCAAAATCGAAACGTCTTTTTTAATAAAATATCGTTTGAGAAGATTTGCCAGTTAGAATTTTTATATCATTTTTGTTTACTTATAATACAAGAAAAACAATTTAAAGAAACTAAGTACTTTATGTAGATAAATTGTTTGAATTTAAAAAAGTGCCTGTTTGCTTCTGTTTGATATTTGTATACTTTTAAATAGAATACAAAAGTATGTGTAAAAAGAATTCACTAATTTTACAAAATTAAGCTTAGTTATTGGATTCAAATTTATACTTTTGATCATTCGTTCTAAAAACGCAATTTTATTATTTTATCATGCATACGAAGATGGGTAAGCCGCATAAAACGACGAATTGAATCTGGAATAGAACGACTCACATGCATTTGTCGTTCTCATCACCGATGCATTTTTATCTGCAGAAATTGTTGGCGGAAATTGAGAATTTTCTGCTATATAGAGTTCTAGAAGATAATCATAACAATCCTCGACTGCTTTTGGAGATGTGTACGTTACACCAAAAGTATGTCGCATCCAATTACCAATAGTTGCGTCTTTGTTGTTGAATTTTCGCACCAATTTAAGTAATTGGATTTTTTTAAACCAGTTTGGGTTTAAATAAAATCGAGTTTTAATATAAAGAAAACTTTTAAATAATGCGTGATGTTTACCTTTTTTAAGTACATAAATACTTCTATCCAACACAATTTATACATTTCATATGATGTTTTATCTTTTAACAAGCAATAAACTAAAGAATAAAGTAACCGTTTTCCAACCTTTGTATTGTAAATAATGGGTCAAAATACTTTGTGCAATCTGCAATCTGAAAAAATATCATGCATACACGACTCATAACAACAATGTTCGAAAAAACGAAAATGTATTAAAATAGTTTATCTTTACAACCTTGTTTATTGAATTGAACAACGAGATTAACAATACATTAAAGTCTATCAATAATATTAAAATAAAATGGCTTGGTTTCTTTAAACATGGAATTGCTCTGTTTGCTGAAAAATAAACGAAAAAATTGCATAATATGGTGACAACTATGGCTGATTGTTTTAATATGGCTGATTGACACAACTAAGGGTCAAAATTTTCACTTATTTTTCTCTTCAAGTCGGCAACGGTTCTTTGAAGATCATTACGCAATTTCTTAAGTCACAGGGTTCAGAAAGGCAGCCGTTGAGAAATGGAGGCTAAGAAAGCCCAGGAGTGGTGGGAAAAATCACCGGGCAAGCGACAAGCCAAAGTTTTCATAAAGGGACACTCGGCGAAGTTTACTGCAGAGCTGCTATCACAAAGGCGAAAAGATGTCAGAATGATTGTCAGTCTCTGGACAGGACATTGTAGTCTCAAGAAACACATGAGTCAGTTGAACTTAGTAGATAAAGACATCTGTCGATACTGCCAAGAGGAGGAGGAAACCGCATTTCGTGTCCTATGCCAATGCGAAGGCCTTGCAAGGACGCGGTATCTAGTACTGGGAGAGGAGAAACCAGCTGCTCCAAGTTATGCGGAGTGGCCACTGTCAAGGCTATTAAGTCTCATTAAGAGGACAGGGCTGAACAAGGTTCTCTAATCCTATTCTTGAAATAATGGGTGGTCAATATAGATCTGCAAAGGTCGCAGTGATACAGGCTAACAGCCAACCCAATAAACATCTAATCTAATCTAAGTCACAGGGTCTTAATAATATTAAAATCCGGACTGTTTGAAAGACCTTAATATTACTGCCTCCAAATGAGTTTTTAGTTGTTTTATCCAAAAAGGTAAGCAGCACCATCCTGTTTAAAAATAAAATTCAAGTCTTGGTGGGGATCGAGGTACAAGTTTTTAAAATTTCTTGATACTTTACCGCAATAACTGAGCTTTAAACATCTCATATATCTTCCTAGATCTGCTGACGAAATGCACCCCCAAATCATAACTCTGTTAGGATACTTCACAGTTCTTTTAAGGTAATCTTTATGAAAAGCGTCAGTTTCACGTCTAATAATCCGTTCTTAAAAGTCCCCCACACAAACATCCATGAAATCTTTGATCTTGCCCAATTGAGGCTATTTGTTTTTTGCTTCTATTTTAGCAGACATTTTTTTTGGCTAAAACATTACGAGCAATAAAAACTAAGTTCTGATTAGTGTATCCATTTTCTGCAGCACTCCCTTAATATTTTTTTCCTGTTTTTGCATTCCATTGTGATAGCACGTAAAGTGTTGCAACTACTTAGTTTGCTAATTTTCACTAATAATCTTTGATTTTATCAGACACAGTTCCAGACCTACCCGAACTTTTGCCTTTAGGTTAAGTAGGTACTTCTACTCTCACGATAATGCTTAAGTACGTCCACAACTGTAAACTTAGCTAATTCTTTAGCAATTATTTTTAAATTATTAATTGACAAATTTTAGTATGTGTCACACTTTCTCTGGCCATTTTTAAATAAATATTTTATTGGAGCTTCTCGCTAAAGGTATCTTACAAGTAACTGTCATCTATTATCTGTCATCTGTCATGTATCATCTGTCATCTGTCATCTATCATCTATCACCTGTCATCTGTTATCTATTATCTTGTAAGAAATTAAACTATTCTTTAGTTTTTAATTTATTATTACCCCTTTAAAAATAACAATTTAACAACAAAACGTCTTAACGCTACGGTATACTAAACTCATCTGAATCATTCGACTATCGAACTGATTCATTAGCAAGTAATAATTTATCGATGACACATCCTCCTCGGTATTTCGACAACCGTTGACACAAAAACCCTTACACTCTGTCACCGTCACCTATCTTCTGTACCATCTAACATCTGTTTTAAGGAATCTGTCAACTTTTTATTTTATACGTAGGCGGAACCAACTTGTCATAAAAAGTTGAAAAAACATTTATTTCTTAAATAGCTAACACTATAGACTAACGTATCACATTATTGACATTTGACGTAAGATATCTTTTCAATCTACATTTTTTAACTAGAAGTGACCCATGACTACTTATAAATATTTTAACTTGGTAATTTATTTAAAGTATTAACAATCCTAAATTAACCTAAATAATTTACGTCTAAAGTGACGACATTAAGCAAATAATGTATGAGCTTCATTAATTGATAGGTCCAAAAAAAACCGATAAAAAATACCATTAGGTAATCCTATTGATTTAATTTTGGTTACTTATTAAACATGACGCATATACACATCTAAATTCCTTTTAAAACCCCTGCAATTATCCCTCTTAAGAAATACTGTAATTTTGGAAAGAGCTTTCTTGGGTGGTGAAGCGGCTGCCTTACAAAACCATTCGCGTTTCTTACCTGAAATGTTTCACTAAACTAATTACGCGCTTGAATGCTCAAGACCGAAATAAAAACAAAGTAAAAGTAACCTGCAACTTGGTGAGATCTAGTGCAATCATAAAAGAAGGGAAGTAACTTTGGAAATTTCTTTAGTTGAGAATCTAGTAAGAGTTTTAATCTGTATAGTTTCATTGCGATTTACCTAATCCTATCTTCAAACTTCAAACAATAAATACTTGTTCATAAAAACAGGGCCAAGGTTTAAGTTTAAACTGAAATTGCTAATGGTTGATTTCGTTAAAGTAGTTGTATTATAAATGGTAATCGGGTTAAATCTCAATTTGAATTTTAATCCTTTAATAGGTATCTGAATCCTGCAACCTGACATAAAGCTGATAATGGTGTATTGGTCGTTGGTCGATAGAATTTAGTTTCCGTTGTTTCCTGTGACACATTCAAATTAATTATTAGAAAGGAATTAAGTGGTATTTGAAATAGCTTTCTAAATATTTCTCATATTCAGATTCAGCCACAAACTAAAAACTGGATAAGCGAAGACTGATTAAGTTAGAAAACTCTATAAGCGACAATATATCCGAATACCTGTTTAAGAGACAGGGTTGAAACCTCTTTTAGAGGGAGTAATTTTCTTAATTAAAGCCGCTGTGAGTGACTTTGGTAAGTGAGACTTTTTAACAGACGTACTTATGCTTTTTTATTTTTGTTCGCGGATAACTTCATATTTTATAAACCGATTTTGATGATTATTTTTTTGTCAAAAAGAAGATATTTTAAAGGTGGTCTTATTATGTATAAAGAAATCTAAGTCTGATGATGGCAGAACAGAAAAATCGAGGGAACTTTTATTAGAATAAAACCTTTATAATTTTTAATTAAATACATTCAATATTTATTAACCGACTAATAACTAATTATAGTTTGCAACAAAAATAGATTTTTTATAATTTTGACAAGTAAAGTGACATTTTTCAAAACTGCTGTCAGTTTTGAAAGTCATTACTTTTCATAACTAGTTTTGAAAAGTAAAACTTTACGTAACTAGTTTTGAAAACTTCATTTCAAAACAAGTTACGAAAAATATAAAGCAAATATAAACAACTAAGAACTATTTTATACTAACTTTATTAAAGAAATATGTAAAAGCAGACATTTTTAAACAAAAAATTAAATAAGTATACTTAATATTTAAATCAGAAACTTACCTTTTAATTATATCTGTATTAAATAGAATTGTGATTAGAAAGGTGTCAATGCAAAATAAACACGAGAACTAGATGTATTGTTTTTAATTATAATTAGATAATTATGATTTTTTTTAATTATGGAATTTCGTCAAAATTATAAAAAATCTTGTACGGAATTCGTAATAAAACGCCATTTTGTTTAACTCGTGTTCATTTGCAGCACTCGCTACGCTCTTGCTGCAACATCACACTTGTTAAACAAAATTGGACTTTTCATAACGCGTTACGTAAATAACTATTAAACTGCCTACTTTATAAAACCCAAAATATGTCGATGTTTAAATCGTCACAAATACTGAAATTAATTGAAAGCATCCAATCCTTACCTCCTGAGGTTACCGTACCTATATATTTCAAGTTTAAAAACTGGCTTGGGGCCAATTCTTGTTTTCTTCATAGCTTTACGTACTCGGTAGCTGAAAAATAATTGACTTTTTTCACGAGATGCCTGGCGACTTCCAATTAGGAACACCACCAGAAGAAGCTGTAACTGTTTGTAAACTCCGGATAACATATATAAAATATTTGCTCTGTAAATTTAAAGCACTGACTTGCATAATTTTGAAATTAAAATCTGTGATATAAGTTTATAGTTTTCTATTTAATTTAAATTCGTAAAAAGCAAGACGAAAACGTGCGATAATTTTTTAAATTTTTAGAACACGATAAAAGAGTATCGGTTCTATTTAAAATAAATAGATAGTCTCGGGATATATGACCTAAATAAGTTGAAATAAGTCTAAGATTTTTTCCCTTATGCCAGTTTATATTTTAAAATAGATTCGATCCATTTATAAAGTGGCGTAAGAGAGAAACTCGTGAAACCACACGAGTTATTTTTTACAAAGCATAATTCGATTGACGGAAAAACGTAATAAGGTTCAGTTTAAAATTTTGTTTTTGCACTCATGCCATGGTAAATGTTTAGTATACAAAAAGGAAAAAATCGTGGTAAAACTTCCTATTGAAATCCGACGATCAGTTGCTTTTTCAATTTGTTAAAGGCCTCTTGACATTATTTATCTCAACTAAAGCTTCTGCCTTTTTCCGTAAACTGGGTTAGTGGTTTTGCAATATAGGTACTCACATATCGACATTTTTTCTTAATTTTTAATATTGATATTATTTTTTAAATATTTTTTTTAACTGTGGGTAATTTTTTTATTATTGTTAGTTTTTGTACTTATTAACAATTTTTTATAAGACTTATCAACTGATTTTTAAAGTTTAGAAATTAGACAAATAAGAATTGGAATTAAGAAAAAACTGAAACAATTTAGCTATTTTGTTGAATATTCTCTTTTTTATTTACATTATTAACTAAAATTAAAAATTATAAAATATGCATACAAAAATAATCACGAAGATCGCCTCGATTCTTGATAAAGGCGATGCTGTCTGCAGCCTATGAAATCTCGTAGATCTTTAAAGTTTGGTCCAATCAGGTCCACGTCTTTGTAGAGTTCTCTGGCTGTTCCTGGTATAAACTTCTAAGGCGTGATGGTCAGGATTGATGAGATCAGAAGTCTTCGTAGAAGGTCCGGTGTTACAGGTAGAAGTGCCCTTTTGAAGAAATGACTGAGGTTTGTGCTTTTTGAAGTTCGTTTCATAAGAGCTTGTGATTTAAGTCTGTCTTGTTATACCCTGGGTCTGGGTGTATGAGCGCCGTAGACGGATCGGTAAATATCTCTTGAAGATAAAAAGACTAGTACTAGTTTTAACTGCAGTAAACGGATCAATAAGAATGATGCATTGGGCAGGAATCGATCTTTTTCTATTACCCACAGTGCCTTTAATGGTTTATCCACGAATGTTCCTAGCAATATTCCTGGTTAACATAACTTATCTATACTAATATTATAAAGAGGAAAGGTTTGATTTTTTGTTTGTTTGTTTGTTTGAAATGAATAGGCTCCGAAACTACTGGACCGATTTCAAAAATTCTTTCACCGTTGGCAAGCTACACTATTCCCAAATGACATAGGCTATGTTTCATTAAAAAAAAAAATAGGGATCCTTACTAAAATGCCATTAATGTAACCAAAAATGACCTTAAAATCCTTACATCGCGTGCGCTGAGAATACTATTGATTGTAGAATAAACTAACGTACTACAATTTTAAACAATATATAAATATCTACAAAAAATGCCGCGACAGCATATGTCTAACTATTATAGTTACGTCACAATAACTATTTTTTAATTTTTTTAAAGTTTTTATCTTTGTATTAATCCTTATCAAAATAACTTATTTTATAATCACGACAGATATCACAAATTTAGCATGTGCAATGGGACGAGGCTACTTATAAAGGAATTAAAGCACAATTAAGTTGTAGCAACCATTATAACGGAACCACCAGCTGGTCAACTAGCTCATACACTGAGGATACCGATGATCCCAACTGATCTACCAAATCCATTTAAACCGCTTCAATTTGCTATCAAAACATCGTTCGCTTTTACTAATAATAAGTCTCAAGGTCAAACCTTCCAATTAGTAAGAATCGGTTTTTCTCATGGCCAACCGCCTAAGGCGGGTCGGAGCACCTGAAAATCAGTTTATTTTGCTGCCAGAAAATAAAACAAGATGTAATATTAACTACTTGATTGCAGTTTCCTGCTAATCAATTGTCATTTCAGTAAAACGTTTATCAAATAGATGTCAAAGATAATAATAGTATACCTAATACTATTATGACGTTTTACAGAGTCTTTGAAAATCAAAGAACATATAGACCGTTTACTAAGAACCAACAACTACTTCCCTGGCTATATACCACGACGGACATTGAATTACAGAGATATAATAAAGTAACAATCTTCTTATCGTTATTTATAAATTTAATCAACTCCAACAAGCAATAACTTTTTTGTAAGTAGATTTTTTCTTTAGTATTCTTTTTATGGCCCCGAAACATATACCCTATTATATTTTATTTATTCGTAAATTTTATGTGAACTAATAAAAAAAGGATCTAAATTTCAGAAAGGTTCTCAAAAGGTAATAAACTTATATTGTCGTATTAAGGTGGCTGAAAAAATCAAATAGGTATAACTTGCAAAAAAACTGATAAGTAATGAAAGATCACAAGATTGTTATATACGCAGCTAGCTGTAAATGTTTTGAAGTTTTAACTTTTATAAAAAATTTCAAAGACGTATTTGTCTTCTTTCAACTTAACATCTGGTGTATAAAACTTTTTCTCCCCACCCCTTTAACGGGGTGAGGAAAGAAATTTTTATGCAAAAATCAACACGCCACGCGAACGACGTCGCGGGTATATCGAAATAGAACCCAAAAATGTGGTTAGATTTTTTTGTCTGTCTGTCTGTATGTTTGTGCGCGCATCACATGAAAACTACTGATCCGATTCGAATGCGGTTTTCACAGATGTACCTGTTTGTCTTCTTTCAACTTAATATCTGGTGTATAAAAATTTCTCTCCCATTCCTTAAATGGGGTGGGGTAAGATATTTTTATACAACAATCACACGCCACGCGAACGACGTTGCGAGTACAACTAGTGTACTAATAAAATAGACCAATTTTACTAGCGGATTCGGATTTTACCTAAAAAATTACCTTGTAAACGATTCCTCTTTCTTCGAAAACAATCACAGATTTGAAGATCTGTGTAATTGGTTGCGTTATTAAGTAAAAAATAAGATTTTACGGCTTGATACTTTTCCAATTACGATTTTACTCAGAACTTTTTATTAAAAAAATGAAACGGAAGTATTTAAAAGTTTAATACAAAAAATCCAAATAATTTTGATATCAGAATCTAAAAAGGATAAGAGATTAAATTAGAAAATATTTTTATTTACAATTTAAAAGCTAACGTATAATTTGTTATAATGTTAAAATGTAACTTTAATAAGCAAACTAGCCAGAAGTTTTAATAAATGATGGTTAAATTAACCTACTACATGAACATGCATTGTTTTAGTTAATTTGCATGTGACTGAAATTTAGTGTTTATCATTAACAATCCAGGAATAATAGCAACTCACACTAAACTTCTCATAAAGTGAACTTAATTTACCTACACTAATTTGGTCTATTATTGCAGGTATGTTGAATTGAACACATTTGAACCTGAAATGGTAAGTCAACAATATATATTTTTGAAGTAGATACTTGCCTTAATGCTCTCGATAGATTTAATGGTTAAAGAGTTTTTTTGGTTACGTTTTACTAGCTGTAATCACTATTATGCTTTCTAATGCTCTACGCATAGATTTTAGTAGAATAATATTTGGAAACAAATATGGCTGCACCACGTTCCACGAATAGTATATAGTATAATCTTTTATAGAAAAAAATATTAAGCATTATAATTTGTTATTAAAATTAAAATTTGAATTAAACCTAAACATTTTATTATAATATAAATTTTTAGTGTTATTTTTAAGTTATTTAGATTTTTTTAATATACGAATCCAAGTATCTACCTACCTATGCATGTTTGCATAAATGATTTTTATAATAAATAGAAACTCAACTGCATAAAATCTGATTAGGATATATCCTATGTAATAGTCTATTAAAATTTTAATTAAATTCTGGACATGAATGGTAATGCAAATTCAGGGATAGGGGATGAAGTTATTAACGCCTTTATAACATAATTTTGGTGGTAACATAAGTAGATTCAACGGTTAGAGATTACAAATTATTAAATTTGTGGATACAGTTTCAAACATGCAACGGATGCTATTAACAGCAGTCAACGTTTAGCTTTACATTTCGTATTTTATACGATAATCTATCTATTCGCATATTCCAATTTAAAAGTAATTAAAAAATTATACATCATCCTCATTTTATTAACTTCCTGCTAAAAAAAATATTTTTTTTTAATCGGAAAGTTATTGGTTTTTCGAAAATCGAGTTTTCATCGGATCTTTATGTTTTGATGTCTTTGGAACCTCCCCTGCTGATTTTTTGCATTTAAACAATTTTTAACGATATTTTTTATGACTTTCTGCATTAAAATTTAAAAAAATTTAAAATATTGGGTTATTGGTTTCACTCCAATTTACAAATTCGATTTTAGACCAGATCTCCACGTTTTGACGTCTTAGGAAGTTATTATTATTATTAACTAATCAATTTTTTACTAAGGATAATATATTTAGCACTTAAAAAACAGAGTGGAATGCTACCTCAAACATCAGAATCGCTTTAATAAGTTAAAGCTTTTTTTCTAAAAAATATTGAAACTGCACAAAAAATAATTTCTTGAACTCGAGTAGCTTAAAGTAGCAGAAAACAAAAATTTTAGTGTAAATTTTTAATACTGTAGCCACCATTTTAGATTTTCAATCACAATATTGGCAACATACCACAAAGGATTTTTAGGAAAGTCCATCAACTGTAATCTAACATACAATTCGAAGTGATTAGTTGCAGCTTTTTATTTTTGCCAGGCAGTTTAATTTTTTCATCAGCCTCTGACTGCCATGTTGAATTTTCAAAAATACCACATGGCTTATAAAAGTTCTCATCTAGAAAAACAAATTAAACCCTTATTTATTACAATCGATTCATTCTAATTTTGAGGGCGCCGTTGATCCGTTTGACGTGAAATGTCCCATTAATTAATTGATTGAGAAATAAAAGTTGAAAACGTTCCTTTTTTGACACTCTGGGGTAAAATATTATATAAAAAATATTGATAGATATTTGTGTGATAAAATCATAAATACATGAGTGGAAAAAACAATTATTTATAAATATGTATTTAGTAAAAACCATATCAAATATATAAACAAAAGACTACAAATGTTAAAATCCTTAAAAATTTTTAATAAAAGTGAAAAAAGTATTTTTGCAGGTATGTAAAAAAAATATTTAACAAATAAAAATAAAATAAAATAACTTAAGAAATAAGAAACAATGCAAAAATTGGAAACATAATCTGAGGCAGTCGTGAAGACTGCTGACTAAGTTAAACCTCAAAGTGTATTTTGAAATTTTTAACTGATTGTATGAATAAAAGGTTTTTATATTTAAATTAATAACATTAATTACAATAAAGAAATTATACAAAAAATAAAATTACAATAAGGAGAAATCGAAAAAATGTCACATCCAACAGGGCTCGAACCGAAAATCTTTACCTATAGTCGTTAACGCCTGTACCTAATTAGCCACAGATGCCGTAGTAGTTAGTTTTCGCTTGATCGTTTTGATTCAACTTATGTCAGATGTGACACTTACTTATTTCCTCTTAAAGCATATGTAAGCATGACATTAATGAAAGAAATATTATTTGTCAAAAAAACTTACTTAGAGTTTGATGTTTAGTGACGGTAAAAATTGCAGGTTTAAGTTTTGTTAGGTGTGACATTTTATTAACATTTGACATCCCCTTAATGTCATAAGCCCCCGCACAAAATCAATGAAAAAAGTACTTTCTGTGAAATTGTCGGAAATTTTGTGAATATTTAAATCTGAGAATTCTTACCCCGAATGTCATCAAGAACAGTTCTTAAAATCTAACAAGGTTTTCATATCTTTTATATCCCAAATACCATAGGATGTTACATGAGAGCAAGTACCTACATAATGTTCTAGCTCATGCCTTGACAGTGCAATAATGGGCTATAATGGTTTCATTTTCTTCATTTTTAACTTTGTTATATTGTATGCCATCTATATTTGATGCTTCGTAGCGTTTTGCAAATGAGAATACATTCTAGTTCGTGTTTTCATTTAACTAAAAAGTATAAGCATCATAATCTTCATTTTGATCAAACATCAGAAATCGATTTTGTATATACAATGTTGCTAGATATATATAAACACAAATAACCTACGGGTAACCTTGCCAGAAAAGCCAACTGTCGAATTCGGATTTAGAAACTTCAAAAACTTTCACTTGATTTTTTTTTAGTTTCTTTTAAATCATTTATTCGCATTTTGACCTTTAACTGCCCTTGAACCTTTTGTGATAAAAGTTCCGGATTCGAAATCGGCGACTCTAAAATCCGGGTTTATCCAAGAGTTTTTGGAAAAATCTAACCTGTTCACTATTTTAGCCTAACTACAAATCTCTACATCTTAAAAATTGCCCATTTTTAAGTTGAGTGCCCATTAAGACTTTTGTTCCATTCACTTAGAACTTTGTGCGGGGTCCTTTGAAAATAATTAGTTCATTAAACTTTAATTGCATTTTTACAAAAAAAAAAGAAAGATGTTTAAAAATATATAATTTTGAACAATATTTTTTTTAATGGAATTATTTAACTTTTCAACAAATTATTTTGCAAATATTAACAAATCTTGCATTTTATTTTAATCAATATAAAACAAATAATTAAATAAAAGACTGTATTCAAAGAATATTAAAACACTAAATGTATTAAGATTTTCACAATTTTTATTATTTAATGTATGACGCGTTTCACTATCTTATAGCTTCTTCAGATACCTAACAGAAGCTTCCTTATTAAAAAAACTGATTCCACATACTCAAATCATTTAATTTCTGAAAACCATAACTTTAATAATAATTTTGATATTTTACACCAAGAAAATAAAGGTTTTAAATTAAATTTATTAGAAAGTTTAGAAATTAATAAACGTAAACACTCTGATACATTACTCAATGATCAAACAGAATTAAATAATTCACCGTTATTAAATTTATTTCATTTTATTTATACCATAACTTTGTAATTTCAACCATAATTATGTATCTGAAGAAGCTATAAGATAGTGAAACGCGTCATACATTAAAGAATAAAAATTGTGAAAAACTTAATACATTTAGTGTTTTAATATTCTTTGAATAAGAGTATTCAATATTTAAAAGAAAGTATTATTTTTGTAAATAAAAGTTAAATTTTGTACACAAAAATAACATTATAATTATTATTTTGCATCAGTATCGTTAATTTCGCAAATCAAAGATAATTATAAAATTATTAAGACTTTTTAATTATAAAATTTATTGCTCAAAAAAAACTGCAAATCTATTTTACTACGTAAACGGTACACCTTAGTCATTGTATGTTGTAGTTCAGAGTATGTTGCTGACGCGAACCCATAAGATTTTTCTCTACCAAAAATAGTTTAAGCCACCTATAGATTTTTAGTTAAAAAAAAATAATATAAATAGGAATTATTACAAACATAAATATTTAATATGAATTTTATTCTATGCCAGAAAATTTCTTCTCTTCCGGAAATTAGTTTGGGGAAAGTTTAGCGAACACTCTAATTTTATTCTCTAAGGTAATTTAAACTTTATTTGAATATTTTGGTTAACCAATTTACTAAACAACATAGTTTAAAACTGTTTCAAGACCAAAAAGGCAATATAGACGGATATGTTGAAAAGGGGATGTGAGAAGTGAAATTCTGATTTTGCAGAAAAATGAAAACATCAAAAGGTGGAACGTAGAAAGCCCCATCTATCTAGCGGCTCAAATTGAGAAATTTGAGGTTTAAAACAGTGCTTCGAATTAGTCACTAATTGGTCAGTAGGTCTTACTAATTGGTCATTTATACAGAAATTTTTGCAATTAATTTAAAATATCAAGCTCATCCAAAAAAAAAAATTGCGGCTCTATTTGATCGTACAGAGCTCAATCAAATTGAATTTAATTGATGACAAATTGGTCAGTATATGATGATAATTGGTCAGCGTTATTGACGAATGTATTAACTAAATAATGACTTTCAAGGACAAGCAAATTTTGTAAGCAACCCAAAAATAAAAAAAATTCGATTTAAAAAAAACAGTTGAAAAATTGGTCAACGATTTTTAACATTTGGTCATGGACACAAAATAAAAATATAAAGACTCTAAAATTTCATGGTCATCAATTAAGACAAAAAAATATTTAGCGGCTCAATATTGTAATTTAAAACTAGTGTTATAGTAATTGGTCACGAATTGGTCATGATTGGTCAGAAGTTATAAAGTTATTTTTTGGAGCTCATTCTCGATAAAAAAACGATATCTTGGGGCAAAAAAAGCATTTTTATATTTTTTAAACAGATGCCAGTCTAGTATTATTATTATTTTTATCTTTTTGTGTTACATGGCAAAAAGTTTTACAGATCTGTACATTCACGTTTTCTTTATTGACAGTTACCTCGATATCCTTTTATTAAAATGATTAATTACTTTATATTTTTTAGCTTTGTCCCATAGAATAAAATTTACTTTCAAATTTTTACTGAATAAATTCCAAACTGACACAAACAAACATTTCTCATTATTTATAAACAAGATAAATATGAATTCACAAATATAACTACCAATTAATCTTTGAGTAAAGCAGAGCATCCTTTTTATACATAAAAACAGTGCTTTAATGATATAATAAATGAGCTTTGATTATGACAGACACGTCCGAATAAAAAATGACCAAAAATTTATGAGAAAACAAGGTAATTATACTCATTCTTTTGACACACCTTCAGAAAATCAACTATCCATGTTGAATTTTATGTACAGGACACACAGTGATTAATTAATTTTAGAAAAGATAGTTTCAGTCACTAGGTCATTTAATTATTAAATGGTTAAAAGGAAAATTATTACATAAAGAATGATTAAGAAATTTTAGAAAATATAGTATCAGTCACTAGGTCATTTCTTTAATTAAATTGTTATAAGGAAAATTATTACATAAAGAAGTGAAATTATCTTTTTCATAGCCGGCGTTAGAAAAGCAAAAAGTACATTCGATGGATATAACGATTTGCTGTCACTTCACTTACTACCACACATTTTCGTAATGATCAATTTAAAGGTGCAATTTATCCGTGACACGGAGACAAGTGAATGAAATGAATGCTATTCTATGTCTTAAATGTTTTGGCACAAAATATTATCGAATTTTCATTTAATAAAGAAACTTATTTGAAGACTTACTAGTTTATATAAATGACACAAGTTAATAATTAACTAAACTATACTATAAAACCATGTGGAATGGCCCATCCTGTTCTACCAGACGCAAATTTCTTCCAATGTTTCTCATAAAAGGAATTTCTTTTATTTTTTTTTTCAATTCGCCGTCTTAACTGTTTTAAAAATCGTTTATTGGCGAGCCAGCGGCAGGTTTAAAGGATTGTCGTTATGTGAATTAAACGTATATGGTGGTGTCGAAGCCAGTTTTGGGTATTATTAAAATAATGGCATAATGCTAGGTCTGGCTAAAACATAGTATCGTCATAGAATGATGTTTGTGGACAATCTAAAGGAATTTGGAAAGGCAGTTATTAATATAAGTATGACTCTTTAAAAATTCCCTTGTCGAAGGTTTCTGTGGTTCCCTTCGACATCGCCAAATGGAGGGGCACCACGACGAAGGAGACACGCCAATCTCCCAACCCCACATTGTACCATGTGGGTTACACTTTAACACAAACACTACACAGACACACCAAAGGAAGCCGACTCTTTAGGCACGTTCAAGTAGCATGGAGGTAAGAAGCAGGAGAAAGAACAGCAGCAATCCAACCTGCTACAAGTTAGTGAAGGAGTTTGTGAGAGCTGGGCCAACGACCGATGCAAACAACACCCAAACCTTCCAAACCATTCCCTGAAAAGGACATGAGTCCGACAACAGGGTCCTTAAATCTAATACCACTCCTTAAATTTCTAATTAGCCCCCTTCTACCTTATTTTATCTTATCTTATCTTATCTTATCTCTTTTTTTATAATTTCCTAAGAAGATCTATATTAAGGAGCCAGTCTCATCGTTTAAGTTCCAATCTTTGTTTTGTTGTTCTCACCAATTTCTACGACCTCTGTGCAGTAAATGCACGTGGTCTTTTACTTTTTGGAAGATTTAGACGTTTTATTCCTTCCTCAGAGTCAACTATTGTTTCCATTTTGGAATATTCAACAAATCTTAGCTTTGACTAAATTACTTTGTCTTATTTCTAATTTTTACTACATCTTAAAACCAAAGCATTAAAATAAATAAATCCCAACCAGTAAACAAGTATTTGTTTTCACAGATAAACATACATCAGTACAAATTTTGCTTGAAAACGAAGATGACTATTTATTACTCTACCTATTATAATTTACAAAATATTAACCTTAGAAACACAACGTGGGGTAACTGAGACACCTCATCACTCTCATATAACTACAATTAAAGTTTCTAATTAAATGTTAGTGGTTAATTCATACATTTATTATAAAAACAGCTACGTTATATTAAATAAAATTTTATTATTCAGACACAATCTTATTTTTAACCTGCATCAAAAAGTTTTTTTTTTGCTTTTTGAAACGCAATAGCTGCCAGAGGGTCATTTACGCCAATACGCTCTCTATCCACTCTTTTGTATTTTTTAAGTATGGGTTCAATTCGTTTCCATTTGCCTCTGTTTTTTTTTCGTTCGATATCCAATCACGCTTTGTAAATAGAAAGCATTGACTGCTTGTCTCTGTTTCAGAAAACAAAGATGAGCCTTTAGGGAAACTTGAAAATATAAATGATCACTAAAGCAGGGATTGGAGAATGTTAAAGACAATTTCTTATAAACAAAATATAGCACATTTTTATTCCTTTTTATATAACTATATTAGTTCAAAAAAAGCTAAAGATTAATAAAAGCAAGCCGAATTTTGTTTTATCTGTATAATTGATGTCTTGACGAAGGATCCTTTACTAACTATTATTAAAGATTAAGCATCAAATTTTTAAATATTAATATCATTTCTAACCTAGAAGATCCTTAATCAAATCCATGCTGAATATTGATGCAAGAAAAACCAAGGATCAAGAGTTAGAGTAAGAATTTTTTATGATTTGTAACTTTGATAAACTTGAAGGAAATGTCTGAACTAAAAAAAAGATTGGACAAGGATAACAATTTTTATTTTAATATAATTATATCGGTTTAAAAAAGGCCAAAGATCAAAAAAGCAAGCAGAATTTTGTTTTATCTGTATAATAATCTTCTGAAAGGGATTCTTTATTGAATATTGAGCATAAGATTGATTAAGGATCAAATTTTCAAATCTTAATGTCATTTTTAACCTTTTTAATTCTAAATGAAGCCCATGCTTAAAAATGGTTGCGTAAAAGCCACGGATCAAAAGTTACAGTTAGGGTTTTTTAACTAAACCAATTTTTAATTGTTCTGGTGCTCAAAGAGCCTCATGCCTAAGTTTTAGTACACGAATAGCCAAAGATAAACAATTAAGATTTACGATAAAGATGACATCTGTAATAAGTTACAAAGGCCTTATGTTTTTCTGTTATGTGTCAAACATCAAAGACTCCATAACTAATAATCCACCAATTATTTTTCGTTTCTATTAAGTTAACAATCTTTACTTAAATCAGTACTTTTAAAAGCAGAACAAATCTTCGTGTTTCTCAGTGTTGGGTTTTCCGATAAAGAAACATAGTGCAAAACAATCCATCTGTCAAATCTTACCATATTACTCTGTCATGTGTTATAGCTATGGTTTTTATACGTAAAAATGACTGAAATTTGCATTTTTTAAAGTTATTCGTCTCATGGGGCTTTAGGTGAAAATGATGAGAGGAAATTTAATCGCGTGCATACCGTCACGAAAAATCAAGCGCACACCGTCACGAAAAAGCGACATCTTTGAGAAAGTGACAATGAGCTTAAAAAAATAATAACAATCCAAATATCTTTTAACAAAGTCCTTAAAATATCTAAGAATATATAAAAATAACTTAAGAATTATGACAGTATTAAACCAAATATAGAAGCAAGCAGATTTAGTTGCTTACATTGTAAAAACCTACGTTTTATTACGTTAGCAGCAAGTTTATTACGAGTATTTGTGCAGCTTATCTGTATTTAGCTGTAAACATGTTTCGTTTGATTAAAGATCAATAATAAAACACCTTAACATCAACACGGTTTACTGTCAAAACGTTGATTAATCGCACTATAAAATATAGAGTTCAAAACATGAAAAACTGATGCTAGATTTTGTTTCATCGAATCATAAATCACATTGCAACATGCTAAAAATAACAAATTGACAGAAAAAAGTAATGTTTTTGTCTGTGTGTTACTTGTAGGTACATCGTTAAGAAGACCGATTAAAATTTGGAAATTATAAGACGTATGACACATAAGAGGATGACAGTGTGACGTTGTAAACTATGACGGATGACAGTGTTGCATATGTGTAGGTACTTACCGTAAAATCATTATTCGTTTCTAAAAGGGATAACCAGAAAGTGTCTGGATTTATATCTAACTAATTTGTAAAAAAAGAAGGAAACAGAAACAGAGAGATAAGCTTGGCACCAAATTGCTCTATTGTAAAAACCAATGTTGCAGAACATGTAGTTTATGAAGCTTTGGGTTTTCTGAAGTTATACTTCCATTCGTAGACCCGGCGGTGAAAATTTGTATGGGATTAAATCGACAAAATCATTACATATGTAATGGTGTAGGAAAGAGAGAGACAGAAAAACATATAAGGTATATTGGTCGGTAAAAACAAAGATAAAAAATATACCACATGTTATTGGTCATATTGGTCCTTTGAATACCGTTTAAACATTCAGTACATTGAAAAGAGATAGATATACAAAAAACGGTCTGAGCTAATGTATTTATATCATAGTGACGTATCACATTGTGTTTGACAGATTATATATTAATAATAGTAATAATAAGATTCAGTAATGAGTATTGTATTATAGTCTAAAGTACCGTCACATGGTTGCAGTATATCTTGCACTATGCTTTTGAAGTTGTTGACTACATAAACAGAGGTTTTAAGGATAGTCGAGAAAATCAAGCACTAAAATCAGCAAAACCTCGGAAATTTGTAAAGTAGGATGGATCGGAATATAGTTTTTTGCATTCGATTCGTTAGAGCATCAGGAAATATTGTCGCGTTTTTTAATAATGTAAAAATGAGAAATTGCATTTCTACATTCGTAAATTGGATTTGAAAAGTGCATTCCGAACAGACAATAGATAGAAAAATTACAACTCGGTAAGTATTGCTGAAAATGGGTTCAATTTTTCTACTCGGGGTTTTTGGGGTCGCTGAACACGAATATCATAATGCTAAAACTCTCCGCGGCATTTGGTGCCCAGGGTGCATCATGGTATTTACGTCTTCTTCTACGATGTTATGCAAATTCCATACAAAATCAGTGCACACTTGGTACTCGGGGGTTTTTGGGATCGCTGAATACGAAATATCATGATGGCAATGGTATCTGAGACACCTGGTGCTTAGGACGGACCTCGTCTTCAGGAATTTTATACAAATTCGATACAAAATGAGTGTGCACTCAGTACATGGAGGTTTTTGGGGTCGCTGAACACAAATATCATATTATGATTTTGCTAAATCATTCCTATACAAATTTGTAAATCCGGGTGCGTGCATAGAAGTACCTATAACTTCTACCGGCAGTCTCACTGACTGCCACACCCGTTTTTTTATTTATATTAACAAGTTTTTCGTCTTAAACCGTTGAGTATATTTTTTCCGAAACTTTATGTAAAAAAGAAATATAAAATTAAAGTGTAATTTTTAAGAATTTGATGTTTGACACACGACAGAATGAGAACGTAACATAGTAACCTATGATAGATAGATAGATAGATAGATAGATATTTTTTGGGTTGGCTGTTAGCCTATATCACTGCGACCTTTGCAGATCTATTGTAAACTCCCATTATCTGTGGCATAGGATTAGAGCACCTTGTCCAGGTCTGCCCTCTTAATGAGACTTAATAGCCTTGACAGTGGCCACTCCGCATAACTTGGAGCAGCGGGTTTCTCCTCTTCCAGTAATAGATACCGCGTCCTTGCAAGGCCTTCACATTGGCATAGGACATGAAATTCAGTTTCCTCTTCCTCTTGGCAGTATCGACAAATGTGTTCATCTGCTAAGTTTAGCTGACTCATGTGTTTTCTGAGCCTACAATGTCCTGTCAAGAGACTGACTATCATTCTGACATCATTTCGCCTTTGTGATAGCAGCTCTGCAGTAAAATTCGACGAGAATCCATTTATAAAGAGTTTGCCTTGTCGCTTGCCCGGTGATTTTTCCCACCACTCCTGGGCCTTTTCTAGCGCCCATTTCTCAATGGCTGCATTTCTGAATGTATTAGCAACTCCGCCGAATGGTTCCGGGCCAATCGTTGGAGTATTAGCTCCCGCACGGGCCAATTCATCAGCCTTCTCATTGCCCCGAAACCCTGAGTGTCCTGGTATCCATGCCAGTGTCAGAGAATTTTGACTAGCGGCATGTGTTAGGGCCCCAACGCAGTCCCACACCAGCTGTGAGCTTATTTGTGCTGAGTCTCTCGCCTTTAGAGCTGCTTGGCTGTCCGAGTATATGACTACGGTTTTACCCGTTATACCCTGACTTACGATCTCCGTTGCACAGTGTTGTATGGCCATTACTTCAGCCTGAAACGCTGTGGCATACGCACCTAGACTTAGTTGGACTTCTGTCATGTGTCCTCTACTATATATACCTGACTCTGTACCCTTCTTTGAGTCTTTGAGCCATCGGTATACCAGATGGACTACCCTTGGATGGGGGGGCCATTCTTCCATGAGTCCCTTACCAGTATTTCTACTCGAAAGTTTCTCGCAAAGTTACCTATGACAAAGGACAAGTCAGTCTTATATGAATGACAGAAATTCTAAAAAAACTGTTATAAATCAAGAAAAATTGTTGGAAATCGTTAAAAAACGTTGATAATTGTGAGAATCTTTAATGATCTTAAAAAGTTACTGAGAATTATAAAAATATTTTAACAAGTCGATATAATGTTAAAAATCATGAAAAATTATGTTAAAAATGTTAAAAACTTTGAAACTCCTGAAAAGTTTAAGAAAAACTTGAAATTTTAAAAAATTGTTGACATCTTCAAAAATTGTTGAAATTGAAAAGAAAAATGTAAAAAACTGAACAGAAATGTTTAAAAATTATAAGAAATTGTTGAAAATGTATATAAAAAGTATCAAAACTCATACAGAAATCTTGAAATACGTGAAAAATTGTTAAAATTTGTAAGAAATTCTTGATAATTTCAAAAATTTAATAAAAAAGGGTAAACAATTGTTGAAAATTGTTAAAAAAGTGAGAAATTCTAAAAAAAAACCTGTATACATCATTTAAAGCTTATTTATATTAAAGTAGGCCTTGTTAGGGTGATGAATTTCGCCCTGTATATTTAATCTTATTTTCAGTTGTAAATGCGCTGTTGTCACGTCCTCAATAAAATCATAGTGTTAGTGACAATAAATAAAATAACAATTGTGTTCTCCATTTCAGCGCCATCAAATGATTAAAACTTAGTACTTTCACAAAAAAAAGGAAATTGTCAATTTAAAAATATATATTTAGATATAATGAATGCATTTACAAAATAATAGTAATTAAATGAAAGCAAACAATAAAAACATTTACAAAAAAGTCTTTATTTGCAATTTAGAACAAATTTTCTATGTCTATATAACGGTATTATAAAATAAGTTTTACAACAAACATTTAAATTGGACCATCTATAAATGAAAAAATACAAAATATTTCATTTTGTCAATAAGTATTACAGCAGCTATATATTGAAGAATTTTCGTGGAGCTTTCCAGGTAGTGCGGTATTGTGACATACCAATTGGTTTCAGCTATTTTGATAAGTAAAAAAAAAGACAAAAATTCCCAGAAAATGTTATGCTTCGTAATATAATTAAGCTTTCAAATATTGGTAATCCGTTTAAAATGTGTTCAATAGTTTCAGTGCTATGGTTCAGCAGAAAAGCAGATAGGAAAATAAACAAAGTACAAAAGAAAATGAAACATACAGAATTTAAAAAAAAAACATATAAACAACAAAAATTAAAGCTACAGATTTGATTAAAACTATTGTTTATCTGTTCAGTATGTATTTTTTATCCGCCTCCATTATTTCATTTTGGATATTTCAGAGTCACTATCAAATCTAAAATCGGAATCGTTAGAATCTGATTCCTCCAATGAAATAATTAAAGGAGGAATATTGTCATGTGAGCAGTTTCCCATGTAGGTAGTCCAATCTGCCAAAATAAGTTCGTCTGTATGTCTACAAATTTTTTTCCACATGTCTGTTGTACATTGTCTTAACGCATCTGTCCAAGTTTTTTTAACCCTATCCCTGTCCGAATATAAAGATGCAATATTTTTGTTATAGTACGTCTTTGTAAAGCCCCATGCCAACTCTATTGGATTATATTGACGGTAGTATGGGGGTAGTCGAAGTACATTATTTCCATGTTGCTTTATTATTTCATCTACTACATATGTCTTATCGTTACTTTTGTATGGTTGAATTATAGTCTATAATTGTTTTTTTGTAATTTTTTTGGTCAAATGCGATGTTATTGCTGCTCAACCATCCCTGCATTATCTCTTTTTTTGCTGAAAATGTAGGTGCTTTGTTTAGTTGTACAGAATGATAAGGAGCATTATCCATTACCACTACACATTTGTCTGAAAAATTGGATAAAGCAGGAATGAGTTGATTAACAATTCAGTTTTTGAAAATGTCACCGTTCATAGTTTTGTGATAGTCAATGTCAGTATTTGAAGAGTCTAACAACAAGTCGCATCCCTCTAAAAACCCAGTATTTGTTCCTGCGTGTAAAATTGTAAGTCGCTTTCCTTCAGATTTCAAATGCAATGGATTACTTTTTAAATCAGATTCATCTACCCATCGACGCGTTGGAGTACCATTTTTGTATATCCACGTTTCGTCTAAGTACACAAATCTGATTGATTCATTGCGCTTTTTTAGTTCCATAAATTTCCGAAGAAAAGCGATTTTGCTGATTTTGATATGTCTTTGCTCACTTACAATTTGTCGTCCGTTCACTTTTTTAAATTTATATTCCATTGATTTTATAAGTGTGTAAAAGTGGTACGTTCACCCCTAAAATCCAAGTTTTGTTTCACATCATTCAAAAATTTGTCTAAAGTAAAATATTCGTTTTTGGAATTGTACGTCCAAATCTTCCGCTGCAAGATTTTTTTAAAAAGTTATCAAAAATGTATCTGTTTTATCATTCTTCCTTTTATTTGCCGCTTCTTTGCCATTAGCTAAATCTTCTTTTAAGATGTTTCCTATTAATATAACACTAACCTAAAGAAACACGAAAGATTAAAAAAAAAACAATTTAATGGATCAATGAATAAACATCGATTCATCCATTTGCTATCAAATTACATTTTAATTAACAAACGTTATTAATTAAACAAAATATTTTATTCTCAAAACATTTTTAATTATGTTATATAATCTGGCAACATTGTAAAATATTAAAAAGTAGTGAATTTTTAGGTTATGTATAAATATTATAAATAATAATTAATTTGAATGTAAAAAATGTAAAAGTGCATTTATTCTAACAATTATCTTCATATACAACTAATAATGAAATTAAAAATGTTTGGAACTATTTGCTGATGCAAATATTTGAATAATCGTGTATAGAACACATATAGTACTTACATTAAAAACCTCAGAGATCTTTTGTAAATAACCATCTTCTGAAATTCTCTGGTCTTTCCTAAACAGATAATAGCATCTCTGTATGCATTTTTTCGTCTCTACACAAATTTTTTTCGGCATATTTAATTTCTTAAATACAATTGACAATAATATTTATGCTATTTGTTGTCAAGCTTGTCAGTTTGTGACTTGCAGTGACTTGGTAACTTTCAAACACCAACATGACAAAAACCAATACCAACGTGAATAAATAAAAAAACAGCCTGCTAGATATATTTAAACGTTGAATCATTTATAATACAATAAATTCTTATTGAATATCCTAAAATAATTCAAAATAATAAAAAAATTAAAGGTCGTGTAAAATTGTCGAAAATGTAAAAAAATAAAAAAGAGCGTAAGCTATAAAAACAAATAGGTGTAAAAGATTTACGAAAAAAATTGAAAAAAAAACTGAAAAAACAAAAAAGGATAAAAAAAAAGAAAAAAAAAGAAAAAATTAGCTACAAACTTTTTTATATTATGAAAATATTATCTTTAACCCTTAAAGTTAATACCTACTTATTTTAATCTTGATAATAATTCTTTGTTGTAAAATAGACAGCTTTCTTATTACTTAAATAAATTAGTCCATTTTCCGGGACGAACTTTTTTACTAAAAAATATAAAAGAAAATCTCTTTTCCTCGGTCCTGTGTTTTTTTCTTATCTTCTTATCAATTGCCCTGTCAAATAGGATACATTAAACCTTCTTTCCGTTATCCATTTCCGTTTTTTAGTTTCTCTAGAATGGTAAATTTGGTTTAGGGTTTTCTATAAAATAACGAGTTGAGTGCGACTTGTTTTTATTTTGTAATCTATTTA
This sequence comes from Altica lythri, assembly GCA_964028335.1. Classification (NCBI taxonomy): domain Eukaryota; kingdom Metazoa; phylum Arthropoda; class Insecta; order Coleoptera; family Chrysomelidae; genus Altica; species Altica lythri. Next base: position 77,248,716 of record OZ034802.1, read on the forward strand.
AATTCGTATTCTATTTACTTTTTATTTAATACTAGCGGACCCGGCGAACCGCCTAACAATTTTCCAATTTTTTTTTTAATTTTTACGATTAATTTTTTGTATTTTTTATTATATTTTCTCGTTAGTTACCACTTTTTACGATTATTTATAGTACTTTGTAATTTATCGGTTAGGTATATTATATATTAACTGCGCCACCTAACGGTGGCGTCATAGTTCTTAGGTAAGTAAGTTTTGCTCTTTTAAATATATGAGATATTAACTGCGCCACCTTACGGTGGCGTCATAGTACTTAGTTATGTAGGATTACAGGTGTAAATTTATAACATCTCAACTGCGCCACCTTGTGGTAGCGTCATAATGATTAATTTCGTAATAAACGCGTCCGATCGCTGCAAAATTCAAAGTGCAATATGAAAAATCGCGACCTCCGACGCGCTATTTATAGGCACGCTGCCGCCGCCCCGGCCGGCCAGTACCACCGCAAGCGCTGCGTCCCGCAATTTTAAATCTGTAAATCTTCGAATATATTCATTTAAATCTTGTGTTGTACAGGACCATATAGATCTATATTAAATCAACAATGTATTTAAGCTATTTAATTGGATAAGGATTAATGCTGTATTGGTTAAAATCGCTTTGAAAATTAGCCATTATTTGTCGTAAAAAGTAAATGACAAAAAATTTTTATTGTGGGATATCCATAAGAGATAGACATATACCATCGCGGAGTTTTCTGTAGACCTTTTCAATGTGTACAAATAATTAGTACATTATTTTGATAAATCTCGTAGGGTTCAGCCTGCGTTTCCAATGTAAGTGGAAAAAAATTGATAATTAACGACATCACATTAGAAACCTCAAAAATAACAGCATTTCTCCACTATTTAATGGATGTTATTATACATATAAACCTTCCTCTTGAATCACTCTATCTATTAAAAAAAAAAGAGTGTGCGTGTAACCTTTACGCGCGATTGAAGTAAAACTTGTTGACGTACGTATCGGAAAATAAATATTTAATTACAATTCAATCATATTTATTGCCTATATACCTTACAAAAAATGAGATGTTATATTTATATTAGAAATAGGAATTTGAAAATTATCATTATTTTTTATATATGAAATAATAGGTTTATGAAAACTAAAATGTGAAACATAGATTTTACTCTCTAAATAACATTAATGTATTTGAAACCGTTTGAAAATTTTGAAAATTTAAGCTCCTCCCATAGCTGAAATCACACCGTTACTTCCATCAGAATCTTCCGTTAGAATCTAACGTTAGAGTTACCCCTAGTCGCGCCTAAAGAAGTTTTGCTTTAATAATAGGTAAACACTATTAAAAATATACACATATTACGTTTAGAATGTGTGATTTTGTAGCTGTATCTACCTTATTGTAATACAACACAACACAAGAGCCTTCGATAGTTAGATAACCATTTCATTTTGTAGCATTTTATAGCATATTCCATAAAATTTAAAATCCTGAGTTGAGTTTGTTTTCTTCAGTCCTACGAAGGATCTGTTATTGCTGGTAAAAGATCAGCCATCCTGACTAGTGGTTTTATGGCCTTTATGGCTACCTAACCAAACCTAAAATAAGTATAAGCAAGTGTTAAAACATGTCGAATATTATTATTTTATGAACAAAAACGTGCAACATGCTTCTTTACTATCGTAATATGTATGTATGTATATAAACTTACTTAATCAAATCATAATAAATGTCGCTGTCTCGTCTTTTTTCATTTTTCTTTAAATCTTTCTGGCGCTTATAATATGCCTTTTGACGTTCACAATTTCTTTTTCTTTTTAGCTCTTAGCTCTTTAAACCTATAAAACGAAAATAGCTAGGTATAAATAATAGGTATAAATAATTAGGAATAAATAGTGTAATTACACATCAAAAATAAAATGTATGCATACAGAATAGGTACTCACTGTTTTCATTCAATATTTTTTCATCACTTTCTTCATTAATAAATCCACTTTGTTTATTCATATTTAATACAAACACTTTATACACAAATTTAAATTATTTACGCAATGTATTTTGGTTGACAAGATAACAAGCTGTCAATTCATATAATTACAGATTTAATTTCATTTAATATAGTAGGCAGAATCGCATGAGCGCAGCCAGGATTATTTTCAGGGAGGTGCATCTGCATCTACACACTATTATGATCTAATATATATAGAATGTAGAATGATTTGGACAACAACCGCGACGCCTTTAGTTTTTATTCAAACAATAATTTAATAAAAAAATTAAAAAAATATATAATTTTCTGGTAAATTCAGGTATTTTCTTTCATAGCAGGGGGTGCAAGCGCACCCTCTTGCACCCTGCTGCCGGCGCCCATGCAAAATCGTGTCAGTATTAGGTTTTGTTTCCGGTTTCTGTTATTAGAATGACGTCACGTCCGTTAGAATAACTTTTTTACTCCTAGTGTCGCTAAAGAAGTTTTACTTCAAAAACGCATCAAAATCCGTTGCGTAGTTTTAAAGATTTAATCATACAAAGGGAAATAGGGACAGAAAAAGCGACTTTGTTTTATACTATGTAGTGATAAGACAGTTTTTCTTAAAGCATTTTGGGTTAATCTGACATTTAATTTCCGTAAAAACAGGGATTGTGCTATGTTTCCTGACTACTTATTTTTCCCGGTATTAATCCAATGTCAATTTGAATTAGGTCAATTTTGCACAAAACAGCAATTAATAATTTTTGTTCCAGCCACGTCGATCACGAAATAGCGAGGAAAAATGTTTCACTGATTAAAAATCGATCTTTAACAAGTAATAAATATTAGTCTTTTAGTAAAAAACGTGTTACAGGTAATTAATTGAGTTCAATATTCGTTGGAAAAATCTATCATTTATTCATTGTTACCACCAAACACTTTTTCCAACAAAAGTGTTATCCTTTTTACCGCTCATTTTTGTGGATTAAACTGACAAGGCTTTTAAAAATAAAAAAGGTTTATTTTTATCCTTCTTTTCATAAAATATAAATAAAAATAGACTGTAAACGAAATTATAAGAATGGGGTTAAATATATACCCATTCAGAAAAACAAAACGATGCTTATGTTAATTTTCAAATTAATAAAAAAACAATAATGTATTAAAGTAATTAGTAACACTTCTGCAATCTTTAAAGAACTACAAGAATTGAAATACTTGAATCAACATTCGTCACCCATAAAACAATCCTAGTTTGCAAGCTGTAAAAATATACAAGAAATCATAAACATAGTGTTCTGATAATATTCTGTTACGAGCCGGTCCGGACCTGTCGCCCAGAAAGTAGCACCAGACAAACGCCAGTTCTTAGAATTTTCGAAGATTCTAGTTGCTTTCTGATCAATCGAAAATTCTAGTGGCTGTTAGAACGTTGGATTTTAGAAAGGTTGTTTTTTATTGTAACGTTGAAGATACTTCTAAAAGGATTTAATTTTATATGAAAGGGACCGCTTCGGACGCGGAAGAGGAATTGTAATAGCCAGCTTTATTTGTAGCCTTACACGGGGACTCTAAGTTCGCGTTTTATCGCGAATGGTTGAATAGTAATTTACTTTAATCTTTTTAAGAACCTACTTGTCTTCGTCTTTCTCTCCGCTATCTTCACCTCTATCAGCTTTATTTGTAGCCTTAGACCTGAACTCTATAAGTTTGTTGGTTTTTGTTTCATTCGTTAAAATACTTTACTTAATGATTTTCACTATTCTATATAATTCTTTTCTACCTCCAGAATATCATAAGTAATTAAAATTTTTTTAGATATTTTTTGTTCTGATTTTAGAATAGAATGTTCACTTTTCAATTAAGTATACGAACACCCAACCGTAAAAACAGAACAAAAGGTTGAAATAACTTTCCATTAGTTATTTCAAGAGTCAAATGCTGTCACCGGCAACTTCTATCTCCGGTTTCAATTTAATACTTTAAAGCTCCTTTTTTTAATTTAACAGTGCAGTAACGTAGGTTTTTTTTTAGAAAAAAAATCGCGGCAGGTGCTAAATGATTAACGAGAAACTTTATTATACTGTCATGTACCGAATACAAATGTTTGCTACAACTCTGTGTTTGATATAAATTTTATTTTTCGAATAATGTGAATTGAAATGTATTTATTTCTTTAAATATATTGTTAATAATTTAATGAAATTTCTTTAGAAACTTTGTAATTATTTTTATAATTTTTAAATTGTACAATTGGGAAGTTGACATCTAAATCAGGAACACGCTTCCAAGGAGATATACATTAGTATTGATAAACCTTAGAATTACTCTGCTACGTCAGGATTAAAAAATTAACTTTTGGTCATATTTAGCGTTTTGAATCCTTTAGATTTTTTCTCCAAAATAACAAAGCATTCTAAAGTACAAGTTTTCCTTTATTAAGTTAAGTTGATTTTGCCTTTTTTTTCGCTTAAATATTATAGTTTTAATTTTACAAATTATTAAAAACAAAAAAAATATATAAATATTTTTAATCTTATTTTTTTTTTAAATCTAGGGTAACATATGTATTGATGGATACCCTTCTCAGAAACTCCTTTAATACTTACAAAATCACACACCTTGGTACTTAAAACAGATATAAGTAATATTATTGCTTACTTAAATTTCTATAGAAATAGAGAAATAACTTTGCCAACTCTTTTGGTTCAGTGCGGTATGTAGCGATGAGTATTTACACTCAGTTTCTTGTATACCTTTGGTTCTTTAAACTTTACTTTATATTTTTGGTGCCGACCTTTGGCAGTTTTATCTCGCTTGTAAGGCATTTATTGGTAAACTAGTTATATTGTACTCGCGACGTCGTTCAGATGTTAAATTAAAAGGAGACAAATACATATGTGAAAACCGCATTCGAATCGGATCAGTAGTATTCATGTGATGCGCGCATAAACAAACAGACATACAGACAAACAGACAGACAGACAGACAAAAAAAATCTAACTAAATTTTTGGGTTCTATTTCGATCCACCCACGACGTCGTTCGCGAGGCGTGTTGATTTTTGTATAATTTTTTTTCCTCACCCCGTTATAGAGGTGGTGGGAGAAGTTTTTAGACACTAGATGTTAAGTTGAAAGAAGACAAATACGTCTGTAAAAACCGCATTCGAATGGGAGCAGTAGTTTTCATGCGATGCGCGCACAAACATACACACAGACAAACAAAAAACTAACCACATTTTTGGGTTCTATATGGATGTAGTAACACTTTCTGCTAATTATTTTTTAAATATCTTTAATGTACAGAATTTTCATTTCTACAGTTTTATTATCTATACTAATATTATAAAGAGGAAAGGTTTGATTTTTTGTTTGTTTGTTTGTTTGATACGAATAGGCTCCAAAACTACTGGACCGATTTCAAAAATTCTTTCACCGTTGGCAAGCCACACTATTCCCGAGTGACATAGGCTATGTTTCATTTTAAAAAAAGTAGGGATCTTTACTAAAATGCCATTAATGTAACCAAAAATGACCTTAAAATCCTTACATCGCGTGCGCTGATAATACTATTGATTATAGAATAAAATAATGTACTACGATTTTGAAGAATATATAAATATCTACAAAACAAATGCCGCGACAGCATATGTCTAACTAATTTTTAATTTTTTAAAAGTTTTTATCCTGGTATTATTCCTTATCAAAATAACTTATTTCATAATCACGACAGATATCACAAATTTAGCATGTGCAATGGGACGAGGCTACTTATAAAGGAATTAAAGGACAATTAAGTTGTAGCAACCAATATAACTGAACCACCAGCTCTTCAACTAGCTCATACAGCTCATGAGGATACCGATGATCCCAACTGATCTACCAAATCCATTTAAACCGCTTCAATTTCCTATTTAAACATATTTTGCTTTTACTAATAATAAGTCTCAAGGTCAAACCTTCCAAATAGTAGGGATCGGTTTTCCTCATGGCCAACCGCCTAAGGCAGGTCGGAGCACCTGAAAATCAATTTATTTTTTATAATTTTGACAAGTAAAGTGACATTTTTCAAAACTGCTGTCAGTTTTGAAAGTCATTACTTTTCATAACTAGTTTTGAAAAGTAAAACTTTACGTAACTAGTTTTGAAAACTTCATTTCAAAACAAGTTACGAAAAATATAAAGCAAATTTAAACAACTAAGAACTATTTTATACGAACTTTATTAAAGAAATATTTAGAAGCAGACATTTTTAAACAAAAAATTAAATAAGTATACTTAATATTTAGATCAGAAACTTACCTTTTAATTATATCTGTATTAAATAGAATTGTCATTAGAAAGGTGTCAATGCAAAATAAACACGAGAACTAGATGTATTGTTTTTAATTATTATTAGATAATGATGATTTTTTTTAAAAATGGAATTTCGTCAAAATTATAAAAAATCTTGTACGGAACTCGTTATAAAACGCCATTTTGTTTAACTCGTGTTCATTTGCAGCACTCGCTACGCTCTTGCTGCAACATCACACTCGTTAAACAAAATTGGACTTTTCATAACTCGTTACGTAAATAACTATTGCTGCCAGAAAATAAAACAATATATAGTATATAGTATATAGTTTTATAATATATGTAATTTTTAAATAAAAAGCAGACATTGGCTAGCTTTAATTTCCACACTTTTCATTGCTTGTCGGCTATTGGATTAAGTAGATATTAAGACAAAAAATCCAAAGCCACATACACAGGGCAGGATTGTAAGCGAGGCTCAGGACACTATGTACAGTTTACTATTGATGGCTCCACTTTGTGTGAAAGCCGTAAATATATATTGAACTCCTTCTAATAAATAGTAAACTCTGGGTTGTAGAATCTGCACTAAAGAAATTTGATCCATATTACAAAAAAATCTAACAAAAATACAATTTTTTTCTTCTTCCTGTGGCTGGTTCCTTTTTTTCTACTTTTATTAGCTCGTCAACTATTTAACTCTGGCTTCTTATGCTATTTGCTCCTACTTATTTTTTTTTATTTATACCTTTTAATTAATCTATTTTATTTATTTCTTATTTTTATTATTTATTTTCTATATTTATTTTATTTCTCCTTTTATTTTAATTCAAAATTCAAATTTATTCTTAAGAATTTAACTCATATAATATATTTTAATCCTTTCTGATATTTTATAAAAAACGTTCATGGCAATTAAATTAATACATACAAAAACAAACAAAAAAATTAAATTTTAGTAACCGATTTCTCCTTAAAGGCGACTTATTCTCCCAGAAAATTGCCGAAATAAATTTGTCCCCGATGAAAAATCCGTATTAAAATTTGGATAATATATGTACATGTATAAGCGAAAGGTCATTAAATGACCCACTCATAACAAAATCTCACAAACTACAAGTGCTTGGAGTCTCAAATTTTGCATGTGGCTTCCTTTTGGGACATAGGTGTGGTCGCATAGGGTTTTGCAAAATTCCCTCTGGATAACGAATTATAACGGGAAAACCCTGTTTCAGAAAGTACTTATTCAATTCGTATATATTGATCCGATTTCTAAAATTCTTTTAACAATATATAGTTTACTTTATATATATTATTGCTATAATTTTCCAGACATTAGAACATCAGGAAATATTAGTAAACTTAATATTGTAACATCTTAGAGCAAAAAAAATATTGGAGAAACTTCAACACCATTTAAAATAGAACGAATTGTAATTTAAGATGTCAAATGATAATTTCTTGAGTTATATATCCATAAATATGGTTTTTGCTATCTTATGTTAATATATCTCAAAATTTTGACGTAATATTTCAATTTTGTGGCAAGGTTTGAACACATTTGAAATAGTACATTACGTAACGAGTGCGGAAAGCAGGTGATCCCATCACGAGTGCGTTTGTCGCGTGAGCCGAAGGCGAACGCGATAAAACGCACGAGTGATGGGATTTCCTGCTCACCGCACGAGTTGCGTATTCTATTTTTCATCACTCCGTGAGGAAAGCTCTTGAATTTGTCTAAAGGAAAGAAAGATAAGAAAAGTAGTATTAGGTCTGATCCGACTGCAGCGCAAAGGCGCTGAAGGAGGGTTGGGGGAGGCGGATCCCCCCCATTGAAACAAAAATTTTTAGATCTAAGAAATTATAACATTTAAAAAAAACACTTTTTTATTACAAAATTATGTATAGTTATGAATCTTTGTTAAATACGTTAAATGTAATATTTGGACAGTTGCCTAATTCTATAGACATATTTTTTTATTCAACTTAAGTATATTAGATAATAATTGAGAATCAACAAAATCTTTATTTAGTAAAGAAACGTTTGATTGATTATATCATGGTGCATTTACTGCCGCGTTATCAGCTGCAAGACTATTAGAAAATCCATCCTCAATTTCTCTTAATTCACTTTCTATCTCATTTATTTTTGATTGGGAAACACTTATCAACTCTGTTTTGGTCATTCATTGCTTTTTGCACGGTCCTGCATGGTCGAAAGCAGTGTATTCCGCACGGAGTGATGAAAAGTTTTATATTTCGTAACGTTGAAGGAAGCATTGTTTCCGCACGGAGTGACGAAAAAGTATAGTTTAGTTCGTAAGTCAGTAAGTTAAATTTAGGTTTTTGACAACAGCTTCTACCAGTAAATAAATATAAGATCTGAAAAACCCGTCATTGCGCCACAAGATTTACTTACCGTTATGCAAATTTTTGTTAAAATTCTGTTATTATTAAGATGTGTTTAATTTATCAATCGGAATGTTTTTTTTTCTATAACGAGAGTGTTAAAATTTTAATAAAATTTTCTCTAAAAATAAATAAATTTCCTCTCAAATTTTTGTTATCGAAAATTGTAATCAAAATTTAATACACCTAAATTATCCATTAGGTAAAATATAAAGCAAAAAAATCATCCTTACGGCTCAGACCCTTATGAATATAATTTTTTTTTATACAAATTAGTTCCAGTGAATATTTATAGAGCAAAATAATAAAACACAAATTTTCTGAGCCGATTATTGACAAATTCTGTTTGAAGCACCGTCTTTAATAATTCAAAATAATGTTCGAGCTTACGTTTGTAGACAGCTTTATAAAGCTTTACAACTTGAATAGAGACATTAAGAGCAATAAAATATCAACCTTTAGAATATCTATTATTTAAAAACATGCGATTATTTAAATAAAGAAAATATTTTATACAAGTCTGGCCAATTTGCATATTTAATAGGATAAACGATGTATCTTTTCCATACAAATTTCAATTAGAATTTTTGCATATTTACAGATTTTGTTTTCGATAACCTTATCGCATACATTTTGAAACCTATAAAAAATTCATAACAGAAATTCCAATTATTCGTGTGTATAGACGCTTAGTGTCTATACACACGAACCACCAGTGTCCGACACAGGTGGCGACCACCGATAGCAATGCATTGTTTCAAATGTACGATTACAGACGAGCCACTTTGCGGACCACACCACTTTTAGCTGCTCGACTGCCGCTACGCTAGTGTCCTACCCTCGCCACCGGCCGGGCCACTTTCCTATATTTTATTTTAAGCAGTACATTGTTTTTAATAGAGGTGTACACACCATCCACTTTTTGTGTCTGAATCTTGAAATTGTTTGGTCGTTTATTATGGAGAAACATTTTGAATGCAATACTAAGGATTTTGTAACTGCTATTGAAGGAGAACCTTGTATACCCGGCTGATGCGCCCCCGGTGGCAACCACCGGTGTCGGACACAAGTGGCTTCATGTGTAAAGACTCGCCCGACCGGTGGTCGCCACCGGTGTCGGACACTGGTGGTTCGTGTGTATATACGCTTAGGTTTAACTGCTGTAGATGGATCAGTTAGGACGTTCATGCCTGGTGTATGTTGACCATGCTACTTGATCTTGCACGGTACGTAGTCGATCAGGTCGCGTAAGCGATGCCCTCTGGTGCGTTAATTTGAAACCTCGCTAGTAATGCCTTCTCGTGTGTTGATTTAAAACCGTGTTACTATGTGGGTATAAAAAATACATAAATAGTTCACAGTTTTTACTAAATTTAAGAATTTTTGTATCTTAAAATTAACTAAATATACCAACTCAACAATTGTGAATAATTTCGCATAGTACATTTTTAAGGTAGCTTAGTTTATTACGGTCCAACTTACTTTTTGGTAAATTTCATATCTGCCTTACCGATTTCAGTCACAAAGTTACCTATAAATCGAGTTTACATATAGTTTCCTACATGTATAAATAATGTTAAGGACATGAGGGACATTTGGGACGTTTTCGTTTTTTTTTATGATAATTATATATTAACCTGATAGTTTTTCGAGCACTGTTAATCGCAACTAGATATGGTAAGTGCGTTATCTTAATTATCGATATATTACACGAAAAAGTTCTTATTTAACTTAAATTATTACATAAAAACAACTTTTAATTTACTTCTGATATTAAGGTTTAAATTTGCATGTATACCGATTCTATTGAACATCAGTTGAAGAAATCACAATTGGGATTTGTGCTGAAACATGTCGAATTACGTGTTGACTACAATAAGAACATTCTCAGTATCATTGTTTAAATTTCATTTGTGGTTTCGCATGAAAACTAAATAGAAATGTTGGCACAAACTTTCCGTTAAATCGATGTCACATGGACATTGAAATTTTGTTGTTACCACAAGAAAGTTTGATACTTAACTGGCAATTTACACAGTTGCAACAATATAAGTTTAATAGAGTTTTAGAAACACGTTGTCATTGCCATATGTTACTTTACTGCTAGCATTAATTCTAATCCCAAATCCTGTTCTATTTCGTTATTACCAACGTCACATAAAATGTAAGCAGTTTCACAATAGCAAATTATAATTTTCTCCAAAGTGATGTTCATACGAGACTTTATTGCATTTAGTATACTGGTTGACAGTAAAACTATTAAACAATATTAATTACATGTGCCATGCATGTATAAAATACAAAATCCTAAGTATTAGATAGAAATTTGCATTTGTATCTGTATTGTTAGGTTGCCATAATTCGAAAAAGCTGTGGATCACGTTTGAGGCTAAAATTAATCCTGCTCTTAAACAGAATATAGAACTCAGTTTGAATTAAATTTTCCACAAAACTTTTTCTAAAAAATAAAAGAAATGAGAAATTAATAACTTGCAGCCACAATGGACACTAAATGATTTTAAAATAGGTGTTAAAATACAAAAAATAAATACACTTTACATAAAGTTGACAATTTTATAACTATCAAATTAAAAATTACAAATGAGAATAAATCTGTTTATATTTACAGAGAGGGACATCAATATTAAATTGGAAAACACAGCTATACAGTTAGTTTTCTTCTTCCTTTTGTTTTTCTTCTTTTTCTTTTTTTTTTCTTCGTCTGCTTTTTCTCTTATAATAAGATGCAGTTTCTTCTTCTTCAAAGCTTTCTGCAAACATGACCTTTAGCTGTTTTATTATCTTTTGGGTAGTCTGTCGATCATATGTTTGGTTTGTACGATTTGGCCTCCTTTACCCACCTTGTTTTATTATTTTTACGTCTTATGGTCTTTTCATTATCGCTTATTTTTGATGTTTATGATTCTTTTCGTTATTCATGTTTAAACTTTGGTGTCTGTAATAAACGTTTATTTTGGTCTTATAAATCCTTTATAAATTCTTATTTTGCAACGTGTAGCTTTCCTTCTTTATAGATTTGGGTCTGTAGGTTCTATTGGTGGTGCCATCTAAGCAGCTATATATAAATCTAAAAAGACAACTCTTGTATTAAATTAAATATGCGCGAAACTATTCAGACAGAATGTTACACGAACAGTATATAAATTTTAGCTTATTTTCTTGTTCCATAATTACAAAACGCAAATCTGATCCATATTTGAGACAAGGTCAATAGAATTTTGATTATATCTCGTTTTTTATCAACTACATTTAAAATTTGTATCTGTATATGTCCTCTTAGTTTCCCACAAAGGCTTGTGTAACACAGAAAGCCACCCTTCTGCGATATTTAATATTTCTGTGTCCTCTTTCCTAATCAAATTCTTTGTTGGTTTTATAACAGTATTATAAAAGCTAAAAACTGATGGTAGAGAATAATAATAAAGTTAAGTATTCAATTAAAATAAACTAAATGTTATCCATTAAGTGATTAATTATTATATCTTTGTTTTTAAAGTAAACATTTATATAGATTAATATACAAGCTAATTACTAAACTCACTTAGTGTCGGTAAAAGGAGATTAAATCGTATTAAGAAGGGCCAATAAATGTAATGGGAAAAGCTGAATACTGATTCAGGTTTTCATTTCAAACAAAGATAAGTGAATTATAATTAGAATAATGTAATTATTTTAAGCACATATACAGGGTAGGGTGTCCAAGAAGTAGGAGTAAGTTTATTTCAAATGTAAACCAAATTATCCTTATATAAAATGCTTCCTAAGGGAACTGAAGCTCTTTGAAGAGACATTTTCAAGTTAATCCTTTTTTAAATATCTTAAGTAAAATTATTCGATTTGTCATTAATGTCTTTATTATTATACCAGGGTAATTTTTGGACTGTATACTTCCTAATTTAGTTAAACGAAATTGACTGAAGAATGGGCATTTTCATCACCCTGTATCATCAAATTATTTTTTGATTACTAATTACCTATTTCTAATTAATATTGATTTTAATCTTTTACTATCAAAATTGAAATTTATAAATCATAGCCATTAAATTCACATCTGATGGAGTTGGAAAAAGTGTGTGCCGTCCTTTGGCAGTTTTCCATTTCCTTGAAACACTTAGGTATAGGTCTCCCAGCGAAAGTTTGTGACAGCCACGTGTTAGTCGGCGCAGGTAGGCGGAGTCTTTCTATCAGTGGCGGACGGAAATAAAAATATATTATACATCTTAAATTAATTTTTAATGTATGATGCCAACATAATTAAGAAGAAATTATTTTATATAAATTTGTTACTGCCCACTTTAAACTAAAAAAATACATACATTTAAAAAACAACTCAGAAACTCTCTCAGCATATTCGTAGCTAAATACAGTTTACAAAACCATTCTAGCTACCACACTGACAAGCTTTCAGAACGGTCGTTGTTATCGTAACGCTCGTAAAAAAACCATTGCGCATTGAACGAGAGGCCACGTGGCTGTCCCAAACTTTCGTTGGGCGATCTATATACTTCAACTACAGATTTTTAAAATTATTGTTCGCGACTAAACTGCTATCAAAACCATGACACCACATTTTTGGAATAGTATTTTATCCAGAAAGAGAATTTAAAACATTTCATAATCAGTACTGAAATTACTATTTTACATGGCTATTTTACATTTTTGTATGGATGTCAAAATTTTCTATTGTTCTATTTACGTAATAAATTGAAACTGACTTTATTCATTATACTTCATGTCATATACATATCTAAGTCATTTATATCGTTGCATAATACTTAACAATGATTGATTATCATTATGCTTCTGCTTAACAACTAACTGACCTCTGAATATATTAAAGATTAATAACAATAGGAGAATTGTCTTTTTAGTTTTGCATATAGCCATAGGGACAAAAAATATATAGAATTTCAAATTTATTTCACCAAGATCGATACACTTTTGCATACGTTCAAACCAATTGGTAAAACAGTTATTCCAGTCTTCAGTTGACAGCTGCAAAATTGTTTTAAGGGCATCGATGGCTTTTTCTGGCGACTGGGATCGCTGCCCACTCATTGAATTCTTGATCTTTGAGAAAGTGAAGAAGTCGTTGGTACTTAGGTCGAGACTATACGGTGTATAGTCTAACAATTCGATGTGTTGAAGCTCCAAAAATTCAAGGGCAAGGGAATATGAATAAACGATGAGTAAAAGTAAGAGAACTAAAAGGAAAAGAGAAAGGGAAGAAAATAATTTTACAATATAAAGGCAAGACTGCTACTAAAAAAAAATAGTACAAGAAAAGTTTACGGACTCTGGTAGTGCCGCTACATTTACATCATAATAGTCAGAAGAAGAATTAACTAAGGATGAATGGGTAAATAACCAAGAGACAATGTTTGAGCACATTTCCTTTGCAATGGAACATATGCAAATGTGCGAAGGATGGGCGCTTACTACTTTATAAATATTTTTAAACCGGTGTTAAAGTACTTTAAATCACTCCAGATGGTTAATTGTTTAAAATTTTATCCAATTAAACTAAAAAGTCTGTATAAGTCATATTGAAACTATTTTTCTTTTAATTTAATGAAAATGTGTAAGTTATTCAACTTAATTTTTTTAAACAGAAAAACTTTAGCTGGATTATTCTCTCAATAAATTTTATATTAAAACAAAAGTTGAATACGAACTTTATATAAGAAAACTTTATTTAGTTATATAGATATACCTACAAACAGTAGATCATATTAAACGAGAGTTGAAGAAGACATCAAAATAAAACTTTATTTGCAAGCATGGAAAAACTTGGATTTTATTATATTTAAGAACAAACTCGATTATAACTTTTTTTGAAGAGGTAGTGTTTTATTATTTTAATAATATTAGTTCTCTAATAACACGATTATGGATGGAATCACAAACTAGTTGTGTATTCTTCAAACGTAAATACTGCGAGTAGTTTGTATTCAAGGAGAGAAGCATTTTAGTTATTTTATTTTTACACGGTTCTACTACGTTTGTTGAAACTATTTTTAAGAAAGAAAGATACGAGGAAAGAAATAAACATTTCCGTCCTAGGATCATACAAAAGTAGTGACATAAATTTATTTTATTTCTCTGAAAAATCTCCCATGGTGATCCAAATTTTTTATTTTTCGGTTGAATTCGGTTGAATTCAGAAAGGGCCAAGAAATAGGACTTTTCCTATAGAATTACTCGGCGGTGGTGATTTTATTCGTAGATAGCTTTAGTATTATACGTTACAAGGTCGGTAGGTGACTTATTACAGTACGAGTTAGTTTACGGAAGAGGCGACGTAGGAGCCAAATCCGGAAATAAAAACGAGTACTGTAATAACACCTAACGACCATGTATCGTATTATATTTTATTTCATCCTGTTTTTATAAATTATTAAATTTATAAAACTTTTAACAGTAGTTCGTGACTTGACTAAAAATAGTTTGTAACTTGATAAGTTAGGTCAAATTACCTTGAAAGCCATCTATCACTGTCAAACAATTTTTTTATTTTTTTATTATTAAAATTTAATTGTTAATATAAAATTAAATAACATTGACTGCTTTTTAAATATGGATGTAAAAGTAAGTAATTAATTACTTTATTTTTATTTGATAGTCATTATAGTATTTTAAATGTAAAAAAAAGTAATTGTCTTCCATTAAGCAATCAGAGCAGCGTTGCTAGGCAACACATTACAGTACCTGATACCGTAATGTTTTACTTACCTACCGGCGCCAAATTGATTATAAGAAAGTGTATTTACTGGACAGGATGAAATAAAATATTGTTCCGAATCCATTATGTGCTGCAGTTTTTGTCATCTCTAAGTTTTTAGTTAGTTAGTGTCCGTCAGGAAAAAATTGTGATAGATCCTCTCTTAAGATTTCTTGTATAGCTTTAATAGATCGAGTCTAACTTTGTTTGTTGTCTCGTTAAAATATACGCAAAGTCTTGCTTTGCAAATTTTCCATAGTAACCACATAAAAGAAATTCCGATATATTCAATCACAAGAAATTTAAGCTCAATAAGATTAACGTAGTAGGATAGAAGAATGCAAAGAGAGCAGTGGCAAAATCGAAATCAAAAGCAATGGGAAAGGTCTTTAAATACTTTGAGAATAAGATTAAACTTTAAAAGACATAACTGCCATCCAGAAAATTAAGAAAAAGAAGGTAGTGTTTAACAAAGATGTGAGAGTTCAAAAGAAAAATTAAAGGAATATTAAGAGAATCTATTAAACGAGAAATATAAAAAATACATATTTGAAAATAGTATTGCAGTATAGAGAAAACAGTAAAAAATGCATTTAAAAAAATGAAGAACGGAATACTAGCAAGAGTATAAAACGTGCTTGGTGAGGGTGGAATAGATATTCTGTTGGACCTGATAAAAAAAGTGATAAATTAAGAAAAAATAATGAGTAAATAAAGGAAAATTGTGCTTGTGTAAATCGATAAGGGAAAAGAGAAATGTGCAAGGATGTGGTAAATATAGGGACATTAAATTGATGAAGAATACTTATTTAACAATAGATAAAAAGACGCTGAGAAACAACTGATACTGTTTTTGCTGTAAGAAAAATGATTCGGTTCGTAGGAGTAAACCCAAAATTTATCGCCACTAACAATACCTACTATAAACATTTTTTGAACTTTGTTTGTTAAACCGTTCCAATGTTTTTGACACGAATTGACGGTTCACTTTTTGCTCTTCTGTAAGTAAATGAGGAATCCAATAAGAAACCAACTTCGTTAAATCCAGATCTTCATGTAGGATGCTGTAATGGGTGGACCTAGCCTGGATTCGTCGCTGAGACTGGACCGACCACGTTGAAATTCGCAATACCAGCGGGAAATAGTTGACTGGTGTGGTGTTTCATTCCCAAACACAGAAACCATTTCAGTGATACATTGCTGTTGGGATAATCCTTTTCCAAAAATTGTAAAAAATAATTGCTTAAAAATGTTCTTGGTTAAGATCCATTTTTCGACTGACTTGATAATTTCAAAATTTCATTGTACCTACACGACTTGTATCACAATGAATATCTGGATTTATTACAACAAAAGATTGAGGTTAGATTTGTGACTGTAGTTTCCATTGGTGCGCCTTCTGAGCGGCAATATGCCAAACTAAAAAGACAACCCTCGTAATATTGACCTAAGCATCGCTTGGCTCACCTGTTTAACTTATAAGTACGCTTAGATTGCTTAATGTCACTATTCACTTTTGTCATACTAATTGCTACCAAAAAACTGTTTTTTAATATATTAGATAACACAGTAAATACGTAAATACATTAAACACCTGAATAATATGCAACTAAAATCGATATGCTTACATCGTGCATATATGCATATCTGCATTTAAAGATTTTCTACGACTGAAAACTTTGTAAAAGCAGCTCAAGTATAGTTGAATGCTTATTTTTAACATAATTTCGAGATATCTGTCACTTCCAGTTTTGCAACTTTCTATTTTACGTTTCGCATATGATACGCTTCCTGTGGGAGTAAAACGTGGGAGTAGACATTTGTATACATATCACAGAATTCAATTCAAACTGGAGTTCGTTTCGTCTGAATTGTTGGCTGTTTGCCTCACAACAACAATCCACAAGGAAGAATACTTGTTATTTTTTTTCTATTGAAAAAAACATATTTCTGATAATCAGCTATTATTGTTGTGAAAAAAATCTGTCGTAAATAAGTACTTGTCCTTTATGAAAAGTCTCTGATATCGTGCAGACTTTCAGTTGTAAAGTTCTTTGAGGTAGCCTGTTTAAACTGATATTTCATTTTAAAAAGGGAGCTTTTATAATTGGATGAAGAATAAAAAATTCTAAAGGTTTTTCTATTAAATATATACCGTTGAAATTTACTTTATTTTTTTATAAAAAGTAAATACATAAAAGCTTCCTTTAAAAAAAAGGATTATTATAGGTCGGTACGCGGGAACTGAGAAAAATTAGTTTAGAAGTTTTTTTAATTTTATTATGATTAGTATGATTGCTCAAGTATGTAGAATCTAGGATTACTAACACTTTGTTGTGTATTTTGAAACCATTGCTTTCTTACCTAAGTTTAAATAATACTTGCAAGCGATACCCAGTGAAAACACGGTACTGCAGATAATCGTAGTAATTAAAAGTAATTACAAGCAATTTAAAATGGTTATAAGTGGATGCAAGTAATCAGAATTGGTTGCAAGTGATGATAAGTAATTATAATCGATCACAAGTGGTTCGAAATGATTGTAAGTAATTGCAAGTAATTAGAAATGATATGTAATTGTAATTGATTACAAGTAATTTTAGTGAATACAGGTGATCTATACGCCTCAAATAATACTTCAGATCTTTAAGAAACCAATGCTTATCCTCATCGGTCATTTTTCTTTTTTTAAATTTTTATTTTTTTATTGATTTTTTGTTTAATATCTCGTTTTTTAAGCAATGCTAGGTCTATGAAAAAAGAAGTTACTTCTCTTCCTCAAAGATTTTTTAAAGTCATTTGGAGTAACCGTCATTTGACATGTATATAGTATCCAAGCGAACTGCAGCCTAGTTAGACTTATATTTTGAGCCTTGGACCAACTAAAAGTAACTGTAATTCGAAAGTTTTAAAATTTTTAAACACAACATTTTGTAATTTGAGTACGATTTGTTTTGTTTACGGTGGCTTGAAAATTTTGTGTCAGCAAAGAAATGAAACCAACGCGTGAAAATTTTCGTGCAATGATTCTTTACGACTTTCGACGAGAATTATTCAGACAGAAGTGCATAAAGTTAATTTTCTTTGTACTATGCCGAAAGTATGTTGTTCCAGTTTCAATATTACGGCAGAAAGCCTAACTTTTATGCCGCGATAATGTCGCGCAGACAGCGGGCCGAAAGAAATTATTCCTGCACTGATGTCACTGTCACTGACACTGTCATTGCAAATGTCCGGTTAGGCATCAATATCTTTTAACACAGAAGGAAATTTCTTTCGTACTTTCGGCATAGGACAAAAAAAAATAGAATACACTACATGGGCAGAAATTTTGAGAGCCCTGCACTGCGCGCCATGATGCCCACGGCTTCGCCTCGGGCATCATGTCGCGCAGTGCAGGAATCTCAAACTTTCTGCCCTTGTAGTGTAATGTACTATTTCTTTGTACTATGCCGAAAGTGGTTTTCTCCTGCTTCAATATTACGGCAGAAAGCCTAACTTTTATGCCGCGATAATGTCGCGCAGACAGCCGGCCGAAAGAAATTATTCGTGCACTGACGTCACTCTCACTGACACTGTCACTGCAAATGTCGGGGCAGGCATCAACCTCTTTTAACACAGAAGGCGATTTCCTTCGTACTTTCGGCATAGTACAAAGAAAAATAGTATATACTACATGGGCAGAAAGTTTGAGAGGCCCGCTCTGCGCGCCATATTGCCCTCGTCTTTGCCTCGGGCAATATGGCGCGCAGTTCAGGAATCTCAAACTTTCTGCCCTTGTAGTGTAATATACTATAGTTCCACTTTTGACGATAAAGCTTCATCCTTTGCCACTGTGAAACGCTGGTATAACGAATTTCATCGTGGCCGCCATTCGCTGAGCGATAAAAGTCGTGAAGGTAGTCCAAAATCAGTTGTTGTGCCAGAAAACATTAATGCTGTCCAAACCTAATAATGCGAGATAGTCATGTAATTTTTCTTGAGATTTAGGAATTCTTGGGCATATAAGACTAACGAGCATACAAAAATAGCTTTAAAAAACATATATCCCGCATAATGTGACAATGATCAAAAAGATACTCGTGTCAATTGATGCAAAGAAATGCTCAAGAAATACAATCGCGGGTCATCGAAACCTGTATATAACATTAACACAGCTAACGAAACTTGGATCTATGCGTATGAGCCCAAAACAAAATATTAGTTCACTAAAAAAATAATTGGTGTCCGAAGCACTTTGAAGCAAATTATCGCCTGTTTCTTTGGTATTATTGGACATATGTCAACTAAACCACCAACGTAAAATGGTAAATTTCGAATGGTACACAACCATTTGTTTGTCAGAAGCGGTCGGTAAAATATGAAAGAATTAGCAAAAACCAAAGATCATTCTTCATCATGACAATGTTCTCACACATCGGCTGCTACAACCACCTATTTGGCGGCAAAAACATCATCTTCCATAAAGCCCTGACTTGGCACCAAATGACTTTTTCTTATTTCTGCATAAAGACCAATTGCTTGGCCAACATTTTCTGGTGCAAGAAGAAAACGTTGATGCATTTAAAAATCATGTTGTGGAAGTACCTTAATTGGCATGAAGAAATTGCTTTGAAAATGGATTTAAGCGCATGAAAAAAGTATTGATCATTATGGAGAATACTTCGTCTTATTAGTCTTAAAATATAAATAGCAGCCCTCGTATTTAAATTTAACCAGAGATTAGTTCGCAACTTAAATAGAGCTAAAGGATTCGACAATCAAGTATTAAATATTCTGTTTGACTAATTGGATAATAAAGTTACTTACTACCTATCTATGTATCTTGTATAGTTACAAATTTACTGCTGTAATTTACTAAACATTAGAATAATCGCATTAAAATTATGAACATAATTATCTTCCTCATTACAACCATACTATTTAAATAAACATTAATCAAGATTAGTGATATAAAATGATACCATTAAAATTAAATTTCAAAACTAATTAATCCTCGTTATGTTTAAATCAGCCACTAAAACATTGCACAGAAAACCAAGAATCATTAATCGTATGAATGCAACACAATGCCTTGTTTTTTATTAGAAGCAACATTTGTTAGCATTTTATAAGTAATTTATTCAAAATTCATTACTGAACAGCTTTCTTTAATCAACTTAAGGCGGTTGATTTGATTAAGTGTTTTTTTTAATATTTTGTTTACCCTCTAAAAGCATAATTCGATTTACGTTCATTAGATAGAGATCGCAGATTCGATTTCTACAGAATATAGCTTTCTTCTTTATGTGTTATTTGTTGCAATTTCAAATACTAAAAATCCTATCAGCTACATTTCAAATAATTACATTACTAACAATACATCTTTTTCTTAATCCATTGAGGCAGCTGTCGTTAAATCTCAATGTGTATGAGTCAAAATAGCATGTCTAGTTGCAATTTTTTTGGTGGTTTGGATGGAATTTGACTAAAATTGCTTGTTTTTTTACAGATGAACTCATTAATAGGTTTCTGTTTGCAGAAAATTCTCGTATAACTGTTAGTTTTTAATTTTTGATTCATATGTTTTACGTAATTTGGTGAGAGCAGCGACCTATGTAAGAGTGTTTACCTTTTTCCCTACTCATTAGGTAGCGACATTTTTCCAGTAGCATAGGTATTTCATTCTAGGCATTTTCTTTATTAGCACTAGCAGAATCTTTGTATAAGGTGACTGTAGCGATTAAACCTTCTACGCCTATCGTTCCATCAAATCTGGCGATGCAGTTTACCAATTTTCAACCTTTAGGTAATGTTTGGTTTGTGATCGGTCTCAGGCTTAAAATTTATTGCTGAAGCATTTCTTACATAAACTTAATTTGATGATATTGTACTATTCTGTCTTCACTTCTTGTTTTTATGGTTTTAAAAACAAAATTTTTTCTTGTTTCTGATTGCAGCTCCACCTTTTGAGTTAAATATTAAATTTTAAACTGAATTACTTTCTAATAAAGACCAATATGCGATAATATAATATTTTCAAAAATATAAAGTATTTTGAACTCTTAAATTGATCAATTGGATATTTTGACAAATCTTTATTTAGTAAGTCAATTTTAAAATCTATTTTTTATGTAACTTCTTTTTAAGAATGTCAAAATATGCCTTCCTTCTTGTAAAGTTAAAAAATCGAGAAATTGTCGTCGCTGAATAAAGATTGAGTCATTCTAGATAAAGACTGGTTGAGTTAAATCGCATTTATCGATTACAACCATTCAACATTGAAAATCTTAACGGTGGTATTATAGCACGCTTTAGAAAAATTTCAAAGGACAGAAGTGGACTAATGATATCCATAACACGATTTTTTTCAATCTATTGTACGAGTTTCAAAGGAATGTATTCATCTCAACTCAATTGTGTGAAAATATCAAATTTATACGGAAAATATGCTTTATTTTCAGTTTTTGTTCGAAAAACTTAAATCGCTTAAAGAGATAAAAGGTGAAAGACGTTGTATAAGGTTTAATTCTAGAGAGACCGGTTTAAATAATTGATAAATATAGTCAAAGAAAACTTAGTTCTTTATGGATTTGTTATTTTATTTTAGTTCAAATAGAAACTGTTTGAATATTTATTCTTTAGAAAATAACAAAGCATGACAAAAAGTAGCAACAGGAAAAGCTTTAGTTTTAAAAACTAACAGAAGCTTGGTTTATTATGCTTTAAATAATTATATATTGTTTATAAAAAATTAAAATCAAAAATACGTAAATGAAATATTGTATTTATTGTTATCTCTTCTTCCTCAACCTCTCCTTTAACTTATTATTAAAAACGTCACTTGTTTTTGCTACCAACGTCACGTTCGTGGGTGTCGATGGATATAAAGCTCTTAAGTTTCACCTCTTCATTAAAAAATACATGATAAGAAAGTTTTCTTTAAAACTTTTACTTTATACAATAATACCTTTCTGTGTAATAAAACAGTTGATTACTCTTTGAGGTTCATTAAGATTTTAAAAGATAAGTAACTTTCTTACCTTACCCTTAAACTTTGAAGTAATTTAATAAGTGTACTGAAAACACTTTTTACAATATTAAGGTGAATTATCGAACTTTACTACCTTTGAAAGGAGTAAACTGGGCAATACTTTGTAAATATTTGTTTTTATATGTTACTAGCTGTGCTTGCGACTTGAAAACAGTAAACTTTTATCAAACAAAAAAATATCTTTAATTAACATATAAACGAAGTCGTTGAGACTCAACCGTTGGCAATAGCCCGCTAGCGCTTTCTGTGCCTTTGCGACAGATAGACTTATCAAGTCGTTAATGGAACATATCTATACATATAATAAAACTATAGATATGAAAATTCTGTACATTAAAGATATTTAAAAGGGGTGAGGGGTGTTACTACACCGATATAGAACCCAAAAATGTGGTTAGTTTTTTGTTTGTCTGTCTGTATGTTTGTGCGCGCATCACATGAAAACTACTGAGCCGATTTGAATTCGGTTTTCACAGACGTATTTGTTTTCTTTTAACTTAACATCTGGTGTATAAAAATTTTTCCCCAAACCCCTTTAACGGAGTGAGGAAAAAATTTTTTATACAAAAATCAGCACGTCACGCGAACGACGTCGCGGGTACATCGAAATAGAACTCAAAAATGTGGTTAGATTTTTTGTCGGTATGTTTGTGCTCGCATCACATTAAAACTATTGATCCGATTCGAATGCGGTTTTCACTCATGTATCTGTCTTCTTTCAGCTTAACATCTGGTGTATAAAAATTTTTCTTTCATTCCTTTAACGGGGTGGGGGGAGAAATTTTTATACAACAATCACACGCCACGCGAACCACGTCGCGAGTACAACTAGTTTCTAATATAAAAGTTACCAAGTTACTCCTTATTACATTAACTATCTGCCAATAAAAATCTTGTAAAATTAGGTCCAGCCGGCTCGGAGATTAGTCGAAACAAACAGACAGACAGACAAACGTTGTAAAAATTTTTATTTTGGTATATATATTTATTAAAAAACCGGTAAATTAAAAATGACAAACGTGATGTTAGGACTATATGGTGTGTTCTTGCGCATCTTTAGTGACGTCAGCTTGGACAAAAGTCATTTAAAATGGCGCGAATTTCAAAATATTTAAAAAGTCAACAGTAAGAATTAGTCAGAAAGCAAAGGATGATTCCGTGGCCGATTGAGGTCCATACAAGCAGCAAAGTTTTTTAAATGTTTTTTGACTTGCTTAATCCGAAAATTCAATCTGCTTTTTGACCAGTAGCCTAGGAAATTTGTTATTAACAATTTAATTGTTTAAATAAATATAAATAACAAACTTATATTTATTTAAACAACCCCCTTTGCTCCCTTACTAAATGGCGTTTGACGTTGATTATTTCCAAGGTGACGACATGCGCAAAGTCGAACCAAAATCTGTTTCGTTTGTAACACACCATATAATCCTAACATCACGATGACAAACAGACACTCCAATTTTATTGATTTATATTGTGTTTAAGTATGTTACGTATTAAATAAAAAAAAACTGACAACGATAATTGACATTCGTTTTACATAACTGGTAACTGGTAACGAACACCGTGCTGTCTAACGTGAAATTCTTTATGTTGATAATAAACCCTTATAGTTTTAATTAGTGTATTTATTTATTCACCCACAAACATAACAAAGTACTTAGTATGGCCGTTTTGTCCAAAAATTTTGATTTCACATGGAAAATGGGGTATTATTATGATTTTATTAATTGTAAACATTTTTGGATTTGATAATAGGTCTTTATGTATATGATTTAAAAATTGTATGTTGGAAGTGATGTTTCCAAAGAGTTTTTGTTTTGTAGAAAGGTTACCTAGGGATAGAGAGAAATAAATAAGTTTAGTTTAATTTGAGTTTGATATTAGATATATTTTGCACCTATAATATTTTTCATTATGACACCCAAATGAGTACTATAATGTTTCATTAAAGCACTTAACTTTGGAAACTTTTCCTGTATGCGGTTGGTAGCATTGGATAGTATGATACGTCAAATAAATAAACATCACGAAGTAACCACGTAACAAACAAGGAAAAGTTTGTTTGTTTGTTTGCTACCAACTCATTTAAAAAGAACTAAAATAAAATACAAAATTTAAATTTATTTAAAAAAGCAATAAAATAGCAAAATATAAAAAGTATTATAAACAACTTATTTCATATGGCTGTTATGACATTTGTCCTTTAAAAAACTCATCGCTACGCGATTCGT
The DNA here is from genome assembly GCA_964028335.1 of Altica lythri. NCBI lineage: Eukaryota > Metazoa > Arthropoda > Insecta > Coleoptera > Chrysomelidae > Altica > Altica lythri. The sequence continues at coordinate 77,273,410 of OZ034802.1, forward strand.
TTTTTAAATTTGGACTCGTGTCATAACAGAGCGCCATATGAAATGCGTTGTTTAATATAGATACTATAATAAGGCTGGATGGGAGATTTGTGTAGAACCGCACTTTATGGTAACATCCACTTAGTCGTTGTCTTTTGTTTTTTTTTTGCTCGGTGGCGACCTACGGTTGCAATATAGAGGACGACATCTTCTTTTTCTTAAGAATTTACGGACCAGTGATAGTTTTCGATGCTCGTCGATGTGCCATCGTCTTAAATGCTGCCAGTAAGGTGTATAAATAGAGTGTCTTAATCTTGGATTTGGGTTGATGTAGCCCACTTGCTACCTATTAAAACGACTACGGTTAGAGTGTCTTGATCTTCGTTTTGCCTTCTTAAAAGCGGCCATTTTTACTTTTTTGTTGCTCTAATCTATGTGAAGCATTTGCTTCTGGTTGCGACAGAATCTTCTCACTTGTCTAAATTCACCACATCTTAAGCATCGTAGAGGGTGATTCGTTTTAATAATAATGTTCAGTGGATAAAACAATTATTATACACAAGTCTTTAGACTTCTCGAAAGAAAAAGTTTGCAAAACATGCAAGGCTTCTTCATGAAGTGCTATCTTTAAAGATACGTCCGTTGGAACTGGCTGCGGGGTTAAACTGTTTCAAGTTTTTGCAGTCTTCTAAACACCTCCTTTGGCCTGGATACTTTACGAACATAGGTTGCTATCTGTCTAGACTATTTTGATAATTTTTCATCTGTCTTTCTAGAATGCTTAGACGTCTTTTCATTTACCTGTGGACATTTCGTGAAAAGCGAGATCATTTCCTTACTTATTTTATTCAATATATTGGTAAAGGGCGTGATCATTGTCTCATTTATCTTCGTAAACAGTGTAAACATTTCGATAAAAAGCATTTTAACCCCACTCTCTTGTATAGGCTTTTATTTTAATTATTTAATGACTTGTTATTAAAAAATATGGTTAAAAAAATATATTTTTGTTTTACTCCTCTGTCAAAGCTAGAAAGTTTTGTTTTCATTGGAATTCTCGAAGTTTTTTAATTTCTTGATATTTTAAAGCTTTTATGACGTTTACATTTATGCAAGTAAACATACACACAAGTGACGATTAGAAAACAGGTTATAAAATTGAATCAATTTCCTACTAAATCACTGCAGAAAACTTAAAAATATTGCTTTAACTCACTTTAGCCGTTTCTATATCTTTATAACATTTCGTGCGTGAACGTTTACATTTTCCCGTTAAATTTAACTTTCCATGCACGTAGTAGATACGACAGAAAATCTCCTCGGGACTGTTCTTATATTGCTATAAGCATTTGTATTTTTTTCATTCAGACGATCCTTGAAAAGCCTAAGTTAGAAAAAATCCTATAAAAGTAAATTATGTATTCTATTAAAAGAATATTAATGATGCAGACACTATTTGGTTATATCAACAATGAAATAGAATTCGTTTCCGCACCACCCACAAGGTACGTACCATTAAAAAAACGTAACATAATAAATCTTTTTTTTTAACTAAATTTTGGTTTGGCTATTTTTATAAATTTAAGGTAATTTAGTAATCCTTGTTTATTGGTAATTTGGCACCGATTCAAAATTACTTATGATTAAAAACCACGAAACGCCATTTAGTAAACCTGAGTACGAATTTCCGACGATACTTTTTTACAGTAGAAGATATCAATGTCAATTGGAATTGGGTTTTTAATCCATTTGACAGTAAACCTAATGGCATATCACTGAAAAAAGAAGAACTACGAATAGACGTTTCGTCCAGCACTTCAATAAAAGTGGATTTTATAGTCTGGCCGTCGAAAAGATGGAATGATCACGAGACAAATGTACTCCTTATTTCAGCCCACAGTTTATATCATCTTTGATATGAGTACAGTCTAAACTGTCCTTTGTTTACTGCAGTTTAGAAGGCGTTACATCGTAAGATTAAGCCGTTCAGATGCCCGTATTCACTGATCAAGAATCCTTGAATTCCATCTTTTCAGCGGCCGGGGTATAGTACTAAATCTTTAACAAATTTTTGGATCAAACTTCCAAATGACTTCTAAGAAACAAAAGGATTTTTTTAGTTCTCCCTATGTCCTATCGCTGTAAATCAATAATTTCTATTTAAAAATTGTTTTCCAGAAGAATTTTGTAGTTCAATATTAGACAATGAAAATTATATAATTTGGTTTTAATAATTTTGTTTTACAACTTACTGCGCCCCCTTGGGAATGCATCTCAGTTTGAGAAGTGCTGTATTATGGTTTACAGCCCACACATAAGCCAACTAAGAAAATATTTTTTTTATAAATTTGTATTTAAGATTTATATTCATTTATTACCCTTTACTCTATTCAGTTAAGGTTTAAACCTCTATAATAATAAAAATTCTTATGCGTATATTACGTAGTGTAAAATAACCTAATTTTAACAGATTATGAAGATTTCGATTAACTCTCGCACCCCCAACATATTTTCTTCTATCTTGTAGGTTAAATGAATTCCAACTACGAATTCGTTCAGCATACAATACCACTGACGAAAACAATTGAAATTAGAAAATTGATGTGACAAGAAGGTCATTAATGGAACAAGGTTTATTTGACAAAGGCGAGTTTATATTAGAATTCCTGTAGAAATTTGGTTAAGTAGGTAGGAGTAGACCCAAATGGTAAATCAAATTCTATGGAACTATAGGGTTAGTCATAAATTATCACTCGCGACTACCATCTGCGTCTGTAGCAAGAGATAACAGGTTCGAGTACTACCAATTTTGACATTTTGTCGATTTTTTCTAAAATTATTTCCTGGTTGTCCAATTTTTAAATTTTAAATATATTTTAAATGTCTGATACGTAAGTATTTTTTTCTGCTAGTGTTACTTATAGTCCAGGATAAGACGGTTATCTACTAGCAATTTTCTTTATTTGCATGGAATTGTTTAAAATTTTGACAGTAGGTAGAAATTAGATCAAAAATCAAAATCTACCCTATGCCAATATGTGCTTTTTCTTTGGGGGTGGTTACCAACTCCCAACTCAGGCGGAGAAAATATTTATAAAAAACATGGTAATCGCTAGAATAGTGGATTTTAAGACAAAAATGTTCTCTAGAGTTTTTTCAAAAAGTCAAGACTATTGGTAACACAAATTAAACAGCAAGCAAGCATGTTTTTGAACAATTTTTCGGAATAACTTATTACAGTACGAGTTAGTTTACGGAGGAGGCGACGTAGGGGCCGAGTCTGGAAATAAAAACGAGTACTGTAATAACAGCTAACGACCATGTATTGTATCATATTTTATTTCATCCTTTTTTTATAAATTAATAAATTCATAAAAAAATTAAAAATAGTTCGTAACTTGACTAGTTAAGTCAAATTACTTTAACTGTCAGTTACTGTCAAATATTTTAAAATTTTCGTATTAATTGTCAATTCGTGTTTAAAATTAAAATAAAAAGTAAATAAGTAATTATTGTATTTTTAAATGTCAAAAATTAAAAGTAATTGTCTTCCCTTAAGCAATCAGAGTAGAGTTGCTAGGCAACACATTACAGTAAATAATAATAATAATAATAATAATTAACGTCTTTATTCCAAAAACAAGTGTAAATTACAAAGAATAAGAAATAATAAGAAAAAGTATTAAAGTAATAAAGTAATAAAAGTAATAAAGTAATAAAAATAATAAAGTAATCAAAATCGTAAACACTTTATAAGGGAAATAGGCTATATTTAGCTACAAGGAGCTATTCTTACATATAACCTATAAGCTTTTGAAAACTAAGTTGAAATGGTTGAGTAGAAGTGTAATAAGCTGCAATGTTAAAATTTTTAAAAGAAAAGTGATTAAGTTGTCTATTTTTATTAATACCTAACTATTTATTAAACTACACCGCAGAAGCACTGTAAGCTCTCTATTAAGCAAAAAAAATTAAATTAAAATAAAATAAGGAAGAAAAGAAGAAATGCAAAAAGTTTTTAATAGAAAAAAAATTAGTTGATTAAATATGTAATTGTTACTTAGGAATTTTGGAAGTCGATCAGCATTTTGTTTTTAACTTTCTTTTTAAAATTATATGGTTTCAAACTTTTTAGTGAGCTTTCCACTTTATTATAAAGACTTACTAAAAGCTTCTCTGGAACATAGAGGTATTAAATTTGGGTATTGACAGCAATGTTGGTGTTCGAATCATTATTGTATGAGCTTCATTTCTAAATTGTTATTTATTTCTCAGATAGCTGGGAACATTCGTAATGAGCAACGTATGTGTAAAAGTTAAAAGATGTAATTCCCACATTTTGGCCATAGGTAACCATTTCAATACTTTTAGCTTCGCAGAAACTGAGTCGTACTTTCTGAGGCCAAATACAAACCTGCCACACGTACGCTGTACTTTTTTTTAATATACGGTTTTTAGTTATGGTGTCCAAGCACGGACCATACACAAAATTTGCATAATTAAAAATAGAAAATATTAAATGTTCGCAAAGTTTTTTCCTAAGATTAAAATTTAGATTTTTTCTGTTTGCGTATAAAATCTTGAGCCGACAGTAAGATTTCCTCAGTAAGCTATTTACGTGTTCCTTAAATCGTGGGTCACTGTTCAGTATCAATCCAAGGTTTCTCACCGATGTTTCACAGGGGATGTATTCCTGAACCATCCGTGGTTTAAAATTACCTTCCAGTAACCGTTCTTTGGTTTTCTTGCTTCCAAAAAGCATTGAATAAGACTTTTTTGCATTTAATTTTAAATTATGGGCTGCTGAATAATCATATACTATTTTTAGATCTTCATTTATCCGAATATTTGCTTCCATTGCTTGAGCATAATCAAACACAAAATATAATTGAAAATCATCGGCAAACGCCTGTACATCGCAATGTTTTATTTTGGAAATCAGATCAAAGGTGTAAATTAAAAACAATAAAGGTCCCAGTACAGACCCCTGAGGGACACCAGTGGAAATGGAAGCGGTTTCAGAGTAATTATCATTAATTACTGTTTTTTGTTTCCTGTCAAACAAATAGTCCTTGAAAAGGCTTAAAGAGATTTCGTCAAATCCAATATAGCTTAATTTAGCAAGTAGGATTTCGTGAATCACAGTATCGAACGCCTTTGAAAAATCAATCATTACCAAAGAAGTTAGTTTCTGATTATCTAAGGCGTGAAAGATGATACCGTAATGTTTTACTTACCGGCGCCGAATTGATAATAGGGATGTTTATTTACTGGACAGGATGAAATAGAAAAAAATGCAATTTTCCTACTAATTTTACCTTCTAATCCTGGTCTATTAATTATATTACGAATTTTTGGGCTGTTGGGAATTTTGGAACAACAGATTTCCGCAAGGGTGTGACTAAAAATCTACACGCTGCGGTAAGTTAATAACCATTTGATTACGTCGCATGTTGTACTTTTAAAACATATCCGAAGCTGTCAAATGTGATATACGAGACAAACTCCCACGTTAGCTGAACATAATATATCATGTTTATAGAGTGAAGAGACCGCTAAATTCATTATTCTTGGACGTCCTCGAACTCTGAATAGGATAATCCATAATTCTCTCGATATGTTATTAGATTTTTTTAGATGAGATTTTCACTCTAGTGGCTGCACACTATAGTGACACTGAGTTTATCTCCCGGGACCAAACAACATCCGCACAGTTTCTCAGACCAAGGAGGTGAGATTAAAAACTTTATGATGGTGTATTGAAAAAGCCTTGGAGGCAGATTTATGTTCTACTCTGCCATTTTCTTGTTAAACAGTCTTGAGATGACTTAACACAATGCGCTTTGGGCTTATTAAGAAACGAAAAAAAATAATTTAAGAGAAATGGGAATTTTTTTTATAAAACTGGTAAATATTTAAAAAGATATTTTTTTTATTAAAATAAAAATCTTACGTTAATATGAACGAAATATAAAATCATGTTACGTTAACTTCAAATTCGTTTCTAGAATAAAAATTCTTTGAATTTCATTTATAGGAAATAAAAAGCTTACAAAGTTATTTCGCTTTAAATCTTTTTTAAAAGTTGGAATATAAATCTATTGTAATGATAGTATATTGTAAATATTTTTAATATTAAGGTTTATAATTACGTATTGAATTATTGCTTGAGGGAGTTTAGCGAGCGAATATGTATAAAACAGAATACATAATATACTTATTTTAATAATTTTGATGTTAAAATTACATAATTTTTCAATACACTTTTAGCAATATATTTTTAATTATTTATCAAAACTACGAATACTGCCAAGAGATTCTCTTGAAGTAGTTCAATTTTTAAAACGTCCTAAATTTAACCCCATCTATCTAGCGGCCCAAATTAAGAAATTTGAGGTTTAAAACAGTGCTCCGAATTGGTCACTAATTGGTCATAATTGGTCACTAGGTCCGACTATTTGGTCATTTATACAGAAATTTTTGCAATGAGTTTAAAATATCAAGGTCATCCAAAAAATTTTAGCGGCTCAAAATGATCGTAGAGAGTTCAATCAAATTGAATTTAATTGGTCACAAAATGATCAAAATTGGTCAGTATATAATGATAATTGGTCAGCGTTATTGACGAAGTTATAAACTAAAATATGACTTTCAAGGTCAGCCACATCTATCTAGCGGCTCAATTAGTGAAATTTGAAGTTTAAAATAGTGCTCCGAATTGGTCACTAATTGGTCATAATTGGTCACTAGGTCCGACTAATTGGTCATTTATACAGAAATTTTTGCAATGTGTTTAAAATATCAAGGTCATCCAAAAACTTTTAGCGCTCAATCAAAATGAATTTAATTGGTCACAAACTGGTCAACATAGGTCAGTATATGATGATAATTGATCAGCGATATTAACGAAGTTATTAACTCAATATGACTTTCAAAGACAAGCAAATTTTGTGAGCGACCCAAAATCAAAAATTTGCGTTTCAAAAAAAATATTTCTAAAGCTAGGAACAGTTGAAATATTGTAATTTAAAACTCCTCCAGTGTTATATTAATTGGTCACGAATCGGTCACAATTGGTCAGTAGATCAGAAGGATTGGTCACCTGTTTCAAAGGATCTTAAAGAGCAATTAATATAACACTAGCTTTAGATTTTTTTTTTTTTTTTGAATCACAAATGTTTGATTTTGGGTAGCTCACAAAATTTGCTTGTCCTTAAATGTCATAATTTGGTTTATAACTTTGTCAATAACGCTGACCAATTATCATTATACACTGACCAATGTTGACCATTTTGTGACCAATTAAATTCAATTTGAATGAGCTCTCTATGATCAAATTGAGCCGCTAAATTTTTTTGGATGACCTTGATATTTTAAACTTATTGCAAATTTTTTTGTATAAATGACCAATTAGTCGGACCTAGTGACCAATTATGACCAATGAGTGACCAATTCGGAGCACTGTTTTAAACCTGAAATTTCCCAATTTGGGCCGCTAGGTAGATGTGACTGACCTTGAAAGTCATAATTTAGTTAATAACTCCGTCAATAACGCTGACCAATTGTAACCGTATACTGACCAATTTTGTCCATTTTGTGACCAATTAAATTCAACTTGATTGAGCTCTCTACGATCAAATTGAGCCGCTAAATTTTTTTGGATGACCTTGATATTTTAAACTCATTGCAAAAATTTCTGTATAAATGACCAATTAGTCGGACCTAGTGACCAATTATGACCAATTAGTGACCAATTCGAAGCACTGTTTTAAAGCTCAATTTTCTTAATTTGGGCCGCTAGATAGATGGGGCTCCTAAATTTAATTTACGTAGTCCAATTTATAGTAAATATGGGAAGCCTTTATATACGCAAGAGAACTCAAAACAATATTTTTTTAGTTTGTCTGTATGTACGTATGTACGTCTGTATGTTTGCTTACGCTAATCTTAGAAACGGCTTAACGAATTAAAATGAAGCTTTCATAAATATATCGTAATGGTCTTTACTTAGCATTTAGTGTTTTTTTTTCATTTCAACGGGTGAATAAATAAAGGATTTATTTCAATTTATGTCAGTCACGTAATTTATACCAAGCTCAGATTTATATGATTTATCTTATTAAATAGGGTTCAGTTGAGGCTAGAAGCGTGTCAGTTGGACGTGACGCGTGGGAAGCGCGAAGTTATGGAGTGCGGGAGGAGCTCGGACAACCCGATAAAAGTAGTTGTTGAACGTTTCAAATATCTGAGTCCTTGATTAAAAACGATAGTTTTAATCAAAGGCAGCAGGTAAGTTAAATATGATATTTTATGCGATGGCCATAAAATCTGGAAATATTTTCATGAAATTTTTCATTTAAAAAAAAGTTGCAGGTAAAAGCTAGTAATCATTAAAAAAATAATAATAAAAACCATAAAAGAACCTCCGCGGAAATGCATTAAAAACAGAAGATAAAATTTTTATGCAACTAGGTATCTGATTTCGATTTCCTTAAAGTTGGCGAATAGCGTATAATTTGCCATTCGAGCCGACTTCAAGGAATTCAAAATCAGACGCACAGTTGCTAACAATTTTTAAAGACAAATAGTTTTTTTTGCTTTTTATTGCATTTTTTAAGGCATTTTAATTTTTTAAAGTTTTTCTTTATCCTTTTTAATTGCTTTTTGGCTTTGTCAGATGTGGACGCAAGCTCATGATGTTCTGTCTTCAAAACATTCCGAATACCAATTTTAAAAAAAATTTTAATATTGAATAGTTAGTCTGTTATATAAAATTTGCCATGCCAAAGGTTTAGGAATCAACAAAAAATCATGATTTTCTCCTTTAAAAACCTTAAATAATTTTTGAAAACTGCATTGAAATTGATTCACTTAATTATAAGATAATTGCAAGCTAACATACATACATAAAGGTGAAGCTGAGGAAACCCTTTTTTAAGAATGGGAGAGAAATTTTTATACACCAGATGTTAAGTTGAAAGAAGACAAATACATCTGTAAAAACTGCATTCGAATCGGATCAAACATACAGACAGGCAGACAAAAATATCTAAACACATTTTTGGGTTCTATTTCGATGTATCCGCGACGTCGTTCGCGTGGCGTGTTGATTTTTGTATAAAAATTTCTTTCCTCACCCCCTTAAATGGGTGGGGAGGAGAAAGTTTTATACACCAGATGTTAAGTTGAAAGAAGACAAATACGTCTTTGAAGACCGCATTCGAATAGGATCAGTAGTTTTCATGTGATGCGCGCACAAACATATACATTTCTACAGTTTTATTTTATGTATAGATAGATAGATATGGTGAATACGCATTTACTCTTAACAATTTTTAAAAATGAAAGCAAATAAATACATATAGATGAAACTCAAAAACTTTCTACTGTTTGAAAGCAGTTAAAATATCAAAACCTTCTCCTAAATTTAACACATACTTTTTTAAAAACCGTGTTAAAATCGATTTTGCCAAACGCGAGATAATCGCATACAAACATACATATACATAACTGTAGGTCAAAATGAGAACCTCTTTTTTGAAGTCAGTTAAAAACATGGGCTTTCGTAATATGTATTGAATAAAATAATTAGCTTTAAAAGTGTCATTTTTACATGTAGGTAAATAGGGATTCCGTAAACCTCTTTTAAAATCAAAGTTTAATGTACATAAAATACTAAAATATAAAAAGAAAAGCTAAAAAAGCTATTGGGCGCATACCTCATTTATTTTTTTCTTTTTAATTTTTAAATTTTAAATCTTATCAAATCTTTTTTTACCACTTTAATTCTAGGATCTTTAATTACAATTTCAGTATTTTCGTGGTGTAGAATATGAACTGGGTTAGAAATTAATTTATTAAGAATCATTCCTTTAATAAAATCCTCTGATAACCAATACCCAATTAAATATTTTACTACTCAAACACTAGCTTTCACCCTAATTTTATTTGCTATTATTAGAAGATTAAACTTATCTGACTTTCTCCCAGGGTATTTAAATTATTCTATGGTAATAATTCTGTTATTTTTAATAAATTAGGAACTACCTCGTTTCATGCTTGATTCTCAGAAGTTTTAGAAGGATTAAATTGACTAAATAACTTAATTATAAATCCGTGACAAAAATTAGCTCCCATAATTTTGGTCAAGTTGTAAATGCAATTAACGATTTAAAAAAATCATTAAATTTAATAAAAAAATAATAATAAACTTTTGGTTTATACAATAAAGAGATCATGTTTTCAAACATATTAAGGAGATATGTATTTAATGTTTTTTATGGAAATTTAAAAAGGACTTGTTTTTTAACGGAGTGCTATATTTTTTTGTTCCAATAAATGTTAATAATTATTTAATTACTATTTTTTTTTTAAATTCCTTAAAATAGTTTAATTAAAAAATTATTTTGAGATGCATAACAACAGTATTTCTACGTGTTATTTTTTTATAGACATTCTTTACATTAGCAAGATACTTGGCTCTCCTTAATACGTGACTAAAGATCCCATGCAAGGTCAGGATCGCTTTACAGAAACAAATTTAATATTTAAATTACAAAAAATTATTTTTTTACGTTTTTTTTTGTCGTACTTTGAATTTTAATTTGAATGGCAACAGTCTAGGTGCTTTAGTTCAAGGACTTTACAAATTAAACTGTAACTTATCAGGCAGTTGATTTATTTTTATTAAAAATAATTTCCGTAACTCATAAATACGGTTCTAAATAATCAGAAACGCTTATCACAATGTCCGGTCGGTTCCCGGCAACGAAGGGTTATTCAAGGTCTACCTCTAGGAAGGCCTGCTCCGGCAAGTGAATACTCCGAAATTAGGGGGCGCTTGGCCTAGAAATTGATATCCTCTAATTCCCTCGGCGTTGCGGGAGTTCTGGACCGATGCGACCAAAGGTGAATTAAAGGCCTTCCTGATCCAATCTAGACTTTTCCTTTGAGAAAAACCACACAAATCAGAAAATTGTAATATATGGACAATTGCCGTGTAGTTTTATAACCAGAAATAAACAACTACGTTGAAATAAGAGTAAATATATTTTATAGAAAATACATTTTTAATATAATAGAAAACAATCGCATTTAAAGTCTGGTTAAAATACAAGTAAATTGGAATTTCGTATAAAAATGTTGGATTCTAATTCTAACTCTTTTGAAACTGGTAATCTGAGCAAGTTTTACTACACAATCCTCAATGGTCTAGGTATATTTGTTATGTAGATTTTAAAACTCTTAAATAATGAGGTAAATAACTAGTTCTGAACAGAGACATGTGTAATTCAAAAAATAATCCGCAATCCAATTTATAACTATTGCCAGAATTTATTCGCGAATATATTGAACTGAGAAAATTTAAAACATTATTCAATTCGAATTATGTATATAAAAAATTAAATGTTTTCTTTTTGTCGATTTTAACCCTAAAGAATAACAATTTTTAAATCGGTGGGTTACGTAGAGATTTGAAATTACGTTATTTCAAAAACACTATTTAGAAATAATGTTTAAAAAACACTATTCTCATCCCCTTCAATCATTGATTCTAACATTATTCCTCCACCAATGATATAAGTATTTCTATTCACCTAAAATCGGTTACAGCAAGGTTATCAGATGGCCCGTGTCAGTTTTGTTGTAATCTTTATGGGAAATCGTTTAACATTCCCTGTTATTTTGGATGACTTTTCCCTAGATAATCCCCTAATCTCTTTCGTTTAACCTCTATCCGGACACGTCGCTTTTCTTAAAATACAATTTTAGAGAAAATATTTTATAGGTTCCTACTAAGTTGACAGAAAGCAATTTACGGTTGGATTGTCTACATTTTAGAAAAATTGCATAAAAAGTTATTATTTTTACAATGTATTTTTATTGTAAACGTATAGAGGTTAGGAAAATTTTTATAAATAGGTACATATGAGTGCAATTGTGTAATAAAAATTTTATTCTAAACTATCTTTTTGGTAAGAAACTAGCAGTATTTTGTTATATATTAATTTGGAATATATTGTAACGATTGAGGAATATTAAAGCCATCAATTTAACAACTGAACAACCTATCCTCTGTGAGTAGCGAATAATCGGTTTACAAGAGTTTGATATTGGTGGGTTTTGTTTGTAAGGTTTAAAGATCCTGAGAACTTAGTGTCTTTTTCAGAGATAGATGGTGGAGTTTGGGATGGAGTAGGTATAAGTCGTCAGTGCCATTCGTTGTTCACTTTCTGGTTTTTATGGTGAGTATGTGTAGGTGTGTAATCCTACGTGTTTTTGTTTTGTAATCCTTTCGACGTTCTATATCTACCTGTAGGAAAGGGGGTATCGTCAAAAAGGTGGTCAAGTCATTCCAGTGGGTATGGACGGACCTCTGGGTGGTAATATTGGTTCCCTGTAGAGTTCGAGAGACGTATCGTTTTTGTAGCGCCTGAAAAAAAATTTTTGTATTTTGGTAGACGAGGCAGCTTGAGTAAAGGTGCTGTAGGTTTTTGGCTTTGAAGAAAATGTTACTCTCTGCGGCAAGTAGTGAATGGAGCAGTCTCCAAGAAAGAGCAGAATGTGGCACACCAAAGGCCGAATAAAAATTTCGTAGGTATGAACTAAAATTTGGGATTGACATTTTTTGAGTCTACCGCACAAGTTGGTCACCTGGTCCTGTTCCCCATAGTTAGAGTCGAAAATGAGATTTCTCGTCAGCTGAAGTTTGGATGTCTGAAGATAATGGATTGGTTTTTGGTGGGGTCTAGTCTTCATCTGCTGTACTAAGTGGAGAACTGGTTTAGTAGTCTTTGATGTTTTCGGTTTATAATTTCATTCGACGTTGTTTATAGGGCCTTGTCGTCGGCGTATAGTTAAATATTTTAAAAACTGGAATATCGCTAGCGTAGACAGTGTAAAGAATAGGGGCTAAGATTAATTCTTGTAGAATTACTACAAGAGGTAAAGGGTTCTGAAATTGCATTTCTTACTTTAATACGGATTATTCTGTTGAAAAAGTAGGAGTGAATTAATTTTATGGTAGAATAGGTAATTGGATGTCATTAAACTTTCTGATAAGGCCAGCGTACCAAATCTTATCGGAAGAATTTTAAACATCCATTAGTATGGCAGAGACGACTTTTCTCTAATTTTGGACAGCGGCGGTAAAAGTTTGAATTTCTAGAATCGGGTTTTGGGTATAGTGGTTTGAATTAAATCCATGTTGGAAGGGTGCGTTATGTAGTTGGTGTCTAGAAAGCCCCTGATTCTAGGAACAGTTTAAAAAAAGTTTGTCAATGACGTTTAGCAAGACATTGGTCTGTAGTTTGGTGTGTTTGTGGGATTTTTTCCAGGTTTGGAGGATTAGGCAACGGATGATCTACAAGAAGAAGTTTTGATTTTTTTATGGTGTTGATCAAAAATTACGCATTCCCGAATTTAAAAAATAAAGTATAATTTTAGTAAACTTCGAAGTAAAAGAAATTGAAACTAGAAATAAAGAAATCCGAAATAAACTTGGGAACTGCCTTTCGTATTTTTTAAAATATGTTGCCATTTGTAGTCGATAAAATCTTTTGAATTGTTTAATTGCAAAAACTGTCTTACAGTCATCGAAAGAAATCTTCTGGTTTAGAACCTTAAATAAGATTTCTCAACATACTGCTTTTTAACGTCATATATATAAATCTAGACAGCACACTGTATTTCAGACGTTACCTATACAAATGAGTGTTAAAAGATTAATCCGTTCATAAACCTATCTACAAACCTGCACCTCCATACATATAAAATTGAACAGACATTTTCAATATAAAAAGCTCATAAAAAATTTAAATATTCTAGCGACAAGAGAATTTTAGCATTGGTGTAAGCTTCAATTTAATTTTTAATGTCTCAACTATGCTAAGTATGGTAATAAACTAGCTGACGATGATAAGTTCTCTTCCACAAATGGTTCACTACAACACCGCGTCGGGTGGAAGCAAAATAGCTATCTTGATGTCGGGGGTGCGTTTATGAATCTCCGCCATCCTCTAATTAAATCACAACCGTCTCTCGCTTCTTTCATAATTTAGTCAATTTCTGCCTTACCGCTTTTGTGCCATTAATGTGTATCTAGTGACGTGGATGGCTGCTTTGCGGTATGTACGATTTTTTTTACACTTTTTGGCGGTTATTAACCCTAAGAGACTTACTTTTTATAACCAACTTTCATAATAGTGTAGAAAGTCTATTTCATTAAGGTTGACATAATTTGGTTTCTTTTTATCTACAGTAAATGTATTGAATTTTGATGCCAGCGATCTACCTTAAAATTTTATTTAATTTATCCAATGTCGATATTTTACTTCGTTTAAAAAGCTTGTTGATTTTTTGGGATCAGGTTTTACTAAATACTATATAGTATCTCAGCTAATTTTTTTTTTTTAATTTTTACCACTTTGTCTTGCTTTTTTTTATTGTTTTATGTTTTTTTCTGGATTTGTCATTTTTTGATTTGGTTATTTTTTCACAATATCCCGTTAGTTTTCGGATTTTTATTATTGGAACTAAGTTCCTTACGGCAGGCTTGGAGAAGATAGGGATTTTGCTGCGTGACCTAACTGAAAAAAATGTAATAGTAAAAAACCGTAACGAAAAGTCCGTGGAATAAAACCGTTAAATGAGCCGGGTTCGATTCCCGGCCGATGCAATTTTTTTTTTGTATATATCTCTTAACATTTACCTTTTTTGTTAAAGTAATATGAGATATAATTTTTAAAAATCTTGATAGTTGTAAGTAGTTAGGAAAGGTGAGAAAAAATATATATATACATTACTCTTTAAAGCTCACCTTGGATTTTTTAAGAAACTTCTTTCTTAACGCCAAGATTTCACTGATTTTGATATATTGACCGTTAAATGACACGTGCGCAGGCGCTATAGTCGTATACACTAGCGAGTAGTGTTATGTGTCGATTCTACAATCTACATTAGCCGAAGGAACTTCGTTCCTACCTAGTGTCCCACGACACCATTTTAATTTCTTTTTTTTTCACTTACACCACCTCATGGTGGCGTCATAGTACTTAATTAACTATGTTCTTAGTTTATTTTTGCATTTTTTATCTTAAGTTCCTCGTTTTTATGTAAGTATATATAAATCGAGATACAACGCCATTTACCAGGTTTCTATAACCTAGATATTAAACAAATTGAGTTACACCGCTAATAATTAGCAATTTATTAAATTATATTATAAATACATATTTATTTATTATTTATAATTTATGGTTCTTAAACTTTAAACTTTTTCTAAACTTTCGCAAATATTTCAAGATCAAAATAAGCCAATTCGGTAAATCACTTGTCGAGTTTTAGTGATTAATAATCTATAAATCAAAGCAGAGTGCCATCTACTAGATTTCTACCCAACCTAGATGTCAAACGTTGATAGAGAGTTATATCGATAAACTTACACCACACAAATGGTAGATGCTGTTGGGCCCACTCGGCATCGCCCGGTGAGATACCATTGCTTCGATTTAGGCGGCGTGAAGTTGCTCTTTGGGTTAACGTTTCGTCGCCGTGTCGATGTTTCCGGTTTCCAGGGTGGGACCGAAAGAAAAAAAAGCATGATGGAAGCTCCAAGACTAAAATACTCCGGAGGTAAACTCGCCCCCCAATCGGATCTCCGGGTGGGGGCTAGTCCTGTGGCCTCATCAAGCGATATTAATCGAACTTCCACTATCTCCTACAATACACTGGGTTCCCCTAACAACACTCAACGGAGAAATAGTGTGGCACCTGCAGTTGCTAACAGACCAAAAAACAGCAACTTCAAAATTGATTTCTGCAACATCAGAGGGCTTAACACCAACATAAATTCAGTCCACCAGCACTTACAATCTTCCAAGCCTCATGTGCTCGCACTGACCGAGACAAAGGTCAGATCGTCAACAAATACCGTCAGCTATTTATACCCTGGATACGATTTTCATTGCCGATTTAGACGCAACTTTGGCGTATGTCTCTTTATCCGAGATGATCTTTGCTGCCAACGAGAGGAAACACTTGAACCGACAGGGTTTGATGTAATGTGGTTTAAAATATCTACGCAGAAAATCACCAAGTTTATCTGCTGCCTTTACCGTCCTCCAAGCGACACCCAATACAGAGCCCTTTTCTCATCACTAGCCAACACAATCGACTTCTTGCAAACCAACCATCCAAATGCCGAAGTCGCTATCTTTGGAGACTTTAACGTCCATAATGTCAACTGGCTTAAATACTCAAATACCAACGATGAACAAGGACGTGAGGCAGAATCATTCGCGATTAGTTCTGGCTTAACTCAACTCGTAGAAGAACCAACGCGGATACCAGACCGAGATGGTGATTTTGCTAGTCTGTTGGATCTTTTTTTGACATCAAACCCAGACCTATACACTATCTCCGTTCAGTCTCCGATCACAAACTTATTTCAACACTAAGCGAGCTACCAATTTGTTCTGAGCAGCTTCCTAAACCTCGCAAGATTCGGCATTACAGATCAGCCAGGTGGGAAGACCTGAAGAACCATTTTCACACTTTTCCTTGGCTGAACGTGTGCTTTTCTTCGGATGATCCATCCGTTTGTGCTCAAGAGGTCTCCGATGTCATTCTAACTGGCATGGAAGCCTTTATTCCTTATTCCAATAAGCGCCCTTCTAACGGCAAGCCCTGGTTTAGCAAAAACTGCGAGCGCGCAGTCAGATCTAAAAATCTAGCTTACCGACAGTGGCGTAAAAATCCAACGGCTGAGAATCGCACCACCCTTGTTACCGCTCGAAACCAGTGTAAGCAAACGATAGATCAAAGCAAAGAGACGCATAACACGAGGATCAAAAACAAACTTCTTGCCAGTCCTAACGAATCTAGGTCTTTTTGGTCAGTCGCTAAGGCCGTCAGTCAAAATTTTACCAAATCAAATATTCCACCTCTAATACGTTCCGACGTCACAATAGCAACCACAGCCGGAGATAAAGCGAACTTACTGCTAGAACTATTTTCTTCTCATTCCAACGTAGACTTTCAGGGAAAAACACCACCGAACATTCCAGCAGTTCAATCGGAAATGACTGATATCGTATTCCGTCAGCGTCCTGTCAAACGAATTCTTAAAGGGCTCGATGTCAGGAAGGCTTCTGGTCCAGATGAAATTCCTATTATAGTGCTCAAGGAATGCGCTGATGAGCTAACACCAATATTTTGTAGACTTTTTAACCTATCCTACAAAAAAGGAATATTTCCATCTTGCTGGAAGAAGGCAAGAGTTCAGCCTATACCAAAGAAAGGCAAGAAAACCATGCCAAACAACTATCGACCTGTCGCATTGCTTTCAGTTATATTAAAAGTGATGGAGAAAGCTATTAACCAACAACTTCTAAAGTACCTAGAGGGCCTTAATATTATCAGCGACCATCAGTACGGCTTTCGTAAGTCCAGATCAACAGGAGACCTCCTAGCATATGTCACCCATCTTTGGAGCAACGCAGTCGAACATCATGGGGAGTCCCGGGCTATTGCACTGGACATTTCTAAAGCATTTGATCGTGTCTGGCACGAGGGGCTCCTAAGTAAACTGCGATCCTACGGTATGCCCGGTCGATTCTGTTCATGGCTTTCTAGCTTTCTTCAGGACCGTTCTCTGCAAGTGGCGATTGACGGGTTTCTCTCGGACACCTTTACCATCAATGCTGGTGTTCCTCAGGGGTCCATATTATCCCCAACCCTCTTCTTACTATACATTAACGACCTTCTAGCGAAGACAGAAAATCCAATTTATAGCTTTGCTGACGACAGCACACTTATCTCATCGTTTACTTTGAATTCTCGAACATCGGCTGCTGACGCACATCTTCGCAGACAGCATGAAGTATCACGACTCAATAAAGACCTGGAAGAAATTTTGTCTTGGGGTGACAGTAACCAAGTCGAATTTAACGCTAAAAAAACCCAGGCAGCAGTTTTCTCTAAGAAGGTTAACATTGCAGAACCAGATATAGTCATGGCAGGACACGCAATTCCACTGGCTTCGTCTATTAACTTACTGGGTGTCAATCTGGGAGGAGATATGTCTTGGTATAATCACGTGGTAACAATCGCCATTACAGCTTCTCAGAAACTCGGAGTACTTTTCCGTACCAAAAAGCTGTATACACCACAACAACTTTTGACACTCTACAAAGCCCAGATTCGACCATCACTGGAATACTGCTCTCATGTCTGGAGTTCTGCACCGAAGCATACCCTTCGGTTGTTGGATTCCATCCAAAGGAGAGCCATTCGCCTGATCGGTGACCACGAGCTAACCAAGAACCTCGACAGCTTAGAACATCGAAGACAGGTTGGTGATTTGACCCTCTTTTACAAATATTTCCATGGCAAGTGTTCTACTGACATTGCCCGCTTGATTCCACCCAGAGCAATTCATAGCAGAAATACACGACAAACCACTTCCGCTCATCCCTATGTGGTTCAACTTAATACTCCTCGAACATCATTGTTTAAGAACTCTTTCTTCTGGAGGACATCCTCTTTGTGGAACGGCCTTTCTGAGGCCGTATTTCCCACCGAATATAACCTTCAACGATTCAAGAACAACGTGAATCGCTTTCTTCGCACACGCACCGCTCTCAGAGCGCCTTAAAGGAATTTTCCTGCAGTGCTTGTGCTTGACCATAAAAAAAAACCACCGTCCATTACAAATTTATAGAACTAAATAATAAATACACAAATAAGTGAAAAATTAATTAAAAAAAAAAAAACATTTTATAGAGCACCAAATAGTAAATCTAAACCATTTTTAAATCAATTGGATCATGGTTAAAAAATTTCATCAAAATCGGTTCACCGTTTTGGTGTATATATACCAGGCACCAATTTACTAATTGCATTAGCACATTTTAGTTCGATTTATTTCATTTTTTTTTTAATTTGTTATTTTTCTTTTTAACTACACTTTTTCGCATGACTAAGCAACGTAAATTAAAAGATATGCGATTTAATACGAATCAAAACCACGGTAACACCTACATACTGGTCGATAATTAACATAAAAACCTTATTTTTATACACTACAGTGTACATGTACGATACCTTGCTGTAAACTGTTAGTACGGTACTCGTTTAGAAATTCCAGCCTCGGCACCTTTATCGCCTTTGTCGCCTTAGCTACATCTAACTACTGTAATTTAACAGTTCCCACCTTTTTAGCCGAAATTACTGTATTAACAGTTAGTACGATCGGCATAACGACTCATAGGTTAAAAAATGATAACAACCCAGTAATTGTTATTCTGTATTATAGGTATACGTATTGTTACATTTTTCTACGTGGATTCGGGATAAGTGATAAACAGCAGACAAATGTTTGCACTTTAATCACTGTCTATCGCCAATTATTACAATTACAATTATTATTCTCCGTCCAAAGCGGTCCCTTAGATAGATAGATATTTTTGGGTTGGCTGTTAGCCTATATCACTGCGACCTTTGCAGATCTATTGTGAACACCCATTATCTGTGGAATAGGATTAGAGCACCTTGTCCAGCTCTGCCCTCTTAATGAGACTTAATAGCCTTGACAGTGGCCACTCCGCATAACTTGGAGCAGCCGGTTTCTCCTCTCCCAGTACTAGATACCGCGTCCTTGCAAGGCCTTCACATTGGCATAGGACATGAAATGCAGTTTCCTCTTCCTCTTGGCAGTATCGACAAATGTCTTCATCTGCTAAGTTTAGCTGACTCATGTGTTTTCTGAGCCTACAATGTCCTGTCAAGAGACTGACAATCATTCTGACATCATTTCGCCTTTGTGATAGCAGCTCTGCAGTAAACTTCGCCGAGTAACCCTTTATGAAGAGTTTGGCTTGTCGCTTGCCCGGTGATGTTTCCCACCACTCTTGGGCCTTTTCTAGCCTCCATTTCTCAATGGCTGCCTTTCTGAATGTATTAGCAACTCCGCCGAATGGTTCCGGGCCAATCATTGGAGTGTTAGCTCCCGCACGGGCCAATTCATCAGCCTTTTCATTGCCCCGAAACCCTGAGTGTCCTGGTATCCATGCCAGTGTCAGAGAATTTTGACTAGCGGCATGTGTCAGGGCCCCAACGCAGTCCCACACCAGCTGTGAGCTTATTTGTGCTGAGACTATCGCCTTTAGAGCTGCTTGGCTGTCCGAGTATATGACTACGGTTTTACCCGTTATACCCTGACTTACGATCTCCGTTGCACAGTGTTGTATGGCCGTTACTTCAGCCTGAAACACTGTGGCATACGCACCTAGACTTAGTTGGATTTTTATCCTGTGTCCTCTACTGTATATACCTGACCCTGTGCCTTTCTCAGTCTTTGAGCCATCGGTATACCAAATTGACTCCCCTTGGATTGGGGGGCCATTGTTCCATGAGTCCCTTTCCAGTATTTCTACTCGAAAGTTTCTCACAAAGTTATACCTGGGGACTATCCTGTCCTGAGGCATACTCATTATTTGATCTGCCTTAACCCTATTGTATAACTCTGCTTGCTTTTTGCCTTTTAATAAGGTAATGGGGGCCTGGCCTTGTAGCAGTCTGTGAGCAGTTGCCATAGCCTCGCCCTGAATGTAAATGTGCAATGGTGGTAGGTTGAGTAAAACCTGTAGTGCGTCCTTTGGGGCGGTTCCCATGGCACCTGTAACATTCAGACATGCCTGCCTTTGAATGCTTTCCAGCTGCCTGATCACCCCGGACTGCTGCGTTCTACTCCACCACACCACCGAACCATAGGTTAACATTGGTCTAATGACTTGTGTATACAACCATAGGTTCATTTTGGGGTTCAATCCCCAGTTCTTGCCACACAATTGTCTACACCTACCAAGGGCTATTGTAGCTTTATGTGTGACCTTTTGAATGTGTTGCTTCCATGATAGCCTCTGGTCAAATACCACACCCAGGTATTTGGCCTCTGTGGCCATTGGAACCAGCACGTTATTGAGCGTTATTGGTTGTAAGCCTTGTAACGCTCTTTTATTAGTGAATGGGACAATTGATGCTTTTTTTGGATTGACTGTTAGGCCTTCATCCTTGCACCACTTGTACACCATATTCATTGCGGACTGCATCCGCTCTGAGACTGTACCCAGAAATTTCCCCTGAATGATTATGGCCATATCATCTGCGAAGCCCAGGCAGTGAAGGCCTTCAATGAGGAGTTTTTTAAGGAGGTCATCCACAAGTGCTGACCACAGCAGAGGTGACAGTACACCTCCCTGCGGACAGCCCCTTCCCACTGTTGCCTCAATGGACGCCTCACCTAACTTGGACACTACGATCCTATTCGTTAGGTTGGCATACACCCATTGGCATATTAGTGGGGGGACTCCCCTCCTTGAAAGTGCGTCTGTTACTGACTCAGGTCTGACATTACTGAAGGCTGTCAATAAACGCCGCTAGGGCTACTTCTTTGTCCTCAATTGACTTTGACAATAGCCTGTTCAAGTCATCCAGCGCTAGGTCTGTGGATTTTCCCGGCTGGTATGCATATTGACGATCACTTAATGGGTTCTCCGTTAAGATTTCGTCCCTTATATATCTATCGACCAGTTTTTCCAGCGTTTTTGCTACAAACGACGATAGACTTATTGGTCTGTATGACTTGGTCGTTTGGTCCGTCATCCTCCCTACTTTAGGGAGATATAAGACTTCCACCTTTTGCCAAACAGATGGTATAAATCTATAGGCCAAACAAGCCTTAAAGATTTTACACAGTTGTGTTATAATTACATCCAGCCCTTTCTGGAGTAGGGCTGGGTATATTCCATCCGTTCCTGGTGTTTTGAATGGACGGAATGTGCTGATAGCCCATCTGATTTTTGCAGGTCTGGTTATTTCGGTAGCTAGCTTCCAGTCATCCCTTGAGGGCCTTACCGGCCTTTGACCGTGGCCTACGCTATCCGATCCCGTTTCCATAAACCGTGAGCCAGGAAAGTGTGCCAATGTTAGCATTCTTAAACTTTCCTCCAACGTTTTGGTGTATGATCCGTCCTCCTTTTTGAGGAGGCTGACCTCTTTCGCTGTACCATCCTTAGCCAGGACCTTGTGGATTCTTGAACATGCGGGGGTCGTTTGGACTTCCTCGCAGAACCTCCTCCAGGAGTCTCTTTTGGCTTTTCGGATTTCTTTATTGTACAGCGTTAACTTTTGTCTGTACTCTTCCCAGTTATGAACGATTTTGGCCTTGTTAAACAGCCTTCTCACCTGAGCCCTAAGCTTCTGTAGTTTTTCGTTCCACCAGGGAGTGTTTCTCGTGTACTTTCTTGTCTGTTCCGGGCAGTTTTCACGATAAGCCGACCCAATAGCCTTGCTTACCCTGTCCACCTCCCAGTCCAAACTGTACACATCTCTTATTGACACCATTCTATCCTCGAGATTTTCATTGAGGGAATTTACATAGTCCTCCCAATTCGTTCTCCGTGGATTTCTGAACGTGGTCTCAATAATTTTAGGGGTGACAATATTGAACCTTACATGCCTGTGATCCGACCCAGACGGCTCGTCCGAGACATGTCAGTTTTCAATCTTGTCGTAGATGTTATTTGTGCAGAGGGTCATATCAAGAAGCTCCCTGCGCGTAACTGTTACAAACGTTGGCTTATTGCCTCTGTTTAATATCTGTAAACTATTACTAAGTATAAATTGTAATAGATACTCACCTCTAGGGTTGACGTCCGTACTACCCCACGCTATGTGATGAGCATTGGCGTCGGCCCCCACGATCAACGGTAGGTTTTCCCTCCGGCTGTAGCTAATGATGTCCATTAGGTGGCCTGGAGGACATACCTTGTCCTCTCCAGGAAAGTACGCCGAGCAGACCATTAGCCTTCTGATGCCTTCTTCCGTGGATATTGACAGTATGGCTGCAACAAAATCCCCAGTGCATAGCACCGGAATCAGCTTACATCCAACTGCCTTAGAAAACAATATACAGGCACGGGGCTTTATAGCCTTGGTGTCATATATCAACTCGCCATGGTGCGGTTTTAAGCCTGCAACCCTACCTCCGTATAGCCATGGCTCCTGCAGGAGGGCTACCTCCACGCCTTCTCTCTCAAATCTCCGACACACTATGGCCGATGCAGCCTTTGCATGTTGGAGATTTGCCTGCAGGATCCTGACTGTACCTACGTCTTTATGAGGATCCATACGAGTCCCACGAGTAGCTAGGGAAGGGATGGTCCACCTGGTCAGAGCCCCGCATAACCAGGTAAGGCTAATTACAAGGGGGTTTCGCCCGGTGCCCCCAGGGGACCGTTCGCGACCAACTTTAACCCGTTGGCCATTCAGTACATCAGCACGGTACCTCACACCTTCACTTAGGGTTGTTTGTGTAATTATTAGCCGTAAGATGAGGGAGGGACAGAAGGCCCTCTCCCAGCTTACCGTTGCCCGGGGTGTGCCACTGGGAGGCTATTATCACCAGGGTCCTGCCGATCCCTTATAATATATGAAATTAACCTTCTAGAAGCGTCTCTAAAATTACATCTAAAACAGAACACTCTCAAATTATTCGGACTTTCCAAAAGCCACTAGAATATTCCCAGATTCTTAGAACTGGCGTCTGTCTCGCACTAGTTTCTGGGTGGCAGGTCCGGACCGGCTCGTAACAGTATGTACGTTTTTTTATTTCTCTTTCTCTATCCGTCAAAACGTCTATAAGAAGCCTAAGCAGTGTTGAATGTAATTTGGACAATATAATGTTAAATTTGTTTAAGAAATGTTAATGCACACAAGTATTTTGATTGTACAGTGTTAGAAAATAAATATGCTATCTAAATCAAGACCTTTAAAGTGTACACTGTACTCATTGTAATACATTGTATGGATCATTGCACAAGTACATTGTTTTCTTAATTCTGCATTGGATATTGCCGGTCACGGCATTGCAATTAACTGTTGAAAGAGCTTACCGAGGAAGCAGGGTTTATCCCATGTAACGCTTTTATTTTGTAATCTACCGCTTTTTTAACGATTTTTTGTGTTCCAGAACGTCCGATTCGAAGTATAGCTTCAAATAAATTTACAAAAAATACTTTACGGAAAATTTGAACTAGTTGCCTAATGACATGGAACAAGGCTGTCCTAATTTGCATTACTGTGTGCAGGTTACTTTAGATTTAAATATCTTTACCTTCTGTTTTTTTACATCCATAACAATTTGATTAACAAATTGAAACCGAAAATTTTCATGATTTTTGTGGGATCATCATGAAAGTCTACAATCACAGCTCAATTGATTGATGAAAACCTAATAAACTCTTTTTTAAATATTAAAAGAAACTTCTGAATGCTTTTATCCGTGGTTTAAGACTTACAATACCCAAATCAGGGAGATTTTTAGGAAAAGGAATAAAGTAAATTGTTTAACAGACAATGGGTAAATTAACTCTCCACATAAAAAATTGTTTAAGACTGATATAGAATTGAACTATAAAACGTATGTTTGTGTTAATTGCTATTTTACTGTAATTAAGCAACAAATATAAAAATAGTTATTTGTGACACAAGGACGGAAAATGACGTTTTGCAAGAGCGAGCAAAGTTGTGTAGCCGAGGTGCGTAGCACCGAGGCGAAACAATACGAGCACTTGCAAAACATTTCCCGGACGTGTAACACACACTATTTTTTGGTTCGACTAATTTTTAATATTTTCAAAAGTTCAAAAACTTTTTACTTTATGACATACAAGATACAAGATTAGATGATTATTGACATCTATTGCACGATTAAAAGAATTAGTAATAAGGATTGATTTTCTGATAATCGATTTTAGGATCCTTAATTTTTATATATACGAATACTTTTCGACATCTCTTTAGCAACACAGTAAAAATTGTTATATTAAAAATATTAACATTAATATCTAATAATTTTATATAAAAATAGCAGAGACAATGAACTATTTTAGTTCAATGAGCTAAAATAAAATCGAGATATATATTTTCATAATCGAATGACAAGTAGTTGTAAATTGACATAAATGTCAAATTTAAAATAAAAGTTGTGAGAGAAATTAAATGTAAATTAGAATCCTGGTTACCTTTAAAAAAAGTTATTAGTTTAGTATATTATACGCTGTTTTAAATAAATTTAATTAAAATTTGTATTATTTATTATGTATTTTTGATGACTCATAGCGCCATCTCTTTAGATAATCTTAAAGCTACTTTGCCAGCCTAGGCCGGAAAATTTTGAAGTAATTAATAGTATTGTTTCTGGACGGAGGACCAAAAAGGGTTATTACATGAAAATATAAAATTTTACTATCTGGCACTAACAATTTAATCACAAATCGCAGTTTTTTCACATATACTTTGTTTTATACCACTCAAATTTACAAATAAAACATAAACGTTAATATCAAAGACTCTATTTTTTTGTTGATTCTATATGTATATATTACTAAAATCAATAATGTTTATAGATTAAAAATTGCGATAAATACTTAAAATTAGTGGCAGTTAACTCGTAAAGCTATTAAACTTTCTAACTACTTTATAAAATAGTTATTTATGATATGAGTGTTAAAAGTGAAGTTTTATTTTGTGAGTGAAAACGTTTGTGAAATGAGCGGAGCGAATTGAACAATTTCACGAACAAAATAAAATCACTTTTAACACAAATACCATACAATGTTTTTTGTACAACTTCCCTATTTTGATAATGAAACGAGCGAATTTGCAATGACAATAAACCAAACCGAGTTAAAAGTAAATTAAACCGTGTTAAAAGTAAACTTGTTTACATGGCAACGTGTTAAAAGTATTTTTAACACGCTGCTATGTAAACAATCGTTTTTAACATTGTTTGCTATCATTAAAAGTGTCACTTTTAATGACAGTTGTAGAAAAAATAATTTTTTACAAATATTTGCAGAGTTTTACTAGTTTTTTATTGCCCTTTGATGACTGCTTAATTGACCATAATTTTATAACTCATAAAAATGCACATTATTTTTAGTCAATATGTAATAATTAAATTCGAGTATATTTTGTTTGAGTTATTCTATGTAACAACCCACTCATTACCTACTTTTAATTGATATTTATTTTACATAGTAGCATTACTCATTTATTTCAATGATGAAAATTTTTAATTAATAACAAACATACATTAAAATTTTATATATAACGTAATAAAACCTAAATTAATATATGATACAAATAAATTAACTAAATTAATAATAAAGTAAAAATTGATTGCAATTTATAACTATAAAAACAGTAACACAACCGTAAATTGAAAACAAAAGGAAGTAAAAAACGTCAAAAAATATAGATATTTGTAATTTACGAATTTAATAAAAAGCTGAAAGGAATGAAAGTCTAATCCCATTGTACTCAAAAGAAAAAGCTAAAAAATTTCGTATGTTGGTGGCATAAAAAACGACGTTCACAGTGTTTGTCAGTTACAATTTGAGCTTGAAAATATACTTATGAGAAAATCTGAACAAAAGCTCTTTAACATAAATTAATTTTTTACAATACACGTTTCTTATATTCGTTTTGATTAAAAAATCCTCTTGCAAATATTTCAAATGAACAAAAAGTTTATGCTAAGAAATTTTGGATGTCCTATAAGCACAGTTTTTCAACACTAATCGTTTTGTGTCTGTATATTCAACTTAAGTACCTGAATCACCATATGTAGACAAGATTAATAGGATCACTCTCACAAAAACGCCTAAACTCCCAGTCCGCATTCCGATCTCACCAGCATCGTTGCCAACCTAAAATTTCTGAAATCTCTAGATTTGTACAAAAAAAAGTAGAAATTGGTAGATTTAAGTTTATATCGGTAGATTACTTTCTAAATCGGTGGAGTTGGCATGGCTACTCACCAGTTCTTGTAAAACTACACAAACAACGTTAAAAAACCGGATCTAAATGTGGTACAAAGAACTTCAAATGCGGCGGGCTAAGTGATCCTACTATTCTTGTCTATATACGGTACCTGAATAGTGTGTGGGTATTTACATAACCTATAGAAAATTCAACGTAAATAGAAAATAATAGTAGAACCATTTTGCGCGCTGCCTTTGATGATCTTTGATCCATATTTCGCTTTGGTTTGCACACGTTTTTTATAAAGTTGGGTGAGAACTGGTAAGCAGCGATGCCAAGTCAACAGATTTTTGGTACACCTATCTACCGATTAAGGAAGTAATCTACTTATTTATCGTTATAATTATCTTTCAAAATTACTTAACTTAATTTAAACTTACCTTGTATTAAAATAACATTTGTTATTTTTAATTTGTCGCCATTTTTTATAATCTACCGATTTTTACTTTTTTTGTATCACTCTACTGATTTCAGAAATTTTAGATTGGCAACGCTGCTCATGAGCGACAAAGATACAGACCGTAATGGAGACCGAAATGCAGCCAAGAGCTTCGTTGGCATGAAAACAGTCTTAACGAGAGTGATCCTTTATACCGTGCCTAAATGACTAATTAACATCTCCAAGACGACTGATTACACGATAACCGCACTTTGGATCGCAAAATATTAACTGCGTTATCTTGTTAAAATCAACGATGGTCTTAGTCTCTGTTTTTAATTTTTGACCCTAAAAAGTCGTTGATTATAACTCTACAGAGCTTTCGGTAGATAGAAGCTGCGTTTCTAGCATGATTTTTAAAGAAAAGTAGCCCAATAATACCACTACTCCACAATTTGCAACAAACTGTTACTCTATGAGGATGCAATGCCTTTTTGACGTTTATGTTTAGATTTTTTGATGCGGTATTTTTTTATTAACTTAGCCGCCGAGATGAAAAGGTAATTTTTCGAATAAAATCCTCGTCGATTTCTAGCTATTCTAAGGCTCAACTGAGAAACAATAACAAAGCAGATTGTAATGGAATTTTAATTTTATACATAATCCGAGGTCTTTATGCAAAATTTCTCTCAGGCTAGGGCACCTATTATTAAGTTATTGCGATCTTTTGGCAGTAAGTCATTCATTTTCGGCTGCCACATTTTCTGCTGTATACACTGTACGAGCGTAGACCGTAAATATTGTTAAATAACGTATGTTGTAAAAGTATTGGCAAATTTGTTCTATTGGAATTTGTTTTTATTTTTTGATGTGAAACATCTATAGCCGCACCTAAATCAGATTTCTGGCGTGGTGACGGTGACGTATGAGTGTATGACGTAAAAAACCTAACGCATCGATAATATATAATAAAGAGATGTACTGATATCTTATATGAAATTGGTCTCATGTTTTGAGCGACGCGACGGTGGCGCGCCAACAATAGGGGGAAGAAGCTCATCGATTCAAAAATTTGGCGGGACAGGGTATGAATTGTTTCATATAGAAATATACTTTTAAAGCTCATATTTTAATTTTTAATATTTTTACTGATGTGTAAAAATATTAAAAATTGAAATATTGAAATTGAAGGCAAGTTGATATTATTTTGTTTTTGTTAAAATTAAAGCCAATAAATTCTGTACCAAAACTTTGAGAACACACGTTAGCATGCTTGTGTTCAAAACTTTTTGCCCAAACAGGTACAGTAAGTCTCTTATTTTGGCCTAAATATCTTTACAAAATTCACACTGTTTGAGCTACACATCACTCACTTTGAATTTTTTTTTATCATTTTATAACGTTGTTTAGTCATTTCGTATAGCCAAAGTATGTCCTGACTATCTGGCAACATGTCCAGCGGGAATTCGCCGACGGTCTCACTATTGGTAAGTGTCACTTGGCGCTACGCGCTCTGGTGGTTAAAAATATTACTACTGCTAGGATGATAGATGTGATTTAATTAAATAAAGTTATGTAGTTTTTATTTACAATTAAAATGTTTTTATCATTAAATCAAGTTCTTGACTTTATTGAGGCTACTCCTAAGTCTCGAAATTTTGTAGAAGGAGAGAAAATAATTAATGCAGGACATTTAATGTATAATGGGTTGGAAAATCAAAACAATGATCAATATGATATTTTGTCGTATTGTATACAATCATCAGATTTTCGTGATAAACCCCATGAAATAAAAACAGTTATACAAAAAAATTGTCAAATTGTTTCATCTAAGTGTAGCTGTACAGCTGGACTTAGTGAAAGATGTAAACACATCACAGCGGTGTTATTATATTGTACTCGGTAAGTGTAAATTTTAAAGACACTGAATATAGTTTACATTTTTCATTGTTTCTCTTTTAACAAAAAACCGATTAGGTTTTGAAAAATGATGAAAACGAACGTCTGAATTTTGGGCTGCATTACTTGAACATCCATAAACACAACAGTATTTTCTACTTTTGTTTTTTTTTTTGAAGAAAATCTAGCTCCACAATTATTTAATAAATCTGAGGCCATAGTTAAATGTTAATTTTCACTTATGTACATTTTTTTATTATTAATAGACGAAATATAAATAAACAAAATTTAACAGCATACAAATTTGCCTTATTTATATGTATGGCTAACTACCAGCTTTCACCCTAGCGCTAGTTTATAATGTGACCACCAGTCAGCGCACCATGTCCGGTGACACATACCAATAACTTACGATTTAAATTAGAACCACTAGACGGCTCACCATTTGCATACTGTCAGATTCATTCTTCTTCTTCCTTCAAAAAATAATATATACCTACTCCGCTTTTAATTATACATAAGTTTAAAGACATGTTTACACAGGTCAAGTTTTAATTTTTAATGTGTTAAACAGTTTCGATTAAGTGGCGCGGCAAATCAAACTGTTCTGTAGGTTGGACAAGTAGCTTTATAGACCATGAGCCAGAGCACATGAATTTGGCGTCATCGAATCAGTTCTGGCAATTTAAGGTTTTAAAAAACGTAAATGAATTTATGAAAAAAAAATGGTTTTAATGTCTGCCTCTTGTTTAAAAATTTGGAAAATCAATTTCCTTCTACATAAACTATCAGGCAGTTAATACGAAAATCGCTTTAATAAATACTTTACGACATTCAAATGACACACGTATCAACTAGTATACAGGGTTTATAGTGGTGAACATACAAGAAAAAAATCATCGTTTATTATTTTATTGGTTTCAAATTTAATAAAATATGTAATTTTTGACATACAATTTTAATAACAACAATAAACAGTAGGAGAGAAATGCGGATTTTATTTTTTTTTGAGATGATTTCATTCAAATGTCTTCCGTCCAGTCGAACACACTGTTCAAAACGGAGCTTTGTGTTTCGCGCCACACGCCGCAGTAAATCTGGTTCGATTGAGATGACTTCCCAGCGAATATTTTATTTTAAATCCACAATGGTTCAAGGATTGTTGTTATAAACTTTCTCTTTAAGGTAGCCTCAAAAAAAATCCATTGGGGTTAAGTTGGGAGACCTTGGTGGCCACGAGATATCCCCAAAGCGACCTTATAGTTTTTGGGGGAAAAATTCTCAAAGCAAAGTCATACAGCCCTGGCTGTGTATTCAGTCACACTATGCTACTAAAAAATATGATGGATATTATTTTAATTTTTAAAAATAAATTGAATTATTTCCTGCATGTTGATAAATTTAACTTATCATTTTTTGTCTGGCATAATCTCTGATTTATTCTTATAAATAATTCTCTTTTGTAAGATTTCTTTTTACTTCCAATCCTTCCAAACAAAAATTGTTCAATAATTTAGCTCTATGGATATTGCTATAGATATTAGCAGCCAGCACAAAATGCATAACCATTTAAAGTCAACAACAACCGAAAGACTAGAGCAGGTACTCTAGAGTTCCGTTTCCAGTCATTAGGTTCAGCTGAATTTTTGTTTCTATTTTGTTGCTGGCTCTCTTGGCAACAAAATTCACAACTATTTAAAGTCAACGTTTACGGTCACTAGGTTGAGCCGCTTTTAATCTTTTTTATATTTTTCGGTCGCTGTTTTTTAGCTATAAGTCGTTTTATTTAACCCGGGTTTCGCAATTTTACTGCTAGCTTATTGTGACGATAGCAGTAACTATTTAGGTACAAATTTGCATTGAAAAATTAGTCATTTTGGCTGACTATTCACTGCTAGCTAATTGGAGCTTTTTCTTTAATTTCATCAATTACAATTGTCTTAACTAATTTAAGCTGTAGACTTAATTCACTGTTGTGTGTTAGAATAATATTCTAATTTAAGCTCCAATATACTAATATTACCTACATTTGTGTATAAAGTATAGTGCAACTAATTTAAATTGTAAATTTTATTCACATTTGTAACAAATATTTTCTTTTCATAAATAATACTTCGTCATTACGGTATTTGCATGAATTTGTTACCCTGAAGGCCACTGTTAATCCTTGTTTAAATCGTTGTCTAATTAAACTTGAACTGCTAATATGAAGTTTGCATGACCAGAAAGTATGTATTTACGTTTGTAAAATGACTGCTGATATTTCTTTTAAACTTGACCGGAACTAAGTCTTATAAATCATTTGTATCAAATTGCCTACAGAAATTTAACATTAACCACTCAATCTACGTTACATAAAATGGTAATTGGTTAAATTAGTGTGAGTTTTATTTAAATATTTATTTTGAATTTATAATTATTTTCTGGAATATTGCAACTGTATATATTGATATGGATTTTTCTTCATGGTGCACGTTCTTTCAATGAAATGTTGGAACGTGGTCTATGATTTTTAAATTGGTTGTCTTGATTAAGTATTTTTGTGTTTGGATTGTTTTTGTTTGATTATAGGATGTTATGTTGTTAAGATTATTATTGATTAAATTGTCAAAGATTGGAATTTTGTAAAAGTCATTAGAAAAATAAAATTGATAAAATACACAGAATTTGATTTAACTAGTAAGAAATATTGAAATTTAAATTGAAATAAAAAGAGTTGAAGAAAATTATATAATCAGAAGAATTTATAAATAAATAAATAAATAAATAAATAAAAAGTAATTGGAATTGGATAAGAGGATACAGAGAGGTCAGAGTTGGAAAATTGTAAAAGAAGAAGGTATAGAGAAAGAGTTGAGCAGTAGAAAGGTCAGAGTTGGAAAATTGTAGGAAGAGGAAGGTATAGAGAAAAAACTGAGCAGCAGAAAGAAAATAGATAAATAGAAGGGCAGCAGCAAGAAGGAATTGGAAAGTAGTTGGAAGAGGAAGATATAGAGAAAGAGCTGAGTATTGGAAGAAGAAAGATTCAAAAGAATATAAATTATTTTTTTTTTATAATTTTTGTAATTTATTTTTTAGTACAATCAATTTAAAAATTTTGGAATCCACGACCGAGAATTTTATTGAAAAAGGGTGTTCCGGAAGAAGGAACCATTTCAATATATTAACAATGCCAATATATATTTAGACAGTTGCAATTACGATATATGATTCAACCTCATAAAACACAAGGATGTAGAAAATTAAAAATTAAATACTATAATTACTAATCAATCACATTTGTATATGCTCAAACTGTTGGAAACAATGTAGGTACTAAAAAACTCAAAATAATTTTAAAAAATAATAATTTATCTTTATATGTAGGTATATAAAAGCTTTTAAAAGAAAAACAACCAACAATAGTATTATACGTTACAAGGTCGGTAGGTGACTTATTACAGTACAAGTTAGTTTACGGACGAGGTGACGTAGGAGCCGAGTCTGGAAATAAAAACGAGTAGTGTAATAACACCTAACGACCATGTATCGTATCATATTTTATTTCATCCTGTTTTTATAAATTAATAAATTAATAAAAAATTTAAAAATAGTTCGTAACTTGACTATTTACGTCAAATTACTGTCAGTTACTGTCAAATACTTTAAAATTTTTGTATAAATTGTTAATTCTTGTCTTAAATTAAATTAAAATAAATAGTAAATAATTGATTATTTTATTTTTATTTTATAGTCATTATAGTGTTTTTAAATGTCAAAAATTAAAAGTAATTATCTTCCCTTAAGCAATCAGAGCAGAGTTGCTAGGCAACACATTACAGTACATGATACCGTAATGTATTACTTACCGGCGCCAAATTGACAATAGGGAAGTTTATTTACTGGACAGGATGAAATTAAAAATCTTTGCATACTTTAGAAGAGAAATAGAAAATGTAAAATAAAAACGTAAAAAAGGTAAAACACATTAAGGGAGCCTCAGGACATGTTTTTATCGAAAATAAGCAATCTAAAAATGCGTCTCGATATACCTACTAAAATAGATGTACTATAGCCCAGCAGGATACAAATAATAATAAAAAACCTCTGAAAACGTTTAAACTATATAATAAACAAGCTACAATAACCTTTAAATATAGTCAAATAGATTCAAAAGTTGTGATAAAGTGAAAATAAATATTAATACTAAGGAAGCTTCTGTAGAACTTAAAATCATAATTTACCAAGCCAAAACGGCCTCTGACTAAAGTAGTCTATTTCAGCTAAAATCACCTCTGGGTCCAGGAAATGCAATAATAAAACATCTGGAAACGCTTAAAGTCTACAAAACACTCGCTTCAGCGGTCTGGAAATATATAGCCCCAACAGAATTGATCTAAAGATTAAATTGCAAAAAAAAATACAAAAAGAACTATTAGAGAACCTTTAATAAATGTTTAAGAACTTCCTAAAAGAGTAAAAGCATGAAAAAATTCTTTAGAAAAGGTCTTAAATATCTAAACTGAAACGACATCTGAATAAATCAAGATAAATTTGAAAGATTTTTTTAAAGTTCAACTTCTACACTAAACTAACCATGTCATGACTACTTCTTTATACAAAAAAATTATTTATTTATCTTAGCAGAACTTCTTGAAAAATTTAAACTCCTAAATAAAACCATTTTTCAAGTGGTCAGAAATCTATTCAGATGGAGTAATGGCATTCTGCTTTGTAGCAATGAAAATAGTATATTGTGTGGCAAGGGGTGAAACAAGACGATTTCTGACTAGGGCGAGAGTTGACTGCCCGAGCGAAGCAAGGGCTGTTTTCGCCCGGTCAGAAATCGTCTTTGTTTCATCCCGTGCCACACACTATATTTTTCATATCACGTGCATTGAAACAGCGAGTTTTGATCTCTGTAGCCAGTTGAAGTAAGACTATTTCAGACAAATAGCGTAGTAATATCTTGACAACGATTTGACGATTATAATTTTATTCGCTTTTGTTTATTACAAATGCGATTCTGGCAGACTTGAAACTTGAAATACAGACATAAATAATAAATAAATGAATGTGCCGGGCAGAAATATCGTTGTTTCTCCCCTAGGTCAGAAAAAACTGTCAGTTTCTGACTGACATTTACATTGGTCTGAAATTGTCTTGTTTCGACTGACAAAACAGGGATCAAAACAAGCTGTTTCAATGCATGTGATATGAAAAAGCATTTATAGCGCATTTTGAGAAAAAAAATACATCAAAAACAAACATTGTAACCTTAACCATCGTTAAGATCCAATTTATAGCACACAAAAGCTAAATTATTTTAAAATAATTTTCGTGGTTCAAATTATAATTTGACTTTGAGATTTTCTGCTCTAAGGAAAAAGGACATAAAGTACAAATTTCACAACTTCAATTCTAATTTGGATACCTACAGCTAATTTACTGGAAAAGTCTCAATTAAACCACTTTCACTAATGTTAATATAAAAAACTCAATTTCAATTTGCTTCTTCACCACGGCGACAATTTTTTAGGTAGCTCTTTAAATTAAATGCTAATTAAGTGCTTTTTAAAACACGAAACAGAAAATAAAAAATTTAAAAATTAAACGTATTAAAATTGAATATATTGATTGTGTATGGCAAAATGTCACATTTCTTCTTACACTTTGAACCAAAATGGACATCGGCAGTTTAAGAACAGTTAGAAATCGGTAAAATTTTTTTGTCCCGTAATTTTTTTGATGATCAATTCGGAAGGTCACCACTAAAAATTTAACTCGGACCGCTGAGCTGAGACTTGCAACCAGACAGTTATAAAAAAATGTTAACTATGTTAAGTACAACTAAATTTGATGTACAAAAAGTGTTGAAAATAAATATTGTTTAATAGAAAAATTGATAATTTTTTGAAAATTGTTACTAGTTGAAATAACAATTAGAGATAATTGTTGAAAATAATGATAGTTTTCCATCTCTACTCTAAAATAAGCAAGGCTAAATAGGTTAGTTCAACATTCGTTGATTCCTTTGTTTTACTACTTTAATTTTTCTCTTAGATAGAACATTTCTAGCAAAAATTTAAATAAAAAAAATAATTACCTATTGAGA
This sequence comes from Altica lythri, assembly GCA_964028335.1. NCBI lineage: Eukaryota > Metazoa > Arthropoda > Insecta > Coleoptera > Chrysomelidae > Altica > Altica lythri. The sequence continues at coordinate 77,308,650 of OZ034802.1, forward strand.
CGTTTTTTACTTGTTCGAATTTTTTAGTTAAAATGTCTTGGAGTAGAAAAGTAATGGTATAAATAATTTTTGAGTAATTCAGATAGGTGCGCTTCATTTTGAGAAGAGATAAAAAACGGCTGAGAAGTTTTGAGTCGAGATAATTTTATATTAATCATCATTTCCGGAAATGACCGGTTGCAAGTCTCAGCTCAGCGGTCCGAGTTAAAAAAAAAATAAAAAAGTTTTTAGTGGTGACCTTCCGAATTATCCATTAAAACGATTACGGGACAAAATTTTTTTACCGATTTCTAACTGTTCTTAAACTGCCGATGTCCATTTTGGTTCAAAGTGCAAGAAGAAATGTGACATTTTGCCATACACAATCAATATACCTATTTATAGATTATTCAATCCTAGTTTTTTGTTTTTTTTTTATTATGGGTCAGCTAGGTTGTTAAAGGCTGGCGGTCCCATGGTTTTTCGTAAATATTTCAAAAACGGTTAGGGCACCTAATTTTTGTTTTGCGCACCTAAATAGCACCTAAAAAGCACCTAATTTTGACATAAATTTCGAAAAAAAATTCCACTTTGGGTCAGCCACCTTTATGGGGGTCCACATAACATCGACTGGCCTCTTTCGCTTCTAAGGGTCTAACGCTTGCATATATTTAATCTAATGTTTTGATGGTTTTAAGGAACTTAAAATAAAACTATCTTTGTAGTCTAAGAAAATTGAAGATCTAAAGGCCTTGTCAAACATCCAGAAGTTTTATATCAGAAAGTAATATCCTTTTTTAAAACGTTCATAGAATAGCTAAAAAGATTTCGTTCATAAATAAAACTTAGCGTAAAGTATTGACATATAGATGATCTTGGTGGTTCTAATTGCTTATTATATTTTGAAAGAGATGATGAATTTTACATTTATAAATAACTATAAACTTACATCGTACGCCCTCTGGAATTCGCTTTTCGGAATGCGCTTAAAGCATCTCATTGTGGTTTCTTGAATGTTATCCAGGATCTCTAAATAATTTTGTAGCTTCTTTTTTACTTTAGAAGACAAATATTTGATATAGAAGGTAGTGTAACCCGGCGTGTTTTTATGGTGCCAGTCACTATAACTGCCACATCTCGGGATTTGTGATTAATTCTTTAAAGAACTTCTATGTCTAAGTCTTTGTTGACGGTCTACCCAGGTGGTAAAAACTCACTGTGTACAATTTTCTCAGCATCGAAGAATAGAATCATTATAGACTTAGCGCGAAACTTACTCATTTTTGGTTTTTTCTAATCGTGTGCTACTCAGTACTTTGCTTTTTTGAATTCAAATATCCGTAACCCATGTTCTGTAATGCTCTTAAAAGAATTTGGGTTCTCTTCACAAAACTGCACATTACCATGCGCTTTTGTTTTTGTGCGTCAGACAAGACTTTTTGCACAATTACTACGCAAGTCCGAGTTAGCGATGTTAAACTGGCTTTACAACCCTCCTCTTGCCGTACTTCATTAAAAAATCTGTCCATTTTCTGTCCTGTGTGTACGACAACCTTGATGTCCTCATTGAACAAATCAAACGTTTGTTTTACCGTCTTCTAAAGTTTGATGTAAAATTTTATAGTACAGCGCTGTTCCAATGTTTTCTTTATTTTTATAACGACGAGGTTTTGCGTGGAGGTTTACAAAAAATAACATTTCACAGCGCTCCGAGAGCTCATAGACAACTAATCACTGCCACTGAAAGCCAGAAAGTTTAGACGTCTCTCCACCACTCCCAGTCAGTCCTGAAGGTTTACGCTGTACAGTCGCGTAACAAAAAAAATTGTTTCATTACTTTTAAGACAAATCAAATTCGGTTAAAAATCTTTAATATATATAAAAAACCCTTCCTTAAAAAAGCGGTATTAATATAGGAATCAAAAAAGTTTATAAGAATGTTTGCAATATTAAAGATATTTCACTTAAACCTCGTATATATTTACCTATTGAAGTTATTGGATTGTTATTCAACCTTAACATCAAGGTTAAAAATATAGACAAACAAACTAAGAAGTCTGGCTATGATACCTGTTCCATATCCTGCTAAACTTTAATCTCATTATGTATTCAAGCAACCTCGAGCTGGCTAGGGCGAAAAAAATTAGCGGAATAATTTAGAAGTAATTTCGTAACGGTACTGTTATAAACATTTCAAGTTTGAACCCTTATAACAGCCCAAATGCGACGCTTAAGGTACAAGCCTTGTAAAAATTTTCTAATTTGTGCCACCGGTGTTAAGCGGTTGGAAAATCCTATTTAATTAATAGCTAGGATGAAATGGGATGAACTACATTAGGGTCGTGCCACTTTCGGGATTCTCCTTTCCTACCGACGGTTAAAGTTGTTACTCATCTATATATAGGTAGGTATATATATTCTTTTTAGTGAAAATACAGTAACATGTTGAAAGTACGTAAGTAGTTCTGACCTGACCTCCCTCCATTTAAGCCAATTCCTCTAAAAGCATGAAAGCTAAAACGCTTTAAAAACACTCATAAAATAATAAACTAGAGATTGGAAGTGGAAGCTTTAGAAAAATAAAGTCAACTCAATTTGTTCGCGAGAACCATATATGTTATACGTGTAATTGAAAAATATGGATCAAGTTGCAACTTTTTTTAATTAAAATGAATGGTTTTCTGATATTATACCACGCTTTCATAAACTTTTACAAAATTTTTCTTAGGTTTTTCATTATTATTATACATAGACAAGAAAAAAGTTGACTGCAATGAAATTCTTTTAGTAGAATCTTTGTTTTTATAATTTTGACAAGTAAAGTGACATTTTTCAAAACTGCTGTCAGTTTTGAAAGTCATTACTTTTCATAACTAGTTTTGAAAAGTAAAACTTTACGTAACTAGTTTTGAAAAGTTCATTTCAAAACAAGTTACGAAAAATATAAAGCAAATATAAGTAAACAACTAAGAAATATTTTATACTAACTTTATTAAAGAAATATTTAAAAGCAGACATTTTTAAACAAAAAATTAAATAAGTAGGTATACTTAATATTTAGGTAAATCAGAAACTTACCTTTTAATTATATCTGTATTAAATAGAATTGTCATTACAAAGGTGTCAATGCAAAATAAACACGAGAACTAGATGTATTGTTTTTAATTATTATTAGATAATTATAATTTTCTTTAATTATGGAATTTCGTCAAAATTATAAAAAATCTTGTACGGAACTCGTTATAAAACGCCATTGCTGCAACATCACACTCGTTAAACAAAATTGGACTTTTCATAACTCGTTACGTAAATAACTATTCTTGTGTGAAAATAATAAATTTATAAATCGATATTTAGTCCTCTTGTGCATAGTAGAACAAAGGCAAAACTGTAATCTTATCTACCTCTCAAGGGTCTGGTAGTTTTTTACGCTCAAGTTGAAATGCACAGTAGACTCATCATCACATACTTTGTTATTATATAAAATATTACAAGCGCAAATTTTTTGGTTAAGAAATTTTATATTCTAGCTTTTTTTTAGTATTTGTGTTATATTAATAGATAAAAAACAAATAATTATTTCTAATTAATAAAAGTTTTTTAAATTTCTATCAGATTTCCAATTAAGTGCTAATTGTAACAAAACATTCTGTAAGTAGGTACTTAAAAAAAAAAGTATCGTTTTAGATAAAGGAATTATGAAACCGTGAGAATTTTTCAGTCTACATTTTTTGTACACGTACTTTTTTTACTTTTTATGAGGGTCGTCTTTTTAGTTTTGCATATAGCCGCTTAAAATGCACCACCAATAGAGCCTTTAGACACAAATCTAACCGTAATATTTTATTGACATAAATCCAGAGTTTCATTGCGAACAAGTCGCGAATTTTTGAAATTGTTTGAAGTTGTTTGAAAAATGGATGTTGGAGAACAGTTTCGAGCAACAATTTTTTACAATTTTCGAAGAGGATTATCCCAACAGCAATGTCTTTCCAAAATGGTTTCTGTGTTTGGAAATGCAGCTCCACGCCAGTTAGTCTCAGCGACAAGTCCAGGATTGGTCCACCCAAAACAGCAGTCACACAGCAAAACATTGATGAGGTTCGTCAGCTAATGGGTGATGACCACCACGTAACATACCAAAAGATAGAGACATCTTTATAGACCTCTATCCAAATAATCATATATGAAGATCTGGTTGTTACGAAGTTTGTTTTCGCATTGGATCCCTCATTTGGTCACAGAAGAGCAAAAAGAGGTTCGCATCAACTGATGTCGACAAACATTGAAACGGTTAAACAAAGGAAGTTAAAAGACGTTTATTGTATTTTTATTGACGATGAATCTTGAATTGACTTTTACGAACCGGAAAATAAACGCCAATCCGCTGTATAGGTATTTTACGATAGGGAAAAACCAACAAATCTCTTCACGAATGGTGTCAAAGAAAATGGTCTCAACTAATGTGTCAAAATCTCGACATGTGGTCACAACTGCTTTGGAAGATCGAAGAACGGGTACTTCCAAATGGTATATAAACGTTTGTTTACCAGAAGTTTTTGCGAAACTTTGACAAAGCTATACACAACAATACATGTGCTAACACAGACCAAACGACAGTTGAGTTTTTGAAGCTTAAAAACATCGAATTGTTAGACCATCCACCGTATAGTCCCGACCTAAGATCTAAGATTTTGTATAGACATCAATATGCAACAATAACAATTCCAATAAATGTTACTTTAATTAGAATTTTTTTTTATACTGGCCTAAATATATGTATGAACAATGGTGCCAGTTGCCTTGAGTATATTGTGAGAGATAGGATATTATTGTGCACGATTACAGCTTGGTTAAATGGTTATCAATAAATGTTTGTTTTTCTCGCTTATTTTAAATCCCAAAGTGTTGTTAAATATTAAACAAACTTGTGTGACGTGTGTGACTTTGATGGAAACATTTTTTTTGCGTAGGCGTAGGGGAAAAAGTAATTACAATTTTTATTTCAAGGCTTATACCAGATTTCCCCACACTGGAATCAGAAGCATCAGATAAATAACTCTAAGTTAATCAAAAACAGCTTAAATATAGGTTTTCCAATTTATTTTGGGTATAAAATATCAAGAACCTGTAATCAGTTTCTTTTAAATAGATTTTATTTAATATGTATATACCGGTAATTTCGTATATTGGTAAATATAATGGTACAAACTGAATAAATCTACCTCGTACAGAGCTTATATTTAGGAAATTCTTTTCTATGTAGACATTTTACCGAGTAAACCACACAGGTCTTTAGTAATTCCGTTAATAAATTTTATCGATAAATTTGTCATCGAAGAACTGGCCTAAAAAGCCAATACACGATTCAATTTCCTCCTTCAAACATCATTTTCCTGTTGGTGTGAGTTTACATCCGCAATTAATTTTCATTTTGATCATATAGCTTTCCTTTTAGATGCTGACATGCGACATAATATACTGAAAATAAAGGAACTTCTGGAACTTGCTTAAAGGGTTTTAAACTTTGCTGTATTTGAAATTAGCTTATTGAAATAAATTGCACTGTTATATTTTTTTAACCTGAAAATTTGATAAATGAATTTTGGAAAGAAATGGATTTTTATTATTTTGGGTCATTATTTTGGGTAAAATTTATCTTTTTGTATAGTATATGCTTTAATTTACATATGGATGAAGTGAAGACCGATTTACCAACAAAGTGTTTGTTATTTTGGTAAGAGATCTAAGAATCTTTGTTCTTAATTTATACATATAAAGAAATAAATATTTTATTTTTTCCTTTTTAGTGCATTTCTTTTTTCATTAAGACGGTTTAATTTTTTTAAAAAAGTTTTTTTTTATCCTTTTTATCCAGTTTACTTTAACTTTATATAAGAGGCGAGATTCAAAAGATTAAAAAGTTAAGGAATGTAATTAAAAAAATAATAAGAAAAGCAAGAAAACTGTTTATCTAAAAACTCTTGTTACATATATGACTTAAAATATAAAAACCAAAATATATACAAGAGATCAAAAAATAAAAAAGCTGGACAGCTTGTAACGAAACAAGTATTAAATAAAGAACAAAAGAGTAGAATTGCTATCTATTTAAATCTGAAATTACAGTCCTAAAAACTAAAATCCAATATTTCTCTCTATTTGCAATTCAAAGTATTCTTGAAATCTGAGTAAATAACAAGTAAGAATTCCGTAGTGGTGCAGCATAAAGGCAAATGGATTCATTTACATTCCTTCATCACTTAAAATCTTTTTAATTGTAAAATTCATAACGTTGTAAATTAAAATTAGCTTTACTATTTCACAAATAATGCTATTTCAGTGGTAAAAAGTATATTTACTTTTTGCAGATTAGTTATTGCATCGTTAACCAAAAACAAACGTAAGTAGTTAAATAATTTAGCTACCTGTACCGTAATAATACCACGATCTCCAGTGCAACAGACAGAATTGTGTTTACTTGCAAAACCATAATCCGCTTACAGTTCCAGACATTCTCTTCACTTTAGAATCTATTCATTAGCGAGATTAACACAGAAACTAAAAGTTTTTTCATAAAACTATTTAGTTAAAGTTGTAAGCTAAATCCATACCATCAAAATCGAATTTAAAGCAAAATTTCAACTAAATTGTTTTTCTCTTCTTTTTTTTTGAAGGCGGTTAAATTTTTTTAAAAAGTTTTTATTTTTAGTTGCTATTTGGTTTTGTCAGATATTGGCGCAAATTCATAATTGGCGATTTGAGTGCTAGGCACCTATAGCTTAGTTGTTAGAGAATCAGCGCGCAGAGCTGAAGGTTACGAGTTCGAGTCTCGCTGGGTGCGATATTTTTTCAATTTCTCCTTAATGTCATTTAATATATACTTTCTAAAAATTTTCAAAAAATATAGGTAGTCATTTAACTTTTAATATTAACTTTTGATTAATATGACCACTTTTTGTCTTGATTACGGCTTTAAGATGGTTAAAAATGAGTTGTATTATACACGCGAGCATATTGGCATATTTTTTAGTCCTAGGAAATAAAAGCAGATGGTAAAGTCTATTAAGTTTGCGTCTATGAAATTCTCAAGGGATTGTGTTTACAAAAAGAAGTGTAGAACATAGTTATTTTTAGTCATTCTTAAATCACACGAGTCTTGTTAAAATGTATAGGTACACATATGTGCGAGTCCAACGCAAGCTTCTTAAATATTTTGATGGTAATAAATCGAGTTGACTTCGAAACAAAACTTGTTGAAAATCATTAAAGATCTGTTATTGGCGGTTATAAGTGCTCAATTAACTTATAATGGATAACTTCTTCAAGTGGTCATTCGAAGGTTCATCGTATAAACATGTAAACGGGTCATGTAAACACAATCACTCTGGAATTGGCAAATTTTGCTCAATGTGCGAAAACTGAAAACTCCCGAGCAAACGCAACTACTATACTTAACCCTTTAAAGGGGTTTTGTTTGCTGTAATCACATTGTTTGCTTTTTAGAATTTATAAAGTTTTTACTGAAATTCTGCCATTTTTAGTTCTTTGGTTATTTGATATAACAATTACGTTGAAGAGGTTGGCTAAAGCTTTATCTTTACTTACCAAACTATTTAAAGTGGAAAGAAAAGTAAAAGAATACCTACGTAAAAGGAAAACGATAAAAAGGACGAAAATAAGAAAAACAAACCTGTGTATGTATTTACTTATGTAGTTATACTTCTTTGGGATAACAAGAAAAAAATCTTTCTCGAAATAAAAAATACATACATTAGCTAACCTTAAATTCTACAAACGTGTTAAAGTAATATGTTAGAACTAATTATATCACTGGTTGTACTGTATTTTATCATTAAATTAATAAATTAATAATAAATAATTGTCATTACGATATACATATTATTTGAAAAAAATATTTGTAAATAATTAAGAACCAACATTTTATGCACAAATTATACTAAAACCAATTGTCATTTATACTGTTGTTGGATCTATTTAGAAGCGAAACTGTCATTTAGAGTAGAATTGTCAACAAAGGTAAATAAATAAACAAAATTAGGATATCTGATTTAAAATTTTAGTATTACAAACACAAAAAAAAACTAAAATATTTAGGTACTAGCTAATTTTATGCTGTCAATTTTTTGTGACGGTGTGCGCTCGGCATTTAAAATATTTTTTAATGTTTTTTTGTAATTTTAAACGTTTTTTCAATAAATAATTAATGCATTTTTTTATTATAAAACGTACTGTAGGTACTTATTATATCAATTTAAATTAAACCAGTTTAAACGTAAACTATAATAGAAATACAAAATTTTAATGGTTTAAATGAAACTTTTTTTTAATATTTATAAAACAACAAAACAAAAACCTCACCACTTTTAATCCTCTCCTCTATAGGTCTGTCTGTCTTCCAGATTTAAATATCAATTTTTGATGCAGAAACTACAAATAATGAAAAGACAAAGATACGAACGGATATGGATATCTGATTCCTTTCTTTTAGAGTATGTCGTGTTCGCATCAAGTGGAGGATTTTAAAAACTAGCGAGTCGCTTCCGCAAACTTCGACGTTGTATTTTAAGCTGTCAGTAACAATGCCAAGGTGAATTTGGTTGTACACGAAAAACCTTTTTTATGGAAATGCAGAGAGAGCAGGAAATTGAGAATTGTTTTTTATTAAATGGAAAAATTATATATAATAATTTTTTCGTATTATTAAAAGAAAAGTTGTAATATGTTAAGTAAATTATCGTGTATGTTTTAAGAACACCACTTGTAGTAAACCAAGTCTACCGCCCAGTGCACCTAGGAGGGACACTCGTCTTCTCATTTTGAGTGTAAGCTCAACATTGGCATCTCACCTGAACGTTCGAGTAAATCAAATACCCAGGTAGGTTACCTAATCCTGAGGAACGAGCTGTTTTCCCCATAGTGATAGGTTGATACAGTCGAAAGAGAAAATTTCTCGTCGACTGAGGTTTGGATGTCTAAAGATGATCGTTTGCGTTTTGTTGAGATTAAGAGTTACTCTCCATCTCCTGCACCAGTTGGAGAACTGGTCCAGCAGTCATTGAGTTTTTTGTTGAGGGTTTTAGTCGACGCTGCGGAGGTGTACAAGACCGTGTCGTTGGCATAGAGTTGGATGTTTTCCAGCGGAGGAATTTTACTGGCTAGTATTGATCCTTTTGGAACTGAAAGAGGGGTAAATGGTTTAGAGATTGCATTTCTAACTTTGACTTAGATTATTCTGTTGGAGCGGTATGAATGAATTAGTTTTATGGCTGGAATGTGGAATTGGATGTCAATTAATTTTTTAATAAGGCCAACACGCCAAACCAAACGAACATCCATAAGTATGGCAGAGACGACTTTTCATCGAATGTCGGTGTATTCTAAGCATCGAACAACGATGCTCATCCATACTTTTCAACAACTGCTACCATAACGCTCTTACTCGAAGACTGTTTCATAAACCAAAGACTTAATATATCGGCAACTGATTTTTAGCTTGGGCTCTTTCTTAACCCTTTCCGTATCACTGAAAATAGTACTATAAGATATAAATGTTTTGTGCAAAATTGGAAACCATCTTAAAACAACTAATATGACTCTTGACACATACAAAAACAAAACAAATTGGACTCAATCGCATGTCAGTACTGTTTTCAATGCCGCATGGTGTATAAATATTTTTTTCCTGCGACGAGAAAAAAGTTTCACATTTTATCTCTGTTAACGGGTCACAAAACGTCACTTTTTATGAAATTATTACTTTTTTACCATGGGAAAAAAGTGAGTACCTACTTTTTTCCCGGATATATACACATAAATAAAAGTTTCCTTAGCAACGCAGGTCACTATAAGGACAAAAGCCTACTAGTTTTAAAATTCCAATTTTGCATCAGTAATTTTCTGATTTTATTTAATAGTTATTTGTGACACAAGGACGGAAAATGACATTTTGCAAGAGCGAGTAAAGTTGTGTAGCCGAGGTGCGTAGCACCGAGGCGAAACAATACGAGCACTTGCAAAATATTTTCCGGACGTGTAACACACACTATTTTTTGGTTCGACTAATTTTTAATATTTTCAAACGTTCTGTTATGTTCAAGACTTGACTGCTTGTGCTAACTGAACTAAGACCACTGACTAGAAGATAGCCGACAAAATGTCAGCTAGTAATTAATTTTTATACATATAAATACTGTGCTAATAACATAGACAAATTAATTAATTAATTCTATTATCTCTGGCTAATAAGCAGCACAGAGAAAATTGTTATATTGAAAATATTAAAATCAATATCTAATAATTTTATATAAAAATAGCAGAGACAATGAACTATATCCATAATCGAATGATAAGTGACATAAATGTCAAATTTTATAATACAAGTTGTGAGAGAAATTAAATGTAAATTAGAATCCTGCTTACATTTAGAAAAAGTTATAGGTAAGTTTAGTATATTGTACGTTGTTTTTAATTAAATTTAATTAAAAGTTATATTTATTATGTATTTTTGGTGACTTAAAATTTAAACTCATAGCGCCATCTCTTTAGATAATCTAAAAGCTACTTTGCCGGCCTAGGCCGGAAAATGCCATTTTCCGGACGATTTTGAAGTAATTAATAGTATTGTTTCTGGACGGAGGACCAAAAAATATTAAATCGTCTTCACAGAAAAAAATAGTGCATTATACACGGGAAAAATATTAAATTTTAGCTCTCGGTTTTTTGTCTCCCTCCGCTTCGCGTCGGGAGACAACACAACCTCGAGCTGAAATCTAATACTTTTTTCCCTTGTATAATAAATAACTATTCATGTACAGAGAGCGATCAGTTACTGTTTTATTGTATGTATAGAGTGTACGTATTTAAACTCAATTGGAGTAAATTTTTGTATCAGATATCATTTATTTAAAATTCATTCTATTTTGTTATTTTAATCAAACAAACAGATTGTATTTTACCATTTATTGTGAATAATATTTATTTTCAATTGCGACTGAAAATTTATATACCTGTTTTTTCCCATTAAACCAAAAACCGACTAAATAAATTTTATTTTGTATGTCAACATGTTTGTTTACTATAATCTTTCTATTATTTCCTGATTAAAAAATGCAGTTTGGAACGATCACTTTTATTTATTAATAATATTATATTACGTTAACAGGCTCTGAAGTATTCACTTTATTTCGTTTCCATTATATTAGATGAGGGTAATCACTCAGTGATGGTAAATATTTGTGTTTGATTTGCAGGTTCAATCAGCAACATTGATGGTGCAGAATATCACTGTAACAAGACCCAGGTGAGGAAAGTAATATCGGGAGTTGTAGGAGCTGCCTCGAGCGTAACTTCCATTCAAGTAGCTAATCTACTTCGTCTCTTCAAAATACCACAGGTAAATCCGGATAAAATTGAAATTGATTTTTTGAGATATTTGAGATTAACTACAGCTTTAAAAGTAATAGCAATTAGTTTAAGTATTTTCTAAATACTTTGAATTCTCCTTATATTTCGTAAAATATAAAATATATTATTTTGGATTAGGTAATCTTCTATATATATAAAAATGAAACCCGTTTTCCTTGGTCATGGCATCACGCGTGAATGGCTGGACCAATTTTACTAATTCTTTTTGTGTTGTATTTGTTATTATTAGGAGAAGGTTCTTACGGAAGAAAATATTAAGAAAATCTCTGAGAAATATTGAAAAATAGACATTTAATTTTGCATATTTTAAAAAACGCGCGTAACGAATGTCAATGTCATTCACAGCCATAGACTATATTGAAAGAGCATCGTTTGTTCGGAAACGTGGTTACTTAATTAAATTCGAGCATCATTTGTTCGGAAACGTGGTAACTTAATTAAATTAACCTGTGTGATGGGTGTGATGTCACAGGTTAATTTAAGGTTTATATCATGGAGACTAGACAAGGAGTACGAACTCCATGTATGCTAATAGGGCTACCAAAATAAGAGGGCGCTGGTGTTCCATTTGTACCAAAATGGCGACCAATAAGGACGTAGTTTGAAATAAAATAAATAATTTTTAATTATTTCATTATTAATTTATCTACACCGAAAAAAATTGTTCGATCTTACAGATATAAATAATAAAAACCAATTTAATAATTCACGATTATTTGATTGTCTATATTCATACCGGTACAAAATAAAGTGGTGAAAAAATTAAGCCTAATATGTACGATACCGTGGACAGATTTTGGCAATTCCCCCGGTCGAGTGCGTACTCCTTGTCTAGTCTCCATGGTTTATATAATTAAGTAACCACGTTTCCGAACAAACGGTGCTCTTTCAATATAGTCTATGACTGTGAATGACATTGACATTCGTTACGCGCGTTTTTTAAAATATGCAAAATTAACTGTCTATTTTTCAATATTTCTGAGAGATTTTCTTAATATTTTCTTCCGTAAGAACCTTCTCCTAATAATAACAAATACAACACAAAAAGGTGGCGTAGTTAATATCTCATATATTTAAACGAGCAATTACTACTAAATCAACTACTATGACGCCTAACTAAAAGAAAATGAAAAATAACTAAAAAAACAGAAAAAATGCAGAAAAAATAAAGCCGAAAAATACCTTTCTAAATTAAATAATATAACGCCACCGTAAGGTGGCGTAGTTAATATCTCATACATATATTTAAACGAGCAATTACTACTAAATTAACTACTATGACGCCACTGTAAGGTGGCGCAGTTATTATCTCACTTATTTAAACGAGAAATTCTTACTAAATTAAGTACTATAAAGCCACCGTAAGATGGCGCGGTATATATCTAATATATTTAATCGATAAATTATAAAATACAACGAAAAAATAGTATAAACCTGATAACGAGAAAACATGATATAATAAAAAAATCACTGAAAACAAAATAATAAAAATTCGAAAAAAACGAAAAATGAAAAAAAGTCACGACAGTGTTATGCGGTACGAAGTTCGCCGGGATAGCTAGTAAAATATATAATTTATTTTAGATATCTCTTATGGACTTTTTGAAAATTTAGAAAATATACAAACCAGAATATATTAAATAGAAATAGATGCTTAGTAATTATTTAGCTTTCTGGTAGTTAATTTAACTTATATCTCATGTTAGATTTACTTACTTTTCTCTTTAAACATATATGGCATGATGTTAATGATAGAGAGATTATTTGCCAAATCGACAATTGAAACCAAGTTTTTTTGTGGCCTGTCTTATATTTTTAATCGGTTAAGAGACCGCAACCAAAGATTTTTAGTAAACTCTTATTCTGAGGTAAGTATCACATGTGTTATAAATTAAATTTATGCTCGATCGGGCGGTAAAGTACAGATTAATATATATTTAGCGGGCGTACAGTGCCACTTTAGCGCCCGTGGACTACTTTTCCGCCCGCCGGTCGATAAAGTGTAAATGGCGGGCAGTAATAGTATATTACTTTACGAGTGGAGTAAATTGCATATTACAGCGAGTGTGTTTGGCCCATGAGCGAGCTTGCGAGCGAAGGGGCTAAAGAAACGAGCTAAATATGCAATTTGTTCCTCGAGTGAAGTACTATGCTTACCAAATGGTTTTGTATGAAACTAAAAATAACAAATATAAAATTTAAATTTTGACATAAGTTGTCAAAAACATCCGATTTCGCAAACAGTTCTGTCTGAGAAATGTCAAATGTTAGTTTAATTTAATGAAAACTGTAGGTAACCAACATAATAATATAGGTTTCTATTTACTTACTCCACTAGTTTAGTAAATGAAACTATAACACAACTACTCAATAATTTGACACTTACTGACAGAGTTATAGGTTAAAAATACGCAATTTACTTATGAGTCGTGAGTAAAGTAATTTTTTATCTTAAATATTAAAATACTTGCAATCATCTAAACTGACAATGAGTCTAAATAAAAATGGCCACCACCTATTTTGACTTTGTTGCTAGGGTAACGCGAACATAGGTATATAGATTATTGTTTTAAAATATTATTTCTAGGCTCTGTGCATATTAGTTTTAATCAAATTATTTATTTTAAATAACGAATGAATACAAATTATTCGGTGAATGGTTATACAGGGTAATTAATAATATCGAGGTTCGAGGTATAAAATTCATGCAACTTGAAATGACATTTATATTAAATTGTTCACAAAAAATAAAAATAAAAAAGATCCTTTATAAGTTTTATTATTAAAACAATCGTGCAATTTTTTTAATAAATGATTATTAAAACGGTCGTGCATAAAAGTTTGTATGTATTTCGGGAGTAAACAGCGTTTATGGACCTTACGTGTTATTTACACGTTGCGGTCCATACACGCCTGTTTTATGCCCTTGATACATAAATAACTATTAACGACCGTTTGGCGATATGATGGCTAAGCACCTATAGCTTAGATGCTAAAGCGTCAGCGCGTAGAGCTGAAGGTTGCGAGTTCGTGTCTCGATGAGTGCGACATTTTTTCAATTTTTTTCGTAATGTCATTTAATATATTCTTCTTTCAAAAAAAATTTCAGAATTTTAAAATTGTTATTAGTATTTTCCTTTCCAGCGTTCTTAGGTCTTGCTTGCTTTTTTGTGATACTAAAGGTTCCGGCTTTATACATTATCGTAGGTCGAATTATTGTTCTGTATGTCTTTTTATTTTCTAGTGAGTAATTTATTTTTTAGTCGTTTTTTATTATAGTCTTTATTTGCTTTTATTATTCTTTCTTTGATTTCTGTTTTTTTTCTCTATTGTTTGTTTAATATTATTCCCAAGTACTTAATAACTTCCTCAATTGTATGTTCTTCTATTCTATCTTTTTATTTTCAAATTTTTTGTCAAATCTTATTAGTTTTGTTTTTTCTTGATTTATTAATAATCCTAATACTTTACCCTCTGTTACTAATTCCTCTAACATAAAATTTATTAATTCTAGCATTTTATTGGATATAAAGTGGACATTAACGATGGTTCGAGGTCCCTGCCGTATTTGTGATATAAATTTTTAGTAAAGATATTTTAATGTTTATTTAATTTGAAAAGGTTACTAAATGTGGAATTGACACTACCGGTTTTAATAACGAAACTGATTAATACTCGATCCGTGATAACCTCAAATATATGTAATGGTCTCGTCAATTTTGTAGTTGTAAAACAGTCACTCATCCTTACCCCTTTTCTGTATTTACAGTTTCTCTAATTTTCCGACAACTTCCACATTTAATCATCTTTTCCTAGACCTTTTATTTATTATATTAATCACCTTAAATTTGTCTAGTTCCTGTTCCTGATAGATATGTTGCTAATACAGATTTCTTATTTATATCAATTTTAAAAAATTAATAATAATAAATTTTTATAAAAACGATAATCAAAATTTTAAGGTAACTATAAATTAAATTTGGTATTTAACCAAAGATGCACTTAGGCTAAGGATGCCTCTATTCGAAATAATTTTTTTTTTTTTAAGAAACATTCTCTTGGATAGGAAATTACAAATTTAGAAAATAGCAGAAGTAAGATTTACGAGCTTCATTAATCTACACCCAGAAAGGATACATGCACGCCATACCCTTATTGATATTGATATCGTGCGAAAATTTAAAACCGCGCACTGTAAATTAAATTTTGTAGTTAACCAAAAATGCACTTACTAAGGATGTCATTATTCAAAATTAAAATTCGATGAAAAGAAATATTCTGATGGATAGGAAATTACAACTTTACACCACAGCATAAATAAGATTTTCTAGCTTGATTAAGCTACAGACCCGCCATATCCTTAATAATAATAAATTTAATTAAGGAAAGTAGATCAAGACGCGTAAACGATGCCCTCTCGTGTGATAATTTGAAACCGCGCAATTGTAAGTTAAATTTTGTATTTAACCAAGGATACACTTAAACTAAGGATGCCTTTATTCGTAATTAAAATTTGGTGAAAAGAAAAACACAACTTCAGACAATATAAGTAAAATTTTTGAGCTTTATTAAGCTACATCAAAAAAGGATACATGCGCGCTATACCTTTAATCATTATGAGTTGAGTATGAATAAAGGCTATCAAAATATCTGCAATATTAGAAAGACACGAAATTCACTTTAAAATTTTATTTACTGATTAAATTTAATTAACGAACAACAGTTTTAATTTAAAAATAAATTTTCAAATCTAAATTAAATACCAACCTTTGACGTCACGTCACTTAATTATTTTGGCTTCAGTCAAAATATTTCTGGCAGACTAAAATGCATGAATGATTACAAGTTTGTTAAACTCATTTATCGTATATTAATATCGTTACTCTTTTGATTTGGTGAAACTGTTTCAATAAAAAGCGTAATATATTTCGCAAAACATAAAAGAACATTTTTGGTTGAACCATTCAGAGAGGATTTTATTTCAAAAAAAGTCATTTAAATATTGTTCGAATGTAAAAAATCTGTACATAACATACCTACATATGTTATTCTGATTTCGAAAACTAAATTGGTTTAGTTTGCTTTAAAAAAACGAATTTGATTATATTATATGCTCGTTGAATAAAAAAAGTATTAATAACTTTAACTACTTTTCTCATTAACACTATATTGAATTATTTTTTATAAATATTTTTACGAGGTATAGCAGAAAAGTAAAGGCGGAAACATACTATCAAAACGTGACACGACGCCAGGCCACCCGACGCATGTTAGTACCTCTCAATTCCATATATTTAATACAGTTAGAAGCACATATACAACACGCTATGTGACCACACGCCGCAATATAAATATATGGACTAACATGCGTGGCGTCGTGTCACGTTTTAATAGTATGTTTCCGCCTTAATGGTACTGTTTTCCTATTAACCTAACTTTTTTATGTTTTAAAAATAATGTTATTTCGTTCAAAGTAATTTTATTGAGTACTTACACCCCAATGAAGACGTTGTTCTCACTTTTCTAATGTCCCGAAATAACGTTCTTTAAAGACATTTTTACTACCTTTTTATATTCTTTGCTTGGTTTCGCTTTGTCTCATTGTCTGTTCGGTTGAAATTTTCTAATTTTAAACCTTTTTTCCGACAGATGTATTGAAGCTTAATAACAATTTCTACCAATTTTTTTTTTTTTTTTTGGTAAATAGTTCACAGTAGATGGTGCTGCTGTAAGTCGGTTTAAACTCGATTACAAAATACTTTTTTATAATTCACGTTCACAAAGTTTCTATTTCGACACTAAAAACAGTATTGAAATAGATTCATTGTAACACTGTTTTTGGTAACTTTTTGTTTTACACAATTGGTTGCACTGCACTGATTGTCAACGAAAGAGTTCAGGTAGTAAATCAAGACGTATGTTGTAGTAAATTATTAACTACATTATCAGCAATATTGCGAAATTCAGAATATTTTATACAAATTTGACAAACATTCAAATTTAAAATCATTAAAACGGTCAAGTGTCAAAAGTGTCAAGATTGCCAACATAAATAAATATTTCGAAAAACTTTCATTTTATTTATTTTTTTATACTTTTAAAAGTTCATTATAAAAAATAGTATGTACCACTCGAATTACAATGACGGTTTGTAGTACTCGTTCTTTGCGAAACTCACCGCTTCGCGGTTCGTTTCACAAACTGCACTCGTACTACGAAACCTGTTATTGTAACACTTGTATTACAATATACTATTTTCACACACGGTTTTAAAAACCAAAATAATTTATAATTTTATTAATCTTATAAATCCTAAAAAGTTACTCTATAAAAGGTACTTTTTGTATATGGGGATTATTTAGTTTATTAAAAAGGCACATTAATGTCTGGTAAATACGGAAACTGGGAAACCACGATATCTAATTTATGACGATTTTTCAAAAATGATTTTTTATGGACCTTTTAAAAAAGTAAAAAGGCAGTGTGACATTGGGCGTTCTTATAATATAGCATGTAATATTCCACTATTTTACGCAAATGATCCTTTTTTCTTGCCTTTTAAAGACATATTTATCAATAACTTGGTTAACAGTTTACCTTATCTGGATCTGGAAAATTGCAGAGGGGCGTGCAAGTGCTCTGCCGGCACTAAGGCCACTTTGTGCATCCTCTTGTGTGTAGTGATATCCACACCTTAGGGTGTCATCAGGCTTAAGAGGAGTCATACAGTATATGATCTACTGTTTTCTTTCCTGGTTCGCAACATCTGCATAGGGGCGATTCTGCTTATTTCATCCTAAAACATTGACAGTGACCTGTTAAAATTCCAACCGCTGTTGGGAGCTTTTGTCTGGTTAATGTCTTAAATCTTCTTGATGTTTCCTCGCCAGAGTGAGGTAATAGCTCTCTGGCAAGTCTACAGTTTTATTTCAGCACTGGTGAGAGTGCTCTTCTATAGGGACATTGTTAGCTTGGCAGATGGGCGAAGGCTAACATATTTGTAGCCCACAGCCCTCCTTGCTAAATTGTACGCAATGCGGTTGCCTTAAGAGTTTACATGTCCTTTTATTTAGCTCAGAGTGACCACGTTATTCTAGCTGGCCTTAGTTAGATTTTGGTGATCTGATGTCACAAGAGTGTTCACACGTTCGATGTTTTTTATGTGTATATGTAGGTATGTGTATAATTAGGGGTGACAAGTTTACCTGTGACCCTTTTCTTGCAATAGTTCTGATGTTTTCTCAGACTTATAGCAACTCTTTTAGTGTTATCTTTCTTACAAAGTTTAGAATATCGTTACGCTGCAAGCTAGATAGATTCTCTTCTTCCATTTCGTATAATCCTAGGTATCTGACCCTAGAGTTACGCAAGGCAAAGAATTCTAAGAGTATGTGTGTTGCGGTTTCGTCGTCTTCCTTTCAGAGCTGCACTTTGCTTCATTTACAAATCCTAGTTTTTTCATGTGTCCTATTATTTCCGTTAAAAAACGGATATTGTTCTTACTGAGGTTAAGAGAGCTAAATGATTTGTTCTGGTATCAGTTTTCCAGGAGCGCCTTCGCTTTACATAATCCTTCTAGATCGTCCCATTTCTTTCCTTAGTTTTTATTGGTTTTCGAAGTTGAATGCCTTCCTGAATGATATTTATCTTCAACGTGTCATCTGCCTTCCAAAAATGACTTGTGCTAACAGAAAGTTTGAGCTGGGGATAAATAAAATCCTCATAGGTCTGTTTTAACTTTTAAATGTTACAATTGCTACCGATTCTCTAGGGTTAATACACAATTTATTGCTTAAGTTGCTCCCAACTCCGCTGTTCTATATTGCGTGACACGTAACCAAAATACAACTTCGCTAATAGCAGTCACAAACATCACTTAATTAACGGAAGGAGCAGAGACAATATAATAATTATAATTGTATCTCTGGGAAGGAGTTAAAACTTCACTGAGGTATGGGAGAGTACTGACATATGTGCTTTATCAAGGACAACAGTGTTGCCAGATTAGGTACTTTCAGTGTTTCTAATATCATTACTTTTTGCCACACGTCGTATTTCTAGTATAAAAAAACGCCGCTACCATAAGTTAAATTTTTCAAGCGATGTACGAGGGAATGAGACAGCTAACTTTGATATTAAAAATGTATGTGCACTAAAAAAAATCAACAATAAATCAACTAGTTTCTATATTGCAACTTCAAAAGCACACAACCGTGCAGGAAATAGATTTTCAATTTTATCGTTTCTCTAGTAATGAATCCAGAGCTCGTGTGTGGCGGAAATATGTTTGAAATGGTAAACGGTCCGGTATGTTTGGTACACATTTATGACTAGATAGCCTAAATTTACAGTTGTTGCCATTGTGATTTGCAGACTTGTTGTTTGGGCTGGCCTGAGGTCAAAATAACCCGACCGTTAAATTGATTGATAGTGAGTACACATTACTTTGGATGACACATAATTTTATGCATAATCTACAACAGCACACTCATAAAATATTTTGATAAATTGGGTATTTTAATATGTAATGAGCCATATAAAGTATTTAGAAGATTTATAATATAATTTTCTTCTTGTTTTTCATCTAAAGAGGTCTCAAATATTTTTAAGGGTAACTAACTGTGATTAACTAGGATTCCGGCGACGCAACGGAGCAGAAAACTTACCAATTTTTAGCAGTAAGTTGGATTTATAGGATTCTTGTGTATTCGATTGGTAAAAGTGCTAGGAAATTATTTGAACTAATGCGATTATGAATTAACGTAAAATTGCATTTGTCCATAAAAACTTTGGGGTTTTAGGGGTCACTTAACACAAATATCATCTCGTCGAATGTCTCCGAGGTACCTGGTGCCCATCGTCTCCGGGAGTTTTAAGCAGATTCTATAGAAAATGATCTGAAACTTGATTTTTGGGGGTTTTCAAGGTCGCTGAACACGAATATCATGTCGGTGAATGTTTCCGATGTACCTGGTGTCCATAAACGGATAGCACTTACCTAGTCTCTGGGAGTATTATTCAGATTCCATACAAAATCATTCTAAACTCGGTTGAGGTTGCTGAACATTTTAGCGAAGGTGAAGAATGCAATAAAAATTTAATACCTAAATATAAAAAAAAAAAAATTAAAAACTATAAAAAATCGTCCTGGAAAACCTCTAAAGAAAAACGTTCGAATGATTTAATATGGAATCTGCAGCTGATATTAGAAGTTCCGTGTTAAGCGAGTACTGGCTTACACCGGCCGATGTCAGGGAGAGCCCTATCACCTATTTTAAATCTCTAGGCCTGGTGACAGCCTGAGGTGAAGATATCCCTACACACGGGAGGATGCACAATGGGCCATATGTGGTCTTAGTGCTGACAGAGCACTAGCTCGCCCCTCCCCAAATTTCCAGATCCAGATGGAATCTGCAGAAAACTCCCGGAGACAAAGTAGATACTGTCCGCCCTGGGCAGCAGGTACATCGGAGAGCTTCGCCGTGATGATATTTGTGTTAAGCGACCCCTAAAACTGCTAAGTATCAAAGTCTGACGAATTTTCTTCAATATTTACCTAGTTAATTTTTTTTTTAAATTTGCATTTGTCTTATGCACGAATACAATTTTTCATTTCTTTATTTCGTATTAGTTTACAAAATTTCTTGACGCTCTTGCGAATCGAATGCAACAGGAATCATGTAAAAAATTGATAGGTTTTCTAATATCGTTGCTACGCGTAATATTGATAATAATTTTCATTTAGCAAAGAAATGTAGACAAGGAAACCATTTTCTAAGGATCAAGTTAAATTTTGAACATGACACGGGCAAGATTTTCATTTGGCACAGAAATCTTAAAAAAGGAAACAAACCATAAAGTGTTCAAATTGTCAGTTTTCAAAAAATGAAAAACGACTCCTAAGTGTAGACGAAAAAATATTTCAGTTTTTATGAAGGATTCTGTATTAAGGTTTTAAGTGATTTGTTAAATCGTTTTATTTACATGATCAACTTATATTTAATAATTATTAACCAATTAATAAATGTACAAAAATAACCACAAAGTTGCGTCGATTCGCGATGAAGGCGATTGTGTCGGGAAACAGTAAAATGTCGTGTACTTTCACTGTGTGGTCCAATCAGGTCCACGTTTTTATAAAGTTCGCTGGCTGTTACCAGAATGAGCTTTCAGGGCGAAGCTATGGCGATGGTCAGGATTAATGATCTCAAAAGTCTTTTTAGGAGGTAAGGTACACAGATCGCTGAATAGCTCCTAAAGATAAAAAGACTGCCCTAAACGGATCAGTGAGAATGTTCATATTTGGTGTTTGTTAAAAACGGCTAATTGATCTTTCCACTGTACGCGGTCGTCAAAACGCGTAAACGATGCCCTCTCGTGTGTTAATTTGAAACCGCGCTGGCGATGTCTTCTTGGGTGTTAATTTGAAATATTGCTGCCACAGATAGTCAATAGTTTTTATATTTGATTATTTAAATTTTTTTACATTTTCTACTTAAATTTTTATTTTTTTCTTGGTCTATTAGGTTAATTTAAAAATTACGTATTTTAGAACGGAATAATTACCTTTACACAACATTGCAAACTTAATTATAATCAGTTTTCAACCGAACAATTATTCCTTTTGAATGTTACCACTCTCAACTAAAACTTGGCTTGCTCTAATTAATAATTAGAACAGTGAGTACGTGACGAACAATTAATCATTATTTAAGTACAAAGCTCGATAACAATTCAAAATCCATTACAGATGTTGAAATCTAATCAAACGACACTGCATAACACTTCGTGATATTGCGAAAGTACATCGGAGTGCATGTAAACTGCCTGAAGTAAAACTATCGACTTGTTTAAAGTTATAATATAGGGGACCGCTTTAGAAGCTACAGTGCCTGTTAGCTATGTCCTCTAGGAAATATCTCTCAATCCGAAAGATAAGATATTTGAAGTTTGGTCACTTGCAACTAATATACTAATAACGCTATCTATTCAATGTGAAGACGTGAAGACATTAAATTATATATATATATATATATATATATATATATATATATATATATATATATATATATATATATATATATATATATATCCAGTCTTCCAGTCTATGAGTTCTCGATATCAAATAGTTATTCAGAACTTTAGTCATTAATAATTATAAACTGAATAACTTTACTGACAGCTATGATTTATAATTAACGTTTTTGTTGAGGTATACGCTGTATGAGGATTGATTATTAGTAAATACGTGGTTTAATGAAGAAATAAAGAGTGTCCAAACTTTACATTAGCGATTGATGGTTTTTGATGAAAAAACTTCTTCTGGTGCTCCTGATGAACACTGTTATATATAAATATACAGGTGTAGATTTAGTACGGACAAAAAACGATATTTGAAAGAAGGATAGCCGGGTTTATTTTTAACTATTTTATGTAATAAAATTATTAATAGGAATCTTCATGTGAAACGTCCTAAAAAGTATTATTTCGCTTGCTATATGGTTTGTTAAAAAGTTTTGAAAGTGACACCTATTAACCAGTAAAAAATCAAAATTCTATTTCATGCAAAAAAAACGAATATCGTGCGTTGATAAAAAAATTGTTTTGGAAGGTTTATCAGCAACAGAAACTCATACAAAAATGTTGAAAGTGTTAAAGGAATCTTCTCTTTCATTTTCAACTTTACATTGATGGTTTTTAGAGTTTAAACGTGGTTGTACAAGCGTCAAAGATGAACCACGTAATAGACGTCCAAAAAATGCTGAAATCATTCAGCAAGCCAATGATGTTTTTTAAAGATCCAAGCTTGACTAAGCGTAAAATTGCCAATAGCATAGGAATCTCACATGAACGAGTACTTCATATTTTACACGAAGAATTACATATGAAAAAGACGTTCGGAGAAAGTTAGTGCATTCATTAAAAATTGAACAAAAACTGTATCGATAACAAATGTCTCAGCGTAATTTGGAGTATTTTTAGCAGAATGAAACCTATTTTATGCGTCGTTTATAACTATGGATGAGACTTGAATCTACCATCATGATCCTAAACTGAAACAAGAACGTTTACAGTGGACTAAAGCTGGTTTTTCAGCTCCAAAACAGACGAAGTCAAAACGATCGACAAAAAAGGTTATGACATTAGGTTTTGTAATGCAAAAGAGGTTTTGTTGATTGATTAACTTTAAAAGGTAAAAAAATTAACTCTGAATATTACTGCAACCTGTTGGACCAGTTGTATACAAAAATTCGCTTTCTTCGACTATTAACTTTTCAGAAAATTAAATCAATTTCTTCGTGGAGAGCATTTTTCCTCAAATGAGAAAGATATTGTAGCCGTGAAACAATATTTTTTTAGAGCTTCCCGAAAATCACTACAAAGATGGTATAAAATTATAAGAGGATGATTGGAATAAGTGTGTTCAAGCTGAGTATGATTACATTAAATAAAAAAAACATTCCATTAAAAAATTCTTTTATTTTTGCTTTTAAAATTTTTTAACCAACCTGCAGTTCTTTATTTTCTAATTTTTTGGTCAAAATTATAAACAAACTATTATTTTATATACCTCCAAACCAACTATCCAATACGTTAAGGTAGACTTTTCCAATCTTTCAGTGAAAAACGCAGCAGGAAATTTGTTATGAAATAATCCGAAAAAGAAAACGTTTTTTTTATAATTCACTTCACAAAGTTTCTATTTCGACACTAAAAACAGTATCGAAATAGATTTATTGTAACACTGTTTTTGGTAACTTTTTGTTTTACACAATTGGTTGCACTGCACTGATTGTCAACGAAAGAGTTCAGATAGTAAATGAAGAAGTATGTTGTAGTAAATTATTAACTACATTAACATATTAACTATTATTGCTAAATTCGGAATATTTTATACAAATTTGACAAACATTCAAATTTAAAATCATTAAAACTGTAAAGTGTCAAAAGTGTCAAGATTGCCAACATAAATAAATATTTCGAAAAACTCTCATTTTATTTATTTTTTATACTTTTAAAAGTTCATTATAAAAAAAAAGTATGTAACACTCGAATTACAATGACGGTTTGTAGTACTCGTTCTTTGCGAAACTCACCGCTTCGCGGTTCGTTTCACAAACTTCACTCGTACTACGAAACCTGTCATTGTAACACTTGTATTATAGTTTAACTAATATTAATGTGAAAAGACAACCACGCCTTCTAACCTCAACAAAGGAAGCGACTTTCGAATCTTGGTTGCCAGATGTATTTCCGAATATTCCTTAGTTTATATATTTTGAAAATTTTATCTCTACTTTACTATTCAATTGTTCGTCAATGACTCTTAGAAAGATAATATAAAAATATTCTTACAAAATATATACTTAAATTAATTAACTAGGTTCTTCATATTTAAACAGTTTTTTACTTTTAATGATATCAATTTTATATATATTACTTATACTTAAATACCGGCAACATTGTGTATTTACTGTCCGATTTTCAAGTCGGTTCGTAACTCATTGATCTTAACGTAAACCATTGCCGACGGCGCGCTGTTTATCAAACGAAACTTCAAAGAGGAAAATTGCAAAATGCGACAACAGTCAAATACCGCCAATAGTCTTCTTCCCCATTACAGTACACAGTAGCGTGATTGATTTTTATTGATTTTTTATATTTGATATATTATATATTACGGTGGCTTGATAGTACTTAATATAGTAAGAATTTCTCGTTTAAATATATAAGATAATAACTACGCCACCTTACGGTGGCATTATATTATTTCATTTAGAAAGGTATTTTTTTTTAGACTTTATTTTTTTCGCATTTTTTCTGTTTTTAATTTTCCACTCTCTTTTAGTTTTTCGTTTATTTATTTATTTATTTATTTATTTATTTATGAATCGAAATTCAACACTATCTATTGGGTTTTCCTACAATTCAGTAATTGTTATGGACAATGCGTCGTATCATTTCCGCATATTAAACAAAACACAAAAAAAGAATGAAATTTTAAGACTTATGGCAATCAAAAATATCGATGTTCCTAAAAAGGTTCCAGTAAAGAAGGAATTAATAAGAATGATCAAAAGTCAGAATTTTAAAAATGAATACATCATTGACACCATTTGCAGCAGACGTGGTCATACCCTTTTGCGTTTACCTCCTTACTACTGTATTTTTAATCCAATCGAAATGGTTTGGAGTACTGTAAAGAAATGTTTACGAAAATATAATCAGTCACCAACCTTAAGCGCAGTTGTTCTTTATAATATTCGAGAGGTAATTAGTGGCATTAATAGCGATGTATGGAAAAATTGCGAAACACATGTTATAAAAATAGAAAAGGAATATCCTGTTTTACCGCCAATAGCACCATTAGTAATTCAACCTGGAAACGATTCTACTTCAGAAGACTCTGACAATTCTTGTTAGTCATTCCAACCAATTTCCTTTACAGCTATCGTGATGTATCTTGAAAACTTGTTTTCAAAAACAAACTAATTTTATATTCTTACTAACATACCCAACCCTTTCCTTTCCAGGCAAGGAAGGCTCATACCTCCTCGTGGTCCTTGCTGGACAGACAATCTTTTAAGATTGTCTGACAAGATGAGTATTATTTGTAGACAATTGTTATAAAATTATTATGAGTTATGTACTATTTGAATAATGAGTCAAATGTTCTTATTAATAACTAAAATTAACCAGTTTTAATTTGAAAGAATTAATTTGTTATTTGACAATTTTCAAATTGATACAAAATTTACAAATATATAAAAACCGTTTTTCTTTTGAAATTTAAAACAAAAATTAATAAAAATTTACGAACCCTTTTTATTTAATTCCACGCCAATGGTCGGCAATGCCATCAAAGGCATTTAAAAACCGCCAAAGAGCAAAAAATTTTACATTTAGATTGGAAAGAGTATAGAATATACTATTTTATTCTCAATATAATCTCATGTACATTCAACTCCTTAATCATGTTATTAGCAATGCGTTTTTTTAAAGTTCTCCAATACACAACTAAACTAAGTAGAAAATTTTCACTACTCATTCCCTTTTTTAAATTTTAAAATAGATAGTAATCTCCAGAAGTGAAGTCTGGAAAGTATTGCGAATAAGGTACCTACCAATGCAAACTTTTACCATTGTACTTTTACCATTACATTCGTAATTTTGACGTCACTTACTTTTTTCTAACGGAAAGTCTCTTCTTTATTACATTAGGTGGTTTTTCTTTCATTTTGTTTTATAGTAATGGACCAAGATAATTTTATAAGAATCCTAAAACACAACTTTTGTGATATATCCCCTATCTCACGCATTTTTACTTAAGGGACTTTTTTAATCCTATATCAGTAAAAGTAAAAGCTAATAGAATTTTAACATCGATTTTTTAATTGTAACTCAGTATGTATGATTAAACTCAGCAATTTGGTTTTTATTTAATAAATCCAAAGTGATAAATCTAGCTCTGTTTCGATTTCAAGTAAATATGACGAGTCTGTTTTTGTTTAAGCAAACTGTAACCTTTTTTATAGATGTTAATTGCTAGCTGTTAGGTTCACTTATGCGAACGGCACTTAGTTGTTTGGTGGAGATCGAGTCGTGGGTTCATTCAAGCTACATAAAAAAGTTTAAAAAAATAATAAAAAACTACGTTTTCGCGTCAAAATAATTATTGTAAGCAGAAAAATTAAAAGAAAAAAGAAAATGTCACCACTTGTTTTTTTATTCTAAAGATGGGAAAGATAAGAAAACCAGAAAAAAAGATAAAAAAGAAATATATAATTTACATAAAGTAACTTGATAGGCTATTAGTCTGAAATTTGAAATTACACACTTTAACTACGACCGACAAATGAAAATAAAAATATTTAAAATTTATTTAGTTTCACCACAAAGCTTTTGCTATTAACTCGATTTAAATGATTTCCTATTTTAAAGTAATTTATAAAAAATACAAAAAGTACATGTAATTAAAGTTATAATAAAAAACACAGATTTTTTAAAGGGAGAGACGGCACTGCGCATTGGTAAAAACACTGAAGTTCTTTATATCAAATAAAGAAAATCAAAATTTCCAAAGAAATAAATAGGTTTTGTTTTTCTGAGTGTTTAACGAAAGTAGTTGTTTTTTCATTAGTTGTGTGTCGATGTTCAGTAACATGTAGTAGTAATAAAGATAAGATAAGGCTTTCAAAGTGCTTTTTACGTCTTCCCACTAAAGCTCTCGTAGGTAAAGGGTAAAAGTAAAACGATAATTCGACTAACCACAAGTCACAATTACCAGGTATTTGAAGGAGGTAATATTAATAACCATATCGGTAAATTTTACCACACCCCTTCATAGTAACACTCGAAGCACAAAAAACTTCGTAAGTTAAAAAAAGCCAGTAAAACTAAAAATACTAACTAGAGATTTGTCCCAAGACTAAATCAAAAGTGAGTAATAATCAGTAGAATGGGTGTTTAAGAAGAAAATTGTCACATAGCTAACGGGAGGTAAGAAATGACTCTGATTTGCTAATCAATGTTTTGCACCCAAAAAGTACAGGATATAGTTATGTCTTTTATAACGTAGGTATCAAAATGTTGAGTAGATTCAAGAAGTTATGGAAAATTTCCAACAACAGGGCCGTATTATATTTAAAAAAGAATTTATTTTAAAAAATTAATGTAAGGTTTTTAAAAATGCTAGAAAGCAAGATATTTTTGTCAAATACAGACTAGGTACCAGATCTCTCCATACTGTCTTCTTTAACAAACTTAAGGAGACATAATGGTAAAGAAGATTCCTTCGAATTAGCTGCATATCTCTATTTAGCCACGTAGTTACCAAACAATCCTCGTAATCGTTCGTACTGTGTAAATATGCTTTATTTTAGGTTCTAAACACACATTACATAAATTGGAAATATAAAGGAACATAAAGGTAGCGCTGCATTTATCAGCAAAGCACCACTGTACAAAAAGATGCACACACAAGGCACTACATTACAGAGAATATTTTTCAAAATAATTGATACATTTACCATTGTTGCTTTAAGATTATTTTATGTTATCAATGTATACAAGAATTCAAATCTTAAGAAAACACTGCCTTCAAGACGACGAAATATAAACGAATAATTGTTTAAAAGGTAAACAGAAAGCTTTTCAGTATTGTTTATTATTAGTTAATTCCGAAGTTTGTCAAAATCTTTGTTTTAAACGATACACTTTTATTTGTTATATAAACTGTTTTTATTGTATAAAGTTTAATTTTACATCTGGTAAAGAAATTAAACAGAGCAGGGTAACACATTGTTATACAATAGAAACCAAATAGTCGAGGAAATAAATCACTACCCCTACCATTATTTTAGAGTAAGATAGATCGTGATGCGTTCGATTCGGGATATATCTGGATCTGGATCTGGAAATTTGGGGAGGGGCGAGCTAGTGCTTAGCCAGCACTGAGGCCACATATGACCCATTGTGCATCCTCCCGTATTGTAGGGATATCCTTACGTCAGGCTGTCACCAGGCTAGTGATTTAAAATAGGTGATAAGGGTCCCGAGAGGGATCTCCCTGACATCGGCTGGTTTAAGCCAATACTCGCCCAACACGGATCTTCTGATTTCAGAAAAAGCAGAGCATTCATACATTATGTGTTCTACTGTTTCCTCTTCTTGTTCGCTACCTCCGCATAGCGGCGATTCTGTTAATTTCATCCTAAAGAGATGTTGTAGCAATTGGCAGTGACCTGTCAAGATTCCCACAGCTATTCGGAGATTTTGTCTGGTCAACGCCTTAAATTTTTTTGCTGTTTCCTCGCCAGGATGAGGTAATAACTCTCTGGCCAGTCTACAGTTCGTAGTTTCATCCCAGCAATGTATAAATTTTTGGTGAGAGTGCTGTTTGATAAGGTCCACGACTGCGGACAATGTTAGCTTGGTAGATGGGCGAGGGCTAACATATTCGTAGCCCGCAGCCCTCCTTGCTAAATTGTTCGCAATGCGGTTGCCTTTAGAGTTCCCATGTCCTTTGATCCAGCTAAGAGTGACCACGTTATTCTGGCTGGCCTCAGTTAGAGATTGGTGACATTCTAGTACTAAACTTGTAGTGAAACGTGGTCTATTCAAGGTCAGTAGTGCTTGTCGGCAGTCTGTGTATATATTTATATTCCTGCCTGTGATATTCCTATTGATTAATTTTTTTCTGCTATGGTTATGCCTGTGAGTTTTGACTGAACCAAACTTGACAAGGCATTTATAGCCCATTTTATTTTTAGGTTTAAGGATCTAGAGTAAATTCCACATCCTACATCGATTCGGGATAGCTGAAGGAAACTTTTTTGATCCCCATGGAATAAGTAACAAATAAAAATTGCATTGTTGTAGGTGAAAAATACATTTCCTAAGGTGCATCCCAAAGTGTGAAAAAAAAGTTCAGAACTCTGAAAATATGTATGGAAATTTTTCTATTCGGGGGTTTTTGAGGTAGCTGACCAAAAATATCGCATCGGCGATCCTCTACAGTAAGACTTGCCAGTCACTAATTTTTTTATCATTATAGATACAAATTAATTTATTAAAAACAATAGTTTACAAAAATAAACTTGTTGAACTTTTTATGATAAAAAGAGAACAACGGAATTCAGAGCGCGAAGTATGAAAAAAAAATATTTTTTAGATTTGTTATATAAAAAAGGTAATATAAGTATCGTAAGTATACGATATATATTTTTAGTCACATTGAACAGTTTAAACGAATTTTCTAACCAATTTCTATAAAACTCCAAAACCAGAAATAGGTACCTACATACCGGACACCTGGTATCTCGTACAGGTTTGCCGATACGATATTTGTGTTCAGCGACCTCAAAAACCCCGAGATAACAAGTTTAAACAAATTTTATAAGAAATTTTTAAAAAAATTCAGGAGAAGACGTACATACGGGCACCAGGTACCTTGCACATATTCGCCGATCGATATTTTTGTTCAGCGACCTAAAAAACCCATTTTTTTATCTGCAACACTGCAATTTTCATTTATCCCTAATGTCCTGCGGGCAAAAAGTGTTGTGAAGCTCTCCCTAATCAAACGGAAAAAGTTCCATTACGTTCCGTCTTATTTTAAAGAACAATTAGGTTTATGCCATTTAGTGCCATATTGCCTCCACTAAAAACAGATACTTAGTATACCGTGTACTATTAAATCACAACAATTATGTACATTAAGATTGATGATCCAACGAAAGCATTTGTCACGCTTGGAGGATAGGGTGTGCCACAATGGTTTCACATAAAGGATAGCTCTACTAGACGCACTTCACACATTTGTTTGGTATCCTGCTGAGTACAGTCTCCGAACCAAGTGAAAGATAAGATAGACAATAGAAAACAAACAACAAATATGTATCATTACTGACAATAACAATTAATTTTTAAAAATAAATTAAATACACTAATTTAAACTAATCTTACTAGCTAAAATTTATGATGGCATGCCAGACTTACGCGCGAAAATATGTCACGAATCAAAACGACCCAAACCCAAGGGTCTGTTTGATTTGTTGAAGTATTTCTCTCTAAAGATTTCGTTAGAGGGCTAAGATTTGTATTCAAATAAGTTTTCGTTATAAATATTCATAGTTTCTCAATTTGTCCTTGTCATTTGTGTGTTTTTAGGGGTCTTAAGAGCATCAGTCATCACATGTAGACATAAATCATCCACACCCTTCGTATCGACCGTCATTAGTTTACTAGACCTCGGTTTCTGGTCATCATACATCATACCGTTTTGTAATGATGGAACAATATCCCAAGCTACCTATTTTTCTGGATTTCTGTGTCATATCTTTCTCTCATTAAGGAAAAATAGAGTATTAATAAAGAGTTACGGTAACATACTTAAAAGTTTATACACTTTATTAAAGATCAAAAAATTCTTAATAATAGTGATTAATTTGACTTTCTCGACGATAATTTTTTCTGGATTCTTTTGCTTTTTATATACGTAGCTGTCACATTTTGCACGACCTGCAAATATAAGCACAGAATAAGACACAACTACACAAAAAAGTGTGCGTTCTAATATTAAATTTGCATCAAAATCAAAATTCGAACGTAGTTTTTGCAAGGAATCTCCAAAAGTGTCACTAATTGTTACGAATAATATAATACTTAAAATTAACTTTGAAAATACAGAATTTTTAACTACTAAAGAAGTGGACGTAAAAAACCTGTCAAGGATAATTTAGAAATAACCAAAAAATTTAAATACTGGGTATTAATCATTTTCAAAAATACCTCAACAGAAGAAGACTGATGCAACAGTAGAATAGGACGAGCTGGAAATGATGATATAAGACTAGATAGAGTGACCAACGAAGAGATACGTAAAAGAATGCAAGTAGATAATGACTTCATTAGATACAGTAAAGAAAAGAGGCTGTTGTAAAACGTAAAGCAACTGGATAAGTAAGATAATGTAGCATGTCCAAAAAACACTATGCATAATTTTTATTTTTTAATATAGTCCCTTACTTAAGCCGACTCTGATCATAATATCTTCGAGAAAGTTCTCGCCGTTAATAGTTTAACCGTCAAAACTATCGATTTTTCGAGGCCGACCAATCAAATTGGTGGATTAAGATCATGTGGCGCAGGAGGGGTAGTTTTGAAGCGACGCGGTCGAATTTTAAGCGCGATATGAAAATCAGTCTAGCTTGGGTATTTGTGGTGATAAGTTGATTCCGTATAACCCCTAGATTCAAATACCGGTAAATTTCTTTTAAATTAGCAAATAATTGTTTGCGATTTAGTGTTTCTAAGTAAAGTAAAGTCAGTGAGAAAGTGTAGAACCCCTTTTATGGAAAAGCTGTCTGATAGTAGCGAAGAAGCACCAGTTTTTTATGGTAGCGTATGAATTGGGTGTGGCCCCATTACGTTCTCTTATCTAGGAGACAAACTGTAAGTCTTTTAATGTAATTACTATCTCTTATCTACCAAAAATTTGGGATACCATCTTTGTTTCTTTGGCACAAAAACTTAATTGTAACTCACCGGAATAATGTCAGAGTGTGAGTAATTAACGTAAGAAGTGCGCATAGAATCCACAGTGAAACCGGTTTTTTTATCAAAAACCCAATACCTTTTCAACAGATTTCTCCAGTGTGCAAATTTCTCAATAGTTCGTCGCGTATATGTTTTAATTAACAGTGAAAGCGTTACGCAGGGTCTGACTAAATATTTTTGTAACACCTCTATGATAAAAATTTTTTTGTTTCTTGATATTTATCTTAATTTTAATGTTTTAATATTAAATTATTATATGGTACCCCCAATTTTTACTCGAGTAAAACATCTTTTAAGCTAAAAGTGATTTACAATTTTTTACTAAATTTTGATACTTTTCATTTCCTTTTCATATCACATTCTGCTTAAATGGGTACACAGAAATAACAATATCAAAATACTTAGCTGTTATTGAATGTGTAATATTGTTTCTAGATGTGATTAAACACTAATGTGTTTTACCGTATTTTACCTTATTTAATTGTTGATATTTTATATGTCTATTTGTTTCGATCATCTGTTTGATTTATTACTACACACAGTAATAAATATTGTTTATTGTTTATTTATATGTTTTATTTTCTGACCTGGTGTAAGTTATTCTGATCTAACCTCATTAACAACAAGAATAAGACGTATTTCACTCATAAATTTTAGCTTTTGACTTGATCAAAATATATGGAACTGTTGTGATAAATAAGAACAAAAAGTAAGTATAACTTTCTCTTTCCAGTTTTACTAATAAAAGTGTGTAATTTGAATTTTTAATCAGAACATCTGCCGGGTTACCTAATCTTACCTTATCTTATCTCATATCCCTTATATCTTTATTATTTTATCTCTATCTACAACATCTGATAAATCATTTTATCTAACATCTATATTTTCTCTCATATCTTTCTTATCCTAACTTTATCTATAACATCTAATACATCATTTTATCCAACTTCTAGATTAAATATTTTTTTTCATCTGGGTTTCTTATATTTCCCCCATCCTTAAGATAAAAAAATAAGTGGCGCCCATTTACCTTTCCCTTTTCCATCATTTCTCTCATTTTCTTTTTGGTCCCTTTTAAATTCTTATATCTTATTTTTTCTAGCAAATATATCCCCTTATATCTTTCCAATATCTTATCATCTAGCTCGTTCGAATCCACGCTCGCTCTCCTCCTACCCCCTGAGTGCCGTTCGCATTGTTTAACCTCTATAAAACGAGCATTTAACATCACCAGAGAAAAAAGAGGTTACACAAATTTTTGGCGCCCAACGTGTAGGGCCTGATATTACACTATTTTTGACGCCCACAACGTGGATCCCGATGATAAAATCCCTATTTTTCCGACAATAAAATTACACACTTTTAATTTCGACAATTTCCGTTATTTTTTCTTATCACAATGGCCAACTTTGAGGTAACTTTTCTAACAGCCGACGAAATTAACTACGAGTTAAAGATCAGAGGAACAGCCACCAACAGAAAGATAGAGGATAAAAGGAAAGTCCTCAAAAGATTGTTAACCAAAGAAACAAACGGTACGTTCACTTTGGAAAATATTAACATAGAAGACGAAAAGGTTGCAATTAAAAATTCTATCGACAGCGTTTCCAATTTAATAGAAGAATTTGAAGGTTCTGCTTCAGATTCATGTTTTCGTAGAGTAAAATCTAGGATCGCTCACTTGTTAGGCAGAATACTACGTTTACCTCTACCTGAAAATCCTTCCGAGGATGATATAAATTTCCGCGATGAATCTAAAACCACTTGTCTCCTTCTCGAACAAGAAATGATAGATAAAACCATTCCCTTCAATAATTCACCTTCTTCTAGTTCAGTTCCGAATACAGAAAGCACAGTACCTATAATCAACGTCTCTACCCCTGAAATTAGATATCTAGATCGTTTTCCTTTGTCGAAATGGAATATTAAATTTAACGGTGATCCTAAAAGCGTTTTTGAATTTCTAGAAAAAATTAAAGAACTAGCTGAATCCCGCAACATCCTACCTGAAACCCTTTTTCAATCAGCGGTTGAACTTTTCACCGGGGATGCTTTAATATGGTTCCGCAGCATCAAAACCTCTCTCAACTCTTGGGATGAACTTACGAATGTTCTCAAATCAACCTTTCTACCACCAGAAAATGATGAACAACTCTGGGAGGAAATTAAAGGCTATAAACAGAAAAAGAACGAATCTATTATTATTTTTGTTGCTCAACTCACTTCTCTCTTCAAACGCCTTTCTCGTGAACCAGCTGAAGTCAGCAAATTAAAATAC
Source organism: Altica lythri (assembly GCA_964028335.1). Classification (NCBI taxonomy): domain Eukaryota; kingdom Metazoa; phylum Arthropoda; class Insecta; order Coleoptera; family Chrysomelidae; genus Altica; species Altica lythri. The sequence continues at coordinate 77,343,415 of OZ034802.1, forward strand.
ATCACCCGAAATTTACTTCCGGAATACATTCCTCACGTAACTCTCTCCAATGTAAATACCGTCTCTGACCTAATTCAATTAGTCAAAAAATTGGAGGATGCTAAATCACTCTCTGTTCAAAAACCTTCTTTCCAAACCAAAGTATCTGCTATTGACTCTACTAATCATCGTCCTAAACAACGAACTAATAAACCGAGAACATCTAACTTACCTTCTACCTCTAACAACGTAGCGAGTACTTCAAATCCAACTAATACTTCTAACAGTAGGGATGTTACCTGCTGGAATTGTCATAAGAAAGGACACATTTATTCTAGCTGTCAAAATCAACAAAAATCCTATTTTTGTTATCGTTGTGGTTCCCCAAATGTCACTGTTTCTACCTGCCCCCGTTGTTCAAAAAACTAACTAGGGGAGAATGTCGTATCGGTGCACTCTCTCTTTACCGCCCTAGTAAAACCGATATCAAAAAACAAGATCAATGGGAGAAATGGCTAAAAGTTGTTAAGAATTTCTTTCAAAACCCCTTACAAATAACTGCCCCAGTTTTACTGAACAAGTCTACCGATACAAGACCCTACCTACCCATACAAATTTTTTCGACAAATTTTGTTGTCCTATTGGACACCGGTTGTTCAATCACCGTAGTTGGTAATAAAGCCCTCAATTTCCTTAAAGTCAATAATGTACAAATAAATTCTTCTGAGCATCGAAATGTTTCCCTAGCAGATGGCACTAACCAAGTTGTCTCTGGTACTGTAGATCTACCAATGGTAGCTAACAATATCCTACATGTCATTAAAGCACTAGTCGTCCCTTCGCTACCCTGTACCTTCATTCTTGGAAATAACTTTGTGAAAACCTTCTCACTTATTGTTGACTTCTCCAAAAATACCTGGTCTTCTAACAGCACTTCTAAACCCCAGTTTCTCTCTGAAATGGAACCAGAATTAAACACCACGTCTCTCAATACTCTCGAAGTTCTAACTCCCGTTCAACAGACATTAGCTAAAAATACTATAGAGTCCTTTTCTGTTATCAGTAATACTAATCGGCTAGGTCGTACCGATAAAATACAAATGCATATCGATACCGGAGATACAAAACCTTTCAAAAAACGACCATTCCCAATGTCTCCCTATATGTCGAAGATCCTTAACGACGAATTGGACGAAATGCTTCGTCTAGGTGTTATAGAACCCTCAAATAGTCCTTGGTGTTCCCCAGTACTTCTCGTCAAAAAAGCTAATAATGAATATCGTTTCTGTTTCGATGGTCGAACCCTCAACGATGTAACTAAACACGATACCTACCCCTTGCCAAATATAGATCGAATTCTCTCTCTTCTCAAAGGTACCAAATTTATAAGTTCAATAGACTTACGAAAAGCTTTCTGGCAAGTCCCTTTAGATCCCTCTTCGAAAGAGAAAACCGCTTTCAGTGTTATCGGCAGAGGTTCTTTTCAATTCACTGTAATGCCTTTTGGATTATGCAATTCAGCACAAACCCAGCAACGTTTAGTTGACGCTATCTTCGGTCCGGCTTACGAACCAAATATCTTTTGTTATCTTGATGACATTATTATCTGTACAAATTCATTTGAAGAACATATTCGTCTCCTATCTGAAGTCAGAGATAAGCTAAAAGATGCCAACCTAACGATTAATGTCAAAAAATGTGAATTTTTCAAGCCAGAACTAAAATTTTTAGGTTATATCGTAGGTAACAACATTCTAAAAACAGATCCTGAAAAAATTTCGGCCATGATCAATTATCCCCGTCCGACAACTTTCACAGAGGTCAAAAGATTTATCGGTATGTGTTCCTGGTACCGTCGTTTCATAAAAGACTTTTCTTCCCTTGTCTCTCCTATTAATGATCTATTGAAAGGTAAAAAGAAAAAACAGTTTATCGAATGGACTAGCCAAGCGGAGTTCTCCTTCACAAAAATAAAAGAAGCCCTTATTTCTGCCCCTGTGTTAACACAGCCAGATTTCTCTAAACCGTTCATAATCCAATGTGATGCTAGTGATACTGGCCTTGGCGGTGTCCTCACACAGTCAATTGATGGTTCAGATACCGTAATAGCTTATGCTAGCAGAACCTTATCCCGAGCAGAGCGTAACTACTCTGTCACAGAACGAGAATGTCTAGCTGTCATCTTCAGCATTGAAAAATTCCGTCCCTATATTGAAGGTACCAAATTCCAAGTAATTACCGACCACCACTCCTTACTTTGGTTGAAAAATATTAACAATCCCTCTGGAAAACTTGCTCGATGGGCTATGCGGCTTCGTCAGCATAATTTCGACCTTATCCACCGTAAGGGATCTTCCCATCTCGTTCCTGATGCCTTGAGTCGTGCCTTCCCTGAACAACCCCAAATTTCGTATCTTGAGGTAGACACTAATCGAATAGATGTATGGTTCGATGAGTTTCGTACTAAAATTCTCCAACACCCTGAGCTCTATCCTCAATGGAAAGTAGATAATGATCTGGTTTATAAATTAATCCCTTCCAAATTGCCTTTCGCCACTAACGAAATAGAGTGGAAAGTTTTCGTACCAAAACCCCAGAGACATGACATTATGTCATCTTGTCATGATCCCCCTACCTGTGCTCATTTCGGATTTTTCAAAACCCTGAACCGAATCCAAGAGCGATATTATTGGCCTAAAATGAGGAACGATGTCCTTCGTTTTGTTAGATCTTGTAAAGTTTGTGGAGCCCAAAAAATGCCTACCTCCACTAAAATAGGTTTAATGGGAAAAGAGAAAGCTGCCGAATTCCCATGGCAAATTATCGCACTTGATCTTATTGGTCCTCTCCCTCGCTCCAAAAAAGGATATACCTGGCTCTTAGTTGTTACCGATTGGTTTTCTAAATTTACTTTATTGCAACCCTTACGAAAAGCCACCACCAAAAATATCACTAATTTCCTAGAAAATGAAGTATTTCTCATGTTTGGTGTCCCTCAATTCCTTATCTGCGATAACGCTAGAAACCTTAACAATCCTATGATGAAACATCTCTGTGATCAATACAAAGTCCAAAAAATATGGTTCAATGCCGTCTATTCACCACAGTGTAATTTTGTAGAAAGAACGAATAAAACCATTGGAACCGCTATTAGGTGTTATATCGATGAACATTCTAACTGGGATAATGAACTTTATAAAATCCGACAGGCTATCAATACCGCTAGACACGAAGTCACCAAATACTCCCCATCATTTTTAAATTTCGCGAGACATGTACCGATATCTGGAAATTACTATTCCGCTAATGGCGCTGATCGTCCTATGTCCCTTAATACCCCTGAACAATACGATAAATACGTTTCAGATATACAAGGGTTAAAGGATATTTTTTTTGAAATACAACACAATCTTCACCATGCCTATCAAAGAAATTCCAAAACTTATAACCTTCGTCGTAGAAACATTCAATTCAACGTTGGTGATAAGGTGTGGAGGAGAAATAAAGTTCTCTCCAAAGCTGCCGATAAGTTTATGTCCAAATTAGCTCCTAAATATCTCTTATGTACTGTTGTCCGTAAACTTTCTCCACTAGTATATACGTTACAAAATCCCGATGGCTCAAAAGCAGGAAACTGGCATATAAAAGACCTTAAGCCTTATGTCTCTGATCCCGATGATTCTTCTGAAGATGAACTCTCCGAATAGGAACTAACGTTTCTCTGTTTTCTCAGAATTGTCAGTATAAGCTTTCCTTTTCCATTTTCTTTGACTTCTCTATATCTCAACCTCTCGCTATGACTCAACACTAAATAATTTTCTCTACGCCTCACTTTCATATTTTTCGTTTAGGTATAGCCATACTTATAACTATCGCTTATCCTTCGTTTAAATGTATTACCACTTGAACTTTTCATCTCGAAAGGGAAAATACTTTTCTCTTACTTACCGATTACCTACCTAATAAGTACTTTAATACTTATCACTACCGTCTCGAAAGTAGGATTTACTTTCCTTCATTTACCGTCCATTTACCTAATAAGTGTAATAACACTTGTTTTTATCGTACCGAAAGAGAAAAGATGTTTCTCGTAACTACCGTTTATCTACCTTATGAGTGTTTTAACACTTGTATTTTTTTTCTAGAAGGAAAAAATAGCTTTTCCTTTATCTACCGTTTATCTACCGTATAAGTGCGTCTGCACTTGTAAATTAATTATCGTATCGTTCAGTAATATCTATTACTGTTTTATGTTTAGAAAACATTTTTCTATTACCTTATCTTTCGTTCATCATCCATAAACTACTTGTTATCTTCGATATGGATATAAGACGATTATCGTACCTTAGTGGAAGACACATGAAAATTTTTAGAAGAAAAAATTTTTTTTAAAAATTTTTTTTGAATTTTTTTTAAAATTATTTTTCGTTCTTTCATACAATTTTATACCTTTACGTATCGTTGGTTTAAAGAATTTTGATCCGTAACATGACTACTATTGGAATCACTTTACTTTTTTGACTAACAAAATTCAATCTTAACTACTTCTTCTGGAATTTTATTTTGACCTTGCAATTCGTCACGAGAGATAAGCCTAGGAAAGCCGTAGGGAATTCTTTCCGGTAGTGGGTCTGTTGAGATTGTAAGGAAGATAGATAAAATTTCTTTCTACTCTCCTTCTTTTCCTCTTTTACTTACTCTATTTTTTTTCCAGCTAGAATTGAAGACTGTTAGGATAATTTGTTTTTAAGATTTGTTAGATTCCTGTTAATGTCTTAGTGTGATCTACTACTTTAAGATTTTTTTTATTAAATGTTCTCAATGAGAACTATATTTTTAGTAAATACTGTTTTCTTCTCTTCCTTACTGTATATTCGTTGATATCTTTAACGTCAACCAAGCAGGACGGAACTTTTCCAAACATCTTTTCAGATGTTAACGTATCACGTACTTACCTTGACTGTCGGATCTAATGGAGCCGGTAGGCTTATTAGATTCCTAATTATAACTATCGTCCGTGTTTCTTTCTTCCTTTTCAAAATTAATATCAACAGTTTGGTTTAAATTCAGCTTTTTTCTTTATAGGAGTTCCTAAAAAGGGAAATACGCGTTGTGCCTCCTATGGGAAATTTTACTTATGGGAACATAGCATTCTTTACCTCCTTCCTTGTGTGTGTGAATGTAGTGTGTGTCCTGACATCTTATGTCAAGGGCAATATAAATACTTTTTTGTCGATTTGCCTTAAAGATACCACTTAGTGCTGCCCGTCTAGGCCGAGCTGTACACTTTTTTGTTTCCGTGCAGAAACTTCGGAGTAGACCTGTTCCCGATCACTTTGTGATCTTCCGGTTGGCCGGTACCGTTTATAAAAATCTGGTCACTTAGTATCAAAGATCTACGGATCTGATACATTTTACCTACCTTGTGGTTCTTCAAACTCTCGTGTAGTTTCACTTGTATATTAATGCACTAAAGAATAGTGTGAATATTATATCACATTCAATAACTGACACTAATACCCCCAATTCTACCTAAATAGTTGTCGTTCTCGTTAAGATCGCTTTTCTACATCTTGATGTTCACTACCTTTACCAGCTTCAGTTTTTTAGACACACTACTGTTGTTCCAACCATAGCTTATCCTTCTTTAAAAACTGTTTTCTATCCAGTTTTTTCTCTTCGGAAGGGGCTGTGTAGCATGTCCAAAAAACACTATGCATAATTTTTATTTTTTAATATAGTCCCTTACTTAAGCCGACTCTGATCATAATATCTTCGAGAAAGTTCTCGCCGTTAATAGTTTAACCGTCAAAACTATCGATTTTTCGAGGCCGACCAATCAAATTGGTGGATTAAGATCATGTGGCGCAGGAGGGGTAGTTTTGAAGCGACGCGGTCGAATTTTAAGCGCGATATGAAAATCAGTCTAGCTTGGGTATTTGTGGTGATAAGTTGATTCCGTATAACCCCTAGATTCAAATACCGGTAAATTTCTTTTAAATTAGCAAATAATTGTTTGCGATTTAGTGTTTCTAAGTAAAGTAAAGTCAGTGAGAAAGTGTAGAACCCCTTTTATGGAAAAGCTGTCTGATAGTAGCGAAGAAGCACCAGTTTTTTATGGTAGCGTATGAATTGGGTGTGGCCCCATTACGTTCTCTTATCTAGGAGACAAACTGTAAGTCTTTTAATGTAATTACTATCTCTTATCTACCAAAAATTTGGGATACCATCTTTGTTTCTTTGGCACAAAAACTTAATTGTAACTCACCGGAATAATGTCAGAGTGTGAGTAATTAACGTAAGAAGTGCGCATAGAATCCACAGTGAAACCGGTTTTTTTATCAAAAACCCAATACCTTTTCAACAGATTTCTCCAGTGTGCAAATTTCTCAATAGTTCGTCGCGTATATGTTTTAATTAACAGTGAAAGCGTTACGCAGGGTCTGACTAAATATTTTTGTAACACCTCTATGATAAAAATTTTTTTGTTTCTTGATATTTATCTTAATTTTAATGTTTTAATATTAAATTATTATATGGTACCCCCAATTTTTACTCGAGTAAAACATCTTTTAAGCTAAAAGTGATTTACAATTTTTTACTAAATTTTGATACTTTTCATTTCCTTTTCATATCACATTCTGCTTAAATGGGTACACAGAAATAACAATATCAAAATACTTAGCTGTTATTGAATGTGTAATATTGTTTCTAGATGTGATTAAACACTAATGTGTTTTACCGTATTTTACCTTATTTAATTGTTGATATTTTATATGTCTATTTGTTTCGATCATCTGTTTGATTTATTACTACACACAGTAATAAATATTGTTTATTGTTTATTTATATGTTTTATTTTCTGACCTGGTGTAAGTTATTCTGATCTAACCTCATTAACAACAAGAATAAGACGTATTTCACTCATAAATTTTAGCTTTTGACTTGATCAAAATATATGGAACTGTTGTGATAAATAAGAACAAAAAGTAAGTATAACTTTCTCTTTCCAGTTTTACTAATAAAAGTGTGTAATTTGAATTTTTAATCAGAACATCTGCCGGGTTACCTAATCTTACCTTATCTTATCTCATATCCCTTATATCTTTATTATTTTATCTCTATCTACAACATCTGATAAATCATTTTATCTAACATCTATATTTTCTCTCATATCTTTCTTATCCTAACTTTATCTATAACATCTAATACATCATTTTATCCAACTTCTAGATTAAATATTTTTTTTCATCTGGGTTTCTTATATTTCCCCCATCCTTAAGATAAAAAAATAAGTGGCGCCCATTTACCTTTCCCTTTTCCATCATTTCTCTCATTTTCTTTTTGGTCCCTTTTAAATTCTTATATCTTATTTTTTCTAGCAAATATATCCCCTTATATCTTTCCAATATCTTATCATCTAGCTCGTTCGAATCCACGCTCGCTCTCCTCCTACCCCCTGAGTGCCGTTCGCATTGTTTAACCTCTATAAAACGAGCATTTAACATCACCAGAGAAAAAAGAGGTTACAATAACAGAATGGATTCCGATGAGTAGAAGGAAGTAAGGAAGATCACATAGATCCTGGAGAGATGAAGTAGATGAGTCTATGCAAAGGATTTAATCTTAGAAATCAAAGATTTGTTTTTTGAAAAAAGAAGAATCATCCACAAAAAATCAAGTCAAACTGTTAACAAAGCTTTCTATGAAGATATCCTTAAAAGGGTCAGAAAAAGTGTTAAACCAGACAGGCATATCTGTGATTCTTCAGCATCCCTATTTTATTTCACTGACTTCAGTACCTGTAAGATTTTTATTTCATAAACAGCAAAATTTCCTTAAAAGAAGTCATTTTAGAACTCTATTGAAAAAGTAATGGACCGGTTACAGACTTTTAGCGCTGCTGCCAAAAGTTGAACAATCTTTCCATCGGAGTGTAGCTACCCAAGGAAACTTAAATGTTTGATTAGTATTAATAAAAAATCAGTCTCATTACTTTTCTGCCAAATCTAGTAAGTGTATTGGTAAGAAGCTATTTTTACAACGATAAACAGAAATACAATAAAAAAAACAAGTTTCTAATTCTTTTGAGAGAATCGCCAATAAGCAAGATTTGTTTAGTCGTTTGAATTATGAATTTTTAAATACGATTTAGAGACCAAAAGGCAAAGTGAGTAAACCAAAGAAAGCCCGAATGATGTAATCAAAGATTTGTTTTCTTTACAAAAGGAGCATCATCCACAAAAAAAAGTTTTTTAAATCAAACTGTCATCAGGTTTCTATAAAGATGGCCTTAAAACCAGACAGGCGTTCTTGCAACTCCCCAGCCTTCCTGTTTAACTGATTTCAGTTCATGTAACATTTTTCGTTTTCTTAAACTGCTAAATTTCTTTAAAAGACGACAATTTAGGACTCTGTTAAACAAAGATAATGATGACCATACCGGTTGAAGAAGTAAATGCCCAATACATTAAAAGAGATAATATTGATTTTTAATTAATAAAAAATTAGTATAATTACTTTTTTTGTCACATCTGGTTACGTTTGCAACCATAAACTTCTCGTATTATTATCTTAAGTTAATCAGTTTTAGATTATTGATTAATCATTTTTAAAAGTTGTTGGTTATTGATTTCTGCAATGGAAATGTGAAAAAAGAAGTATAAGTAAACCATGACAAGAAAATGAAATACCAGGCGTTTGAAAATCAAGATAAATTATCTTGGTTTACCTCTCGTATAGTCTTTAAACATTTTCTGCCGTTATCAACCATTCATTACTCATTGAGTTAACATTTTCGTAAAGCCCGTCTTTAGAAATATTTGTTCGGATGCGTATCAGTTGATATATTATTCCTTAGGTTAATCCTATTGTTAAGAAAGGCCTTCTTTTCCTGTTTTGTTCCGATTACAATAGCTACCGAAATATAAACGGTTTGGAAAATGTCTTAATAAATGGAATTGTTTCCGAAGTGATTTTGTAAATAATACCAGCTGACTTTTTATCAAAAATATCTTTGGAAGGTGCAAACGAATATATTTTATTTCATTTTATAAAACGATATTATTTTTCATCAGTGATTAATATTCTGAACAAAACCATATCCGATTTAAATTCATATAACAATACTTTTATGACAGAATATAAATGTAATAAATTTTATTGTTCAAATTTAATTTAGGAACAAAAGTTTATTCTCTATCTCTAAAAAGTTAATTTACGAACTACACAAAACTGCACTTTAGAATTGTAATAAAATATGCGAGAAAATGTAAATGTAAAATGACTGATAATTCAGAATGTAAATGAAATGTTTTCTAGGTAATAAAAAAAACTGTACAATTTTAATTTAGTTCAAAATGTCAGTAAAACTTTTTGTGGGTTTCCAGTATTTTCAAACCAGTTTATTGAAGTAAAACTTCTTTAGCGACACTAGGAGTAAAAAAGTTATTCTAACGGACGTGACGTCATTCTAATAACAGAAACCGGAAACAAAACCTAATACTGACACGATTTTGCATGGGCGCCGGCAGCAGGGTGCAAGAGGGTGCGCTTGCACCCCCCTGCTATAAAAGAAAATACCTGAATTTACCAGAAAATTATATATTTTTTTAATTTTTTTATTAAATTATTGTTTGAATAAAAACTAAAGGCGTCGCGGTTGTTGTCCAAATTATTCTACATTCTATATATATTAGATCATAATAGTGTGTAGATGCAGATGCACCTCCCTGAAAATAATCCTGGCTGCGCTCATGCGATTCTGCCTACTATATTAAATGAAATTAAATCTGTAATTGTATGAATTGACAGCTTGTTATCTTGTCAACCAAAATACATTGCGTAAATAATTTAAATTTGTGTATAAAGTGTTTGTGTTAAATATGAATAAACAAAGTGGATTTATTAATGAAGAAAGTGATGAAAAAATATTGAATGAAAACAGTGAGTACCTACTCTGTATGCATACATTTTATTTTTGGTGTGTAATTACACTATTTATTCCTAATTATTTATACCTATTATTTATACCTAGCTATTTTCGTTTTATAGGTTTAAAGAGCTAAGAGCTAAAAAGAAAAAGAAATTGTGAACGTCAAAAGGCATATTATAAGTGCCAGAAAGATTTGAAGAAAAATAAAAAAAGACGAGACAGCGACATTTATTATAATTTGATTAAGTAAGTTTATATACATACATACATATTACGATAGTAAAGAAGCATGTTGCACGTTTTTGTTCATAAAATAATAATATTCGACATGTTTTAACACTTGCTTATACTTAATTTAGGTTTGGTTAGGTAGCCATAAAGGCCATAAAACCACTAGTCAGGATGGCTGATCTTTTACCAGCAATAACAGATCCTTCGTAGGACTGAAGAAAACAAACTCAACTCAGAATTTTAAATTTTATGGAATATGCTATAAAATGCTACAAAATGAAATGGTTATCTAACTATCGAAGGCTCTTGTGTTGTGTTGTATTACAATAAGGTAGATACAGCTACAAAATCACACATTCTAAACGTAATATGTGTATATTTTTAATAGTGTTTACCTATTATTAAAGCAAAACTTCTTTAGGCGCGACTAGGGGTAACTCTAACGTTAGATTCTAACGGAAGATTCTGATGGAAGTAACGGTGTGATTTCAGCTATGGGAGGAGCTTAAATTTTCAAAATTTTCAAACGGTTTCAAATACATTAATGTTATTTAGAGAGTAAAATCTATGTTTCACATTTTAGTTTTCATAAACCTATTATATCATATATAAAAAATAATGATAATTTTCAAATTCCTATTTCTAATATAAATATAACATCTCATTTTTTGTAAGGTATATAGGCAATAAATATGATTGAATTGTAATTAAATATTTATTTTCCGATACGTACGTCAACAAGTTTTACTTCAATCGCGCGTAAAGGTTACACGCACACTCTTTTTTAAATATTATTTTTTTATTAAACTTATTTTTTAAAGTTAAATAGTATTTCTTTTATGTTATTGTTGTAAATTTTTTTGGTTAAACGTTTTAATTTTTTATTGCATGTTTTTTTAATTTGCGAAATGTTATAAGTGTTGTAGTTGCGTTAACCCTCTCTTAGTGGGGGTACTAAGAGAGGCATATTTAGTGGCGTGTAAGACAAATGTTAACCATTTTATATCTGCCATTTTTTTGCATTCTCTATTTTGCAGGGCTGTTTTACATGACAATAAAATCAAAACAGTGGCTGTATTTATCAAAGGTAATACCACGAGTCCTTAAAATTTTATCGATAAATTTTTAGTTTCTACGAGTCTGGAAAATAAAAATTTATCTAGTTAAATATTACAGGACGAGTGGTATTTCAGAAGATTATTTTTTGAACCATTCTGTACAAAAACTACTTTTTTTAAAAAACTTCCTAGAACAACTTATATTTCATAATTAATACAAACGAAATGCCGTTACCCTCCAATTAACTTATCCTGTACACTAGATAGTTGTCAGTTGTCGTGAGCGTCGTGAAAACAGGGTTATAATTTGAATAAATATTTATTTTTATACCTATTTATACAATTATATTATTAAAGAGAAAATTACCAAAATAAAAATTATTAGGTATATCTATTTAAAGTTTACCTACAAGACCACATTTGCCTGTAGGCATATAAAAGTTTTAAATGCATGCAGAACCAGGAAGCAGGTTAGTTTTAAAGTACCTACATATTTGATTTTTCATTATCGTTTAGATGAATTGAATTGTGATAATAATAATAATAAAAAAATATATTTCAGAATATTTAGATAATATAAATGAATGTTGATTTATAGTAAGGTACTTATAAACAAGAAAATTGATTGTTCAATATTGTTATTGAATTTTTGACAGTTCTATAATTTTATCAATACTAGTAAAACCACTAGTGGTTTGTCAATATAAACCGGAATGATTGGCTAGATTTAGCATAAATCATTAAAGATTAAGCGTTTTCATTGGACGAAATCACAAAATTGTGATATTTTGACAGGTGGAAAAAATAATCAGGAAAAAACTTTTCAAGTAAACGATAATACATTCACATAACATAATTTTTATAACGTAGGGGAGTTTAGGTATGTTCGGGACGTAGGTATGAGTGGGACGATTAAATTTATATAAAAACTTTTGAATTCAGCGCGCCAGTTTTCTGTCAAAGTGTTACCACCATTGCAATAAACTACTAACCTAAGTTTCATATCCGAGTGTTTTGTCTAAAGTAACAGGTGCACATTTTTATTTTAGAAGAAGTAGAAGTAAAGTTTTTTGTGTTTAAGTTTTTTTTGTGACCAGCAACTAAGCTTCCAAAGCTCTTTTGGTAAGTAAGTCCTGATTTTGTTATCTTATTGCGAGAAATTATGATTAGAGTATTACTTGATAAACATAACCCTAAATTTGAAATCGTTTTTAAAATATTTGTTGTTTGGTAGGTATGTTAGGGACATAAGATGGTAGGTATATTTGGGACGTCCCAAACATACCAACTGTTTTTCATTAACCTGTTATTTTTCTATTTAAGATACTATTATGTTATAATTATGTCAATTTAGTTATTTATTTCAGATTAGGAAAATGCCAAGCGTTTATAGAAAAAAAAAAAGAATCAGAACTGAAACGAAAACCACGAAAATTAATAAGCATTGATGTTATTCAGAGAGCTTATTCTGATGTTATAGATAACAAAAAAATCTATAAGATCAGCTGCAAAAGACTATAAAATTCCTAAGTCAACTCTGGTCAGATACATAAAAACGAAAAATATTCCTGATAACTCCACTTTTGGTTCTGTGCATACCAGCAGACAAATTTTTACAAAGGCAGAAGAAGAACAATTAGCCGACTATTTGCTAAAAGCCAGCTATATGCACTACGGATTAAATTTAAAGCAAACTGAAGAGCTTGCTTACCAATTTGCTACAGCTAATAATAAAAATATTCCTGAAACTTGGGAAACCAATAAAGCTGCTGGAAAATGTTGGTGTTTAGGTTTCTTCCATAGGCATTCAAACCTATCATTGCGAAAACCTGAGGCAACAAGCCTTCCTCGAGCGACTAGTTTTAACAGAAAAAACGTATCGGAATTTTTTGAAAAGCTGGAATCGTTATATGAACGATTTAAATTTGATCCTGCTCAAGTCTATAACGCAGACGAACCTGGGTTACCTACAGTGCAAAACCCTGGGAAACTAGTGGCAAAAAAGGGAAAGAAACAGGTCGGAAACAGTTACTTCAGCGGAAAGGGGGTCCCTGGTTACTGTTTGCTGTAGCATAAATAATATAGGAAACTCAGTTCCGCCTTTCTTTATTTTTCCCAGTGTCAATTTCAAGGAATACATGCTAAAAAATACGCCACATGGATCTGCTGGTAGGGCGTCACCTTCAGGCTGGATAACAGCACATATCTTTTTGGACTACATTAAGCATTTTGCTGCAAACGTAAATCCTTCCAAAGAAAAACCGGTGCTTTTAATTTTTGACAACCATGAGAGCCACATCTCAATAGATGTTATCAATTTTTCAAAAGAAAATGGTATACATTTACTTACTTTGCCACCGCACTGCAGCAGTAAATTGCAACCACTAGATGTGTCTGTATTTTATGCATTTAAACGTTTTTATAATAATGAAGCAGATAAATGGATGATGAACAACCCTGGGAAAACTATTACAATTTACGAAATTGCTGAACTGGTTGGAAAAGCATATTCCCCAGCCTTCAGTAAATCGAATATAGAGAGTGGTTTTTTGAAAACAGGGATCTATCCTTTCAATCCCGATGTTTTTACAGATATTGATTTTTTATCTTCACATGTAACAGATCGCCCACATCCGAATATGTCTGATGATGGTAACGTAAGGAGCTTAGCAATTGCAAGCCCATCTGCAGAAAATTGTGAAGAAAGACAAAAAACATTTATTTCTCCCAAGTTGGTTCGTCCCTTTCCATTAGCAGCTCCTAGAAAAAACAAAACTCGTGGTCGAAAACCAGGCCGCACAAGAATATTAACCGATACACCTGAAAAAACTGAGATTGAGGAGAGTATTAGGACAAAGATGACAAAAACTACAAAAAAGAAAGTTTTTGACGATGAACCAAGAAGTAGCCAAACTATAACTGTTTCCAAAAAAATAAGAAAGAAACAGATTGAATCTTCATCATCAGATGAGGACATCGTCATATATGAAGAAAGTGACCAGTCACTATATGAGGAAGAAGTCTCAGGACTTCACTCAGGTGAATATTCTGAAGACAACTTAAATAATTCAACAAATTGCAGGGATTTTAATACAGAAAAATATGTCATTGTAAAATTTATGATAAATCACAATGGGTATGTTCACTGTATAGGGCAAATTTTAAAAGTTTACAGCGAGGATGGTAAACAAAGAAGTCTTTCAATTAAATTTCTCAGGAGACGTGGCATTTCTAACATTTTCAGCTATCCTTTCATAGATGACGTTCAAACTATTAATCAAAACGATATTGTAAAAGTTGTTTTTTTGACTTCAGAACAAAGAAATATTTTGAAATTTAATTTAGATAACCTCGATGTACCTTATTTAAGGTAATTATAGGTTTACATATACAGTGATGGGCAAATGTGTGGAACCAAGTGAATAACTCTGGAAAGGTTAAAGATATCAGATTGAAATTTGGAAGGTAAGTATTACAGTAAATTGCTCATTTGTTTTTAATTTTCTCAACAATTTTTAATTTCCGGTTTAACCGGAAATGATGTCGATTTTAAATTTTTTAATGAAACAATTCCAGAGATATTCACTTGGTTCCACACATTTGCCCATCACTGTATATGTGTAAGCATTTTTTTTTTAATAAATATGTTCCAAGTATGTTTAAATGTTGTCTCTAACATACCTACCTGTTGTCCCAAACATACTACCTATTGGTATGTTTGGGACACATTTTAAAAGGAGCTATTTTATTTTTTACTCCCCACAATTACTTTGAAATGAATGTGTTAGATACTGTTTTTAGTTCCCAATAAAGTAATATGTAGGATGATAAATAAACATTTACAAATTCATGATATTTAAGTAAAAAAAAATAAATATAAAAATTGTCCCAAACATACCTACCTTCCCCTATTTTTTTCAAACCTATTTTTTACATTTGGAACAGAATTTAGTTCGCTTCTTGCATTATCTAACGTAATTATTAATTATTTTAACACGCTTTTATTAACTTCATCTGTATGTATGTATGTATGTATGTATGTATGTATGTATGTTTGTAACTCTCCACTCCGTTATATAATTATATCTCGAAAAGTTATCGTTTTTTTGAAAAAACACAAGAATAATTTTTTGTTTAGAATTAATTTTTACATCAACTGTTAAATTATGACAGCTGTCATATGGACAGTTTTCGAAATAAACACTATTTTGTAAATATCTCGAAAAGTATTCTTTTTTTTTGAAAAAACACAAGAATACTTTTTTATTTGGAATTAAATTTACCATCAACTGTCAATTTATGACAGCTGTCATATTGACAGTTTTCAAAATAAACACTCTTTTGTGAATATCTTGAAAAGTTATCGTTTTTTGAAAAAACACAAGAATACTTTTTCGTTTGGAATTAAATTTTACATTTACTGTCAAATTATGACAGCTGTCATATTGACAGTTTTCGAAATAAACACTATTTTGTGAATATCTCGAAAAGTTATCGTTTTTAACACGCTTTTTATTATTATTAATTAACTTCACCTGTATGTATGTATGTATGTATGTATGTATGTATGTATGTATGTATGTATGTATGTATGTATGTGTGTATGTATGTATGTATGTATGTATGTATGTATGTATGTATGTATGTATGTATGTATGTATGTATGTATGTATGTATGTATGTATGTATGTATGTTTGTTTGTTTGTTTGTAACTCTCCACTCCGCGACTGCTGCCTCGGGTGAGTCCCATATCGTTATTTTTAGTTACTACCTCCCCGTGCCGGGAGTGGGTAATAAACAATACGTTTAATTATAAACGATATGAATGAAATTGTCTTAGAATTAATCCAACATATTTTTAGATTTCACAATAATATATTTTTTTTCCAAGTGATTGAAACAATATGTTTAATCATCAACAATATGAATACAATAAATATAATTTGAGAAATCAAAAAAACACGCTTTCAAAGCATTTCCAACTAAATAAACGAATAATGATTGAGTGAGGGTCTTGTAATCGTCACAGCAAATTAACGAATCTATTGAAATAAAATAAATTGAACTAAAAAGTAAAAAATAAATATAGTTTAAAAAACTAAAAAACACGCTTTTATGAAGCATGTTTCTGAAAAACATCGAACTAAAAAGTTAAAAATAATTTTCAAAATAAAATTAAAACAAAAATAAATGAAAAGTACTAGTATTATTGTAAAAAAAGCGTGGGCGCTGCATACCATATTTTTCGAATGTCAAGCGCCCACGCTTTTTTCACAATAATTACTAGTATTTTTTATTTATTTTTGTTTTAATTTTGTTTTGAAAATTATTTTTAACTTTTTAGTTCGATGTTTTTCAGAAACATGCTTTATAAAAGCGTGTTTTTTAGTTTTTTTAAACTATATTTACTTTAACTAAGTTAATTAACTTGTTAGGGATTTCCATCCCCTTTAAAGCCTGGTACATTCTTTTTCTATTTATCTGATCATATGCTTGCTTAAAATTTACGAAAAGTACATGTAGTCCCTCTTTGTATTCATAGCAGTTTGCTTGTATTTCTTTTAGCGTAAAAATCTGATCTGTCACAGCACGGTTCTGTATGAAACCTGCCTGGTATTCCCCTATAGTTTTATCCATATAGTCATTCAGTCTACAACGTAAGCATTGGGAAAGTATCTTATACCCTCTCTCTAATAATGCTATTCCCCTATAGTTTTCACAAGTTTGTTTCTCCCCTTGCCATCGTCCAGTCTCTTGATATCTTTTCCTCCTCCCATATATTAGAAACCAGCCTATATATTTGCTCATGTAACTCGTTCCCCCTGCTTTTAGCATTTCGGCTGTAAAATTACTAATTATATAATTATAGAAAATACTATTCCTTTCAAATTTCTCAGAATTTCTGGAACGAGTCTGAAAATTGTACACCAGTTGTTGATACAGAATATCTAAAATCCTTACCACTGGAAATCAATTTCCTAATCATTTATAGTGTTAACTTGTTGGGAATTCTGTAGTTACAGATTCATTTAATGGACTTCCGTTTCGATTTAACCAATATTTACGGACATTTAGCTAAAATGCAATTTGATTTCACTTATTCAGTTAACTCGACTAGTATTCAAGCTCCACACATAACTCAATTTCCTTGCTAATCAAAACTCGGAGTATTTCATTCACAAATTTCCCGAAACAAAATTTTCACATCGATTTTAACAGGCAAGGAAAGCACCAAACCACGTATGAAATACTATTTCATTCATAAATTTCTATATATACACACACAGAAAATTTATGTTATTATAGTATCGTAAATAACGACATTCTAAAAAGATATTGAAATATTATTATAAGTATATTAGGTATATTAAATGATTTTGTAAGCAGAAAAATAAAGCATACAGTTTATTAGTAATTGCACAACGTCTAACGGTCCTTCAGATATCAGTGTTTCACCCTGTAGTCTCGACATCCAGTCGTGCCTCGCACCGTGTTTAAAGAATTTCCCCTTCCCCACTACAACCCTGTACCTACCGTACTTTAACCACAAATTACTATACTACTTTAACTTCATTCGAGTTCGGTGCGTCTGCCTCGTAGGTTGTGTAAGTGTTGGTTATTCACGTAAGTATTAACTATAAGTAATGAATTGGTTTTTTCAGTTGTTAACATGGGAAAACGTAAAAATCATAAGGATTTACTGAGACGACTAGAAAAATTAGAGAAACAATTAGAAAGAACAAAAAGACATCGTAGTCGAAGTAGATCTCGTTCGACTAAAAGGATCCATAAGCGACCAAGGTCAAGTGATAGTCGAAGCCCGAGCGGTTCGATATCACAATGTGACAGAGACAGAAAAAACAGAGAACGTCGTAGCCCGGGCGGCACGAGTTCTGAACAAAGTACTTCTCCTAGCTCTGGTCGAAGTTCGCGGAACTCGGCAGACGCAGAAATTTACAACCGCCGTCATTCGAGCAATGCGGGGTTGCCGGTAGTTGTGAAAAGTCCAAATTTAAACGACTTACATGGTGTTGATAACACAGATGACGTTTTAGAAGTTAATATTCCTAAAGATGTTCTGGATATGTTGGGTCATGATCCAGACAAGGAAAAAATTAATAGCTTCAATCTACATCCTGCTTTGACAGCAAGATGGATCCACATTATGAAACAAGGATTGGACAAAGATACGAAAGAACTTATTTTTCGAAAACATGAGATACCTAAAGATTGTTCATCACTTATTCCGCCAAGCATTAATCCAGAGATAAAATCTGTTATGTCAGGCCCTTATTTGAATCGGGATGGTTCCCATTCAAATTACCAACTCGTTGCTTTATCAGTCTTGGGTAAGGCATTAAACTGTTTAATAGAAAATGAGGATATTCCTGTATGTTTTAAGGAAAATGTGCTTCCTCATTTAGCAGATACTGGAAAAATTTTAACGAATTTGATTCATGATATTTCCGAGGTAAGGCGGAACCTTATATTTCCAATTATGGATAAATCTGCAAAAGAAATAGCAGAAAAATCATTTCCAGAAGAATTTTTGTTCGACAAAGATTTGGGCGAAAAAGTTAAATCAGCAAAAGCTTTGGAAAAGGTTGGTAGAGATTTACGTCCACCTTCTTTACAAACTTCTTTGCCAAGTTCTTCAAAAAAAGGAGGGGGGAGAAACGATACACCATACAGACGTCCCTCTGCTCCTTTAAACAGGAAGCGCCCTGTCTTCTATCCGAGGGAAGTAAGACAACAGAAAGGCGTATCCTCGAGAACAAAGAAATTGGAGCAACGGAACTACAGGAGATAACAATGGTAAGTAGCATTGCAGGCAGATTAAGTCATTTTTACATACCATGGAGTAAGTTTACTAAAAACTCTTTGCTGTTATCATGGATAAAAAGTTACAGTATTCCGTTCGCACGTACTCCATATCAACATTGCTTGCCAAAAAATATTTCTCTCACCGATAGTGAAGAAAAATTAATGTGCAACACTGTTACTGAACTTTTACAAATGGGAGCAATTGTGAAATGTAATTCTAGGAAAGATCAGTTTATCTCAAACATTTTTCTAGTCAACAAGTCTTGTGGCAAAAAACGTTTTATACTAAATCTTAAATGTCTTAATATGTTCGTTGCTGTTCCTCATTTTAAAATGGAGGACCACAGGACAGTAATAAGATTAATTCAGAGGGGTATGTTCATGACTACAATAGATCTTAAAGATGCTTATTTTTTAGTATCTGTTAAGAAGTCTCATAGAAAATATTTGCGTTTTTATTACAATAATATTTTGTACGAATTTACATGCGTCCCTTTTGGTCTTTCCTCCGCTCCACATTGTTTCTCAAAGTTAATGAAACCACTGATCACATTTTTTCGATCACATGGTATATCATGTGTGAATTATTTAGATGATCTTCTTATTTTTGGTAATTCCTATATAGACTGTTATTCTAACACAAAAACAGCAGTAACTTGTTTGGAATCGTTGGGTTTTCTAATTAATTACAGTAAAAGTTCCCTTTTACCTGAAAGAAGTAAAAAATTTTTAGGGTTTATTTACAATACATTAAATATGACAGTTTTTTTGCCTGAAGAGAAAAAATCAAAAATTCAAAAAACATCTAAACAATTACAAAATAAAAGACGAATTAAAATTTTGGACCTAGCTCGTTTTTTGAGAACTCTGGTTTCATGCTGCCCTGCTGTTAAATACGGTTGGGTTTATACAAAGTCTTTGGAAAGAGAAAAATATCTCGCACTTAAACGAAACAATATGAACTATAACGCAACCATTCTGCTTTCACACAAAGTTATATCCGATCTTAAGTGGTCGGAACGTAATATTTCAGAATCGAGCAATAATATTAACAGTGACACGTTTTCACTTGAAATATTTTCAGATGCTTCTTTGACCGGTTGGGGTGCCTGGTGTGTTTTAGGTAAAACACATGGGTTTTGGTCTGAGGAAGATAAGAAGGAACACATTAATATTTTAGAGCTTAAAGCAATTTTTTATGGGTTAAAGTGTTTTGCTACTCACTTGAGAAATCAAAACATATTAATCAGATCTGATAATATTACTGCTATCTCATACGTCAACAGAATGGGTGGTGTAAAATATCCTGGTCTTTCAAATTTAGTCAAAGAAATATGGCAATGGTGTGAGCAATTTCAGTTGGGGTTATTTGCTTCCTATATTAGCTCAAAAGATAATTGGATAGCTCACCAAGAGTCAAGACAATTAAGTGAGGATACCGAGTGGTCTCTTTCAGATTATGGCTTTGCGTCCATAGTTAGGGTATTCGGTCAACCTACAGTTGACCTCTTTGCGTCCTTTATTAATAAAAAATGCAATTTTTATGTCTCATGGCTTAGAGATCCTGGCTCATTTGCCGTGGACGTATTTACTATTAATTGGTCTAATACCTATTTTTATGCTTTCCCGCCATTTTCTTTAATTTTAAGAGTACTGCAGAAAATTATCCAGGATAAGGCAAAATGCATAGTAGTTGTGCCTTTCTGGCCTTCACAGCCTTGGTATCCATTGTTTTGTCAACTTACAATCGAAAAACCTTATTTTTTAAAACCAGATGCTAATTTACTGACTTCTCCTTTTAGGAAATCGCACCCCCTGTTCCGGAATCTTACGCTGGTAGCTGCCAAATTATCAGGGAAGCCTTTAGAAGGCGTAAAGTGCCAGATGAATCTCTGAACACTATTTTAGCTTCGTTGTCAAAAGCTACGTTAAAACAATATAATACTACTTATCAGCTCTGGTGGAAATTTTGTATCGAAAATTCAGTACATTGTTTTGATGCATCAGTGTACGATATTTTGATTTTTTTCAATATGTTACTAAAAAAGAATAGTTTAAGATACGGAAGCTTCAATTCTCATAGATCAGCGCTTTCGTTAATTTGTACAAATAATATCGGAAATGATCCTGTAATCAAACGTTTTTTAAAAGGAGTATCTCGTTTGAGACCATCAAGACCCAAGTATGATTTTACTTGGGATCCACAGCTTGTTTTGAGTTACATAGAAAATTTAGAAATCAAGTCATTGAAAGTTATTTCAGAAACGCTTGTATGCTTACTAGCTTTGATTACAGGTGGTCGCTTACAGACTATCTCACTGATCCGAATTCCAATGATTTTAGAAGATAGCGAAAAGCTTCAGATTCTTGTGATTGACCAAATCAAAACCTCCGGAATTAACCGTCCTCAGCCTTGTTTACATATTCCGTTCTTTAGAGAAAATCCAAAATTGTGTGTGGCTACCAAAATTAAGGAATACATTAATGTTACTTCATCTTTGCGTGGCAGTGATCATGATTTTTTATTTATCACCTTTAAAAAACCACATGGCCGCGCATCTAAGGAAACAATTAGTAGATGGGTTAAGTCCATGCTGAACTTATCAGGAATTGATATGACTATGTTCAAACCACATTCCACAAGACACAGTTCAACATCAGCAGCTTTAAGACATGGCCTGTCTGTAGAATCAATTTGCAAGACGGCAGGATGGTCTGCTGGATCAGTTACATTTGCAAAATTCTATAATAGACCTTTGTCTAATAAGAACGATTTTGCAAATTCTATTTTAAGTTCTTATCAGAGATAATGTTTTTAAGTTGTTTTTGGATTTATATTTTAAGGTTTTTATGAAACTGTTTGTATTATTTTTTAAAGTAAAAACAATTGTTTTTTGTGCTTTACGTTTATATTTGTTTTTATAAAACATGTTTTCCCATAATGTCAGTAGTAGTAGTAATTGCAACTAGAAAACTTAAAACATCTACAGGGTGAAACACTGATATCTGAAGGACCGTTAGACGTTGTGCAATTGAACGATCAAACGAACTTACCTTAAGTGAAGTTCGATCGTAATTGCATAAGTCTTACGGTCCGAAGATATCAGATCCCTCCCATCCCAAACCCATGTTGCAATTACTTGATTATTTAAACAAATGAAGTTAAAGTACGGTAGGTACAGGGTTGTAGTGGGGAAGGGGAAATTCTTTAAACACGGTGCGAGGCACGACTGGATGTCGAGACTACAGGGTGAAACACTGATATCTTCGGACCGTAAGACTTATGCAATTACGATCGAACTTCACTTAAGGTAAGTTCGTTTGATCGTTCAATTATATGTATATTATACAGAGCGTTTATGAATATTTACTTTTCAAAAGTAGTTAAGTTAGAATTAGAAGATTTTTTTTCATCAAAAATCTTTACAATAATAGTATATTTCCTAACTAGTGCGCAAAGTAAGTCTGGTTCGCACGCTGGCTGCAGTTGACCGAACGACGCGAAGCGGAGTTTGGGCAGCAGTCGAGTGCGAACAAGACACTTTACGAGGAACAGTATTTTTTCTACGAGTGAGAACATTTATAAAAATTAAAAATTAGACAATCAATTTAAAAAATTATATTCATAACAAAATACTAAGCAACAACTATATAACAAAAACTAATTATTTCATTTAATTATTATTAACTATATTAAAAGTAAATAAACAATGTGAAGCATTATGCAAGGTTAATGCTGAAAATGCGGTTCCTTCAATGGAGGAAATTACTTGTTTTGTATTGTTTTTGTAGGTTCCGTCGGTGCCAGTTGGAGTTGAAATAATATTTTCTTGCAAACGATTTTCAGCAATATCTGGTGAATTTAGAACATTGTTATGGTGGGTCTCGACGCTTGTAGAAGTACTGCTAGTAGTGGTGGTACTACATGACAAGTGCAAAATTTTGTTTGACATTTTTTCTTATTTTTTAATGACTCCTCCAAATATTCTTCCGCCACAGCTGTGGATTTCCAACCACCGAGACGTTTGATATTAGTAATTTGTTCTCTATTATCAGCTTATATGGTCGCCGAACTGCGGCGAAAACTATGACCTGTGTATAGCTCTGGGTTGGGTAAGCCCAGAAAAGCCGCTATTTCAGATGGCATTTTGCCGAATGTGTTTATTCCGACACACTGACATGTACACTTGCCGCTTTTATAATAAACAAAGAAACGCCGATGTGTAGTAATATGAGGCCGAATATTTAAATATTTACGACATAATTGCAGGTATATTCCATTATTGGCTTCAGATGTAATCACAAAATTTCTGGCAGTATGATTTTTTTGAGTCTCTAATTTTAACTAGAATTAAATTCTGTTTATCTTCTATATCGTCTAAAGTTATTTTTGTCAACTCTTCACGACGACAAGCACCTGCTAAGCCAAAGGTTGTAACAACTTTTACCATAAGATAAGTTTCGTTGGGAGCTTCTATCATGAATTTGGTTATCTCTTCTTGAGTAAACACTTTAGATTTTTTAGGCCTGTACCCTAAATTTTGTCTCTTTAAAAAGGCGGTCAGTTTAAAATATTTTCCAATGTCCAAATTTAACTTGATTTTACACATAGATTTCAGAACCGAATACTTGGACCATAGCGTTGGGGGCTTATATTTTTCCGACTGTTTCGATAAATAGGCTAAGAATACTTCTTCTCTAAAGGGCTTCACTTCATTTATATCACACCATTTGCTAAATACTGCATATTGCTTTTCATATTTTTGGGACGACCTTTGGGGTATTAGACTATTGCAGGTACCGGCGGCTTTGTCTAAAATATGAACCGGTATTTCCTCATTGTCTTCTGCTTTAATGTTTTCCATTGTTTTTTAAAGAATCTGGGCTTGGACTTACTTATTAGTTGTAGTTAAAATAATGGAAAGATTGACAAATTAATTTGTTTGACACTGACGGCGCAAATGTCATTGTCATAGAAACGTTTTTATTGGTGTATAAATATTGTTAATGGTAGGTACTTTGTTAATCAAAATTAAACTTTGTCAGCACTAGTGCGCAAAATAACGTCTTGTCCGCACTAGTGCGCAAAATTACGTCTTGTCCGCACTAGGACTCTCAAGCGCGTGCGCAAAGTACCTATTTTGCGCACGCTCGTAGAAAAAAATATTTTTATACAATCGTGACAAAAAGACGTCATTTTGTAATGGACCTAAACTACTGAACCAATTTTAATGACATTTCGTAGATATGTGTTATCTATTTAATCTAACTTAAAATATAGAATAGCCTTTATGTCGAATAATAAGTGTTAATTTTTTTATTGCAAATTGAATGTTTTATACTTAAAGGATTAAATTTACGTTGTACGAGTTTTCAATGGATGACGATGAGAGTTCTGTCCTAATAAATCTAAAAACCGGTTAATATGATAAATTAGTATTAAAAAAATTCGCACGCCATAGAAGCATTGTGGCAAATTATAAAGAATTTTTACAATGTGATGTGTGATGTCCCACGAAAAAATTTTTCTTTTTTATATAATATATGACTTTTATCTCGACTCATATAGCAGTGTTATATTAAATATAATTTTCTTTCTCCAAACATGTTTCTGAAACGTGAAGGCACTCTTTCACGAGGTCTCCAGTGAGGTTAACTTTGTTATTTATTATGGCCATACACGCTTTGTTGCTCAGAAAAGGACTTTTAAGGCACTGAAAATTATTATTTATATGAAACGGAGATACAAGTTCGTTGAAATGAGTAATTGCATTTTATAATAATATGTAGGTAGATATATATTTAATTTGATCACAATTTCTTTTTTTATGAAAAAAATATTTTCTATCAGTATTTGCTATATACGGTAATTTATGTATTGTTTTTTTTTATTCTCTATTCTTTATTTAATGTTTCGTTAAGAAATTGTAAAACACATGCTTAAAATCGATATATTCTTTCAGTAGCTTTCCGGAAGTGTCGGTCGTCCTTAAGGAAATTAATTTGATTTAGATAGATTTATGTCCTTCTATGTTTGGTATTGTTTGTGGTGTTTGTTGATATGATTGTCATGAAATTAGTTCAAAAAGATGTCAGAGATGAGTGATTTATTGAACTGTAAAAATATAAAAATGAATAGAAATGGTAACAAGTGTTAAAACTTAAATAGAAATAAAAAAATAATAATAAAAAGAGTTAACCAAAACATACAAATAAAATACAGAACAGCTGACAATAGAAAAAAAAACAAAGTAGAGGATCAGAAAGTACAGGACCTTATTTGCGGAAACACTTTTCAATTAATAAAATTGATGTGTTGTGAATTCTGGAACTTACTATTGTAGCATTTTTAAAAAACCCGAATAATAAAATTTCTTTTTTTAACAGTTCTTTTCACTTAGGCCGACTCTGTCCTAAATTTTATTCGAGATGTTTCCAGAACTCTGAAACGTAACGGCTGTTTCTAAGCAGAATATCGATTTTCTTAACTGACCAATCAAATTTCGTGTTTAAGATCACGCTATGCGAAGCGAGGACGCTACAGTTTCTCTCTAGTACCAACGGCTTTTTTCATTCGGGGTTTAGATTTGACGCGATTGAGATCTTCCGCGAGAATATCAGTTTCAAGTTCCCGGCAATTTTCTTATTTTATCTTAAAAATTACCAGCAATTAAATGTTTCAAGTACCTATTATCGTTTATCGTACCTGAAGGTTTATCTGAAGATTTCCAGACAGTGCTATCTTTAAGTTTCCTTCATATATCGCGAAATAATAGCGGCAAATGTAGCCGGTATTATGGTATTTTCTTCGTTTACCAGCTATGAAGATTTAGTTTATGGTTTTTTCTCTAAATACCTCCAAATCTAGACAAGAATGGGTCTAGATTATATCTTACCGTGCAGATCAATTACCGAGAGAATGAAGCCATATGCTATACAATGTATCTCAGAAACATTTAGAAGCTTACGTAAGTTTTTAACGTTTTTTTATATATCTCTTTCGAGTATCAGAGTACCATTTATTTCTATGGAACACTTTATCTTAATTGTATTTACCGTCTCATCCATAAGTGCAGTGCACAGTGCCGTGCTAAAAGTAACCGGGATGTGATTTTTTTGTGTATTGCTTACCTGTATTTTTTTTATTACTTATATTTGTTGTATCTCCTATCTGTAAACTGTTTTACTTATATTTTTTTATTTTTATCTCGTACTTATTTAATTAAGATTTATACCTTCGCATAATAGTACTCTTAACTCGAGTTAAAACAAAAGCAAAAGGTGATATTTTTTATAACTTTTTCATCTAAATTTTATCTCTTTCACTTTTCGCTTATCAGAGTACACAAAAATGACAAAAGAATTTTACTTAGCTGTTATTTAATATGTATTAATAATTATGTTTTTGAACTAAACACAAATGTGTTTACTATACCGTACAGAGATGTATTTTATATTTTTATTTTATTTTTGTTGTGTCTCATTTATGATTACAGCTGATAATAAATACCGTTATTGTTAACTATAGATTTTTCTTTTGCTAGCTAGAGCCTGCTACCCTGATCAATATTTTCAGTTTCTCTAATCTATATTTTATTAAAGTAATAGATTTTGTTTTTTAAATATATTTTATTTTACCGATTTGGATTATAACCATAAGGATAAGTAAAAAGAAGATGTAAGTATAATTTTTCTTTCTGTTTTTTAAATAAAAGTGTGTAATTTAAATTATAGCAAGAACAATCTGCCGGGTTATCTAATTTTACCTTATCTTATCTTATAGCTCTTATATCTTAGATATTTTTTGGGGTTGGTTGTTAGCCTATATCACTGCGACCTTTGCAGATCTATTGTGAACACCTCTTATATCTTTCTTATTCCATCTGGGTTTCTTATATTTCCCCATCCTCAGGATAAAAACATAAGTGGCGCCCAATTTCCTTTCTCTTTCATTTCTTTCTTTTCCTCTCTTTTGTTCCTTTTAACTTCTTTTATCTTTTATTTTTCTAGTAAATATATTCCTCTTTATCTTTCCAATAATTAATCATCTAGCTCGATCGAATCCACGCTCGCTCTCCTCCTACCCCCTGAGTGCCGTTCGCATTTGTTAACCTCTACAATCGAGCCTTTAACACCTTTAGGAAAAAAGAGGTTACACTATTATTAAAAAATCTACAATCAGAAAAATAATTTTCTTTCCACTCCACTTCTTTCCAACTCCTTCTTGCTGCTGTTTAACTTCTATCTTTTGCTTCTCTGCTCTGCCATTTTTCAGCTCTGGCCTATACTTCTCGTTCCTCCTTCCTTTTTATTTAATAATATATTTTCTGTTTATTATTTTTTTATTTTAATTTTAAATTCAATTATTTCATATAATTAAATCTTTTATTTCTCTGACATCTCTTACAATTTCTACTTCAAATCTTAATCCACAACAACAAAACAAAAACGTATGCAATACAAAAATTTTAACCCAATCTAAGCAACCAATCTTTAAATGCCGGAAAATTCTACTAAGAGATCGTGTCCAGAAGAAAAAATCATTTCAATATATTTGTAACCAGACGGAGATTTTAATTTTACTTTGCTAACATTAACCTCAATTTACAATTTATACAATTCTATAAAATATTGACGTAGACTTCTTTGTAGTATCTACAAAATCCAACAAACAACTGTTTCCAACTGTTTTTTTTTGTAAACTTTAGTTAATTAGAACTGCTTCGCTAAATCTCGTTAAATAAAAGACTCGAAACTCAATTATAACTTTAGAAAAAAAAGCACTGTAGCTTTGGTACTTTCGAAAAGTTAAATTATTTTCTTTATAGTCTGTTAATTTTGTGGCCCACTAATTATTAACTAGCATAATTTATAAATATGGGTATATAAAAACTAGCAAAGATTATTTTGTTAAACTGTATTATTTAATTATTATTATAATATTTCAAACTTTATTTTAATAACATTCTAGATTTTATAAATGTGTTTATGCCGGATTTTTTTTTATTAAGTATGTCCTCGTAGGTATAGACCTAAATACAAATGTACCAAGAACATCTATAGGGGCAGAAAAGACAATTTATTAATTTGGGATTTAAAGGCCTGCAAGTTAGGACGAGTGGGGAAGACGTGAAAAGGTAAGGAGTTCCAAAATCTGGAGACCCTGGGGATGAAGGAACAATGCAATCGATCCTTTCTCGATGTCGGGTATTGAAAAGTATAAGTGTGCATGGAGTTGGCACGTCGCGTTGCTCTGGCTGGTCTGACAAGTGAAGACATTATAGAGCGGAGTTCTTTTGAGCAAAATCCGTTTATGTATCGGTAAAACAAGGAAAGATCAGCTACTGCTCTTCGGTGGCATAATGGGGCTAGGTTTTTGGTGATACTGGTGTCGTTTATTAGTCGAACTGCTCTTCTCTGTATTGCATCAAGAACTCCAAACCTTGACGGAGCCGCCGAACCCCATACATCAGTATTCAAGATTAGGTCGTATTTGGGCTTTGTAAAGAGTAGCTAAGTTGGATGGAGAAAAATATTTCCGTGCTCTAAACAGAAAGCCTAATTTTTTCCTGATGCAGTTGCTGTGGATGCAATATTTTCGTTCCATAGTAAGTCCTAGGAGATTATTATCTTAAAGTTAATTGGTTAAATAAATAAATTACTTAATTTTTATTTTCACCAATCAACTTTGAAACACTCTGTATAACTACTCAGTTTCTCTAAAAAATATATAGTTTTTAAGAAATTTGATATTTTACAAGAGGATTTAAAGAGCTAATTAAAACTCTAAAAGCAATAACAGTAATTAGAAACTATCCCGCTGCGAAATCTATTTTATTTGCTTAATTAAGAGGAAAAATTTATAATTAGTTTTAACTTGGAATATTAATAAATTTATAAAAAGCTTTTATTATATGGAAACGTAATTTCTGTTAATTAAATTGTTTCATTAATCTATACTTAGAATAAATCTGTAGAGAGGTCAATTCTGTACATGAAATATATTTCCAAAATAACTATCAGGGGGTGATAAGGGATCGATACTGATGCCAAAAATGAAATCAGTAAAATTTTTGTCTGTCTGTCTGTCTGTCTGTCTGTATAACCGTTATAGAAACAAAAACTACTCGATGGATTTTAACGAAACTTGGTACAATTATTTTTCATACTCCTGAGCTGGTTATAGGATACTTTACATCACGCTACAATCAATAGGAGCAGAGCAGTGAAGGGAAATGTTGGGAAAACCACTTTTACGGTGTGGGGGAGAAATTTTTATACAACAATCTATACGTCACGCGAACGACGTCCCCCCACCCCTTTAACGGGGTGAGGGGAGAATTTTTTTTACAACAAATAACACGCCACGCGAACGACGTCGCGGGTACACCTAGTTGTAAATATTAATGTTATGCTTGATATTAAATATTGAGTACGTTGCACAAACTTGTTGGCTTTAAGTTTTCAACAAGTTGACAAAAATCGTCTCCGACAGACTTTTAATATTTTGTGATATTCGCCACTGAATGAATTGTTTGTATGCTGGTTCCTACTTGGGTCTTGATTTTTCAAGAGTTAGATTATTAATAACCTCATAAGCTTTTCCACAAATTTTAGTTGTACACTCCTTATCGACATTTCCTGGGTATTTTCAACCGTTTTTTTTTTAATTTTAGTGGATTATTTTTACTTTTGTTCAAAATGGAAACTTTGTAATGTCTACTTCTTGTTTAATATTGACAGTTGGATTGTGTTTGTTTTGTTATTTATTTTAATTTTTTAGCAATCTTTATAGTAAACAAAGATAAGTAAGCTTGTCGCAGGCAAATAACAGTTTTATTAACGGAAAAACTCATGGGTAACTTAAAAATGGGCAAACAGATCTCTGTCAACCGTAAAAAGGCGCGTTCTCATGAGTAAAGTTTAGTTGACCGATTATAGTTGATCAACAAAAATTGAATAAGATCGGTAGTGAGAACCTTTGTTTCAATAAAATTGAACTACTAATTAGTTGATCAACAAAAGTTTGACCCAGTCAAACTTTATCGTTCAAGTAATGAGTTGTTTTCCAATTTCTTTCAATTTGAAACCCGTCTTGACACGTGGGAACAACCTCTCACTACAGTTGATTTAAGTTGAACCTTCAGTTTGTTTTCAACCGGCAGTCACACGTGCATTTTATTTTGTCAGTTGTGTCTTTTTTTTTTTAATTTTTAACGTATTAAATATTTTTAATTTTAAAAATGAGCCTTAAGTGGTCTGAAAGCGTGATGTTAAAATTCTTAGAACTTTATCATAAGCATGATTGTCTATGAAACCATCGACTAGATAGATATAAAAATAGAGATGCAAAAGCAAGTGCTTTGGGTTCTATTATCAAAGAAATGGAAATTGATGGTCTTTCTATTGCATTTCAACTGAGTTGAAAATAAAATTGAAACATGTTCTGTTGAAATGTGTGAACAAAAACTGATTCAACTTATATCTCAACCAGCAAACAATATTGCCCGAAATTAACGATTTATTTTATATTTCTCTTTGACTCATCTTAATCAAATAAATAGCTTGGATTTTCTTTATAAAGCAACATTAAATCAACACCAATTAAAGATAAATTTGTTATTTGACACTATTTTTGTTTCTATAGTAGGAGCGGATGTCCACCGAGTTTGATCATTTATTCTTTATATATCGTTAAGTCCATTATAAAGCGTAACACGTATTTAACACCAATTAATAGAATAAAGTTAGATTTATTATTTGATAATAATAATAATAACCCGATACATGGTTTTGCAGACTACACTGTAGCAAAGCGAACAACCGTCCCATATTTCTAGATATTCTGGACGAGGACAGAAGATCCACAATGGCTTCTCTCAATCAAGATTTGAGAATTGTTGACGAGTGGGGAAGAAAGAATCTTGATAATTTTAACGCTTCCAAGACAAAGACATGTTGCCTATCCAACAAAAGGCAAACATACGACTCATCCATCACAATGAATGACCAGACACTAGAGGCAAGCGACTCCATTACGCTGGTTGGTATAACGATCTCCCAGGACTTACTATGAAACGAACATATTGCATCCACAGCAACTGCAGCAAGAAAGAAATTAGGCTTTCTCTTTTGAGCACACAAGTATTTCTCTTCTTCCATCTTAGCTACTCTTTACAAAGCCCAAATACGACCTAATCTTGAATACTGCTCGCATGTATGGGGTTCGGCAGCTTCGTCAAGGCTCAGAGTTCTTGATGCAATACAGAGAAGAGCAGTTCGACTAATAAACGACACCAGTATCACCAAAAACCCAGCCCCAGAGCAGTGTCTGATATCTCCTTGTTTTACCGATACATAAACGGATTTAAAAGAACTCCGCTTTATAGTGCCTCCACTTACCAGACCAGCCAGAGCAACGCAACGCTGCTTTAAAGGGTCTAAAATCTACCACGTTTAAGCCACTTAAGTAACTGGCTAAACACAATAAAGAAAGTATTTTTTCTGGGCTAACAAGGAATAAAAAAATTCGAATCTTGTAAAATCTTAACGTTATTATGGTATCTCAAAATGTAGTATCATATATAAAATTCGAAGTTGGAAAAAGTGCAACCAATAAAAAAAATAGTTTGAGCCAAAAACATGCAAAAATGTTAATACAGTTATTGTGCTACTCTAGATTAGTCTTAAAGCTTTAAAAACCTGAATTTAGAGTTATTGCAAACATTTTTTCAGGCGACTTTCCATTGTGGTGCCATTTCTGTAAAATGAGCCAAGTGGACAGTTGAACATGTAGATTATGTAATAAAACAGCTATACAGAATATCTCTAACTGCAGACTAGGTCTTCTTAGTGTCCCTTAATGGTTAATAGACTTTCTTAAAAGGCTTATGGATTCATAAATAAACGTAGATTAGATTAGATTAGATGTTTATTGGTTTGGCTATTAGCCTGTATCACTGCGACCTTTGCAGATCTATTGTGACCACCCATTATCTCAAGAATAGGATTAGAGAACCTTGTCCAGCCCTGCCCTCTTAATGAGACTTAATAGCCTTGACAGTGGCCACTCCCCATAACTTGGAGCAGCCGGTTTCTCCTCTCCCAGTACTAGATACCGCGTCCTTGCAAGGCCTTCGCATTGGCATAGGACATGAAATGCGGTCTCCTCCTCCTCTTGGCAGTATCGACAGATGTCTTCATCTGCTAAGTTCAACTGACTTATGTGTTTCTTGAGCCTACAATGTCCTGTCAAGAGACTGACAATCATTCTGACATCGTTTCGCCTTTGTGATATCAGCTCTGTAGTAAACTTCGCCGAGTGTCCCTTTATGAAGACTTTGGAAGAGTATGCACAAATGATCGTCATGGAGATGGGATCTAAACGTTATTGTAGTATTTCAAAATGTAGTATCATATATGAAATTCGAAGTTGGAAAAAGTGCAACCAACAAAAAAAAGTAAAGGCCAAAGACATGCAAAAATGTTAATATGACGTTTATTGTGCTAGTCTCAATTACTCTTAAATCTTTAAAAACCTGAATTTAGAGTGATTGCAAACATTTTCACAGGCGACGTTCCATTAAGGTACCATTTCTATAAAATGGGGATAGTGGACAGTGAAACATGTAGATTATGTAATAAAACAGCTATACAGAATATCTCTAACTGCAGACTAGGTCTTCTTAGTGCCCCTAAATGGTTAATAGACTTTCTTAAAAGGCTTATGGAGTCATAAATAAACGTAGAGTATACACAAAAGATCTTTTAGTTTGCAGTGTAGCAAGGTCACCTTTTCCAATCGACTCCACTTATAATTTACAACAACTCGAATTTAACAGTAATTAATGGATTGATGTTGAATTTGTTATTTGACAAATTTCTTGTTTCTAAATCAGCATTAAATCTAAACAAAATTTACCGGGATTGATTTTTATTTATCACTAACTTACTAAAATCCATGCTTTTCTTTACAGCGTAACAAGAAATTGACACCAGTAAATGAAATGTAGTTAAATTTTTTTTCTGAAATCGCTTGGAAATGTCTAGTTTCTCGGATCAAATTCGAGCCGCAGAATACACTATTCTTGTATTTTAGTCCGTTGCTGGGCAACTAACTTTTTAGAAAGTTTTTATATTTTCACCGTGTTATTTGTCTCTGTGTCATTCCGTGGAATTTTGTAATCGAATTTAATCCTATTTACCGACTACCTAGAGCTCTGAAATTTTCAGGATCGCTAAGAACTGGATGACAATGCATGTTTCAATTGTGTTTAGGCATATACATAAATTTCGAAATTTATACTGAATTGATATGATATATGATATAAATTGTGTATACATGTTATCATTTTGAAAGTTTTTAAATATGTCGTTCGTAGCCTAGTTGAATAAGCGTCGGATATGAGTCAAGGTGACAGTTCTGTTATGTTATCATAATGGGATCGACTACGCGAGAGAGAAGTTTTTATTTTGTTCTACATGTGACAACAGTAATTATTATTTTAACTGTTAATAAATAAACTAATTTAGAAAAATTTTAAAAATTTTTTTAGACTATACTGTGGACTATGCCATAATCTATCTCGGTAAAGCACTATTTGCCAAGGGAGTAATAATTTAATAATAGTAATATGACTTATAAATCACCAAAAAAACTTTCTACTATAAAAAGTTCTTTTTATAAATTGTGATTATTTCGTACTGTACGGGAATATTTTTTTGGTCCTCCGTCCAGAAACAATACTATTTATTACTTCAAAATCATCCGGAAAATGACATTTTCCGGCCTAGGCCGGCAAAGTAGCTTTTAGGTTATCTAAAGAGATGGCGCTATGAGTTATTAAAAATACATAATGAATACTACAAATTTTAATTAAATTTATTTAAAAACAGCGTATAATATACTAAACTAATAACTTTTGACTTTTTCTAAAGGTAAGCAGGATTCAAACTTA
Organism: Altica lythri; assembly: GCA_964028335.1. NCBI lineage: Eukaryota > Metazoa > Arthropoda > Insecta > Coleoptera > Chrysomelidae > Altica > Altica lythri. The sequence goes on from OZ034802.1 coordinate 77,377,399, forward strand.
CATTTAATTTCTCTCACAACTTTTATTTTAAATTTGACATTTATGTCAATTTACAACTACTTATCTTTCGATTATGAAAATACATATCTCGATTTTATTATTGCTCATTGAACTATAATAGTTCATTGTCTCTGCTATTTTTATATAAAATTATTAGATATTAATATTATCAATATAACTATTTTTACTGTGCTGCTTATTAGCACAGTATTCGTATGTATAAAAATAAAGGGTCGTGAAATCGATTATCAGAAAATCATTCCTTATTACTAATTCTTTTAATCGTGCAATAGATATCAATAATGTCAATATACACCTAATCTTGTACGTCACAAAGTAAACAGTTTTTGAACTTTTGAAAATATTAAAAATTGGTCGGACCAAAAAATAGTGTGTGTTACACGTCCGCAAAATGTTTTGCAAGTGCTCGTATTGTTTCGCCTCGGTGCTACGCCCCTCTGCTACACAACTTTACTCGCTCTTGCAAAATGGCATTTTCCGTCCTTGTGTCTCAAATAACTATTCCCGTACTAGCACTTCAAAGTTAGTACCTCTGTCAGTTTCGTATGTACGTTTAATAGAGCAAATAAAGGCAAATAACATACAGAAATTAAGAACATTTTTAGTTTTTGATCTTGTCATAGCGTCCATTTAGAAAAATACCAAAAATTCTTTAAAATACTTGTTCGAGTAATAATGATTTTAAATGCGATTTAAAGAAAAATAGTACCTATGTATATATGGTCAGTTATTTGTACACTTTATAGTGTAAATAAACAGACGCAAACAACTAAATCACATCGTAACGTTTATTGTTCCTATTTTGTTATATTTACAGTTATGTTACAGTTGTTGTTCAAATTGGTAAAAGCAGCCAAGTGAAATTTACTTCCCACTTCAAATTTATAAAAGTTTTGAGCCAAAGTTTTCTATGTCATTCAACTTTATTTGATAAAGTTCATCACGCCGACAAGCACCTGCTATAGATCGCCCAACGAAAGTTTGGGACAGCCACGTGGCCTCTCGTTCAATGCGCAGTGGTTTTTTTACGAGCGTTACGATAACAACGACCGTTCTGAAAGCTTGTCAGTGTGGTAGCTAGAATGGTTTTGTAAACTGTATTTAGCTACGAATATGCTGAGAGAGTTTCTGAGTTGTTTTTTAAATGTATGTATTTTTTTAGTTTAAAGTGGGCAGTAACAAATTTATATAAAATAAATTCTTATTAATTATGTTGGCATCATACATTAAAGATTAATTTAAGATGTATAATATATTTTTATTTCCGTCCGCCACTGATAGAAAGACTCCGCCTACCTGCGCCGACTAACACGTGGCTGTCACAAACTTTCGTTGGGAGACCTATACACCAAATATTAAAGCAACCTAAAAAGTAAACACTAGGTACATAAATATCTTATTAATATTCAAATTTTTACATTCTAAACGCACCTTATTCATTAAATATATATTATCTGGAGCTTCATTAATAAATGTTTCAATTTCCTGAATTGACAAAATTTTTGACTTTTTCGGCCTATAATTGTCGCTTTGACGTTTGAGGAAAGCACGTAATTTAAAATATTTTGTAATGTCAATATCTTCTTTTGTACTCAGTGTAGTTTTCAGCATGGAGTAATTTGACCATAACGTAGATGCTTTTAGCTTCGTAGATAAATCGGAAAAATATGCAATAATCACATTTTCAGATCGTGAAGTAGTCCTTTTTTCTTGGCAATAATCCATAAAACGTTTATAGGCCAATTCATATTTTGATCTCGATTTATTTGGTAATAAATTCAAAATCACATTACTAGTGGTATTTATTAATTCTGGAGGCGTTTTACACCTTTCGACATCATCGTCACTGTCCATTTTTGTGACACTCATAAACAATGATAAACAAACAATGTCAAGGAAACGGTTTCATAGAAATTATGATAATCAAAATACAATAAAACATTTTTAAACTTTTTTAATTTAAGATTACCTATATTTAATGCGATTTCAGAAAAATGTTTGACGCCTCGGCCAACAATTTACATTGTCGTCCGGGAATGTATCGCTTTTCCTACTAGATACACAATATACTATTATTTCCGAAATTTTTGTTTCCAAATCTAGACCGTATTAACAAAATCCACCAGAATCATTTATTATTTATTTATTTTTAACTCACATAAATCTATCTTGTATCTCAATTTATCCTTATATAACAACACGAAATCAATATCAATAATTATAAAATCCATAATTTGATTTATTTCGTATTCATAAATCCAAACTGAATCGAAAACTTTTTCAAAAAAATGCCATACAATAAATACAGGGTTCAGAAATATGAATAAATTTAAGAACAAAGTCAACATCTACTGTAATGAAAAATTAATTGAAACCGAAAATAAAACTTTTCATTTACAGAATCGTAACGAAGTTACTAAAAGTTTACCGCTAGAGTTTTCTCCAAAAGTGGCAACGCTTCTAATTAAAATCGCGTGAATTTTATCTTTTTCCCACAAGAAAATGGAAAAATGGCACTTAAAGTTGTTAATCACATTATTTTAATTGCCTTGCTTTAGTAAGATGAAAGTTATGATACTTGAAAGTTTATCTTTTATACCTAAATTAAGTTTAACTAATGATAGTTTTTCTGTTACATAAAAATTCATGCTTCATACAAAAAATGCAAATTTTAATCATTTATACAAAACAAAAAAATCCATTTACACTAATTCGTATACGTCAAATGCATATTAAATAATGAGAAAAGGTGTGTACCTAACTAAAAAGCATATTTTCACACAAAAGCGTTTTTTCAACAACGTGGTTTTTAATGAAACAGAATTATTTATATATAATTACATTTCTATTTCAGGTTTCCTTTTTCTCCACAAGTCCTGAATTAAGCAACAAACAACGGTTTGAATATTTTTCACGCACAATTCCATCTGACCATTATCAGGTTAAAGCTATGGTGGATATAGTTCGGAAAATGGGATGGAGTTATATTTCAATAATATATGAAGAATCCAATTATGGGATTAAGGTATGTTATTTATTACTCTCGGTTGCTTATTTACAACCATTTTTGTCAAAATCACTCTGTGTCTTTATTAATAAAATATTTTATCTACTTCTATTAAATTATATGTTTATTACTTAACGGTTCTAAGCTAATAATAGATTTATTCCAACCAACCAAAGAACCATTCTGTAACCGTCCAGGAACTGCGCAGTAGAAAAAATCTCGATACCTACCAAAGAAGCATTCTGTAACCGTCCGCAAACTGCGCAGTACAAAAAATCTCGATACCTTTGATGTACTGAGTTGTTTCGTAACGGTTCTAGAACGGTTTTTTGGTCTGTTGAAACAGACCTAATAATATTCATAAACCTATAGTGTTATAACAGTGAGTTATCAAAACTCACGTTATTTCCTAACTAAACTCTTATACTACCGCCACATACCTACTCCACCAATGTCTACGAGACCAAACAAGAGAAAAAGTGTGGTATGTGCGCTTGTCTCGTCTTGGGCTTTACTATACACCTTTTGCCGGTTTTTCAGGTGCGAGTCAAAGGAAACACGAGACAAGACGAGAGGTTCAAAAAGCTAATAATGGGTTTGCTCCAACCTACCAAAGAACCATTCTGTAACCGTCCGGGAACTGTGCAGTAGAAAAAATCTCGATACGTTTGATGTACTGAGTTGATTCGTAACGGTTCTAAAACGGTTTTTTGGTCTGTTGGAACAGACCTAATAATATTTAAAAACCTACAGTGTTATAACAGTAAGTTATTTAAAGTCACGTTATTTCCTAACTAAACTCTTATACTACCGCCACATTCTCCACCAGTGTCTACAAGATCAAGCAAGAGGGAAATTGTGGTATGTGCGCTTGTCTCGTTTCGGGCTCTACTCTATACTTTTTGCCGGTTTTTCAGGCGCGAGTTAAAGGAAACACGGGACAAGACGAAAGGTTCAAGAAGCTGAGAATAGGTTTGTTCCAACCTGTCAAAGAACCATTCTGTAACCGTCCAGGAACTGCGCAGAAGAAAAAATCTCCATACCTTTGATGTACTGAGTTGTTTCGTAACGGTTCTAGAACGGTTTTTTGGTCTGTTGGAACAGACCGAATAATATTTATAAACCTACAGTGTTATAAATCTTTGGAATCTGAAAGATTGTAGAGTATTAGACTGTCCAAATATCCTAGAAAAGGTTAAAATAAAGGTCCTCCAAAGAGTCCTTAGAGTTAATCAAAATTATATTTTATTTCAATATTAAAGAATAATTACCTTAGCAATAATTCTTTAACAAGATCTGCACACTTTATAAATAAAAAAGGAATTGATCTGTATAAATTTTCATTATCTTAAATTAAAACTCTTTTGCATAGACTTATTTAACTACTTGTACCTTGTAATGCATGTATTTATTCAGTATTCTGTATTTATCTTTATTTTATATTTATTTATTATGTATCTTGTATTCTTATTGTTTTTTTGTAATTTAATATTTTGTAATGGAGCTTTCCGTCAATAAACATATTCTATTCTATATTCTTGATGTGGGTCTATCGCCGAACGACTTTAGCGCACACATAGTCATAGTAGAAACACAAGAAACTTCTACTTTTTTGTTCCAGTCATTGGATTCTTCTCTATTCACTTCTTTTCTTGATTTTTTTTTAAATTGTACTACTGATGATTCTACAAGATGGTTCTGTTCCCAAATACGGGGTAATAGCTTATTTTTTGTCAGCTTATCTACTTATATGCTTATGGCTTTCTATACCATGCCATTGCATTAAAAAAATAAATTCATAATTTATTTTCTATCTCAAATAATTGCGTTTTTTGTATATTTTGTAAAATTTCCATATAATAACAAATTAATAACATTTAACTACATTTTAATGATGGATAATGCTAATTTTTGCGTTGAACTGTAAAATATTTTTTTGGTTTTCTCCCTTTCCTAAACTGTTTTTTATATAACTCGCAATTTACATCATACCATTTTCACAATTTTAATAAATCCCGTATGCTTTAGCGGTTCTACCCGTAAAAAATCTAATAAATCGCAGTTCTAATTTGAAAGAAATTCCAACGTTCGTTCTTGCTTGAATTTACGATTAACCACATAACTAATATACCATGCTTACGAATTTTCAGATCGGTCAGGCGAGAAATTATATTTGACTTTTAATAGTGGGATTTAATATTCTTCGCATTTTATGTTAGAATTTGTTTTATTACTGACTTTCAATATAATCGTATTTAATAAAATATTATCTATAAAAAGTAAAGCCAATGTACATAATTTTAAATATTAAAGCCACAATAATAACATTCCCTAAAGTAAAGGAACTAAAAGTATTTGCAATAAAATTTTAATTCGTGCTTTATTTTTTGAAGTTATACTTCTATTCGTGGACCCGGCGGTGAAAATTTGTATGGGATTAAATAGGCAAAATCATTACATATGTAATTGTGTGAGTAAGAGAGAGAGAGAGAAACACATATAAGGTATGTTGGTCGGTAAAAACAAAAATGAAAGATTTACCACATGTTATACTTATAAAGTTTAGTATTTTATATTAATAATAATATTCAGTAATGAGTATTGTAGTCTAAAATCACGTTACATGGTTGCAGTATATCCTGCACTATGCTTTTGAGGTTGTTGGCTACATAAACAGAGTTTTTAAGAATAGTTGAGGAAATAAAGCACTAAAATCAGCAAAACCGCCGAAATTTTTTTGCATTGGATTCGTTAGAGCATCAAGAAAATTTTGACACTATTTTTCATAATGTTAAAATGGGAAATTGCATTCGTGCATTCGAAATTTGCATTTGAAAAGTGCATTCCTAACATGCGATAGATAGAAAAATTACAACTTGGTAAGTATTGCTGTAAACGGGTTCAATTTTTGTACTCGGGGTTTTTGGGGTCGCTAAACACGAATATCATAATGCCGAAACAACTCTCCGCGGCACTTGATGCCCAAGGTGCATGGTATTTACCTCTTCTCCTGGGGTTTTATGCAAAATTTGAGATTAGCAAAGACGTTAAAACCATTTGCCGAAGATTTTATTAAGGTTTGTATGTTAGAAGTCTGCTGTGTTTTGTGTACTGACAAGAAATATGAATTAATTAGTTTGTCAAGACAAACTGTTGCCCAGCATATAGAAATTATGTCAAAACGACATTGAGCACTCGGAAACAGCTCATTTAAGGTGTTGATAAAAGAGTATATTGTTATTGAGGAATTACTGGCTTTACAGCCTATAAAAGGAACCACTACAAGAGATGATATATTAAATAAAGTTTAAAAGGTGTTTACAAGTTTTTCCTTGCCATGGTTAAAATCACTATCTTTGATCCGCTTACATAAACGTTTTATAGAAATTTTGAATAAATACAACTGAATTAAATGTGTAAAAAAATAATTTGATAGTTTCTCATTACGTTATCCATCAACAGAATTTTGTTCGAAATTCATTCGACTCCAGAGTGTTATGCATGGAAAAACCAACAAATTTATTCGATTCCAAGAGCAACTATCGTTTAGTTTAAGGCGCTTTTGCCATAACTTTCTTTTAATATTTACTTTTTCTACTTGTCTTAAAATACAATGGCATAAAAATTTTAATATGTTTCATAATTAGAAAAATTAAATCTATGTTTTTTTAGATTGGTTTTAGAAATATAATTTTCATGTTTTACTAATTAATGAAGTAGAATTTGGTTGAAATCTTAAGTTATTAATCAGTAAAATTAACCTGTTTAAGTAAAATATACATTAACTGAAGGATTTACAGTGTCTTAAAAAATAATTAATGTCTCAAGTTTTACGTTGTGTAAAATTTCCAACTCAGTGGGGCGAAAAATTAAAAAGCATTTTCTTTTTTCTTATCTGTAGGTGTTTTTTGCTTGATTAATTTTTAAATCCACCGTGGACTTAGGATTTATGGAAGCAAATAAATGTAGAGTGTGAAATATTGGCACAATATTGTTTGTTGTTTATGGCTCCTCTGTGTCAAACAAGCAGATCTGGAATCGATTGAAAGTGGAATTGATTGCTATGAAAAACAATTTTAAAAACAAATTACTTGTGAAATCTGTATGTAACCAAATAAAGTCAAATCTCACCACCAGTGATTTTTAGTTGCTAAAACTGTATCCCTCACTTTGTTATTTATTTACAGTAGGTATCATTTATTTTTTTAATATACTTTTTAGATACACATATTAGGTATTACTCCAGACGTTACTGGTGTAATTACAGGGATCATAATCTCTAATGAGTTCCATTCATCTTTTTCGGAATATATATATATAGATGGCTAAGAATAATATAATTTTATTCTCAAACGCTTTACAAGTTTTTGAAAATTTCAAAGGCAATGACCATTCAACTAAGAAGAAACAACTACTTCCTGGGCTATATGCCCCAACGGATATTGGATTATACTTCAAAGTCAAACGGGGTTGGAATATCTACAAGATAACTTAACCCAACCATTCTAGTTTGCAGTTGGGACAACATAACTTATAGACCGGTTTCGGTGTTTTTGCACCTCGTCAGTATAAGGTATATGTTATCCGTCAGCGAGCTGTAAAGCATAATCACTGACTAAAGACTGAACTAAAATCGTAATCCTTATATATCTTTCAATAAAGAAAGTTTAAAGGACACGATAGTAGTGACATCCTTACCTCCAACTGCAAACTAAAATTCGACTCGACACAAGACTTTCGTCGTAATCTATAAACGAATAATTACAGAAAACTGTATCATTGTCATATTTAATAAAGCGTGTTTGTCAATAGATGGCTAAGAATAATATAATTTTATTCTCAAACGCTTTACAAGTTTTTGAAAATTTCAAAGGCAATGACCGTTCAACTAAGAAGAAACAACTACTTCCTGGGCTATGTGCCCCAACGGATATTGGATTATACTTCAAAGTCAAACGGGGTTGCAATATCTACAAGATAACTTAACCCAACCATTCTAGTTTGCAGTTAGAAGGGACAACATAACTTATAGACCGGTTTCGGTGTTTTTGCACCTCGTCAGTATAAGGTATATGTTATCCGTCAGCGAGCTGACGAAAGTCTTGTGTCTAGTCGAATTTTAGTTTGCAGTTGGAGGTAAGGATGTCACTACTATCGTGTCCTTTAAACTTTCTTTATTAAAAGATATATAAGGATTACGATTTTAGTTCAGTCTTTAGTCAGTGATTATGCTTTACAGCTCGCTGACGGATAACATATACCTTATACTGACGAGGTGCAAAAACACCGAAACCGGTCTATAAGTTATGTTCTCTCTTCTAACTGCAAACTTGAATGGTTGGGTTAAGTTATCTTGTAGATATTCCAACCCCGTTTGACTTTGAAGTATAATCCAATATCCGTTAGGGCATATAGCCCAGGAAGTAGTTTGTTTCTTCTTAGTTGAACGGTCATTGCCTTTGAAATTTTCAAAAACTTGTAAAGCGTTTGAGAATAAAATTATATTATTCTTAGCCATCTATTGACAAACACGCTTTATTAAATATGACAATGATACAGTTTTCTGTAATTATTCGTTTATAGATTACGACGAAAGTCTTGTGTCTAGTCGAATTTTAGTTTGCAGTTGGAGGTAAGGATGTCACTACTATCGTGTCCTTTAAACTTTCTTTATTGAAAGATATATAAGGATTACGATTTTAGTTCAGTCTTTAGTCAGTGATTATGCTTTACAGCTCGCTGACGGATAACATATACCTTATACTGACGAGGTGCAAAAACACCGAAACCGGTCTATAAGTTATGTTGTCCCTTCTAACTGCAAACTAGAATGGTTAGGTTAAGTTATCTTGTAGATATTCCAACCCCGTTTGACTTTGAAGTATAATCCAATATCCGTTGGGGCATATAGCCCAGGAAGTAGTTGTTTTCTTCTTAGTTGAACGGTCATTGCCTTTGAAATTTTCAAAAACTTGTAAAGCGTTTGAGAATAAAATTATATTATTCTTAGCCATCTATTGACAAACACGCTTTATTCAATATGACAATGATACAGTTTTCTGTAATTATTCGTTTATAGATTACGACGAAAGTCTTGTGTCTAGTCGAATTTTAGTTTGCAGTTGGAGGTAAGGATGTCACTACTATCGTGTCCTTTAAACTTTCTTTATTGAAAGATATATAAGGATTACGATTTTAGTTCAGTCTTTAGTCAGTGATTATGCTTTACAGCTCGCTGACGGATAACATATACCTTATACTGACGAGGTGCAAAAACACCGAAACCGGTCTATAAGTTATGTTGTCCCTTCTAACTGCAAACTAGAATGGTTGGGTTAAGTTATCTTGTAGATATTCCAACCCCGTTTGACTTTGAAGTATAATCCAATATCCGTTGGGGCATATAGCCCAGGAAGTAGTTGTTTCTTCTTAGTTGAACGGTCATTGCCTTTGAAATTTTCAAAAACTTATAAAGCGTTTGAGAATAAAATTATATTATTCTTAGCCATCTATTGACAAACACGCTTTATTAAATATGACAATGATACAGTTTTCTGTAATTATTCGTTTATAGATTACGACAAAAGTCTTGTGTCTAGTCGAATTTTAGTTTGCAGTTGGAGGTAAGGATGTCACTACTATCGTGTCCTTTAAACTTTCTTTATTGAAAGATATATAAGGATTACGATTTTAGTTCAGTCTTTAGTCAGTGATTATGCTTTACAGCTCGCTGACGGATAACATATACCTTATACTGACGAGGTGCAAAAACACCGAAACCGGTCTATAAGTTATGTTGTCCCTTCTAACTGCAAACTAGAATGGTTGGGTTAAGTTATCTTGTAGATATTCCAACCCCGTTTGACTTTGAAGTATAATCCAATATCCGTTGGGGCATATAGCCCAGGAAGTAGTTGTTTTTTCTTAGTTGAACGGTCATTGCCTTTGAAATTTTCAAAAACTTGTAAAGCGTTTGAGAATAAAATTATATTATTCTTAGCCTTCTATTGACAAACACGCTTTATTCAATATGACAATGATACAGTTTTCTGTAATTATTCGTTTATATATATATATATATATATATATATATATATATTAAATGCTCCTAACTAGCTGCTTTTTTGGAATAATAAAGAAATGTAAATTTGATGTTTGTTTGCAGGCATTTGAAGAACTTGAGGACCTTCTGGCTAAATACTCACTTTGCATTGCCATAAAAGAAAAATTAGTCAAGGATTCAGGCGTCGCAAGAGAGTCGGCATACGATAATATCGTTCAGAAACTTATGACGAAACCTAGAGCAAGAGGTAAGTTTTCATGAAGTGTAATTTATTAATGTCAAGCTTAAGAATATTTCATGAAATGCTTTCTATTAAGATGTTGTGGTAACGTTAAAACAAATTATCAAGTTGTCACAAATCTTTAAGATACTTTGCCAAGATAAACCTACACCGCGAGAATAATTTTAATGTTTAACTTTCTACTTATGTTCACTTTAGCATCACTGTTTAAGTCCAAAGTTATATTATTTTACTTTTATTTGTTATTTTATTAAAACAGAGTATATGGTTAAATTGAATACCATTTTTTTATTTTGGTTATCACTGTAGATTCTCCATTATTTAGTATCCTTACGATGATTCTTGTTCTGTTGCGAAATTTTTGTCTTCTCCAAGAAGTAACTGTCATGTTTAGTACATAACTAAATATTTGAAATAAAATATCTATATGTAAAAATTCTTTATTCTTGTCAAATACAATGTTTATGATAAACTAATCAAAAAGTACTTAAAACCTATACAGTGATCTTTATTGTAATCACCAAATCTCCTCCATTAAGTCACATTGCCTCCTGCAGAATCAGCAGAATGAATCTTCTATTTCGGATTAAGACTTTATTATTTGGCTATTTAATGGTGTACTTGCGAAATTTTTCAACTTCAGTAATTACTTATATTCTGTCCCATAATTTTGTTTGTTTTGGAATCTTCTAGTCTTACAGTAGAACCAACTTTAATTTCTTTAATTTCCTAGAGTTTATTTCATTTGTCAGTCTTTGATTATATATTTCGGCATTTATTTTCTATTCTGCTGCAAATGATTTTCTGTGAACTGAAACCAAAGATTTTAAAAAATGTCACACAAAATTTAAGCTGGTTGTGAAAGAGCGAATTTTAAATTATTTAAAGCTGTTTCATAAACTAAATCCTACAGGTATTCCTTTCGTGTTTTTAAAAGATCACGTAAAGGAACTGCTAGAGAACTTATTTTAGAAGAAAAGTTCCCTAAATGGTTAATCATACCCATGAAAAACCATAGTTACATTTTTAGGAGAGGAAAAGGTTTTTATAGTTTGAACTTTTGATGGATCTGCTTTGATTCTATCTGCTCCAATTCTATTTCCTACGTAGGGTACTTCTTCTTTTGCAAACCCAATTTTTTCCGTATTCACAATAATGTTTTTTTGTCAGCATCTTTTTAATAAACTAACAACTCTTGCGTAGTGAGTTTTAAATTCGTCATCACATAATAATACATCTTCTATTACTTTTTCAATATTACAAATATCTAATAAAGCTTAATCGCCTCTTTGAAAAAACTGTTCTCCCAAGCTGACTAATCAAATGGGTGCTCTAAAAAAATTGATACCATTGGAATAAAAAGGTTGTTAGTATTTGGCTCCCTTTATCTAAACCTATAGTCGGGCCCTTCAAAAGATGGAATTTAAGGACGCGTGATCAGTGAATACGGCCATCTGGACGGCATAATCTTACGATGTAACGCCTTCTAAACTGCAATAAACGAAGGACAGTTTAGACTGTACTCATATCAGAAATGATATAAACTTTGGGCCGAAATAAAGGAGTACATTTTGTCTCGTGATCATTCCATCTTTTAAACGGCCCGACTATAACTGCCAATTACCACTCTTTGCATCCACCATTGTAAAATATCTTGCATTTTCGGGCATATTTGATACGTTTTCTCATGGTGTTTTGAATGGGTGTACAGGACGCTTAACATATAGGTATACTTAAAATTTTATAATCGACACAATTCCTTATTTTTCCATTATGTTTCTGAACTTCAACCAAGAGACTTACAAAATCAGATGGTATGTCTTCTAAAAGTTGTATTATTCATTTTGTAACTATATCGTCCAATTTTTGTTTAACTGCATCTTGCAAAGGGTATACCTCTTGGATAAGAGATCGCATATGGGGCTACTTTTTCTTCCGTCCATGGGTTTTAAAATACAATCAGAACTAGAATACTCTTTATATATCCTGTTTACGTCGTCTCTTGGAGTTTTTGGTAATATCGTTATAATATTGGTTAAAATTTCATACTTCGAGGTTTTTGAGCTTGCTTAAAAGAATGTGACTATAAAAGTGATCTACGGAGTATCTGGTATCCAGGATACTTACTGTTTACCTTGTCTCCTGGAGTTTTTGGTAATATCATTATAAAATTATCAAAACTCATAATTCGAAGGTTTTTGCACTAAATTCAAAAAAATGTTTTTGGTTTTAATATATTTAATGGCGTAAAGGAGATGACGTAAAGGTTGCTATGCTAAGCACTAGATACTCCGTAGGTCACGTTCGATATAATAAACGTTCTCAACGAGCCCAAAAAGCCCCTAGATACTTTTGACTTATTGTTTAATGAATGTATTGAAAACGGAGACGAAGTAAATATCCTGTGCACCAGGTACTCCGGAGATCACTTTCAATGTCATTTTGTTGTTGTCGAGTCAAAAACCTCTGGGTACTGAGTTTTAACAAATTGTTATTACGGTATAACCAAAAAATATAGGAAACGATGTAATTAGTAAGTATCCTAAAAACCAGGTATTCTGAAGATCACTTCCAATGTTCTAGTCATTTTCAGTGAACCCAAAAATAACCTAGTTTTAAGTTTTGATTAATTTTATAACGGCAGTACCAAAAACTCCAGAAGACGATGTAAATAGAAGACATCCTGGGCACCAGCTACTCTGGAAATCACTTTTAATGACATTCGTTTTTAACAACCCCAGAAACTCCTGAGTAACAAAATTAAACTGATTTTAGCTAATAAATAACGAGTTCTGATTGAGATTAACGTTAAAATGCATTTTTTGTATTCACAAATACAGTTTTCCAATATTGCATGATAGTATAAGGTCACATAGTTTCCTGATGCTCTCACGAATCGAATGCACGAAGAATCATTAAAATCCGTATTGCCGTTTAAATATCGGAGATTCAGTGCTTCATTGTCTTGACCACACGTACACGTGTCGGGCTTTATTTTAAGTTATTTTTTATGTATTAAATAATAATAACTTTACCAGCGACATTCCCGATCTTACGTCCATCGCATATAATGTACTAATAAACTTACCTGCTCTCTTTTACATTTCTGCATTAAACAAAGATAGATTGGTACATTCAATACGTTTAACAAAGACATTTGCTACGTGTCGTGTTCAATTGATGCTTTTCAATCAATGAATCAATCAATTAAATGTATAAACTATCTGGGATCTATAAAATATATCTTAGATGCCTTAAAATATATCCTAAGGTAACTACCTAGCTAAAATAATATTTCATTAAATATCTGTCAAAGGATATGATATTCGAAACTTGCTTTAATCGTTTCACATAATCTGTCTATAACATGCGGATCGTATCCGAATATACCACCAAAGAACATTGTGAACGATCCGGTATCAGCATCGTAAACTGCTTGAATCTGGATTGGGTTAAAGGATATCATTAACCTCGTAATTCCTGTCGTTATTTACCAGATCTCTACTCCCTGTTTAGCAGAGTGGAAGTAAAATACAATGGAATCTCAACACTTCCGCAAATCCTATGCGTAACAAAGAGGAAGCTAACTACAACAATTATATGTATATATAACATGGTTGATGTAAAATAGGATATCTTAATATTTCCGACAGCGCGATCAAAGTTTCTTAATAAAGTGATTCAAAATGAGTTCTTAATCTAATTAAAATTTAATTTGCTAAAAGCTCATAGGTAAAAATAATTATTTAACAGATGATAAGAGCTTTCGAAGATGAGTAATAATTAGGTAGTCATGCTTATAAAAATAAATAAATGGGTTTTGATTTAGATTATAATTAACCTAATAAAGCAATAACCTGTTTATGTAGATTAATAAACAAACTATTGGAAATTTTGCTATTATGTAATATACTCCTGAGAGGTTTAAGTTGCTTCATTAGTTTTATATGTTGTTATAGTACAGTCGATATTAGTTATAAACACACTTATATGGGTAAATCGTATATGATTCTATTTTTTGCTTTAATCGGATCAAAATATTATTAGGAATAACAATTTTACTATGCGTACCCTTAAAAACGTAGGCTAAAGTATATTGTTTTATTGACTGACGAAAGTAACACTTTTTGAACCGAGGTGTAGCCGAGTTTTATATTTACCGATCTTGCTCTTTCTATTGTTGAGAAACGTTAATAATTCTGGTTTATTCTTATCTAAAAAATATCTGTTATCGTTAATATTATGTTAGTCATCATCAGATTAAACTTTCGATTCTTCTGATTCCTCATCTCTATCTTCTATATCTGACTGTGCTATTTCTTCATTTATACTACTTCTTCTTCTACAATTCTTACTTATAAATGATTTCACTTTAGAAATCTCATCAAACTCTTCTCATAAACTAATCTACAGAAATAGTTAAGATTTTACTGAATTTTAGATACTAATCTTAGGTAGATTTAGTGTAACAGACAAAATAGCATTTAAATAAAACATACCGTAAATAAAATGTAGAACAAATTTCTACCGGTTTGACATGAAAGGTGGCTTTCTCTCCTGATGATTTGTCTAAGGTAAGTGTCACTTGTTTAACAAACAAAAGGAATACGAAAACAGACTACATTTGGAAGGGAATAAAACTAATCGGAATGGGTAATAAGATGAAGAGACACCAGTCGAGTAAACAAGCTTCTGGTTGTTTGTAACAGAACACAAACACAAATACCCTTCAAGGGATTAATTGAAATTTCGAACTGTATCCCTTTATATAGTTTTTCCAACTATTAGCATATCGTTTAGAAATTATATTCAAAAGCTGACTTTAACTAACTAAATAACTTATGTCTAGTATTTCTTTATAGCCTGTTGTTAACAAATTTTACAAAAAAAAAATCTTGTATTTTCTGCTAAACATGGTTATAATTAATTAATATTTGAATTAACCCACTTCTGGGACATAGTTTCTAACTTCTGAATAACTTAAGTGACCTGTAAACGCTTGGTGTCTCAAATAATTAATTTCCCAGTAAAGCGAATGGGGTTTTCCGGGCATTTTCTTGTTGTTGAAATGAGCAACAATGGAACTCTGATTACTGATAAACTCAATTGTAGCAAACGCTGCTACATTCAGTATTATATTGTGCTACTTACCTCTATTTTTAAACTACTTGCTAAGAAATTGGTTTTATATACAAAAGTTTATATGTAACAAGCAAGCCAGAACTGCCGAGAAAGTTGAATTTTTCATTTTTATTTACAATAGAACTATGTTTAAAGTTTAAAATTAGGTCAATATGTGATTTTTGCTTTTCTTTAAATAATTTAAAAGTTTTACATAGTTACTTTAAATTATCATATATTCTATTATAAAATGTGAAGCCAAGGATTTAATATTTGCAATCAAATCAACATCGGCCATCAAAAACCTACAAGTTTCATCTTCAAGTATATTGGGTGAAGACAATAATGGGTTTTATTGAGAGAAATGCTATAACAAGCTTTTGAAAATTTATGATACTCTAATTAAGGGATGACAAAAATGATGAGTAAAAGACCTACACTAACGTCATGTCCTAAAAGGTTTTGCACAAACTAGTTATTGTTTTTGATGTGAAACATCTATAGCCGCACGTAAATCAGATTTCTGGCGTGGCGACGGTGACGTATGATGTAAAAAACCTAACGCATAGATAATATATAATAAAGAGATGTACTGATACCTTATATGAAATTGGTCTCATGTTTTGAGCGACGGTGGCGCGCCAACAATAGGGGGAAGAAGCTCATCGATTCAAAAATTTGGCGGGACAGGGTATGAATTGTTTCATATAGAAATACACTTTTAAAGTTCATATTTTAATTTTTAATATTTTTACTGATGTGTAAAAATATTAAAAATTGATATATAGACTTAAATTGCATATTATCTTATAATATTTAGGTAAATTAATATAAAAACTAAATAATAAACAAATTTTGAAGTGAAACATCTATAGCCGCACGTAAATCAGATTTCTGGCGTGGCGACGGTGACGCAAAAACATAACACGACTCCGCATAATATCTATTCTATAAAAATGAATGTTTGTCTGTATGTTATCGATGAACTCAAAAACTACTGGACCGATTATTATGAAAATTGGTGTATATATATATATATATATATATATATATATATATATATATATATATATATATATATATGTGTATTTTTCCACGGAAAAGGTATTTTCAAAATTTTCATCATTTTTAGAATTTTCAAAATTTTTAAAATTTTCAAATTTTTCAAATTTTTCAAAATATTTTAAAATTTTCAAAATTGTGAAGATTTTTAGAATTTTTAAATTTTCAAAATTTTTCATAAAATTTGAAAATCATGATAAGTTTTTAAATTTTTCAATGTTTACTTTAATCGCGCGTAAAGTTACACGCACACTCTTTTTATTAAATACTGCATTTATACTTTTACAAAATAATGTTGATGTTTCACATCTGCCAGGCGTCCCGTGACGGCTCACATTTTTTAAATATTTGTTACTTCTTTGTATATTACTAAATATGTTCTAAAATTGATTCTTGATTATTTTTTTTTTTAAGTAAAAGTAGTTAATTAAGAAATAACCATTTTTCATAAATGAGAACTGAATACTTAACTAAACTATTATGTGAATAGGCCAGTTTTTCTCTACTAGACCCAGATGCCTCATAAGGTCCTAGATACAATTTAGTTTTATTTCTCTCAATTTTTCGTAAATTTGCCGCATTAATTTTTCTTCGTCTTGGTCTTCCTTACCTTCACAATAAAGCTTCCTAGACAGTAAATTCCAAAATTTCCCTATTGGTGTTAAAGTCTGTGTTGTTCGAATATCTTGTAAATAATGGCATGATGCTATGATGATATTAACATCTGCATGATGATCTTGGAAAAACTAAAGCAATTTTAAAAAGCAGTTAACCTATGTTTCAAAAGTTTTGACACAATTTTGTTTTAAGTGAAAATAAGCGTTAATGAGTTCTAGTTGGCTTAGAAAATAAAAAATTACGGAAGGCATGTGATTATTTTGACAACTTAGTTTGTGAAGTTATTTGATTTAAAATTGCTTATGAACTAGATTGTCAAAAATGTATGTACAATTTAGTTTGGGTGGTTGCCTACATCACCGTATATAGAAAAGAATAGTAGGATCACTCTCGCTACAACTAGTTCCATGCCACCGAAGCTCTCGGTCTGCATTTGGGTCTGCATTGTTGTTGCTTCCACAAAACTGCACAAGAAACGTTGGGAAACCGGAGCGAAAAGTGGTACAAAGAACTTCTAATGCAGAGGCAAAGTGATCCGACTATTCTTGTCTATATACGGTGGCCAAACCGCAAACAGTTGGTTTGTTCGAAAACCAAATTATTTCGCGTCGTACTATTTATCGAACCATAGCTGAATGCGAGCAAGGTATATCATACCTAAACTTACCGAACGAAAAGTGGAAGATTTTTACTCAAGAAAGAGCAGACTGGTGAAGAGAGCTAAAAATAGAACTAGAACGTCTGTGAGAAACTAAGGACGTGAATTTCGCATTCTAAGGATACAGTTTCAAGAAAATGGCGTTATATTCAAAACTCTTAGACCAAATTTGCTGATTTTTTACCAGAAAATCATTTTTAAGAGTACATAATGTTTTGACTCGAGAGAAAATTGGTTAACGCCCAAAATACACCATTTATAGCGAGAAATCTACCACAGACTCTTCCAAAAAAATATTTTTGGTCTCTCTTGTCTAGAAAGGTTTTCTGTGGAGGGTGGGTAGCAGAAAACATGGAACAATTACGGACTAAAATTTTTAGCAAAAACAGAGAGATAAGTATTGAAGACTTCCAAGAGCTAATGAGCAATGTCCTACGAAAATTACGTCTTGTTAAGAAACATTGACAACATTTAATTTAATATGTTCATTTTGTTTCTAGAAATATTGTTAATTTTATTTGTTTGTAAAATCGAAAAAAATATTTTGTGTCAAATTTTTGAGAAATACGTTTTTAATATAAGTCTAACAATTAGAACCTTATGCCTCACTCTCCAAAAAAATAAACAGTATACATCTCTATTAGAAATTGTGACACCACACAATAATTTTATGAGCAAATTTCGCTTTATGTTTGTTTGTATCTTTTATTGTTAGTGCATCCCTCTGGGTTGTCCGTAAAAAAATTCACAGTTTCCCTTTATTTCAGAATGACTAAAACTTAATTACTTTTCGTCATTTTTTTATTGACAAACTGTACCCGCCTTAGTTGACCATAGCATCTTGCTATACGGAAAAGTTGCGTTTGAGATTATTTGAGGCACTTACGTCCCTTTAGACATTTAAGACCATTACTCCTTAATTCCAACGATATCGTTCTCTTAGAAGAGCTGTATTGACAAACCAGTCTCCTCGTTGAGATACTAATCTGTTTTTTTTTTGTTCTTCTAAATGTACGTAATTTTTTACTTTTTGGGAAATTCAGACATCGCTTCTCTTTTATAAATGTTTTTGCGTAAAATGTATTTATTTTCAATATTCGGCTGGTTTCAGCTTTGGTTACCCGCCCAACCTATTTGTAGATACTTTTTCTTGTTTCTATTTTATACGGTATCTTAAAACAAAAATTTTAAAATCAATAAATCTCAACTGAGAGTAAACAAAGTAAACAAACTTTTGTTTCCAAAAACAACTTGATATTATTTTGTTTTTGTTAGAATTAAATACAATGAGTTTTGTGCCAAAACTTTTGAGACATATTCCTTATAAAAGGAGAAGACAAGAATGGGGTTGTATAGGTTCTATAAAAAGCTGTTTCATATTTTTTGTGAGATTAAGTTCTAACGAAATTAGAATGAGACTATGGTAGATATAATTAGACAAACTGAAACCGAAATAATGCCTTAAATAGCTCTAGATTCCAAGAAGCTGAAAACTACAATCTTGAAATAAGTTTTAAAATTGCAAAAAGATAGTTTTTGATAGTCTTTAGACCATAGTGCAAATGTTAAGAACAGTTCGATGTTATGGCTGAACTAGTTTGGGTGACAAAAAATCTAAAATTATATTGTTATTACTAAAAAATAAAAGATCAAATTGATTTATATACACTTTAAAGTCTAGTAGAAACAAACAGCAAATATATATTGGACAGCCATCTACCAGGCCAAATTATTGCAAAGATTAGTACGATTTATATCAGAATTCCTTTGTAGATTCTTAAGTAAAGATTTCACATTCAGATTCTTGGCACTCTACAAACAGCTTAACTTCTTTTGATAGAAGAAAGCATTTTTGAAGACTGCAAATTGATTCCCAAGCCAATGGTAAAACTGTAGAAGGGACTACAGCTACCAAAATGATGAGAGGGTGCCATCAAAGAGATAGATAGATGGTTTGTTTTCACGCCTAAAGGGATTGAAGATCTAGCCTAATGTTTTGGCATAAGGGGTAGTTTAACTAGAGGCAATTACCAAACAGGTCGTGGCTATTGTTTTAAAGGCTATGGTTGCTAAGGAATTAAAAAGTTTTTTGTTTGAATTTCAAATTATTTTTAAATTGTCAATTTTGAAAAACAATAAAAAGATTTCTTCTTGAGTTACATTCCTTCTATAAATTTGGTAATATTTCTTTATCTACGTGTTAACCTGGGTGAAGTTTAAAGGCTTTGAGGTACGTTACATTTTTTGGAGGCCCTGGCGAGATATTGGTAGATGATGGAGAAACTTTGGTATAAACAAGAATACGTTCTTGCGAAATTATCAAGATGTAGAAGAATTTATTAAGAAAGATGATCTAGATATGTTATCGATTCAAAGTTAGTGTATTTACTGTTAGATACTCATCTAAACAAAACAAATAAAATCCAGTTTTTCAGTAAATTTCGTGATTTGAAACCAAAGATAAAACTGGGGTTAAGCAAGGAAGACTCCGAAGTAAGTACTGCTTCTATTCATTTTCATAGATATAAACTCCCTAAATTTGAGTTTAAAAAATATAGGGGAGAAATTGAAAATTGAATTTTCTTTTGGAATCAATTTAAAAGAATTAATGATAATATAACCATTGATGGGAGTGATAAAATTCATTATTTAGTTCAAGCAACCATTCCAAACTCTGGGATCAGAAAAATTGTACAAAGTTTTCCTCCAAGTGATGGAAGTTATCCCAAAGTTATGCATAGATTAAAAGCTCGTTTGTGAAGAGATGATTAAGTAATTCAATTTTTAAAATTAGTTATTAGTAACATAGAAATCAAGGTTCAACAAAGTTCAATTTGTGATTCTATAGAAACACAGCTTCAGACGTTAGATACTTAAGGTGTAAGAAAAGACAAATATTTAGCTGTGTTGTATCATCTAGTAAAATCTTGTTTATCTGTAGATATTTTAAATGCTTGGCATCAAAGTTCTAATTATGATAATAGTAGTAACTGGCAATTTCGTTTGGATAAGTTAATTAAATTAAAAAGAAACAGGTGAATAATGAAGAGAAAATTACTTTAGCTACTTCTGGAGATGGAAATGTTAGAATAGTAAAACTTAAAACGTCGTCAGGGAGTATAATACGATCTATCCAAAAATATATCCTCTTGAAATAGATTTGGATCTTGACAGAGTTAACCTTACTTCGGATGTTCAGAAGATACAGACAAATAAAAAGGTGGCTAATAAAATGGACGATATAAAACGGTGTGGGATGTTCAAGTAAACATAAGTCACAACGAGTCTCACGGTATGGAGGAAAAATAAAGTCTTCCCTAAGATTTTCTTTGACCTTTTAATTTAAAAGTTCCATTTACCAATACACGAACTTCTAGTGGGAGTGTGTTGCGAAGACTATAGTTGCTAAGGAATAAAAAAGTTCTTTTTAAAAAGATTTTTTCTTGAGTTACGTTGCTTCTATAAATTCAGTGATAGCTTACCATTTACCTACGTGTTAATTCAGATGGCTTATCGTATGTGATATATAAGTGGAAAAAATTAAGTTGCAACAGGTACTTAAAAAAAATACGCGTAGGCTTGTTTGTGTTGTCCCGCGTTTTCTAATTTCAACTTTGTTAAATTCATCATTTATATAATTTTACTTCTTGATAAACCTGTGAAAAGATTTGTATTCATTACTTTTGTAAATTAGTTTTCTTAATATAATTTTACTTTATAATGATATTAAATTTGCTTTTGATTTAATAAATGGTCTGTAGGCGGTGGCACAGTATGCAGATTAATGTAATCTTTGTAACCATCCTCCCTCTTATTGTCAAGGCTGAGAAGGCGACTATTAATAATGTTAAACGATAATCCAATTTTAGACGTGAAATTCGGTAATCTAGACACTGCCAGTGTAATAACGTAATAATTACCTACGGTCGGAAATAAATTTCTATCGTTTTTGTGGAAAAAACAACGTTTCCCATAAAATTATCAGATCATAGGGAAACAAATAGCTAAAAGTTGGTATAAGTTTGATGTTTTATAAAGTTGTTATAATGATCGTCATAATTCATTGGATTTTATTCTAAAAAGTTTCAGTTTCAACTTTTTGAACGTATACGTGGTTGTGGATTCAACTTTTTTTTAGAAACTTTTATAACATTTTTCTGTTTTTTAATTGGACTTTATCTTTTTTCTTGACTCAAATGGTGTAAATTGTTAACTAAATTAAAAACAAAAGTAATTAACTGTTAACAGTCTAGTTAACTAAGTAAGAAAATATTTTATTTGCTTTACAAAGGTACGCTGTAAATTTTCAAGAAGTGCTGTCAAATATCATGTTTAGTGTCATTTGTCACTTAAAGTTGCTGTTATTCAATTTAATGTAATACAAAGATTTCGAAAACAAGAAAATTCACCAGTAGACCAGTTCAAGGTAGACGAAGAACCACAAACCAAATTGAACATAGCTTTAAGCTTTAAGCTTCAAGCGTTACATGATCGCAAATTATCAGCAGCAGCACTAGGTCAACAATAAAATATTGTTCATAGAAATACAGTTTTCCTTTATACCGTTTGAAGAAGCTTACATATAGTTTATGCACTATCGGGCGGTAAAGTACAGATTATTATATATATTTAGCGGGCTAAAGTGCCACTTTAGCGTCCGTGGAATACTTTACCGCCCACCGGGCGGTAAAGTGTAAATGGCGGGCGGTAAAGTAATTTTTTATCTTAAATACATATTGAAATACTTGCAATCATCTAAACTGACAATGAGTCTAAGTAAAAAGGGCCACCACCTATTTTGACTTTGTTGCTGGGGTAACGAGAACATGGTATATAGATTATTGTTTTAAAATATTATTTCTAGCCTCTGTGCATATTAGTTTCAATCACATTATTTATTTTAAACTAGCTGACCTGGCGAACTTTGTACCGCCTACTGATGTTTCTTTACCATTTTTCCAAATTTTTATGGTTTTGTAAATTATCGATTATATATATTATATATTAACTGCGCCACCTTATGGTGGCGTCATAGTACTTAATTGCGCAAGAATTGCTAATGTGAATTTATACAAAGTTTCATGATGATCGGTTAAATAGATTTCGCGTGAAACCGTAACAAACAAACTTAGATTCACATTTATAATATTATTATTATTAAAAACGTATTATTACAGAAAACTGTATCATTGTCATACTTAATAAAGCGTGTTTGTCAATAGATGGGAAAGAATAATATAATATCATTCTAACGCTTTATAAGTTTTTGAAAAAACATTTTCAAAGACAATGACCGTTCAACTAAGAAGAAACAACTACCTCCTGGGCTATATGCCCCAACGGATATTGGATTATACTTCAAAGTCAAACGGGGTTGGAATATCTACAAGATAACTTAAACCAACCATTCTAGTTTGCAGTTAGAAGGGACAACATAACTTATAGACCGGTTTCGGTGTATTTGCACCCCGTCAGTATAAGGTATATGTTATCCGTCAGCGAGCTTAAAGCATAATCACCGACTAAAGATTGAACTAAAATCATAATCCTTATATATCTTTCAATAAAGAAAGTTTAAAGGACACGATAGTAGTGACATCCTTACCTCTAACTGCAAACTAAAATTTGACTTGACAACAAGACTTTCGTCTTGATACTATAAACGTATTATTACAGAAAACTGTATCATTGTCATATTTAATAAAGCGTGTTTGTCAATAGATGGCAAAGAATAATATAATATCATTCTAACGCTTTATAAGTTTTTGAACAAACATTTTCAAAGACAATGACCGTTCAACTAAGAAGAAACAACTACCTCCTAGGCTATATGCCCCAACGGATATTGGATTATACTTCAAAGTCAAACGGGGTTGGAATATCTACAAGATAACTTAAACCAACCATTCTAGTTTGCAGTTAGAAGAGACAACATAACTTATAGACCGGTTTCGGTGTATTTGCACCTCGTCAGTATAAGGTATATGTTATCCGTCAGCGAGCTAAAAGCATAATCACTGACTAAAGATTGAACTAAAATCATAATCCTTATATATCTTTCAATAAAGAAAGTTTAAAGGACACGATAGTAGTGACATCCTTACCTCTAACTGCAAACTAAAATAATTCGACTTAACAACAAGACTTTCGTCTTGATACTATAAACGTATTATTACAGAAAACTGTATCATTGTCATATTTAATAAAGCGTGTTTGTCAATAGATGGCAAAGAATAATATAATATCATTCTAACGCTTTATAAGTTTTTGAACAAACATTTTCAAAGACAATGACCGTTGAACTAAGAAGAAACAACTACCTCCTGGGCTATATGCCCCAACGGATATTGGATTATACTTCAAATTGGAATATCTACAAGATAACTTAAACCAACCATTCTAGTTTGCAGTTAGAAGGGTTAGAAGGGTTAGAACCTGTGGTAAACCACTAATTACCAAAAATTCATACCATAATTAATCTTCAAGTCGTACTTGACATACTCTCTCAGATAAAAAGACACAAATGCAGGAGAGCAATGGATCTCTTGCTTTATCAAAAACCTTCCTTAAATCAAGGTTAATTATGTAAAGAGGATTTTCCTTATCTATTTCGAATGGGTAGTCTAGGATTTGGAGGAGACCCGGTGAACATTATCAGCAATGTTGTGTTACTTCCAGAGTTCAATTTGGTAAATGTGTTATAATGATATGGGCAGGCATTACCCGAAATATTTAAACAGACCTTGTTCCCCTTTTAATATGTAATTCAAACGCTGATAGGAATATTAAAAAATGTTTGATATTTATTACATACCAAACGTCACCCGGAATTTATGGTTACCTGTTTAGTAAGCATTTTCGGGTGCTAATACTTGAAATTGGTGCTTGTTCTTCTTCATTAGCACCAAATGAGCAGCAAATTATGACAAGGTTTTTTATTCACTGCAAATTGAATATCACCTTAAAATTATTGTTATTTGCTTACTCCGTACCAAGCCTTTATTTACAAATTTCAAGAATAAAAGCAAATCTTTTTTAATTGTTTGTTTGTATTAGCACTCAATGAGCACTATATTGTACTGCAGGTTAACACGTGCTCAAATGGAACTTTGCTTTTGTCAATAATACAATGTTAACTGGATGTTTCAGTGTTGGACTTAAAAAAATAATTTTGCGTTATTTTCTTTAATTTTTTCTTGCAGACTACAATAGATCTTTTTGAGCACTAATTATTGGCTAACAAATATTTTTATTAGTTAACTTATACCATTGAATTTTATTTATAAAATGTCAGCTTTCGTTAAAATTAGCATTGCTTCAATTTACTTAAATGAGGGAAGCATCGAATTCGCGAATGCAGTACTTTTTAAGCACTAAATTAAAAAAATGCCTATTTCACCACCTCGACACTGTCTACTGTTTAGACGTAAACACCCCTCTTTTTTTAAAATCGAAAATGCTAAAAAAGCAACAACATGAAAACTGTTTAAATAATACAAGTGATAACATAATATTTTTATTAAATAAAGTATGCCACTATAAACACTTCAAATAAAATTCAGGAAGTAATAAAAGGAAAGTAATAAAAACATAAGTTGGATTTTATTATTCTTCATTTAATGAAACCGTCGTTGTTAATACAAAAATTGATATAAAATTTGCGTGTTTAGTTGTCATACTTGCTGAATTAAAATTATTTTTTTATAATTCACGTTCACAAAGTTTCTATTTCGACACTAAAAACAGTATCGAAATAGATTCATTGTAACACTGTTTTTGGTAACTTTTTGTTTTACACAATTGGTTGCACTGCACTGATTTTCAACGAAAGAGTTCAGGTAGTAAATCAAGAAGTATGTTGTAGTAAATTATTAACTACATTATCAGCGTTATTGCTAAATTCGGAATATTTTATACAAATTTGACAAACATTCTAATTTAAAATCATTAAAACTGACAAATGTCAAAACTGTCAAGATTGCCAACATAAATAAATATTTCGAAAAACACTCATTTTACTTTTTTTTATACTTTTAAAAGTTCATTATAAAAAATAGTATGTAACACTCGAGTTACAATGACGGTTTGTAGTACTCGTTCTTTGCGAAACTCACCGCTTCGCGGTTCGTTTCACAAACTGAACTCGTACTACGAAACCTCTGTCATTGTAACACTTGTATTACAATATACTATTAATAAATTCACTTCTTTCATAATTGTAATAAAAGTGTAATAAAAAAAGTACAATTGTAAGGTACATATTACTTGAAGTTCATTGCGAACCGAAAAAATGTAAATTAATTAATTAAAAAACGATTGTCAACAATAAAAAAGGCTTTATTAAAAAGTAAATATCCCCGGAAATACAAGAACAATATTTAATTTAAAACAAAAGCACATTAAATAAGGAGAGTTAATTTAAATTTCCTAATTTAAGAAAATTGTGTTTTAAAAATGAACGAAGTATTAAACTTTGAACCGAAATCTTTAATTAAAATATTTAATTATTGTAATCAAACTTGTAGAACTTCCAATAGTTCTGCAATATAAACTTTTTAGAGTAGGTACCTATGGAATGGATTTGATTGTTTACTGCATTATAAATAAAAAAATACGAGGGATGTCTCTTTAGTTTTGCATATAGTCGCTTAGAAGGCGCCACCAATAGAACCTGCAGACACAAATCTAACCTCAATCTTTTGTTAACAGAAATCCTAAGTTTCATCTAGATACAACAAGTCGTGTAGCTTTAGTGAATTTTTAAATAAGCTAGTCGGTGGAAAAATGGAATATTCCATATTTAAAACGAAGAATTACAAATGAAAAATCCTTCGGAATGTTAGTACCGCATTCTTTAACAATGCAACACATTTCTCAGCGTAATTTGTATCGTTTTAAATAGAATAAAACCAATTTTGTGCTTCGTTTTATAACTATACATAGATGAGATTTGGATCTACCAACATGATCCGAAATTAAAACAAAGCTGATTCTTCAATTTTAAAACAGGTCAGAACCATTGGCCAAAAAGGTTATCGCAACAGTTTTTTAGGATGTAAAAGAAGTTTTGTTGATTGATTATTTTAAAAACAGTTATTTTTGAATATTATTGCATCCTTTTGGACCAGTTGGATAAAAAAAATCGTGAAAGAAGACCCAGTTTACAGAAGAAAACCATCATTTTCATCAAAACAATGCACGTGTTCTCGAATTAGGGAACGGCCAAATCAGCTACTTTGTCGCCGCCACACAAATGCCGCTGCAAAAACGCCGAGTCGAAATTTTTAAGAGCCTGGCCAAATCAAACGACGCGACGTATTATATTATCCACACAACACTCTTTAATTTTAATAATTCAGTTTGACAATGGACCTAACGAAGACGTACTGTTGGGAATAGCAGTTTATAAATATCGCAGGCGAATAAAATTTTGTAAGACAACGAGACGGATATCAGTTTGAGGATATCCTAACTTGTCCCTTAAATGATATCTCGATTTTTGGTAAAGGTGGAGGATCTTTACTTGCTAAACAAACAAGAGATTTATTTGCAGATTATTTTATAAGTCTATCGGGAAGTGTTCCTTGGCAATACAACAAAATATAAAAAGTAACATCGAACCTATCTAGTATTTAATAATATCTTTATATACAAGTTTTTTAATAATGATGATTTTTTAATAAACACGTACCTCCTTCATTTTTTATCTCATTCGTATTGTCATTAAAATCTTGAATTACTTTATCGGCTACTTCTAACCATAACTTCATTTTTACATCCCTGTTTGAATAATCACTAACTTGTACATCATACAAAGCAGGACGTAATTCTATTCCAGAAATAAATCTGACGCTAATCTGGCCACTTGCATTAAAAACAAAGACGCATTGTTAAACTGAATTATTAAAATTAAAGAGAGTTGTGTGCGTGTAGATAATATAATACGTCGCGTCGTTTGGTTTGGCCAGGCTTTTAAAAATTTCGACTCGGCGTTTTTGCTGCGGCGGTTGTGTGGCGGCGACAAAGTCGCTGATTTGGCCGTGCCCTTAAAGTACGAATTTCTTGAACACCCTCCAACTATTACCTTTTTAGAAACTTGATACAATTCCTTCGTGGAATCCATTTTTCGTCGAATAAAGAAACTATTGCAGTCGTGGGACTATATTTTGCAGAGCTTCCGGAAAATCATTCCAGAGATGGTATAAAATTACCGAAGGATCATTGGAATACGTTTGTTTAAGCTAAGGGGAATTATATTAAATAAAAAACACAATTTTATTAAAAAATACACATTCTTTAATTTTTGATTTTAAAACTTGTCAACCAATCTGTAAACCATGCACATCACGCTTTTTTAGCAAATTATTTGTTTCTTATTTTTTAGTTGAATTTTTTAATATAGACTTTTCATAAAACCGTCTTAATTACAACAACGGGAATTACCAGACTAAAACTTTTTACCCTTATAAATCTGGCCCTTTTTCAGGTATCCTCTTAATCTGGTAAAATCTTTTTTAACTTTTTTTACATCTCAAACTTTATTTTATTAAAAAGACAGATAACTAGGTATTTCTCCTTACAATAAATATGTTTACATATAATTTGGTAAGCTTCATGATATTCTATACCCGTCTAGACTAAATTATAACAGAAACTAATTTTAATATACAAAGATATTGGATATTTTCAGTCTAGACCCATATCTAAATATATAAAAAAACTCTATCTCACGTTAAATTTCATTTCAATGAGTATATATACCTAAATTTATCTTAGAATTTCATAAAGGTAAACCTTGTTATTGTACTGGATCCTAATTTTGATTCATTAGTGCCCAATTCACATCCATTGAACTGAATTGAACTCTCAATTGCCATCAATTTCACACAAACGGTCAGCGTTACTGGCTTTAAGAAATCCAACAGATATTCACGGCTTTCCGTTTTCCTAAATTACAAATTAAGTCGAAATTCAATTTGTTTTTGACACTTGGCTACCTATCTCCCTTCGAATTTATATATGTACTTTACACCTGGTTAGCATTTTATGTTAATGCAGATGAAGGTATTGACAAAACTCAAATTGATTTATTTTGTTTAAATATTTAATTTAAGAAACAATGTTTAAGTTACAGGTTAATTATATTTTTTAAACCTAGATTGTATTAAAATTTTTAACACTTTTTAACATATATCTAGCTGAAAAGACCACTATTTTTTGAAGAGATATTTTTTATTAGAGGGTAAACCACTTTGTAACGTAACGCGTAACGGCGGTGCCAGTCGGTTAAAAGATTAATTTACAAAAAAATCTTTCGGAACAGTTATGGGAACTGCTGACAAAGGAAATCTTAAAACTTTTTATTAAAATTTTAAACATATTTAGTACTTACTTTTGTACTCACAATAATCTGACAATTAAACAATTAAAAAAATATAAAATATGCATTTATAGAACTTTCCTAGTTTAGCGCCCTCTTAAGCGTCAAAATGGCATTCAAGCGTTTGTGAAGGCTTGGAGCTTGCGGAGACTTGCCAAGCGTGTAAACCTACAATAAGATTTTCCTTTCAAAAATCTTTTAACACTTTTACTTAAATAAATTGTAAGCAACCGACTTAAAAAACCTTAATATTGATCTCTATTGCAAAGAATACTTTTTTGAAAACCGCGTCAAAATTGATTTAAGTAGTTAATACATACAGGTCAAACTGAGAACCCCCTTTTTTTAATTAAGGTAATAAATATTGAATTTAATTAAAAATTATAGAGGTTTTAATTTTAATCTAATAAATGGCGAATGCGCATTTGCTCACTCTCACCAATTTTCTAATAGTTAAGGCGGTTAAATGCTGTAACTGTAAAAATTCCCAATAAAGGGCTTAAATCCCCTAGCTAGCTAACTAGAGTCAAGGCTTCTTGTAAGAGTTTTACCAATCCTGCCCAAAAATGAAATATAAGGGCGTCAGAGTACAAACTAAGCAAATTACACACAAACACTCGTTTAAATGATTTATTTTACGGTATTTGAAATATTAATTATTTTAATTAATACAACAATAGGATATTAATATTATTAATATGGTTTATTAGTAGTTCGTAAATTAATTTATTCTCTTATCTGCTTCTTTGGTAATCTGCCGTGGCTCTCGGGATAGATTCTCCAGAGACGAATTTTCCTTAATTTTCCAAAGTAGTCGAAATCAAATTTGCTATTTGTTCGGCTTTCTACACAAAATGGCGGAAATTTGGTCTCGCCCAAAAAAAAAATAAATAACTCGAACTTGGCCCTCCTCACCGATATGGATTGACCCTAATCATGAAATTAATAATCAGAAATCCATCCCTTAATGAAATCACAATCAAAACCTGATGTTTGCCGAAAATGTAACTACTTGAAATTAGTTGTTAGTAATAATAGAATAGTACCTTAACTTAAGACACTTCTACAAATAAAATAATTAAATTAAACAATAAAATCGACTTACTTGTATTGCAGAGGAGCTACCATTAGAAATCAGAAAATGGAAAATGAAATCGAAAATCTTTCGTAGTAAACAAGAAAGTTCGGTTATCAGTAAAACCACTATCGGAACAAGTTAAAATTATAGCGATAACATTAAAATAAAACTTACCGAATATAGTCTGGTGGATTCTTATACTAAAACGATCCAATAGATCGTTATAATATATACAGGTGAAACTCATTAGCTTCTTATTTCTTAAAGTCGGTTAAAATACCTAAACCTCTTTAATCCGAGAAGTACTATGAAAACCGCATAAAAATCGGTTTAGTGAAACGCGAGATAATTGCGCACAAACCGAGAAAATTTTTCTTTTTGAAGTCGGTTGAAAAAACATTAACAAACGTATAGAAGATCATGAAAACTAAGAAATAGTATATTACGTATCAAGAGTAGTAAGTAGGACATTACGTATGAGTGGAAAAGTTACGCACGAAGCCGCGTGGCGGCGAGTGCGTAATTACACGAGTACGTAATACCTCTTACCACTCGAGTTACGTACTATGCTTTATCTACGACTCAATATTTTAATTTTAATTATAAATATTTAACATCTCTAAAAAAATATATGACGTACGTACTGTACTGTTAACTACTCCTTTGACAGTAAATGTCATTTGTACTCATTGTCACCATGCAGGGTAAGTAAGCTATAATGCACAGTTGTGCGTAATGAAACGTCATTCCAACATGACGTTTCATTACGCACAACTGTGCGTTATAGCTTACTTACCCTGCATGGTGACAATGAGTATAAATGACATTTACTTTCAAAGGAGTAGATAAAAACATTTTATATTAAAAAATAAGAAAATTTATTTAATCAAAAACGTTCAAAAGTAATACTATGAATAATAACAACTTCCTATTATGGAATAAACCTTTCTTGCGTAAAACACCGTGTATTTTTATGATATATACATATTAAAAACTTAGTATTAACACGTAACGATTTTCTAGAAAGTAATGCCATTAACTAAATAATCTACAGCCTTAAGGTTTAATCTAACACCGGACTTTGCTCTTATTTACCATACTTTCGATACGTGACAGGAAAATGAATATGAAACTCACTAAAAGTTGTTAGGCTTTACAAAAAAAAATTGTGAATTCAACTGAGCCATCGTTTAGAATAAAAACCACGAAAACTAGTTGTCATAAGAATTTTAAACAGATTGAGTTTCTGAAGTATTATTGGTACGAAAACATCTAAGAGTAGAATCTAAAACCTTTCATAAAGATAAAGGTATCCAAAGGGGAATTGTATGCTGAACTAATAAAATGGGTTATAAATATATATTGAGATGAAGTATGATTCTATGATATATATAATATGTAAAATTAAATATAAAATGATTAAAAAGCATATTTTTGATCCCAGGGTAGAGTGCAAAGCTTTGGAATTTGCATAATTTAGTTTCATTTTTCAGTATATTAAAAATTATTCTCTTCATTCCTGAAAAAAAGGAAAAATAAAATAAGAAAGATGAATAAAAACTTAAATATTAAAGTACATGCGATGGATTAAAATAATTTAATTAGTCGAATAAATAATTGAATACTTACTTTTAATAGATTGTGTATAAATTTTCACTTCCATAATTTCCATATTTATTATTTTCATAATATTCATATTTGTCATTTATAAAATTAATAAGAAATTGAGAAATTCTAAAAAATTAAATTTATATACATATATATATATACTAGCTTTTACCCGCGGCTTTGCCCGCGTGAGATTGGGATATTCACAAATGATTTAATGACTACTTATCTATTTTACAAATAAATTTTTAATTTTAATCATTTTGTAGGTATATCCTTAGTAAAATAAGTCTGGAATAACTACTTTTAATTTTTTTTTATTTAAAATTTTATGTTTGTCTTTCAATCACGCTGCAACCAGTGAACAGATTTTGATAATAATAAATCATACAACACCGATTATGACTATCTTGATATTGATCTATGATAGTTCCACATTGGACCTAATCATCTGTAGGATATAGTAATTTGTGAGTCATTTGTTTTAATAACCTCATAGTGCCATCTTGTTTCGAATATCAAAACTAAATTTTAGCACATATGTATGCATGTTGTGTATTATTTCAGTGGTATTTTTAAAGGTATCAATGAGATACTTCCATACAAAATCTAAAACCCCTCTATTGTCCCATTAAAGGACTGGGGAGGAGGAGAAATTTTTATACACCAGATGTTAAATGGGAAGAAGAAAAATACATATGTGAAAATCGCATTTGAATCGAATCAGTAGTTTTCATGTGATGCGCGCACAAACAAACAGACAGATAGACAATAAAAAATCTAACCACATTGTTGGGTTTTAGGTTTTATATCGATGTACCCGCGACGTCGTTCGCGTTGCGTGTTGATTGTTGTATAAAAAGTAGCCTATCACTCTTCATGCTTGCTACTATCCCGATACAAAATCATGCCAAATTTTTTATATACCAGATGTTAAGTTAAAAGAAGAGAAATACAACTGTGAAAACCGCATTCGAACCGAATCAGTAGTTTTCATGTGATGCGCGCACAAACATACAGACAGACAGACAAAAAAATCTAACCACATTTGTTGGTTCTAAATCAATGTACCCGCGACGTCGTTCGCGTGGCGTGTGGATTGTGGTATAAAAAGTATCCTACCCCCGTTCAATCCTTATGAAGGGTGTTGATTTCTAAAAATACAATATAAGTAGACCTCCACAACCTCTAAAGGGCACACATTTTAATTTTCTAGTCCCTTACTTCAAAAACATACAAATTTCCAACCCCAATTTTACCCCCTTAGGAGCCGAATTTCGTAAAATCCTTTCTTAGCGTACGTTTAGACCCTATAAGGAACCTACCTGCCAAATTTCAAGTTTGTAGGTCTATAGTTTCTGAGATATGGTGATGAGTGACCTTTCGCTTTTATAATTAGTAGAAATCAATACGTCAAAATGTCCTTCGTTAAAATGTCCGTTAAAACGCATTCTTTTTATCCCTTGTATCGACTCTCTAAATTTGGCAATAAGTCTGCTACCTTGAAACAGTTGGAATTCAAATGGAAATATTTCTCAAGCTGCTTTCAGTTCGAAAGTTGTGCCATAAGTATACAACCTACCCATATTGGTTACATAAAGGCGTTTTGTATCGTAAGGGGTCCCGGATCGGTCCTTAGTAAAACACCTAAATCTTTGCTAATCGTTGGACACGTGGCTTACTATATTAGCTCTAACTTAAACAGCCATTGAAATACTTCCATAAAGCCAATAAGACAGAGATGAAAATAAACACGATCCATCGCCAGGTATCTCTTTCACACTACATCGGATTGCTAATCCTTCAACTGTGACTGTTACAATTTCTCCATCCATTTTTCAAACAAACGTAAGTTTACTTAACCAAAAATACAAACTTCTTTAAGTAAGTAATCGATATGACACTTTCATACAAACGTCAGTATAATTAATGAAAAATAAACAAATCTAAGCTAGCACCTAATTGGCATGAAACTTTGAAATAAACATAATTTTAATCAACGAAGAAAAAAACAAATATTACTAACTAATTTGGAACGAAACTTATACACCTCCACAACCTCTAAAGAAAACATTTTAATTTTCAAGTCCCTTCTTTCAAAAACAGAGGACTTTCATACAAATTTCCAACCCCCGTTTTACCCCCTTTGGGGTAGAGTTTTGTAAAATCCTTTCTTAGCGGACGTCTAGAACCTACAAGGAACCTACCTGCCAAATTTCAAGTTTGTATGTCGTATAGTTTCTAAGATACGGTGATGAGTGAACTTTCGCTTTTATATATATAGATATATAAACATAATAATAATAATAATAATATTGCTTTATTTAGAGGTAAAATCAGTATAAAATGTATAATTTAAAGTAAATAATTAAAGTAAATAAATAAAGCCAAGAGCCGATAAGTTAACACTTGTTTCGGCAAGTAGATGCAAATATAATTTGCCAATAATATAAGAAACATAATAAAATTAAAACTAAAACTATACTAATACAATAAAATTTAAAATATATAGATAAAAAGATTATAGATTATAAATAAATAGATTATAGATCATTATTAAAATCTTATTAAAATATAATTATTGTTTAAATATAAAAATATTAAAATTTCAGAATATAATAAAAGCGTAAAATATTAAAAGTAACTACCTACATATTACACAGAGTCTATTATATTGTATGAATGCACGAAGTTTACCAGGATATGCATAATCATAATGTATGAAAAAGAAAACCGATTCCGACTATTTTTTTTTTATATCAACGGAAATTCTAGTAAATCAATAATAATGTGGCGCTCAGTAGTAAATAAATACTCTTTTAATCGTTTTTTAAACTGGTTCTTATTTTTAATTTTTTTCATTTCTTCAGGGAGGAAATTATACAATTTTTTTGAATAATAAGAGTAGGATCGTTGTGAAATTGACTTTCGAACGATGGGCAAAACGGTATTTAATTTGTTTCTAGTATTGTAAGAATGTTGTGAATATTCCTTGTTTTCAGAGAAGTGAAATTTAGTGTTAGTCCAAAAATAAAATAGCTGCCTCATATCCATAATTTGAGTTTCTTTGTAAAGTTTGTCAGATGGGTATGTATGTTTTTTCGACGTAATAAGTTTTAAAAATCTTTTTTGAAGAACTTCTAAAGAATTAATATGTACTCGGAGAGCGCCTCCCCATATAACAATACCATATCGTAAATGACTTTCACCTAGTGAGAAATATAGGGTTTTCATTATGTTTGGTGGTAAGTATTTCTTTAGGTATTTAAATTTATATAGAATTATTTGAAGTTTTTTAATAACATAATTTATATGAGTATTCCATTTCAGGTGTTGATCTATAAATATTCCCAAGTATTTTATTTGTGCTACAGAATTAATTTTGCTATTATTTGAAGCATTGGGTTCAGTAATGTCGAGTTGTTCAAAAGGGGAATTCCCAGGTTTGTTACAGCTAAAGGGTATAAAGTGTGTTTTCTCAATGTTAATAGTTAAAAGTTTGTGGTCAAACCAATTTTTTAAATTGCGGAAGCCGGCTTCTGTTAGATTTTTTAATTCTTGCCATGTATTTGCTTCGAAAAATACAGCTGTGTCGTCGGCGTAGCCAATGATCTCACCTGCATTCTTTAAAGAAAATATTTTATAAACATATAGGTTAAAAAGTATTGGTCCCATTACTGTGCCTTGAGGTATTCCATAGTCAATGTTTTTTTCATCACTTAGTTCTGTCTCTAATTTTACCACTTGGGTTCTATTGCTTAGATAACTCCGTAGAAGTTCTAAACAATTTCCCCTTATGCCTATCTCTTCGAGAGTTTCTAAAAGTAGAGTGTGACTAACCGTATCGAAGGCTTTAGCTAAGTCAATATATACAAAGGCAAGGTTTTGCTTCCTCTAGGGCAGTATGTATTTTGTTTGTTAAAAATAAAATAGCATCTTCTGTTGAAGTTTTTTCTTTAAATCCAAACTGCCTCGGTGATATCAATCCAAATCTATTGACAAACGACATCATTCTTCTTTTTAATAGTTTCTCAAAAATTTTAGAGAAATTAGTGACAAGTGAGATAGGCCGATAGTTGGTAACTAAAGTTTTATCTCCTCTTTTAAAGATAGGTATTACAATAGTTTTTTTGAATACCTCAGGCCATATGCCACTTTGAAAACATTTATTAGCTATGTACTGCAGTGGCTCTGCTATGTACTCGGATATAAACTTTATTGTTTCAGCTCTGATTTCATCTATTCCCGTTGATTTTTTGTTTTTTAATTCAGAAATTATAGATTTTATTTCTTTTATTTCTACTGTTGATAAGACTATTGAATTGGGAAGTATGTTTATAGTATTTTTATAGTTTGGATTTATATTTATTTTTCCCGCGAGTATTTTGCCCATTTCCACGAATCGTTTATTAAATTCATTAGCTAAATACTTTCTTTCGCAGATTAGTTCACCGTTTTCACCTTTTATTGAAACAATATTTTTATTATTTTTATTATTTGATCCATTTAAATCTTGGATTACGTCCCACAGTTGTTTAGGATCATTAGAATTTAAGTCAATTTTCTGTTGGTAATATTTGGCTTTAGTTTTGGCAATTAAGTTAGTTACTGAGTTTCTACAAGATTTATATTGACTTTTGATTATTTCGTTATCCGGATCCTGTTTTAATTTTTTAAATAAGTCACTTTTTTGTTTATAGATCTTAAAACCGAACCTGTGATCCATGGCGTAAGTTTCGAGGTTTTCCGCTTATGTTTTTTTATTTCTGTTGATTCATTTATGAGTTCAGAAATTATTTTTATTAATTTAGTCATTGCAATATCCGCGTCTACTTCTGAATATATTACCTGCCAATCTACTTTCTCCATCAAATGCTTTAGTTTGTTTTGATTTAAATATTTTATGTCATGGCGATCATTTTTTTTTCAGTTTTGTTAAATTTGTATCAAGCATTAATTGTAATATGGTCGGTGAATGATCTGTAACTTTACTCTTTAGCACTAAAGGTAATATCATGTCTTTTATTGGACGTTTGGATTTCAAAAATATGTGATCAATACAATTTTTTTGTCGTGTTGGTTCATTAATAGTAGAAAAGTAGCCGAATTCGTGTAATACATTAAGATATTCAGTACTATATTTATCAATAGCTAAAATGTTTATATTTATATCCCCGATAAAGAAACAAAAATCATCTGTTTCAGTTTGAGTAGTTTCTAAGTAGGACTGAAGCGTTTCGTTAAACTCTCGTATCGATGAGGCTGGCGACCGATATAATAGAAAATAAAATTTATAATTTTTGTTAGAAATCTAGTATGTAGGGTTATAATACAAATTTGCAAAATATTGTTATAAATCTAGTATGTATGATTGTAGAAATTGTTAAAAAATTAATATAAGTAATCTAGGAGTGCTGATTTGTTTTATTTGTATAGAATCAAGTTTGTTTTGGAATAATTTATATAGGATTTAGATTGTTAGTGATAGGCTTTTGTTAATTTGTTGATTTTAGAGATTGTTTCTCTTTCCCTTGGTCTTTTGAAGAGAATGGTTGTAATAAATGTTTTTCTGTATTAAAATTGAGTTTTTTGATAAAATAATAAGTTAAAAGAGATTTGAATAATATAATATTGGTACTAAAGTTGAATAGAAGAAGTTGTACGAGTTTGGTAAGAAGAAAGATTATTTAAAGTTATTTTAAAAGATTGAAAAGGTCGAAGAGAAGAGATATTGTACTAGAAAGAATATTTATCATTGCTAAGAAGATTAAATTATCAAGGTTAAGATGAGAAGTATTGAAATAAATACTTACCAGTTTTGAATATAGCAGTTTTTCTCAAGAATTGAAGAAAATTCTTCATTTATATGGTTAGAGCAGTTCTTATATGGTAGAAGACGTGGAGAATTGAATTAGCAGCAGTTATACGGTATTTTAGTATAAAAATAAATAATTGTGGGTTTAATTTCTTGTGTTGTATAAACTATATTCATTTTCACTTTCATTTAAAAAATAAGTTTTGCACGTCACTAGACTTAAGAATATTTAGAATTTCTTATTTTCACTTAAGAATTTCATTAAAACAATTACTTTTTACCATTCACAGTCATTAAATATTAAATTAGAATTTTTAAGGTTAAGTATTCAGTTAAAAATCCAACAATCCATGCGTATGTCTTACCATTGGCGTTCCAAATAAGGTGTTAAAATTAAATTAAAATTAAAATTATATTTATTATAAAATTAAGAGTTAAATTTCAATAATTAATTTTCCTAAATTTTGAATTCTGCTCTGAGGTAAGAGTAGTACAAGCAATATAAAATTCATATTTAGAATCATATATAAAAGTCATTTACCTTAATTAAAAATTTCTTATTAAAAGTTTAAATTTAATAAAAAAGGAAAAATTTTGCATTATAGCATATATACTTATAAATTAAATACTGAGCAAGTTATATAGATGTTATAATATATACAGTACATTTTTTATTGTGAAGTTCTAACACACCTGATACAT
The DNA here is from genome assembly GCA_964028335.1 of Altica lythri. Taxonomy (NCBI): domain Eukaryota; kingdom Metazoa; phylum Arthropoda; class Insecta; order Coleoptera; family Chrysomelidae; genus Altica; species Altica lythri. Next base: position 77,415,773 of record OZ034802.1, read on the forward strand.
ATAGAAGTAGGATTTTTACAAACAAAAAGACGTTTAAAACGTTACTTTGTATTACCATGCAAGTGTTAATTTTATACGATAATAACTATGTAATAATTATTTTTAAAATTATGAAATTTTACAAACAAGAAAATGAGGTTAGAGAGCAATTGAAAAATGTCTTATCCAACATGACTCGAAATTGCAAATGTTACGTATAGCCAGTAACGCTTCTAACAACTTCAGTCACAGATGTGTTTTTGGTCATCTTGTTTCAACTCATGTCACATATGACATTTTTCCATTTTCTCCTTAAGCACATATATATCACGTTAATGAGAGAGGTTATTTGTCTAATCGACAATTGAAATATCAAACTCTAAGTCACTATTAAAAATGCCGACTAACTTTTATTGCATCTATGCAAAGGCATTACCAGTTATAGGTATAGAGTACAGGTTCGAGTCCTACCGGATGTGACATTTATGAGATTTCTCCTGAATGTCATTTTTTTGTTTGTATAATTTCAAAACATCCCAAACTTAAAAATAATTTTTTACTGAGATTCTTAAGCAACTGGCTCGGAAGCGAGATTACCGCAAAAAAAGGAAAAAGTACTTGTTTTATTGAACCCAAACCTTTCTGTGGCATCTCAAAATGCCGCCTTACGGAGGAAGTTTAAAATTAGGTAAATAAACTTAGTGCAACCTACTGAAACAACACTCTAAAGAAAAACAAAAAAGTTAATACTGCTGTACCCTAAATTACACTTATCGTCTCCGCACATAGCTCGACGCTCGTTGTGGTCGACTCGATTCCAGTCGCGTCCGTTTTGATTGTGTTTTCATTTCCGCCATGTAGGTATATCCAAGTTTTATCTTTAGAAATACGTTTGCGTCAAAACTCCGATTTATTGCTTAAAAAAATATTCAACCAAAAACTTGTTTGATTTAGAGTGAACAATCGTTGTACTCATCCCTAATTTTTAAGTCGATATGTGACAAAAATGTTCTTTCTGTATAAGTTTTGCCCCTGCGATCTCTGTAACCTTAATTCGATTTTCCTTTAACAGTTATATACATTGTTACCGTACAGACAGTTCCTGATTTATGGTTTAAATTATTGAAACATCTCCTTTATTCATCAGATCTGACTGTCATGGGTTACTGCAACTGAAAGAAGTCTTAAAAAATCGTAAATTTTTAGTTTAGCGAAGAGGTGATATTAACTGTAAAGAACTGATTTTCAAATCAAGATAACAATTTGATTAAAGGTCAAGAAACGTTGCAGTTTTATAGTAATAAATGTATCTAATGAAATTAATAATATGTGGGATAATAAAATACCGATACTTTTAAATTTTATTGGCTTTTATACTAATCTAAGAATTTTTAATACTAGGTCTCGCTGTTAACTAACGAAACAGTGCGCCTGGAGGGCGCCCTAGAGGAATAGGGAAAATTGAGTACTGCGTTGAGTAAAAGACCAAAAATCTGAATAATTAATAAGCATATATATAGTCCTGCTGGATGCGGCATTTTTTACTTTATCCTTAATGTCATTTAATATATTCTTGTTTGTATACTTTCTAAAATTTCAAATATCCTTATATTTGTCCATTACATTCAAACTAAAAATTCTTTTTAAAAACTATAATTTAATAAAAAATACCCAAAGGCATGTTATGTTTTTTTAATCACTAATCAACGAAAAGGACGTTAAAATTACATCTCTAAGTAGGAGTAAAAGCTTTCTTTACTCAGCTGTAAAAAAACATAAAAAAATTCGTTAACCTAGTTCTAATTTCACATTAATTACTGTAACATTACCCTGTCGTAAAAGCAAAAATTTTTCCTCTACAAATTATTAATTAAAACTTTTCTAAGCAAAAAACATGCTGCTCATCGTGTTCAGCTTGTCTAAATAAACAGAATTTTTAAGTTTAACTAGTATTATTAGAATTACAAAAGGTACAATCGGCAAACTTCCCCAAAGTAATTTTTATACGACTGTTTGTTCATAGCTTGGATTATTCTTTTTTGGAAATATTTACATTCAAAGTGCTGTGTAAGGTATTCTTGTAGAAAAGAAACCTGCATAATTAATGTCTGTAATTAGTTATGTAAATTTAAGAAAAATTCCAGATACTCATTATTTTTTACACATGACAACTTTCGAAATGTTAAAAAATTAGTGCAATTGAGTGAACTCGGAGTATATAAGAGGGTGAAAAAATGGCATATACTCGTATATGAGGATTTCGCAAATTGGCTAACAGATTTGAAAATCAACGAAATATAAAAGTATGTCCAGAAAGCGTCCGTATGTCACTACAAAGACAAGGCTTTATATATAAAGAATACCATAAAAAATCCCTATAATAACACCTTTACAAACGTTTTCAAGACGATAATTTCCGGCTCGTAACAGGACTTATGTGAACCACACCGACCAGGGCAATGGGAGTAATACCAACCCCACTTGAAATATTTGTTAAGTAGGTAGCATTGATGACCATGGTATGCTTTCGCATTAATTACAGGGGGCACGAATGCCGTCGTATCAAGATTTGTCTTTGACAAACCTTATGAAACAGATAAGACAAGAAACCCTAACCTAGTGAACTTTTTGAGCGAATATAAGGATGCATAAAAAACGCAGCAAGGTGTGGGTTATGGAATATACTCTAGATCCCTGACCCTAAAACTGAAATGGGCTATTGATAACTTGCAAACTGTAATTTAGTAAGAGATGACAAGCATAACCATTACTTCAAGTTTAGTACTAGAATGTCACCAATCTATAACGGAGGCAAGCCAGAATAACGTGATCACTCTGAGCGGGATCAAAGGACATGAGAACTTTTAAGGCAACCACATTGCGGCGAATTAACAAGAAGGGCTACGGATACCAATATGTTAGCTCACGCCTATCTTCCAAGATAACAGTGTTTGCAGTCGTAGGCTTTATCAAACTGCACTTTCACCAAGACTTTATACAGTGCTGGGATGAAGCAACTAACTGTAGACTGGTCAGAGAGTTATTACCTTATCCTAGCGAGGAAACAGCAAGAAAATTTAAGGCATTGACCAGGCAAAATCTCTAAAGATCTGTGGGAATCTGAACAGGTAATTGCGACAACATCTCTTTAGAATGAAATTTGGAGAATCGCCTCTATGCAGCGGTTGCAAACAAAAAAGAAAACAGTGGAGCATATATTGTATGACTGCTTTGCTTTTTCTAAAATAGGAAGATCTTTGTTGGATGAGTACTGGCTTACAACAGCCGATGTCAAGAAAATTCCGTCTATAGTCTCATCACAGCGTGAAGTGTAGATTTCCCTACACACAAGAGGATATACATTGGGCCATATGTGGCCCTAGTGCCGGCAGAAGATATGCTTACCCCTTTCCAATTTTACAGATCCAGAGAAAAATCATTATAATAATGTCTTTATATCGGATGAAAGTTGTTTTTAAGTTGGTGTAAATCACTTAAAAATCAACCTGTTACTGTTCAAATTTTCAAATTTCCACCAAAATAATGGTTTGTGAAGCAATACATTTACTTGGTGCTATACTTCTCTGTATAGTTAATGGTTCCGTTCATGGTAAAAAGTATTGTAAATGATTTTCTTCTTGAAAGAGCACATACTTTATATCCAGAGGCGTGGCGTTTTCAGTAGGATAATGCAAGATGCCATAGTTTGGCCCAAACTTAAGCTTGAATACGAGAACTCCAAGTGACAACAATTTCATGGGCAGCAGTTTCACCAAATCTTAGTCCTTTTGAAAATATATGGAAATTAATGAAGATTAAAGTTTAACAAGCAGCCCTACGAAGTAAAGATGAATTGGTTGTCAATTTTACAGTCATAAACATTGTAACCTCTTTTTTCTCAAGTGATGTTAAATGCTCGTTTTATAGAGGTTAACCAATGCGAACGGCACTCAGAGGATAGGAGGAGAGCGAGCGTGCATTCGAACGAGCTAGATGATATCGTGTTGGAAAGATATACGGGGATATATTTACTAGAAAAAATAAAAGATAAAAGAATTTAAAAGGGACTAAAGAGAAAATGAGAGAAATGATGGAAAAGGGAAAGGTATCATAAGGATGGGAAAATATAAGAAACCCAGATGGAAAAAAATATTAAATATAGATGTTGGATAAAATGATTTATCAGATGTTGTAGATAAAGTTAAAATAAGAAAGATATGAGAGATATAAGATAAGATAAGGTAAAATTAGATAACCCGGCAGATTTTCTTGCTAAAAATTTAAATTACACACTCTTATTTAAGATACTAAAAAAAATGATACTTACACTTTTCTTTTACTCCTCCTTATGGTTATCAATCTAATCGGTAAGATAAAGATAGATTCAAATAAAACACAATCTATTGCTTTAATAAAATAATATATGCTTAAGAAATGAAATCTATTACTTCAATAAGATAAGGTATATTTAAGAAACAAAATCTATTACTTTGGTAAAGTATAGATTAGAGAAACTGAAGGTATTGATCAGAGTAGCAGGCTCTAGCTAGGAAAAGAAAATCTAGTTAAACACTAAACAGACTTTATTACCTGGTTTGATAATAAATAAGAGATACAATAAACAAAATAAAATAAAGAAAATATCGGTGTTATAAACAGTAAATCATATATCGGTATCATAAACAGTAAATAATATTTTTAAACACATTTGTGTTTAAATTTAAAAACATAACTTTTACAACCATAAAACAACAGCTAAGTATAATTCTATTGTTATTTTTGGTATGTTCAAAACTAAAAGTGAGAGAGAAAAATTTAGATAACAAAATCAAAAATATCACTTTTGGTTTTTCAATTATCTCGAGATAAAACGTACTCATATAGAAAAATATAGAGAGATGTTAATTAAATAAGGCGAGATAATAATTAAAAGATAAAAAAATATGTAAAACAGTTTACAAATAGCAGGTACAAAAATATGAGCAAAAAAATTACAGATAAGCTAAAACACAAAAAAAAATCACATCACGGATATTCTTATTACGGCACTGATCACTATGTTTATGGATGTTACTGATAGGTACAATTACGATAAAATGATCCGTAGAAATAAATGGTACTTCCGGCTCGATACAGATATAAAAAAATTGTTAAAAACTTACATTGTCTCCTAAATGTTTCTGAGAGATATTTATAGTAGATGGTTTCTTTCTCTCGGTAAATGGTGTTAACGATACGATATAATCTAAACCCCTTCTTGTTTAGATTAAAAGATATTTAGAGAAAACCATAAACTCATCCTTCGAAGCTTGGCTTTCGAAAAAGGAAGCGGAAAACGTATAACAATGGCGTCTTGCTGTTGTTACATCGAACACCCAGGAAAACATAAAAAAACACTGTCTGGGATATTTCATGTGTTTCCTCGGTACAATAAACGGTAAACGAAAGTAGAAACACTTAATTGAAAGTAATTTTTAACTGTTTTAAGATAATTTGCCGGTAAATTGAGACTAGTGGTTGTACGTAGATGTTCACAGTACTAAAATCCCAACTAGACTGATTAAAAGTCGTTAATCTGGGGTGACGCGATGCTTTTTTCGCGCCTAACCCGCTGATCATAAACTCAAGCTCTTATTGGTCGTTACGTTAAAAAAATCGATATTTTAGTACTCAAGACGGCCGTTCGCTTCAGCGTCTAATAAGTTGAGAATACAGGGCGGTAATAAGTAAGGAAGAATTATAAAAAAAATTAAAAAATTAAGTTTTATTCGTAGAGTTTTTTGAACACGCTACAACATCACCAAAAATTATGGCGCTGACCCAGTTTTGGGTGTACCTCGACGTTTAGTTAAATATTTGAGTAAAATGGAGGTTTTATAAGTAAATAAAAGGACATAATACACAATTCTATAAAAGCTCTTATGGTATGTAGAAATTGTACAAAAGAAAACAATATATGGAATGGTCAAACAAGGAACAATGAAGGAAAGACTTCAATCACTTTAATTTGATCAAACTTGGGAAATGCCCCATGACATGCCAAAGAAATTTAACGTTGTGAGAAAATTAATCACAAAACTGGGTAGTAAATCTGAATGGGACAAAGACACCATATTGGGGCTAAACCAAAATGCCATAAAATGGTATAAGGATGACCCCAAGACAGATAAAGGAACAGGAGCAAGGGTTTTTGGACCTTGAGCCAAATACACTGAAAGGCATACCCAACTATTTTTCAAGCGAAAATATGTGTAGAATTTAATATAGAAAGGAACTATTACAGACAATAGGTTCTAGGGTTAGACATCTAGGGTCATACGAAATAGAAGAGAAGATCTACCTAACTTGAAGCCCTACGGCATCCTAAAGTTTCTAAGAAAGATAGGACTAGAAGAACTACTGTAAATCTGAGGAAACATCAGAATTATAGCTAGAAAAGGGAGACACATTAGATCTTATAGGTCGCAGGTGTATCCGTCACTTCTAATTTCGCCCAAACATACAAAGTTAAACATAAAAAGAATTATTTTACAATTCAAGTATAAAAAGTATTTACTAATTAATCATAATTGAGTTTTGTTTTTTCTGGATGCTTTCTAGACGCACTATTTTCAACCACTGGTAGATAATGCCTTGGAACTTTTAATATTAAATATCGTAGACACTTCAAGTTAACACATAAAAACAAATATGAATAGTACCTATAATAGTAAAATAACCACAAAGTCAATAAATTCTACCAAAGGTTACTGTAAATGTTCCAGTACAAATTTTGATATTGACTTTTTATGAAACTTATAATTATTTGCAGACGTATATGAATTATAAACAAAGTTTCATGTTTGGTTAAGTAAATATGTAATTATATGAAATATAACCAATTTGAAAGTGCAACCACATATTTCTATTTACATCACCGCAACTCCTCCCTTTACAAATGTACTACAAAGAATATTTGATAAATGCAAAGTGAAAACTTAACATTTACAGTAGATAAATATTTTATAATATTATATCTCAGACAGCCTGATAGTTTAAGCATCTAATTTATTCTAAAAGACAGCAAAAGGGTGTTTGTTTTAAAAAAAACTTCTTTGGAAGTGTCAGTGGGACCCTCTGCCTAAGAACTTATAGGGTTGGCTCTTCATGTTTGTTTAACTATTACGAGATGTAACTTTTGTATTTAGTGGAGTAGATAACTTTAAAGACTTTACGTATAGACAAGAACAGTAGGTATTTGATTTTAACGTTTTTTTTTCAGTTTTGACGTTTTAACATTTTCTTGTTTTAGTGAAATAATGATGTAATGATTTAATTCTGTCTATTTAAATATTATAAACGTACTAAATTTAGAATAAAGAGTCCATTCTATGCAATCCACATTTAGCTATTGATACAAAAATTACGCTAAGCAGAAAATTAAATTGACGTATTGAAACAATCTTTTTTATAATTTTGACAAGTAAAGTGACATTTTTCAAAACTGCTGTCAGTTTTGAAAGTCATTACTTTTCATAACTAGTTTTGAAAATTAAAACTTTACGTAACTGGTTTTGAAAACTTCATTTCAAAACAAGTTACGAAAAATATAAAGCAAATATAAACAACTAAGAACTATTTTATACTAACTTTATTAAAGAAATATGTAAAAGCCGACATTTTTAAACAAAAAATTAAATAAGTATACTTAATATTTAAATCAGAAACTTACCTTTTAATTATATCTGTATTAAATAGAATTGTCATTAGAAAGGTGTCAATGCAAAATCAACACGAGAACTAGATGTATTGTTTTTAATTATGATTAGATAATTATGATTTTTTTTAATTATGGAATTTCGTCAAAACTATAAAAAATCTTGTACGGAACTCGTTATAAAACGCCATTTTGTTTAACTCGTGTTCATTTGCAGCACTCGGTACGCTCTTGCTGCAACATCACACTCGTTAAACAAAATTGGACTTTTCATAACTCGTTACGTAAATAACTATTACCTTATAATCACCTAATAGGTACTTTGTATAGAAGTTTAAATAATTCAGGTAATTTTTTCTCGCTAATTTACAATTATGTCATTTGGTGAACTTTTTGGATAATATCCAGAATCAATTTTTAACTTCCCGCTAAAAAAAATTAATTTTTTTTTAATCGGGAACTTATTGGTTTCACCCCGTTTTTCGAAAATCGAGTTTTCTTTGGATCTCAACGTTTTGAGGTCTTAGGAACCTCCCCTGACTATTTTTACGAGGGTGTCTGTATGAGGTCTATGAAGCTGGCAGTGAAAAGTCGGCAGAAACCATCGAAACATGAGTGGGAATTTGTAGCTAAATAGTTGCTAATTAGTTGCTAAAATCACGATTTTGTAGCTCCATTCAGTTCCACAAAAAACAAATTACTGCTATCTTTACAACAAGCTAGCAGTAAAATGACAGGACTAGCCCAGAAAAATTAGACTAATGCGTGTGAATTTGTTGCTAATTTGTTGCTCAAAACCAGTACAGGCAAAAATTCGAAAAAGCCTAAAATCAGCTAGAAATTGTTAATAATAACTACCAACCAGTGTCCCTGCTATCGTAATATACAGTTTGTATTGACACATTGATGTTATGGATTTTGTTGATGGTCGCAGATGTCATCAGCAGAGCCCAGAGAGCCAGCAACAAAATAAAAATTAAAAATCGGCCCAATCGGGTGACCGATAACTAACTCCTAGTGTCCATGCTGTCGGGACACGCAGTTCTTATTGACAAAACTCTGTTATGGATCTTGTTGCTGGTCGCAGATGTCATCAGCAGAGCCCAGAGAGCCAGCAACAAAATAAAAATTAAAATTCGGCCCAACCGGGTGACCGGTATCTACCTCCTAGTGTCCATGCTATTGTGACAAGCAGTTATTATTGACAGAACTCTGTCATGGATTTTGTTGCTGGTTGTGAAAAGCATCAGCAGAGCCCAGAGAGCCAGCAACAAAATAAAAATTAAAAATCGGCCCAACCGGGTGACCGGTAACTTACTCCTAGTGTCCATGCTATCGTGACACGCAGTTATTACTGACAGAACTCTGTCATGGATTTTGTTGCTGGTTGTGAAAAGCATCAGCAGAGCTCAGAGAGCCAGCAACCAAATAAAAATTAAAAAACGGCCCAACCGGGTGACCCGATTGGGCCGATTTTTCCATAACATCAATGAGTCAATACAAACTGTATATTACGATAGCAGGGACACTGATTGGTATTTATTATTAACAATTTCTAGCTAATTCTGGGGTTTTTTGAATTTTTTCTTGTACTGGTTTTAAGCAACAAATTAGCAACAAATTCACACGCATTAGTCCATTTTTTCTGGGCCGGTCCTGTCATTTTATTGCTAGCTTGTTGTAAAGATAGCAGTAACTTGTTTTTTGTGGAACTGAATAGAGCTACAAAATCGTGATTTTAGCAACTAATTAGCAACTATTTAGCTACAAATTCCCAATCATGTTTGGTTGGTTTCTGCCGACTTTTCACTGCTAACTTGATAGACCTGTCTGTATGTACGTGTGGATGTGTGTGTGTGTGTGTGTGTGTGTGTGTGGATGTATGTAAACCTCTTATAACTTTTGAACGGCTTGACCGATCAGAATAAAATAAAAAGCATTCCAAAGAGTTCCATCTAACTTAGATTCCCTGTAAGTTTGAAATTTCAAAATAACCGAAAAAAAGAATTGGTAAAAATGATGTTTTTTGACCATATCTTTTTGGCTATTGCATCGATCAATTTCATAACCTAATCAGCTCTCAAGCTTAAAAAGCCACGTCGAATGCCGTTTTGCAAATTAAAATCGGTTTATTCGTTTGTGAGATATCGTTGTCGAAAAATTTCAAAAAAGTGTTTTTTTTTTTCAATAACTTAGAGATTTTTTGACTAACCGATTTTGCACTCCAGGTAACGTTTTTAGGTCTCAAAAAAATGCGTCGAATGCCATCTTGAACATCAAAATCGAATAAGGCGTTAAAAAGTTATGGCTTTTTAAACATTTCAAAAAAAGTCAAAATACGTCACGTTACTATAGCTTTGCGGTTAAAACTAGCGGGAAGTTGCAAGGATGGCCTCTAAGGTCAACCTCTTTTCGAATTTTTTACTGTGTTATAGTAAAATAATAGAATCGCTTTGCTATGTAAACTGGATAATGAAACGTCTTATATTATCACACTTTGAATCAATGTTCAGTAAAACATTTAATTCTCTAAAATACAGAGTTTAACGTGAGTAGCGTGTCATCAGACAGAGAGAAAAACCATTTGTCTTTCAAAAGCTCCGCAATAAACTCGAAAATTAATCACTCTCAACTTGACTTGTCATCTTCAGCGCTTTTAGCGCTCGAGTTCTGTTTGGTCTAATACGGATTCAATAATATTAATTGAAAAGTATTTAACGATAAGAAAACCGGTTACAATGGAACTGACTGGATAGAAGCTTTTGTAATTTTAATGGATATTTTTAAACGTTATTATGCTGTCGTATTTACAGACATCGATTATTTAAATTAATAGTGAAAGATTGAACTTTGCCCTGGAAGTCGCCTAAAAAAAACAAAGTAAAAGAAAAACATATTTTTCTTTTTAAAAAGTTCGTTTATTATAATATAATAGTATGTAGGTTAAATACCACGGTGCAAAGTCATTTGTAGGTCTAAGAAAAGAAGTAATGTATCAATGGTTCGCAGACTGTCAACCAGGAAGCAACTTCTGAAAATGCCAACCGCTCGTGTTGGCGAAACGTCAAGTCAGCAAGATAATCGACGCCGGCCTAACAGCCCAAAAACCATTGATACATTAGACAATGGCCGCGAAAGCCTTTCACAGTTTAAAAGAAGTAATTCTAGTAAACTAATTATTTTGAGACATATTATACATTCGACAAAACTCGAACCGTTAATCTTTATTTAAAGCCAGTAACGCCTCTAAAATGTTAAGCCAAAGATGCAGCAGTAGTTAGTCGGCTTTTTAATCTTCATCATCAAACTCTTGAGCAGTTTTTTTGTCCCTTGTCCTGTATTTTTCTTTATTAATGTAATTTTCTTGTTTGTATAATTTCTAAATTTCAAGAAGATATTCTATTTATACACAATTAAAAAAAACTGATTTCAAAGGAATCTTTAGATAAGTCTATACGATCCGACTAAATTATATGGCACTACATGAAAGTTTTTAAACAAACTAGATTTCGTAGCTAGTCATTCATTATTACACCTATAGTGTTGCTAACTTAACAATATTATCTGTCTTTTGCTTACCTATAGTCTAAGGTATTGCCAACTTAACAATCTCATCTGTCTTTTGCTTATAGTCTAAGGTGTAAAACACAGGGAACAATAAACATAAATTACGCAGATAGTAAGTATTTCTAAGTTAAACATGGCAACTAGTATTCATTTGAACCTCACATTGGATGCACCTGCATTTACTTCACAATGACGTTACTGACATGCAATTGCCTATAGAGGTATACAAGAAAATAAACGGGAACATGTGAAAAAAAAGGAAGGAATTTAAAAACCAAGAAAAATTGGAAAAGAAAAAAAATATTTACAAATTGGTAGAAAAATTTTACACGAGGAATTCTACATGACAAAAGTTAGAGCCAAAACACCTGACCTCAGAACAAAAGGTGGTATGTCAACAGGTCTGCTCATATATCAATCCTTGAAAAGTTAAAAGATTCCGAACTGACGAAAAACATTATTACTTGGGACAAAACGAGGATTTTTCAGTACGATGTTAAAACAAAGCGGAAATCGATGCATTGGAGGACGTCTAAATCGCCCAGAATCATGAAGCAAGTATGTCCAAACCAAAAATTAAAGCAATGTTGATTGTTCTTTCGAGATTAACGGTATCGTTTAACTGATTGGGTCCCAGAGGTGGAGACTGTCAACCAGTCTTACTATTTATCAATACTGCGAAAACGAGTTCGTAAGAAACGGCCCGAGTTGTGGAAGAAGAAATCGTGGATTTTGCACCAGGACAACGTACTGCCCATAGCGCGCTATCTGTGAAGTAGTATTTGGCCAATAGACGCACTTCAGTGCTCGAACACACACTGTACTCGCCAGATTTCGCACCGTTCTACATCTGTTTTGAAAGGAACCCAGTTTGTATCGATGAAAGCGGTAAAGCTCCTAAATACCCTCACCAAAGAAGACTTCCAGCACTGATTTAATCAATGGAAAAAACTTATGGAAAGGTGTGTGGCGAGGAAAGGGGAGTTTATTGAAGGAGTGCAAATCTAATGAAAAATATTTTTTATAATAAAACCCTTTTTCGCAACTAGTCTCGTTATTTAATAGCCAGACCTCGTGGTTATATATTTATAATAATATTTAACATATATGAATTTGAAAAACTTCGTTTTTTCTAAATGTTCCGCGACACTACACGGCTTTTTTATATTTATCTCATAATCTAGTTTGTCTCGAATATGAAAAATTAATTTATTTTCCCCAGAATTTCATAATAACTACTGTTTGGTTTCAAATAAATTATTATTCTCTAAAAGAATTCTCTTTATCTAGTTTCCGAAATTTATATTCCCGTAGCTGTTCTATCCCCAGACTCAGACTCATATACACACATCTTCAATTAAATTACTTTTGAAGATTTTCTTATATTCGCTTGGAGATTTCCAAATTCTTACCGTAACTCGCAGCACGTAAGACGGCTCTAAATGAATTTTATTTTGATGTTGGTAACTTTTATTGCCTAATCTTTTCTCATTCAGCAAAAATCGAGTAAGTAGCCGCTGACAGGCTACGTTCGTTTCATTTTGCTTACGCAAATGATTCGATTACGTCTCAATACTAAAATATAAATTGTAAAAGACTTGCGATTTATAAAAAGAGATAATTCGGTATTATATTTCAGTTAGCTAACTTTTGTTATATAAAATATTTGTGGAATGCACAAAATTTTGAAGTAATTCCTACACAACATTTGAAAGTAGCAAACCCGTTTTACATTCTTTTTTGCACGATTGATTATTTTTGACTGTTTACCGTAACAGATTTTACGTCAGTAGGTGACATTTACTAGCAACTCGACGGTAAGTAATCCAACTCGACGGTAAGTACTCCAACTCGACGGTAAGTAATTCACTTACCGTCGAGTTAAAAAATCTCTTAATTTTAATTTATTTTTTGAAAGAATAAAGAAAACTAACGAATATTTATTAATATTGAAACTTATGGTACAATCTGTTAAATTATTTAATGAAATCCCACTTGTTTGGGCTGTGGTTTCACTTCTAACAGAAACTCCTGCAGAATCGCATACATTAGTAGTATTACTAGTATTGCACAATATTTTTTCGGCAAAATCTGTTTTATTCTGAAGAGAATCTTCTACATAGCTTTCTGCCACTGTCGATGAACGCCAACCTCCATGACGCTTTAATCCGAGGACATCAACACCTTTATTAGCCAAAAGCGTTGCTGATGTCCTCCTGAACGAATCGCCAGTATAGTTCTCGGGATTAGGCAAATTTAAGAATTTGGCAATTTGAGAAGGCCAGCCCCAGATTGTCCCTTTCCCTATTACTTGAGCACAACATTTTCCTTTGGCGTATCTTAAGAACAAATGATTTAATTTTACTTGTAATGGACGAAATTTTATATACTTTTGCAGAATTTCTAAACATGGAATTTTATCGTCTGGTTTATTAACGACTGTAAAAGTACGCTGGATGTTCGTTTTTGTATTGGGTACTTTTACAATCATTTAACCATCGGTTTGTTGGATGTCATTCATAGTAATATTATATAATTCTTCTCTTCTACAGGCACCAGATATTCCCAATATCATTGCGACCTAAAAATTATGAAAAAATTTTCATTAGAGTATTTCTTTTACCTAAACTAGCTTACATTCCCTTGTGAATTAGAAATTCTTCATCCGGTGCTTCCATCAGAAATTTTTCAAATTGCTCCCGTGTAAAAATGCTCGCTTTCTTAGGCCTATAGCCAACATTTTTTCTCTTCAAATACGCGATCAAAGTTGAACTTGGAAATATCAATGCCATCATAAAGAAAAACGGTGGATTTAATCATTGAATATTCTGCCCAGAGGCTTCCAGGAGCTTTCAACTGCATATGTCTTTGAACGAAATATGCCAATAGAGTCTTTTCATCGATTCTTAAATTCTTGCCTTCGCACCATTTTTTAAAACTTTGGTAGGTATTTTGATAACGGATTTTGGATTTTTCGGGAATAATTGCGGAACACCCTTCTTCTTAAGCCACTTCAATTTCTTCAAATTTACTTTCGCTCATATTTTAATTTATAATAATCAAAATTGTACTTAAAATTATTGACAACTAAATAAAAAATGGCCCGTGGTAAGCCAGGCGCATCAGTAGATTTATATTAATTGATTATATTAAAAGTATACGTTTTAGAAAAAAATGTTTTAGATAAAAGTTGTAGGTCTTTTTAAGACAAACAAAAAAGTCCTCTAACATTTTTTGTACAGGGTGAAGTAAAAAAGTTACGAATTTTTTTCCATTTTGATTTAATGTCACGCCCAAACGGCCTTACTGATTTGGCCCATTAACGAACTCGACCGAGATTTTTGGACGATTGATTTTTGTACCAAATTTCATTTCGATCCGTTAAGAAATGCGACCGCTATCGTGTCCACAGATTTCGTTATATCGGAACTATACATATATATATACATATATATATATATATATATATATATATGCTTTTTAACGGAAGGTGTTTTTGAGGTCAGGGGGGCCCAAAACGAAAAACTGTAGTGAAATTTTCCCGAAGTCATGACATGCGAACCAGCTGAATAGTAGATATAAATCTACTAAAACTCAATTCTCCATTGTTGTTATGCACCCTAGTTACTTCCTAACAACCAAATTATCTATCTTGATAAAATGAATGAAACTAGTCAATATGACGAAAATGTTTAATTTTATAATTTATAATGGTATCAATCGTGCAAAAAACGTTATAAGCATGTCGAACGTTAAGGGTAACCGATCTCAGACAATAATTGGAGTCGTCGCTCCGCTCCTCCTCCAAACAATTGTCTTCGATCGGTATAAAACCCTTACCGTTCTCCATACTTAATATACTATAAAAGTCAACTTATTTAAAAAGTTTCTTGTCTCTTGTTTTTTTTTAAATAAAAAATACAACGTTTTTTTGCATCCGACACTTGCGAATTATTTAAAATTCAAAAGGGAATAAATAATGGATCCACTTCTGCCTTGCAAAATTATGCAAATAAGCAAAACTGAAGCGGTAGGTATCAGTTGAATTCTTTATCGTGGATATTAAGAATTTTATGGTTTAATAAAGTTCCCTATGTAAGCATGGTTTATTGATCTTCTGATAATGTGACTTTTCAAGTATTAAACATCATTGAATATTTTTATTCGGTTAGGAAACGAGAACAATAGATTTTTGGGGCAAAAAAACGTGACTAAAGGCGGAAACATACTATCAAAACGTGACACGACGCCACGCATGTTAGTCCATATATTTGTTAGTCCATATATTTGTCTATGTGCTTCTAACTGTATTAAATATATGGAATTGAGAGGTACTAACATGCGTCGGGTGGCGTGGCGTCGTGTCACGTTTTGATAGTATGTTTCCTTTAGAGTTTGATGTTTCAATTGTCGATTTAACAAATAGTCTCTCTCTCTCTCTCTCTCGATAACTTCATACATACATGTGCTTAAGGATAAAGTGAGTAATTGTCAAATGTGACATGAATTAAATCGAGACAATCAAAAAGACAAGTAATTAGTAATACGCCTGTGGGTAAAGTTGTCACAGGTGTTACCGATTTTATGTAAAAGTTGCAAGTTTGAGTTCTGCTGAAATCAACTTGTGTTGATTAGTATTATCGCTAAAGTAAAATTTTCTTTGATCAAAAAGTAATTTATTTTTATAAGAAAATTCCTTAATGTCTTCTTTATATTTTTATATACCTATCAACCAGAATTTCTGTAGGATCTTTGCATCAATCACAATGGAGCCCAATCGATTAAACCTTAAATTTCGTTTGGCAACAATGCTCGCTAGGTAGGAGGTCTATTTTCATAAAGAAAAACATTATTCAAGGGAATGAAATGCTTCGGAAAACATTTTGAGTGTCATTAGTATCTAAAGAAGTGTCATTGTGTTGGGCCGGTATACAAATGGTTCCTCAGAATTTCAATAGGATCATTAAACTAAAGCATTCAAGAGACAAGCTGTGAAAATGCCAACATTAAATAATCGCGTCGACTTGTAAAGACAAATTATAAAAAAATGTATTTTTTGTTCCTCGATCATTAAAATTAGTGTTAGAAAAACTACCTTAAAGTATCAAATACAAAATAACTCAGATTAAGTCAAACAACTTTTGTAATAGATAAAAATAAAAGTTTTGAGAACAAATTATAATCAATTAAATGCAAGAAATCATTAGATAAAATTAATGCATTTTACAGCAATTAATTTCTAATTAATTCTACTGAAATGGAAATAAAGAATCCTTAGTAATTGCAAATTTTAATTTTTCACAGAAGTAGAGCTATAATTATTTCAACCTTTGTCGACAAAATAAAAAAGAATTATTTTGTTTTAAAGCAATTAAACATTTCAACAGAGACTGAAAAAACTCGGTCGTAATGTGAAAGTTTTTCATTACATTTTAATCATTAGTACAAACTTACTAAAACAGCACCCCAGAGACAACTATGACAAATCATATAGGGGAGAGGTGGCAAGCCACTTGCGACAGAATGCAAGTGGCTTTCAGAACTTTAAAGATATGGTGTAAAGAGCAATCGCTGTCTATTAACCCCAAAAAGACCGAAATGGTTCTCTTCACGAAGAAAAAGAAACCTAGGGGCTTAAACGCACCCAGTCTTTTCAACGTTAAATTAAGCTTTGCTACAGAAGTGAAATACTTAGGTGTTATCCTTGTCAGCAAGCTGACGTGGAACTCACACATAGACAGCAGAGTTAAAAAAGCATTTATATCTTATGAGCAATGCCGCCGAACCATAGGACAGACCTGGAGATTATCCCCCAAGGTCACCATGTGGATCTACATGGCAATCATAAGACCTATGCTAACATATGGTGCTGTCGTGTGGTGGCCTAAAGTGAAACAAACGACAGCTATCAAAAAATTAAACCAAATTCAAAGATCAGCATGCCTTCTCGTAACAGGAGCCATGCGAAGCACGCCGACCAGCGCAATGGAAGTCATACTCGGTCTCACCCCCCTTGATATATTTGTTAAGGAGGTCGCATTGATGACCATGGTACGCTTTCGCACGGTTGGTATCGAACCCACTGTAGGGACTGGCACCTATAGGGATAGTCTGTGGAGGGAATCGATAAAAGTGATACCACTCTTACAGGCAGACACGGATGCCGTCGCACCAAGATTTGTCTTTGACAAACCCTACAAAATATTAACATACAAGACAGCAGACCCCAACGTAGTGAACGCTCTGAGCGTATATACGGATGGATCAAAAACAAAGCAAGGTGTGGGATGTGGAATTTACTCTAGATCCTTAAGCCTAAAAATAAAATGGGCTATGGATGGCTTGTCAAGTGTGGTTCAGTCAGAACTTACAGGCATAACCATAGCTGCAAAAGAATTAATCAATAGGAACATCACAGGCAGAAATATAAATATATACACAGACTGCCGACAAGCAGTACTGACCTTGAATAGACCACGTTTCACTTCAAGTTTAGTACTAGAATGTCACCAATCTCTAACTGAGGCCAGCCAGAATAACGTGGTCACTCTCAGCTGGATCAAAGGACATGGGAACTCTTAAGGCAACCGCATTGCGAACAATTTAGCAAGGATGGCTGCGGGCTACAAATATGTTAGCCCTCGCCCATCTACCAAGCTAACATTGTCCGCAGTCAAACAGCACTCTCACCAAAAATTTATACAGTGCTGGGATGAAACTACGAACTGTAGACTGGCCAGAGAGTTATTACCTCATCCTGGCGAGGAAACAGCAAAAAAATTTAAGGCATTGACCAGACAAAATCTCCGAAGAGCTGTGGGAATCCTGACAGGTCACTGCCAATTGCGACAACATCTCTTTAGGATGAAATTAACAGAATCGCCGCTATGCAGAGGCTGCGAACAAGAAGAGAAAACAGTAGAACACATTATGTATGACTTCTCTGCTGTTTTTGAAATCAGAAGATCCGTGTTGGGCGAGTATTGGCTTACACCAGCCGATGTCAGGGAGATCCCCCTCGGGAGCCTCATCACCTATTTTAAATCCTGGTGACAGCCTGAGGTGGGGATATCCCTACATACGGGA
Organism: Altica lythri; assembly: GCA_964028335.1. Lineage (NCBI taxonomy): Eukaryota > Metazoa > Arthropoda > Insecta > Coleoptera > Chrysomelidae > Altica > Altica lythri. Next base: position 77,434,101 of record OZ034802.1, read on the forward strand.
GGATGCACTGAGGTCATATGTGACCTCAGTGCAGGCTGAGCACTAGCTCGCCCCTCCCAAATTTCCAGATCCAGAAGGTGGGGTACTTAAGGTTAAAAGTTCAATAAAACCAAAGTTTATGTAATAACAAAATTATTTTAAATTATACTAACATTTATTAAACTCTCAATATTTGGTGACAGGTACTTTTAGTTATGTATTTTAGAAAAAAATAAATAAATAAAATTTCACGTCTTATCCCATGTTGTGGGTAAGATGGGGTGGTAAGTATTATAGGAAAAATTACGATCTAATTAGACAGAACTCGCAGATGTGAATGGCTTCGTCATCATCATCGGTGATTCTTGCACAGCTGTTATGGACCCAGTTCTCACAATTTATGCACGCTATCCATTCTACAATACATTAATGACGTGTCATTCTCTTTTTCACTTTCATTTGCAAATGATGAGACTCTTGGTCATTTTTAGTGTTTTGATCTTATTTCGTGATTTTTTTATTTGAGATTTCTCCTGCTTTTTCAATTTATACCTCCTTTCTTTCGTTTCTATTTTTTTAGTTATTTTTTTGTTTATCATCTTTTTTTTATAGTAAGAAGACTTGATCATTGTTTTTTTTCCACGTTTCCTAGTTCTTTTAATAACTGAAAGTGGTAACAGTTGTTTTGGAGAAGCGAAGGCAAAGCTACTGTCATTTTTGTCACATGAAGTTGCTTGATATGGTTGCTGACTAATTTGGCTTAGAGTTTGTTAAGATGTGTATGATTCCTGCCTAATAGACTTTTTGTCTGTATGTAATGAATGTCGTAGCTGGTCGGGTGATTTTGTTCTGATAGTGATTTTTTGCCTGCTCCTTAATTTGATTTGGTGACAACACTGGTTCCTAATCAATTAGCCTGTAATTATTTTTTAGTAGCCGCTGTGTCTAGGCTCTTGGATACATTTTCTTCAGAAAACATTAGTGCTTATATCATGTAATACTTCTCGGCTTGTGTTTGAATTAGATTCACCATCATTCAACTGGATCACGGTTGTCAAAGAAGGAGCGAAATCAATTTCATAGAATACGTTGGAATCATATGGCCAAATCTCACTCTTACTAAATCCGTTCACAGCTGTTGACATCGTGGCTGCTCCAACAAATGGAGTTCCAAAGATTTTAGCGACTTGGCGTGCAGTAACGACTAGACCTAAGTTACATGGTAGTCAGGCTGTAGCGGCTTGTTCATAGACTGTACTTAATGGTCGCATGAAAGAAACATCCGCTACTTGCAAAAGGTGTATAGTGTGCGGGGGAAAGCACAAGATTATTACACTATGATCTCGGGCTTTATTGATTACAATTTTTAATCATCCATCCTGAATCGCTGCATGTACTCCAACAACCAGCTTGTGAATTCACCGTCAGCTCTGGAAGTATTCTTTTTCTGGGAAAAATAAGCATGGGTGGAATGTAATTTATAGCTGTACTAAAGCATAGCTCGAACGTCACTGTCTGTCCCCGTTCTGCTGAAACAATGACACTAACCTGTTTGCGACCTCATTTAGCGATTATTTTTGATTTCGACTTCGGCACAACAGAAACACCTTTTTCGTCACAGTTGTAAATACGATCAGGAGTCAGTTTGTGCTCATTGTACACGTTGCCAAGAAGAATAAACAATTTTTTTAAACCTACTTTGTTGAATCCAGATGCTCCCGCAGCAAAACTGTTTTCAAGTTTTTTTATTGTAAGCTGTGAGTGCCGTTTCAAGAAGCTATAGATCCAGTCTCTACCAGCGTCTTCTTCCTCGACGTTGAATGTTATTATTTTTTATTGCCAACTTATACGCGATCATCTTGTGATGTTTAGTTGTAAATCCGTATAACCTTTCTTCAATTTCTAATAAATACAAACAAAGCTCCTCGTTTTCAGCCAAAAAAAAAAACAGGTGACTTAAGGCCCAATGGTACTTTAATAAGTTTGGGTAAATTTTCGCACGATGATTTATTTAATACTGAGCGAGCTGCGTTTACTTTACTCTCTAATATCAATTTTGGTAAAGAAGATTTTCTTTCTGCTTTATAATAACTCATTTTTTCATCCAAAACAGCTTTTATTGCTTCATGCATGGACCCTTCGGACCAGGACCCTCTATTAATTCGTTTATAGTCACGAACCATCTTAACAATGAAAGCCATAAAAAGCACACAAACAAAAAAAAACGATTTTAGGAAAACCTAACAAAAAATCCTTATCAATCTCATCCAGGTGGCAATATGAGGAATTTTTTACCCCATCTTGCCCCATCGTGCTATTTTCTAATAATATCAAAAAATAAAAAAAACTGTAAGCTATCTTAGTAAACTATACAGATGCATAGGGGGCCGTAATTAATCAGTTTGAATTGTAAATTTCGCCGGATACCCTACCCTGTCTTAAGTACCTGTTACCCCGTTTTGCCTCACTCAGCCCTATCAGAAGACATTTACGACTTGATACAAAATAAAAACTTTAAACAATACATACACGTTTAAACATAACAAAAATTATATTTAAATATTCTTTATAGCTTCTTTGTGGCATAATAACATCTATTTACTTCTTTAATTTGGGATCTTTTGCCACTAAAACAAACTGATCAGTTTGTTCTAGTGGCAAAAGATCCCCAACTAAAGAAGTAAATAACAAAAATTATGTTTGAAGTAACATTGTCAAAAAATCTAGGTAGGTAACAAGTGCGACATGTCATATAAATAAATACTATTGCGACATAAATGGCAAACGGCACAAATAACAAAGAATGGCAAACGGCGCAAACAACAAAGAATACCAAAAGAAATGACACTAATTACAAACGACTTAATTAACAAATCACAAATATGACAGTTCACGAATGATATAGTAAGAAACAACAAACATCTTTAACTAAAAACTTTATTTTAGTTACTTAAATCAGATGAGAATTTTTTTGTTTTTGATATTTAACGCAAAACTTTCTTTGTTGTTTTAGGTTGTATAGTATTCGGTTCGGATCAAGAAGTGGCAGAATTGATGAAAGCAGTACGTCGTTGCAACGCCACTGGTTACTTTACTTGGATTGGTAGCGATGGATGGAGCGCAAGGTCACTTGTTTCTGAAGGTAATGAGGCTGAAGTTGAAGGGACCCTTTCGGTGCAACCACAAGCAAGAGAAGTTACAGGCTTTAAAGAATACTTTTTGAACTTGAATGTTGAGAATAATACAAGAAATCCATGGTTTGTTGGTAAGTTTATTAAACTTTATACATTAAGAATATGTTTATAATATGTTCTTGTGAATGTTTACCCAGATATGGGTGTAAAGAACCTTTATTAATTGTTGATAATTTTAATTTTTTTGAACAATTATTACTTATTTTTTTTAACTTTACTTAATTTTAATTTTATTAATTTAACCTGAGAAATTACATTATAAATTTTCTGTGTGAAATCTAAGATTATTTGAGTCTTCTGAGTTCGAATATAAAGTTATCTCCTTCAAGATTAAAAGTGTCTCCAACAATTTTTATCGGTATACTCGATTTTTGTCCTGGAACTATTTCATACGAGTTTAAAATATGAAAAAATATTACTTTGGTTTCTAATAGTGCAAATCTGTTTCCTATACAAAATCTTGGACCCAATCCAAAGGGCATGTATGTATTTGGATTTATTTTATCCTTGTTTTCGTCACTAAATCGTTCTGGATCAAATTTTAGCGGATTTGTGTAATATTTAGGATTTAAATGAATACCAACAACTGGCATCCATAAGAATGTGCCAACATCTAAAGTTAACTCCTTATCTCCTGGAGCAGCTGGTGGGAGAGTATACGGTTTTGTACACACTCTGTCTAATAGGAAGCCAGGAGGCCATCTTCTCAATAATTCTACAATAAAAAGTAGATGTTACTTATACAGTATATTCTCTTAAAATCATTTATAAAATGATCCAATGTCGTCAACAATGACGGTATTGGCGCAACATCAAGTTTTCATTGATATCAATAAAACAACTTAAACCTAATAAAGACGCAGATTCAAAGGATCACTTTAAGCCAACAATCAATAATGAACAAGAGGCAGAATTTTTAATTTATTGCAAGAAAATGGATGAAAGATATGTCGGACTTACAATAAATGACTTAAGACTCTTCTATTAATAAAATTGAAAATAGATTTAACAAATTGTCAAAAATGGCAGAGATGATGCAGATGAAGAAGAAATTCACAGGAATGTGTTGTTGGTGAGAGTGTTGGGTGTAAGGACCTTGTTGTAGGACTTATGGCCTTTTTAAGGAGTGGATGGTATGGTTTGGATGAAGTTAGCATCAGTCGTCGGCGCAGCTCCGACAATCTTCTTCCCTCAATACTATTTGTTATTTACTTCCGGTGTTGTCTTGATCCTAAAGCTCTCGGAACGTGCCTAAAGTGTCAAAAACATTTTTTTGTGTTAATGTAGGTGTTGTGTGGAGTGTCCCACGTGGTGCAATGTGTGTTTGGGGGATTGACGCTGTGGCGTGTCTCCTCCGTCGTAAGAGCTCCCATTTCGCAAGGACGAAGGGAACCACAGAAACCTTTATATATTTATAATGTAGATAAGACAAAAATGAGGACCGCACCAAAGCAAACTCCAAAAAATAATAACTGCAAAAGGAAAAAAGGTAGTGTCTAAGCTTGTATACGCGAAGAGGGGCGTTACCGTGACAGCGATCTGCTGCATGAGTCCTAATGGCCATTATATTCCACCAGCGCTGATTTACACTCGCGTTTTTATTTATAGATGAATAAATGCTCTATTTAAATATGTTTATTTTATTTCGTTACCGTTAATATTTAAAACTCAATAAGGTCTAAAAGGCAACAGTGCTACAGTTGCCCCGAATGACTCTACAAAGCCAATATTCAATGAAAGCATTGAACACTTCGATATCTGATATTTCTGATTTAGTATGGCAGATTGTAAAATTTTGGATGTTTACTGTTTTTATAATAATATGATTCGTACCTGTTACGACCATATCCATATACTTCATTCCTTTTATTGCTTCGTAAGTTATATTTCCTCCAGTGTTTGCAACTGTTTCTCTTATTTCAGCTCGGAGTTTGTCTTGAATATCTGGATTTATTGCCAATTCATATGCCATAAAACGCATAACTATTGCAATAGTATCGAGACCACCAAGAATAAAAAGCATTACTTGTGCAGTTATATACAAGTCCGTCATCTCAGGAAGATTTTTACGTGGTTTTGCTGTAAATAAAGTTTAATGGAAAAGTTTAAACACGATATGAATCTTAAATGTAGAAAGTTAAATATTGACCATTCTAAAAAAATAATTAAATGACTATGTTTTCTTTCTCTATCACAACTTGAATAAGTATTCGCAAGCGGCACTTTACTGCTTCAAAGAATATGTCTCCATGGTCTCCAGTAATAGTTACTTATTAAAAAAATAATAAAGGGGTTCTAGAATTTTGTCGATGTGGGTACTTGTAAGGTAATAAAATACCAAAACCTTACAAAGTACAAAATAAGTTTAAAAGCCCCGTTTTTCAAAATTTTCTTACAATCTATTTAAAACAAGCAGGGATCAATGTTTTTGAATTGTACCATCTTTAAGAAACTTCGCTTAATCAGTCACATTTATAAGCAAGAGCTTAATTATATTTTCTCCTACTAAAGATAAATACTTACATTCACTAGAATTAATATTTTGTGTTGCAAAATTTGTAACGTCATCTTTCTCAAAATAATCGATTTGACCTTTTTTAGCTTCCATCATTAAATGAATCATATCGGGTCGAATAATTCTCTTTAATTCACGTTCTTGCATTGTCTCTTTAACAAGATTTATAAAAAAATTATGTGTTTCTTTTTCATAGAATTGGATATCTAGAAACTAAAAGTTAACATGTCAAAACTGTCTCAGTTACTTACATAAAGTTAAAGTAAACATTTTAAAAGATGAGCGAAATTTACTTGCTAAACATATGTATAAGTAAGGCCAGGCTCCCATTACCTCATTAAAAGGAAAAAAAGCAAGCAGAGTTATATAATAGGGTTAAGGCGGATCAAATAATGAGCATGCCTCAGGACAGGATAGTCCCCAGGTATAACTTTGCGAGAAACTTTCGAGTAGAAATACTGGAAAGGCCCCCCAATCCAAGGGGAGTCAATATGGTATACCGATGGCTCAAAAACTCAGAAAGGCACAGGGTCAGGTATATATAGTAGAGGACACAGGATAAAAGTCCAACTAAGTCTAGGTGCGTATGCCACAGTGTTTCAGGCTGAAGTAATGGCCATACAACACTGTGCAATGGAGATTGTAAGTCAGGGTATAACGGGTAAAACCGTAGTCATATACTCGGTCAGCCAAGCAGCTCTAAAGGCGATAGTCTCGGCACAAATAAGCTCACAGCTGGTGTGGGACTGCTTTGGGGCCCTGACACATGCCGCAAGTCAAAATTCTCTGACACTGGCATGGATACCAGGACACTCAGGGTTTCGGGGCAATGAGAAGGCTGATGAATTGGCCCGTGCGGGAGCTAATACCCCAATGATTGGCCCGAAACCATTCGACGGAGTTGCTAATACATTCAGAAAGGCAGCCATTGAGAAATGTAGGCTAAATAAGGCCCAGGAGTGGAGGGAAAAATAACCGGGCAAGCGACAAGTGAAGTTTACTGTCGATACTGCTAAGAGGAAGAGGAAACCGCATTTCATGTCCTATGCCAATGTGAAGGCCTTGCAAAGACGCGGTATCTAGTACTGGGAAAAGAGAAACCGGCTGCTCCAAGTTATGCGGAGTGGCCACTGTCAAGGCTATTAAGTCTCATTAAGAGGGCAGAACTGGACAAGGTGCTCTAATCCTATTCCAGAGATAATATAATGGGTGTTTACAATAGATCTTGCAAAGGTCGCAATGATACAGGCTAACAGCCAACCCAAAAAATATCTATCTATCTATGTATAATAGAAATTGGCGCGGGTAAAAGCTAATTGTAAATAAAACAGAAAACCTAATGAAGTTAGTGATAACACTTGTCACGTATGTATATATGATTTCTATTACCTTCATAATAGACTTAGGCAAGAAAAACGAAATAAAGAACAACCATTTTCTTATACCAGTAAAATTTCCAAGTTTTTTAGCTTGATAATAAAACTCATTATTAGGTTGTTTTAAGGAATCAACTTCAATACCAAACCCTGCTGTGGCAATAACATCACATGTGTAACGATGGAATATATCCTTAAAATCGTATTCGAAAGCATCTTTGTTCATATTATCGAAATATTTTATTAGCTTTTCTGCAGCTGTATCCATAAGAACAAACATAGCTCTCATTTTTCGACCTGTGAATGCAGGACTGAGAAAATTCCTCATTTCTTTCCATTGTTCTCCTAAAGAATGTATTAAATTCTATAAAAATTGATAATTTTCATTACATAATGTTGTTATTTAATTAGTTTTGGTCAAAGGTCAAAAGATTATGAATATAAATAAATTAAATAATAATCTTAAATCAAATTATTATGTTTTTGCCGAAAATTATAATTTTTACCCACTGCTCTACAAATATCAACCATGTAAAAAAAGTAAATTTAGTTCTAACAAAACTTAAACTGTGTAATACTGTGAAAAAAAACATTTTTAGACATTTTATGGCTATTGTGAAAATTTGTTCCACAACCCCAAAAAGCGTTTTAGGTTCCGTATTTATAATTTCTATAAAAAATTCGAAAAGAGGTTGACCTTAAAGGCCATCCTTGCAACTTCCCGCTAGTTTTAACCGTAAAGCTATAGTAACGTGACGTATTTTGACTTTTTTTAAAATGTTTAAAAAGCGCGTTATTCGATTTTAATGTTCAAGATGGCATTCGACGCAGTTTTTTGAGACCTAAAAACGTTACTAGGAGTGTAAAATCGATTAGTCAAAAAATCTCCAAGTTATTGAAAAAAAAATTTTTTTGGAAATTTTTCGACAACGATATCTCACGAACGAATCAACCGATTTTAATTTGCAAAACTGCATTCGACGTGGTTTTTTAAGCTTGAGAGCTGATTAGGTTATGAAATTGATCAATGTAATGGCCAAAAAGATATGCCCAAAAAACATCATTTTTACCAATAGTTTTTTTCGGTTATTTTGAAATTTCTTGAAATCTACCGGTTCGAATCGGTTTAAACTTACAGGGAATCTAAGTTAGATGGAACTCTTTGGAACGCTTTTTATTTCATCCCGATCGGTTAAGCCGTTCAAAAGTTATAAGAGGTTTACATACATCCACACACACATCCACAAGTACATACAGACATACAGACACCCTCGTAAAAATAGTCAGGGGAGGTTCCAAATACCTCAAAACGTTGAGATCCGATGAAAACTCGATTTTCGAAAAACGGGGTAAAACCAATAACTTCCCGATTTAAAAAAAAAAATAATTTTTTTAGCGGGAAGTTAAAAAAATTTAATTTTTTTAGCGGGAAGTTAAAAATTTACAAACGATGATATCAAGAGGTGCTGTAGAACTCAAGCATTCGCAATACAGTCAAAATTAAACTCAAACAGAATGAAATTATGACAATAAACCAATAGTGTGTACAAAAAAAATTAATACTTTATTTACTTAAAATATTACCTTCTAACATAAACAAATTTTCGTTCCACATTTTATCTGTGGTTTCTGGTAACCATTTTCTGTGGTCCACAAAATGATCAAAGTCTTGAATGGTGATTTTCTTTATTAAATCTATATCCCTTACCAATAGGATAGGTGTATTGAATTGATACAACCCAGAATATCTTAAAAAAATGAAATGGGTGATAGTATGTCCCAAAATAAGCAAAACAGTTTTAATTAACATATGCCCGCAAATTAACGGTTTCGGAGATACGGACCATTTTGCTTTAAAAACAGTTTTGTAATGGGTACAAAATAACAACGATATTTATTAAGAAACAACAGAAATATAGAGTCACATAAGATGTTCAAAGTTCCTTCCCTCCATTTCAATGCAGCTACGACATCTCCGCCGCAGGGACTTTCTAAAATACCTTCATTGGCTAGGATTCGATGACATCTCTGCTCCACTCTTTGCTGCAGCTGGTCGAAGTTATTCATAAGATTGGCGTATACGAATTTTTTGAAGTGTCCCTTAAAGAAAAAGTCAAGAGGGTTTAAATCGGGCAATCTTTCAGGTCATGGCACAGGTCCGCCCTTTCATATCCATCTTTCTTCAAAGGATCCGTCTAAATGGTCTCTTACGGTAATTGAAAAATGGACCGGAGCACTATCGTGCTGGAACCATATTGGATTTCTTTGTATTAAAGGAATATCGTCTAAAAGATCACCCAATGTCTTCTCCAAGAAGTTTAAGTAATCAGCTCCCGCTAATCGGTTAGGTAGTACAATTGGAACTAGTAACCGGTCATCCAAAATACCTATTCAAAAGCTCAACAAAAAATGTACTTGATGCCAGGATTACACAACACTATGGGGATTTTTGTCGGCCCACATATGTGATTTATGGAAATTTAAAAACTCCATTTCGTGTAAACCCTTCCTTATCAGTAAAAGAAATATCTTCAATAAAATTGGGGTCCATAGCATCAATTTTTAGAAACCAGTGGCAAAACTCCAAACGTGCCAGATGATCAAGTGATCGTTGGAAATGGAACGGGTAAAGCTGCTGCTCTTGGAGTATTGTCCAAACCAGAGGAGCTCCAATTCCTACGTCCACTAATTGCCTCCGCACACTAGTTTCTGGATTCTCTTCTACTTGTTCCAGAATTGCTTCTTCTGTCTCAAGGGTGGACACCAACTTTGGTCTCCCGGAAGTATGGGACTTTTTCCTAAATGTACCTTTGGTGCAGTCTTCCAAACACCCGAACTGAAGGCATGTGGCGATTAGGAAAACCGTCTACATGCAGACGTAGCGCTTTACTCGCATTATCATTTACACTACCGTACACGAAATGTAAAATTGTTCACCAACAACTAAATAATAGCTACAAATAATATCTAAATAAAACATCGGTCACATCAGATACGAAAAGCAAGTTTTTGAGAATGAAACAAGAGATAATCCAAATATGATACAAAAACACTCCTTTATGTTTATTAAGACTTTTTTTTCATATCTTGGGCCATACTACCAACTATTTCATTTTGTGACACTTTGTTTTAACACCCTAATTAATATAAAGTTTCTATCACCGATAAGATAAAAAAATGTCATGAAATATAACACTGAAAAAAAACAAGTCATTAATCATCCATGATTTCTATGTTAAACAATAACAATATCCAATATTTTTTATGAAATCGTGTACAAAGTATAAAAATACGAGATCAGTGAACTCATCAATGGAAAAGCAATTTAATCTATGTATTAAATGCCTTTTACTAATAATAAAACAATAAACCATTTAATATTTTATTCCATGGGGAAGCATTGTCTTTCGTGACAGGAAATTAGTGTGAAACTAAATGCTTAGTGAGATTATTCGTATTTTTCCATAAATTTAGGTTAATCTTTATTAAAATGTATCGATAATCAATATATATTATTATGAAATATATAATCAAGAAGGAAATTAGGAAAAAACTAAAAATGTGTCATCCTTGTCCATGATAAATAGGAACTACTTACTACTAGGTACCTACTTTACAGGCTGGTTAAAAAGTTTTGAAAATAAAAATGAAAGAACGTGTATTTTTAAATCAAATTGTTTGTTTTATCTAATGTAATTTCCCTCAGCTTGAATACACTGATTCAAATAATCTTCTAGTAATTTTATACTATGTCTGTAATGATTTTCCAATAGCTTTTTCATTCGATCAAAAACGCTTTCCACGACTAAATTGCTTTAAGTTTCTGAAGAGGTAATAGTCTGAGGGAGCCAAATCTGGTAAGCAATTCGTACTTTGATTTAGCAATCGTCAACAAACTTTTGTGAACACGTGCATTGTTTCACCTTTTTCAAGATAACAAATTAACAAAACTTCATTTGCACACCAGAAGACCAATGCCATAACCTTTTTGCCGATCGTTCCATCTTCACCTGTTTTGGAGCGAGTTGAAGAACCAGCTTCTGTCCACTGTAAACGTTCTTGTTTTAGTTTATTATCATGATGGTAGATCCAAATTTCATCCAAATTTATAAGAAATCACATTCATACTGCCCAAAAAGCTCCAAATTGCACAAAGAAATTTTTGTTATCGAATTACTAATTTTTTGGACATCTTGTCTATAGGTAATTTTTCGTGTAAAATATGAAGTACTCGTCATTTGAGATGACTATGGTACCTATCAGCAATTTTACACTTAGTCAAACTTGGATCATTACAAAGAATATCATTAATAATGATTGTTAGTATTTTTGTAAGACTTATATTAATTTTTTATTTTGATTAATATTATACGTACTTAGCATCAGGAAATTGATTATATAAACGATGCACACAATCGAAAAAATTTTCTTGTTCAATAATAAATTTCCAATTTTCTCCAAATATAACTGAAGATTTTGCTTCCAAAACACCTTTTCGCTTCCAAAAACTATGCGGTCGTATCCACGATTTATAAAACTGCACTATTATTAGTAAAATTATTACGGTTATCAAAATTAAACTTAACATATTAAAATCTAAGAAAACTTAGTAAATCTTACACACGAATGTATCTTTTTCTGTGTTAGTTCATAAACTGATGATATTGCATCAAAGTGTTAAATATAAATAGTTTTATCTTAAATGTGATAAAGCAATTTCTTTCTATAAATCCAGTACCGTACTGAACCTAAAGTCACTGATAAAAAAATTATAATATAAAAACAAATGGGTTGGAACTATCAGGTATATATGTTCGGTATTAAATAAAACTTTAATATCCTTAATTACAGTAAACTAATTACATAAAATAACTCGTATGGGATTTTTGTAATTAATAAAGTATACAAATAATAATGTATTAGATGACATTAAAGAGAAATTGAATAAAAATTGCATTCGGTAGGACTCGACCCCTCAACATTTAGCTTTACCCAGTAATGCTCTTAAAACCAAGCCACAGATGCCTTAGTAATTAGTGACATGTGACATGAGTTTAAACTAAACGACCAAAAGGCTGTCTAATTACTATGGCATCTGTGGCTTAGATGTTAGAACGTTACCGATTTGTCGGTAGATCTACAGATTAAAAAAGTATCTTAATTTAAACTTTATAAAATAAACCCTTTTTTAAATTTGATGCCATTTTTTACATCTACTAATTTCTACTATTTTTTTTTTGTATCAATCTACCGATTTCAGAAATTTTAGGGTGACAACACTGCTGGTGAGCGAAAAAGATACACACCAAAATGTAGACCGAAAGCTTCGGTGGCATGCAACCAGTTGTGGCGAGAGTGATTCTACTATTCTTGTCTATATACGGTGACAATATTATACTTTTACTTTTGTTAAAGCACTCATTGATGTCACTTTACCTGAAAATTATATTTTGATCTCATTGAGCGTAATGTAAGTTTTCACTATACATATAACAATGGCAATTAAAAACTTAGAGTCAAATTGGGATCCGTAATGCCATAAGGTTATTATTCTGAAACACCTAATTTAGTTTTAAGCGAAAAAAATTGTCAACAAAGTTTTGAAACACCAATGGTTTATTCGATCATCCTATATGAACCATGATTATCTAATATGATTTGCTTAAGGTAATAATTCATCTTTTACCATTTAACTTTAATGTGTTGATGACAAAATATGCACGGTCCCCTTCACTTAGAAACTAGGGTAAACATCCTTACAAATTTATTTACTACTCGTTTACAATTATTGATCATTGAAGTCGAAACAGAAAATAGTGTACCGTTTTTGGTTGCACATTTTATTAGACATGATAATTGTAAAATATCAGGAAGATACAGATAGAGTGGACTTTTAACAATAAAGAATCATTTAACTTATTTATTTATCGCCCTTAAGGCCACTCTGAATTCAAGGGTCTACTCGGGAGGCACAATGTCCGAGGCACGATGTTTCATTTTACACCTACTACATTTCTCTATATTCCATCTATTCCCGTATTATTTCAATGATGTATTTTTGCTCTTTTTGCAGTTTTAATGCATTCTATTTTATTCTTTGTTTCAGAATTTTGGGAGCATCACTTCAACTGTCGATATCGTAATAGTTCAAAGACACCATATAATATGAAAATTACAAATTTTTGTAATGGAACCGAAAAACTAACTGCAAACAACACAGTATTTGAAGATCAACTTCAATTTGTTTCTGATGCTGTTCTTGCGTTCGCATATGCTATAAGGTAAATACTTATTTTCAACTTAAATTTGCATTTACATTTTTATTAGTTAGATATTACATATTTTTATTATGGGAGTAAGAAAGTTATTACAGTTTTGTGTGTATTAAGTTACATGTATACAAGATTACATCGTTGTACCATTATGCTGAGGAGTTGGTTAAAACTAAACGTTAGACATAAATTTTACTATCCAATAGGAATAAGAAAAGAGGCGTCATAAAACTGAAAGGATAAAAAATGGGATTCGTCAGCTTTAAGTAAATGCCGATACAAACTGGATTTCATTTCCTTCGGGAAGGATAAGAAAAATAGTATTGTTGACTTATCAAGATTTTCTTACCAAAAATTGCGATTATAAAATTTTCTAGAAATATACATATTTATAGGAACACACTTATTAAGTACTTTATTGCTACCTACTTATTTACTCTATTTGATACTGTAATAAAACTAAATTTTTGATGCTACTGTCACATTTGTACTAAGGTATCGCGCAAAGGCATCCTTTCAAGGTGTAGCTCGAGCTTCTTATGGTTTTTGTTGATTTTTTTTTCGGTAATCCGAACTGCTGCCAAAAGTAACAGGCAGGTGTAGTTCGGTAGACTTTAGAACATTCCAAAATGACTGTTTTTTTTTTATTTCACGATACAAATCTAAGATATTTTAAATAAAGTAAAATCAAGAAGCCCATAAGGGCACTCACCAGCAGCGCCAGTTTGAAGATTAGTCAAGGAATCATTGTATTCTTCATTTCTGGCACTTATTAATTCATCAACAATTTTTTGGCCATCTTTGATGTAGAAAATTGCATATCGATGTTTTTTGTCCCTCTTAATTTCTTTATGCACTTTTTTGCAAGCATCTACTACAGTAGATTTGATTTGATTTATTGCCTAATACGAATACTATATGTACAATTTAGAAAACTCAAATTCACTGAATGGATAAAAACTAGACCCTCGATATTTTTCCCTTTTGTATATTTCTTTTGTGTAGTAACTAGCTCCAATTAAAGCAAATATTTAATATATTAGACAAATACTGTAATTTAAATAAAAAATGATTAAATCAGTGGTCATTTTATTACATAGATTACATGATACAACAAACAAACCAATAGAATAATGCAAATAATTATAAATCAAAATAGTTATTGAATTTCCTCTTCATTAATGAATCGAAATTAAATGCAAATATATACTATTGATGTAGAATATATTATATAGGTGATTTGTTACCATGTTTAATTTAATCCTAGTAGATAATCTACACGTAAACGATATAACAATATAACATGATCATATAACATTATTTACAACACAACCAACCCTCTAATAGAAACCTATCTGGTTAAGTTAGAATGAACTTCGAAGTACTTTAAATAATGAATTTAGGAATGAATAATTAATTATTTGTGAGAGCCGTATACACATTGCGGATAAATATGTTTATGTTGTATAACATCCTAACTTTTAATCAAATACATCATTGAATGAAAACTTTGAGTGGAAACATACCAAACATTGCTTGAAATAACAAAATTGGGTTTTCAGAATGCAAAAACATTTTTTTGTAATTGAAATTTAACTGGATTTCCTGTTTTCAACCGATCTGCACTCATACATCGCATTTCATTTGCCTGCAGGAATGTATGAAAAATTATTATTACTATGGAAGCAATGATAATGTGAAGTACATATTCATTTAAATTTTTTTCTACTGCCCAAACACCATTGATACATACATAGTCACTTATTAAGGGATACATAAACTACTACTCGTTTCATTGTACTCTGTTGCCGAATTTAATAAAATGTTTTTCTACAAGCATGCGTAAAACAACACTTTCCCGCACGGATTTTAATTCAGAAAATATCTCTTTCCCGCACGCATTTTTTTTTTATTAATTAGAGATGTTTTCCGATTACCTTTTTGACAAATTATTGTATTATTATCTTTATCTTGTTGGACTACATACAAATAGTAATAAAAATTAAGATTATTTGTTTTTGTTTTTAAATAATCATAATTTATTAAATCACCCCTGTAAACCTTACTCAAAGCAACAACAAACTCAACTGTTTAAGTAGGGTTGCTATAGCTACAGTCGTGTATTTATTGACACTATGAAAGATTTAATTGTCACAATCGCATCTTTTCAAGTATCTAAATAATTTTCGAGGTGATTTTGCTTGTAGAAAAAATATTGATCCTAACTCTTGCGCAAATTAACTTTCCCGCACTTAACTGCTTGCCCGAACTCCGCTTCGCGTCGTTCGGGCATCGGCAGTTCGCGTGCGGGAAAGTATAACTTTCCGCACTTGTTAGGATAATAACTATTATATTTTACCTAGATTTAAGATGTAACACATATATCAAAAATCTATACAAATAAAAATTCGAAAAGAGGTTGACCTATAAGGCCAACCTTGCAACTTCCCGCTAATTTTAACCGCAAAGCTATAGTAAAGTGGCGTATTTTGACGTTTTTAAGCTTTTTTAGGAATTTTTAAAAAGCCATAACTTTTTAACAAATTATTCGATTTTGATGTTCAAGACGGCATTCGACGCAGTTTTTGAGACCTAAAAATGTTATCCGAAGTGCAAAATCGATTAGTCAAAAATTTCAAAAAATTTCAAAAAAAACAATTTTTTGAAATTTTTCCACAACGATATCTCACGAACGAATCAACCGATTTTAATTTGCAAAACGGCATTCGACGTGTTGTTTTAAGCTTGAGAGCTGATTAGGTTTTGAAATTGATCGATATAATAGCCAAAAAGATATGCCCATTTTTCCATTTTTTCGAAATTTCTTGATATCTACCAGTCTGAATCGGTTGAAACTTACAGGGAATCTAAGTTGGATGGAACTCTTTGAAACGCTTTTTAGTTCATTCCGATCGGTTAAGCCGTTTAAAAGTTATAAGAGGTTTACATACATCCACACACACATCCACACATACATACAGACACCCTCGTAAAAATAGTCAGGGGAGGCTCTAAAGATCACAAAACGTTGGGATCCGATGAAAACTCAATTTTATATGGAATGATGGTTTCTTAAGATTTATACATATTAGATACAAAAAATACACATTTTTCCAATTTTGTATTTATATAGTTTTATTTTTAATAATTACTGAATTGTATTTTTGAATTTTTTTGGATATAACAGAAAAGTAAGATATCATGATTTAAAAATCCCATTATATACTCGGTTGAGATGATACTTTACGCCTCTTTTCTATATGCATTAAAATTCCGAATCTTTGTCGGTCGCTTTTGCCTATATGCTTTAAAGCTTTTTTTCTCAATCCAATATCAGAAGAGCCCTGAAAGAAACCAACTAAATTTCCTTTCGCCATTCTTTTACCGTAATAGTTTTTTCTGAATACTGAAAATATATTGAAAAACTGATGTATCCTGAAGGCAAATTGTTTGTGTTCATTTTTTTTTTTCAACGCACGTGTAGAACATCATCATATTTTACGTCAATGAGTATACATTTTATGCAAATGACAGCAATGGCTAAAAAAGTTAAGTATATTGGTAATTTCAGATGAAAGCTTTGTAAAAAGTGAAGTAGAAAAATAGATATTGTTTTGTTCAATTTCTTTAAACGAAAATTCAATAGGTGACAATTTTTTTAATGGAATCTCGAAATATATGCTCTATTTGCATATTTAAGTCAAATAAATAGGTACTTATTAATTTTTTAATTTTATTAAACATATTTACCAAAATTATTGATTGGAGTTGGTATTAAGGACTTCTTAGTCTAGCTTCGGATAGTCTCCTCTTATCTCGTACATTATTCTCTCATATTTTGATATTTAAAAGAGCCATGTAGATCTGAAAAAGCTAGAAAATAAAAACTAGCATTATTCTTGTTCATATTCACCAAATAACTTTGGAAAGAAATGTCTTCGGAAGTTTAAACTCTTTTGAGAACAAAGAATAAAAAATGGCTAAAAGTAGCCTTGGTCTTATAGTGATTCTCCAAAATTTTTCAAAAAGAAGTCTTTAAAAATGTAGAATTGCTTTGAAAATAGAGAAGCATCTAGCAGGACCTCGCATATTTATGGGCCATATCTAACGGTTCTTAGAGCCCTAATCACCGATGCTGCACTGGTCTGATGGAATAAAACAATGTAACAAAAAGTAGTAAAAGGTACAGAGACTCGCTTATATAGGGATCACTGTTGCAATGAGATTGTGTTTTACTGTCTGTGGCCTAGAAGGTAATTCTGGACCTTCTCCGCTGTGAAACCTGGCGTTTTTACAGGACAACGTGAGATTCTAAGGGCCAGGGCACAAAAAAATGTTTACGGACATTATATTTTTAAGACGGGTATAAATTTCATATTTAAAAGGTTAGAGGTACACTTGCTCACGAATTTTTTTCTAAAGATTTCTGGAAGAAATCTGTTCGTACCTACTTGCTTTTCGAATCGAGAACTTTATAGCCTGGTTTCGAATATGTATCGGATGTTATTATTTATATGATTGTCTCGTCTCGCCTCATGTAATGGTGCCTCGACTAAAGGCAAAGGACTTTTAAAATGTTATTTGTAGATTTTATGCACATTAAAAGTCTGGTATAGAAAAAGAGCTGTCAGAATCTTTAGTAGGTTTTTGAAAAGAGAGTTGATAGCGGATATTTTAACAAGAAGTAATTAAAGAATATTTACTGAAAAACAATTTTTTTCTTGTAAAGAAAACAACCTACAAGACTGAGTTCAACAAACTTCAAACAATAAACTGGATAGAAAAAGTTTCTCTTGCAGTATTTATCTAATAACTTCTTACTTCATTTACTTTATCTCTAGTACAATTAAAATTCAATTTATACAAAAGATAATACCCAATTGAGAATAATGCTCATAGAGTTTAAACCCATGAAATTCTTCACGTGTGACACTGGAATTGCCAGTAAACACATTTCATATGTCTATGTTTCCATTAAAAAAGATTCCGCATGCAAGATAAATGTCATTCAGCAGTATATAACTTTTTTCAAGCATTCTCGACGCTTGTACAGCCAGAATTAATTTATCACAATTTGAACGCATCCCACTTTGTTCCAGGGACATGCACAGAGAGCATTGTCATGGCATTTCCGGGTTATGCGATGCCATGAAGCCGACTAATGGCACCGAACTCCTGAAATACCTAAGGAAAGTCGACTTTAAAGGTAAGAAATACTTTTATTTTTTTAAATATTTATGTTTATGTGTGTGGGAAGTACCTGGTTAAAACAAAAACATAAAAATACTTTTTAAGATCTCTTTGTGTATTAAAATCTGCACTTTGTTAAAAACGTTTTTGTAATGCTTTCAAATTGCGATCAACTTCTTTCAGGTGAAGTTATTAAAGCAATTCGCCTTTGTGTGTCTTATCGTTTCGCTGCAGAATACCAAGGCTGTTATTAAACTTCTCGGGCAATAAACTATACACTGTGAGAGTGTAAACGATAGCAGTGACGCTTTTGTTCAAGGTTAGTCTTCCAGATGCCTCAACGATATGGAGGAAATCCTTGAAATAGCTTCCAACTTTTTTCGCGCGTTCTGCCGTCCCTTACTTTTTATTTCATAAGAAAATGTTTTTTGCGATTATATTCGGGTTCAACGGGTATTAAATCATTTAAAAAGTATATATTGTTTGAAATCGAATTTTTGTGCCATACCTGAATATAGAGATCAGTCCTTTTTTTAAGATTTATATATTAGTTTCTTGATAAATTTACCCATTTTCTTTGGTAGCGTTTAGTTTAGTTTAGTTTTCCACGAAAAACTATTCTCTTCCTTCGGGAATTTTTGAAATTTCGACCATCCTTTCATTAACCGTTGAAGTTCACTAAGAGAGAATAAATAATAGTAAAGGAAATAATTAAAGGCTGTCGTATTTTAAGGAGTAAAGGTATCCTATTGTATTAGTTGTTTTTGTAGCTCTATTGTAAATTGTTTGCAAGTAAAATCCACCTTTGTTTAAAATTGACATGAATCAAAATCTTTGTTATTTTGACTGTAGACATAGGTGGTATATGAAATAAACTCTATTAACCTTTATTTACTATTTCGTAGCAAAATAGAATAATAAGATTTCACTGAAGTACTTAAAATTTTAAAGGACCTTGTTTTAAAATTCAGCAAGAGGTCCAGAAACACAAATCTTTACTGAAGCTTTTAAATGTTGCTCTTTAATTGTCAGACATTGGAAAAAAAACAAGATTTTTTACTGAAATAATTAAAGACATTTCTCTAATGCTGATAAAAGAAAACAACAATTGTATCTGAAACGTTTGAAGAAAATGCTTTCCAAATCTTTCAAAGACATCTAGGTATAATTCTTACAGGATAATGTAAGTCAATAACATTTTTACCCACTAAGATTTTTCCAGAAACAGAAATCCCTACTTAAATCTTTCTATATCTCGTAAATTAGTGAGAATGTTAACCAAAATCTTCTGCGTTTTTTTTCCTAAGTTTAAAAAAAGTTTATAAAGGAGAATCTTAACTGAAACAGTCTAAAACTGGTTTCTAACTCTCTAAACGATAGCAAAGTGTTAACCTTTATTAATGAAATTAGTAGAATTCTGAATTAACACTCACCAAGATTTCTATGTAATTCTCAGAGACCACAGAATCACAGCAAGAGCTCCAGAAACAGAAATCTTTGCTGAAGCTTTTAAAAATTGCTCTTCAAACATCATAAAAAGCAAATAATTATTGTATCGAAAACGGGTAAAGACCTCCTTCCAAGTCTTTAAAAGACGGTTAGGTATAATCTTCCAGGATTACGTAAGCCGATAAAATTCTTACCCACTAAGATTTTTCCTTACTAAAATCTTTGTATTTTTCTCAAAATGGTAGAGACGCAGAATCTTAACTAAAAGTTTTTTCTAAAGTTTAAAAAGGTTCAAAAAGGAAAATCTAAACTCAAACACTTAAGAACTATCAAAAGATAGCAAAGTGTGATCCTTTAATCAAAACATAAATTATTAAAATTCTGAACAAACTTACTAAGATTTCTATATAATTCTCAGAGAACAGGAAGCACAGCAAGATATCCAGAATCCGGAATCATTACTGAAGCTTTTAAAGATTGCCCTTTACTACTTAGATATTCTTAGAGAAAGAAGATTTTTTACCGAAACCGTTAAAGACCTAGTACTCATACAAAGTAAACAATAACTGTACCAGAAAGGGTTGAAGACCTTTTTTCAAGTCTTTAAAAGACGGCCAGGTGTAATCCTCACAAGATATAATGTGAGACAATCAAATTATAACCCAGTAAGATTAACACTCCAAATGATAGCAAAGTGTAAACGTAAATTAATAGAATTCTGAATAAATACTTACCAAGATTTCTTTATAATTCTCTGAGAACACGGAAGAACATTAAAAGATCCTGAAAGAGAAATCTTTGCTAAAGCTTTTGAAAATTGTTCTCCAATAATCAGATATTGTTAGAGAAACAAGAATTGTTATTGAAACACAGACGTTTCCCAAATGTTTATAAAAGTGAACAATCACTGAAACATTTGAAGACCTCTTTCTAACTCTTGAAAAGATGACTCGGTATAATTCTCCCAGGATAACGTGAGCCAATAATGAAAACACAAATTAATAGAACTCTTAATTGATACTCACAGAGAATACGAAAGCAAAGCAAGAGATCTAGGAACAGAACTATTTGCTGAAGATTTCTCTTCAATGATTGGAAATTGGTAAAAAAAGCAAGAATCGGTTGAAGACCTCTTTTTAAGTCTTTAAAAATCGGCCGGATTAAAAGCGCACGATGCTAATCTCAAAATAACACTAGAAAATGTTTTAAAAATTATTTCCACATTTGGATAAATCATTATTATTTATACGTTATTCTAAACTTATCGATAATATTCTGAATTCTCTTAAAAAATTTGTGCGCGATATTTTTTCGTGTGAGCAAATGTTGGCGACCATTTTTGGTGAAACCCAGAAAGACAAATATCGCAGCTTTTACTTAGCAAAATAGTAAGAATAAATTTTTCATCAAAGAGATTAAAATTTTGTTGTATATGGACTAGTTTATTAATTTTAATCTAGTTTAGACATTATATCTACTGTGTACTATATTGATAATACTCGAATTGACGAAAAAGACTGTTGTTTGGTCCTATAAGGCATATAGATTCTTCCTTTTCATTTTATTGTATTTTTCTTACTGTCTCAAACGCATGCTAAATTATGTCCCTTCTTTTTATGTAAAATCTTATCCGTTTTTATCTGTAAAAAATCTCCACGTTCTCAATTTCCTATAAAAGGGTTGAAAACGGTATTTTTCAGCATCCCATATAACATGAAAACACCAATTTCCTTTCAGAACGGTTTATTTTCTTTTTTCTTTTGTGAATCGTGACTTTGATACCAATTTTTTAATATGAAGCTATACATAGCTTTTTAATTATTTACGTTCTACTATCTACCGATCAAATAGGTTTTTAAATTTTGTTATCTACTCCTTTGACAGTAAATGTCATTTATATTCATTGTCACCATGCAGGGTAAGTAATCTATAACGCACAGTTGTGCGTTATGAAACGTCATGTTGGAATGACGTTTCATTACGCACAACTGTGCGTTATAGCTTACTTACCCTGCATGGTGACAATGAGTATAAATGACATTTACTGTCAAAGGAGTAGATAACAGTACAGTTCGTACGTCATATATTTTTTTAGAGATATCAAATATTTAGAATTAAAATTAAAATATTGGGTCGTAGATAAAGCATAGTACTTAACTCGGGTGGTAAGAGGTATTACGTACTCGTGTAATTACGCACTCGCCGCTACGCGGCTTCGTGCGTATCTTTTCCACTCGTACGTAATGTCCTACTTACCACTCTTGATACGTAATATACTATTATGTTAAATGCCATTAAATAATATGTGACTATTATACCATAAAAAAGATAAGGGTATTTATTCATTTAATTTTGTTTTTATAATTAGTTTATTGGCTGTTTTTATTACACAAAAAAAACAATTTATAATAAAAATTATAACTTCCTTTTCACACTTGTGAATTCTTTATACGAACATAACATTGACGATATTCAGTTCTACGGCACTCAAAATAGTATATTACATAACGAGAGTTGTAACAAGCTTATTACATGCGAGTAAAAAAGTTGCGCGCGAGCCGCGTAGCGGCGAGCGCAGTAATTTTACAAGCATGTAATAAGCTTACAACTCAAGTTGTGTACTATACTTTTTCTACGATTATTTTCATTTATAAAAATAAAAAGTATAACAAGTAACTTTTATTTATTTAACAAAATTTGGAACAATTTGAATTAAACATTTATTTATAATAATTAATTGTAAAATTTTATTAACAAGTACTGTACATCAGGACCTCCATTTAAAAAAAATTTTATTTCATCAGGATGTAAAATTTTAGATTTTTTGTTTTTAAAACCTTCTGATTGCCTTTTTAGATAAGCTCGCAATTTCGGGTAATTTTCAATATTAATAACATTATTTTTCAAAGTTATAACACTTCTTAGCATAGAATATATTGCCCATAATGAGGATGGTTTAAATTTCTTAGCGATTTCTCCAAAATAAGCAAACAGTACGTTTTCAGAAAATGAATTTACATTATTTGTTGTACGCCAATCCATAAATTGCTGATATACCTTTTAATATCTTTCTCTAGATTTTTTTGGTAATAGGTTCTCGGTAGTGTTCGCAGCTAACTGCATAATATTGGGTGGTGGGCTACTAAATTCATCTTCACTATTCGATGAACTCATTTTATTTATCTGTATTTAAATTACCACTATATTTACACTGACAGATTAATAATTTTTAATCTGTCAAAATAACGTCTGTTAATTCGTTTCCATCGTAACTCGACCAACTGACTTACAAGGCTTATGTGATATTACACATTTTTATAGAACTGGAGCGTAATTTTTTTTATTACGTGCTAGTCATTACGTGTCAGTATCTGTTTTAATGTATTTACTTAGCATCCAAATAGTAGGTAATATACAATTAACTAGTAACAGAGTAGAAAAAAATAACATATGTAGTGTCGCTTTGATTTAATTGCATTTTCCGATTCGCTGCAGCTGCAGAAAAATGACAGAGGAAAAATTATATACAGATGATAATAACACAATGGAATACAAATCTAGACGGGTTTTGAATAGGGAATTAACTAATTTAAATTTAAAATAACTATAAAAATTAAATATATCAAAGAGACCTTCACATGAAATCTTATACATGTGACCGTTCGTTATCTAATAATAATATAGTTTTATAATCCAATTGTATTATCTTAGCTAGGTATTTAATTTTAACTTAAAATTTAAATTTTTTTGGTCTTTTTTATACCCGAAAGAGGTACTTAATATTTATTCATTTTGTTTTTTCCTATTCATATAGTATATTGTAATACAATTGTTACAATGACAGGTTTCGTAGTACGAGTGCAGTTTGGGAAACGAACCGCGAAGCGGTAAGTTTCGCAAAGAACAAGTACTACAAACCGTCATTGTAATTCGAGTGTTACGGATTACCTAAATTACATAAAAAAGATATCCCATTACGTCCCGTTGTAAATAACATCGATTCTCCAACATATAATCTATCAAAACTTCTATCTGATACTATTTCAAAAATTCTTGGTAATAATGAATACCATGTTCGAGATTCATCGCATTTTCATGAATTTATAAAAGATAAAATCATCCCTAAAAATTACATCCTTATATCTTTTGAAGTAGTTTCATTATTTACCAATAATAGCTTTCATCAACGCCTACAATTTACATTTGAAAAAGAAAAAAACAAAACTATAAATTTTTTAGATTTGAGTTTAACATATGATGACAATGGTAGAATAAAAACAAATTGGTATACTAAATCTGTATGGTCTGGAAGATACCTTAATTTTAATTCTAATATCACTAAATCATATAAAAAAAGTGTAGTAAATAATCTTATTGATAGATCTATAAAACTTTCAGATCCTATACATAGACCTAAAAATATTCAAAAAATAAAATCTACATTAAATAACAACAACTATCCTAATATATTCTATAACCCTGTAATAAAAAATAGAATTAATAAACATTACAACTCTAACACTATATCCCATAATACACAACAAAATTATAAATTTATTTCAATTGCATATATAAAAGGTGTATCCGACAATATTGCAAAAGTTCTTAAAAATGTTAATATTAAAGTTGCCTATAAACCTATAAACACTTTAGGAAATAAATTCTTCACTAACCTTAAACCTAAAATAGAAATTCCTAATCAAACCAACATAGTATATAAAATAAATTGTAAAGATTGTCCTTCTTCTTATACTGGCCAAACCAAACAATATTTAAATAAACGTATCTACCAACACAAATATGATATAAGAACAAAAAATGAATATTCCACCGCTCTTTCAAAACATTCTTTAAATGAATTTCATAACTTTGACTTTGATAATGTTAAAATACTTGCAAAAGCAAATGACTTAACAAAACGAAGTTTTTTAGAAATGGTTGAAATAAAAAAAGATCCAAACAATATTAACTGTCAAACAGATATAAACAATTTATCACCTATTTATTTACCATTATTAAAATAATTGTAATGTCTTGTATTTTATTATTTTATTAAAAATATTTTACCCACCTATATATATGTTTTTTTTTAAATAATTTTCTATGTCATTATAATATGTCATTCTGTTTTCCTTAAGTAATTTAATTGTATTATTATGTTTTTAATATTACTAATTTATTAATATTTTAGCACTTGAAAATGGCATAATTGCCGAAACATATGTAGTGTTAATAAAATAATAAAAAAATAAAATTTAATAAAATATTGACCGAAACCCAGGAATTATTACATTTAAATTAATTTAAACGGTCAGGAAATATATTTATTAAATAAATATACTATTACTGATTATATATTACAAATCTACAATAGATGGCTTGCATTCTCTCGTAAGGGATCTTGAAGTGGCTATATTAACACAAAGAAAGTGGCTTTGTGTGCGATTATAGATGTAGAGGGAGTATTCGATAATACCATTATCAAAGAGATACAATCCATGCCAAACAATAGGAATTTACCTTTGAGATCAATTATCTACGATAAAACCAGTAAAATTATGTCTTCAAAGGAGGATTTTTTATTGCCTTTACTGTGGTCAATGGTAGTTGACGATCTTATGGTAAAGGTTAAAAGAGGTGAGTTGCGTGTGATGATTTTTTTGTCGCAAGAGGTCAACATAGTATTATTGCTGACCACATGCAAAGTTCCTTAAACTTCATAACTACTTGGTGTTAAAACGAAGGACTCCTGTCCAAGAATAGAGTGGAACTTTTATTCTCATATCTCGAAGTTATTCTCGACAAAAAACTTTCATGAAATCCACACCTCGCAAATATAACCTCTAAAACTAGAGGGTGTAATCGATAACATTTCATATGCTTATACAAGAGCTATGTGGACCAACTGTAGCCTTTTTTGCAAAAACATGGGCTCGCCTATATCAATTGATTATCCCGAGAAGAATGGAAAACAGGCGACGGTCAGGCAGGAGAAGTATCTCAAGGCTCCAAAATCTTAGGAAGTGGTTCGAGCTCACATCGATCGAACTATTTAGAAGCTTGTATCGAACAGGACACTTGAAGAAGAAGAAGAATAAATGATAGAAATAATAAGTTAATACAGAAAAAATCGCTTAATAAATAGCCCTCACTTACTATACTAATGGCTCTAAAACACAAAGAGCAGAGTAGGGGTTAGAATTGCTAATGTTATGCTCTCAATAACCCTAAGAAACGATCATACAATATTCCAAGCGGAGCTTTAATCAATAAATTTCTGTGCTTAAAAGTGCATTAAAAACCCCTTAATATAACCAGAATATTCATTGTCACGGATAACCAAGTTTGTACATGTTTGTAAAATAAAGACATTTCATTATTATTATATGTTTAGCTGTCGAACCTTCATTTTGGTGGTCGGTCAGGAGGTCCCTTTGTATTGATTTTTTCATCTTTAGCCAATGTTTTGTCTTCCATTTTGTCTACATGGTCCCTTTAATATCGTGGTATTTATTTTTGTCTCGATTCTTTTCTGCTCTCTTATTGTTACTCCTTTAATCTTTCTTAGTACTGTTAACTCCATTGGTTTTTTTTTTTTCGCTGTTTTTTCCCGATTTTCTACCGCATTGGTTAGTACATGTCTCACTACTGTCTTGTTGATTTTAACTTTGCTTTCACTGGTCAAATATTTATATTTCCAAATTATATCTCTAAAATATATATTTGAAACTTCATTAGCTTTTGTGTGAGTATCTTTTTGTTGCTGTTACCTCTACTTCCAAACGAGTAGGTATATTTCGATCTTTATTGTATTGGTCGGACCTGTACTGCAAGTTTGCTGCAAACTTACCAGTTCATAAAGGTATTGGAAACGAGTTTGCTGTTAGTTTCACAAGAGAAGGAGCTAGTACTCTTTTTATCGTAAATAAAGCTTTCTGTGACATATCGAAATCTCGTATTATAGATCAAGTTTGTGGTTGGGAAAAGGAACTCATTGCAGCTTACTGGAAAAATACTCCAGACCAAAGCCAAGCAGAAAGGTTAAAACCTTCACTGTGTTACACAAAATTACTCTTAGAACTTTAAAAACCTGAACTGGGATTAATCGCAAGAATTCGTACATAACAGTATTTACTGAACTATTATTTTTATAAAATGGGCAAAGTGGACACTGGAACATGCAGATTCTGTGAGTATAGATATGAAACAGCTGAACCTATATCTGGTGCAGATCTTCTTACATCCTTATTAGATTACAAACATAATTCCTAAACAAATAATAGACTTCCTCAAAAGTCTAGACTCATATATAGATGTATGGTATAAACATAAGACCCTTTGGGTCGCAATGTTGTAAGGTCACCTAGGCCAATCAAATCCACTTGTATATGTACGTAATCAGGGGTAACAGGTACAGCTACGACCTATAAGATCTATTGTGTCCCCCCTTGGGTTGCTGTAATTCTGATGTTTTCTCAGACTTACAGTAGTTATTCTAGTCCTATCTTTCTTGGAACCTTTAGGATATCATTGTGCTTCACGTTATGTAGATCTTCCTCTTCTATATCGTATGATCCCAGGTAAGTAACTCTAGAATAACTTAAGGCAATGCATTCTGAGAGTATGTGTATTGCGGTTTCGTCCTCTTCCTCACAAAATCTGCACCTTGCTTCATCTACCAATACTAGTTTGTTTATGTGTCCTCTTAATTGGCAGTGCCCAGTTGACATTACCGTTATAATACGATTCCATTTATAATCGACAACCTTAAACTATTATAGCACAGCTATAAACGAAATTCGATTAGATTTATTGTGCCATAAACAAGATACAGGTTTTGAATATTCTTTTTAAACAGTTTATTGGCTTCTTTATGATCCAAAAAGTATATATAAAATAGCAAATGCAGCTTGTTTTACAGTTGTAAATGGTTTATATAACATTGACAATACTCACTTCTGGGAGCACTCATAGAATAATAAATATATAGTGTCGCTTCGATTTAATCGCATTCTTTGGCTATTTTCCGATTCGCTGCAGTTGCAGAAAAATTGCAGAGAAAAAAGTTATATGCAAAAAATAATAACACAATACAATACAAATCTAGATGAGTTTTGCATAGGGAATTAACCAACAAAAATTTAAAATAGCTGATTTTTATATAAATACAATATTACATGTTTTGTGTACCTATTAAAGTATTTTAATGACTATCAGCAATAATATTTCAATACAATAATTACATTTTATGATGATTTAGCACATTAAAGCAATTAGTGTTGTATAAATATGAACATAATTGTTTGTTTCAATAAACAGGACAGTGTTTGAGTAAACACGTAAAATGTTTTACTTTAAAACATCAATATTATTTTATTATACAATAATTACTGTTACTAGTTAAAATAATGTTAATTAAATCCATTGAATAATTTGATGTGAATACGATTTTATTAACTCTGAAAATATAATGTCTGATTAAAATTTTTATTGGGAATTATACATAGTTTTTGCTTGTTAAATTGATATTTTGTGATACTGTTATATTTTTTCTTAGTGGATTCGGGATAAGTAATAAACAGCAGACAAACTTAACAATTTATTGATAAACACAAATAAAGAACAATTTTTTAAAATATCTACACAACTATGATGCGGTCACAACTTTTTTTTTTTTTTTTTAAAGAGGGCCAGGCTTAGAGGTAGTCCATGGGATTGCATCGCAGCTAGTACAGCTTATTGTGCACCCTCATTCACAGGTCCTCATTCTTCGTCAAATCCCAGGTTCTTAATGAACCAAGAGATTCTTTTGACTATGGTTGCCCGTTGTTCTTCCCTTTGATCTCCAGTCGGTAGGCCAAGGGATCTCACACGCAGACCTTGCAGGGCTGGGCACATGAATATCACGTGGAAGGCTGTTTCCTCCTCCTCACCGCATTTTCTACATAGGAGGTTTTCAACTTGAATTCCCATCTTATGTAGGTGTCCGCGAAATACCCAGTGGCCGCTGATGAAGCCAACCACTTTCCGCAGGGTCTTCCTCCTCAGCCCAAGGGCATCTGCCGCTATAGCACCAGTAGGTGTCTGCAGCATTCTCTTTGACTGTATTTTACCTTCTGTTCTTTCCCAGCTCTTTCGATGTTCTATGCCCATCCACTGGCGAACAGCTCTTCGTGCTGTGTTGTAAGCAATACCACACGTCGGCTCTGGGCCAATGAGCGGGCTCTCAGCTCCTTTGTTTGCCCACTTGTCTGCTCCCTCATTGCCAGCGATACCTTTGTGCCCCGGAACCCAACTAAGGATAACCTTGTTGTACTCTCCCAGGGTTTTCATGGCCTGATGACAGTCCCATACTGCTTTAGAGGTAAAGTCAAAACTGTCAAGTGCCATTAGCGCTGCTCTACTATCCGAGTTTATGTATATGGTGTGGTCTGTCATACCACGCTCCAAACACACTCTTGCACACTCTGATAGGGCAACAACTTCAGCCTGGAAAACAGTAGCCAGCTTACCCAGGCTTACGCAAAACTGCGCCTTGGGTTTTTGCTTGTTAAATTGATATTTTGTGATACTGTTATATTTTTTCTTAGTGGATTCGGGATAAGTAATAAACAGCAGACAAACTTAACAATTTATTGATAAACACAAATAAAGAAAAATTTTTTAAAATATTTACACAACTATGATGCGGTCACAACTACTGGATAACGTCTTTAAAATATTATTATGTCGTACAAAAATTCGCACTTATTTTACAGTATATCGCCAGCTATTCAAATTCCAATCATTCGTCTCCGTCCAAAGCTGTCCCTTATATATGAATTTAATTCCTTCGAGAAGAGTCTCTGAAATTACATCTAGAACAGAACACTCTTGAATTATTTGGACGTTCAAATAGCCACGGTTCGAAGATCTAAGAACGGCAAATCACTCTCACCACTGTCTGGGCGGCAGGTCCGGACTGGCTCGTAACAATACGAATTTAAACGAATTTTAAAAAAACTATGAATTTCTCTTTGACTCTTTGGATGCCCCATTCTTATTAAACAATCCTAAAGACTGATAAGAAAAGAGTTTGTACGAAATTGCAAGGAAAACCATCAAAATCCTTACAGGAGACGTTCGTTCCACATAAAATTTAGAAATTTAAAGAAAAATCGTAAATATCTATTCTAACACATTTAGAACTAAAGTAATATTTAACATGGAAATTGAAGGTTTTTTCAACATCGTAGACAGTGACCTGAAAAATCTCCAATAGAAGTTTAAATATTGGAGAAAAACTAAAAATTTCGCTTGGATTACACGGATAACAAAATAACACTTCTGTAAAGAATCTCAAAAACGACCAATGGTCAAAAGTTTCAAACTATTAAATACTTTTTGATTTTGAACAAATTAGCATTATCATGGATGAGTTCTCTGCATATTTAGTATAACCTAATACTTTATTTTTCCTTTTTGTTCTACGTTCCATAAAATCAACCAAGATAGTTTTCTTTTTGTCCTACATAACGAAACTTAAAAAACAGCTTGGTCCAAAAATGATGTCTCGTGAGTATCTACCTTAAACACAACTTGTCACATTTGGGCTGTTCTATGTTGAAACCAGTGAGGTGCTTTACAAAAAACATCAGCCAGACCATCAAGCAGTATTCACCTATCATATAATAGATTTTTCCACTTGTTGCACTTTATCTATCAGTTTGGATAGATTTATATAGCGTTATCTGCATCCATAAATGTGGTTCGTCCGGTCCTCAAGCTTATAAATCCCAAAAAATATGAGAAAAGAGTTCAAAAACTCGTAAATTTCCTTTTTAAGACTGTTAAAACGAGGTTGTCCAAGTCTACAGTCAAAATAAGGGAAAATTACTACGAACCTTCAATGTAACATTTTGAGCACAAACTATCACGTAAGTTAAAAATCCGGAAAAATAAAAAAAAAGATATCTGGCCATACCAAATTGAAAGTAAAACAGTAGTTGGGGTATTTAAGAGGAAAATAATCACGTACTTTACCCCGCGAGAAATGACTCTGATTGGTCAATCATAGAGTTGCACCCAAAAAGCACGTGATATAGTTATGAGTATTTTTGCATGTACCTACGCGTAGGTATTGCGCAATTTGAAGAAGTTTCGAAAAATGTTATGAAACGGTGCCGTGTTATTATATATAGAAAAGAATTTATTATATTTTTTTAAATTTAAACAATAGAATGTAAAATCATGAGTGCATTGACTGCCCGCTGCGAGGGTCCAGAAAAGGTTCGGATTTATGAGGTGTCCGCAGTTCCCAGGCAATTTCTCATAAATAAATAAAAGTAATATCAGAAACTTAGGTAAAGATAATTTTTTTCTGATTCAACCATATATAATACTTACGCAAAATTTTGAACAGGTACTAGAGCTATTTTATGTTATTATGAGTCTTGTTCTTTTCTCAATGTAATGTAAAATACTTTGGTGTCTAGTCTGTAAACTTCAAAATTTTGCGTAAGTATTATCATGGTTGAAATCAGAAAAAAATTATCTTTACGTTTCCGATATATTTTTTTATTTTTAAAACATTTAACACATATATTTGTTTAATGTTAACAATAGATTGTAAAATCGTGAGTGCATACAACCACATGCTGTTAGAGACGGGGAAAAGGTCTCTTGTATTGGCCTCCCACTGGGCCCAGAAAAGGGGTGACGTGAAAGACGCTTTAACACAAATTTTTAAATAATAAAAGATCAAAATTTAAAATACCTTAACCATAATTTTCTAAAACTGTTAAAAAAAAGTTAGGAAAAAGTACTTCTTTACTAGACTAGTACAAAGAAATCGAGTGACTGTACAAATAACAGAAGGGACCATGCTCGTAAACTGCATTTACGTCTATACTATTGCATTTAAGCATTTAACCAACTTACAATTTTTATCCCACTGTCACCTACCTGTTTTTAGTAATCCACCCTTATTTTTCGAATTTGCCTTTGCAATGTAAGCATAAAACTAATTTAAACTGCAAATTTACTTCTCTGTCTGACGAATCCACAAATATTTGTTTTGTTGTTTACACAATGAGGATGCGCTTTCAAAAACTCTTGACGATTTATTTCGCTTGTTGAATTTATTTGTAGTGAAATATTGAAGAATCTATATGGGTATATTGGTAAGTCAACTGAGTTGACAGCGCTGTTGATTTATTCACGGTTCCTTCACCGTGAAAACGAAATTTTCCATCATCTTTATTTTCAGTTTTACTTTCCATCGGAAATTTTTGATACACAAGCGAAACCTTACCGAAGAAATTGGATTTGGTAAATCTATTTTAACCTTATTTGACGAAAACAGAATTAGAATATAATATGAAAAGCGATCGGCTAGTAAGTCGAGTATATAAACTGAAACAAACTTGCGATTTTAATTTAAATTCATGAAATGTAAATGTGCCACGACGAGGAGTGAATAGACAATTAAATGGCTAAATTATCTGTATTGTGGGAAACGGGCATAGAACTCTCAGTTCAGATAGAGTAACTTTGTCATTCAGGTTACTAAGTTACTCTGTAACTCTATGTGATAATTGATGTCAGATTTCCTATCTGTGGTTAGCGTATCGCTGATTATTCATCTCAAGATCTTAGAACTTTGCACATATGATTTAGTTGTTTCCTGTTTTATATATTTTTTAATGTTTACGTTTTTTTTCAGATTATCGACTATTTTCCAAGTTTTCTCAATTTTCTTTTTTCGTTGAATTTTGAATTGTTTGTTTTGTCGTCTGTTTCGATTTCCCACATTTTCTTCTTCTAATTTTGGTGATATATCTTGGTTTTCCTTCTTTTTTTATATTCCTCTTTACTTTAGTTTCGCGTTTACATACAATTTTTTTCGTGTTTTTTCAGTTTTTCGTTTTTTCTCATTTTTTCTTTTTTTTCAAAATCTGGGCGATTATATTTTGTTTCTCTCTCCGAATATTCTGGTTGTTTTTTGTTTTCTTTTTAATTTTTTTTTTTGCTGTTTTTGTTGATTTATTGTTTATTATTATTTTTTTCTCCCATTTTTTTCAAAAGTTTTCATTTGGTTTTTATCTAAGATTTTTATCTTTTTGCTTTTTTCTAATTTTTTAAACTTTCTTAATTTTTTTACGTTTTTGTCATATTTTATTAGTTATTGTTTTATTCACGAAGACGACAAATCTAAATAATCATTCTAACCCTATTATTTATAAATCAAAGTATAACGCCATCTACCAAGTGTTTTTGCAACCTAGATATCAAATGATTGAATATATTTGTGTCGATAAATTACCTTCCACTTTTCTTTATTAGGTATACATAGAACTAAGTAATAAATACACACTGCATTGTAAAATTAAATTGTGTCTCTTGCCCTTGTAATAACGAAGAAAATGTGTTTGTAGGCAGATGGATGAACGGGCAGACGAACGAATGTACAGACGAACGGACCTACGGACGATTAGACAGACAAACGGACAGACGGACGAACGAATAGATTGACGAATGGACAGAAAGACAAATGGACAGAGGGACGAACGGACAGGCAGACGAATTAACAAACTGACGGACAGACAGACAAAACGATTTCACTATTTGATGTTGGGGTGAAAACAAAAAAACAACAATTGAATGAATTTAACTAAGCTTAAAATGGTAAAGATTTTAGTTTGGAAATTCGGAAAAATCAAAGATCATATCTCTAAAATTTTAAATTAGTTCAATTTGGTGTTTCGTCAGTTGCGACGAACATTTCTCCAAAAAATAAAGCCTGGTGAATAGATAAAGAATTGGCTGTTAACCTGTATGACTGCAACTTTTACAGTGAATACTAGCCTGATCCTGTTCAAACCATTTTATTCACTTTTTTTAAATGTGTGTCCCCAAGACATACCACTACGCGCCGCCACTGGGCATAGTGCTTAATTTTACAAGAATTTCTTGATTAAATATATAAAATATTAACTGTGCCACCTTCCGGTGTAAATAAGGATTGCTCTTTTAAATATATTATATTAACTTCACCTAGTTACAGTGGCGTTATATTACTTAAAATAGAAAGGTGTTTTTTTTGGTTTTCTATTTTTCGCAATATTTGTTTTTAACATTATCTATTTTATTTTAGTTTCTCGTTTATCTGATTATTTATTACTTTACTTATACTTCATTTAAAAACTAGGAGGAGTGATTTGAAAAGCCAGACTTACAGCCAAATAAGTTACTAGAAAATTTACAAGGCGGCAAATTTAAATACATTTCTTTCATTTAAATAAAATTGAAAATAAATGTTTATGGACACTTTATATATAGTCTAAGATGGTCACAAAGTAAACTTACAATAATTATATTAAAAAAAGAAATCAATTAACAAAAGTCACCATTATAAATATTTTACACTTGAAAACATAACCTATAAATGTCACAAATTACTTGATAAATGTAAGTGGCAAATTTTTATAGTGTAAACTTGCCTCCAAATTAACCAATAAACAAACGCGAGTGTTGCCAACTTAAATTCAAATCGCTCCTCCTAGTTTTTAAATAAGGTATAGATACTTAGGAGATATTATCAATCTTTCGTCTAAATACACAAATAATCGAAAATAAACATTTTATAGTGAACCTAATAGTAAATCTCAACACATACAAAAATCCGTTTCGGAGGAGTTCCGTGACATACACACGTACAGAAGAAATATGTATAAAAAGATTAAAAAAAATAAAAAATCGTAAACAAATTGTAGGTATTAGAAAAAATCTAATGTTGTTATAAAAACGTTATAGATATACAAAGTGCATTAAAAATTAATTGTACCGAATAGTAAAAACTGGTATAACATCAAAAAAAAAGCTGGAAATCCCGTAAAAAGTCAGCAAGAATCCTCACTACAATATTCTTAATCCCGCTAGAGCTTTTCAAATTCAATTTTAAGAAAACATTATTAGAATGAAAGAAAGGCGCTTGGTATTCTGTATGCCATTATAGAATTTTCTTTCAAAGGAGAAAGCATACGTTATCCATGCTCACAAGATAATATTAAATCAGTTCGGTACATTCGTCGTAATTTGTGAAAAATAGATATACACGAGGTAGGAAATAAGCAAACCTCTGAAAAGAAATCTGCCAACCTTCGTGCAAGGATTAAAAATCGTTAGATATGTTCTTTCTGTTAAAAGAAATTCTAGAAGCATGCAACATTTCCGAGAGTAAAATAAATAGTGTTTCAGAATAATATAGCCTGGTTAAATTACCAACAATGTATTTAATTGTATATAATATAATTGCATGTACAACGGTAACTACATTAGTACCTATAGGGTGTATAATCTTCAACACTACCCCTCGATACGTGTACTGAAGTCATAGTCAACATATTTATCCAATTCAAAAACTTTGATGTTGTGAGTACGTAAATCAGCCACCATATCCTTGAAAGATAAATGATCCCCTCTTTGATAGCATCTCTAATGAAGTGATGTTTTATATCTATATGATTCGTTCTCGCATGGAATACTGGGTGTTTAGCTAATTTGAATGCAAAAATATTGTTGTTATAAACAATTATATTACACGAATCATGTCAATGTAATTCTTTTATAAAATTAGTCAGGTATATGGTTTCCCCAGTAGCTTCGTTATTCTGCTTCGGTGGAGGATAAGGCTACTGTCTTCTGCTTCTTAACATCCCAAGAAACGGGTCCTCCATTAAACATAAAAACAAAACAGTGGTATGATATTCTGTCTTCATTGTTTCTCCAGTCAGAATCTACATAACCTTTAATAGGTTCACAGGAAGACGAATATCGAATTCCAAGGTCCTTGGAACCTTTTAGATAACATATTTATCAGTTTAATTTAATTTTATTAACTCCAATTGGTTTCCTGAAATAGGAGTCTTTGCAGAATTGCATTCATTCATTTCATAGCGATCTAATATATCGGTAATATAAGTCTTTTGGGTTAATAACACACCATCCTCAAGTTTTTTAAACACTACCTAGTTTCGCCTAAACTTTTGATTTCGAAATTTTTTCTTATTAATTTTTCAAATTCTTTTATCTCTTCAACATTCTTAGAAGCTACTTAAATATCATCAACATAAATAACTTATAAGAATAAATCATGTTCATTATATTTATAAAACATGTATGGATCAGAGTGGGTAGGTGTGCACCCAAAATTTTTGTAACATTATTAAGTTTATTAGGTATACCAACTTCTTCCTGATTGCTTTAGTCCATAAAGAAATTTTCTTTGTACTATGCCGAAAGTAAGTCGTTCCGACTTCAATATTACGACAGAAAGCCTAACTTTTATGCCGTGATAATGTCACTGTCAGTGACACTGTCACTGCAAATGTCAGGGCAGGCATCAATATCTTTTAACACAAAAGGCAATTTCCTTCGTACTTTCGGCATAGTACAAAGAAAAATAGTATACACTACATGGGCAGAAAGTTTGAGAGCCCTGCACTGCGCGCAGTGCAGGAATCTCAAACTTTCTGCCCTTGTAGTGTAATATACTATTCTTAAGTAAGCAAATCTTATTTTTACCAATAAGGTCTTTTTTCATTTGTTTAGCTTTGTTATAGATATCCTTATTGTTCATAATATTTTCCAATTTTTTTTAAATAAATAGGTGGTTCCATAAGTATTTTCTTTTTTTAACCGACTTCAAAAAAAGAGACGGTTATCAATTCGACCATATTTTTATTTTTTTTTTATGGATGTTACCGAATATCACCGGTGTTTATAATCCGATTAAAAAAATTCTTTTTGCATTCAAAAGAGTAGAGTGTCCCATTGGTCCCATAGAAATTTGGTTAAGGTGTGGTTATCAATGTGAAAGATATTCCAGTAAATAAGGAGAAGAGTCTCAGTTTGACCATATTTTTTTATATATGTTACCGAATATCTCCGGTATTTATAATCCGATTTGAAAAAATCTTTTTGCATTCAAAAGAGTAGAGCGTCCGTGTGGTCCCATAGAAATTTAATTAAGGTCTGGTCATCAATGTGGAAGATATTCCAGGAAATACCACAAAAATTAACAAAATAAGCTCGGCAGTTAAGAATATCTCCGGTATTTATAAACCGATTTAAAAAATTCTTTTTGCATTCAAAAGAGTAAAGTTTCCCATTGGTCCCATAGAAATTTGATTGAGGTCTGGTCATCAATGTGAAAGATATTCCAGAAAATACCACAAAAATCAACAGAATAAGCTCGGCAGTTAAGTTAATATGTAAATAATGATGTAAAACATAAAAACATAATATTTGGCGCGTTACTGTCGCACTATAACCGATTTAAAGAAAGAGGGGTTCTCAATTCGACCATAGCTTTTTTTATGTTACCGAATATCTCTGGTATCTGTAATCCGATTTAAAAAAATCGTTTTGCATTCAAAAGAATAGAGTGTTCGTGTAATCCCATAGAAATTTAATGAAGGCCCGGTCATCAATGTGGAAGATATTCCAAGAAACACCACAAAAATCAATAAAATAAGTTCTGCAGTTAATTTAATATGTTAATAATGATGTGTAACATAAAAACATAATAATTAGCCCGTTACTGTCCCACTCTAAAGCCAAAGACCTCTTCTCACAAGGAGAAGAAATGAGCATTTAATCAATTCTCTTGCTCACAGCGTGTTGGTGATTTCAGACAATTCAAGTCCATATTTCATCATAATGTTTTCCTTTACCGTACGTGCTTCGTGTTTCTAGGTGTTAGACAATTTACTTATGTCTCCAAAAAGTCACATTGGTACATGGGATTGTTGGGGATTGAAATCAGTACCTCTTGCATGGTATTTTTTAAGGTTTTTAAAATATAGTACATCATGAATCAAGTAGCAACTAAAAATGATAAAATAAAAGCTTTTTTAAAAAAATTAAACCTCCTTCAAAAAAAAATGCACTAAAAACCCAGAAATAAAATTTTTATTTCTTAAAAAAAATTGGAAACAACTAGGCATCTGATTTCGATTTCCTTGAAGTCGGCTCCAATGGCAAATTACCCTCTATTTTAATCTTAGCTATTAAATCTAGATTTTGAATGTTAGTAACTCAAATGTTTTACAAAGATATAAACCATTGGAGCCGACTTCAAGGAAATTTTTTTTAAGAAATAAAAATTTTATTTCTGGGTTTTTAGTGCATTTTTTTTAAAGGAGGTTTAATTTTTTTAAAAAAGCTTTTATTGTGATTTCCATTAAGATATGCTGTGGTAACATCAAGTTAATGAATTTTCATTCATAAATGTACTGCTAATATAATATTACTAATCTAATGGTGGAAATATTCCTGCTTTTTGATTAAAATCCTGTACAACTAGTAGTGCTTTTCTCTTATCTGTATTACCTTCTGCATTATATTTGTTTTTTTAATTCCATTCGACTACCTACCGTTTTTTTTTATTAGGTCAATTAACAATCTCCCATGTATCGTTCTTAATAATTTATTTTAATTCGTTTAATATTGCGTCTATCCTTTCTTCTTTTTCTAAACTTGTCATTGTTCCTTTAACCATATTTCTAAAATAAAACAATTATTTTTCTTTACTTGATTTACAAGATTATATATTTTTCTGGGTCTTCCCTTTAAACCATCTTTCAATACTGTAGAGTGTAGACCTTCCAGGTCCTTTACTTGGTTCATTATATTCTTGAATGTTATTTTCTCCATAATCTTCCTGACTTTCATGTTCTACATCTACATTTATCTGTTAATTCTGTAATGGTTGATTAATATACCCATCTGCGGTGTGGGAGTTTATAATTCAACACATTCTTCTTCAGATTTTTCTGCAAATTTATTATCTAAGTATAAGAAAATCATTAAAATTTCCAATTTGTTTACCAATATTTTTAAAAATTTTTAATTCTAACATTACGAGCAATTTCTATTCTATTTTTTGGTGGTATCTAAACTCTGTATCGCTTAGAACATTAAGCGTAACCAACAAATATTCCTTTTTTTGCGTCTTTTATCAAATTTTCCTAGGTTAGGATATTTGTTCAAACAAAATGCTTTCCAACCAAACCCTCTAAAGTAATTTACATTTGGGTTTTTACCTATTCAAACTTTATACTT
Source organism: Altica lythri (assembly GCA_964028335.1). NCBI lineage: Eukaryota > Metazoa > Arthropoda > Insecta > Coleoptera > Chrysomelidae > Altica > Altica lythri. The sequence goes on from OZ034802.1 coordinate 77,473,180, forward strand.
TACCATTCAAAATTGCCGAAGGGCATTTATTTCTGATATAATTTGCTGTACTAACCATAGCTGATCTCATCAAAAATATTAAACAGCATCGCAGCTTACCTACATTAGTAATAGTAGGTCGCAAAACATGACAAAACATTTTAAAAGCATCTAAAATTCAAGGTTTGATAATTTAACTATTTAGAATAACAAATTATCATCAAACAAACTAAATGTAAGAAGTAGGAAAGTACCATTGAATTTATATATATGCATTATAAACACGAGTTTCGGAAAACCGTTAAAATTTTACTGTTACCTAAAGATATCCGATCTTGAACAAAATCAATAGGGTTCTATATGACATAGTGATTCTATATATATATAAAATTTCATGAATCTGTGATCTTCCGTGTAATAGCTACAGCGCACACAAACGAAGGAAAATATAAATTATATTTGGGAAAAACCGTTAAAATTTTACCGTTGGGTTATCTAATTTGAACCAAAATCGTTAGGGTCTTTATCATTCTATATACCAAATTTTATGACCTAATGGCGCTCATTTCAAGAGTTATAGTGTACAAGTTAATTACACAAGTTTCAGAAAACCGATAAAATGTTACCGCTAGGATTCTTCGATCTGGACCTAATTCTATAGGGTCCTTTCCCATGACCCCTTTCGTTCAAGAGTTATAAAGCACACGGACGGAGGTACACAAAAGCTGATCTTATAAAGTACCACGATCTAAGCTCAGAAAAAGTAGGCCCACCTTATAAAATGGTACAAATATAGTTAACTAATTTACCTTAACTCTTAAAATTTGTTTACTCTTTGTTATTAGATATAGGAAAATTACAGAAATTGATTTAATCTCAACAACTTCGATGTAAAAACTCCATTAGACGACGTAAACAGTAGGTATCCTGGACACCAGGTTCTTCAGAGATCAATTTCTAAAGTCAATTCGTTTTCAGCCACCCCAAAAATCTCCGAGTAACAAAATTAAACTTATTTTCGCCAATAAATGACGAATTATGTATGAAGTGCACTTTAAAAATGCGTTTTTTGTATGCACAAATGCAGATTTCAATTATTACCGACACGATCGCGTAGGGTCACAAAGTTTCCTTACGCTTTCACGAACGAATGCAAAAAGAATCATTAAAATCGGTCTTGCCCTTTAAACTTCGAAGGTAAGGGCGATTTTAGTGCTTTATTGCCTAGACTATTATTTAATTTCTCACTACTATAACAAAATCGGTCTAAGTGAAAAAAAAATTTCATAGATCATAAAAAAGTTAATCTAATCAAAAAATGACTGATAAAAAATATAATTTAAGGTTTTGTACGGAAATTTTATAAAGATATTGTTCTATACAGCTATTAATGATTGTACTCATGCCCTATTTTTTTGACTATACTCTACTTATTTAAAAACTAGGAGGAGTGATTTGAAAAGCCAGACTTACAGCCAAAAAAGTTACTAGAAAATTTACAAGGCGGCAAATTTAAATACATTTCTTTCATTTAAATAAAATTGAAAACAAATGTTTATGGACCTTTCTATATGGTCCAAGATAGTCACAAAGTAAACTTACAATAATTATATTAAAAAAAGAAATCAATTAACAAAAGTCACCATCTACCCTCCATAAAATATTTCACACTTTTAAAACATAACCTATAAATGTCCTATAAACCAATTTTTTATAGTGTAAACTTGACTCCAAATTAACCAATAAACAAACGCGAGTGTTGTCAACTTAAATTCAAATCGCTCCTCCTAGTTTTTAAATAGAGTATAGATATCATTGGAGATCTTGTACTGTTCATTTTATTAAACGAACAAAAAAAGAAAACAAGAAATGATCCTGACACTTTAGCGCTACTATCAATTAATATATCTTTCTTAACCATTAAGAAAAATTATTAGCTGTCACAATGTAAACGACAGCTGGTGTAAAAAAATATATTATATCTATTAAACACCGTATAAAAGTCAAAAATTGTTGGAACTTAATTGCCTTAACCATATCTTTCATCAACGCAACATTTATCTCATGTTGACATGGCCACGCAACTATTAAATTGCGTTTTCCTGCTCTTTCGGACACTTACCGACTATACCCATATTTCTTTTTCTTTATAGCTACTGCGGGTCATTTTCGCTCTTACTTTTATTCCCGTTCTACTTTCACAAATATAGAACAAGCTGTGAACATTGTCGGTATATTTAACCCATAAAAGACCCTTTGTTCTCCTATGCCTAATCTAACAGTTTCGGAAGACCGATGGAATATAAATTTTCAATTACTGAACTTTCTAGAAATATTTCTTGATCATCAAAAAGAAGTTGATAGAGTAGTTAAATGCATATGTTTTTTAAGACAAATTTTGGCATTTGTTATTTTAATGAATAATAATACGCTGTTTTAGTGGAACAAAAGAACCCTGCAAAACGTGCAAAGACTTGCTTGTATTAGGGTCACTGGCGCAATGAGATCGTGTCCTAGTGCGACCTTCTCTCCTTGCCATTGCTTTTTAAAGGATTGCTCTGGAAAGGGTCTATAGGTTAACAAGGACAAAGTTAAAGTCGGCGAACTCATGAGTTTCCAAGGTTTGGAGAAACCGAATCCATGAAGATATTATTATGTCTTCAAAAAAAGATTTCGAACTAAATGATAGTATTAATAAGTGTGAGTTATTACAAAAGGAAGTCATTCGCATAAGAATTAATCACTTATTAAATTTATGGGTCTAAAACACCAGAAGGAGTAGATATAGGGGTTATAGATGAGTTCTACTTTTATACTCGGTGTTTTGGAAGTTGCTAAACACGAATTTCATGAATAAAAACTGGATATCTCAAATTTTTATTTTTCTTAATTCTTAAATTGTTAGTTTTTTAAAAATATCTCAATTTGTTTAAAATAGTTAATATATATTTACTCTTGTAGTAGAATTTTAAAGGACACTTTTTGTTTCGAAGAAACAATATTTTTCCCAATTTTTTTTTAATTTTACTACCAAAAAATGTTACTACAAATCTATGTGGTCAAACTAAAAAAAACTGTTTGTCCTTGTCAGAATTATAACAATTAGTTTTTTAGTTAATTTAATTCTGTGCCAACGATAGCAAATCAAAAAGTACATCGGATTAGTATACATTGGTTGTACATCAATGTCATGATAAAGTTTTGAAATTTTAAACAATTTTTATAAGCATATTTATTCATGTATAATAAATCGAATAGTGTTGATAAAAGCAAGTAAAGACTGATAGAAAGTTTGATTGACGCCCGTCACACATGAAAAAAATACAGTATTCACATTATCGGTATTATTTAGTTTGCTGGCAGACATTATATTCCACGCTTGACTTACAAAGTCCATACATAACCAATTTTGTTTGATATCTAATGATAGATATGGTATAAAATAGTATATTACGCTACTATTTTTCTTCATACCTCGGTCGAAAGTACTTGCGGAATGAGCGAAGCGAGTGCAGCTGGTCGTGGGACAGGCATACTTTAATATTCGATTAACAGATGACAAATAAACAACATTGATGATTATTTTTAAGGTTATAGATAGAAATAGAAATGACACGAGAATAAACAGTCCCTAGTTACAAGTGTAACTACGCCTGAGAAATTTTTCCTCCCGCCTTAAACAGGGAGTAAATGTTAAAGACGATAAAACATCATGACGCGCAGGGCCGAAAATTCAACTTTCGTCCCGCCGTAAACAGGGAGTAAATGTTAAACTTTCTTCCCTGCAATTAGGGACGAAAGAACGTACTTTGGACCGAGGTATGAAGAAAATATATTTTGCTGTCAAGGTATTGTTTTTCAAAGGGTTAAAAAATAAATATCTATAGAATATAAATAATACAAAACAAGCTCATTAGTGCAGTATTAAAATTGGCTTATAATTATGAAACTTTTATAACCTATTGAGATAGGTTTCTTCTGACGAGTATATCAAATATTGAAACAGCCCTATATGGAACCGGCGCTTTAACCTTTGCATACTCAAAAACCTTCACGATTAGTGATAAAAACTCGTTTGTTTTTTATTAAAAAAATATATATATAAAACATCCCCTATACAGACGTTATTCTATCAGACAAAAAAAGTTGTACGTTCTCCCAGTCTGACACCCGAAGCATGTCAATTTACAGTCTAAGGCTTTCGGTTCACAGCTAAATTTACAAATTTTTTCTCAGGCCAGTCTTGTCGTATGAGGCTTGTCGTTATCTTGCACGAATATCACTTTCTTCCGATTGAGTTTCCAAAAACTAAAAACGGACAATTCTTGTGTTACCGAATCAGTAGGCGACAGCCAATGATACAAACACTTAGAATTTGAAAACAAGATTAATTTTTCGTTTTAGGTTAATAACCAATTAAGAAATGGTTCATTATCTTTGCGTGAAATGTTTGCTGAACAAATGGTCGACTTAATTTGTTATCATTTGTCAATTCATGTGAGACCCATCTGCTTAACTTCCATGTCTTTCTTACCTGATGAAGATGCAAACAAATAGTTTCAGGACTTACACTGAACATTTCTGCAAGTTCTTTGCAAGTTGTACTGGAATTTGCGTACACAACCTGTCGAAGATCCTTGTTGCTAATGATTTTTGGTCACCCTGAACGAGGTTTATCAATCAAACAAAGATCTGCCGAAGAAAATTTATTGAACCACTTCTATGCTATGTGATTACTAACAGCATTCAATGTTTAATGCAAATTATCCAGTTTTGATTGTCACTTTCTATCAACTTGATCACAGATGCACTTAGTTATGGGGTAGTACTAGAGAGGTATACTTTATGACCTTCTTTTTTTTCCAAACACTCAATAACATACTCCCTTTCAAATGTTTTTGTAGGTTACACTTCTAATAACTTTTTTGCGTAGCACTCTTAAAAGTAAATCTCGTTCTATTCCATGTCTACCACATATTAATGAAAAATAATAAATAATATAAAAACACCTATTAAGAGATCTAATTGAAATTTGCACTTTAACTTATTGATCGAATCTGTAAAATCTGATTTAAGTGATTTGTCTTCTTGTCTGTTTCGTTGTCTACTTTATGTTTCTTTGCATAGTCCTGTTTTTCTTTATGATAAAATAGAGTTTAGTTTCAGTACTTAAGTTGTCAAACTAGAATCAACAATAATGTTTTTCTACGCCCATGACTGTAAACGTCAAAAATCGCACTGTAGACATTCCGTGTAAGTGACATTTAACAATAACATGCACGTAATGAGATCTCATAACATACATGTGCGTTTAGATAAAAAAACTTAAATTTCTTTGTTTAATCAAATTGCAATAAAATTTTTATGTACGTACTACTTTATTTGGTCTATTTACAAACTTTTAGTCAATTTAAAAACATAAATATATAATAGTTTTTATTAAAAAATAAAATAAAAATAAAACAGATATAGGCAACATACATTACATTTTAAATTATTATTTAATCTAGGATGTTACTTATTGTCACTACTTTGATAAATGTTATTTTAAACGGCAAATTTCGTCATATATTTTTTAAGAGATGTCAAATATTTAGAATTAAAATTAAAATATTGAGTCGTAGAAAAAGCATAGTACGTAACTCGAGTGGTAAGAGGTATTACGTACTCGTGTAATTACGCACTCGCCGCTACGCGGCTTCGTGCGTAACTTTTCCACTCGTACGTAATATCCTATTTACCACTCTTGATACGTAATATACTATTAACGACTGATTTACAAGCACATTTTTTAAAACATGCATTCAATGTTTTATGATCTATACGTAATCAGAACAAATAAAACGATCTTTTGGATTTGCCTCTTAAAGTGTAATCAGATTGAAATTCTTACTTTACGTCTCGGAATAGAATCATCTTTATGAAGATCAAGCACAAATCACGTCAGAAAATGTCTGTACTTTCTTGGTCAGCAGGAAATAAAATATTTTACTTTTTCGCAGGTCTAAGCGGCGATCGTTTCCACTTCGACGAGAATGGGGATGCCCCTGCAAGATATAAAATCAAACATTTCAAGCAAGTTTCCGATGGAAAATACGCTTGGATAACGGTTGGCCAATATCTCGAAGGCGAACTTCAGCTCAACATGTCAGGTAAGGGAGAAACCGAAGCGTAATCTGATATGTCTCAGAGCGGAATTTGTTCTTTTCTTGTTTTGTTGACTAATTCTGCATGAATTGTTGCTGATGGAAATCCCTACGCAAATCTGGTTTAAAGTTAAGTATTAAGGTTTGTTTAAAAAAAAAGTTGAGAATTCACGAGCGAAATCTATCATTTTAACGGATGGAAATATTACATTGTCGCCGTTTCATCATAGCCGTTTCATTGCAATTTACACATTATTTGAAGTTTAATCACAACGAAAGTTTATTAAAAAAATCACAATTTATAAAAAGAACTTTTTATAGTATAATTTTTTTACAGATTTATAGGTCATATTACTATTATATAAAAAAAAAAGAAAAAAAAACTTCGCTCTTGCGTGATCGATCCCATTACGATAGCCCAACTGTCACAATTAGACGCTTATCCAATTCAGCTACCATCAACTGTGAAAATGATAATATCTATACACAACTTAAATCATATTAAATGAATAACAATTCAGTATAAATTTTAAAATCTATGTATATGCCTAAACACACTTGAAACATTAATTAAATTTTGTTATATCGTTTTCAGTGTCTCAAACATTTGCACGTAGTGTCTTTGTAGTTTATCATTTTTAACTTTTTCAACAAATATTTTAACTCACTATAGGTTTAAATTTATCTAAGGGTAAAAAAAGGAGTAATATTCTAACAAAATTTGTTTCTTAACATCTGTTAGATGTAACTTTGTATGTATACAGGGTGTTTCAGAATTATATGGTCAAATTAAAAATTTGAGTTTAGGACCCAAAAATAAGAAAAAAATTTCCTATGGAATAATATCCGGAAACGCTTCGTTAAATAGTTATGCCCCTCCAAATAAGGGGGTTGAAATTAGGTTTATAATTTTTTACTCAAAGATAGGAAAAGCCAAACATATGAACTTTGGTAAATATTTTGTACTGGTAGAAACACTTCAAAAGAATTTTTTTTAATCATCCCCTATTATCAAAAAGGGTAAGATTAGCAACCCTTAATTCGTTTTTTAATACAACTTTTATACTTGTTAAAATTTTATCATAAAAAAATACACCCTGTATAAACTAATATATTTAGAACATTTTTTTACTCTTAAAGTTTTTTAATAAAACTAATCGTTTTTTATTAAAAAAATAAAATATTTAAAACCGCACTATTACTGATTTAAAAAATTATTATCGTAACAAGACGAAAAATATCTAGTAGGCTGCTGTCAAATAATATTAGTAGAAGTGTTTCTACCAGTACAAAGTATTTACCAAAGTTCAAATTTTTAGCTTTTTCTATCTTTGAGTAAAAAATTAAAAACCTAATTTCAACCCCCCTACTTAGAGGGGCATAAATATTTAACGAAGCGTTTCCGGATATTATTCCATAGGAAACTTTTTTCTTATTTTTGGGTCCTGAACTCAAATTTTTAATTTGACCACATAATCCTGAAACACCCTGTATACCTTCAGTGATTACATTTCTTCAAAAAGTTGCTTCAAGTCTAAAATATTTCTTTAATATTTTTTCCTGACAAATATCTGACGTGACTCTGATAGAATTTATGCAATAAAAAAACAAAGTAATTTTGTCTTCTGGCATTTCAGACATGTTGCGAATATGAAAACAAATGTATCTTTTAGTTCTGAAAAGTGATGGAATTTACATAACATCCGGTGACATTTGAAATTGTGAGGCATAATTTGAATTTTTAGTTTTATTAATACCTATTCAGCTAACGTATAACATTTTATTTTAAGTGCAATAATTTGAAAGCAGCTCGCAGATATTTCCAACACGAAGCATGTTCTAAATATTAAAACTGTCACAACATGGAAGATTTCAATAAAAAAAATTACCGTCTAGTCTAGAGATTTTTAAAGTAAAACCATGGTCATAAATTTATAGGAACCCAATTTTTTCTGTCAGCATCAGCAATAAAATTGGTATAATTCAAAATCTCCAGGAACGTTATAAAGGCGTGGAAACAAATTAGTAATCTCCTCCTCTTTATTGTATTCAATCGTACAAAAGGCTCGTATTCTCTTCTTGAAGGGTTTGAGTCCGTTCGACGATAACCTGATTAACACGATTTGCAAATTCGATAGAATTAGGAATTAGATCCCCAGACTTACCAAAACAAAGCCACGGGTCCTAATCAGATAATGGGAGGTGCAGTGGACTGTATTGCAGTTGAGCTACAAAAGGATCGTGAAGGTCTGTAAACTTACATTTAATTGAGACTGTTAAGTTTTTGCGGTTTGGTAGCCTTGAGTTCTGTTACACACTGCAATTATATTTTCATATAGCAATAGAGAATTTGTGGAATGAAAACGTGTTAAACTTTATGCAAATTAACGAAATTATACATTTGCAAATTGTTCCTATTTTCTACTCGCTTTAATGTACCTGACTGACCGAGCTTTGTTCGTAGAACATCTAAATCATAACATCTTTCTGCTCGTATGATGTTCGTCAAGTTTCGTTAATATATGACTTTAACAGTACGTCAGGGACGAGTGAAAACCTGATTATTATCACGAAGATTTTCGTAAAATGAATATTGACTGCAAGTTTAAGAAACCTAATTTGTTTTTGTTTTATGACGATTTTTCTCAAGGTGTTCTTGAGACGACTTAGCTTTAGTGTTGCAGTGTCAATTATTATACGCAGAAAAGTCATATTTTTAAGTTTATTGTAGTAGTTTTTCATTGTCCTAAAACACGAGTTCGATGACCTAGCACAGAATGGTGCGATATTAGTGACTGGAAAGACATAATCCGTACTGTAGAGCGAAACATAATGTCTGCAGTTTGGTTTTGTCCCTGTATGGGTTGATTGATACTTATATCTCTGTTGCACCTGTAATTCTAACCCACGAACAAATCCAGGTTTTATATCTAGACCACGTTGCCACCAACGCACGAGATACGTTTGTACTGGATATGTTACAGGATATGCTCCAAAGTACTTACTTTATTGCACAGATTTTTCCAAATGAGCTAAAACAGAAGCAGGCAGATGGAAAATCACAGAAACGATATCGAACTTTCAAGATAAATACTGACTATAAGAAATGTGCCCCATATGCTCTTGAGGGGAAGATGTCCGAATACGCGAGAGGAAACGCCTCATAACACCAAGATAATAGGTACACAGCATTAACCTTTTGGCCCCTAGAAGGAATTCTTTGTGGGTAATTTCCTTGGAATCGTAGAAACAAATCAACTTTATCTTAACTTTTGACTTTTCCAAATGGCTTTTTTCGTATTTGGCTAGTTTGGGTGCTTAGACACTAGGTTTCGGGATCACATTGAAAACACCACGTTTTGTCACCAATCACAATCGCCTCTTTATTGATGTCTTTTGGTCATCCGTGAGCTTGTACGGAAAAAACCCTGAACACACCATTCTCATGACCAAATTTACGATCAAAATGCAATGGATCGAATCTTTGGAGATATTTAATTCCATTTGCATTTATGACAATGAAGATTTTGGCTCATTTTTAATAAACAGGTGCACTTTTTCGACAGTTTCTAGCCTAATCACAAATTTCGGCTGGCCAACATGCTTATCGTCTTTCAGTGACTCACGGCCCTCTCTGAACCATGTAAACCACACGAGGTAGACAAGAATTACCATAAACTTGTTTTAACAATCCAAGTTTAAAATAGAATTTAATATTGGCGTTGTTCGATGCTCATTTTTCGACCGATGTTAAAAAGGTACTGTCACTTTGAGTGCTATAACTCGGCGTGAAGTAGTTCGATTATCATGAAATTTTGACAGAACATAAATGAAAGATGTACCTACCTATCGAACGCTAGCCCCAATAACAGATGGCGCTACTAGTATAAGATATTTCTTAAAAGTCCTGTTTACTTTGCTATAGACCTCGCATATCGATAGTTGTGTAAAAAAGTTATTTAAAATTACATAATAGTATTATACGTTACAAGGTCGGTAGGTGACTTATTACAGTACGAGTTAGTTTGCGGACAAGGCGACGTAGGAGCCAAGTCCGGAAATAAAAACGAGTACTTTAATAAAACCTAACGACCATGTATCGTATTATATTTTATTTCATCCTGTTTTTATAAATTAATAAATTCATAAAAATTGTAACATTAGTTCGTAACTTGACTAAAAATAGTTCGTAACTTGATTAGTTAGGTCAAATTACCTTGAAAGCCATCTGTCACTGTCAAATAATTTTTTATTAATAAGATTTAATTGTTAATATAAAATTGAATAACATTGTCTTCTTTTTAAATATGGATGTAAAAGTAAGTAATTAATTATTTTATTTTTATTTTATAGTCATTATAGTATTTTTAAATGTCAAAAATTTAAAGTAATTGTCTTCCCTTAAGCAATCAGAGCAGCGTTGCTAGGCAACACATTACAGTACCTGATACCGTAATGTTTTACTTACCGGCGCCAAATTGATTATAGGGAAGTATTTTTACTGGACAGGATGAAATAAAAGGATATTCTAATTGTGATTAGGAGCTGACATTGTAATTAATAACATTAATGGGGTAACACGAATTGCGAACTATGGTCACAAGTATCGAAGGGTCCAGGGGATAGCCGCTAATCCCTTACCCGAGTTGCGAACCGTGCCCTTTTTAAAGACATAATGATGAGATGAATTGCGAACCAGGTCTAAAGCGAAATGTGACCGTTTTATGGCATTTAGGGTAATATTCAAATACATAATACAGAAATGAACCCTTTAGTAATATCTATGGTACAAGTAAATAGCTTTATTCGGGTTCGGTTTTTCGGAGCGTTCTAGAGTTGTTTTTGAATTGAATATTGACTGTGCAGAACTAGAAGCGCTGTGTGTTAAATCCGAAAACCGTTCAAATGTAGTTTAGTATTTTTATAAACCCGAACATAAAAATCTCTTCTTCTTTTTTTCGCGTATTACTTCGGCAGCCTCTTACTTTTTCTTAATTGTAAATATACACATCTACTGATCAGTAGAGAAAAATACCATTGAAATACCCAGTAATTGTTGTTTATGAATAAAGGAATTATGTAAAAGCATATAAGTATAATATTTTTTTAAATTAAAGAGAAGTTATTTGCGCCAGGATGCATTCATTTCATCGGTCAGCTGATAAGATGTAGTTCGCAATTCGGGTCGAGGATTAGAAAAATCTGACCACGGTTCGCAACTCATGCGCCCCCCATTAAATGACGTTTCTTTTCTTATAGGTATGTAAAATCTTGTTCCCTATTAAACACTTTTAATTAATTTCATATAGATCGTAATGGATTTGTAAAATTAACATAATAAATCTTTTCTTACACAGAGAAACTCAATTGTGTTTTATTGTGTCGTCCAACTCAGTAAAAAATTAGAAATTATTTTATATACTTATTAAACTTTAGTTATACAATAGTACCTTAGTATACAATGATACATTGAAAGAAGATTAAACCGAAGAGACTTTTTATATCTAGAATAATTGAAACTTGTGGAAGCGAAGTTTAAAAAATGATTAAATTCGAAGCTTCTCCATGTACAAGCTTAATTTCTGGTAAAGCGAAAACGTTCACTTCACATCCAATATCCAATCAGTCACTGGCTCATTGACAATTGCTTTGTGAAATGGAGATCAATTATCATTCGCCTCTCCAATTTCAGTATGTCAGAGATTTAAACGGAGATTAAATGCAAACTTATATAATATACTTTAACAGCTCCTCCAATCAATTTCTTAAGCCAGAGTACTCTTAGAAATGTTGGAGTAATGCAAATAAAATCAATTCAAAATGGATTATCGGTATTTACATTTTTAATTTACTGAACAACAAAATTGTAAAATAAAAGTTTAAAGATTTAGATAATGTTTTTTGTAATAGTAAATGAATCAGAATATTTTTTTTAAATATTATTAACAATAGTGCGAAATGCTAATCGATTGAATTCAAAACATTTTAGGTTATGAAGGGCTATTAGTTATTTCACTGTTACTTTTATTGCGATACTTAATTTTAATTGTCACGCTGTCATTTGCCTATGAATAGCTTTTTGTAATCAGTATAAACCAAACGAACTGATTGTTTCTATTTTATTATATTATTGTTTCCATTGTTATTATCAATGCAATTCTGTTTCCATAATATAATATAATTAAACGAGAAATAGTATATATATTGATATGGAACTCCTCCCTGGGACACCTTCCCATCAATAAAATATCCGGATTGTGGATTCGTGGATTCTGCACTTAAGAAAATTTGCTGCTACCCCAAAAACAAAATTAATTCTTTTCCTCTCTTATCTCTGGTTTCTAATTAATGGCCTTCTTTTTCTTGTTTTTGTGACTGCCAAAGGGACAGCCCTGGCCGTAGCTCATCGCAGAGCGCATTTAGAATTTGCACAAAATAATGTCTATTGATTGGAGGCTAATTGGAATACAGTGCTGTTTACAGATACGAGTAGATTCTGTCTTTATAATTGTGATAGGCGTATTCGCGTGTACCTACCGAGGTCAGAACGAACGGTATGCGCAGTGTAACATGCGAAAAACGACGTTATTCGGTGGAGGGTCAGTTATTGTCTAAGGTGGCGTTTCTTTAACGGATCGTACAGACTTGGTAGTGTTAAATAAAGGGACCATCAACAATCACCGATGTATTGTTCACGTTCTTCAAGACCATGCTGTGCCTTATCCGCACTCCCGACTCTGGAGTACCTACTTCCTCCCAGCTTGATTCTTTTGGCGGATCCACAAATCGGGAACCAATGAAACTTGCTTCAAACACGGATTTATATAATGCTTTATCTATATAAGTGGTTTATTTAAAAAAGATCCCAGGGAAAACCTATTTCTGGTCCGATTATGTGTGAAAACGTAGTTTATTTTATCAAAAATCTTCGGAGGGCTTGCAAATTTTCCAGTAATTACAGGCTGGTTAAAACGATTTTAGTCGAGACATGGTATTTAAAAGCTTCAAAAACTGTGTGCTAATTTAAATTTTTTCAAAAACAAACTGAGGAAGTTACTGAAGGAAGAAAATTACTTCCTCGAAAACGTTTACAATGCAGAAGAATGTGCTAATGCTAATGGCAGCCACCCATGCTTGTCATTGGTAAAAGCAAGAATCCACGTTGCTTTAAACACGTTAAAATGTCTGTAGTACCTATTGTTTACACCTCGCAAAAGAATTCTTGGTTGGATAGTACAATGTTTATGGAATGGTTTACATGCACTTTTATATCCTCTGTTAACACCCATCAATTAAAAATGGTAAAAGAGAGAAAACATTATTGCTTCTTAATAACGCTCCAACTCATCCATCGTGTGACATCTTAAATGAAAAAGACGATTTTATAAAAGTCATGTTTCTTCACCTAATGTGACTTTTTTATTACAGCCTATGGATCAAGACGTTATTGATACTTTTAAACGGAGTTGTAGAAAAGATTTGTTACGTAAAAAAAGAAAATGAGGGAGAAGAAAGCCTAATGAAAAATCATAAAAAGATTGATTTGAAAGACGCATCCCGAAAATTGTAGAAGAGCAGAACTTGATAAAAGTGTGGAATAAAGTTTTGTGTTTAATCGAAAATCCTGAAAGTGAATTTATAAATAAATGAAAAACAGTAACATGTGCCTGAAACTATGGATATGCTAAAAAACTCAATTGCGACGAATGTGATGAAGAAGAAGTTCAATATGATGATCTCGGGTACCAAATGTGACTAATAAAACTGACACCACTGATAGCAACTCATTAACTGCAAGTTCAAGTAATGATTAAAACATAGTTGGTGATTTAGAAGCGTTTACTTGCTTAGATATTGCCTTGCGTTGGTTTCAAAAACATGCTGAGAGGGACCACTATCAAAATATTTGTCCCTAAAAAAATACGCGAATTAGCCAGTAATAAACAAGTAGGCTTGCTTCCGAGACGAAAATTAAGCATTAGTAATTAACGCTTAAAAAATCTTCAATTTTCGTATGTTTTGTTGCAAAGACTGCACTTTTTGTTTACTGCCTATTTGACATTAAAGATATAAATACATGTAAATGCAGCTTTCCAACATCCCTGTCACCCAATTAGTTTGGATAAACGTCTCTTCATTGTACTTTTATGTGCTGAATTTTTTAAAACCACTGATGCATCGTAGACCGTAATCTCTAAGATAAAGTACTTCAATTGCAATAATCCTTTTTTTATTTTATATTCCTTTATTTTCTAATGACACTAATCCGATTTCCTCTCCGATTCAGCGCAGCTTTGCCTATAATTTCCTATTCTTGCTATACCATTGCGAAATTACCGTAAATTGATGAAATTCGAGAACCAGCTGGGACAGTCTTCAAATTAACGTCGATATGAGGTTGCCTTAGAAATTCATTATTCCCATTATATTTTCTATAGACTTTTTTGTGTGTTTACATTTTCACCTGGTTTGAATTAAGGAAAAACATTTAAATTACCTATAAATCAAATACAACTTTTGTTTATTTATTTGTTAACAGTAATTCTTTTGGTTATAACTTATAAAAAATATAAATTTTCTGTGGTGTCTCTGCAAAATCGTTTAAAAACATGCTTGTTTGCCGTTTGTGAACTTTCAGTTACCAATAACTCCAAAAGTATTGACTTATCGAAAAAAACTCTAAAAACATTTTTTTCTTAAAATTCACTATTCTAGCGATTACCATGATTTTTTTTTTGATAAATATATTCCACCCTCGTGGTAACCACCCCCAGAGAAAAATCACAAAGAGTAGATTTTGATTTTTGAGCTATTTTCTACCTACCTACTGTCAAAAATTTTAAACAAATTAATGCATATAAAAAGAATTGCTAGTAGAAAAACGTCATATCCTGGACTATTTGGAAATAAAATTTATAGACCATATACCAAATCCCAACCTTCCATTTTCTGGTCAGTTCCATGTCAACCTCTCCGGTTTGAAACTAGTGTCTTTAGTTGTTCATAGTGTCCAGCGAAAGTCATTTCACTTCCGTGGGCACCGGCGTTAATAGACACCTGTGGTTTTAATTTTTAATTTTTTTTTCAGCTATCCAGTTTAAAGTTGGTCAATCTACTCCACCAGAATCAGTATGTAGTCTTGAATGTTTACGAGGACAAGCTAAGAAATATGTTGAAGGAGAGAGTTGCTGCTGGCACTGTTTTAACTGTACACAATATCAGGTGAGAAAATTTAGTTTCTAAATTTTTTAATATTTAATATATTGGTACAATTTTTAGTGGGTTTAATAATATTATCCTATACTCTTCAATGAAACCCCACTGGACATTTTAGGATCTAAATTTTAAAATTTACTTCGGATTATTTCACTATTTGGACTGATTTGATCCCATCGGAGTACCTATAAATAGATTATCAACTTGTTTGGCAAAAATTAGGGAATTAAGTTTTTCAGGTGGTTGTATTTTAAAAATCGCCGTGGAATGGAATTTTAAAGCTTAAAGGATTTTTTTTAAACCGGCCAGAAATTAGGACTTTCCGGTTTACTTTAGGTCAGAAAATCTCATTTTGCTAAACAAAGCCAGAAAATAAAAATGAGTCCGGTAAAAGCTTTTAACGGACTATCACAATAATTTTCTGGCCCAGTCCGACAAAATGAGATGTTCTGACCCAAAAATAAGCTGGAAATTACTAAATTCTGGCCGGTTTCAAAAAAAAAAAAATTGTATGTAATACGTCCCAAAAGTGCTTTTACTGGACTCACCGGCTTGCAGGACTCGCCTGCGGCTCGCCTAGCAATTGCCCACTCGTCCAGTAAAAGACCACTTTCGGGACTTGTTATGTAAACTACTATTTTTACTATTCTTTATTTTACTATTTTTTATTTTATAATAGTGTTATAATGTTATAATTTCGGAGACGAATATTGAAAATTCTGATGTCTTCAATTTTTTTTTCTTTCTTGTTACTCAAATTAACTCTCCATAAATAATCCTTACAAAGTAGTCTTTAAATCCTCTCGTTTTTTCCACTTATTACATTTTTAAAATCCTTTCTAACGACCCTGTCGCGATCATTAACATAAATTTGTTTCTCGTCTTTGTTTCTGTATAGAGTCTTACAAAATAATTCAACTTAAAGTGGCCGTTCTGAATTAATTTGTTCTTTGTACCTGTATCAGAGATCCAACTCCGGACGTGAAGGGACAATATCAAATAGGCAACGTGTTGTTAGAATAGGCCATTTAGAAAGCATTCTACCGATGTGTATGAAGGAAACTGGAAAATAAAGTTTAAAGGGTAGCTTAATGGTTCACAAAGATCCCTCTAATAGCAACTTGATATGTATGCGAAGCACAATTTAATCGAAACTATATTTATAAACGGTTATACGTTTTGGATAATAATTGCATAGTTAAATTATTATATTCTTAATTACAATATCTAAAATTAAAACATATTTGTAATCGCGAAAAGATACACCGTTGTTGTTTTTTTACGAGGGTTGTCTTTTTAGCATACATTTGCTTAGAAGGCGCTACCAATAAAACCGTCAGACACAAATCAAACCTCATTCTTTTGATGACATAAATCCAGAGTTTCACTACAATACAACAAGTCGTGAAGGTACAGTGAATTTTTGAAATTAGTAGGTTAGTCGAAAAATGGATGGTCGCTACAGGCTAGGTCACCCAAAACAGCAGTCACACAGCAAAACAATAATGCAGTTCGTCAGCTAACTAAGTATGACCACTGTATAACATACCGGAAATAGAGCCATCTTTGGGCATGTAAAAGAGCTCGATCCTACATGAAAAACTGATGTTACGAAGTTGGTTTCCCGTTGGATTCCTCATTTGGTCACAGAAAAGCAAAAAGCGGTTCGCGTCAATTGGTTTCGAAAAACATTGGCAGGTTCAACAAAAGAAGTTCAGAAAAGAATTACTGATAGTGATGATGAATCTTGGATTTACTCCCACGAACCAAAAAATAAACGACAATCCACTGTGTAGGCATTTCACGACAAAAGTGATCCGTTCTGGAAGTGTGTCAAAGAAAATGGTCGCCACTTTTGTGTCAAAATCTGGCCATATGGCAAAAATTGCTTTAGAAGATCGAAGAACGGTTCCTTCAAATTGGTCTATAAACGTTTGTTTACCAGATGTTATCGCGTAACTCTGACAAAGCAACACACAACGGCGAATAATCCTACATTAGGACAATGCAAATGCTCACACTGCTTAAAAGACAATCGAGTTTTCGGAGCTTGAAAACATCGAATTGATAGATCATCAACCGTTTAGTCCCGAACTAAGTCCTAACGACTTCTTCACGTTGCCAAAGATCAAGAATTCAATGCTTGGGCAACAATTCCAGTCGCCAGAAGAAGCAATCGATGCCTTTAAAACAACGATTTTGCAAGCGTCAACTGAAGACTGGTAAAACTGTTTTACCAATTAGTTTGAACGTATGTAAAAGTGTATCTATGTTGGTGGGACATATTTTGAAAAGCAATAAAGTACTTTAAGTCTATATATTTTGTACCTCGTTGGCTATGTGCAAAACTAAAAAGACAACCCTCATATATGTATATACTTTTAAAACATCAAGCATAATTCTTTATTATTACATATATTTCTTTCTCTAGTTTAACTTATTTGGAAAAGTAGTAAAATATTTTACCCCATACGATAGTTAACAACGAATATTTTACTTGCTTTACTTTTATAGAAATTACAATGTAAAGTTGTAGTTCATAAAAAACTCACATTAACCATGTTTTAAAACTTACAATACCCGTGTGTATAACTAAAGCTTTACTCTAGTTTCGCATTAAAACATACTTGAACTATATCTATTTAATATCCTTATCTTTTCAGATTCGCCATAAAGACGACCCGACGCAATGTATTAAATGTCCTCAGGGAACCATTCCAGATCCACATCACGAATATTGCCAGGAGATTCCTGAAGAATACTTACAGCCGATTAGCGGCTGGGCAATTGGAGCAATGTCGTTTAGCTCTACGGGAATACTGATTACTACTTTTATCTTTGGAGTTTTTATTAAGCATAACGAAACACCTATCGTACGAGCTTCAGGCAGAGAGCTAAGTTATGTTTTACTTAGTGGCATTTTGATGTGCTACAGTGTTACCTATGCATTGATACTGAAACCTAGTGATATTGTTTGTGCAATTCAACGGTAAGTCACAAAAAATATAAAACAATTTATAATTAAGTAAACTTTCTTTAGGTACAAATTATGGAGGGTAGAAGTAAGGAGGACCATCTCAGTGTATTAAAAAGTGTCCGTTTAAATTGGGCAAATTAAGGTGGCGCTATAGTAGCAAGTGGAAGAATTTTTAAAAGAGCACCACAAATTATTAGATAAGGGTACTAGATTAAAAAAGAAAAGAAGAATTTCTGCTTTGTTACAGCCATAGTTACAGCGCATTTTTTAAAATTATAATATATAGACAAAGATGGAGGTTGAGACTTATCAATTCCTTTACTTTTTAATTTTCGCCCACTTGGAGAACTTTTCACGGAACAAAGTTTCCCCATTGCTTCTGATTTTTTTATTGTTGTATTAACATCAATCAAATTAGTAAAATGACAAAGACGTTTCAAAAAAATTTCTTAAAAAAACAAATCACTATGCACGTTGTCGCAGGAAATTCATAGGTCATAGGTTATTGTTTCAACTCATCACACTTCACTCTGTTTATAACTGCTAATTTCATATCATACCCACTTCCTACACTAGCGCTATTTCCGATTAATAATTTGCTGCAAACAGCTGGACAATTTTGCAACTAATTGCCCATAAGGATGGTCCTCCTTACTTCTACCCTCCATAGTACAAATAAGTACTACGATATGTGGGGAATTTTATATTTTAGTGTTGACAACACTGTCAGATTTGGGGAATTTTATATTGTATCTGATGACTACACAGTCATATTTGGAGAATTTCATAATATAATGATGACAACACTGTATTTAGGGGAAATTTCATTGTTTATTTCATGAAGACTACACAAGAAGCACGAACTCGAATGTGGCATTTGCCAGAATATAAGTATAAATTAAGCTTTATTTTTCCACCACTTGCGTCGCTAGTTTTCCTTTTGTACCGGTATGAATATAAACAATTAAATAATTGTGAATTATTAAATTTGTTTTTATTATTTATATCTGAAAGATCGAACTATTTTTTTCATTGTGTAAATAAATTAATAATGAAATAATTAAAAATTATTTATTTTATTTCAAACTACGTCCTCATTGGTCGCCATTTTGGTACAAATGGAACACCAGCGCCCTCTTATTTTGGTAGCCCTATTTGCATACATGGAGTTCGTACTCCTTATCTAGTCTCCATGGTTTATTTATCGTAAATATAATCTGTCATTATATTAAAACCTGATTTGTTACAACTCTGAACTCAGCTGGATAACGTCTAAACTGATTTACAATAAAAATGAACTATTCGAATTATTTAAACTCCCCTTAACTGCCCATACATCCCCTTATATACAACAAATGAACATTCTAGAATTTGCGAGAAACATGATATATCCTAGTTACCATACACTAGAGATTCAAGAATAACCTAAAAACAGTCTTTCCAGTAAAGGTCCTTTCCTTATCTGCTATCCCCTTACAATATATACGTATATTATCGCTGAAGAGTCTCATGGATGGTGTCGCGAAAAAGGGTCACCAACAATTGATCGCGCATCAAAAGGTCGCCGACTAAAAAAGATCGCGCGATAAATGGTCGCGTAGGTAAATATATATTTTATTTTGTTGAAACCATTAACAAGCGAATTATGAATCTTTCTTTTAACTTTCCTTCACACTTTATTCTTTTTTTAAGCCATTTATAAATTTCCACAAATTTGAATGTGCTGCGTTAATTAAAGACAAGAAACCCTCTTCGAATATTGCAATTTTTCGCGCACTAGTTTATATCGATGACCACGATTTCGCACATAATCACTGAGTACAAATAAAATTAAGTCAAGCGAATAGTGACCATGTAGAATTTTGTAAATCTTGATCAGATCCCTACAGAGTCTCCTTTCTTGGCATAAGTGTCTTTTCTAAAATAAGGGTTCCAAATTGGTGCAGCATAGTCCAAGATCGGACGGATGTGGTTTTCTACATAGTAGCTAACAATTGTGGAGACAGATTTTTGAAAGATTGTTCATTCATTTACATTACTTGGTTAAACTGCTTGACAGTTGACGTAATGTGAGGAGTCCATTTAGGTCAATCGAAATTACAACCCCAAGATCTACACTATTGATGTTATAGCTCATACGTGGGTTATTGTGTCCTAGATGAAGAATGTGTAATATTAAGTCCTAGAAGCCAAGTGGCACATTGTTCAATTCTTCTCAGATCGTTAATCAGTTCTTCATAATCTAATAGTAGATTAGAAAATAATTTGGTGTTATCTGCAAATACAGATACCGTGGACACAAACACTAACACCATATCTCTGATATATAAGTTTAAGTGCAGAGGACTGATAAGAGAACCCTGTGGTACACTACCTACTAGTTACCAGAAATTCATAAGATAATTGATCAATTCTGACTTGATATACTCTTTAAGATAAATATGCACGAATCCAACACAGCTATGAATTTCTCATACCAAAATGCTTTAATTTATAAAGAAGACGTTCGTTGAAGTCCTTCTTAAACTCAAGGTAAATTTTGTCACAAGAATTTTCCTTATCTATTTCGGACGTCCAGATATCGGTACATTGGAGAAGGTTAGAGACTGTAGACTACAGAAATCTTACCAAAAGAAAAGTTGAGTTTTGATAGGACAGAAACACCAGTCAGTATTAAAAGTTACTTTCAAGTAATAATATATTTAAAAACCTCACCAGAAGAATAATTTCAGTTTAGATCCAACAGAAAAATTAATCCACAAAAGTAGCAGATAAAATGTACGGATCGATCATCTACCTTCTCGAATACTCATAACCCTTACTTAAAAAAAACGAAATTTCAGAAAGTAACTATAATCTGTTAGTTCCTAAACCAACTGAGACTATATTATAAAGTATTCAACAAAAACAAGATTGTATGATGAACATTTGTAAATAAAAAATGAGGTGTTCAAAAAACCAACAACAAGTTTGTAGTAAAAGAACAGACTAGCTTGATGAATTATTCTGATGTAATCTTATGTTTTAGACTTCCCCCAATTTGTTTGAAAAATTTATAACTGCATAAAACAACAAAGGATAAAAAAATGTTGTACTTAAGGATGCCTTATCTGGTTTAACACTCTATAAGGTTTAAATGTTTAAATTATAAAACCAGACCTTTGATAAATAAAGAAGGTAACGTTAATAATTGAAAAAACTTAAATCGAAAAAGCTATAAATACTTAGGTGCTTGAAGTAGGGCATGAGAGGAAATGTAATAATTTTTAATTTTCAATTTATTGATTTCACTTTTACGAGTTCTAAAACACTGAGTGTTTTGAAGCTGAAAATCTACTACCAGAAAAGCGATGAAATATTAGTAATATTTTATTTTTATTACTTTGAAAAGTATCGCTCCCGCAAGGATAATAAGAAATTTATTACTTTGCAACGAATCGCAGTTTTTTCTGGTAGCTGAAAGTTTAAAAACGTAGTAATATAACTCTTATAAAATAATACGTTTGTGGTTATTTGTGTGATAAGAAATTTAAACTCCATGGATAAATTTTATTTATTTTATTTTTCAAATTAACAAACAACAAACATGTTTTAACTGTTCCTTTCTTTATTTCTTTATAAAACTTCAAGTTAAATAGAACGACGAGACTCGTAAAAATATACAAAAAGTAAACTCTTATGCTAACTTTCGCTGACACCTCTTGACCTAACCGCACTATTGGTTGTTGTTTAGCATATAGGTTCTTAGCGTCTTAAGAGGGTTTTGATGATAGATAGATATCTCTAATAACGTCTGTTGCTCTTTAAATCAACACTTGAATACCGAATAATGCTCCTTTAGTCCCCAATCTAATTCTGTACTCGAATATCTCTGTAATATCTTTAAATTTTTTGTATGTACGAGAGTATGAGAGCATGGTTGATTGAACAGACCACTTCAATGTCTAGAAAGGCATATATACACGGTTTCTTTTTTTTTAAATAGAGCGTCTTGGATTTCATCAGTCAATTGTATCAAGGTGTTCTCCGTAGGTTTGCCCGCTTGATACGCTTATTTATGAGGGAGAGTGCATTTGCACCTGTTCCAGGACTTCTGTTCTAATATAATTGTCTACAGCTTTTTCCATTGTCTCAAGAACAAACTATGATTGGTCTAAAGGTTTTAGGGTGTGTGGTGTTCCGTATCCCTACCTTTGGGATGAAGGTAATTCTGGCCCTCCTCCACACTTCTGGTATAAATCCCAGTTAAAAACTGCTTCGACTGATTCAGATCAAGTGTGGAATAATTGCCTCCTGCCCTTGTTGTTGTTGGGCAGGAAATTTTCCGTCGGTTCGATGGGTTTTAAATGGCTTAAAAGTGTTGATAGCCCATCTCATCTGTTCTTCACTGCATATATGTTTTGTCCTGGTTGGTTTTTTAGTTTTATAACTCGTATATTCTGGAGTGATTCTCTCAGCAGGAAAGTGAGTTTCTAACAGGAGCAGGCTCGTTCTTGTCACTTTCTGTAAAGCGTCCATCTGGTTTTCTCAGTGCAACAGATGAAAGATAAATTTATTATTAAACTTTAAATAATTTATATTGTAAAACGTAAATGATCACAGAACACAAATTATGATGCTAAATGGTTGGAATTGCATATTTAAATATAAGTTTTAATTTAAAATAACTTACTTCATAACATTCTTTGGTATAATAAAAACTAAAGAGACTTTACTTTTATGTAAAATTCATACTTTGGACAAACCTCGTATGTTGATATTTTATGGATGCATTTTAAATTTTGGACTGTTACTAAAAAGCGTTAACTACTTGGCTTAATAACTAGTGTTAGTCGTAACCCACAATTTTGCAAACCGAATAATTTCATCATTTTTGATCATTAATGCCAGCATATTAATGTTGTTTATGGTAGAATAACAATTAACAGATATTACCTATACTGATTAAATTTCAAAATTATTATGACACACATCATATTCTGGTCAAGCTCATTTCTGTTTATATGTATTATGTATGTACCAATCATAAAGGCGAACAAGCACCGGTAATATGTTCTCTTTACACTTTACACAGAGCTTCCTACTGTGTTGACATTCGACTAATTCAGCATGGAGCAAACGAGATATGGAATATAAGCAGGAAAACATGGTGGAGAATACTAATGATAATTGAAATATACACTTGTACTCACTAAAGCACACCTTAAACTTCAGAAAACTTATATATGATATTTTAGTCTACTAAAATTATGTTGGTTTAAAAAATCTATCCATTAAAATATTACTATTTACTGTTAATACAGGATCGATAATTATTAAAATCAAAAAATAGTAACAGAATGAAACCCATTAGGCAAAGAAGAAAATATAAGAAAAATATAAGAGTGATCTGAAGTCGGGAACGGGATTTGGGTGATTTTAAGGGTAAAAAACCATTTATCGCAATCTTAACTACAAATCCTATGAAGTTAAATAGTGAAGTTGTAGGTAATAAAAAAATCAACAAATTTTGTATTCACAATTTTTTTAAATAACCTTATAATTTATATATTTTTATACAACGCCTGCTCTGGAAGTTGACTTTTCGAGCGCAGTATGTCATCTCCGAAGTACACAATAGTCGCATACTTGACTATATGTATTTCATAAACGCACATGTTTGGTTATGACCACATAACTACACGGATTCCGCCTAAACTATCTGTAGTTTTTATTTAACTAGAGAGACTACTCGATCAGTCCTAACCCTTTTTAATTTATGTCACAACTGTCACAACGCAACTGTATTAAACGCAAAAAGAAAGTGTACTATTTAAAATAATGGTCGATTTAACAAGATGTTTAACTCCACCTGAACTAGTTGAATCAGCTAAAAATGCAACAACAAATTTATTGCCAGATGTGTCAAAAGAAAAAATTATTTGTTATATTCCTCTTAAATTCTACTTCCAGAGCAGTAGTTGTATAAAGTATTGATCCTAACACTTGCGGAAATTAACTTTCCGCACTTGTTAGGATAATAACTATTTTTTATCATTTTTAAAGGCTTCAGCACTGGTCTATAAGCCTGAGAAAGAATTTTAAAAAAGGTTTCATAATACGAACGGAACTCAATTTGTGCTGTAACAATCGTCTTGAGTAAAGAATTACATAGTTTTAATGGTCACTCGAGTGGGATGTTTTGAAAGAAAAAATAAACGTTAATAAAAAGAATGACAACGTAATCAGCGAAACCAATCCCAGTTACTAAAAAATGGACATCTCAGAGATGCAGGAACCACCATAGATATCAAAACATCAAAACTAGTATAGGAAACTTCCCGGAATTGATCAGTCAAAGGTTATGGCTTCCCTCTAAACGGGCAAACGGTGGTTGCAATAATTTGTAATATTGAGTTGTGGTTTTTGAGTGCCCAATTATCCGGAGACTCATTTAAGGTACTCTGTGTGTATCCCGAACTAAACTTCTTTAAATAAAAGGGTTGTTGCTTAATGTACCCGAAGAGTGCCCATCTTTGGTTAAAATATCTGTCAAGTATTCAAAATTAGCTACCGGTACACACATCACGCTGTATACCTTTAATTTCTATTCTCTGTTATCAGAGCAACGGCAAACCTTTCCAAAGAAGCTAGAGGAAGCTTCACATTGCTGCTATTATGCTAGTAAAAACTTGAGTAAAGTTCAGTTATAAGAGCGGGAACTGATTAACTAAGGTAAGAGTTAGATGTTTAGATCAGAGGTGACGAAGGAGCCGAGGCTGGAATTTCTAAACGAGTACCATAATGACAGTTTACGGCTGTGTATCGTTCAATGTTTTATTTTATACTGTGTTGTATTAAGAATTAATTTCTTATGTTTTATATTTTATTACCTATGTATGTAGGGTGTTACTGTGGTTTCGACTTGTGTTTTATCTCATATCTTTTGATTTACGTTGCTTAGTGATGCAAAAGCGTGATGTAGCTGAAGCAGTTAGTAAATTGGTGCATACCAAGTCTTCTGCTCGGTATGAGAAGGAATACCAACTCTTCAATTTTGTTTTTTTTTTTTAAGCAATCTAGGAAGTAAAAATTTCCCGAACTGTAATTAGTTATTTCCATACTCTGGAAAATAGCTTATAACTGCACAGTATGAAATAAAGAACATATAATTTTATCATTTTAAAATAGTTTAAGTACAATAAGAAAGCGACTAAACAAAAAACCTAACATCAGGGAAGCAGAACAAAATTTACTGGTTACTGATTTTCCTCATACATTTTAATTAGGTACACCAATTTAGTGATTTATGTTCACATCAAGAAAACCGATAATTGCTCTTTTTTAAGACTATTTAACCTTTAACATATCAATTTCAAGTTAAATCCTACATTGATAAATACATTACCTGAAATATTTTTTGTACAAGATTGGCATTGAACATTAAGGTATAGAAAATTATTTATGAATACATTAGGCAATTTGTTACAGATTCAGCGCTGGATTTTGCTTCACCGTAGTATACGCTGCACTATTGACAAAAACGAACCGCATATCAAGAATTTTCAACGCTGGCAAACATTCCGCTAAAAGACCCAATTTTATATCACCACGTTCTCAACTTGTGATATGTTTCGGTCTCGTGGCAGTGCAGGTAAATTTATAACAGTTCTAATCAATTTTGACTTGTGCATCCGTGCTCACTAACGGATTCTGTAAATTCGATTTAAAAATAGGAAATTGGTAGTTTCAAATAGTATTAGAATGATATTCTGAATGAAATTTAAATTAAATGCACTTGATTCGAGTTTTAATTTAAGTTTATTATTTGAATCAATACCTACTTTGTGTTCAGGAACTCATTTATTGTTCGAAAATCAATTCTACGTCCTACAGTGAGCTTTTAGTACGTCACAACGATCTTTGATATTAGCTGCTATCTTGACTTTTGACTTCTTGGTCTTATGAAAGTCTTGACACTCAATACATTTCAATCTTAATTATATAACCATTAACCTCATCAATTTTTGGATAGTCCCAGTCACTAGTCACTCAACTTTGACTTAATGAATTATCAACTTTTTGGTATTTTAAAAGCCTTGACACTTAATAAATTTTAAACATAATAATAACCGTCCCTTTGGACAGTCCAATCAATATTCACACAACATCGACTTATAGCATTATCAGGAACTCATGTATCTTAATTTTTGGGGCCTTGAACTTTCAAGCGACTTTGCTACTTCCTTATCATTTAATTTTCTTATCTCTTTACTCCGTCTACTTTTAATATAATTGACTTGTGATAATCTTAATTCGCTGTCAAAAACTTAAAGTTAGTCGACTTTTAGCTTTCTTTAAATCTAATTCTATATTCTTCCACTTTTGTCTCACGCGTAATTCTTCTTTTAAATCCGTCTGCATTAAAGTTCTGTAATTCCATTTTTTATGTATGTTTCCAGTTTTTATAAATTATGTGGCTTTACTCTTTCTTTATATTTTAATTAAGTGGACTGTAAATCTTTTTTTTAATGTAATTGTCTCTCGAGAAACATGATCTAGAGTTTTTTGCTAAAAACTTCGATTTGTAAATCCACGGAGAACTTTCTTTAAACCTAATTATAATATTTGTATATTGTCAATGTACTTTTGTCTCACGTGTCAACAGTTTTTTCAACTTCCTCCAAACTAAACTCTTTAGACCCTAAATTTAAATAAGTTTTTATTGACTTGACACTTAATTTGCTGCTTGCTTCTGTTTTCAGTTTCTTGGTTCTTATCTTGACTGGTTCTATCTCAATTGCTTCGATTTTAAACTCTGGACTCTTAATTCTTGAAAAATCTACACCATTCTTCGTTTTTTATTTGTTACATTTTCTGAACCTAAGACTACATTCAAAAAGAAACCAAAATTCATGAGAGATCTTGTAAATTTATTCCACAAGAAATGTCAAAAAGTTTTATCAACTTTTTCCAATAGTCAATGCAGAGAAGTAACCAGAGAGTTTACGTAATTCATTTACAAGGATACAAGGAATAATTGGTTTACAGGAGTGTGATATCGGTGGGTTTTGGGTGTTGGGATTAATGTCCCTGCTGTAGGAGGAGGGGGTGGATGGTGGAGTTAGTATCAGTCGTCGGCACCATTCGGTGTTCGCTTCCTGATTTTTAGACTGTTTCGGGGTTTCTTGGTTCCTGGTTCTTGCAACGTGCCTAAACAGACAAAAAATAATTTTGGTATGAGTGTGAATATGTAATTGGGAGATTGACGCTGTGGCGTGACTTCCGGCGTGAGACCTCCCATTTGGTAAGGACGAAGGGAACCACAGAAACCTTCGTCAAGGATTGAGTTTTTTTCCTCTGTTCCTGTTTCTACCTGTAGGAGAGGGGGATTTCGTGAAGGAGGTCATCAAGTTCTACAGGAAGGTCTGTGTCTACGGTTTGGAGAAGTCTTAAGAGGGGAAGGGTTATCTTGATCTTCGTATTTCTTGAGGTTCTTTGGAGTCCTACATTCCAGTGGGTGGTGATGTTGGTTCCCTGAAAAGTCCGAGTGACGTATCGTTGTTGTAGCGTCTTAAATAGAGAATGAAGAGGAAATATTTTTGTATTTTGGTAGACAAGGTGACTAGGATACAGATGGTGTAGGTTTTTAGCTTTGCGGCAAATGGTTCTTTCTATGGCAAGAAGCGAATGGAGGAGTCTGTTGTCAGTATAGCATGGCTTTATAATCGAAGAGGTCGAATAAAAGTTTTGTAGGTATGAAGTAGAATTTTGGAGTGTCATCTTCCGAGTCTACCACTCATAGAACCTAGGAGGGATGTGTATCTTCTGATTTTATTGATAGTAATTCTACATCGTTGTCTCACCTGAGTGTTATAGTGAATGGCAGGCCCAAGTAGGTCACCTGGTCCTGAGGAACGAGTTGTCCCCCCCCCCCCCATAGTGAGAGGCTGATATGGTCGAAAGTGAGATTTTCTCGTCGACTGAGGTTTGGATATCTGAAGATGATGGTTTAGGTTTTGGTGAGGTTGAGGACTTTTCTCCATCTGCTGCACCAGGTGGAGAACTGGTCCAGCAGTCTTTGACTTTTTTGGTTAAGAATTTTAGTCGACGTTGCAAAGGTGTATAGGGCCGTGTCGTCGGTGTATAGTTGTAGATTTTGCAGTTGAGGAATATCGCTAGCGTAGATGGTGTAAAGAATAGTGGCTAAGATTGACCCTTGGAACTCCTGAAAGGGAGGTAAAGGGTTCTGAAATTGCATTTCCAACTTTGATCTAGATTATTCTGTTGGAGTTTTTTATTTTTTGTAATTGTTGTCTAATTATCTTTCTGTATGGTAAATTGTAATATAATTAATCAATTGCTACTGCAAACTTTTTTATTTATTATTGTTTTGAGTACTTTACAACTTAGCAAATAATGGAGTATAAATTCGTTTCTTCACTTAATATTATCAACCCAAAATTATACGACTTAATCATTTTCTATTTCGCAGAGCTCTTAATAAATAAACTGAGAACTGCGAAAAATTATAAATGAAAATTCTCGTCTTAAATTGATTCCACTTATAAAAATTAAGCTTTTCCTTCTGAATGAAATATTTGTAAGAGAAACGACGGAGATCTGTAGCGTTACTGAGAGAATTTTTATTAGGTATACTTTGCATTGAAAGCGATCATTGAAATACGAATCAATGATGTTCTTAAAAAGGTCAAACCTCGACAGCTGCTTTTTCACATCAAAGAAATGTAAAAAAAATGAGTCAGTTTGCACGTAGGCACACACAGAATTTTTCTGAGAGACATAGAGTTTTAATTTACTTTTTTACAGATGTTGCAAGAATATCACAATTTTGAGTTAATTTTTTTTCCAATTTAAGTTTCGATGCCAGACAAATAAAAGGCTGCTGAGGTAAAATCCAATGTAAATATTTGAATTTCTTTTTCTGTTTAAAAAAGTAATTGAATTTTTAACTCTTTGATATTTTCCGTTTGATTATTTTTATTTTGATTAATTTTCTTTAACTGAACAAATATTTTCGATTCTTTGGTCATCATGAAAATAAGAAAAGCTGAGTGAAAAAATATTAGAAAAGTGTAATTCGAAAAAGTACTAGTTTATTTTTTTTTAAACAGACCCTCTGATAAGAAAAGAGACATTATATTTTAGAGTTTAATAGGCGTGTATACTTTTTCCAAGATAAATTGAAAAAGGTGCGGGAGCATTCGAATATAGAATAATTTTTATAAAAAAAACCTTTTTAGTAACCAGTCTCATTACTTAATAGCTAGACATAAAGTTGGCTGATAAAATGCCGTTTTCATTACTTGTTGGTAAGGTTTTTATTACTGTTGTTAAATCAGACTTTATTATCCAATATATTTAGATGCGAAAATAAATTTTAAATTAAACATCCAATTATATTGTTTTTTTTAACTGGATACTGGATATCCTTCTATAAACACGTTAATGGTTATCTATTTTTTTTCACAACATACCTGTCAATTTTGCGAGATTATTTTTTGACTCAAATTACAAGCTGATAAATTGATGTTTTGCAGTATATTTATGATAAATCTATAAAAGTTGAAAAATATTCTTTTATATTTTTCAGGTGCTGATAAATGGTATTTGGATGTTAATATCGCCACCTAGGGCGATACATCATTATCCGACCCGAGAAGACAATTTACTGGTTTGCTCTTCCTATATTGATGCCTCGTATATGATAGCATTCACTTATCCAATTTTTCTTATTGTAATATGTACTGTATATGCTGTGTTGACAAGAAAAATTCCAGAAGCATTTAATGAATCTAAACATATAGGTAAATACTGTTGTTTTTTAAATATATTATAATATAAACTTTTCTTTACAAATATAGTAGCAATGGATTTAATAGCATAGAAAAGATTTTTATTATATATTTGTGGTAATAAAATCAAAGATAATTAGTTCACAAAAGAAAATTACTAATTTGTTAAAAAGATCAAACTCATCATAGACATACTTCCAAAAGATCACCATATTTAGAAACTTATTATTGTAAACTGCGCGTTTCTCAAAACATTGCTAAATGCTTAAACGTGACTAGGTTTTTTTTATTAAAGATGTCCTCGTAGGTATAGACCTAAATACAAATGTACCGAGAACATCTACTGGGCCGAAGAGACAATTTATTAATTTGGGATTTAAAGGCCTTCAAGTTAGGATGAGTGGGGAAGACGTGGGAAGGTAAGGAGTTCCACAATCTGAAGTCGCTGGAGATAAAGGAACGATCAAATCGATCCGTTCTCGATGTCTGGCACTGAACAGTATAAGGGTGCATGGGGTCGGCACGTCGCATTGCTCTGGCTGGTCTGGTAAGTGGAGGCACTATAGAGCGGAGTTCTTCTAAACAAAATCCGTTTATGTATCGGTAAAACAAGGAGAGATCAGACACTGCTCTTCGGTTGGACAATGAGGCTAGGTTTTTGGTGTTACTGGTGTCGTTTATTAGTCGAACTGCTCTTCTCTGTATTGCATCAAGAACTCTGAGCCTTAAAGGAGCTGCCGAACCCCATACATGCGAGCAGTATTCAAGATTAGGTCGTATTTGGGCTTTGTAAACAGTAACTAAGTTGGATGAAGAGAAATACTTCCATGCTCTAAACAGAAAGCCTAATTTTTTCCTGCTGCAGTTGCTATAGATGCAATATGTTCGTTCCATAATAAGTCCTGGGAGATCGTTATACCAACCAGCGTCATGGAGTCGCTTTCCTCTAGTGTCTGATCATTCATTGTGATGGATGAGTCGTATGTTTGCCTCATGTTGGATAGGCAACATGTTTTTGTCTTGGAAGCGTTAAAATTAAAAAGATTCTTTCTTCCCCACTCGTCAATAATTCTCAAATCTTGATTGAGAGAAGCCGTTGTGGATCTTCTGTCCTCTTCCCGAATATCTACAGATATGGGACGGTTGTGCGCTTTGCTACAGTGTAGGTTGCCATCATCTGCAAAACCGTGTATCGGGTTAATAGTAGCTTCAAGTAAGTAGATCATTACTGATTTACTGATTTTTTAAACTGATTTCTTGGAGATAAAAAAGTAATGTCATCTTGTGTTATATGCATGATTATGTATATAAAAAAGTCATTGGATTGTAGTGGTTAAGTGAAATACTGACACCCTCTGTGAACAAAAATAGGCAACGAAAATAAATTCGTAACGGAAAATATCAATTTGTTCAAAATTTCAAACTTAAAGTAAGGGATCATTATAATTATTACTTAAAACAGGTCAAGCACACTGCAGAATATACAGAATACACACGTCTATACTTATACAAATTAGTACAAGATACCAAGATCCTTGAATGGTAAGATTGGTGACTCTGTCAGATGGCTTTTAAACAAAAGGGATAATTATAAACCACGTGATTTAAAAATTTTCTCATATTGAAAAATGTAGACCCGTGCAAAATTAGCACAGGATACCAGGATCCTTAAATGGGTGAATCCAATGGATTAATATAAGAAGCACAATAAGCCTAATTAGGCAGAATATACGGACTTCTATTAGAAGAGCTGAACGTCAAGCAGAAATTGGCTTATTGCATGAGACAGTCAATTTAAGCATATAGCATCTCTAAACCTACACAACTTACTACAAGATACCAAGATCCTATAATAGGAGACATGAATCATAAGAAGTACAATAAGCCTAAGTAGGCTGCAGTACGACCGGTGACACTTTGTCCATAAATTATAAACAACCTGCTTTTCAAAAGGTGTCATATTGAAAAATTCACACATTCTCTGTACTTTTAAAAATTAGTACAGGATATCAAGATCCTAGAAGGGTCACTGTAAGAAGCACAATAATCCCAATTAGGCTGCAGTAAGATTCTTATGAACACCGTGCTTTTAAGAAGGTGCCAAATTGAAAATACATCCACTGTACTTATACATGTAAGTACAGGATACCAAGATCCAGGAAATTATAAAGCGCAATAAGACTATAAGGTAGTGATATCGGTGATTCTGTCAGATGGCTTTAAAACAAAAAGGATAATTAGAATCAACGTGCTTCAAAAATGTCATATTAAGAAAGAAACCCCTGCTCCAGACCTGTACAAAATTAGTACAGGATACAACGATCCTTAAATGGGTGATCTGAATCGATAGAAGACGCACATTAAGTCGAATTTAGGCTGCAATACAACTTCCCGCTAAAAAAAATTAAAATTTTTTTTAACTTCCCGCTAAAAAAAATTAATTTTTTTTTTAAAATCGGGAAGTTATTGGTTTCACCCCGTTTTTCGAAAATCGAGTTTTCATCGTATCTCAACGTTTTGAGGTCTTAGGAACCTCCCCTGACTATTTTTACGAGGGTGTCTGTATGTCTGTATGTACGTGTGGATGTGTGTGTGGATGTATGTAAACCTCTTATAACTTTTGAACGGCTTGACCGATCGGAATGAAATAAAAAGCATTCCAAAGAGTTCCATCTAACTTAGATTCCCTGTAAGTTTGAACCGATTCGAGATGGTAGATTTTGAGAAATTTTAAAATAACCGAAAAAAACAATTGGTAAAAATAATGTTTTTTGGGCATATCTTTTTGGCTATTGCATCGATCAATTTCATAACCTAATCAGCTTTCAAGCTTAAAAAGTCACGTCGAATGCCGTTTTGCAAATTAAAATCGGTTGATTCGTTCGTGAGATATCGTTGTCGAAAAATTTCAAAAAAAGTGCTTTTTTTTCAATAACTTAGAGATTTTTTGACTAACCGATTTTGCACTCCCAGTAACGTTTTTAGGTCTCAAAAAACTGCGTCGAATGCCATCTTGAACATCAAAATCGAATACGGCGTTAAAAAGTTATGGCTTTTTAAACATTTCAAAAAAAGTCAAAAACGTCAAAATACGTCACGTTACTATAGCTTTGCGGTTAAAACTAGCGGGAAGTTGCAAGGATGGCCTTTAAGGTCAACCTCTTTTCGAATTTTTTATAAGGCTTTTATAGATAAAGATCATTATTAACAACGTGATTTCAAAAAGGTGTGTCGTATTGAAAGACTCGATACCTGTACAAAATTAGCATAGGATACTAAGATCCTTAAATGGGCGAATCCAATGAATTAATAGAAGAAGCACAATAAGCCTAATTAGGTAGCAATACAACTGGAGACTCTCTGTCAGATGGCTTCCAAAAAAAATGACCTGCTCCTAAAATGTCATATTGAAAAACTTTCTAATAAAAAATGCTTTCGATCGTAATAGGTTAGAACGAAAAATACAAAAATGTTTTTGGTGGCCGTTTGGAGTACCTACTGAAACTAATATACACAAAACTATTTTTTTTTACAGGATTTACAATGTATACCACTTGTGTCATTTGGTTAGCATTCGTTCCTTTATATTTTGGCACAGCTAATCATGTAGCCTTAAGGATAACTAGTATGTCAGTGACTATAAGTCTCTCTGCAAGTGTGACCGTAGCGTGTCTATTTTCCCCTAAGGTAAATAACGTAATAATACCACTTTAACATATTTATTAAATAAAGTATATATTTCAGTTATATATAATATTAATTCGTCCTGAAAGAAACATAAGGCAAAGTATGATGCCAATGAGATACAGCGCAATTAATAAGAGTTCAACAAATACAGGATCAGGAAGTATGATGGCAGCAGTAATGGTTACAGCTGCAACATGTGACCAAAAGCAAAATGTTCAAAAACATGTTTCTCCAATAGAAAACGTTCCAGACGGTAAGAATTTAGACAGTTTTACGTTCCTATAAGCATTTTTAACTGATAGATTTACAAACTCTTTCCAGCAAACGTAAAGGTTCTAAACTAAAATAGTACGACTGAGAAAAATGAAGTATTTTTTCTTCTCTGTATCGTCCTTGTTCCTTTTACAGTTTTACCACATAATTGGAAACGTTTGAAGTTACTTTCTTCGTTTGTTATGTCGTTTATTCCAGATTTATGTTTTTTATGGAACTATAAAATTTCTCGTTCAGCAAACTTAGTCGAGAAGAATCCTACTATGTTAATTTATTTTTTTCTTTTCTGATTGTTGTATTTTTAAACAGCATAACTGGGAAAAATGGAGTTTCTCAGATTATATATATTTTTTAATATTCCTTCTTGTTCCTTTGGCAACTGATGGTTCTGTATCCTGTTTGTTTCTTGGTTTCTAACATCAACCCTACTTAAGTTCAAGAATAGGTTTCAGTGAACATTCATATTAAAAATTAACGAAGGGTTTTCAGTCGTGAAGAATTTAATAGCGATGTAGGTAATAAGTGGGATCAGTTGGCCCAAGTGACCTTATCACTGTGACTTAAAAAGATCTTATATTTAGCCTACTTTTGAAGAAGTCTATTATCCGTTTAGGACGATCGTTTATAACCTGATCAGGCTCTTAAAAGACCTGTCTCAGATATTTATATCGTTGGCGAACAATTACTCTGCAGTTACAGATAATATGTACAGCCGTTCCATCTGCATAATTAGAGAATCTGCATGATGCACTGTCCACTTTGCCAATTTAACAGAGATGGTACCTTAGTGGACACTGTCCTGTGAGAGATTTTGTGGTTACTCTAAGTTCATATTTCTGAAGCACTAAGAGTAATATGGACTCTTCTGCCTGGAGTTTTTTCCTAGTAGTCTGCGCTGAGTTTCTTTTCCCAATTAAGAACTTTATCCATAATGCGTCATTTTTAGATGTCAGAGTAAGGTTTAGGTCCGATAAAAGGCGTACTCTGGCTCTTTTTTACGAGAGTATCAGCAATCTCGTTTTTAACAATTCCTTTATACCTTGATACCCACAGCAAACTTACCTCTTTTTAAAATGAAAGTGTTACTCCATTCATAATAGATCTTATAGGTTGCAGGAGTACCTGTTACCCCTGATTACACACGTACACGTACAGATACTAGGAGGTTAAATCATTGATTTTTTTCTATTAACTGTGCCTCCATGGTGTTAATTTATCTCTTTTTTTTTCCTGTGTGTTGTATGATTGGTAGAAATGGAATTTCTTAGGTTATGATCTCTTCTCCGTACCTCCCCTGTTTTTTAAACAGTTTTATGTTCGTAACTCATTATTATTCACCTTAATAATTGTAAATGGTTGAAGTTTTTTCTTGATTTACATTTACAGAAGAACAGGTTCCACTGGTTATATTCATTTTTGATTACTTTCTTGATTATGTTATTCTAATGTTTACTATTTTTGTAACAGTGGATATAAATTATTTTGTAGATATATTTTACAAAGAATCTCGTACCAAAGACAGTAGTACCCAAACAACACCAGATTCATCGAACAAACCATTTTCACCGACACCAGTTCCAAATGCAAAAATTAACAACAACTACAACATCGGAAATGGTCCTGCAAATATGTCTCAAGAGGCAAATAAATATTTGGAATTATCTTCTTCATAGCAATCGCCTGTATCCGCAATAGCCACTGCTTCGTCCGACAGCAGACCTTCCAGTTTGAAACGAAAAGCTGTTCAAGTTTAAAATTACAGAGACTGAAAATACGTTATTTTGATATTTGTAGGCAATTTTATCTAATAACTGATGGTATGTTTAAGTGAATTTTTCCAATCATTTCATTTTATTATTTATCTCAGTATTTACCTGTACAGTATATGTAAGTTGATTTTGCTCTAAATTTTTTATGAAACCGGAAATCAGGCATCTTATATTATTACCACGCTTTTAAAGTCAAAATTAGGGATGAGCATCGATGGTCACCATCGAAGAATGTTATATCGTTTACTATTGGATGTGGCTCTAAAAATCTTTCGACGATTATAAACAAGTTCCACCTAGTTGAGACTGACTGAATTAATTTTTTAGCTGAAGCATTCCTTAACTTATCACTTGCTGTTACACTTTGCTTCAACCACGTGACAATATTTTTATTCTTACCCAGCAGCTCTACAAGTTCTGAACAAGTACTAATTGAATTTAAGTTAAGGGTGTGTGCATAGCACGAGATGTATTTTTTAGATCCAATAAAATTGGTTATAGCCTTAACTGCATAGACCCATTATCTGTTTTAATAGAAACAACTTTTTCTTCTTTCATTTGCCATTCATCACATACAGATCTAAGTTGATCAGCAAGGTAATCAGAAGCATGTCGCTGCTCTAATAATACCTGAGAATTAGTGTTCTTCATAATCTATAAAATGGACTGTTAGGCGTAGAAAAATGTGTAAATCTGTCTATATATCAGTAGTCAGAGTGCACTTTTTTGAGATAGAATGGCTTTCATGGAAGAGGAAACATCAATATATTTACTGTTTATCAATCTTTTAAGGTAATGCTGGGCGTATAACCGTGACATCCACCATCTTTTTGTAGACTTTACACAAGCATACGACAGCAGTTTACAGGTTAAACTTTGAGGCGCAATGGCAGAGATTGGTAAACCTGAGAATTAAGATAGTGAGAATGACCAGAATGTGCATAGATAGATCACGGAGTAGAGTGCGGATCGGCGACATGTTGTCTGATCCCTTTGAAATAAGCATCTGACTGAAATAGGGTTGTTCAATATCTTCTATTTTATTTAACATTGCCCTAGAGAAAGCAATACGAACTGCGGAGATAAATTTTGAACTCTATGGTCGGGATGGTCCGAGATTATTGCTGGGTTTTGCAGACGATATAGATGTAGTCAGGAATTTGATACCAACCACGAAAGAGATATTTACGAGGGTAGAAACGCAAGCAAAAGAAATAGAGGTCTCAGAATAAATGAGAAAAATAAAACTAAATACATGCTAAACAGCAGAACAGGACACAGAGATAGGGTTGGACAAAATGTCACGATAGGGGAGTACAATTTTGAGAGGGTAACAACTTTTAAGTACCTGGGTGCAACAATAACACAAGACAATAGCCTGACGGAAGAAATAAAAACCCGAATTCAGAATGGAAATAAGTGCTTGTATGCACTAAAGAGTACAATGGCATCCAAAAATATTTCAAGGAGAACAAAAATCACAATTTATATGACAGTTATATGACCTACCATCATGTATGCTAGTGAAACCGGGACGCTTACAAAAGAAAACGAAAGGAGACTAAGAATCTTTGAGAGAAAAGTGCTTCGCAAAATATTCGGACTGCTAGGAATCCTACTAACAGAACAGTACCGAAGAAGAACCAACCAAGAAATAACGGAACTATATGGAGATCCAGACATCGTGAAGGAGATAAAAGCGAAGAGATTGCAATGGGTGGGTTAACCGTAAGAACGAATGTTGAAGAGAGCCTGGGAAAGAGTACCAGTTGGACGAAGACCCCTAGGACCGGAGTTATACAGTTGGGCACATTTACCTGAAAATTGAAAGGTATGGATTATAGGCGTTTCTCTTACCTTACAGTTGGGCACAGAGATATTTTTATCTACCTGACTACTTATTTAACTAAGGTAAATTAATTTAAGGAAAAGTTATGTGTTTAAATAATTTTTGTTGAAAAATATATAAACAAATATAAAAATATAAAACATTTATTTATTTAATATTATACAATAAATTTTAGGTAAGTAGATAGGTACTTATATTAAAATTAAAAAGAAAATACAATATTTTTAATTAAATTTATAAATTTGACGGCGCATATTTATAAGCAGCAAATTGGACAAACTGTATTCTATTAATTTAATTTGTTTCATATTCTGTCTTTTTTTTGTTGAGAATATCTTTTTTTTTTAATAACTGACCGACATAATTTTGTGCTGTTATTAACAGAATTAATTTTAACATAAATCTGATTTTGAAAATCTAATAAAGTGTTTACAAAATTAAAAATATTTGGATGGCTTTTGTAAAATGAATTATTGAAATGGGCATGGAACGATTCACATGCATTTGTGGTTCGTGCAACAGAAGCTGACATTGATGCCCAAATATGTGGTGGAAATGTAGAATCGTTATCAATATACGTTTCTAATAAATAATCACAAAATTTTTGTAAGCGCTCATCCACTGGCATCTTACTTATTAAATCAAAAACAAAGCAATCGCTTACTTCGTCTGGGTTTAAATATTGCAGCCCGAAAAAATGTTTCAACGATTTACCTATGTCTGTATTATTTTTATAATCTGAACTTAAACCTAATGACAAAATTTTTTTATACCACGACTGAGATAAATGAAATCTACAACCAATTACATTTATTTCTGGTAATACTGATTTTATTGCATTATGAATACCCATTTCAAAATCTATCACTACAGTCTGTGGTTTAAATGTTAAATCAAAATATTTGCATTTTTCAATGATTAAATTAAAAAGTGTTTGATATGAAATCTGGTTCTTATTTGGCAGCAAACCAAACACTAATGGAATATAATAGCCATTTTTAAAACCATGCACGGTGAATAATTGCGTAAAAAATTTTGTACAAAAATTAAAAGTCCCATCTACATATATAGTATCTACTGAACAAAGAAAATATAAATTTGTAAAACAAGAAAAGGCTATTATTTCCTTACAACTATCATCAATACATAGTATAAAACAAAGTCGCTTTTTCTGTCCCTATTTCCCTTTGTATGCTTAAATCTTTAAAACTACGCAACGGATTTTGATGCGGTTTTTTTTAATAGATAGGTAGAGTGATTCAAGAGGAAGGTTTATATGTATAATAACATCCATTAACGCAGGCTGAACCCTACGTGATTTATCAAAATAATGTACTAATTATTTGTACACATTGAAAAGGTCTACAGAAAACTCCGCGATGGTATATGTCTATCTCTTATGGATATCCCACAATAACATCTTTTTGTCATTTACTTTTTACGACAAATAATGGCTAATTTTCGAAGCGATTTTAACCAATACAGCATTAATCCTTATCCAATTAAATAGCTTAAATACATTGTTGATTAA
Source organism: Altica lythri (assembly GCA_964028335.1). Lineage (NCBI taxonomy): Eukaryota > Metazoa > Arthropoda > Insecta > Coleoptera > Chrysomelidae > Altica > Altica lythri. Next base: position 77,512,402 of record OZ034802.1, read on the forward strand.
ATATAGATCTATATGGTCCTTTACAGCACAATAAGATTTAAATAATAATAATAATAATAATAGCGCATCGGAGGCCGCGATATTCCTTACAGCACTTTGAATTTTGCAGCGATCAGACGCGTTTATTACGAAATTAATCATTATGAAGCTACCATAAGGTGGCGCAGTTGATATCTCATATATTTAAAAGAGCAAAACTTACTTACCTAAGAACTATGACGCCACCGTTAGGTGGCGCAGTTAATATATAATATACCTAACCGATAAATTACAAAGTACTATAAATAATAGTAAAAACTGGTAACCAACGAGAAAATATGATAAAAAATACAAAAAATTAATCGTAAAAATTAAAAAAAAAGGGTGTGGCAGTCAGTGGGACTGCCGGCAGAAGTTATACTTCTATGCACTGTTAACTAATAAAACTTAATAACGACAAACACAGGCAAGTAGAAATAATTTTTTTTTTTAAATTAACTGTATTCAATTAAATAAATAATTAGAAAAATAAGACCAGTTGATGTGTGTCCTTACTTCAAACACGAAAACTGAACAGTAAAACGATCAATGTATAAAAAAAGTGTTTACAAAACCCTATAGTGCAAAATATAATGCAAATTACTGAATACATATTATGATTAATATTATTAATATAAAATACTAAACTTTATATGTTTACTTACGTGACAGAATTATAAAGTAATCTGTCAAACACAATGTAATACGTTACTATGATATTCCAAAACATTAGCTTAGATTGTTTTTTGTATATCTATCTCTTTTCAATGTACTGATACCTTATATGTGTTTCTGTCTCTCTCTCTTACTCACACCATTACGTATGTAATGATTTTTCCCATTTAACCCCACACAAATCAAGTCCATGATAAGAAGTATAACTTCAAAAATTGGAAAATATATTAGTGTTAGGCGGTGCGAAGCTCGCCGGGTCCGCTAGTTAATTAATAAAAAAGACTCTTCCTTACTGGTCGTAGGTCTTGAAAACTTCTTGGCGGCAAATCGGCAGTTTCAGCATAGATTTTCTCCTTTCAACGTATATATTTTTTCTTATAAGATCTATATCGTTGTCCATCAGGCCAAGATAATCGGTGTTTTCTGACAGTCCTTTTTTATAATTTTAGATGGTCGCTCGTACAAATCTTCAGCAGCTTTTCGTTTCATTTTATTGCTTAGTTCTTGCCGTAATAAATTATCTTCACTGTTGTGATTGTGGTCCAAGTATGATCTCAAAATTATTTTAAAATCATTTTCCGGCGTGTAAACTTTTGCAGGACACTTAGTTTTTTTGTGAACACATCTCCAAAATACACTATTGTCCTTCATTTTTCTTGCGTAACAAAATTTTAAATTATTTATTACTAAAAGTTCTTTACCTTTTTCACTCAACATTATTTTCACTTCCATTTTTCAAGATCGATTTGATTGATTTGAATGTGTTTACTTCAATTGGCATGTTTTTATAGCAAACTATACCCTCTAAGCTAATTTATTTTTCTTTGTTTGACTTCCGTCTTATTGAACAAAATTCCAAAAATTTATTTGAAAAATCCAAAAATATTTAATTATATTTAAATTACACCTAATGCGAAACGAATTATAACGAACTTCTTACCTTAATCCCCTATTTCTGGTAATACTGATTTAATTGCATTATGAATTTGAAAAATCCAAAAATATTTAATTATATTTAAATTACATGTAATCCATTTAAAACGAGTTATAACAAAATTTTTACTTTAATCCCCTAGACTTGAGTTTTGTGCCCAACTGTACGGTACCTTTTTTATTTACCTGGCGCTGTGCCCAACTCACCTACGCCCCCTAGGACACCCTAGAATGAGGTGACGAGATAACATACAAGCACACCTAAGAAGTGTGGGGATTGAATATGACCTAATCCTAATGGCAGATAGACGACGATGGAGGTAAATAGTACAGTCGACCAAGACCCACCCCGGGTTGTAGAGCCAAGCAGTAAGTAAATAAATAATCTTTTAAGGGTAAGCCGGCTTGGTAACTCATAATGAGGTGCAACATCTTTCATCCAGTCAGTGACGTTAATCACGAATTATAATTCAGGCAACTTTTCTTATATAGAAATATAAAAGGTGATCACAGACCACAGTGCAAACAACAGAGCATAGACGTACAGATCAATAGTAAAAAATATCGACAGTCCACCATCGATGGTTAAAAACCATCGATACAGTACCATCGATGCTGATCCCTTGTCGAAATGCATTTATAAATATTATCTGGAGAATAAAATTTAAGGCATCTTTTTTATGATGTTTTTTTGAACAGGAAAATTCTGTTTAAACTAATTTTGCATGTAATTTATTCCTTTTAAAGAGATATTTTATATAAATAATTGAAGTTAAAATTATTATTTTTTTATTAAATAATTACTCATATTAAATATTTGTAAATATTGTAAATATTGAACTCAAAAATATTAATATAAATCGTTGGTATATACGTTACAAACTGGTGCATCATGAAAATATTATGTATAAACTATATTGTTTATTAATTGTAAAAGACTGATTTTATATCTTTTGCTATGATACATTGTTTAAACATTTTTCAAATATTTTAAGATATTATTGTTATGTTTTTGAAATATTACCATATATTTAAGTTTTTGTTATAGAATAAGTTTTGTATAATATTAAGTGTATCAGTTACAGCTTCAGTATTCGACAATAATCTGAATTGTAACAGTTAGTTTATAAATGAATTAATCAGAAAAAGATTGAGTAATATATGAAAAAAATATAATTTGTGAAAAGGCTAAAAAATTAATGGGACACAATCTTCTGTTATGTTTATATCATATCGCAAAAAATTATAAAATGTACACAAATAATAACGAAGGTTGCGTCGATTCGCGATGAAGGCTATGCTGCCGGCGAACGATGAAACGTCGTGGATATTCGGGGTGTGATCAAATCTAGTTCTAGTGATGGTCATAATTGATGATGTTAGAAATCTTCGTCGGAAATCTGATATAAAGCATGAATATTATTGGCACTTCTTAACAAGAAAAATTCACAAAAAATCAATCAACGATTCTATTTGGATTCTGCTTACAACCCAAGAATGGTTATTACCGTTTGAAAACTTCTTGGTTTGAATATATTTTGAATAAAAAGAATTTACGAGTCATACCTAGAACGTTTCAGTTAGCGAGTTGGAACAAACCCTACAAAAATACTTATCTACAAGAAATTCCTTAACCAAAACGAACGAATATTAATTTAACAATAAAAAATTTTAATTCGAAAAAGTTGCAAATTAGTTTTTCTTTGAATTGTTTGATTAACTTATATCCTAAAAGTTTTGTTACAAAAAATGGATTTTTTTAATGAAAAAAGTTGTAGCACTACCTGGTTATCATAAATTACAACTTAATACTCAATAAACTATCGAATTATGTAAAATGGTCCATTCTTCCCTAACAGGTACAATTTTTTGGAATCAGTTTTTCGTAAATTCGTAGTTTAATTGTTTTTTATCTTGTGCTTTCCAGTATTCATGACAAACCTTTCTTGACAGAAACGGCCAAAATAAGTTTGAAGGATTTTCGTTTTTGAGAACAAAAGATCAAACCCAAACACAAATCTTTCTGACGAAAAATGCTTGTTTCATATTATACATAGGTGGAAATACATAAACTGCCTGATAGGAATTGTACAGTAATCATCTCTATAGTAGCTTTCTGTAAGATAAGTACTTTCATCTATCCAAAATTGACTTGAGGCATTTCTAAAATGGTACATTCTATCCTGACACAATCAATTTTTAGGTGTATGCAAAACTGTAGACAATGAAAGTCACTGAAGTTCACCAAACACCAGTGTGGCAGAGGAGAATAATTGTGCCGTTAACCAACTTTCGAGGAAACTCAACGATTAAAACTATCCGAAGCAGTTTCTGAGGTAAGAATCAGCTCAGGCGGTTATTACTGATCATTTTGTCTTTCGAAAATTGTCCAAAAGTTAGATACCTAATCTAGTGACCAAAAATCAAAACAAACTAGTATAAAATTGTGTCATATGGATTTTTAGAAAAGTAAAAATTATTTTATCTACTCTACCTCATATTATGTATCAATTTTTAGTTCGTGAAAACTGTCATTATAGACAGCAGTGCGTAAAGGATTGAAAGTGTGCGTGAAGTAACAATGTATTTTAAATGGGATTTACTTTTTCGCACTGTTTTTGACACACCTTCATATAATCAAATATCCTTAGCATTCGCGTTGCCATGGTGTTGCTATAAGAGCATTAGTTTTGTTAGTATCTTGTAAATGAATTGAAAATAAATTGCTTTCTTGTACGAGGCTTACCCTAAAAGTTTCCGGAATCGACCACTAGGGGGCATTTGCTAGCGGCGTCATTATTTTTTTCGTAAAATTTGACATCTTTTAATGTAAACACAATTGACAGATCAGAAATTATTCAAGTATTTTCGTTTTTACAGAATTTTAAAAAAATCTATTTTGAGAAAAAATGGAAATTTCTCGTGAAAACTTTCGTGCGATGATTTTTTACGATTTTAAATGTGGCCTTACTCAAAAGCAGTGCATCGATCGGCTTCATTCTGCTTTTGGTGATGAAGCACCATCCAAAACCACCGTATACGATTGGTTTTCAGAATTCAAGCGTGGACGTGTTAGCCTCAGTGATAAATTTCGTGAAGGTCGTCCATCAACTGCTGTTGTTCCAGCAAACATCGATGCTGTGAGAGAAATGATTGAGGCAGATCGGCATGTGACATACCGTGAGATTGAGGCAACAATGCGCATTGGCAAAAGTCAAATACAAACGATTTTACATAAACATTTAGGCGTGAAGAAGATTTGCAGTCGTTGGATCCCGCGTAATTTGAACGAGGCTCAAAAAGAGGCTCGTGTGAAATGGTGCAAAGAAATGCTCAACAAATTCAATCGCGGTGCTTCTCCGAACGTATATAGTATTGTAACAGGTGACAAAACTTGGATATATGCGTACGAGCCCGAAACAAAGCAACAATCAACTGTATGGGTGTTCCAAAGCGAGCCGAATCCAACAAAAGTTGTTCGTTCACGAAGCACTTCAAAGAAAATAATTGCTTTTTTCTTCCGTAAAAATGGGCCTGTTGCCACCGTTGCTCTTGAGGATCGAAGAACAGTCAATGCCGAATGGTATACAGCAATTTGTTTGCCTGAAGTCATCGATAAAATCAGAAAAAACAACCCAAAACGACACATCATTCTTCATCATGACAACGCAAGCTCTCACACAGCAACTCGAACAAACGATTTTTTAAAGGAGAAAAAGATCGAATTGATGACTCATTGCCCGTATTCACCTGATTTATCGCCTAATGACTTCTTCCTGTTCCCATTCGTCAAAAATAAAATGCGTGGTCAGCGATTTACGAAACCTGAAGAGGCTGTTGAGGCATTCAAAATCCATGTTTCTGACATACCGACTTCGGATTGGAATAAATGTTTTGATGACTGGTTTATTCGCATGCAAAAGTGTATTGATCTTCAAGGCAAATATTTTGAAAAACAATAGAGTATTTTTTTCGATTAAATTTGTGTTTTTTCTATGATTTTCCGGAAACTTTTATTGTAACCCTCGTAACTATTTTTTATTTGATTATTGTAGATAAAATATTGTATGAAACTGTGCGTGAAGTGCTTTTTGTGCACTTACGCGATATATAGCACTCGCTTCGCTCGTGCTCTAAACATCGCGTGCGTGCGCAAAAAGCATACTTCACGAACTGTTTCATAAATAACTATTTTGCAACGGATGAGAATTTGTAACCATGGCACTAGAGGGACTAGAGGACGCTGTTTCTGTGGTGAAAACCAGCTATGGTAGTGCTCAAGCGGTAATTACTGATTACATTTCCCACAAGTTGAATTCTTCGACAATAAGGATCAAAACGAAATTGTGCCAATGACATTTGGACCGTTATAAATCTTATACTAACTGATATCGAAACTTGAGTACACCATCACACCCTTAAATCCAAACATAAGAATGTACTGGAATATAAAAACGAAAACGAAGCTGCACCGATTAAGACCGTATTTCGGCTCCCTCCTGGAAAAATTTTGGCGACTGTATTTTTTTGCTGTTAGGGAATCTTACATGTTGAAATTTTGGAGGCGACAAAATAAATATCGTATGAAAAGGAGTGATGTTTAACCAACTTGAAAAAAGGAGGGGTTCTCAATTTGACCATTATATATATTTTTTTTATAATCCGATTTTAAAAATTCTTTTTGCATTCAAAAAGAGTAGAGTGTCCGTGTGGTCCCATTAAAATTTGGTTAAGGTCTGATCATCAATGTGGAAGATATTCCAGGAAATACCACAAAAATCAACAGAATAAGCTCTGCAGTTAAGTTAATGTATTAATAATGATGTATAACTTAAAAACACAATAATTAGCCCACTCTAAAGCAAGGAGAAGGAATGAGCATTTAATCAATTCGCTTGCTAACTGTGCGTTGGTGATTTCAGACAATTAAGTCCAAGTTTCATCACGATGTTTTCCTTCACCGTACATGCATGGTGTTTCTAGGTGTTAGACAATTTACTTATGTCTCCAAAAATTTACATTGGTACATGTCGGGATTGTTGGGGATTGAACTCAGTACATCTTGCACGGTATTCGAAAGGTACATTATAAATTTGCGCCCACATCTGACAAAGCCAAGTAGCAACTAAAACTCATAAAATAAAAACTTTTTTTTTTAAATTGAACTGCCTTCAAGAAAAATACACTAAAAAGGCAGAAATAAAATCTTTATTTATTAAAAAAATTTGAACCAACTAGGCATCTGATTTCGACTTCCTTGAATCCCTTACAAAGATATAAACCATTGGAGCCGACTTCAAGGAAATCGAAATCAGATGCCTAGTTGGTTCCAATGTTTAAGAAGATTTTATTTCTGGCGTTTTAGTGCATTTTTTTTAAAGGCGGTTCAATTTAAAAAGAATATTTTGTCACTGTTTTGATGGATGCAGTTTAAATCTCAATACTCTTATCATTTTGGTAATATTTCTACACTGTTGGGTTAATTTTTTAATTAGTTTGTGGAAAGAAAAATACATATCACATTTATTTTTTTTTTTTTTTTTTGATGTCCTCGTAGGTATAGACCTTAATACAAATGTACCGAGAACATCTATTGGGGCAGAAGAGACAATTTATTAATTTGGGATTTAAAGGCCTGCAAGTTAGGACGAATGGGGAAGACGTGGGAAGGTAAGGAGTTCCACAATCTGGAGACCCTGGGGATGAAGGAACGATCGAATCGGTCCGTTCTCGATGTCCAGCATTGCACAGTATAAGGGTGCATGGAGTTGACACGTCGCGTTGCTCTGGCTAGTCTGACAAGTGGAGGCATTATAGAGCGGAGTTCCTCTGAGCAAAATCCGTTTATGTATCGGTAAAACAAGTAGAGATCAGACACTGCTCTTCGGTGGGACAATGGGGCTTGACGGAGCCGCCGAACCCCATACATGCGAGTAGTATTTAAGATTAGGTCGTATTTGGGCTTTGTAAAGAGTAGCTAAGTTGGATGGAGAAAAATATTTCTGTGCTCTAAAGAGAAAGCCTAATTGCTTTCCTGCTGCAGTTGCTATGGATGCAATATGTCCGATCCAGAGTAAGTCCTGGGAGATCGTTATACCAACCAGCGTAATGGAGTCGTCCGCTATCAGTGTCTGATCGTTCATTGTAATGGATGAGTCGCATGTTTGTCTCTTGTTGGATAGGCAACATGTCTTTGTCTTGTCTTATTTATGATCAGAAAAATAAGTAACTCAACAAATATTATTTAAATCTTTTTCTCGTTAGTTTTTACTGTATTTAATTAGCTGTCTTTCGTACAAATTGTTTAATTATCTACTTTATACTTATTATTTACTCAAAAGTGTGATAACTTGAGATAAATAGTTTCCGTTAGGTTAATATAATTAATTGTTAAGTTTAAAACAAAGAATATATATACAGGGTAAGTTTATTATAAGAATTTATAAAATGTTCAACATTGTATTCTTCACATATTGACAACATTGTACAAATTAATTGTAAATAACATTTAAAAAATATTAACAATAGTTGTATGGTTGATACTTTAATTATAAACTTTGCCAGAAGTCAAATGGGACTTTCATTAGATATTGCAATTGACCAGTTTATATTTATTGAATTTAATTATCCAGGTCTCAAACACTGTTTTTGTGACTTTAGACTATGGTATAAATCTTCATAATGAGCCCAATGAAGCTTTATTGCCATAAAAATCGATTTTAGATCAACCAACCGATTATTGTTTTCGTTATTTGTAAATAAACATAAATATATAAAAATGTTTAAAATTAACACAAAGTAAAATTATATAGATGGTAAATTATTGTGAAAATTATTATATAAAGAATGTTCATAAATATGTATCATTATTTCCGAGTAGATACCTATATTACAATTATATTTATACATACTTTAAATAATAACTGTACCTGTGTGATTAATTTGTTATTGAACTTCCAGATTAAATATTCCAAAAAAACTGACTATTTTTAATGCCCTATTTATCGTTTCATTGGTCATTTGCTTAGTGGTATTATAAATTAAGTAAGGGAGCCATACTGTTCCTTGGCTGGAAAGAGAGAAAAAATCGCAGTAACTACCCTCTCTTTCCGTCTCTACTTGTGCTTTTTTGTGGTGTATATATTATAAATTCCCTACTTGAAAACTTTAAGTTTTTGCTACATTTTGTTACGTTTTAATAATCCAAAAACAACAAGCTGTCAATCAAGTACCTATTTAATGTTAAAAGATGATTCTTGAATATAAAAATTGTTCGTAATAGTATATTACTTTACGAGTGTAGTAAATTACAGCGAGTGTGTTTGGCCCATGAGCGAGCTTGCGAGCGAATGGACTAAAGAAACGAGGTAAATATGCAATTTGGTCGGGCAGACTGCAATTGCGCGCAGCGGTCAGGGTTCTCAACAGGGTGTCTAAAGCTACGGTTTCTAAGAACAATGCGCGGCGTACGGCCGACAGTAAGTTGAGCAGAGCTCACGTGCGCTTTAATTTAACATCAGGTGTCTTATGCATGCGGTTTGTAAGAGTCTGTCTAGTTGAACGGATGAGTTTAACAAAGCAGTGTGAGTTTGAGTTGTGCGCTGAGATCAATTTGGTTGGGTTTGGACGCAACGTCGACATAAGCTGAAGCAAATTATATCGAAGTGGTGGCTAGTGAAGAGTAATCAATTACACTAAAACACAAAAATTAAGTTGTTAAAGACATATTACTACATATTTTTGATGCACAGCTTTTCTTCTGGTGTGATTGGATGACTATATCTGTTACAAGGTTTTTTAACAATATCTTCGTTTATGAAGTTTAGAACAATCTCAAACAATTCCCTAGAAAGTTTAAAATATTCTCGAAATTTTATTTCATTCCCAAAAAGTCGTCTTTCTACTGTAACTGCATACGCTCCTTCGGATTTGCGACAGGAAAATAAATCATCAACTTTTCTATTGGGCTCTTTCATTGTCAGCAACAATAAGTCTTCTTCATTGTTTTCAATTTCTTCGATCAAAAACGCAACTATAGCATTATTCATTCTGCACTATCCGTTTACTTCAACAGAATATTAAAAACTGAGAATTCATAAAAACCGATCCGCGCGAAGCGGACTGTGAGTCAAGCTGAGCTTATTCTGCTTAAGCCGTAAGACGCGCGACGCGCACACTTCTTAAAAACCGTAGCTTAAGCCAATGGTGCAATTGCGCGCACGTCTTTAAAAATCTGGTGTGGGCACCACACGACCTTCCGAACACTAACAAGTAGTGGTAGTTTTTGATAAAAGTGTCAATATCTCGAAAACTAATGAAAATATCAAAAAAATGTATTCTTTCAAAAATGACTGAAATTACATGTTCTTTCCACAAAGTATAAATATTTTGCCAATAACGATATAAAAACCCAATATTTTCAAAAAATTCCATTTTTTGATAAGAGTAAACGTCCACTTCCGGTCGGCCGATTTTACTCAAATTCTATTAGATTCCTCCGATGGTGATTATAAGTAAGGTTTTATAGTTTCATTCCGATCCGATTAGCTGTTTAGCCGCAAATGTGTTCACAGACACACAGACATTTTTTATTTTTGGGTTTTTTAGGCTCAGGGAACCCTAAAACGCGTATTTCCGCTAAAAACCCGAGATCGAAATTTTTCGCGATCACAATACCTTCCTATAACAGCGTTGCTGTTCGGAAAAAAATATCGAAAAAACTAATTAGTTAGTAGTCAGATGTCAAAAATATAAAAAATAATTTGACACTAGTCAAAAGTTGATACTCTCAAAAAACATAATTTGACAGCTGTCAGATGTCAAAATATAGAAGGAGCTAATCTGACTGATATTAACAAGTAGTGGGTGGTAGAATTGGAGTGGCCATAGTATGGAGATGTCAAAAATATCGAAAAAACTAATTAGTTAGTAGTCAGATGTCAAAAATATAAAAAAAAATAATTTGACACTAGTCAAAAGTTGATACTCTCAAAAAACATAATTTGACAGCTGTCAGATGTCAAAATATAGAAAATTAAATGTTGAAATACGCCAAAACATAATTTGACAGCTGTCAGATGTTGAAAATATAATAACTACCAATTTTTGTTTAAAAAAAGCGAATCCACAATTTTTATTTCACATATTTCCAGTTTTTGATAAAAGTGTCAATATCTCGAAAACTAATGAAAATATCAAAAAAATGTATTCCTTCAAAAATGTCGGAAATTACATGTTCTTTCCACAAAGTATAAATATTTTGCCAATAACTATATAAAAACCCAATATTTTCAAAAAATTCCATTTTTTGATAGGAGTAAACGTCCACTTCCGGTCGGCCGATTTTACTCAAATTCTATCAGATTCCTCCGATGGTGATTATAAGTAAGGTTTTATAGTTTCATTCCGATCCGATTAGCCGTTTAGCCGCAAATGTGTTCACAGACACACAGACAGACACACAGACAGACAGACAGACAGACATTTTTTATTTTTGGGTTTTTTAGGCTCAGGGAACCCTAAAACGCGTATTTCCGCTAAAAACCCGAGATCGAAATTTTTCGCGATCACAATACCTTCCTATAACAGCGTTGCTGTTCGGAAGGTAAAAAGGTATGCTGTGATTGCGCGCAAAGTCATAAATTATAGTAAACGGAAGTTTTATTTACTTCTTATTCGTTTTGAACGGAAATTCTGCTAATTTTAAAAAATTAAGATAATAACAAGTGCATACTTCCTACATTGAAATAGTTGTGAAAAAAAAACTAAATAGTGTTTCTTTTATAATTAATATTTATTATATTAAATAATGTACATATGTAGACATTTAATTTGAACATGCCTTATAACATATAGTTTTAACAAATTCTATTCTGGATATTTCTTTATTTTTAAATTTCTCTATCAAATTTGTTACATATTTTAATGTTCTTTCATAATTAATATTTTTAATTTTTTTTTGTAAGTGTAAGCTATTTAATTGCACATAAGATCCCACTTGAACATTTTTAATTCATTTAATTCATGAAGCCCACATCTCTGGAGGAAATCTTGCAGATTCAGAAATGTAATTCTCCGTTAAATAATCGCAGAAGGACGTTATACGGGTATCGTTGGGGGCTTCAGCAATCAATTCTTCAACGAAGCATTCCGAAACATCAGTACTATCTAAATATATGAGGCCGAAAGACCAGCGTAACCATTTCCCCAACTCACTGTCCTTGTCGGAATACTCTCTTTTGAGTCAAATATTCTGTATTTTCCTCAGCCAAGCTTGGCTGATGTGGAATCTGCAGCCAGTTATCTTTAGCTGGGGCCAAACGTTTCGGCTTGCTTTGTGAATAGCTTCTTCGAAATCACACACAATTTCACTGGGATTTAATGTCAGATTCTTGCTATCACAAGCAGATATTACAGTTCTGAACATTTGCTCATAAGCTTCTGTCTTTTTATTTTTTATAAGTGCAAAAATTAATGGCACATAATGTCCATTACGAACCGCGTGAATCGTGAATAACTGCGTAAAGAATTTTGTGCAGTAGTTGAAGGTCCCATCACAGAAAAACTTTGTTTCACTACACAAAAATTGTAAGTTTTTTTCACAACTGAATATTACTATTCCTAACTCCTTATTAAACGAAAGCAGGAAGTCTTCATTTATTGAAGTTTTAATTTCAATTGTAGCCAAAGCGTCAAAAACATCGTCCAAATTTTTGGGAAGTGGTGGAAGTAATTTTCTTCGAGATCGGTAAATGCTATCCCGAATGTTTGATAGGTCTTGAGTTGTTGCCGAAAGAACCGCATCTCCCATTTCCATGTTCATGATTTTGCTGGGCCAGATGGAAATATCTTCGGTGGCTTTTCTTTTGGCGTTGTTTTGAACCTTCTATTACAAAAAATAAATATATTGTTAGAAACTGTATTTAATATTAAAAATTATAAATAAGTCGATTTGAATTTAATTTATAGAGTTCGCATCTATGGACAGCAATATTGTTATATTAATTTTGGTAAAAACGCAATCTTTGAATTTAATATAAATAAACAATTTTAAGAAAATAAAAATTAAAATGAAAATTTGTTTCGTGAAAGCCATCAAAATAAAATTATTGAAATTATTTAAGTTTTTAGTCAAACTTCTTTCCAGAGGAAAAGTTCAGTTTTAAACCAAAAGGATAACACTCTTAAGTTTAAAATGTATAAAATTAAAAAAAAAATGAAATCAAAACATCTTACCTTGATTTTCAGATTTTCATTTCCATCGTGGTTGTGCTCGTTCAAACTTTCTAAGAGAATAGTTTCGTTGTGATCCACTCTAATAGATGCTTTACACAATTTGTTCGTACACCGATATTTTGTACACGTAGATTGCACCTTATCTTTACGAAACGTAAAATTATTAATCACAATTAATTTGCTGCCACGTTCGCTCAACATAAACTCCATTTTCGAAATACTATATATTTATTTGTGATTTCTGTATTTATGCTGTCTTCAACCAATAAGAATTTACAAAATGTCATTATGAAAATAGAAATTAGACTGGAATTATTCTAAGAATTTGTTTATCTACTCTAATCTTTGGGATTTATGAATTTTGGATTAAAGATACGTTTTCTAAAGATTTTTGTTTACCTGCCTTAATTGCCTTAATCCTTCCGTTGCGCGCAATCACAGCAACCCTCTTAAAGGTAAATTTCAGTACCCCAGGAGGTATTTGACCGCTGCGCGCAATCACAATATACCGATTTGGTCGAGTGAAGTACTATGCTTTACCCACGACTTACCAAATGGTTTTGTATAAAACTAAAAATAACAAACATAAAATCTAAATTTTGGCATAAGTTGTCAAAAATATTCGATTTCAATGAGAAGTTCTGTCTGAGAAATGTCAATTGTTAGTTAATTTAATATATACTGTAGGCGTGATTCAGTGCATAATACAGGTTTCTATTTACTTACTCCACTAGTGCAGTAAATGAAAATATAACACAACTGCTAAATAATTTGACACTTACTGACAGAGATATAGGTTAAAAAATACGCAATTTACTTATGAGTCGTGGGTAAAAATCCATAACCCCCAAGTTTTAATATAACCCGTCGTTTATTTTATATGCATCAGCTAGGTCATTGCAATCTTCCCTCTCTTTCTAATTGACGGATGTGTCCACTTACAGGCAGCTGTATATCTTACCTACTCTATCTATTATATCTCTATGGTAATTTTATTGAGGTTAGAAAGAAGGAGAACCGGCTTGTATGGGTGACAAGTTGAAAAAGTATCCACCTGTGAACTGCTAATTAAAATTCGAACATTCTCCGAAATGGCGCTAGTATACATAATGGAAGCCCAAAAAAACTTGTGTTGCGGTGCAACCCAAAAAATCTTTGCCTCCTGCACCACCACTGACTGTAAGTCATTAAAATATAAGGTAGGGAACATAAAAGTAACTTAAAGTTTAAATTGTCCATTTAACATTTAACAAAAAAATCTTTTAAGATGGAATTGGGTAGGTGTCATATATACGACATGAATCAAGATAAAATGTATGTATGTATGTATGTATGTATGAGCAGTTAGGAGTAACAGATAGGTACACCTGCGACCTATAAGATCTATTGTGTCCCCCTTTTCTTGCTATATTTCTGATGATTTCTCAGACTTATAGCAGCTCTTCTAGTCCTATCTTCCTTAGAAAGTTTAGGATATCATTGGGTTTTAAGTTAGGTAGTTCTTCCCTTTCTATTTCGTATGACCCTAGGTATTTGACCCTAGAAGTACTTAATGCGATGCATTCTGATAGTATGTGTATTAAGGTTTCATACTCTACCTCACATAATTTGCAGTTTGCTTCATCTACCAATTCTAGTTTCTTCATGTGTCCTCTTAATCGGCAGTTTTCGGTTAGTATTCCTGTTATAATTCAGAGGTTCTTCTTACCAATGTTAAGACAGCTGTGAGCTCTCTTTTGGTTATAGTTTGATTGTCTTAGTCCTTCTAGATCATTCCAGTACTTGAATTTTTCGCTATCCATTTTTTTCCTTAGTTTTTCTAAGGTTGTACTATTGCTGATTCCACAGGATGGTTCTGGTCCCAGGTATGATTTTTCAGCTCCGTCTTTTGCCAGCTCGTCTGCTGTTTCATTTCCTTCTATTCCTGTGTGTCCTGGAACACATAGGATGGTAACAGTGTTATTCTGTCCTAGTTCGTTTAATTTGCCTAGGCATTCCCAGACCATCTTTGAACTGATTGTATCTGAGTTCAAAACTTTGATGGCTGCTTGACTATCTGACATGATCACAATCTTCTGTCTAGGATAGTTCCTTTCAATGTTAAGCTCTATACATCTTTCGATGACACGAACTTCTGCTTGAATGATGCTTGGGTACGCACCCAAGCTTTCTGAGTATTTGGTTCTAGGTTTAAAAACCTCTGCTCCTGTTTCTTTATCTGTCTTGAAGCCGTCCGTATACCATTTTATGGCGTTTTGGCTTAGCCCCAATATGGTGTTCTCGTCAAGTCTCTGAATCTTTGAGAGGTTTGTCCTCGTAGTGATCAGATTAGCTCTCGTGCCCCAAGATACTGATATCGTATTGATGGAGATAGTGTCTTGGCCTACCTTCATTTCTGCAATTCTTGTAGACAGTAATTGCGACAACCAGGTGTAAGTCGTTCTATCTACTCCTCTATTATTGAGCAAATATAATTGTCTACAGCTTTTTCCATCGTTCTAAGAATAAACGATGGTAAGGCTGATTGGTCGTAGGGATTTAGGTTTGTGTAATGTCCCATATCCCTGCCTTGGGTTTGAAGGTGATTCTTGCCCTCCTCTACACTTCTTGTATATATCCCAGTTCAAAACTGCTCCGACTGATTCGGATCACATGAGGAATGATTGCCTCCTGCCCTTGTTGTAGTAGGGCAAAAAATATTCCGTCAGTTCCAGGGGTTTTGAATTGCTGAAGGATGTTCATAGCCCATCTCAGCCGTTCTTCACTGCATAAGTGTTTTGCCATTGCATTTTTTTCCCTGGTTGGTCATTTAGTTTTGTACCTCGTATTTCCTGCGCGTATTTCCTGCGGTGATTCTGCCTGCAGGAAAGTGGGTTTCTAACAGAAGCTTTACTCGTTCTTTTTCGCTTTCTGTGAAGCGTCTATCTGGCTTTCGCAGTGTCATTGCTGTATCTACTCTTTCTTTTGCTAAGACTTTGTGTACTCTTGCAGCAGAAGGTGTAGAATCTATTTCTTCGCAGAATTTCCTGAAGCTATTTCTCTTAGCTTTTCTAATCTCTTTATTATTGTAGGTTGTAAGTTTTTCGGTGTAGCTCTGCTAATCTCCGTTACGTTGGGCTCTGTTGAAGAGCTTCCGTGTTTCGGATCTTAGGTTTGACAGATGACTGTTCCACTATATATCGTCGTTTGACTTTCTAGTCCTTTGGAGAGGACAGCTTGAATCATAGGCATCAAGTATTGCCTCATTTAATTCTACGAGATCATTTCCCAGTACCAGGTTGTTAAAAAAAAAAAGTCGAGTAACTGCTATGCAATCGTAGCCGAATAGTTTAAAGCTCTATAGGCTAGTAAAAATAGATCGCAGTTTCGTCTCCTGTAGGATATGTCATTTTTTTATTTGTTTTATTTACCATTTGTTCTCATAGTTTCTAAATTTAAAAAGGAGAAATCGTGTAGGTGTTAACTAAGACATTAATTAAAACAAGATATAATAAAAAACATCGAGTAACCGCTAGACGTCTGTGGCCGAATAGTTGAAGGTGTTGTAGGGTATAGATATACCCAGATCGTAGATCGTAGATTCGAGTCTATTTGGATGTGCCATTCTTTTTAATTTCTAGGTAATATGATTTGTTTTCCTAATTTCTAAATTTAAAAAGGAGGAATTGCGTAAGTGTATACGACATGAATTAAATCAAGATATAATAAAAAACATTGAGTAACCACTAGGTATCCGTGGCCAAATAGTTTAAGGCGCTATATCCATAGATAAAGATCGCAGGTTCGAGTCCTACCGGATGTGTCTTTTTTTTAATATCTAGTTATCACGTGATTTTCTTATCTAAATTTAAAAAATTCCATAGGATTTGTTTCAAATGATTAATTTACTAAAGATTTTCAATATATTGAAAATCGGATGAACAATTTTTTCGTGTACTAAAACTCTGAACAAATGCCATAAAAAGACTATGTTAAAATACATAACTTTCTTATTTTTATTGCAATTAGCATTAGTTGCGCTTTTATAACAATCTTACTTTAAAATATTTGAATCGCCCAGACTACGAATACTGTTAGTACCAAAGAGTTATTCAACCTTGGCACACGAGTAGAAATCACAAAGACTTCTTTAGAAAGTGGTTGTCTTGCGAACGTGTTACTAATGTTGATCCACACAGCAGATCGGTACTATTAAGTGATTAAAAAAAAACAAATTTACAAAAATGAAAATAACAATTTTAACATGAAATTTCTAGTGTTTGTGAACTTCTTTATATTTCTAATTAACGGTAAGTAAATTTTAAATAAATTCCATAATAATATCCGGTTAAGAAATTTCTTATTAATGTGTTAAATTAAAAGAAAAAACAATGATTCATAGTTTCAAAATTTAGTTGCAAAGTGTGATAAATTGATTTCACTGGAAATTGTTAAATTTAAAATATTACCATGCAAGGCAGTATAATTATCAAAAAAACTAAATGCTAAAATCGGGAAATCCATATGTTTAAAATTCAAAATATAAATATGAACAAATATGTATAAAAATTGAATAGGTCAAGTTTTAGAATATTTTATAAAATGCATTATTTTTGTAACGATTAAATAAGTATGTAATTAAAAATGCTTTATATATTAATGGGTAAAAGTTAAACTAAATGACCTCTAAAATGGAAAGTAATTAACACAAAACTTAACTAAAACCCAAAAAAACGACATATTTTAAGAATAGTTTTGGTCACGAATTTCCAAAATGTAGTACCTAAACAATGTGGCCATTATGTGATTAATAAACTTATCGATAAATCTTCCGATCTATTTTTATGTATCTTCCTATTGCTGCTCTTTTAGCATTGTAATCTTCCCCTTTCTAAATTCTTTCTTTCTTTTTCCAGCTACTTTCTTCTAATCAGTTTTTTCATCTAGAATAACTCAAGAGTTTCCTCGTTTGATACCGTATATATCCTTCCTATTTTCTACTTTTCTTTTTTATTTATATCTATCCTTGCTTTTTTTTTGACTTACACTCAATTTTTCCATTCTATTTTTAAAATCTTTTTTCTCTTCTTCGCATATTGTAAACTTTTAGTTACTGATTTCTATCTTGCATTATAATTTCTTCCAATTCTTTTTATTTCCCAAACTCATCCATTTTTATTTCAGTTTGCTTCTATTTTTTTGCTCTACTAACCTGAGAGTAGGTATAGTGTTTCTTTTTCTAAATTTCTAAATTGTATATCAATAAACCAATTTCTTCTGAAAAAAAATTCCCAGAATCAGCCATCCTTTGTCTATTTCCTCCCTTGCTACCATTGTGGTTTTTCTCTTTCCGATTTGTACTTTGCCTTTGGACTCTTTCTTTCTTCGAGACCCAACCATGAATTTTGCATTCTACACCTATTTTCTTATCTTCTAGCTTGCCTTTTCCGTGGTAGTGTTTTTCTTTCTTATTTCTATTTTCTTATCAGTTCCTTTTAATGCTTTCTTTCATCCATGATATTTCCAGTTTGCTTCTATTTTCTGGTCTGCTACCACTCCAATATAGTATTTCTTTTTCTGGATTTTTATCTTGTATATTGATAGTATATTAGTTTTTTCTTATCATTTAGTTCTCCTAGACTTATCCTTGGTTATTCCACAATGCTTCTATTTTCTCATTTGCTACCATTGGGGCATTTCTCCTTTTGATTTCTATTAGTTTTTTTAATCTATCTCTTGTAGCATGGCCTTACCATGGTACTGTTTCTCTTTCTTATTTCTATTTTCTTATCATTTCCTTTTAATCATTTCTTTCACCTAGATTCATCCATGATATTTCTAGTTTGCTTCTATTTTTTGTTATGCTAGCACTCCAGTGTTGGATTTTTTTGTATTTCTATCTTGTATATTGATAGTATATTAGTTTTTTCTATTCATTACGTTCTCCTAGACTTATCCTTGGTATTTTCACTATGCTTGTATTTTCTGCTTTGCTACCATCGAGGTATTTCTCTTTCTTATTTCTATCAGTTTCTTTTCATCCTTTTTTTCTTGAGAAACATCTATTTGTTGCTCTTGTAGCAAAACCTAACTTTTACTTGCGAATCACTTTCTTTTGACACTTTCGTTCCCGTAGACTCATGAATAGTTTTTTTAGCCTGCTTTTAGTTTCTTCGCTTTTAGCAAACCATTGTATTTATTCCCTTTCTGATCTTTATCTTAGTTCCTTCTTACTCTTTTTTCCTACATTTATCCATCATTTTTCCAGTTTTCTTCCTTTTCTGCTGTACATCCTATCATTGTAGTAGGTATTTGTCTATTTGATATCTATCTCTTATATCAATCCCTTCCAATTGTTTTCTCCTTCTAGACTCGTCCATAACTTTTCTGGTTAGCTACTATAAAGTCTTTAATTTTTTTTATAAAAATAATTTATTATATTTATTTAAAAAATGTCTAGTTTTAGTATTTGCTCAAGATGAAGATGGTCCATATCGTGGAAAATATTTAGGAAAATTAAATTCTTATCATCACCAAGTCTCAGGAGATATTTACGCCGTCAACGACTCCACATTACTATTTACTTCATTCAATTATGATGGAAACGGAGCTGATACCTTCTTTTGGGCCGGTGCAGCCAACAGACCAGGACCTCAAGGATTTATAGTACCTGATTCTAATGGAAAGTAAGTATTCTTGTGTAAAGAAAATACGTAAACTTAATGATATTTTTATAGAACCAATGTACTAGAACGATACTTCAACAAAGACTTTACCTTAGTTCTTCCTGAAAAGAAAATAATTACTGACATCAAATGGCTTGCTATATATGATATATGGAGCCAAAATACCTTTGGGGATATTTATATACCAGAAGGTTTTGAACCACCAACAATTCAAAAATTGCCTGCAATTATAGGAAAAACTAATAGCATCACCTCAGAGTCTGTAGAAATCTTAGATGCTAAAAGAATAAGATTAAATCAATTTTCTTATGATGGAAAGGCAAAACAAGCTTTCTTTTGGGTAGGAGTTGGAGCACAACCAGTTTCTAAGGGGTTTAAAGTTCCAGATGAATATGGATAGTAAGTCAAATAAATAATATCTTCACCTGGGATTTCCTATTATTTATTTTCAGTTTGGATCCATTACGAGCATACAAAAATTTAACAATTACTCTAGAACTTCCAGGAGATAAAACTATATTCGAAATTGATTGGTTTAGTATATTTGACCAAGATAGCAAGCAAAATTTGGCATCTTTTATTGTACCAGAAGCACTTAATGTACCTCCTTCATTAGTTAAAATAATAGTAAGTGGATAAAAAAGATATCTAAATTACTTTTTAGTTATTATCAACCTTTTAGCCACATAAAAATGATTTACCAAACTGTCTGCAACTACATAAAGATTTTCAAGTTTCCTGGGAAATTTTTGGTCCCCAAATTATGATACAATTAGCTGCTCAAGTAGGAGAAGATGAATATATGTCATTTGGAATATCTGGTGCGGATGATAAGAGTCAGATGGTTGGTTCAGATGTAGCTGTTGCTTATATGAATGGAGTTAGTGGATTCGCAACGGATTATAATATTACAGCACTTACACCAGTAAGTTAAATAAACGTCACATTCGGTTTCTTCATTCTCTTTTGTATTAATGCTTCTATTTGGTTTCATTTTATAGGAAACTCTTTTTCTGTTAGTAGTCTTCGGTCTCTAGTTTTTTGTCTTCTTATATTGTTAAATTCTTGGTGAACCTGTTCCATGAACTTTCTTTTCATTTTTTTGCTTATAAGATAGTTTGTACCACAGTAAGAACTTGCTTCAGATAGCACCTATTAAGTTCTTCATCTTGTATCCTTATCTATTTTCCATCATCCTTGTCATATATATTTTTTGCTTCTAGTCTGTTGATACTTTTCATGCGCTTGTTTCTTTTTTAATTTTATCTTGGTAGGTTCGAATGTAGAGTTAGCCTAGCAATAGCTCCAGTGGTTTTATAAACATATAAAGATTTACTGTTATTCTCCTCTTTTCTCGTTTTTTTCGCATGTAGGTTTTACTCGAAAAACTTGTTTAGTAATGCTAACTAAATAAGATTCAGTTAAATAAAAGATTGTTTTTAGTGTGTAAAAGTTTTGGGCCAATACAAAGGTGTTTGTAAAGATGATGTGGTAGGAGGTCAAGATAGTAACCAAATGTATACAGCAGTTAGAGAAAATGGAATTAACATTATAACCTACAGAAGAATGTTAATATCTCGTAAGTACAATATAATTATTTATAGATTTTAAAATAAATAATATATATACTTTGGTAGCTGATCCTGGTGATAAAGAATTTCCTGCAGAGGGATCCATTTACGCAGTTTGGAGTATGGGAAAATTAGATGAAAAAAAAGAACCAGCTTTTCATGATATTTATTCAAAAACTGATCTTAAAATTGATCTTGCTCCCAAAGAACCTCAGAGAAACTGTTATGCTTTTACAAGATCCACAATCGAATCAAAAGAACCTTGGAAGAAAGGTCAAATATTTGATAAAACTATAAGAAATTTTATTTCTTATATTGGACCATCTGGAGGGAAAAGAGGATATCAAGCAATTACAAGTAATTTATTTGATATTTAAACGTAGCATGTCTTTCTCTATCTTTTCATTGGCTTTTCCAGTGAATTAGTTCGTTTCTTATTCTTATTGTTTTAATCCTCACATGCGTGTGTTATAGCAATTAATCTATTGTCCTTTTGCAATTTTCTTTCTCTTGATATCTGAATAAATAAATAATTTGTTGTTTACTTTCAGAACATCCATCAACAGCGTTAGCATGGTACATAAACGGAATGTTATCTCCAGAAATTTGGCTGCGAAGAGGTTTATCTTATGCTTTCAGAGTATATGGAGGTAATAACCCTCATAGTGCTGAACATTATCACCCATTAATTATAACAGATGAACCACATGGAGGTTTCGATAGACTAACAGATGAAGCACAATCTAAAATACGAGTCTTGGTTGGTGTGGAATATTCTAGAAGAGGAAGACCAAGACCAACAACATGTAAGAAAATTTAATTTGTTAGTATAATCTTCAATCAGGTTCTTCTATTGGACATATTCTCGGTGAATAGTTTAGTCTTCTTAGTGGAGTGACTGAGTTTAGCTTCTTACTTACTTAGTTTTACTTCAATGGTCAAACCGGATGTCTTCTCGATCACTTCGGTGCAGAATCCTCTAGTTCATCTTCGTGGATTTTTTTTTATCAAGGATGTCCTCGTAGGTATAGACTTAAATACAAATGTTCCGAGGACATCTATTGGAGCAGAAGAGACAAAGGCCTGCAAGTTAGGACGAGTTGGAAAGACGTGGGAAAGTAAGTAAGTTCCACAATCTGGAGACCCTGGGGATAAAGCAACGATCGAATCGACCCGTTCTTGATGTCTGGCACTGAACAGTATAAGTATGCATGGAGTTGGCACATTGCGTTGCTCTGGCTGGTCTGACAAGTGGAGGATGGGATAGGTTTAACATCCTTTTCTTATTGGTTAATTTCTGGTATAATTAATCACCTCACGTGAGTACTTCTTTTGGACATGATTTCCTTTATTTTGGTGGACTAATCACCTAAATTTCAGAAGACTTTATTTTTTTTGCTGAATGCTTAGAAGTAAACAAATTATCTCGGTTGACGGTTTGGGCATCCACTGGATTATCTTGCTGGAATATTTAGCAAGGATTTCAAGTTGAGATATCTTTGATGTTGACTGACTTTTTTTGTTAAAATCAACACTTTCATTTGTTATATATCTTTTATTTGTTTTAGCTGGCCCTCTATGTCTGTCTGAGCATAAACCGACTCAAGATCGAAGATTAGATGATGATTTTGAAACATTTAAAAAATTCAACCGTTCATTAATCTATCATTGTGAACAAGGAGATCCGGGTGTTCTAGAGTTCACCCCAAATTCATCTTGGCCAGATATTGTGTACTACAATTCCTTTACACAAGCGAATATGGGTTGGAAAATACATATCGTTGATAGCTTTAATCAAAGAGCGACATCTATGAGTGAAAAATTAGTTTGTAGTAATTTATTAACTGTTCTTTTCCTATATTTGTTTGTTAAACAATTAAATGGATTGTTTATTTAAACAATGTACTGATTATAGTGTAGAACTGGTCAAAACTATTATTTTACATAAAAAAATGCGGGAAGTAGTCAGGATTTAATTTAGCTTGAACTTAATTAATACCCTTGAAACACACAACACGTTTCAGTAGAAATAAATGCTGATGATATTTTACTGATTTTATTTTTAACCCGTGATTTTACCAGTGGCGCCCCGTGTGCAATGCTCAATGCGATACGATATCTGATTGGTTCAAAGGCTACGTCAATCTCCTCGTGTGTACCGCGAAAGTATCCAAGTTGTAAAGTTTATTCGAGCACAGTGGCATTGTGACCAGTGATATCTCATCAGAGAAGAAGTACAGTCATTCAATGTTTTGGTTTTATTTACGCATACGATAAGCGATAATTTTTGCGAAGACGTGATTATTAAAGATCTATTAAAATAGACATTTATGAAAAAACTGACTCGGCAATTCCCTTTTTAAATAATATACAAATAAGTGCTTGGCGAGGTACCTACTCAACAGGTGAGATTTTTTTAATGTTTAACGCGCCGCCACTGGATTTTACTGATGATTTTATTAATGTAAATAACTTTTATACCTACGTTTTTTAACCAAACAATTTCATTCACTGGACTATCTAAAAATATTTATTTATTAATTTATTTATATACAAGTTAGAAACAATTTATAACAATTCTTATCTTCAACAAATTTTACAATAGGTTCATAACCGGTACGCATTTTTAGTTTAAATTCATTGTTCTTCGTTTGTCGGAACCAAATTTGTTCAAAATTATCAAAAATTGGACGAAGTGCTGTCATATTTTGAACAGATTCGTTTAGTGATAGTTTATTTGCAACTCCTTTATACGATAAACCAGTACAGATTTTATTCAGTTCTTCTGATGAGTATGTTTTATTAAAGCAGCCTGAGTGCCATATACCTCCAGTTCTGGTAATTAATTCACCTGCATTGGACCTATAAAGAAAATTTTCCAGAGTCAAGATAGTGTAAAGATATAAAAAATATATATTTGTGTACAAAAGTTACACAGGCCGAGAGAAGAAGTGGTGTGTGCGGGGTGTCGGGCCCACATAGTCTGGAATATTTTTTCCCACTGAATACGAATCTGTAGTTAAAATTGGGGGTCAAACAGGAAAAAATTAAAAAAAAAAATGAATAAAAATCACGATCTCGTATTTTGTCTTCCAGATATCATTCTAATAATTTTCGTCTCTCCTCAAACGACTCTTTAAACTGAATTTTTGCTGCGCTTTGTTTCTCTCTGTAGTATCCAGCAGTAATCGGCAAACATATTTATTTCCCACTGTTACTGAAATCGCGGTTCAAACTCTTTGGTCGAGAAGCGAATCGTAGAAGCGCATTTTCACATTCATTATAGGCAACCTGAACGCTAAAAGTTCTTTATCAGATTTACCACAATGTTTTAGTAGTCAGCATCTTTGATATTATTAAAAACATTGGTACACACTTCCTTGAAACTTAGCCACGATGCCTTTTCTTGGTCATCAATGACTGCAACATCTTTGAATAACTTTCGGATTTCTGGTTCATCGAAGATGCCTTTCCTCAGTTTAGCATCAGAAGTTTTTCCGAAGATACGTAAAACACTCGCCATCTTTTTCAAATCTATAGGTCACCTAAACCGCAAACAAAATCGGGTATCCAATTTTTGAGATCGAGGCAAACTTTCAGCCTGAAGTACTTTTCATACAAAGACACGAATTGATCTGTTGGTTTCGTTGTATTTTTATCCTTATGTACAAACGTAGCAAAAAGGATTGGAATTTTCAGTAAATTCGTGATTGTCACGAGTGTAAGAAGTTCCAACAATTTTTTTAGTAGAAATATTCATAAAAATAAATAAACCCCGCACGCTAGAATTCCTGGCCCGATCGAAGGTTAGTCAATCGTCCTAGGGGTGATAACCCTCATACCCCATCATCATCATCTTGTAGCCGTCACTGTCCACTGCTGAATATAGGCCTCCTCTAAGTTCCTCCATATCTCTCGGTTCTGGGCCGTCAACATCCAATTTCCAGTGATTCTCCTCACATCATCGCTCCAGCGTGTTGGTGGTCTGCCTCTGCTACGCTTGTGTTCTCGTGGTCGCCATTCCAATATTCTTTTAGTCCACCTGTCGTTTGATGTTCTCGCCATCTGACCTGCTCATCTCCATTTCATTCTAGTTATGTGGTCAACTAACACTATCAGACAAAGAACCAAAATCAAAGACGTAGTTGACCTCATACCTCACCAGGCCTAAATATGAGGGTTTTTTGACTTTGACAAGGACAATGTCAACTCTTCGTCGGACACACCAGAGCATCTTCCTCATACTCAAGCGTTTCCCTGCAAAATAACGCGCCTTCGTTGATTTCGATACGACGAAATGTTGACTAGCGAATCATTCTACACATCCCGATAAAGGGATGTCATCGTTATTGTCATCGTATTCCAATCATTCCTAAGTAGCAGGTAAATGTACCGATTTAAAACCAGTTCCTTATTTTTTGTCAAAAAAAAATATCTTCTATGTGACACTTTAATAAGAAACAATAAGTAGTGAATTAATGTATTTGCACATTACGAGATCGTGGTTTTCATCAGTTTTTTTGGTTTATCTTCATTTTTTGCTGTTTGAACCCCAATTTTAAGTACAGATTCGTGTTCAGCGGGAGAAAATACGCCAGACTATATGGGTCGACATCACTTTTTTTGTGAGCCTGTGTTATTTATATATTTAATTTTAGCTCGTTAATTTCTTATTATAAGTCTTTGGCATCTAATTAAATTCTCTTGTGTTTCTGAAGTTGTCAATTACCTTCGTAGGAGCTTATGTTCTTGGCTGTATGATATATAAGTTGCGCAATTTTCTACTTTCTATTGTACTCTCATCCTTTTGAATCAAGTTTAATTCTTATGTGTTTCGAAGGTCTTTCATCTCCTTCTTGGTTGTATGACTTTTAAGTTCTTTTTCCAATTTTATCTTCTTTTTTTTACGGATTTTCGTTTAATCATTCTTTTGCATAAAGTAAATCTTTGGTGCATTTCGAAGGTACCTCCTTTTGATAGGATCGTTTTTGTCATTCTCTATTATATCTTAAAACATATAATCTAATCTAATCTAAATAAACCTGGCATGGTCTCTCCTGTGGAGCTCCATGTTTTTTAAACACTGCTTCCTATGGGAATATTGTGACCAGGTTTGGCACCAAGAGTCCTTGTATGCACCCGATGCGTGCAGGACTCTAGTTTGTTTAGCTGAAGATCATCACCACCGCTGATCTTCAGGTAGGCATAAATCCAGGTATCCCAAGTTCTTGAGGATTTGGATGACTATCCTTAAGTTACTGTTGCCTCAGGGCAGTTCCCTTTATAAGAGATCTGAGTCCTGTGACTAGCTCCTCAAGGTGGTGATAGGATTCAGGGTTCGTGTCACCGAAGATGAGGAACTGTTTATGGTCCAATGCCTAACACTCGAATAGAATATGAATTGCCGTCTCATCTTGCATGGCGCACAGTCGGCACGAGGTGGGTTCCTGTGTCAGAATCCCCATCCTTCGAAGGTGTAGTCTGAATGGTCCATGCCCAGTGAGCAGGTCCACCAGTTCTCTTATCTGACTCCTGTCAATATTCAGTATGTCAGACGTCAGTTTTTTGGAGTAGCCTTTGAGCGTCAGCTTCGAATGCCTTAGCCCTACAGTATTACTCCAGTGTTTGGTCGAGTCTTCCCAGACCCAGTTCCTGACTTTGGTCCTTACCCAGGCTCTAGGCCGTCCCAGTACAGGTTCTGGACCAATGAATCGTGTATCCGCTCACTTCTTGGCCAGAAGGTCTGCGATTTCATTACGTTTTCCCATTTTTTTTGCATCAAGTTAAATTCTTTGTTTATTTAGTCGTCGGTCTTCTTTATAGGTTATCTTCTGCTTGGTTGTGTGGTCTGTAAATATTTTTACCATTGCCGATCTTCTTTCTTATTACGTTTGGTTGTAAAGTATTTCCAATTTTATTCATTGTGTTTTTGTATGGATTTTATTTGTACCAGAATTGAATAAATATAAGAAAAAATTAGATACTCACATTTCATTATTTTGGTCAACAAGGTTATAGCATAATATTTCATCTTCGCCATTTGGACAGTCATCGTATCCATCGCAGATCAAATCATCAGCCACACAGTGCTCAGTGCTAAAAAGATAATAATTTAATATCAAAGAAAAGATAAATATAACGTTTAAATTTGAACGTGTTTTGATTCATAAATATATGTTTTAGATGTTTTAGAAGAGCTGTTCGTAAATTTACTTATTGCTACATAAGAAAACAAAACTAGTAATACTAGGTAGACAGTATTTAACAAAGAAGTAACCGAAGAGTACAGACATAAAGATAATAATTAGCCTTCGTTTTGGTTTAGTCATTGGATTTCAATAGTCAGGCTCCTTGACACTCTTATTAGCCTTTTAATTAAAAGAAAATTATAGTATTTGCCTTCTCAGAAGAATTGCTTAGGACTTACTATGGAACGAACGTAGCATCCATAGCAACTGCAGCAGGAAAGAAATTAGGATTTCTGTTTAGAGCACAAAAATATTTTTCTCCATCCAACTTAGCTTCTCTTTACAAAGCCCAAATACGACGTAATCTTGAATACTGCTCGCATGTATGGAGTTCGGCGGCTCCGTCAAGGCTCGGAGTTCTTGATGCAATACAGAGAAGAGCAGTTCGACTAATAAACGACACCAGTATCACCAAAAACCTAGCCCCATTGTACCACCGAAGAGCAGTGTCTGATCTTTCCTTGTTTTACCGATTCATAAACGAATTTTGCTCAGAAGAACTCCGCTTTATAATGCCTCCACTTGTCAGATCAGCCAGAGCAACATGACGTGCCAACTTCATGCACCCTTATACTGTTCAATGCTGCACATCGAGAACGGATCGATTCGATCGTTCCTTCATCCCCAGAGTCTTCAGATTGTGGAATTTCTTACCTTCCCACGTCTTCCCCACTCGTCCTAACTTGCAGGCCTTTAAATACCAAATTAATAAATTGTCTCTTCTTCCCAAGAGATGTTCTCGGTACATTTGTATTTAGGTGTATACCTACGAGAACATCCTTAATAAAAAAAAACTCAGAAGAATTACATAAAATGTTGAACAGTAATTCAGAGATACAGTTTTGAAACATTCCTTTGCTAAATATATATGGCAAAACGTCAATTCACTGACACCATAGGGAAAAAAGGGAATAGTTTTAGTACTTTAGTATAGCTAGTTCGTTATACTACAAATCTCAAAGAATCCTAAGAAATTAATTAGTAATAAGAGCAAGAAATTTGTATACACAAAATGATTACCTTATGCATTTAAAAGCTGTTGGTGTGCACGGACAAAAGTGGGGATCCTCATCACTTCCATCCATACAATTAAGAATCCCATCACATATTTTTTCTGGATTTGTTAGTTCTAAATAAGCTCTACAATTGCAGACATCTGGCTCATCACTGAGATCACCACAGTCATCAGTTCTATCACAAAATTTCTGTTTTGGAATGCATTTGTTATTCTTACATCTTAGCTCCGTTGAATTACAATCTAGATTAAGTAAATTTTAAAGTAAGAAAATAATATCATTAATTTTTTTTACCGCATATTCCTGTTAAATGACAGAAATGCTCATTTTCATAGCACAAAGATGGTTCTTCATCTTCACCACCACGGCAGTCTTGAATACCATCACAAGTTTTATTTTTACTGATACATTCACCTAATTCACATCTAAATCCTTTGCACTCAGGAGCATCAGTTTTTAGCATTTTTAATTCTATAAAAATAAAACTAGCGATAAACCAATACAATAATTTTAACTTACCCATTGCTTTACTAATACGATTTTTATTAAAAGGCAAACTAGTATACTGCTTAACAGATGTTAAACCACACAATCCTTGATCTTCAGAATAAACCGCTGCCGGGTACCAACCACTTCCTGAATCGCAAAATATTGTTCCACTCCAAGCTCCAGTTGCCTTAAAAACGCAAATTATATTTTATAAAACAAAATTGTAGACGCAACTTACAGTACAATTAGTTTTCATTTTAATTTCAAAACATCTGTATCCAACCATACAATTTTCAATGGGTGTTAACAGTTCATATTTTGCTTTATTATCATGTACACCAATAGCTACACACTTTTCTTTGCGTCTTCCTTCTCGCCTTAAAAGGTATATTATGATAAATAGCATATAGATAAATTAAAATAAGAACAGTAGTAGATAGAAAACAGCTACTCACAGTCAAGTATAAATGAAAATAAAAAAAAAAGAGGAGTTGAGAAAAGCAAAAGAGAAGGTGGATAAAATGGAAAATTGATATATGAATTCTCTAAAGGTAGGTTTACACGCTTGGCAAGTCTCCGCAAGCATCCACAAGCTTGAATGCCATATTCACGCTTGCGAGTGCGCTAGTGTGTTACAGACAGGCAAACACGGCATACGTAGACGTAGAAGTTATTTCAGCACACAACCGTACGGCGCGAACTGGTGAGCGGCACTAAACGTATGAATACGTCTCAAGCGCTTGCCGTAAGCCCCCCCCTTTTAACATGGATTCAGACCAAACCACTCTACCCAAAACCCGATTCTAGAACTACAATCTTTCACTGCCTCTGCCCTAAATCAGAGAAAAGTCGTCTCAGCCATACTTATGGAAGTCCAAAAGGACTTCGACAAGGTTTGGCATGCTGGCCTTATCAGAAAGTTAATTGACATCCAATTCCCCATTCCAGCCATAAAATTAATTCATTTATACCTCTCCAACAGAATAATCCAAGTGAAAGTTGGAAATGTAATTTCCGATCCATTTACCCCCCTTTCAGGAGTTCCACAAGGATCAATCCTAGCCCCAATTCTCTACACCATCTACGCCAGCAACATTCCCCCGCTGCAAAACATCCAACTCTATACCGACAACACGGCATTGTACACCTTCGCTGCGTCGACTGAAACCCTCAACCAAAAGACTGCTGGACCAGTTTTCCAACTGGTGCAGCAGATGGAGAGTTGCTCTCAATCCCAACAAAACCCAAACCATCATCTTTAGGCATCCAAACCTCAGTCGACGAGAAAATCTCTCTTTCGATCATATCAACCTGTCACTATGGGGGGAACAGCTTGTCCCTCAGGATCAGGTGACCTACCTGGGCGTTTGATTTACTCGAACGTTCAGGTGGGACGCCGATGTTGAACTTACTATCAACAAAATATGAAGACGAGCGTCCCTCCTAGGTGCACTGGGCGGTAGACTCGGAAGAGGTGACACCAAAACCCTACTACATACTTACAAAACCTTTATCAGACCTCTGGTCGATTATAAGGCCGTGTCATACTCTGCCCTCCCTCAGAGACTTCTTCATTCTATTCATGCCACAGAGAGAGAGAGAGAGAGAGAGAGAGAGCGATCATACGTAAAGTGAAAAACCTACACTTGCTCTACCCAAGCCTCCTTGTCTACAATAACACAAACATACTGCCTCTCCCTTCTCGTTTTTAGACGTTACAACAACGAAACGTCACTCGGACTCTTCAGGGAACGACCACCACAGCCCAGAGGAATGGAAGGCTCTGAAGAAGATCCAGAGTACCGAAACACAAGATCCCCCTTCCCAACCTGAGACTCCTCCAAACGGTAGACAGGGACCTTCCTGAAGACCTAGAAACCCTTCTAGATAAATCCCCACATTGTTACAGGTAGATGGTGCCCACAAGAGCAGGACGTGTTACACTTCCACACATACACTTACACTCACACCCAAAGGAAAAGACCCTTTAGGCACGTTCAAGTACCATGGATGACAAGAACACACCGGAGCAACATTCGAAGCATCCAACCGGCTGCAAATGGGGAGATTTGTGAGAGCGGGGCCGGCGAACGATGCTTACACCATCCAAACCTTCCCATCCACTCCCTGCAAAGGACACAAGTCTTACAACAGGGTCCTCAAATCCAACACTCCTATAAAATTTCTCTCATCTACCTATCAACCAATTGTCTTGTCTTGCCGCAAGCTTCCTTTGATCTGTGTTCGAAAACCGACACTAGCCTAGATAGGCAACAAACTCTTCCCATCGGAGGCAAGCCAAGCCAAACACGCTTTTGTTTGTGTAAGCTTGCAGAGACTTGCCAAGCCTGTAAACCTATCGTAAAAGGTAGTCAAAATGTTTAAGTTTCTAAATATTTACCAAAAAACTCACCTCACATTCAAAGGAAGTTGTTTTATATATCTACTGAAACTAATTAATTTATCAGTACGTAATAAAATAATATCAGTATCAGTAATTCCTGTAGTTTCAACAATTCTTAATGTTTGTTCATGTGGACCTTTAACCTGAAGAGCCGCTTTTCCTTTTCCTAGTAGAACAGCAACGTAGTGCCTGTTTAACCTAAGATAGAATTAACTTTTTACAGTTTTTATCACAGTAAAACTCAAAATCCAACTTTATGGGTCGATTACTTGTCGTAACTTACATAGAAATTCCTTGGAAACATTTAACAGAAGTAACAATCCATCTAGAACTAACAATTGCCCCCATACATCTATAGATACCATCAGAATAAATAACAGCATTCCATGGTGAAGTATACAATTCCACATCATCAGTAATATTGTTCGAATGGACACTATGAACAGCAGTATCAAGTGATACATTTGAACATTTAACAAGTAATCCTGTACAGGTGTTGTTTGAAGACTGCTCTTTTGTGTTAAGTGGTAAATCTTCTACTTGAATTTCATGATATTCAAAATAGTCTTCAAATCCTAACATAACGCAAACATTGGTGGCCGTAGAAGGAATTTTCTCGGTTATGTTAAGACATAAAGGTCTCCATATTCCGTGTTTGTTAATAGAGATTATTCCGGATATTGATAGTTGAGGACGTGAGTCACTATCAAAAGCAAGAGTTTTACCATTTGTTAAAACAACTGAAATTATAATATACAATATAAAGTCCTTATGTTTCCAAATAACAAAAAATCTTATGATATTGGAGAAAATAGATTTTAATAGGATTTTGGGGAAAAAAGTGTACAATGAAAATTCATCAAAAAATATCAGGAAAAATTGAAGAAATTGTGAAAATATTCTTCTCATACTCTAAACTTACCACAATCCCATTCATCTTCTTCTTTTGCACAATCAATCATTCCATCGCAACGTTTAGTAACATCAATACATTTTTTACTTTGGCGACAATGGAACTCGTTATTTTTGCAATTACCTATAAAAATATTAAACAATATTACACAAAAAAGGTAGAATTAAATAAAATCTTTACCACAATTTTGTTCATCAGAAAGATCATAACAATCTGTAATACCATCACATATAGCATTTGGATTTTTACTTTTTACATAGTCAGTACATTTACAATCAGATTCATCTGTTCCATCTTCGCAATCTACTATTTTGTTGCATTTTTTATTAAATGGAATTTCCTGAATGAGACTAAAAAATTAAAACCAGAGTAATCATAACAGACCTCTTATCACCTATGCTGCACTTGTTAGGTGGAACAAAATAAAACAATAGAAATTCAAAGGTGCAAAAACTCGCTTGTATGAGGATCACTGACGCAATGAAATCCTGTCCTAGTGCAACCTTGGAGGTATTTCTAGACTTTCCTCCCCTTGAATTTACATATAGGAAGGATGGCTCTGGAAAGTGTCTATGGGTTAACTAAGAATAAATCTTACAAAACATCTTGGGATTCTAAGATTCGGAGTAACCCAATTCATCACGATACCTACAGACATTATGTCTCCAAAATGGGATTTTGAACTCACACTAAATTAGATTTAACGAAAGTGAGTTAACACAAAACGAAATGGGTATAATACAAATGTAAGAGTAGGTTACAGGTCCTAATGTTACGCTCTGAATAGTTTTGGGAAACATTCCTACGACCTTCCCAGCGGAGCTATTAGCAATAGACTTCTGGGTTCAAGAGTGCATTAAAAATACGCCCCAATTGAGCCATAATATTTAATGCCTCCGGTAGCCAAGCAACTACAATCTACCATAATCCAGTCCAAAACAGTCTGGAACTGTTAACAGTCTCTTAAGCAATTGGGTAAACACAAGAAGTAACTTTGATGTGAGTACCAGGGCATAAAGGGATTGTTGGAAACGAGATTGCTAATAGACCCCCAAAAAAGAAGCTAGTACTCATTTCATCAGACTAGAACCTTTCTGTAACCTCTCGAAGTGCCTCTTTATGGAAATAGAAAACGCAACTTACAGTTAAAAACATTTCAGATCAACGACAAGCACAAAGGTTAGTACTGTCTTCACAGCGTTACTCTGGATTACTCTTAGAGCTTCAGAAACCTAATTGCAGGTATCCTTACAGAACACTGTCCTCTAAGGTAGCATCTTTTTAAAATGGGCCAAATCGACAGTGTAAGATGCAGATTCTGTGAGTAGGTAGCCGAAACAGTTGAATATATTATCTGTAATTGCAGAGTAATTCTTCACCAAAAACATAAATATCTGGGACAGCTCTCCTTAGAGCCTGATCAGGTAAGTATACAAAATATCTTTTAGTCACCTGGGCTAATCGACCACACTTGTAATCTACAATCTACGATCATAACAAACAATTGAGAAAATCTATTTGAATAACAAAAAGTAGAAGTTTCGGTTCAAGAAGATGTAAATTAAAAATACCTTTTACAAATAAAAGACTTCTCAATAACTACTGTGTTATTTACTGGTTCACTCTTGTTTCCTGTAGAAGATCCAGATTCCTTATTTAAAGTTTTATTTGTATTATTATTGAGTTGCTCCGTAGTTTTATTTTCTGTAGAAGAATCGATAGAATTGTTAAATGTGGATTGAAGAAGATTATCTCTGTCGTCCTCTCTGGTTGTGGTAAAGAAACTCTGGAAATTTGGTCTACAATTTGTTTCATCATCACCAAATAAACAATCGACTAGCTTATCACAACGATGTTTCTTAGGAATACATTTATTGGTGTTTTTGCATACATAACCTGGGCATTGTCTTAGAGGAAACCTCGGTAAAAATCTACCTTCTCCTAAAAGTAAAACCCAAATCAATGTATAATTATTGTAGAAATGTAAATAAATAATTTTATTAAATTACCCATAGAATCCATAATCCATCCAACATATCTTCCAACTTTAGTGTAGACTCCTGGTTCATCTGGTCTAGCGCAACCTTCTCCATGGCTTACAATGCCAGCTAAATACCACTGGCTGGGATTATTAGGATTTCTACACATCAAAGGACCCCCACTGTCACCTTGGCATGCATCTTTACCTCCTTCTTGTAAACCAGCACATATTTCATCATCTCCTAGATCATCGCTATGTTTGCAATGATCTAGAATAGGTACTTCAACTTGACGCATATGATCGGCTAGAAAACAATATAAAAATTAAACTGACAGGATTTTATTTTCAACTTACGATCAGAGCCATGTTCCATGGTAGCTCCCCAGCCAACAGTGGTACAAATAGTTCCTGGTGCAGGTCCAAAAGTAAAGTCGCTTCCAGCAGTCATCACAGAAGGTAAACAAATTGGTCTAACATATCTATTAAATCTAACTGGAGATGATAACTTCATAAGAGCTATATCATTTTTAAGAGTTGATCTATCGTAATTTTCATTTGGTACCACTATAACTGCCCATCTATGTTGTTCCATAGGAGCATAAGAGAATCTCCTGAGTACTCCTGCTTGAATTTCGTAGTAATACAGCCAATATCTAATCAGATTTTTTTATTAGTTATGAAACATAACGAAATACTCAAACAAACCTATCAACGCAATGAGCAGCTGTTACAATCCAAGCCTCATCTATGATAACCCCTCCACAATGAAATACACCATTTCTATAAATCGATATCAACCATGGCCAAGCTGCTGGTTGACTTGGTGATCCCCCTACAACTCTACTATCACCCACTACGAAATCTTCATCACCATCACTTGTACGACGATGTATAACCTGTCTCTCGAGATCATTAATAAAATTTTCTGCACTGACATCAACTTCGTCTTTTCTGTATGGATTTCGAGTTGATATCCTCATACCACAAAATAATGGTGGGCACTCCACAAAAGCCGCGCGATCTTGAACACATGTGTTAACTAAACTAACTTCTCCATTAGGTAAGACATTAATAAAATCTCCATTATAATCATTCTCTGTCAGCACCATATGTAATTTTGGTAATCTGAAATAAATATTTATATAGAAATAAATGAAATGAGAGAAGATAAAAATATTCGATAGACGACTAATATAATTAGAGCCAAAAGAAGATCTGAAGAATTAAAGAATCATAATAAAAATAGAATGTAGAATCCATGCATCCATCAATAACTATAGTCAGACCTGTAGGTTTCTTATAAAGAAATGGATAATACAAAAGAAATGACAATAAACGCTTCAAAGCAACACAATGAAGAAAGGAAGGCTAAGGAGATCATTTAAAAGATTTAGTCATAGCAAATGACCTGAGAAAAAATATAATCTCAATCAAAATCTATTATAATTATACTTTAGAACAAAAGTTGAAGATGCATTACTGAATAGATTAAAATTTCAATATTGTGGTCATAGAAAAGGTTCTATAAGAAGCAAATTAAAGATTAGGAACTCTGAGAAGAATATGGTGTGAAGCGTAAAATCATGAATATGTCCATCAAAGTTACTTCCTGTAATTTTGGTCACCTGGAATATCAAATTAATGTAGCACTAAAAGTTGCTGACTTCATACAAGTGTAGGTTTGCAATTCAATAAAATGGATTATAGAAAGACGTAAAAAACTTTGATAAGAATGTTCTACATAGAAGCAGAAAATGTGGAAAACTAAGAAGAATGTAAAGTGAAGCTTTAATATCTGATGATCAAAAACTATGAAAATAAAATGGTCATAAAAGTTGGAGAAAAGGTTATATCGAGAGACAGAATAATAGGAAGACTAAAAGAATATCGCAAACCAGCAAATTGGAAAGCAATGACAGGGAAAAGATAAAAACGATATAATACTTATATAAGGATGTATTAAAAATGAAATTGTTAATATTTACATTGATGTCGGTCCAGCTTCAACCTTACAAACATCCTGAGCCCACATATCTGTACCAAAGCAAGTTGGATACCATTTTCCTTTGTAGTTTCTATGAAGAAATCCTACCGAATTTGATACTGTATTTAACGGTAAATCTCCAATACTATCAGCAAGTGAGGAGCAATCCTCTTCGTCTTTTCCAGTAATTTCACATTGTTTTATATTATCACATCGGAACTCTCTTGGTATACATGTACTTTTTCTTAACTTTGACCAGTCATCACAGCTAAATTCATTTTCTTCACAACCTAAAACCGATTATAGTATACAAATTTAATTATCAAATTCTTAACCAATTTATATTTAGTACATACCAAAACATCCCAATTCATCTTCTCCTTGTGGACAATCAAAATAACCATCACAACTTCTCAGTTTCCCAACTCTTTGTTTACAAGTACAGAACATTTCATCACTTCCATCATTACATTGAGCCTCATTATCACAAACTTGATGTTTCGGAATACACTTACTCTCATCAGAACACGGTGTGTATCCAAATGGACACAACATTTCAGATGCTCTAAAATAGAAATAAAAACGTTAAAATATAATAAAAAGGATATTACAAAATAATACCTAGGTTTTTCTTCTTGGTGTACTGATCCTAACAGATCTTGTAAATTATTAGAATCCCTTCTAACTTCAACACCTGGCAAACCAGCAATATTATTTGTTGATTGTTGTATAGGATTACAAATATAGAATTGTCCATTTTGTCCAGCAACTTGTAAAGGACCAGTTTGGACTGGTTGACTTACTGTTGGAAGATATTGTTGGGGTATCAGATATGGATTTTGAACATAAGGATAAACTGGAGGATTTATAACATATGAAGCAACTTTAGGGGTAGCAGATGGCATCATTGTTAATAATTGAGTTCCATCAAAAGTTGATGTAATTCTATAAGGACTAAAGCAAGGATTTAATGAATTTTGTTGAGTTGATTGTAAATCACCAGATCTGTGGCCTAAATTTGAATTAGATCTGTCTTTAGAATTAGTTTTATCGTTAACAATATTGTTATTACTTAATTCATTTTGAAGCTGTTTCTTTCCTACATGATCATCATTTTCTAAAGGGTTCTCTAAACGTATATTTGAATCTTCTTCTTGATCTTCTAGATTTTCAGTATTTATACTGGTAAGAATTGGTGAGGTATCTATGTTTGTAGGAACATTTTTGGATTCTGAATCTTCTTCTTGATCTTCTAGATTTTCAGTATTTATACTGGTAAGAATTGGTGAGGTATCTATGTTTGTAGGAACATTTTTGGATTCTGAATACTCTAAAACTTTTGGATCACTTGAGGTTTTAAAATTATCTACTAAATTAGGAATAAATTCTTCTTTAGACTTCTTATCTACAGGAGTGATTTCCAAAGGTAGTTTTAGTGACGGAGAAGATTCTTGTTGCTCATTTAAATTTTTTATGTCCACTGAAGACTTGGATTGTGAACTTGTTACTGGTTTTTGATTAGTATTTAATATATTTAATAAATTTGAAATCTTTTCTTGTTTTTTATTACTTTTAGATATGGCTGCTAAGTTATAAGTTTTTTTATTAGCTTTTTCATTTAATGCATGA
Organism: Altica lythri; assembly: GCA_964028335.1. Taxonomy (NCBI): domain Eukaryota; kingdom Metazoa; phylum Arthropoda; class Insecta; order Coleoptera; family Chrysomelidae; genus Altica; species Altica lythri. The sequence goes on from OZ034802.1 coordinate 77,550,163, forward strand.
AGTTCTTCAGACGTTTTTTCAATTAAACCAGGATTTTCTGGTACTTTGTGTTCATTTACGGTATTTCCAATTGAGTTATTAATCTGTTCAATTTTTTCATTTTGTTCTATATTTCCTTCAAAAGAAGTTGACTCGGGATTTTTATTATTATCTCTTAAATTAGTGAATGTTGCTGCCTTTTGAACATCTTTTGGATTTGTATATGTGATGGAAACCTGATTGCCATCATCTGGTGAAAGAATTCCTGGGCCTGAATTACTATATTTTTCTTCTCCTTCTGCTAAATCTGAACCTGAGCTAATAAATCTTGCTTCTTCTCCTGCCAAATATGTACCTGAAGGTTTTTTATCAGGTGTAGAAGGTGTTTTTGAATCAATTTCTGGCCAGAGAATTCTAGTTTCCGTATGTGGAAAATTTTCTTTACTTTTATTATCAGAAGCATTAGTATTTACTGCTTGTGGGTCAATTCCTGATTCTGTATTACTGAATGTTGTTTTTTCTTGTAGTGTATGTGTCTCAGAAAGTGTTCCTTTAATTACACCATTAAGTGTATTGGTAGAAATTTCTTTATTCGGTCTTGAGTTACTAATTTTATCTGTTTCTGGTTCCGAATGGACATCAGTTTTACTAGATCTTACATCTTCTCGTACCAAATGTGTATCTGGAAGGTTTTCCTTAAAGTTAAAATCAGGTGCATTTAAAATACCCGCTTCACGGTCAAATCCTGATCCTGGATTACTGAATCTTGGATCTTGCTCAACCAAATGTGTATCAGGGACTTTTTCATTAGTTTGAACATTAAATGTGTTTGAAGAAACTTCGTAATACGGTCTTGAGTTACTACTTCTGTCAGTTTCTGGATCCAAATGGACATCAGCCTTAATTTTACCAATAGGGGTATTTGAGAAATCTTCCTTTGGTAAAATTCTACTTTCTTGATTACTAAATCTTACATCTTCTCGTACCAAATGTGTATCTGGAAGATTTTCATTAAAGTTAACATCAGGTGTATTTGAAATTACCGCTTGACGGTCAAATCCTGATCCTGGATTACTGAATCTTGGATCTTGCTCAACCAAATATGTATCAGGGTTTGAAGAAACTTCATAATACGGTTCTGAGTTGCTAATTCTGAAAGTTTCTGGTTCCAAATGGACATCAGCTTTAATTTTACCAATATGGGTATTTGAGAAATCTTCCTGTGGTGAAATTCTACTTTCTTGATCACTAAATCTTAAATCTTCTCTGATTAAATGTGTACCTGAAAGATTTTCCTTAACATCAGGTGTATTTGAAATTACTGCTTGACGGTCAAATCCTTCTGGATTACTTAATCTTGGATCTTGCTCAACCAAATTTGTATCAGGGACTTTTTCATTAGTTTTAACATTAAATGTGTTTGAAGAAACTTCCTGATACGGTTCTGAGTTGCTGATTCTGGAAGTTTTTGTTTTCAAGGAGATATCAGCTTTAAGTTTATTATTAGGCAAATTAGAAAAATCTCCTTGTAGTACAATTCTACTTTCTGGGTTACTAGATCTTACGTCATCTCTCAACAAATGTGTATCTGAAAAATTGTACTCATTGTTAGCATCAGGTGCATTTGAAATACCCGCTTGACGGTCAAATCCTGATCCTGGATTATTGAATCTTGGATCTTGCTCAACCAAATGTGTACCAGGGACTTTTTCATTAGTTTGAACATTAAATGTGTTTGAAGAAACTTCTTGATACGGTTCTGAGTTGCTAATTCTGGAAGTTTCTGGTTCCAAATAAACATCAGCTTTAATTTTACCAATATGGGTATTTGAGAAATCTTCCTGTGGTGAAATTCTACTTTCTTGATTACTAAATCTTACATCTTCTCGTACTAAATGTGTATCTGGAAGGTTTTCCTTAAAAATAAAATCAGGTGAATTTGAAATTACTGCTTGATGGTCAAATCCTTCTGGATTACTGAATCTTGGATCTTGTTTTTCATTAGTTTGAACATTAAATGTGTTTGAAGAAACTTCGTAATACGGTCTTGAGTTACTAATTCTGTCAGTTTCTGGTTCCAAATGGACATCAGCTTTAATTTTATCAATAGGGGTATTTGAGAAACCATCTTGTGGGGAAATTCTACTTTCTTGATAACTAAATCTTAAATCTTCTCCTATTAATTGTGTATCTGGAATATTTTCCTTAAAGTTAACATCAGGTGTATTTGAAATTTCCGCTTGACGGTCAAATCCTGATCCTGGATTACTGAATCTTGGATGTTGCTCAACCAAATGTGTGTCAGGAACTTTTTCATTAGTTTTAACATTAAATGTGTTTGAAGAAACTTCATGATACGGTTCTGAGTTGCTAAGTCTGGAAGTTTCTGGTTCCAACTCTACATCAAGTTTAATTTCACCAACAGGTATATATGAAAAATCTTCTTCTGGTGAAATTCTACTTTCTGGATTACTAGATCTTACGCCTTCTCCTAGCATGTGTGTATCTGGAAGGTTTTCCTTATTGTTATCATCAGGTGTATTTGAAATTACTGCTTGACGGTCAAATTCTGATTCTGGATTACTGAATCTTTGTTTTTGTTCTACCAAATGGGTATCAGAAAATTTGTCATTAGTTTTAACATTCAATTTGTCTTCTCTTACCAAATGGTTATCCGGAATATTTTCTTCATTGTTAGCATCAGGTAAATTTGAAATGACTGCTTGACGGTCCAATCCTGATACGGGATTACTGAATTTTCTTTCTTGTTCTACCAAATCTTTATCAAGAAATTTGCTTTCAGTTCTGCTATTTTCTGTGCTTGAAGACATTTTTTGGTATGGTCTTGAGTTACTAACTCTTTCATTTTCTTGTTCCAAATTAACATCAGGAGAATTTTGTTTAATTTTAGCATCCCTAAAGACTTCTTGCGGATAAGTTCTATGTTCCTGGTTACTTAACTTTGCACCTTCTCTTAAAATATGTGAATTTTCTACATTTTCTTTAATTGTATCATCAGGTATGTTTGAAAACACTTTTTTTTGATAAATTATTTGCTCTTGGTTATTAAATCTTGCTTCTTCTCCGACCAGATGTGAATTTGGTTTGGGTGAATCACTAATTTGTGGGTTATCTTCAATAAATTCGGTATCTAGTGGAGTTTCTTCAATTTTACCAGTACTTCCTACTGGTACATTGTAATAAGGATCGGAATACCCATTAAGTTGCTGCTTACTGTTTTGAAAATTTTCTTTAACTGTATCATCTGGTATGTTTGAAAAAACGTTCTGTTGGGAAATTTGTTCTTGGTTATTAAATATTGCTTCTTCTCCGCCCAAATGTGAATTTGGATTGGGTTTTGAATTACTAATTTGTGGGTTATCTAGAAACATTTCGGTGTCTAGTGGAGTTTCTTCAATTTTACCACTGAGTATTGTTGTTCCTGCTGGCACATTGTAATAAGGATACCCATTAAGTTGCTGAAAATTTTGGAAGTCACTAGGTATAAACATCGGATCCATTGGTAAATCATAAGGAACATCTGAGAATTCTTCATTTTGATCCAGATAATTTCCATACCTGGAATTTCGTAATAGTGGTGCTTTTGATGATTCCGATTTTTCTCTTATTTTATTAACGAAATCTTTGTTAAAATGTTCTAAATGTTGAGTTGAAGGTTGTGGTGAATTATTTTTTTCTTGGTCCAAATTATGTTTGTTATTTGGGCTATCAGTTTTTGATGGGTTGGTTTTTGTATTTTGAAGATTTGATTGTTGGTTATTATCTTTATGTTTTTCTTTATCATTAGATGCTCTATGATTTTGATATTCTGGAGTTATTTTAGGATATGCATAACTGTCTAAATAAACTGGTTCATCTTCGTAATAAATAAATTCATCATTGTACTGATCATCATAATATAATGGAGGTTCTTCGTATCCTTTATTGGGAGTGTATTGTTTGTTAGATTCTTTATTATGTGGTGAAGTTGGTATATTTTTATCTGCATTTTTTTGTTCCACATTTCTTTTCTTTCTTCTTTCAAACAAAATGTCCTTTTTAACGCAAAACTCATAAAAATATATATTTGCTCTACCCAATAAAACACAGCACGTTTTTAAAGGTTTTGTGAATAAACAATCATCAATTAATCTTTGGATTTCTATTTCTTTTTCTAAATTAAGATTGGGAACAATTACATCTTGTACATTTTTAACGTTGCTATTATTCGATGGTATCGTCTTAAATATGTAATGTTCTGTAATGAGAAATATAACCATGAATTATGTTGCAAATGTAAGTCTAATTAATTACATACCTTTATTAACAAACAAAAGCACACCGAAAATTGTAATATTTAATAAGAATAATCCCAAAACTAATTGTAGTATTAATTTTCTTTTTTGTGAATGGTCCACTTTCTGTATGACACCTAGAAAAATAATAATTAGTTAAAAAAGGAATTTATCTGAGTTTCAAAAAAATAGTAGTTTACGTAACAAGTCCCGAAAGTGTTCTTTTACTGGACGAGCGGGCAATTGCAGGGCGAGCCGCAGGCGAGGCCAGCAAGCCTGCGAGTCCAGTAAAAGCACTTTTGGGACGTATTACGTACAATATTTTTTTTAACTGGTCAGAATTTAGTAATTTCCAGTTTATTTTTGGCTCAAAAAATCTCATTTTCTCGGACAAGGCCAGAAAATAAAAATGAGTCCGGTAAAAGCTTTTACCGGACTCATATTTATTTTCTGGCCTTGACCGAGAAAATGAGACTTTCTGGCCTAAAAATAAACCAGAAAGTACTAATTTCTGGCCGGTTTAAAAAAAACATTACATACATTTTTGACATAACAAAACACCTAAAATCTGTCAGAATGTAACCCTGAATTTTTTCTAGAAGAGGAGAGACTGATCCTTCAAGATTCGTCTCAAACACAAAAGTTTAGTAAAAAGGTACTGATTCTACCTAAATCTAATAATTATGTACAATTAAATTATTAAAATCAATGAGTAGATTAATTTACTGAATATTGAAATATAAAGTTTGATTTAAATCTCAAAAATAAGAAGAGACATGCATTATTATTACGAGGATTGTCTTGGGCCATTGGCGAAGGTTTCTGTGGTTCCCTTCGTCCTTGCCAAATGGAAGGGCTCCACGACGGAGGAGACACGCCACAGCGCCAATTTCCCAACCCCACATTACACCACGTGGGTCACACTACTACACAACACGTACACTCACACCAAAGAAGGAAGACTGTTTAGGTACGTTCAAGCAACATGGATGAAGAGAGCTGATCAAACTTTAAGAACTTAGAAACTTCAATGGATTACATAAAATAAAAAAGGATTAAAAGGCTATGCAAGTTTATTTTACCAAAATTTTACGTAGGCTGTATGTGGCTAACCAGATTTTAGAATCAAAATTGTAATAATTACTCCAAGTGTGATTTGTCAGATTTTAAAAGTGAACTTAAATTAGGTTCTAAAATAAAATTAAGAAAGGACTGTTTCGATGGACTGTATAGAGTTCACAAGATTTTTAAATCAAAATCAAAGTATATAATTTTAAAATTACTGAATATCTTGAACATAATCTGTATGTGGCTTACTAGATTGTAAAAATATATAAAAATGATTTTATGAAATTAATAAAGATTTGTTACAAATCCTGTATGTGGCTTATGGAATTTTAAAACAGATACGGTTTATCATTATTTAAAGTCTAACTTGTAGTATGTTAATATAAAATCAATAAAACCACTGTTAAAAAGTGTTATTCTAGCATATTAAAATTTTATTTAATCTGTATGTGGCTGATCAAAATTTAAAAAATTCAAAAATGCGATTAAGCAAATTAAAAAGGGCTAAAAGGATATGCAAGTGTATTTTACTAGAATTTTATGTAGTCTGTATGTGTCTGTAACTGTATTTTACCAGAATTTTACGTAGTCTGTATGTGGCTGACCAGATTTTAGAATCAAAATTGTATAAACTAATAATACAAACTTTTACTCAAAGTTTGATATGTGATTTTAAAAGTGAACTTAAATTAGATGCTAAAAGAAATAATAAGAAAGCATTGTTTCGATGGACTGTATACAGTTCCCAAGATTTTTAAATCAAAATTATATAATTTTTAAATTACTGAGTAACTAAAACATAATCTGTATGTGGCTTACTAGATTGTAAAAATATATAAAAATAACTTTATGAAATTAATAAATATTTGTTTCAAATCATGTATGTGGCTTATCGAATTTTAAAACAGATATGGTTTATCATTATTTAAAGTCTAACTTTAAATCAACAAAACGACTGTTACAAAATGTAATTGTAGCTTATCAAAATTTTATTTAATCTGTATGTGGCTGATCAAAATTGAAAAAAATTAAAAATGCGATTAAGCAAATTAAAAAGGGTTAAAAGGATATGCAAGTGTATTTTACTAGAATTTTATGTAGTCTGTATGTGGCTGTAACTGTATTTTACCAGAATTTTACGTAATCTGTATGTGGCTGACCAGATTTTAGAATAAAAACTTTATAATGTAATAATGAAATTCGGAACAAACTTTTGGGTACCTACTCTAAGTTTTGTTTGTCAAATTTAAAATTAAATTGGTAGTAAAATAAATTTGAGAAAGCACTATGTTGATGGACTGTTTACAATTCATAAGATTAAAGCTATATTCTGGAATTAGCAGATAACTTGTACATAATTTGTATGTGGCTTACTGCATAGTAAAAAAAATTAAAAATGAGATGTTTATAAAATTAGAAATTTTTTTACAAATGTGTGTCTAATAGTATTTAAAAAAAAGTTTACAGTCTTATTATGTGGCTTACCAGTTTATAAAATCTAAATTGTAGTGTATGAATATAACATTAGTCCAAACGGGTTGTCATTTGACCCCATAAAAATTAATTCGCGTATAAAACCAATTGGAAAAGGTAACTTGGGGTACAATAAATAACAGAAAATTCACCCAACTACGTAACCTTGGAAATCTGGATTTGGGGGGGGGTTAAAGGGGGTAAACTCGTATTATTACAAATTTTGGCGAAAGTTGGCGTCACAGAAAAAAATTTACAACAGGAAAGTTGTACATCATTGAAAAATGTATAACTTTTGTTTGAAAGTTTTTTTCACATAACCTCAAAATTCTCGCGAATAATGGAAAAACCATTTTTTTGTCGTTTTTTAGTTTTTTATTTTTTATTTCTACAAAAATGATTTTATTTTGACGAAACTTGGTAAAAGTATACCTTTATATATCTTAAATGACCACAAATTTTTTCGGATAAAAAAATCCAAAGGTTTTTGAAATATAAATCTTTTTCGCAAAAATTTTTTTTTTTTTAAATGAAATCCTAGCTTCGGAGATTTATTTTACAGACTTCTTTCGGGTCTCATTTTTTTGGTTTTGACATCTACTTTTTTATAGAATATGAAAAAAAAATAGTTTACATTTAAAAATATGCTCAAAAATGTAAAAAACTGAAAAAATGACTTTGTAACACTTAATTTTGTAATAAATGTTGATATTTTGTTTAAATTTTCTTAGATATTGCAAAACTGATAATACCATTTAATTCTACGGAAAAAAATACTATAGAAATTATGTTTCTTCATATGATTAAATTTTTTTTATTAACAGTATTGCCATGAACGCTGAAGTATAATAATGAAAGCTCACTTTTCATAAGTGTAAATAAACGTATTATTACGAATAGTGTCAAAAGTTGATGTCACAGAGAAAAATGTCCAATAGAAAAGTTGTACATCATTAAAAAATCTATAACTTAAATTTTAAAGTTTTTTTCACATAACCTCAAAATTCACGCGAAAAATGAAAAAACAGGTTTTTTAGCCGTTTTTTAATTTTTAATTTTTCATTTCTACAAAAATGATTTTATTTTGACGAAAGTTGGTGAAAGTATACCTTTATATATCTTAAATGACTACAAATTTTTTCAGATAAAAAAATCCAAAGGTTTTTAAAATATTAATTTTTTTCGCAAAAAAATTTTTTTTTTAAATGAAATCATAGGTTTAGGGATTTATTGTACATACTTCTTTCGGGTCTCATTTTTTTGGTTTTACCATGTACTTTTTTATAAAATATAAAAAAAAATAGTTCACAGTTAAAAATATGTTCAAAAATGGGAAAAACTGAAAAAATGACTTTGCAACACTAAATTTTTTAATAAATGTTGATATTTTGTTTAAATTTTATAAAATATTATAAATTTTATAAAACTGTTAAGATCAACTTGAGCAATTAATCAATTCAAATATTTGTTAGAGATATTTGTGAGTTCGCAACAACAAGGACTGTACATGGTACAATTTCATTTTCGTTTTTCCAAACGGTGAGTTGAAAAAAATAATAATAATAAGTATAATTTTAAAAGTAAAGTGAAATATAAGCATTTCTGCAATTTAAATTAATAATTGATTAATTGCTCAAGTTGATCTTAACAGTTATATGATCTGACTCGATTTGACATTTTGGAGATAGAGTGGTGGTTTATATTACTTCCCAAAACCTAGATTGAGTAGGGTAAATCTTTACTGAGTCGGGATGTTCCTCACTCAGGTACACTGAGTGGGGATTTACCTGACTCAGTTTTGCAATATTTTTGAAAATTTAAACAAAATATCAACATTTATTAAAAAATTTAGTGTTGCAAAGTCATATTTTCAGTTTTTCCCATTTTTGAACATATTTTTAAATGTGAACTATTTTTTTTTATATTTTATAAAAAAGTACATGTCAAAACCAAAAAAATGAGACCCGAAAGAAGTATGTACAATAAATCCCTAAACCTATGATTTCATTTAAAAAAAAATTTTTTTTTGCGAAAAAAATTAATATTTTAAAAACCTTTGGATTTTTTTATCTGAAAAAATTTGTAGTCATTTAAGATATATAAAGGTATACTTTCACCAACTTTCGTCAAAATAAAATCATTTTTGTAGAAATGAAAAATTAAAAATTAAAAAACGGCTAAAAAACCTGTTTTTTCATTTTTCGCGTGAATTTTGAGGTTATGTGAAAAAAACTTTTAAATGAAAGTTATAGATTTTTTAATGATGTACAACTTTTCTATTGGACATTTTTCTCTGTGACATCAACTTTTGACACTATTCGTAATAATACGTTTATTTACACTTATGAAAAGTGAGCTTTCATTATTATACTTCAGCGTTCATGGCAATACTGTTAATAAAAAAAATTTAATCATATGAAGAAACATAATTTCTATAGTATTTTTTTCCGTAGAATTAAATGGTATTATCAGTTTTGCAATATCTAAGAAAATTTAAACAAAATATCAACATTTATTACACAATTAAGTGTTACAAAGTCATTTTTTCAGTTTTTTACATTTTTGAGCATATTTTTAAATGTAAACTTTTTTTTTTCATATTCTATAAAAAAGTAGATGTCAAAAACAAAAAAATGAGACCCGAAAGAAGTCTGTAAAAGAAATCCCCGAAGCTAGGATTTCATTTAAAAAAAAAAAAAAAATTGCGAAAAAAATTTATATTTCAAAAACCTTTGGATTTTTTTATCTGAAAAAATTTGTGGTCATTTAAGATATATAAAGGTATACTTTCACAAAGTTTCGTCAAAATAAAATCATTTTTGTAGAAATAAAAATTAAAAAACTAAAAAACGACAAAAAAATGGTTTTTCTATTATTCGCGAGAATTTTGAGGTTATGTGAAAAAAACTTTTAAACAAAAGTTATACATTTTTCAATGATGTACAACTTTCCTGTTGGAAATTTTTTTCTGTGACGCCAACTTTCGCCAAAATTTGTAATAATACGAGTTTACCCCCTTTAACCCCCCCCCAAATCCAGATTTCCAAGGTTACGTAGTTGGGTGAATTTTCTGTTATTTATTGTACCCCAAGTTACCTTTTCCAATTGGTTTCATACGCGAATTAATTTTTCGTGAATTTAAAAAAAAATATGTTATCTCGATTGGACTACATAAAAAACGACGGTTACAGATTGTATTCGCAGCTTATCAAAATTTTATATAATCTGTATGTGGCCGATCATATTTTAAAACCACAATTAAATTACGAAAGATCTTTATATTCTGTATGGGAATAAATTTTATAATAAAGTTATTAGATTGGAGTAGTTTTTGGAGTTTACTCCTTAAAAAACGATATATAAGGCGCCTGGTATGAAAAAAAATCCAGGATATGCAATCGCATGTCACTGACGTCATTTTGACGTATATGCAAGTAGAATCAATACGGGGTTAGAATGAAGCGTAGTTGCCAGGTTTAATTTAGAAAGACTTACTATCTTTGCCTTATTAACGCGCAATAGAAAGAGATACTTTTAAGACAAATGGCAAGCTGCACTAGCGCACTTAATAATGTTCACCAGTGTTGACATTTTTCTTAAAAGTATATCTTTCTATTGCGCGTTAATAAGACAAAGATAGTAAGTCTTTCTAAATTAAACCTGGCAACTACGCTTCATTCTAACCCCGTATTGGTTCTACTTGCATATAAGTCAAAATGACGTCAGTGACATATGTGAATGCAAATCCAGGTATAGTAAAATCGTGTGAAAGAGTCACGTTGAGAAACGTGTTACAGTCACGTTGAGAAAAGTGTCACAGTCACGTTGAGAAAAGCGTCACACGCAGGCGCAGTGTAACAGAATAATAATATCATTTCTCTCCCTCTATGCTTTCCCCAAACATCTTATACTGAAATCATAGAGAAAGCACTTCTTGAACTTTTTAAAATGATTGAATTTTTTTAAACTTTCAAAATTTTCAGTTTTAAAAATTTTGAAAATTTTAAAAAATTCAATCATGTTGAAAATTTTTATTACATTCTGTATTAATTTTGAACGGAATACGAATTATAAGCATATTAATATATTTTAATAAATATTTTTTGAAAATAAGGCAATTTTTCGATTTTATGTTAAAATTCAAAAATTTTCGAGAAAATGTAAAAAAATATACAATTAAATTTTAAACATCCCATGATATTTATAATAAAAATTCAATACGAATAAACTTGATTAGTCAATTATGTACGTAATTGTTGGACTTTACGACTAATAAATTTGCAAAAATATGCCCAATAACTATTTAATAAATTTGTAGCGCCATTTCTTGGTTTTACTATTAAAGTGGTTAAATTAGTGTAAACAGTGTTACATATTTTTCAGGCACTATTATTTACATAATAGTTATAAAAACACACAAAATACCAAGGTGATCGTTCTTAAGGAGTAAACTCCAGTCGCATGCGGAGCTGACACACACACACACACACACACAAACACTTTTTTAATAAAAACTACGTACGAACAATTCTTGAGCCAAAATAGAAAATAGGAATAATGGATACTAAACAGTTTTAAGATTTCTGATATAAAATTTCCAATAAAATTGTAGTTATTATAAATTTGGTATGTTGTAAATTGGAAAACTTGTCACGTCAACTAAAAATCCTAACTATTACACACAAAAAATATAAACAATTTATCTATACTGGAATTTACCTTCATTTTTACTCCTGGGATTATTTAAATCAATCGTAACTAATCCCTCAGGTTCTTTAAATGGTTCAGGACTTGGTGATTTATCCCCTGAATTGGAGCATATATTTTTAGCCGACACCATATCGGAAATCGTGAAACAATATTACTAATTTATAAATATATATTATAATTTGTGTTACATTTAATTAATATGAAACAATGCAAAGTAAGCACAAGGTTTAATTATTGTCAGCATGTTTATATTCATTGTTGTAAACGTGAAACAATAAATATGTCAACAATATAAAGATTACAAATTAATTGTTACAAATTGCAAAAGTTGAAGTGGTTCTAGAACACTTATTCGATTTTTTAGATTAATTAATTCAAGAATTTATTCATTTATATAAAAAAAAACATTGTACAGAAATAATATAATAAAGATACACTTCTTATTGTTTTGTTGTAAACTTATGTAAAACATAGCTTTTAATATTAGCTTCGGAAGAATCACCACCAAAATGAGTCACGAAACTTTTTGCTCTCACTTTTGACTAAGCCATTGTTTCCTGACTCTCCTTACCTTTCTCATTTACTGCTCTCACTTTCAGAATTCATCGTCTTCAATACGTTTTTTTAATAAAACAAGGAACTGAAATCTAATTAGTAAAATGAATCTATTAAAATAAACCGTATAATTTAATTTCAACATTGTTTTGACCACAATAACGAAACCACTTTAAAAATTATAAAAACGTAAACTTATTAAAACGTAGCTTTTCATGTTAGGTTCACAAGAAGTGTTGCGACAGAAGAATCAGCAACAAAATGAGTAATGACTAATGAAACTTCCTCTGGTCTATCTCTTATTTCTCCCTTTTTTGAGTTAGCCAACGTTTTCTGACTCTTCTTGCCTATCTCACGTTTTTTTTTTAATAAAATGAGGAATTGAAATCTAATTAGTAAAATGAATGTACTAAAATAAACCGTGCAATTAAATTTCAACATTTTTTTAACCACAATAACTAAACCATTTGTAAACTTATTAATACGTAGCTTTTAATGTTAGGTTCGGTATAGGTGTTGCGACAGAATAATCATCACCCAAATAAGTAACGAAATTTTCTCTGGTCTATCTCTTATTAGTCTCTTTTTTGAGTTAGCCAATGTTTCCTGACTCTCCTTGCCTCTCACGTTTTTATTTAAATAAAAGACTCTTACGCTGACGCTCTAACAACTAAGCTATAGGTTGCGAGTTCGAGTCTCGCTGAATGCGACATTTTTTCAATTTCTCCTTAATGTCATTTAATAACATATTCTTGTTTCTATACTTTCTAAAATTTTCAAAATTTCAAAATTTTTAAAAAATCCAATGAGAGAAATATCAAATAATCGTTTACCAATATAAACTCATGTTGTAGACTTATTAAAACTTAGCTTTTAATCTTAGGTTCGGAAGAGATGTTGCGGCAGTTTCAGGTTTAACTAATTTTAAAGTTATACAGCATTAAAACTGTACCAACTTTGAAAATGTTTAATTGATGGAGATTCTGAACGAGCCGTGCATTCTACCTTAACATAGATATATTTTTTTAGTTAAATACAGTCTTATTAATGAACTAGCTTTGCCTGCGACTTCGTGCGCGTTAAAAAGCATGATAAAGTGCTAGAAATCAATTTTTAAAAGAAGTCATTGAGACTATTTCTTGTGGGTATGTCAAATTGGAATAAAGCAAAAATACAGAAAAATTCGATATCCTGTCTCTACTCTATTCAGTATATCTCATAAAACGATTTTGGGAAGGTTTGGTAAAATCATAATAGAACCATTAGGGTTTCTGAGACTGTAATTTTTTTTGAAAAAATGCAAAATATACAAGGTTTTAGCGAAGATACTTAAAAGAATTCGACATTTGGCGTAGATAGAAAATGTCCCCTCTCTCCCCTAAATTTTTAATAATTTAATAACGATTTTAGAAATGTTTGGTAATATCATAATAGAACCTGTAGAGTTTTAGAGACTGTAATTTGTTTTTGAAATATACCACGGTTTAGCGAGGGGACGTAAAATTTAATATTTGTCGTAGATTCATCTTCTGTAAGCTCTTTCGTAGCAATAAATAGTCGCTTATTGGAGTTATTATTAATATAAGGATAGATCCAAAACATTCTTCTTTTTTGATTTTTTTGACGCTGATGATCATAGAGAAATAACACATCATCTTCAGAGCTTAACACAAAAGCATTTGATCAAGTGTGGCATGCAGCTCTTTTGAACAAACTGCCTTCATACGGATTCTCGCAAAACCTTTGCAGATGGATATCCAACTTTCTCTCCAATAGGCACATCCAAGTTGCTGTAGATGGACATTCTTCCAACCTCTACAAGATCAACGCTGGAGTTCCTACTCTATTCCTTTTACACATTAATGATCTACTAGAAGCCACTAATCCGATACATGGTATTGCAGATGATAGCAACCTACACTGTAGCAAAGCGCAAAACCGTCTCATACCTCTAGATATTTTGGAAGAGGACAGAAGATCCACAACGGCTTCTCTCAATCAACATTTGAGAATTGTAGACGAGTGGGGACGAAAGAATCTTGTTAATTTCAACGCTTTTAAGACAAAGACATGTTGCCTATCCAACAAGAGGCAAACACGCAACTCATCCATTACAATCAACGATCACTGGTATCGGGCGACTCCATTACGCTGGCTGGTTCGTATAACGATCTCCCAGGACTTACTATGGAACGAACATATTGCATCCATAGCAACTGCAGCAGGAAAGAAATTAGGCTTTCTGTTTAGAGCACGGAAATATTTTTCTCCATCCAACTTAGCTACTCTTTACAAAGCCAAAATACGACCTAATCTTGAATACTGCTCGCATATATGGGGTTCAACGGCTCCTTCAAGGCTCGGAGTTCTTGATGCAGTACGACTAATAAACGACACCGGTATCACCAAACACCTAGCCCCATTATTCCACCGAAGAGCCTTCCGACGTCTTTCCCACTCTTCCTAACTTGCAAGCCTTTAAATTCCAAATTAATAAATTTTCTCTTCTGCCCCAATAGATGTTCTCGGTACATTTGTATTAAGGTCTATACCTACGAGGACATCGTTAATAAAAAAAACCTTTTAATTTGTAACCTATTATACTAAAATACGATTCAAGTACGCTTCTTAGACCAAACGTTCCATGGACTTGGACAGAAGGTCTTAGTTGACCCAATGGTCTGTTCTTTGTGTAAATCTGATGTTCAGTTATTAAACTTTTTTTCTATTTTATACTTCCGGATATTAATTTAATAAAATTTGACCTGACAAACACGTACGCAATTTCTTTTTAATATTTATTCGAACTGAAGAATAATAAACTGAGACAAACATCAAACAGGACTATATTTGTGTTCTTGTATCTTGGAACATTTCTTAATACAATAAACGATAACAATTTACATTAACAATTTTTACAAAAATATAATCAACAAGCGTCTCGCAAGATAAATATTTTTTCTAATGTAGCTTCAACATCACTTAAGACAAAGTTAAGTATGTCTGCATGCTATTGTTATAAAATAATTTAATCCACTTAACAATGGAGTCTAAACTGAAATTCTAAAAATTTTGAAAATTCTAAAAATTTTGAAAATTCTGATAATTTTCAAAATTCTGAAAATTTTCAAAATTCTAAAAATTTTGAAAATTCTGATAATTTTGAAAATTGGAAAATTCTAATAATTTTGAAAATTTAAAAAAATTCAATCATTTTGAAAATTTTGAAAAATTCAAGAAGTGCTTTCTCTATGCGTTTAGAATGCGGCGGTTTTACATAGCAGTGGACTGTCATCGCAGCGACTGTTTAGGAGGCGTGACCTTACTGCTAGCCATTTCTTTACGTGAATCACATAACTGTGATAAAAGTTGAGTGCGATAAGATTGACTGCTATAGCTAGAAATTTTTCTAGTTTTCGTATAGCAGTAGTTCTACGTCACAAAAAACATGGCGAAATCTGTTAATCGAAGAGCGTTCTCGGACGATAAAATTTTCAAACTTATTGATTTATTACGTAAAAATGAATGTCTATGGCAAGTTAAATCACCACATTATAAAAATCATAATAAAAGAAAAGCAGCACTTGCTGATATTACTGAAAAAATGGGTATTTCCGAAGAAATTGTCAAAAAGAAAATAGCTTCTCAAAGGTCTACATAGGTACCTATTAGAAAAAAAGAAAATTCTTGAAAGCAAAAGTACAGGATCGGGTACAGATAATGTGTACATTCCAACAATTACATGGTTTCATCAAATGGAATTTCTGAACGATGTAATGATCGCGTTCAACACTTAACAATTCAATCAATGGGTATGTTCTGACTAAGTCAACGATTACAATCAATTACAATCGCCTGCAAACGGTTGTAATCGTTTACCATTTGCCCTCGGACACGATTCGTGTAATCGGGTTTGTGATCAAGTGTGTTTACAAGTTCCTACACAGAGACAATATAATATATTTACATTTTTTTCATCACATTAATTATTTTTTTATATCAAAATAACAATAATTTATCATTGCACGCTATATCTTTTGTAAACAATACAAACGAAAAAGGCGGCCAAAAAAATTCGTTGACAGTAAGTAATAATCTAATCGTGTCCGAGAGCCATATTCTGCGATCAGTTTACAATCGCTTGCAGGCGATTGTAATCGTTGACTTAGTCAGAACATACCCAATAAGTGATTCTCTAAATCAAATTTTGGTCAATTCAATAAAGGTGGCTTTACCCAATACTGTTTTTGCGTGTATTTTCGCCTAGACAACTTTTTTTAGTAATAAACAAATAATAATGCTGTACACCCTCTGCTTTTTTGATTTATCCCTTTCGTTCGCAATATGTGAATCAGGATATAACAGTAAAATCATACCAGTAGAGGTTTCCCCACTTCCAAACAGTCGCTGCGATGACAGTCCACTGCTATGTAAAACTGCCGCTTAAGATGTTTGGGGAAAGCATACAGAGAGAGAAACGATATTATTATTCTGTTTCACTGCGCCTGCGTGTAACACTTTTTTCAACGCGTGACGTTACAAATCAGTTTACCCTCCCATAAGAAGTTATCACTTCAAAAATTAACATTTTAATTTTATTTTAATCCATGAAATTTAAAGGACATATCGTAGAACGTGATGTATCTATAGGGTCTTTCCTTTTTTCAGAGTTCATAAGTCTCAGTGATCCAGCCAATCTAAGCGTAACCCGATATAAGATAGCATGCTTTCACATAAATAATTGAAATATTAATAAATTGAAATTGTTAAAAATCAAATTTGTAATTTTCAGTTTATACATTTTGTACAAATCAGAAACTAATTAAAATTTAAAAAAATCTTTAATAACTAAAGAATGGCATAAAACCAAAGTCTGTTAAAAGCCAGATATAAATATATTTCATTATTTTATTTTTAAGTGGCAGGAAGATTTGCAAATAATAGAAATTTATGTCAATAAGAAGTTATAGGAATATATAAATACTTGTTGTATTAGTTTTTATAAGCAGTAAATATTAGATAAAACAAATTTTCAGAAAAATGATAAAAACCTTAGGTTTAGACTCCATGTTCAAGTATTGATAAAATTTTGTATTTATACACGCTTTTGTTATTACTATTATTAAATGTTGTAGAATTAAACGTGATATCTAGACACTTAAATACACACCGGCACAATTAGCGAAACACTACAAAGGTTATTTTTTATTTATATTATTGACTTAAATTCTTTTGCTGTTAAAAAATAATCACATTGTCCATAAATGACTAATCTAATCTAATCTAAGTAAACCTAGCATGATCGCCCCTGTGGAGCCCCATGTTTTAAGCACTGCTTCCTATGGGAATATTGTGAACAGGTTCGGCACCAATAGTCCTTGCATGCACCCGATGCGTGCAGGACTCTAGTTTGTTTAGCTGAAGATCATCACCATCGCTGATCTTCAGGTAGGCATAAATCCAGGTGTCCCAAATTCCTTGAGTTACTGTTGCCACAGGGCAGTTTCCTTTATAAGAGTTTTAAGTCCTGTGACTAGCTCCTCAAGGTGGTGATAGGATTCAGGGTTCGTGTCACCGAAGATGAGGAATCGTTTATAGTCCAAGGCCTAACACTGGAATAGAATGTGAGTTGCCGTCTCATCGTCCATGGCGCACAATCGGCACGAGGTGGGTTCCTGTGTCAGAAGCCCCATCCTTCGAAGGTGTAGGCTGAATGGTCCATGCCTAGTGAGCAGACCCACCAGTACTCTTATCTGACTCTTGCCAAGATTCAGTATGTCAGACGTCAGTTTTTTGGAGTGCCTCAGCGCTACAGTATTACTCCAGTGTTTGGTCGACTCTTTCCAGACCCAGTTCTTGACTTTGGTTTCTTACCCAGGCTCTAGGCAGTCCCAATACAGGTTCTGGACCAGTGAATCGTGTATCCGCTCCCTTCTTGGCCAGAGGTTCCAACTGGTGCAGCAGATGGAGAGTATCTCAAAATCCAAACAAAACTCAAACCATTAACTTTAGATATCCGAACCTCAGTCGACGAGAAAATCTCTCTTTCGACTATATCAACCTGTCACTATGGGGGGAACAGCTCGACCCTCAAGTATCAGAAGCAATTCTAACGCTAAGGGTCAGTAGATTCTTAAAGAACCATAAAATCTGTCAACACACTTGAAAATGAGAAGTTTGCACTTAAATAACTTCTAGAGAGAATAATTACACAAATCACAACAACTTGTCAAGGTAACCGAAATTATAAAAAAAAATTCGAAAAGAGGTTGACCTTAAAGGCCATCCTTGCAACTTCCCGCTAGTTTTAACCGCAAAGCTATAGTAACGTGACGTATTTTGACGTTTTTAACTTTTTTTGAAATGTTTAAAAAGCCATAACTTTTTAACGCCTTATTCGATTTTAATGTTCAAGATGGTATTCGACGCAGTTTTTTGAGACCTAAAAACGTTACCGGGAGTGCAAAATCGGTTAGTCAAAAAATCTCCAAGTTATTGAAAAAAAAACACTTTTTTTGAAATTTTTCGACAACGATATCTCACGAACAAATCAACCGATTTTAATTTGCAAAACGGCATTCGACGTGGCTTTTTAAGCTTGAGAGCTGATTAGGTTATGAAATTGATCGATGCAATAGCCAAAAAGATATGCCCAAAAAACATTATTTTTACCAATTGTTTTTTTCGGTTATTTTAAAATTTGTCAAAATCTACCGTCTCGAATCGGTTCAAACTTACAGGGAATCTAAGTTAGATGGAACTCTTTGGAAAGCTTTTTATTTCATTCCGATCGGTCAAGCCGTTCAAAAGTTATAAGAGGTTTACATACATCCACACACACACACACACACATCCACACGTACATACAGACATACAGACACCCACGTAAAAATAGTCAGGGGAGGTTCCTAAGACCTCAAAACGTTGAGATCCGATGAAAACTCGATTTTCGAAAAACGGGGTGAAACCAATATCTTCCCGATTTTAAAAAAAATTTTAATTTTTTTTAGCGGGAAGTTAAAAAAACGACTAAAATGTGTTCCCCCAATTATGTCGGTGTGCGTATGTTACAGTATTCACATAAATTTAATAAAAATCAGTAAAAATGCTAATCAACATTATACGTATTAGATGATAAAAAATCTACAATAAGTCGTGATTTATTAGTATTAGTACAACCTCTACTTAAAAAAGTAAATTGGAATAAGTTAAATCGAGAATACAAATTGAGTTATTTGAGTAATAAATAAATTACAACACACCACGGCAACAAAATAAATTAGGCAGCATATGTTGGAATCAATTTTAATGCACACACACACTTTAAGTTTCATGAAGTTTTACAAATTGCTCTAGCGTCTTTGGTATTTGATTTCTATAAGGGATCTTATTACGGCATATTTCCGTTGCACACAAACATTTTAATGTCAAATAATTCAGAACCATTAAATCTGATTCTTTATGTAATTTTAGGGCGTTTATTGCGTCCAGAGGTACATTTCCTGCTGAATCGGGTTGGTCTATATGAGCACCATGTTCCAGGAGTAGTTTGACCAACTAAAATTATATATAAACATAGTTAAGTAATGAAAACAAATTTTCTAATATAAATAGTAAATTTTTTAAATTAAGAAATTAGACAAACAACAAATAGTATCGAAATCGAAAGAATGTCACATCCGACAGGACACGAACGTGGGATCTCTATAACCGATAGTGCTAGTCCACCGCGCAGAACACCTTTTTTGAAATGATTAATACATACTTGAAACTTTGTGTATAGCTTCCTATTGACGAGCCCAACAAAGTTTGAAATTATCTAAATTTAAAACTGCTGCTTTTTCGAGCTAGAAATAAACGTAATATTTAAGCTGTCGGACAGCAAAAACGCAGCAATAAATTTGTCGGAGAATGTGAGCATTTGATTTAATAATTAATTATAAACAAATTGTGTAAAAATGAATTATATATATATTATATATATTAAAAAACGTAACCTGGTAAATTTCGCATGTTCATTTCTTATTTGTCTAATTTCTAAATTTCCATCATCTCATGAGATGATGTCTCAAATAATTAAATTAGTCAATAAACCATGCATAATTCATTTAATCTATAAGCATATTTTTTAAGATGCATGTTTATGAAAAAGAGGTTATTGGTTTATCAAAATGTTGAATTAATTATATTTTTTTAAATAACATTACTGAGAAATTTAATGAAAAAGTATTATTATTAACGAATTTATAGAATTTTTGCTGCATGAGTGATTTTAAGCACGTGTTTATGTGGGAGATTTCCTATCATTTCATTTTGTGAGATTCTACTATATTTTTTTAGCGAATATTAATGTTTTCTATAATTCTATCCGTTGTTTTTATTAAATATATTTTATTATGAAAAAATGTCCACTATAGCTCAGACAAAAAACAAAAAAACAAAAAAGAGAAGATGGTGGATGTTTCAAATACGAGCCAAGCTGAGTACCTAGACATCATTTCGACCTGCTCCTGATTTTAGAGATTTTTTTTTGTTTTTTATTAAGGATGTCCTCGTAGGTATAAACCTAAATAACAATGTACCGAGAACATCTTTTGGGGCAGAAGGGACAATTTATTAATTTGGGATTTAAAGGCCTGCAAGTTAGGACGAGTGGGGAAGACGTGGGAAGGTAAGGAGTTCCACAATCTGGAGACCCTGGGGATGAAGGAACGATCGAATCGATCCGTTCTCGATGTCGGGCATTGAACAGTATAAGAGTGCATGGAGTTGGCACGTCGCGTTGCTCTGGCTGGTCTGACAAGTGGAGGCATTATAGAGCGGAGTTCTTCTGAGCTAAATTCGTTTATGTATCGGTAAAACAAGGAAAGATCTGCCACTGCTCTTCGGTGGGATAATGGGCCAAGGTTTTTGGTGATACTGGTGTCGTTTATTAGTCGAACTGCTCTTCTCTGTACCAGTGTCTGATCGTTGATTGTAATGGATGAGTCGCATGTTTGGCTCTTGTTGGATAGGCAACATGTCTTTGTCTTGGAAGCGTTGAAATTAACAAGATTCATTCTTCCCCACTCGTCTACAATTGTCAAATCTTGATTGAGAGAAGCCGTTATGGATCTTCTGTCCTCTTCCAGAATATCTAGAAGTATGGGACGGTTGTGCGCTTTGCTACAGTGTAGGTGGCTATCATCTGCAAAACCATGTATCGGGTTATTAGTGGCTTCTTGTAGATCATTAATGTGTAAAAGGAAGAGAGTAGAAGCTAGAGCCGAATAGAGTAGGAACTCCAGCATTGATCTTGTAGAGGTTGGAAGAATGTCCATCTACAGCAACTTGGATGTGCCTGTTGAAGAGAAAGTTGGATATTCAGCTGCAAAGGTTTTGCGAGAGTCCGTATGAAGGCAGTTTGTTCAAAAGAGCTGCATGCCACACTTGATCAAATGCTTTTGAGATGTCTAGTAATACTATTTGAGTCTCCCCATAGCGGTGGATGGTATCACCCCAGAAATGAGTTACATATACTAGTAGATCGGCTGTTGACCTTTGTTGGCGAAAACCATATTACCTGTCACTTAAAAGGTTGTGTGTCTCAAGGTAGCTCAGTATCTCGTGATTGACGTATTTCTCCATAGTTTTGCTAATAACAGATAGAAGAGCTAGAAGGCTGGGTTTTACAGCCTTTCTTGGGGACTGGTTGTACTCGAGCAGTTTTCCAGGATTCTGGAAAAATACCAGTATCATATGATAGTTGAAACAGCTTAGTGAAAACTGGCGCTAGTTCAGGAGCACAACATTTTAAGAGTAAAGCAGGTATTTCATCAAGGCCACTTGCTTTGTTGGTATTTAGAGTAGCAAGGACTTTCTGCATACGCTTAACCATAAATATGATATTTTTCATTGTGTGGGGAGCCCGTGGAATAGAAGGTCCATGTTGTCCGGTGGATTAAGTTTCGAGTTCGAAAAGAATATTTTGGCAAAGAGTTCTGCCTTTTCTGTGGAGGACGTAACTAATGAGCCGTCTTCTGATGTGAGTGAAGGGAACGAACTATATATAAAATTGTTGTTGATATGTTTATTTAAATGAGTACGTCAAAGTCGCCCCGCATAACTAGCTACCGAAAGTTTCTTATGCGATTGCAACTTCGGATTCCAAAGGCGCGGCTCTGATTGTAATAGTTCTAAATATGTTGAAGCTGCTGTTTCATTGTCTTTCTGGTAAATGCAGTTCCCGTCTAAAATAAAGAACACTTCCCTTTTCCCTGCGCGTGCGTTCTTTGGAATTAGAAGGTGTTAATGTAGCTAACATAACTTAGCGCGCTGAACTACGAGTTAAAAGGATGTATTAAACAAAAACGACACTCAAGCTATCGTTTAAGTTTAATGTCATTTGTAATTTAAGACATTAAAACGTTGGTCACATCTACGTGACATCTAACGTGCTAATTTACAAGATAACATGCAGATGGAGCAGTAGTATAAGGAAAAAAGACTTCTGGGTTTCAAAAGTTAAAGATCTAGGTATGGAATGAACAAGATTTGTTCTGGATCGGATTTGTTACAATGGTTATTTGGTATATCTATTTTGTTTACAGATGAGTTTCGGAGATGTTTGTAACACTGAAGATGCTGATTTTACAGTAGCAGGGCATCAAGTTGTCAGAGATCATCTAGCTCGGACGAAAGATCTGCAGAGGTCTAAATTACCAAATTTATTTTTGGAAACCAATTCTTCAGAAGGAAATTGGTTGAATGATTTGTTGTATGAAAAAAAAACAGAAAGACCTTCAGCAGATACAGTTCAACATGAATATGATTTTATAAAAAACAAAGAGAAATATTAAACAAATTCCACCATCATAGATAGGAATAGATAAAATTGGACTTCCTGTTACCCCACAAAAATCGACAGAGACCCACGTTACCTAGATATTTTTTTGGTTTGAAAAATGTCAATTTTTCTTTGTTTGACGAATAGACGAAATTGTTCCCGGAATATTGTTTTCTCCACTAATGTAGCAAATATGATACCAACTTGTTTTTTTTTTGTTAATAGTTTATAAATAGGTACAAAAGAAGTTAAATATTCGACGATGCATTTTCGTCAGTTTCTTTATATTTATTGCATATTCCAATTTTCTGTATTTATTTATATTTTAAAAGCTTACCCAGTCCGAGTAATTGTATGGGAGAGTTGCAAAATGTAAAGCTGTAAATCCGTGTTGATTTTTCGCATTTATAGATGCCCCACACTCTAATAAACATTTGACGACGTTTTCTTTAGGAAATATCACCTAAAAAAAATTCCAAATAAATTTTAATCAAGAAATATTTTAAAGATAAAACCAAAGATCGATCGTGAATTATCTTAAAAAAAATATGCTCGCATTTAAAATGAACAAAAAAGCAAACATAATTTTAGGTATAACCATAGATATTTCAAGTGAAGAGAATAATTATATTTAGTAATTGCATTAATTGTATGTTGTAAGTCTTAATGATGGGAGCCATATGTTTGTGGAGGCACTTTAAAATCTCCAAAAACTGTCTGATTCAGTCCTTTGCAAAAACACAGTATGTTTTTAACTGATTCAGGTTCCCTGCTGCATAATCTGCAGGTTGGGTCTCTATTAAGCAGTCCCATAGTTTGCAGGTGTCCCTTGAAAGGTACATTGCCTTTAAGGAACCTGTAATGACTCGTAGGTGGTTCCTGCTGGTTTTGCGGAGTGTTTCAGCTCTTCTGGCAAACATTTACTAAATACATATTCTGCTGTGTGCTTGGAGATGTGTTCCCAGTGTTGGTTGTGTTGTCTACGGATCCATTCAATCCCCTCCGAACCATAGACTATTGTGGCTGATTCTTTTTTTGCAAGTTTATCAGCTTACTCGTTGCCTTGTATTCCTCTATGTCCTGGTACCCAATTAGTTTGGCACTGCTATGTTTCGCCAGGATATCGAATTTCACTAGGCATTCGTGTACTAGTTTGAAGACCACTTTAGGGGTATCCAGCCCCAATAGCAGCCTGATTACACGGACTGCTTAGATGTATAAGACCTCAAATTCAGGTATATCACTGAAGCTTTCTGATTTCCTCTTCGAAATGTCTTCTTCAATTTTCTCTTTTATTTTGTTGTGTTCTGAAGTAGCAAAAATGTTTTCTTGCAACCTGTTAATGTCAATTTTTGTCCCCCTTTCACGATTATATGAATAGGAGGAAGGTCTAACAGGACTTGCATGGCTGCTGTTGGAATCGAGGTACTTAACCTCTCCCATCACTTTTATATTTTTGTACCATTACGGTTTAGAGAATCAAGGTCAAGATCGATTCCGTGACAACATTCGGAGCCTGTTGCATTAGATTCTATATTAATAATTAAGAGTAATACAAAGAGAAATCTGATTAATGAATCAATAAATAATATTTACTACAAATGAATTTAAAAACACCTACAATCACTTTGAATAAATGACGATGTTTATTAAAATATGTACGTATAAACATGAATGAATTTAAAAAATGATAAGAGATAAGAGGAATTTCTGTTTACATTTTTTTAAAGTACCGACAAGTTATTTCCTTTATTTTTAGACAAGGAATTAAAATATTTGATTAAAGTGTGTTTCATTTTACGACAGACCAGCAAAAGATAATTATATTATTGTATAATAATGTTTTTAATTATTAATATTTAATCTAAAAGTGTATTGTTTCATTTCTGTTAATATCTCTTATAATAATAAAAACTGCAGATAATAGAATATTGTGCTAATAAAAACTATTATAGCTACGTTATTTATTTTTCATGATAATTACTATTTCCGGAAGAGTAATCAATATTCTGTAGGTCATATTTTGAAAGCGTAAAGGGGTCAAGAATATTTTTATTTTTGTAAATGAAACTTGGAATATTGATTTATTTATTTATTTCAAATTTGAATTCATTAATAAAATCAGTAATTCATTACTGCAAACTCGGAATTTACAATTAAAACACCATCCAATGTAATAGTATAAATATAAATGTATCGTAAGGACTGTGAAATCCAATTTTTAATTTTCAATTCTGTGTTAAAATTGCAAGTTCCGAAGTCTATTTGTGAATTTTAAGTTTTAATTGTATTCCAAGTTCCAATTATGAAATAGGAAAAAAATGGCAATAAAGAGGTGTTCATTCTATAACATATGTCCACCAAACATTGAGACTAATTTTGGTACTTTAATATTTTGTTTAACTCTCAAAAAATACATTAAAACTATACTTAATGAAAAGTATCTTTAATCTTTTGTAGTGTAAATCGAATGTCTCGTTTTAGGTTTTGAAAAGGTGTTTTTGCTCGATTAGCATATTCATTGATTCTTTTTTCGTATAATGACAGCTTGCAAGATCCCCCCAAAACATAATTTCGACGACAGTATGATACTTGCCAATACATTGCTTTGGCAAGAATTGACTGATATAAA
The DNA here is from genome assembly GCA_964028335.1 of Altica lythri. NCBI lineage: Eukaryota > Metazoa > Arthropoda > Insecta > Coleoptera > Chrysomelidae > Altica > Altica lythri. Next base: position 77,575,700 of record OZ034802.1, read on the forward strand.
CAACAGCAACGCTTTGGCTTTTGTTTGTGCGCTAAAATAGCCTTCGGAGAAATGGCCACAAGTTTGCTGGCTTATTTGGCTTTGTTTGATGTTGTGTTAAGGTGTAAAACCAAGCCATCGTTGAGGCTCAAGTCATGGTGTGAAAATCTGAAATACGGTTCATGATGAATTGTAGATTATAAGTGTAGTCGATATATTAATGGGTGCATATGGTCTAGACTTCAAAGAAAGTCTATTATCCGCTTAAGATGTACATTTGTAACCTGATCAGGCTCTAAGAAGACCTGTCCCAGATATTTATATCGTTGGCGAACTATTATTCTGCAGTTACAGATAATATACTCAGTGACATTAGAAGTGTTACACCCAGAAGGCATAATTTCTTAATCTTAATTTTTTGACAACAGAATGACTATATTTAAAGAATAACAATAAAGATAACAATATCAATGTTTTATCTTTAATAGTTTTTGTAAAAATTAAATTTTATCTTAAATTAAAAAAAAAAAACGATTTATGAAGACCGGTTGCTAAAGAAATTTTTAATTATTGTTCTTTAGTCTAAATTTAGTCAGTGTAACAAAATGCTTTGAGTTCGAGGACATCAAAATTACCACCATGTTACCGATTTTGACAGAGGTAGAATTGTTGCCTATAAAGATATGGGTTTGTCGTATAGCCAAATAGCCCTTCGTGTTAATTGTACGGCAATGACTGTAATGCGTGTGTGTCGTGTGTGGACAAACGAAGGTAGAGGAACACGAAGAAGACCAACTGGCCAACCAAGGCGAACCACAGAGCGTCAAGAGAGGCGCTTCAGGCTACTTGCTCTGCGAGATCGTTTTGCTACTAGGCGTCAAATCGCGGATCAATGGTTTGGGGAGGAAGGTAGACCTGTTACTATGCGTACACTATACCGTCGCATTCGAGCCTTTGGACTGTTTTCATACCGCCCACGACTAGTGCTACCTTTGACCCAGGACCATTGCCATCAACTTTTGAATTGGTGTAGAGAACGGCAGCAATGGGTGGAAGAATGGCATAATGTAGTATTCAGCGATTAATCGCGATTTTATTTAGGCATGCACGATGGCCGTAGAAGGGTAAGACGCCGCCGTGGAGAGCGACGAGATACCGGGTTTGTTCTTGAAAGGCATGTACACAGGACAGTTGGAGTAATGGTTTGGGGGGCTATTGCCTATGGTAGCCGATCACTACTTGTGTTCATTCGAGGCAGTATGACAGCTGCACGTTATGTTGATGATGTCTTACAAACCACTTTACTGCCTTATCTAGACGGCTGTCGACACGTCCTTTTTCAGCAAGATAACGCGCGTCCCCATATTGCTCGTCGAACTATGGATTTTCTCCAAGAAGCCGGCGTTAATGTTTTGCCGTGGCCACCCCGTTCACCAGATTTAAATCCCATCGAACATGTGTGGGATATGATGGGAAGAAGACTGTCCAATTTACACCATCCTCCACAAACTCTAGCACAGTTAATCCATGAAGTTCAAGTTGCATGGAACGAGATACCACAAGCAGACATTGATCATCTCATTTTGTCAATGCCTAGAAGTGTACATAAGTGTATTCAGTTACGGGGTCGCCAAATACATTATTTTTTTTTGTTATACGTTATTAAAAATTCTTGAAAATGTTATCGGTTTATTCTCGATGTAAATCTACCATGTTGCCAAAAAATTAAAATTAAGAAATTATTCCTTCTGGGTGTAATACTTCTAATGTCACTGAGTATATGTTCCATCTGCATAATCACCGAATCTGTAAGTTCCACTGTCCACTGACTCATTATACATCAGTGAAAAGTGACCTGTGAGAATTCATGCCAAAATCCTGAATTCAGAATTTTGAACCTCTAAGAGTAATTAATAGTAGCGCACTGAAGACTGTATTAACGTTTTTCTTGTCTTTGGCCTGGAGTATAGGTAGGCTGCAGTGTTTCCTTTTCTCAATTACAAACTTCATCCCTTTTAATTAATTTTGATCTGCCACAGAAAAATTCAGGTCCGTAAAAGGAGTACTAGCTCCTTCTTTTGCGAGGTTATCAGCAATCTCGTTTTCGACAATCCCTTTATGCCCTGGTAACCTCAGCAAAGGTACGTTCTTGTGTTTAATGATGTGCGTTTGTAGTTTCAGGCTGTTTTGGACTCGAACATGGTAGATTGTAGAGCCTTTGAAGCAGATTGGCTATTGGAGGCTATAAATATTCTGGTTGAATTAAGGCGTTTTTTAATGCACCCTTGAGCACGGAAATATATTGCTATAAACTCCACTTGGAATACATGATCAATAAAAATGATACTTTTTTTATTTGCAAAGTGTTTACGTCGAAATACAAGGGAAAATTTAGTTTTTTTAGTTGTTTCGCGGAGTTTGGTGCTTGCTTACATTTAGGATAAATTACGTAGTTTTTCTTTAAAAACTTGGGAATGCCAAACTTTGAAAAGCAAAATATTCGTGCTAATTCGCGTGTTGATTGACCAACCTCGTTTTTGGCAGTTGACAGCAGTTTCATCGTTATTCTAGCACTTTCTTTTTGTGGGGATCGAGTACAATTTTATTTGTCGATTCTATTTCAACAAGCAATCCTTCAAAACACGAAAAATAGTCGACTGTGAGATACGCTTCTCCTTAAAACAAACCAAGAATTACACTTACACTGAGTATCCAAAACAGATTGGCGACAAATTCAGATTGTACATTTTTTAATAGGAACTACTGCGGAGCACAGTTAAGCATAACAAGTGTATTGATTCATATTTCTGTGTTTGTTTATACAGTGTTGATCTCAATGTTTAGTGGACATATGTTGTATTCGTTAATAGCACTCTAAATTATACTTACAATTGGTTCTTCATCCATAAAATAGTTTGATCTGATCGTGTTTAATTTCGAAACGCATAAGTGCAATATAGTATCATCTAAAACCACACATCTGATATCTTTTCTCAAAAAATCTGTAATAACTTGCTTAACAAGAATTATCTCTTCATCAGTTGACATAGTTTCGATCATAAGATATAGTAGGTGTGTAATACACTTTAAGATTTTATCAAAAAAGTCTCCCTGTCTCTTATAAACAGGGCGAATAGTTAAGAGTTTACGAATCTCTAAAAATTACATTAACAATAATCATTCCAATTTTTCTTTTGTAAAGATTTCTTTAAAATACTCACCAACTATATTATCTGTCATAAGATTAAATACTGAAATAACATCACGAAATCTAAGATGTCTACTTCTACTATTATTATACAATGATTTAATATGATCATCGATCATCAGTCTTACTAACGCTTGTGCTGAAAAGCACGTATCTGTATACAAAATTGAATCTTTTTCTATTCGAATTTGCAGCGCTCTGCGCCACAGATCTATACAACGCTGATAACGCATTACATCGGCATACGAGGCACCTCGGTACATTAATCTGGAAAAATAAACTAAATCTGTAAAAACTTTTTTTTAAAGCCGGCCAGAAATTAGTACTTTCCGGTTTATTTTTAGGTCAGAAAATCTCATTTTGTCGGACCGAACCAGAAAATAAAAATGAGTCCGATAATAGTATTATACGTTCCAAGGTCGGTAGGTGACTTATTACAGTACGAGTTAGTTTACTGGAAAGAAAAACGAGTACTGAAATAACACCTAACGACCATGTATCGTATCATATTTTATTTCATCCCGTTTTTATAAATTAATAAATTCAAAAAAAAATTTAAAAATAGTTCGTAACTTGACTAGTTACGTCAAATAACCTTAACTGTCATTTACTGTCAAATATTTTAAAAATTTGGTATTAATTAATTCGTGTTTTAAATTAAAATAAAATAAAAAGTAAGTAATTAATTATATTATTTTTATTTTATAGTCATTATAGTGTTTTTAAATGTCAGAAATTAAAAGTAATTGTCTTTCCTTAAGCAATCAGAGCAGAGTTGCTAGGCAACAGATTACAGTACCTGATACCGTAATGTTTTACTTACCGGCGCCAAATTGATTATAGGGAAGTGTATTTACTGGACAGGATGAAATAAAAGCTTTTACCGGACTATCAAAATAATTGGCCGGTTTAAAAAAAATATTGTACGTAATACGCCCTAAAAGTGCTTTTGCCCACTCGTCCAGTAAAAGATCACTTTCGGGACTTGTTACGTAAACTACTATAAACGAGTTTAACGGCTATTGACAAATATATCTTTAAGCATCATTAAATTAATCAGGGTAATTGAATTTAAGAATTCAATAACTAACTTCACCGATTATCACAAATACATTACACTTGTCCTGATGACAGGTCATTATATTGCGTCTAAGATATAGTAACGCTAAGGAAAATTCAGTTACTTATTTTTGTGATGATTTTTCTATTACCTGTAATACTAGTAGTGACAAGAATGACAAGAAGATGATTATTACAAAAACGTTACAGCAAAGTCAAAATAAAGCAAGATGATCATCTTTAGTGACTTACCAAGATGTATTTAGAACCAATAGATGAAAACCTTAGAAAGGCACAAAAATGCCATTTTTTTGATAAAAAAGTAAATTAAACTTGACAGTGATTATATCAAATTGAAGAGATTATATATGCAGTAATTTTTACATCTTACACTGATAAACTCAAGATCTTAAACAGAAAATAGTTAAGAAATTTTGTGATCAAGATTTTCAATTTTCCATCATTATTTTTACCAATAAATTTTCGTGCTACTTATCATGATCTTCAATAAATTGCATAAATAATATAATTTTGATTAAAAATATATCACTCACCTAAATATTGTATCTTTGTGATGTGGTCCTAAAATCCGCTCTGCAATAAGTAAACTGTGTATTCGAATTAAATCTAAATCTGCAGAAATATGTTCCAATTCTTCCATACTTTGAAATTCTTTTTGGTACCTATATCCTTCTTGTAGTGGCATAATTGGTTGTTTTGGAAATAATCCTGTGATACAACATAATTGAAAACACGTTAAATTGATTAAATATTGATAATATTCTTACCATGATTCTGTCTAATAACTAAAGCTGCTTTCCAATTGTGTAATGCTACTACTAAATCATTGTGTTCATCTAAGTATGTTGCACCCATTAATTCGTGAGCATTAGCTAATTTTTCTGGAGGATAATCAATATTTGCTACAAGATAATCAAATATTCGAGTAGCACCTTTTAAACAAGCCATTTGTAGAGCGTCATCGCCGTATCTCGATTTCGCGTGGTAGTTTGCATTGTTTTTTAACAATAATTTTGTCGTTTCTAATCTAATAGAAATAAAAGATCGTAAATAAAATATAAGACTGAGAATTGGAGAATTATAATATATAATTATATAACATCTTAGGGGGAATTAACAGACTAACAGTTGCAACGTCGAGCAAATTATACAAACACAGATTTCTAATGTAGGTTTACACGCTTGGCAAGTCGCCGCAAGCATCCACAAGCTCCAAGCTTAAATGCCATTTACATGCTTGCGAGTCTTTTACGGACAGGCAAACATGGCAGACGTAGCGTTTGGCGTGACATTCGACGTAAACTCCAGAGCGGCACTAAAAATGCACCAACGTGTAAATAATTTGCAAGCGCTTGCTGCAAGTTTCCTTTGATCTGTGTTCGAACACCCACACTGACCTGGATCGGTAACGAGCTCTCACGCAAGCCAAACCAAACACCCCTTTACACGCTTGTGTTTGTGGAAGCTTGCCGAGACTTGCCAAGCATGTAAACCTAGCAAAACACCTCAAGAACAGTCAAAGTACACACTCTAAAAAAAGTTATCAGTTCATAGGAAATAAAATGCGTTTTTATAAGAAGATAAAAAATATTCGGGATATCTTACATCTTCTTGATTTACCATTATTTTCGATTCATTTAGGTATGTTTTTTTTTTATTTCGTAGGAACTTTATTTCACACATTCGGTATAAACTAACTGTTTAAATTACGATTGAATAGTTATTTGATATGAAAACTAGCACCTTGGACTGTGTTAGTCATAGATAAATTATCTATTATCTCTGGTGTTAGTATTGCAGATAATTATCAGTAAATTATATTAACAAACACTATTGAGGAAAAAACTAGATAGCTGTAGTTAGAAAATGTAGATATATTAAAAAAAGCGGCAACCTCAAAAAAAAATTGATAAACCTGTTAAAATCAGACTGACATATCAACAAAATAGAAAAAAATACGTTAAGATATTTTAAGATAATCATTTTTTATTAATTTTAGTCTATTTTGTGTTAATAATTATTATTCCAAATTTTAAACTTTATCTACCTATCTAAGATAAAGGTAACAGATACAACTAGACTTGTTGGTAGAAAAGTATGCAAAATTTGCATTGCAAATCTAGATAATTAAAACACAAAAAAATTTAAAACCAAGATTGCTGAACTTGTTTGGTTTTTAACACAAAAAAGATGCTTGAAAATAACATTTAAATGATTACATGTAACATTAATTTTAATTCCTTCTGTATGATGTATTTCTGGTGCATAATTACTAAAATAACAAGAATAAATACTTGTAAGCCTTCAGTTCAAAAACCTTGATTCATACCATTTATGGACTAAGACACCCAACAAAGAAAAACACTTACCTATGTTCTTGAATGGCATAATGAAGAGCACTTTTATTTTGAATATCTCTTGCATTAACATCCGCACCATTTTTTAATAAAAAATCACAAAGTGAAGCGCTTTGTACCGAATTTATTAAGCAGGTTCCTCCGTTGTAATTAGGCCTATTTATATCAGCTCCATGGTCGACTAAATATTTGACTATTTCGAAATGTGTCATATAACAAGCAGATCGAACTGGAGTTGATCCTGTATCCGAGACTGCATTTATATCTGCACCATTTCGTAAAAGAATCTCAACAACTAATAATTTACCCGAAACTGCAGCACACCATAAAGGTGTAACTACGTGAGTCGACCTAAAGGAAAGTGTTAAAAAATTGATCAATTAAATGATTATTAATTATTTACCTGTCTTCTTGTACTTCATATACTCCTTTTTGTTCTAGATCTGCACCACACACATTAATTAAATACTCAACTATTTCTGTTTGTCCCTTTTTGCAAGCAATAAATAGAGGAGAACAACCAACTTTTATTCGATTCACTATATCTCTTCTAATTTCCAAAGGATATTTTTCGAGTTTATTTCGGAGAGTATATGATAACCTTGCACCAGGAACAGCATGTTTACATTCATCTATCAAATCGTGAAATATTAAATCTCTATCATTAACTGGATCCACTTTCTTCCACATATCAGCCAATATTAAAAATCTATAAATCTAAAGTTTTGTTTTGATTTTGACCACTTTTAATTAAGAAATAAATTTGACGTTGACGTTTATGACGTTATTTATTCGGAATGTCCTATACTCCGTTCAATAATGTAAAATTACGCTTTGGAGGATAGGCAACATGTTTAACGCTAGTTTAATTATAACTTCGTATACAAACCGCATAACTTTATATTTTCGATTTGTGTCTTTTTTTAACGGCCATTGGTTTTGATTATTCGATTCTTTTCCATTTGTAAAGGTAAGGGTTTTAACTGGTTTTCGGCGACTGGGGGATACAAGCGACTTAGTGGGAGCAGTGACTCGAGAAAAAGTGTCCGCGTACGTACTTACTTTGTTACCTATCCTCTTTCTTGTTCTTATGGCATATGCAACAGACTGAAGTAAATAAAATTGAATCAAACACGTTTGTTTTAGTGTCTATAGTGTCTGTTATAGAATAAATAAATAAATATTTTCAAATGTATAATATTTTTCTATTTGTCAAAAATAGCATAAAAAGTTTCACTTTCATCGGAATTCCCCAAGTTCCATACGCCATTTTTTTATTTTCTCGTTTTTTTCACGTTTTATTTCTTTTTTTTTTCAGTTTTTTCGATTTTCCCCATTTTTTTCTACTTTTTTGTGATTTTTCTCCTTTATTTTCATTTTTCGGTAATTTCAATTTTTCCCTTTTTTTGTTTTCTGCTTTTCGACTTTAATTTTGTGCGTTATTTTCTTTTTCTACATATTTAAATTGTTTTTGTCGTCCTGTTATAATTTTTTTTTATTTTCTTGTATGTTTTTAGATATTTACCTATTTTTACCGAATTTTTTCAGTTTTTTAAATTATTTTTGTTTTTTCGGGTTTTCTTGTTTTTCATTTGATTTTTTTAAGATTATTTGTTGTTTATAAATTTAATGATTTTTCTCTCGTGTTGTCGTATTTTCTCGTATTTTTGATTTTCTCTTAAAAATGTCCCAGTTTTTCGTATCTAATTCTTTAATCTAGGAATCGAAACACAGCGCTAGCTATCGGGTATCTACGCAACCTAGAAGTCAAACGATGTTACAGAGTTGCATCGAATTAACTTATAGCGCCATCAATTAGGAATTCATAGTAATAAACAATAAATACTATTATAATTGAATATTTAAATAAAATGTCCCAGTTTCTCGCATCTCACTGTTTAATCTAGTAATCGAAACACAGCGCTATCTATCATGTGTCTAAGCAACCTAGATGTTAAACGATGTTACAGGAGTTGCATCGAATTAACTTACAGCGCCATCAATTAGGATTTTATTGTAGTAATTAATAAATACACACTATTATAAATCAATAATCAATTAAAAATACATTTTATAGTGGACAAAAAAGTGAATCTAAATCTTTCTCGAATTCACTTGAACGCACACAAATTACGCTCGTGCTAGTCGTGCTACAGTTGTTCCCTTCCGATGGACACTTTTTAATACATTCAGATGGTTGTCCTTCCATGTACCCCCCATAATGAAAACTAAACAACACAAAATATTGTTACTTCTATTTTGTTAAAGATGATAATGAGAAGACGAGCGTCCCTCCTAGGTGATCTGGGCGGTAGACTCGGAAGATATATCACCAAAACCCTTCTTCATACATATAAAACCTTTTACAGACCTCTGGTCGATTATAAGGCTGTGCCATACTCTGCCATTCCTCAGAGACTTCACTCTATTCATGCAACAGAGAGAGTGATCATACACATACCTCTACACAAGCCGCCTTGTCTATAATAACACAAAACTACTGCCTTGTCCTTCTCGTTTTCAGACGTTACAACAACGATACGTTTCTCAGACTTTTCAGGGAACGAACACCACAGCCCAGAGAATCCTCCATACCCACTGGAATGGAGGACTCCGAAGAAGATCCAGAGTACCTAAAAACAAGATTCCCCTTCCCAACCTTAGACTCCTCCAAACGGTAGACAGGGACCTTCCTGAAGACATGGAAACTCTCCTAGATGAATCCCCCCTTTGTTACAGGTAGATGGTGTCCACAGGACTGGATACAAAAAAAATGGGCCCTTCGAGAAGGTTTCTGTTATTCCCTTCGTCCTTGACTAATGGGGGGGGGGGGCACCACGAGGGAGGAAACACGCCACAGCGTCAATCTCCCAACCCTACATTGCACCACGTGGGTTACACCTCCATACATACACTTACACTCACACCCAAAAGAAAAGACTCTTTGGGCACGTTCGTAACATGGATGACAAGAAGACAGAGAAGCAACATTCGAAGCATCCAACCTGTTGAGAGATTTGTGGGAGTGGGGCGGCGACTGATGCTAACACCATCCAAACCTTTCCATACACTCCCTGAAAAGGACTTTAGTCCTACAACAGGGTCCAACACACCTATAAACTTTCTTTCATCTACCTATCAACTTATTGTCTTGTCTTGTCTTGATAAGATACCTGAAAGCATTTCAATGGATGGAGGGTTGAGGAAAGAGAGACTATCTTTAAATTAGGGTGGTGCTACTATAGCAACATGTTGAATTTTAAAGAGAGCACCAAAAGTAGTTAAAAATATATGTTAATGATATAAACCATACAGTTATAATACATAGATTCAATCCTATTCTCTAAGTGCGAAAAAGAAAATAATAAATTGGTACAGGGTTTGCGTCTCTTTCTAAAGAACAGAGCATATTAACCACGTGATATTGCTCTAGCAATCTGGTTTTGGTTATACTTTCTGCTTAGGACATTAGAAAGAGAAGCAAACACTACTCTGATAATTTTTTCTCTCACACGGGGAGAACGAGTTCAAATCGGAACGCTCAATCTAAGAATTAGATAACTGTGGTATAAACAAATTGTTATTAACTGTTTTTTTTTTCTAAAACACTTAAAATGGATACCTACTCATCAATAATTTAATATGAACATGCGCAATATGATGAAAATTATAATTTAAAATAAGTGAGTTTCATATGAATAGATATAAAAAATGATACACCTATTAAATTGAGAAATGTTAATAGTCAGGTCACTTTTTACTAAAAGAATTGTAAACGTTTATTGCGTGATAAAATCTCTTGACAATTTTAAAAAATATATCTAGTTAAAGTGTTGTTTGTATACTGTCCTTGAATGTGTACCGTAAAAGTAGCATAAGTTCAGTAATTTTCTCGTATGAACTTGGATACCAGATAAATCAACTTTTAATGATCTTCTCCCTAGAATTTTTTGCCTCATGATTCTCAAAAAGGCAATCATTTTGTTTCACTGTAAGCGGATGTGTTCTATTTATGTGAACTGGTTAATTAGCCTTATTAGTTTTAATAATAAAACTATTAATTATATATTTTTTACATTGTAATTTTCTAACATGAAATTGCGGACATCATGTCGTGTGAAATAATGATTTTAGGATCAAATTATTATTATATACGTTCAATGACACGACAGATCTCTAATTTTTAAATATATTAGAAATTATTTAAGAATATTTTGTACCTATTCGTTCTTTATAATAAAAAAAAAGAAATATTAAAATAAATGTGAGATTTTAAAATAGTGGAAAATATCGAAGATAACCTATATGTTCTAATACCTCTTATATATATATATTTTTTTTTTTCTCCATTGCTTCCTGTCTAAGGCTTTCTCTTTCCAGCTTCTGACACCTAGGTGCTTTAAATCTTCCTCCACTGCCGTCAACCGTTTCCTTCTGAGTCTTCTTCTCTGTCTCTTTCCGATCATAGAGCTTCTCAGTATTTTCTTGCTTACTCTCGTTTCTGGTAGTCTTTCAACATGACCTAGCCATCTAATTCTTTGAGCCTTCACTTGTGATGTTAGTTAGGAGGTGTTGTATAGCACCATTATTTCTTTATTTGTTCTTCTTATCCATATTTGGTCAGCTTTTTTCTCTCCACATATTCTCCGTAGAATTTTCCTCTCCCAGATTTCTAATTTCTGTTCTTCTGTTTTATTTAACGTCCTTGTCTCACACCCATAAAGAGTTACTGGTCTGATAACTGTTCTGTACAACCTCTCTTTTACTCTTCTAGAAATCATTTTTGACTTCAGCATTCTCATGAATAACTCTGCACTTGTGCTTCCTTTGTGTATTCTATTATTAATTTCTCCGCTTTTGTCATTTTTGTTGCTTATATTCACTCGCAGGTAAATAAAATTTTTCGTGTTTTAAAAGTATAAGTTTTGCCGTTTGACCAGTTTCTTATTATTAAGTGCTCATTTTTGGCTTTCTGTCCCGTATCATCACCATATAGCTAGGTACTCTTTTTTTGCAGCAGCTTCCAACCTCTTGGTTTTTTAATTCTTGCTTTGTTCTAGCTATTAGTACAATATCGTCGGCATATGCTAGACACTGATGTTCAAGGTTATGTATTATTCCATGTCTATGAATATTACTTTCTCTTAGAATATTTTGCAGCACAATGTTAAAAAGTGTTGTGGATAGGGGGTCCCCTTGCCTCACTTCTTTGTTTTCTAATACCTCTTACAAATATAATTAAAACATGCCTTCTGTAGGGGTAGTTTCCTTCTGTTTGGAAGGAGGCAAAGAATAAAAACTGTGAGGCATTTGTAGATCTAAGATTGAAAAGTATTTTATTATCAATTTCGAAAATTTTGGAAAAGATAATTGAACGTCAATTGCGGCAACATCTGAGCACTTTCGGATTGCTTTCTGAAACACAGTTTGCTTTTAGACCAGGTTATGATTGTGTAACTGCTTTATTTTGTTTAACAGAGGATGTTTTTGCATCCCTTGATGCTCATCAGAATACTATTCTAATCCTCATAGATTTTTCAAAACTATTTGACTCTATCAATCATGAGTTGTTGCCCTTTGTTATATTGGGCTATCAGAGATTCCTTAATCATTCTTCACGAGTCAAGATATCAGGTGAGCTTACCGACCTTGTCTGCTGGTGTGTCACAAGGATCTATTTTGGACCCCTTTCTGTATGTATACCATATATACTTTAGATTTATATCGTGGTTTGAAGTTCTGCAGGTTTCTATATGCTGATGATACGCATTTGCACTTTCCATTTTACACTAAGGATATGGCAATGGCGGACAGGTTATCAATGAATGCTTAAAAATTACTCCTCAAAGGCATATGTGCTCCTTTTCTGCAATAATCGAAATCGTAATTTTCTTCAGCAGAATCTACGTTTGAAGCTAAGTAATGATGTATTTAGATTTTCATCGGTGGGCAGGGATTTGGGTCTAATGGTGGATGTTAGTCCTCGCTTTAGAGAGCATATTTCTATTTCCGTTTAAAAAGCCTATTTATCTTTAAGGTAAATTTATCCCTCTCGTTAGGGTTTACTAATTGGTGTACGTAAGACACTATGTAATTTTAATTTCTGTGATGTTGTTTACGTCTCATGTCTTGATTGCTTTATTTGTTCTAGAATTAAAAAGGTTCATTTTTCCTGGTTATATATGGTATCCGTAGTCGTAATCATGTATCTGTTGCTCAAAGGATTTCTGGCTGGGTGAATATGAAAGATTGGCCTACGATTCATATGATGAGTTTCTTTCACAAGATTTTAGTTTATAAGAGCAGTCCACCATATTTCTTTAAACGTCTTACATTTCGAACGGATATCATAGTAAATTTAGAGAAAAAGAAAAATAAGTGAAAATTGTAACGAATACAAAAAATAGGAAGAAAAAACATAAAAAAATAAGAAAAAATCGGGAAAAATTGAAAAAACACCAACTGGGAAAAAACGGTATTACGAAAAAATCATTATTATCTCAAAAACAGAAAAGATAATATTAATTCGTGAAGAAATTATAAAACAAATGAAAAAATTTCAGAAAATTTGTAATATCACAGAAAATCGAAAAAAAAAACCTGAAAAATATGGCAAATCGAAAAAAAATTGGAAAAAGAAAATTAAATTAGATAAAATATTAAAAAAACAAGATAAAACAAATATTGGAGTAAATTCTTAATATCAAACCAAATAAGTAAAAAAATTGTGAAAAATAAAAAAATAGGAAGAAAAAACGTAGTAAAGAATTAAAAAATATATACTAAACAAACTTTTTAAAAATCAATTAATAAAAAGTGAATTATAAAAAATAGAAAAAAAGGAACAAATTCGGAAAAAATCGTAATAATAGGGAAAAAATTATTAGTACTTAAAAAAATAATAAGAAAAATCATAAAAAACAGTAACAGTTCATAAATTAAAAAAAGAACCTGTAAAAGAAAAAAATAATTAAGACAAAATAAAATTATAAAAAACAGCAACAACTAGTAAAAAACATGACAAAACAATGAAAACATTTTTATAACATCGTGAAAAAATCAAAAAATTAGAAAAATAATAATAAACAACTAAAAAACGGAAAAAATCATGGATAATCTAAGAAATTAATACAAATTGTTAAAAACTTGTTGGGAAGAAGTAAATAGGATGTATTTCTATAAATCCATTCAAATGTTTCAAAACAAGTTCTTTAAATATATGTCAAATTGTTATCTTAATGGCAAAAACACTTATGCAACGTCTGCGGCTTTTCTTCCAGATTACCCACATTTATTTCTTGTCTCTAAACAAGCTTTATTTTATATTGAATTTATTAAAAACTCACATATTTTACCACAAGAATCGATCAGTGAGATTTCGACCTTACCCGTTTCTCATACCCTGTAAGTTTACCACAATCAAACTGTTAAATTACCTGACCGTGATGGGAGTGGTTATGGTTTTAAATATGGCTAAACATTTCTGTCGGAGAGTAATAATTACCAAAAGAATGAGAACTTATGAAAGATTGCGTGTTCCTATATGGACGGGCGCCAAACAAACTGAAGGTTCTTCTATAGATTTTTACCTACAGATTGTCCAACAACTTTTACTAATCCATGATCATCATCGCTGATATCGATATAAACACAACCATAAACAATAAAATATATCACTTTTAGAAATAGCAAGATATTGAAAAAACACATAAAACTCATTTACACAATTGAAAGTTATATGAGAACAAAAAAGCTCAAAGACAACGTATTAGGTAAGGAAAGGTAACTACTTTCATCAGTACATACGAGACAGGAAAAGACCAAAAAAATATCAAAAATACAACAACAAAAATTTTCATAAACAACAATAAAGGGGGCAGATAAAGAAAAGACACGGTAAAGAAGAGAAGGTAAACAGTAGTAAAAGGGAGCAGTTGAAAAAAGAAGAGATAGTAAACTATAGGAAAAGAAAGCAAATGAATAATAGACACGCCAAGGAAGAGACGGTAAGTGAAACGGAATATACCAAGATGAAATATAATAAATATGAAAAAGAAATGATAAAGAAGTGGAAATGTAGAGGCATGGCAAGGAAAAGTGCTAAACAGCAGTAAAAGCAAGCAGATAAATAACAGGCAATGCAAGGAACAAAAACAGACACTACTACAACAACTGGTAGACCAGAAAATACCAGAATAATAAAAGTTGCAAAGAAATATCAACAAAGAAAAAACAAAGAAAAATAAATTTGAAGAGAAACCTCAAAACTCATAGGTACCCTATATCTCTGAGTCTAAAAATGAAGAGGGCTATGGATGGCTTGTCAAGTGTAGCTCATGTCAGAACTCACAGGCTTAACCATAGCTGCAAAAGAATAAATCAATAGGCACATAATAGACAGGAATGTAAATATTTACACGGATTGCCGACAAGAACTACTGACCTTGAATAGACCACGTATTACTTTAAGTTTAGTACTAGACTGTCAACAAACTCTAACTGAGGCCAGTCAGAATAACGTGGTCACTCTGAGCTGGATCAAAGGACATGGGAACTCTAAAGACAATCGCATTGCGCGGACAATTTAGCAAGGAGGGCTGCGGGCTATAAATATGTAAGCCCTCGCCCATCTACCATGCTAACAATGTCCGATGTCTTGGACCTTATCAAACAGCACTCTCGCCAAAACTTTAAACAGTGTTGGGATGTAACAACGAACTGTAGACTGGCCAGAGGAAACATCAAGAAAATTTAATGCATTGACTAGACAAAATCTCCGAACAGTGGTGGAAACTTAACATCTCTTTAGGATCGCCCCTATGCAGAGGTTGCGAACAAGAAGAGAAAAAAATATGTCTGTTTTGCTTTTTCTGAAGATCCGTATTGGGCGAGTACCTGCTTACACCAGCCGATATCATCACCTATTTAAAATCTTTAGGACTGATGGGAGCCTGAGGTGTGGATATCTCTAGACGCGAGAGGATGCACAATGGGCCATATGTGGTCTCAGTGCCGGCAGACCACTTGCTCGCCCCTCTCCGATTTTCCAGATCCAGATCCAGACAGTAGGTTATAGACTTCACAGATTAAAAAGGAATAAAGAAAGTAGATGAAGAAGGTATAGTAAGGTACAGTAAGTAGTAGGTAGCAGTTAAAGAAGAGGGACGACAAGCATTAGATGGTAAATAGCAAGAAAAGAAAATAAATTACTAAAAAGCATACCATGGAAAAGATGGTAAGTTAAAGATAAAACATGGGAAAGAAAATAAAGTAAACAGAACGCAGATGAAGAAGAGGTGTGACAAAAGGAAAGAGGATGTAGAGGCATGATAAGGAAAAAATAGTGAACCATTTTTAAAGTTCCCTATATCATTTCTTTGATTATTATAGGTCTATTATTTGGTTTCGCATTAATAGAAGAACTACAGCTTTAACAGTAGAGTGGAGAAGAAACTGGATATCATTGGTACGTTAAAATAGTGACAGATACAGAAATGGAGCAGAAGAGGAGCAGCATTATTGAAAACAAGGAAGAGATGGAAGCAAATAATGAATTAAAGGTGTCACTAAAAAAGATATTGTCTTTAGGTACTGCTATTTTATTTAAATTATCGTTAATAATACTATTTTCATTTAAGTATGTCAAAGTCAATTCTTAGAGCTAGCTTTTTTCTTTAATTCTGGTCTACAAAAATGTATTTTTTAGATTTAAGATTTCCTGTAGATTTGTTAGTTAAGAGTGCAGGACGAACAATTACGTTGATGGTGGAAAGGAACAGGAAAAGCAGAACAAAGAAGAGGTGGTAGTACTGATAGTAAACAAAATGGAAAAAGTCGAAGTAACGCATTGATGTTTTGGCTGATTTGTAGAATGGTTTTATTTACAAACATAATTAACTAAAATTAAATAATTATTTACAAAGTATAAAATAATCACGAAGGTTGCGTCGGTTCGCCATGAAGACCAACGGTCCACGTCTTTGTAGAGTTCGCTGGCTGTAACTAGTGTGTTCTTCTCGGGCGTAGCTCTGGTGATGGTCAGGATTTGTGATGTCAAAAGTCTTCGTAGGAGGTCTAGTATTAGTGTTACAAGCACTATTATACACCATTATATATGTCTGTGAAAGTAGTTTCACGGGTCTCGGTGGAGGAGTCCTTCTGAAGAAGTGGCAGAGAATTGTACTCTTTAACGTTTGTGTCATGAGAGAGAATATTTGTTTCAGCTGCCTTAGACGGATCAGTGAGAACGTTCACGCCTTGTGTGTGTTAATAACACCTACTTCATCTTCGTATGATATGCATAAATGATCTCCCCTCGGCGTTAATTTCTAACAGCTCTAGCGATGCCTTCTTCTGTGTTAATTTGAAACCGTGTTGAGTCACTGGTATCAATAAAGAGACTAAATCAAATGAATAAAAGACATCAATAAATTATAAGATATTATCCATCAACTATGATGGTAGGAAAGAGATGGTTGGGAGTGCTAGCAGATGAATTAAAAGAAGGAAGATTTATATAGATTAATAGAAACCAGGAGGAGATAAAATCAAATGTATAGAAAAGATCGATAAATTTTTAAATCTTTTCTTCAAAATCTCTTTAATCGCTATTTACATTTTCATTAATTTTAATGACAATTTAATTCAATGAAATTTTCTGTGACATTTAATTTCGTTTTTTGATCTACAAATATTTTTTGTGTGGTTTTTTAACTCCTTGTATATTCGATTGGAAAAAGTAAAGAAGATATAGGTACATAAATTATGATGGTGGAAATGTAAAGGATCAGCAAAACAAGAAATAGATGATTACGATTGGTGACAGACGAAGTTATCTGTATTTTAATGGAAAGAAAAAAGATAAAGAATTGAAAGAATGAAATAGTTCACCCATTTGAAGATATTGTCGTCAAAGTGAAAATCTGATGACTATTGATAAAAAGACAATTCGTTTCTAAGACTTTTCTGTCTGGTCTACTTTCTCTCTTATATAGGACAACTTTATTTTAGTTATATGTAGACACAAAGATTTTACCTGTAGTTTTTAGACACTCTGTAGATTTGACTGGATTTACCTGAATATGGCCGGAAGCCATTTCGGGCTTTGCCTCAGCATTCTCCTCTAATCTCTTTAAAATTGTTCTGCCCTTGGAAAGAAAGGATTATGTATACCCGCTAGTTATTGATGCATAACTTAAGAAAAATTGCTTTGGTTTTGTTTCACGGTCTACATCATCGTGTAAATTAAGATTTTTGATGCAGACACAGAAACAGATATTCATTTGAAATTGATAGTGGCTTGTTTGTACCAAATATTCAGTTCCCATACACTTTCAAACAATTTGTTCGAATTAATTTGCTCAGGTTTTTTATCGCTTATGTGAAATAATATACCATTGTAAACTTTCTGTTGATTATATCACTCTCAATTCAATTTGGTTTTACTAAATAATTATTTATGAAACAAGTGATTTGTGGCACAAGTCGAAAGCGAGTGCGGCCATCCTATGAAGATATTTTCATAATATATTTTTTATACGAAATTTAGGAAATTCTAATTAGATTTTGGATTTCTATCGATTTTGTAGTTTTCTCTATTTGTATCCGTTTTGTTTTACGCCATTTTTCTATTTTTTTTTACTTTTCCAATTTTTAATGATTATCTCTTATATCTATGTTTTAAGACGTGTATATCTATTAAGTTGTTCAGAGTTTTTTATCCGATCTGAAATCCCCAAAGAATTCTTCCCAAACAAGAGCTGTTAGTTCCAGTCTTTTTGGTTTTCAAAATAATGATTTCCTGTGTATCTAGGAAAAATAAATCTGTGATATTAGGTACTCTCAACATTACATGACGACAACGAAATGGATCAGGTTATACTGGACTACAACGAAACCAAAAGTGGAGTGGATACAAAATGTGTGCTGCTCACTTGGTTTCCAGAACAACAAAGAGATGGCTACCTATATGTAGTTTTCTACACTTTCATGAATGATCAAATTTTATAGTTTGCCTGTCCAGCAAAAGCTCCTAAAATTCGAAGAGATTTCCTAAAAAATTTGGCACTGAATTTGATAAAAGGGCATCCTATCTTCAGATCAAATCTATGGCATTTACCTCAGGATATGTACTTTTCTTAAAATAAGTTATGGTGGGGTTGTTGAACCGATAACAGAAGAGGAAAATAGAAACCCTCCCAATTGCGGAGTGTGTCGGTCATGTGTACTGAAAAAGAAAATATCACCAACTTCAATAAGGTGTTGCTGTTGCCAGGCATTTATCTGCATTTGAGGTGGTTCGCAACAATGAGAATGCTAATTCAAAAAAATAAGTCGAATAAATATTACTTTGTGTTGTATATATGTATGAGCAAGTTAGGGGCAACAGATACACCTGCGACCTACAAGATCTATTGTGTCCCCCTTTTCTTGCTATATTTCTGATGATTTCTCAGATTTCTCAGCAGCTCTTCTATTCCTATCTTCCTTAGAAAGTTTAGGATATCATTGGGTTTCAAGTTAGGTAGTTCTTCCTTTTTTATTTCGTATGACCCTAGGTATTTGACCCTAGAATTACTTGATGCGATGCATTCTGAGAGTATGTGTATTGAGGTTTGATCCTCTTCCTGACAGAATCTGCAGTTTGCTTCATCTACCAATCCTAGTTTCTTCATGTGTTCTTTAATCGGCAGTGCCCGGTTAGTATTCCTGTTATAATTCGGAGATTCTTCTTACTAAGGTTAAGATAGCTGTGAGATCTCTTCTGGTTATAGTTTCCCAGGAGCGTCTTCGATTGTCTTAGACCTTCTAGATCATTTTTCGCTATCCATTTTTTTCCTAAGATTGTACTACTGCTGATTCCACAAAATGTTTCTGGTCCCAGGTGGGGTTTCAGCTCCTTCTTTTGCCAGCTTGTCTGCTGTTTCGTTTCCACCTATTCCTATGTGTCCTGGAACCCATAGAGGAGGGTAACAGTGTTATTCTGTCCTAGTTCGTTTAAATTGCCTAGGTATTCTCAGACAATCTTTCAACTGATTGTATCTGAGTTCAGAGCTTTGATGGTTGCTTGACTATCTGACATTATCACAATCTTCGGTCTACATACATACTCTGTGTTACAATATTTACTGTTTTTTTTTTTATAATTTTTGTTCAAGAAAAAATATATAATTTTTAAAAACAACTCTTATATATCACTTTTTATATCCTACAGCAATTTCGTATATTCCTAAAATTTACATAAAGAAAACTTTATAAAATAAAATTTACGACAAGCGCCTGGCTGACTGTAAACTAGGTATATAGCGCGCCCGCAGGAAGGTTAAAAATGTTTTATAAAATCAAGTTAAGAAGGAAAATTTGCTTCTTTTTATATACGTTCTTTACATTCCAATGTTTTGCTGCATACAATTTCTTTAAGTATGTAATAAAGTATGTATACCTATTCATATTTATCACTAAAAAGTATAATAAAACAATTTTGTAGATATTATGTGTATCTTAGTTAATTTATGTAAACAGTAAAAGTTAATAATCAGCACGATCTGGTTTTTTGCTGTTATTGAAGACCAGCCGGATATCTACAGTTTAATAACTTATTTAACCATGTAAATAAACTTGACGACGTAATAATAGCTTCCGGTTTCTTTTTTCAAAGGAAATAAAACGAAAAAGGAATGGGTCAATTGGATTCCCACAGTGACAAGACGTGTTAAAACAGGTACTACCGAAAATAGGACTTGTTAATTAAGTAGAATGTTTAATTTTAGTACCACGTAGGTACCTATAACAACAAATAATATTATCTTAACACATTCTTTATATATATAAAGACAATTATAAATGGACGGAAAGTAAATATACAATTTTTTGTTGACCAATTAGTGGTAGATAACGAGTTTGCTTTATATAATTAAAAAACATTGTATGATAGCATTTTACGATTGTTTATAATTTTTTTTTTTTCAATTTTACAAATTTTAATTCTTTAAAATTTTCTAAATTATCACTTTTTTACATTTTTTTACGATACTTTATTTGTTTTATGTTGTAACCATTTTTTACATATATTTATTTAAAATTCATCATGATTTTTAATTTTTTTTTAGTACCCATGCGAATTTTCACAATTTCTTCTGTAAACCAACTTTTTTCATTTTTTTACGCTATTCATGAATTTTCTCATATTTCATAATTTGTTTTCTTAGTTTTACGATACTTTAGATGTTTAGAGGATATTATAGTTCCACTAACATACCTTGTAAATATGTCATTTGAAAAAGGCATTTTTCCCCCTCAATTATTGACTGGTAAAGTTTTGCCGCTGTTTAAAAAAAAAGATCCAATGTTGGTGGAAAACTATAGACCTGTGACCATTCCTTGTAGTCTCTCGAAAGTTTTTGAATACGCTTTCTTGGATCGTCTTTTACTGTTCTGTGATAAACATAAAATCATTACAGAAAAGCAGCACGGTTTTAGTATGGAAAAATCTACTGCAACAGCTATGCTTTCATTTTATAATCTAATAATCCATTACCTTGAGGCTGGCGAGTGTCCTGTTGCGATTCTATGCGATCTAAGCAGGGCATCTGATTGTGTCAACCATGAATCTTTGCTGACTGTTCTTGAGACGTACGGTATAAGAGGAGTTGCTTTGGAATGGGTCTCAACGTTCCTCAAAAATCGAAATCAATATGTTACAATCAATTTTGAGAACAAGAAAACATTGCAAACATATGAATCTTGTCTGTTAAACCAAAGCATGGGTGTGCCACAGGGGTCTGTCTTGGGACCCATACTATTTATTCTTTATGTTAATGGGGCAGACACAGTAATTGGTAGAAACAACTATGTAGCTTATGCAGATGATTTTTCCATACTTGTTTCAGCAAACAATGATGACTTAATAAAAGAAAAAACTTCGAGTGTCCTTCAAGGAATTAACAGTTACTTTAATAGTTTGGATTTGTTTTTTAATGTGGATAAAACATAATTAGTGAGATTTCAAAATTGGCAGAAAGAGGTAAATCAGTTAAGGGTTGCTATTGATCAAACTTTTCTTAAAAGTACGCACGAAAGTGTGCGCTTCCTTGGCATTCATATTGATGAGTCTCTTAACTGGAAAAGCCACTGTAAGGCGCTTGGTCAGAAAATCAATTCGCTGAGATACCTTTTCATTAATTTGCTAGAGGTGCTGGAGGTGAGCCAGCTTGTCGGTCTCTACTTTGCACAAATTGATTCTCGGCTCAGATATGGAGTGTGTTTATGGGGTAATTCAGTTGATGCAGCAAATGTTTTTATTGCACAAAAGAGAGTACTGCGCTGTATGGCGAAAATTTCAGAAAGACAATCGTGTAAACCTCTTTTCAAACAATTTGGTATCCTTCCTCTCCCTTGTTTACATATTTTTGAACTGTGTGCATATGTATTTCAACATCGGTGTGTATTTGACCGCAATAATGATATTCATGAACACAATACACGACAGGCTGGTGAGCTTCACGTACCTTTCGCACGATTGGTTCTTGGATACAAGGCTCCTAACTACATGGGACCTAAACTTTTTAATAAACTACTTTCTGATATAAAAACTATTAATAGCATAAAACTATTTAGAAGAAAATTAATAGAGTTTCTTTTAGATAGGTGTTTTTATAATATGTCAGAATTTTTAAACTTTTAAAATTTGTTTTTTAATATGTGATTGTAAATGTACTTAAATGTACAATTTTGACGATTCCCATACAATTGTATTGTCTTATGGAAAAAATAAATTATTATTATTATTATTATTTAAGGCTTTTAGGTACAGGTTTACAGGTTTTTCAATTTTTCAGAATTTTTTTCCAATTGAACATAATTTTTTCGAACTTTCACATTTTTTTCTTAATGTCTTATTTTTATGTTTTTTGAAACTAACAGTTTTTTAGAGGCGTTTTTCGACTTTTCCCGGTTTTTTTACTGTTTTCTCAGTTTTACAGTTTCTTTGCTGTTTTTTCTAATTCCCATGTTTTTACGATATTTTTTGTAATGTTTTTATAATTTTTCTAATTTTCACAATTTTTAGATTCGCGTTTTCAAATTTTGTATGTTAAATTTGTCATGATTTTTTTTTATTTTTCCATGTTTTTACATCTTTATCTAATTTTTTAGATTTTTTTTTACAATTGTAAATATTTTTTTCGAAAATTTTACATTTTTTTCTTTTTGTCGGATTATTTTTGTTTTTTGAGACAATCTAACAGTTTTTTAGAGGATTTGAAGGTTTTTTCAATTTATTACGATTTTTTTATTATTTTCTTAGTTTTACAGTTTTTTTGCTGATTTTTTTAATTCCCTTGTTTTTTCTAATTTTCACAATTTTTAAAAATTCGTATTACGATTACATATTTTTTTTAAATTTATTATGATTTATTTCTTTCTTTTAATTTTCCGGTGTTTTTACATGTTTTTACAGATTATTTTTTACAATCGTAAATAAGTTTTTTCGGGTTGGTCTATTTTTTATCTAAAAATTTTTTAGAGGTTTTTTTGATTTTTCTCACTATTTTCTTCGTTTTACATTTTTTTTTATTTTTCATGTGTTTACCTTTTTTTGCAATATTTTTCTAATTACCACAATTTTTAATAATTGGATCGAGTGACTTTTCATAATTTTTTTAAAATTTATTATGATTTATTTATTTCTATTGCATTTCCGGTGTTTTTATCATTTCTTCTAATGCGTAGCGATTTTTTA
This sequence comes from Altica lythri, assembly GCA_964028335.1. Classification (NCBI taxonomy): domain Eukaryota; kingdom Metazoa; phylum Arthropoda; class Insecta; order Coleoptera; family Chrysomelidae; genus Altica; species Altica lythri. The sequence continues at coordinate 77,599,062 of OZ034802.1, forward strand.
AATTTATAATGATTTGGTCATTTTTAAAGATTTTTTTTTTCTTAGTTCGACGATTTTTTGAGATTGTTGCATGTTATTCATAGTCTTCTCTAATTTGTCAGAATTTTTTTATAATTGTTTAGATTTTTTTTCAGTTTTTCACGGTTTTTCTTTTCTCCTTTATTTATCATAATTTTTGAGATTATCTTAAGCTTTTACGCTTCTAATGGTTTTTTCTAATTTTTTCGATTAATTTGACAGGTTTGTCAATATAACCGAATAAGGACTTGAAAGACTGTTTTTAGGTTATTCTAGAATATTCTTACTATTTCTGGTGTGTATTGATAAGGTTCGATCATGTTTCACGTAAAGTCTTGAATGTTTATTTGTTTTATATAAAGGGATGTATGGGCAGTTAAAGGGAGATCAAATAGTTCATTGCTATTGTCAATCAGTTTAGATGTTATTTAGTTCTGTGTATATTGTTACAATTTTGTGAATAAATTGTGTCCCCATAAGTGTTTCAATATAAACAAAACAGTCTTGCATATAACACAGAGAAAAAAATTGATACACACGTATCTAGTGCCATGCTGTCATTGTATTTCAGATAAATAACCTGTCCGGTTAGAATTCCTAACTCTATGACACAGGATGCTGCGACATAGATATAAATACTCACTAGTCTATACAAGGGCAAAACCAAACTGTGGACAGGTGTTTCGCTCTTGTTAGAGCTCATCAGTACAGTATAGGTCTGTCTCAGCAACTAATGAAGAGACATACCCGGTATAGATTCTTTAGTATTTGATGTAAATATATTGCGAAAGTATAAACCAATGGCAAGTAACGCCATCTCTGCTCTAAAAAGGACTCTCTTTACATCAAATACTGACCAATCTATACCAAGGATGTCTCTTCATTAGTGACTGAAGAGACAGACCTACACTGTACTGATAAGCTCTAACAAGAGCGAAACACGTGTCTACAGTTTGGTTTTGGCCTTGTTTAGACTGGTCAATATTTATATCTATGTCGCAGCATCTTGGGTCCTAGAGTTAGGAATTCTAACCGGGCACAAATCCAGGTTATATGTCTGGAATACAATGACAGCATGACACTGGATACGTTTGTATCATTTTTTTTATCATGTTATATATATTTACAATTTTCTGAATGATTTTTTTACTTTTTATGATTTTTCAGACTAATACCATCTTCAGTTTTTTTTTTATAATTTATTCAAATTTATCTGAATTTTTTAAATGGATGCGCTGAAATCCTCATTTGAAAAAATTGTGGACGTTGCAAATCGCTGTATTGTTTTGCACTGTTTACTTTGCGACATACCTTGTATAAATTATTATTTTCTAGAAAGAAAAATAGATTTTGTATGCATGTAGTAACAGACTTAACCATTAAGGAGATTCTAGCAGAGATTTAATTGTAGTATCAATTTGAGTATTACAACATTTTATAACCGTATTCGTAAAGTAGTAAGTTCGTTATAATAAAAAAAGAAAAGCTAACAACAAAGAAACGCAAACGCAGTATTTCAGAATTCATCTCTCGAATCATTTGTTGTTGCGTTGGTATTCATGAAGATATACCGTGTATAGACGACAGTCAACAGTAAAATGACCATTCAAGAACCATCCTGCCCCAAGTTAAATCTGCACGGAATACATAATTACATATTACATTTTAAAATGAATAATAATTTGCTGGCAACTCGTCCCGCAATTTTTATTCTGATTTGCAATACAAATTCGCAATTTTACATCAAGTATTTTCTAGCCTAGAGCTATTGACGGTTTCAAAATGTTTTTCTCTACTCTTTCGTTCCATTACATGCAAAAAATATAAAATTATACAAAGGAAATTGTTAATAAACATAAAAAAATGTAATATGAGAGTAGCGATTTTTAAAAAATATCTGCAAGAAGAGTAGGTATATATCGTTTTTGCGGTGAATTATGGGTTAAAATATTTTTAGTTTAAAAAAATAGGACATAAACATTAGTTTTAAGCTCAAACTTTTTTTGAGCTATTTTCTTTTTCTTCTTTTTATAGCTAGAGTTCATGTACCAGTTCCTTTATATTATTTTACTTTTTAGCTTATATCTCTTTGTCTGTCCGGGTGGAATTTTGTAATCGATTTTAAACTTACTTTCCGACTAAGTACAAATCTAAAACTTGTATTTTAGAAAGATTTATTTAGGTTTAATTAGACTGTTTGAGCTCAAGGAGCTCAAAATAACAGAAAAATGCATTTTTGGAGCCTGAAATTAGCGAAAAGTTGCAAGGATTGCCTGTAGGGTAAACTTCTTTACGAATTTTATTTTCATTAGTTTTAAGCAAGTCAAACTTTTTTTTGAGCTATTTTCTTCGTCTTCTTTTTATAGCTAGAGTTCATGTGCCAGATCCTTTCTGTTATTTTACTACCTTTATATATTCTTAGCTTATTTTCTTTGTCTGTCCGGGTAGAATTTTGTAATCGTTTTTAAACTTACTTTCCGACTAAGTACAGATCTGAAACTTACATTTTAGAAAGATGTATTTAGGTTTAATTAATCTTCTTGAGCTCGAGGAGCTCAAAATAGCAGAAAAATACGTTTTTGGAGTCTGAAATTAGCGGTAAGTTGCACGGTTGCCTGCAGGGTCAACCTCTTTTCGAATTTTGTTTTTAGTTATTCAAATTTTTATTCACGTTTTACGATACTTTTTTTATCTAATCACAATTTTGTTATATTCCCAAATTTTCCTTTTTTTTTATGAGACTAATAGAAGAATAGCTAATCAGGAATCAATAATCAAGAAAAAAAGGCAAACCAAGAAAAAACTGGATACAGCAAGTTGTGAAGACGGTAAAAGTTAAGCAAAAAAACACTCGAGGAAATGAAAATAATGATAGGAAAAGAATAAAAAAAAGTTAAATGGAAATTAATATTGCCCTAATCGAACACTCTGAAATGATAAAAGGAAGAGAACTTTTGTTCACATTCTGAGAATATTTCGTATGTAAGTTTTCTCAAATTGTCATTTTTTCCACTTTTTACAATATTTTACAATTTTTTCTATATTTTCCATATTTCATAATTTTTTGTATATTAAATTAAATTTTTAGATTTTTTAGAATATTTTAAATATTTATACTCTTGTTAAGTAAGTTTATAAACTAAAAGTGGGAAAAATTATTAGGCAATAATCGCAGGTAAAAATGTCTATCATTTAAATAAACTTTGTTGTGTAAAACCGTCAGTACTAAAATTAATGCTTTGCCAATAAAAATGAAAAGATTATTCAATTGTTTAAAACCAATCAGTTTACTTTACAACATAAAATGCGAAATTATATTAAACTTATTTTCGCAATTTCAATTACGATAATACGTACAATAATTGAACTACCAATTGTTCTCGATAGTTTACGACTCCGATTTTGTAAAGAGCTTAATAATTTCTGATTAAATTAATTATAGATTATATGTGGCCGTTATCGCATCGTACTTGTTTAAAGTGGTTTGAAACTCGATATAGAGCATGTCACGACATGCCTTAAAACAGAGTCCATTGTAACATTTTCTTTTAACTTTTATATATAGAAAGTCTGTGACGTAATCATAGGTATATATAGAAATTAATAGGGGGCGGTTTAAATAAAATAGCCTTGACCGCTTGATAATTTCTTTTTGACTTAAATATAGCTGAATTTTACTAACTTTTGTCGAGTTTAAGTAATCACAAAAGTGGCGTTAAATAGAAACCACACAGAAACCATGGTTAAAACATTCACTCGAAGAAGAAAATTACTAGGTCTAAAAACAGTTTGAAACACATCTAAGTATTACACTAGATTGCAAACTGCTATTGAACCAACACATATAGAAAACAATGCCGAGAAAAAAACATATAAACCTATAGGCTCTCATCGTTTGTAAAAGACTACGGGCATATCCTGAGGATGTAACCCAAGAATACTGCATTCGATTTATCACCTATGAAGCAGTGGTCGAATAAAATGGATTCACAAGCCGCAAAGAATACCTTTACAAAAGTACAGCACTTAGCTGGCGTCTACATAACAGGAGCAATGAGAACCTACCTTACGGCAGCAAGGTTTTACCATTCCTTACCATAGTAGGAGGGAATCCTGCCAAGCGTAAAGAGGGAAAGGGAAGAAAGTTGGAAAATAATTCAATAAAAAAGCTTCACTCCACTTTCTCGTCCTAGAGATAATATACCGAAGAAAAAATATATTATATCTAATTATGATGGAGGCTAAAGAATACCCAGGAGTAGTCGGAAAAAATCACCGGGCAAGCGACAAGAATGATTGTCAGTCTTGACAGGACATGGTCGGCTCAGAAAACACCTGAGTCAGCTGAACTTGGCAGATGAACACATCTGTTTACACTGCCAAGGGGAGGAGAAAGCCGCATTTCATGTCCTATGGCAATATGAAAGCCTTGCAAGGACGCGGTATTTGGTAAGAAAGGAGAAACCTGCTGCTTCAATTTACGTGGAGAGGTCACTGTTAATGCTTTTAAGTCTCATTAAGAGGGCAGATCTAGACAAAGTGCTCTAATCCTATCCAAGAGATGATGGGTGTTCACATCACAATAAATGTTGCAGTAATACAGGCTAATACCAACCCAATGAATATCTATCTATCTATCTAACAAGCACTGGACAAAGGAATCTACGCTTTATAAACATAAACTGTATCCGTAAACTATAAAATGGTACACGCACGGGTACAATACCCATGGAGTAACTGGAGCGGAAATTTCTGGTCCTAACATCAAATTCTCGGGAAAATACATTTCTATCTTTTAAGCGAAAATTCACGTAATAGACAGATGAATTTAGTTCAATTTAAATAGAAATGATTAGACACATGACCTTACCATCCTATCTGATAGTCAAGCAGAAATTAAGGCCTTGACCTCTTACACCATCAACTCAAAATTAGTTTGGGATTGTCAAACCAGACTTAATACACTGAGTAATAATAACAAAAATGCCCCCCTCTAGGTGACAGGTCATATGGGCGTGGAAGAAAATGAGACGGCAGCATGCATTGCAAAGAAAAGGTGCATCTACACTAAAGACTCTTTGTAGATTAGACGACAAAGCTCAAAAAGAGCGAATATAGTAAAAGATTAATTTCTTTTAAGAGCCTAAAGAAAATACGAGATGCCAAGCGTTTACATGGAAATTATAATCGTAAAATTTTAAATTCTGACAGGATATGAGGAAAACGACACATGGAGATATTACAGAGAGAATAAGGAAACTCCACTGCACCTCCTAACAAAATGCTGTGTATTATTTCAACAGGTACCTGGGCACATACCAGCTCGAAGAAGAGGAACTTAACTCTAGATCCTAGAATTCTTTGATAAAACAGAACTGGATAAGGTACCTACTATAGAACAAGTAACAAACGTATAGCGCAAGGGTGGGGCACAATATAGATCTTATAGGTCGTAATGCAGTATCTCTATGCTCTCAGCTTCAGCCCGCGCCTTCCAACAACTCTAGACGACGACATAATCAACTACCAACTACAAACATCCAGACGTAACAGCTTTAGCCCAAACTCGCCACCCACGCCGGCCCCTGTCCCCACCTTACAAACAAGACTCGACAAGAAGTTATGGCTCAGGTAATCTGTGGTTTCCCTGAGCCCAAGCCAAATTGGTAACTTAGATCAAAAGACTGAAGCTAAAAACTCTAACCGTACCCTGAAAACAGGAAACTCTATAACAGGGCTTAAAGTATAAGATATACTGTAATTAATTAGTAACTACTTAATAAACACTATATAAAACTTGAAACTTGATCCCCCACCCCTGCCTTAGTCATTCATTCATCAGGTTAAAGTGGTTCAGAAGTATAGGACAGATATATTTAATCATTAAAAAAGTGGTGGGGTTGAAAGAAATAATTTTGAATGGACTTTTTAAGATATTAATTTTCAAAAATTAATAAATTACGAATAAATCAAGCAAAAACAATAAATTGGTGGTGGGAAGGTCACATTTTATGAATAATACATTTTTTATAATTTTTTCTAACTGCCAAGATTTTTTCAGTCTTTCCATATTTTTTACGAAACTTCAATTTTATATGATTTTTACCCACTTTATACATTTTTTTATATTGTAAAACTTGTTTATTATTATTTTCTTTTTAATATTCCTAAAGAAACTCGTAAAAATGAGGTCACATTTTATGGATTAAACAATTTTTCCAAGATTTTCCCGATTTGTATAATTTCTAAAGATTTTGCTTTTTCCTAGTTTCTCAATATTTGTCATAATTTTTTTGCGATTTTTGTTACTTATTCACGACTTTTATAAATTTAAAACTTTTTTGTTTTTCTAAGTTAATTTTTAGAATTTTCAAATTACTTTTAATTATTCTCGAATATTTAAAAATTTATCCCTGTTTTTTATTCTTGACAATATTTTTACCGAAAATAACAACGATACCGTCGATACCATCACATTTTAGAATATTTTTTCCAATTTCTCTAGATTTTCTTACATGTTTATCCAGTTTTTTATTGTATTGCTCATTATTTTAGATTACTGATTTTTTCTATAGCACACATATTTTTTTTTAATCTTCAACATTTATTCCAATTTTTCAAGATTTTTCTGTTTTTAACGGTATTTTCGGTTTTTTCTTTAATACTCCAAATTCAGCAAATTTTTTTCTTTTTATTTTGTAATATTTTTGAATTTATTACATTTTTCTGATTACTAATGTTTTATGCCAATTTTCACGAGTCTTTGTTACTTTGTATGAATTTTTCATATTTCATACGATTTTTCCAATGTCACACAATTTTTTAAAATTTTTTTCATTTTACAGTTTTTCTAAACACATTACGACGATTTTTGAAATTTTAGCAAATAATCAAACAGGAATATACCAAATGGGTAATTGTTTACATTTTCACCTCATCCCCCTAGGGGGTTGTGGTTGCGGGGGGTGTTAAAGGAAGGCTACTCGAGTACATCCCCGTTGAAATTGAGTGGCGGTCACCCTTAGAAAATTTTTTACGAAGGGTTGAATTTTCAAAAATATGGTAAAAATTATTATATTATTTAATATATTATAATATTATAATATTATCTAACCTAGGTTAGGTTAGGTTAGGTTAGGTTAACCTGAGTGGAGGGTTTTTGAGGTTTTTTTTTTTTTAATATGGGTTTTAAGCATAATGCGTGGTATGGTTGTGACATACCTTGTTGAAAAGCACTAAAAAAAAAACCTCAAAAACCATCCACTCAGGTTAACCTAACCTAATCTAATCTAACCTAGGTTAGATAATATTATAATATATTAAATAATATAATAATTTTTACCATATTTTTGAAAATTCAACCCTTCGTAAAAAATTTTCTAAGGGTGACCGCCACTCAATTTCAACGGGGATGTACTCGAGTAGCCTTCCTTTAAAACCCCCGCAACCCCAACCCCCTAGGGGGATGGGGTGAAAATGTAAACAATTACCATTAAATGGCATTAAGGAGAATTTGACAAAAAGGTCACAACCCGCAAACTTTGACTCCACGCGGCAACGCTCTAACAACTAAGCTAGTAATTATTTCGCTTTTCAACTCGTGTCACATGTGACACTTTCTCCTTAAGCACATTTAGCATGCCGTTAATAAGAGAAAGATTTTTGTCAAATCGACAATTGAAGATATTTCAAAATAATAATAATTACTAACAATACGACGAATTCAGCAAAAAAGCTAGCTATAAAATGCAAAGTCAGCTATAGAATACTAAGAATAATTATACTATCTGAAGGAAACTTGTTTGTAAAGATAATAAATGTGAATAAATCAACATTTTTTTAAAAATTATGGTATTTATATCTAATAAAAATATAAATATTTAATAATAATACCATAGAGTATTTTATACCGAATTTTATAAACAAAATAACATTTTGTATATTATGCAATAAAACTTTTTGACAAGCAAAAAATGTCACATTCGACACGATATTTCTTTGTTTTGCCTACTAAACTAAACAGTTAACAAAAGTTCATTTTTTATATTTTTTATTATTGCATATTTTATTCAGATACTTAAACATTATGTAGATGGTAGTTTTGTAATTTGATACGGTACAAAATATGGTTCACGCTTTCTGATAAACGAATATTTGAATTATTTTTATGACACCCTACTTGGCCTCGTTTACGGTTTCATCGTCATCTTCGTCTTTCTTGTCTGCTCTGTCTCTGTTAGGGTACCGGTAAAGTATATGGCAGTACCATGCCGGAGTGAGTGGATATCACCTGTTAGATTGTAGCATGAGTTAACAACGCGAAGTGGAAAGGGAACTTAAGACAATACAAGCCATCATTGGCCATTCGTGATCCGTAGTCAAAATAGCTCTCCTCAGTATGCAGTGTGCAGTGAACCACTAGTGAACTTATAAAGGTGATTGCCCTTCGTCTAGGCTTCCAATATACAAGGCTAAGCATAATTGGAAATATGAACTTGCTCTTAAAAGTAAGATATTACTCATAGTCGTACCTATTTTATATAATTTTAATTCTTTGTTATATTTTTTAGGAGAAATAAGTGGAAATGATGGATTGTTTTTGTTCTAAAGTCTATTCAGTCCACTGTAAGATCGTGTTTTTAGATGAAACAGATTTAGTACATGAAATAACAAATAACAGTAAAGGACAAGCGCTACTCGATGTGGTATTCCGGCACTTAAACTTATTAGAAACTGCATATTTTGGACTTCGTTATTTGGATACAAATGGACAAACACACTGGTTGGATCCTACTAAAAAATTAAACAAACAAATTAAAGGTCCTGAACAATATACACTATATTTCGGAGTTAAATTCTATGCCGCAGATCCTTGTAAGTTATTAGAAGAAATTACTAGATACCAATTTTTTCTACAAATCAAACAAGATATTCTTCAAGGGAGGTTATTAGTACCATTTGATTTAGCTGCTGAACTGGGTGCTTTAATTTTACAATCCGAATTAGGTGATTATGATCCACGAAGACACAGTCCGGGATATGTTTCAGAATTCCGCTTTCTACCCAATCAAAGCATTGAATTAGAAATGCGGATAGCCGAACTTCATCAAACTTTGGTTGGCCAAATGCCTTCTCAAGCTGAATTGAATTATTTGGATAAAGTGAAGTGGTTAGAAAATTATGGTGTTGATTTACATCCTGTGTTAGGAGAAGATCATGTGGAATATTTCTTAGGGTTAACACCGAGTGGTATAATAGTGTTACGTAATAAAAATACAGTTGGTAATTACTACTGGCCGCGTATTACTAAAATATATTTCAAAGGACGCTACTTTATGCTTCGCGTAACCGATAAAAATAATGATGAGTGCACGTATGGTTTCGAAACGCCTTCAAAATCGGCTTGTAAACATTTATGGAAATGTTGTATCGAACATCACGCATTTTTTCGATTAGTGCAAGTGCCGCCAACGTCACCAGATATATTTGCTCTTGGTTCGCGTTTTCGGTATAGTGGCAGAACTGAAAAACAAGCTGTACGGGATGCACAAATGAAACTCAGACAACCACCATCATTCTCTCGAAGACCTTCCAAAAGATTCTCTCGAAGAGCTCAGGTAGGTACTGATAATACTTCGTATTCAGAACCAGTAAGACATCATATCCAAGAAATTAAACATATCTCATTACCTTTACCTGTCGAAAATTTCGAAGGAAATTACAATACAAATACTAGTACAAATTTAAAGAAGTACGATTCTCCGCGTAGTACTAGAAGCGCTCCTTGGTCCCAACCACATTCTAAAGGACTTTATAACAATTCAGCACCAGCAAGTCCACGATCGGTACGATCAGCGTCAAGATACCGAGCATCATCAGTGGACAGTCAAAGCTCTAATGATTCAAGAAATTGTAAAAAACGAAAACACAGAAGTAGAACATCAGATAATGAAAGTGAACACTCAAATCGGTCATCCAGATCCAGACGTCGACATCGAAGACGAAAATCAAGGAGTGGTCGAAAAGATTCAGGATCCGAATATGAAACCAACAAATATGATTCATCTAAATCCCGATCAAAGTCTGATAACTATTATGAATTAGTAGATTCAGGTTTACAGTGGCAAGAAACACAAAGAGGTGATAATTTTAACACAATCCAAAAAGCTAATGTAGTTAGTAGTAAGAAAGGTAACGATAACAAATCGAGTTCTAGTAATAATTATAATAGTACTGGGCGGAGAAATAGGCATAGAAAACATAGATCTCGATCACGATCACCATCAGAACCTAAATGGTTATCCAATGAGTTAAAGAAGCATTTAGAATACGATTTAGTAGAAACATCAGGTATGAGTGATTTACAATTAAAAGAAATCCCGTATACGGTAGTAAAAACAAATTATTCAAAACATGTTAAATTAAAACCAAGAACTGATGGAAAAATTCATTCCAATCCAACGTCATCCCATTCTCCACATCCTGTTAGTAACTACAACTATAATCACCACTTAAATAGTTTTATGAATGAAGCTTTAACGAATTTTACATATTCTGATAAGGATAGCAATAGTAATTCCATTGTAGGTCTGCCGGAACCGCTAAAGCCATCCAGTTATTATGCTGGTAATAACTTTAATGGTTATAATCTAATGAAAGATAATTTTCTTAATTTAAATAGAAATTACCATGAGCATTCTGATTCCGGATTAGGTGTAGATCAAGATTGCGATGCCAAAAAAACTCATTTAAAATGAACCCAGTCAAAACGAGTTTAAACATGTATAAGATATCTACTATATCTTCGAAAAATTAAATTTTATTGTAAAAAAAAAACATCGTCGTGGAATTGTTTAATACAGAGTTAATAATTATATGTTTAATACTAAAAAATCAAAGAAGTGTATCAGGCTGGATTCGAACCAGTGACTTCGCTTCTTCCAACTGAAATACGGAAGCAGTTTTTTTATTTTAAAATTGACAAATGATTTATTTATAGAATGACTAGCTAAACAATGAACCTCGTGTCGCCTAATAATGCTTTTTTTATATTCCGTTTTTCCAATTTTTACGATTTTTATCTTGTTTTTTCGATTGATTTCTATGATTTTATTACTGTTTTTGTCGATTTTATCATATATTTTATCTATTTGCTATTTTTACTTTTCCTTCGATGTATTTTGTAATTTTTACGCGTTCGTTTCTATTTAAGTGTTTTTTTTTTCGATCTTTTTACTTTTTTTTTTATTTACAATTCTTGTTAAATTGTTCGGTTTTTCTTTTTTTATAATTTTTATCCATTTTACTTTTTCATCTATTTCTTTTTTATTTTTTATTTTTTTGTTTTTCCGATTTTTTCCAATTTTTTGTGGTTTTCATCCTTTTCTATTTCTTTCTGTTTTTTCCCACTTTTTCTAAACCTACTTGTTTTTTTAATTTACCTTTACTTTTTTTTACATTTTCAACAATTTTTCACGATTTTCAATAATTTTTTTATTGTTCTTTTCGGGATATTTTTTTTGGATTTCCAACTATTTTTCACATTTGTCAACAATTTTTTACGATTTGCAATATTTTTTTATAACTTATGACATTTTTTAACCATTTTCAAGATGCCAACAATTTTTAACGATTGTCGGCAAGTTTTCACGATTTTTAACCATTATATCCGAATTTTCAAAATTATTTCATAATTTTCAGCAATTTTCAACTTTTTAACTTTTTTACAGAATTTTCGTCAAATTTTCATAAATGTCATTTTTTTGCCAATTTTCAACCATTTTTTTTTATTTTTGACAGTTTTTTAATCATTTTCATCAATTTTTTAGGATTGTCATGGATTTCTTATAATTTCTTACGTTTATCAAGATTTCTGTATGACTTGCGACATTTTTTTAAGAATTTCAAGAATTTCTTATAATTTTTCACGTTTTTCAAAATTTCTTTACGAATTTCGAAATTTTTTTACCATTCCAACAATTTTTCACGATGCCTACAATTTTTTACGATTTTCATCAACTTTTCAAGACTTTTAACGTTTTTTCAAGATTTTCAGGATAATTTTTCACGATTTTTACCATTATATCAATATTTTCAAATATTTTTCATAACATTCAGCAATTTTTTAAGATTACTAACAACTGTCACAATTTTCAAGGTTTTTCTCATGATTTCTAACAATCTTTCTGGATTTTTACAATTTTTTCAGGATTTTCGTTAATTTTTCATTGTCAATTTTCAACATTTTTTATGATTTTTGACAGTTTTTTCACCATTTTTGTCTATTTTTCAAGAATTTCTAGATTTCAAGAGCCTTTTTTAAGATTTCTTTATAATCTTTTACATTTTTTTACCATTTTATAAAATTTTTCGTTTTTTAGGTTTTTACAATTTTTTATGGTTTTCAACATTTTTTCAAAATTCTCAACATTATTTTTCACGATTTTTAGAATTTTATCAGTAGGTATCCGCATAATAACTTTCATAGAAAACGGAGTAATTTCTAAATATTATCCATACAAACTTTCAACCCCATATTCGCACCCTTTTGAGGGTGAATTCTAATAAACCATGAAAAACGTGTTCAGTGAAATATCTTAAAGAGTCTCAATTTTAATTTTTACAAAAATCCGTGCCAATTTAAAGATTTTTACATATAAACTTTCAACCCATATTTCATCCTTTCAGGGTTAAAATTTTTCAAAATTGTATCTTAGTTGGTGTTCACATTATGAAAATAAACACCTGCCCAAATTTCACGTTTCTACCATCAGCGGTTACGGCTGTGCGTGCGTCAATTCCTCAGTCACTGGGAACATCTTTTTTTATGTCTATAGATACTAAAAAACCAAAGCGGCACCAATGTTCTCCAGTGTTGACATTTTTCTTAAAAGCATCTCTTTCTATTGCGCGTTAATAAGACAAAGATGGTAAGTCTTTCTAAGTTAAACATGGCAACTAGCATTCATTCGAACCTCACATTGGTTTTTGCATTTACGTCACAATGACGTCACTGACAGATAATTGAGCCTCGAGGTATAAAAGATTAATAATTTAAACTGTCAAATGTCACTCGTAACCTAAAGGAAGTTGACAGGTGACACAACAACTGTAAAAAAATATGTATTCTTCAACTGACATATGTCATACTCATACTCACTTTAGTTATTTTAAATAAATATTTTTATGGGTAATTGAACTTTTTGAACTCGATACCACTCATTTGTAAACCGTTCATTCCGCCACACAATTATTTCTAATAAAATAATTCAAACAGATTAGAATAAAGCAAATGACCTCCTCCAATAAACCTAATGAATACTAAACTATTGTAAAGAGAAAGCTAAAAACTACAAGAATTAATAAAAAAAAATCAAATCAGTTATAGTAAATAAAATGAATCGGTACATTGAATTGTAAATACGATAATCTTATGAGTCAGAACACACTCCATATATACATATATACATATATATTGTCTTCTACAAGGTAAGCAGCAGTGTTCCAATTCTAGGGTTTAAATTTTATATGTGGTAACCGTTGAATGACTGGCTATTCTTGTTCTCTATATCGGTTTATTATTTAAAAAAGTTAACACCAACGCTTGCTTTTTTATCGACTTTTTTAAAAAGTTAACTCGATATTATAATATATACCATATTCATTTTCGTACCACCCATGAGTTTTTTCTTTTTGTTATTTTCTATTAACGTAATAGATTTAAATCTTCTATTTTACAATGAGATATAAAATCGAAGGGTCTCAAAAAATACGTTTTTCATTAAATCCTCGTTTAGATACCACCCATAAGGTTCTTGTTTTTTTTGGTATTTCTCATTGCAACGTAATAGATGTTATTCGACATGATTTTTTATTATACAATGCTAGAATCTAGAAATCCAAAGTAAAAACTTTTACTTTCTAAAAACTTTTCAAAATTTCAAAAATTTTCAAAAATCCCATTACTAAAGACTTTTTGACATCACCCATGTGGTAGAGTTTTTTTTTATTGTTTCTTACTATTTCACATTTGAACGTAAAAGACGACATTCGACAAGATCTTCTAATTATTATACAATGCTATAAAGAATTTAAGAATCAAAAATTAATACAATTTACATTAAGGCGTCGTTTTTATACCACCCATGAGGTAGAGTTTTTTTTGTTAATATTTGTTATTTCTTATAGAATGATAGAATCTAGATTCTAGAAATCTATAGTAAAGACTTTTTCTTGACCCCCTACCTGAAAATTTGCACTTTCTGGCAGCTGTTCGCTCCAGAAAGTCCAACTTTTATGGCTTGCTTGAATTACAGATTTTCTTGATCCCCTACCCGAAAATACGCACTTTCTGGCAGCTCTTCGCTCCAGAAAGTCCAACTTTTATGGCTTGCTTGAATTACAGCGCGCTCTGGCGCACTATGTTCGGATGGGGATCAAGAAAAATAGTATACAACCCATGGCCAAAAAGTTGGGTGCTCTAACGCGTGGAATATAGATGCCTCGGCTTCGCCTCGGCCGAAATCAAACTTTCTGGCCTAGGGTCGTAGTATACTATTACAGTAGGTCCTCGTTTTGGCACTACCCATGAGGTAGAGTTTTTTTATTGTTTCCTGCTATTTCTTATTTGAATGTAAAACATGACATTCGACTAGCTCTTCCAATTATTATACAATGCTTTAAAGAATCTAAGAATAAAAAATTAATAAATGTTATATCAAGTCCTCGGTTTCATACTACCCAAATGGTAGAGTTTTTTTTTTATTTTTTTGTTTTTTCTCATTGTAACGTAATAGATCTTTTATTATTTAATAAGCTTACCTGGCGAACTTCGTATCGCCTAACAATTAATGATTTTTCATATCACATGCATTGAAACAGCTTGTTTTGATCCCTGTTTTGTCAGTCGAAACAAGACAATTTCAGACCAATACAACTGTCAGTACGAAACTGACAGTTTTTTCTGCCCCATGATTTTATTACTGTTTTTGTCGATTTTTTATCCTTCTAGTCTGTAATTTTTCGGTTTTGTCCCTTTTTTTAGTTGTTATTTTACTTTTATTTACAATTTTTCTGATATTGTTCGTTTTTTTCCAATTTTGCTAGTTTTTCATGTTTTTTCAATTTTTTTCGATTTATCCCCATTTTTTTGAACCTACTTTTTTATAATTATTTTTTTGTATTTTCGACATTTTTCACGATTATCAATAATTTTTTTTATCATTTTATATATTTTTCCGGATATTCAATAATATTTTATGGTTTTACACGTTTTTTTATGATTTCCACCTATTTTTCATAATTGTCAACAATTTTTTAATGATTTGCATCAATTTCTTTCTTCGAGAATATCTTCTAATTTTCTACCACACACGTTTCTCAAGATTTCTGTATGAATTTTGACTTTTTTTAACCATTTTTATCAATTTTTCAATATTATCAAAAATGTGTTATAATTTTCAACAATTTTTCATCTTTTTCAATATTTCTGTACAATTTTGACATTTTTTTACCATTTTAACTATTATATCAGGATTTTCAAATATTTTTCATAATTTTAAGCAATTTTTTAAGATTATTAAAAACTCTCACAATTTTTAACGTTTTTTCAATATTTTTCTCAATATTTTTGAATTTTTAATTTTTTTAGGATTTTCGTTAATCCTTCACGATTTTCAATTTTTTTACAATTTTCAACATTTTTTATGATTTTTGTCAGTATTTTTATCATTTTTATCAATTTTTTAAAAATTTCAAGAATTTCTTGCAATTATTTACGTTTTTCAAGATTTCTTTTTATAACCTTCACCATTTTTTTTACCATTTACGATTTTCATCAACTTTTCACAATTTTAAACGTTTTTTCAAGATTCTTAAAATTTTATCAATAGAAGTCCGTTTAATAATTTTTATAGAAAACTGAGAAATTTAAATCTTATCCATACATAGTTCAAACCCCTTATTTGCACCCTTAGTAGAATTCTAATAAACCATGAAACACGTGTTCAATGAAATATTTTGAAGAGTCTGAATTTCAATTTTTATAAAAATCTGCCGATTTAAAGATTTTTCTATAAAAACTTTCAACCCTAATTTCACCCCTTCAAGCTGTGAATTCTAATAAACCATGAAATACGTGTTCAATGAAATATTTGTAAGAGTCTGAATTTTAATTCTTATAAAACCCTGTGCCAATTTAAAGATTTTTCCATAAAAATTTTAAAACCTTATTTCACCCCTTCGGGGTTAAATTTTTCTAGAATCACTACGTAGGTGTTCACATTATGAAAATAAACATCTGTCCAAATTTCACGTTTCTACCATCAGCGGTTACGGCTGTGCGTGCGTCTATACCTCAATCAGTAGGAACATATCCTTTTATGTATATAATGAGATAAAGAATTTAAGAATCTAAAATAATACATTTTAAATAATGTACTCGTTTTGATACCACCCATGAGGTAGAGATTTTTCATTGCAACGTAAAAAATGGTATTCGATTAGAGCTTCTAATTTTTATACAATGGTATAAAGAATTTAGAATCTAAACTAAATTTTAAATTAAGTCCCCGTTTTCAAACCACTGGTGAGGTAGTGATTTTCTATTTTCTTCCTCATTTTAACTTGGTATTCTACTAAAATTCTTATTAAGCAATGCTAGAAACAATTTATGATTTACTTTATGATGTTTTACGATAAATTTTAAATAAAAACTCGTTTTACCACCAATCATAAGCTAGAACTCCTCTATAGTAGATAGTCTTAGACAAAACTATTCACAATGTTACAAATAAATTTATGAACCTAAATTGTACTTTAGCTCGTTTACACACCACCCATAAGTTAGAGTTTTCCTATTTTTTTGCTGTATTTCATTGTGATAAATAAAAACGGAGATAACGCATAGCTTTTTTAACGTTTGGAAGTATGAAGCTCTGGACGTTTGGCTTTCGTGTAGTTCTTTCAGTTTTTCAGAGTTCATAGCTCAGCCAATTTGTGTGTAACTCGCCATAATAAAGCTATGCTTCTATTTATAAAAATAAATGCAAAAACAGGCTAACTCTCCTATAAAAATGAATCTAAACACTGAGAAAGTTTGATAATTGTAATTTGTGTGATTTGGTCAATACTAGTAATAGTTAACAATTTCAGACGATTTTTGGATAAAATGTTTGATTATAACTTAACACATTTTTTTAACAAAAGAAAAGAGTTTTTCATTTACGTCTTATTATAAGATAAGATGTTGAAAAGGAATTTAGCATTTATAATATTGAACTGATTTAGTATTATTATGTTCACTTCCCATTAGAAAGTTGTCAGACGAATATAACGTTGTTAGTTGTTATACAATGAAAAATATATTGTCTATTATTGACTGGGAATATATTATTAAAAAAAAAATGTGTTAAGAAACACTCATCAATATGAATTAAATTTTTGATCGAAGTATTGCTTTCGTAATGTGATTTATTTGAAAATAATTTTCATATAGAACTACATTGTAAAATATTGAATAAAAAAATTGCTTCAACTTGAGAATATGTCAAATATTTTAAATTAAATAATATAAAATGTACCTACCTATAAATATGTGCAATTTTATTATATTTTAATGTATTTAGGTAAGAGTAGTTAAATTATGTACAGAAATCGATACAAGATCTATTTTTAATTTTGTATATCTTTTATAATGTTAAACGATGTAATTTATAATTAAATATTTAAGTATATTTATGATGTAATATAAGTATTATAAAAAAAACCTTGACTTGCTGTAAATTATAGTCTAAGAGCCAGTGCCGAAAATTTAACATAAGCGGTAATGTAGATGTAGGCCGATTAGTGTTAGGCTACGGCCACACGGGCGGGATATCACGCTGCGTTTCGTTCACGCAGCGTGAATTTTCGCCTAATAGGCCACACCAGCAATTTTTCACACACGTAAAAACCTGCTTATCGCTGGCCACACACGTTGTTATAAGAGGTGTGATAAAAAAATACGGTGAATAATTTTATTATATACAAAGTAATAAGTTTACCAACAAATTTGATTTAATCTCCTTCCAAGTACTCTCTTTGGCTAGCGATACACTGATTCCAATTGTGGTTCCAAGATTGGAAACATTTCTGGAAGGCTTCTTTTGGAAGGGCCTTCAGCTGTTCTGTCGTGGCCCTCTCAATGTCATTAATTGTTACAAATCTTTTTCCTTTCAGTACAATTTTTAATTTTGGAAAGAGGCAGAAGTCGCATGGTGCTAAATTCGGAGAGTAAGGCGGATGTGGACAGACAGGGACCTTTTTTTTGGCTAAAAACTCGCGGATTAGAAGCAAAGTGTAGCACGTTGCGTTGTTGTGATGCAGAAGGAAACCAATGGTCCATTTTTCTGGTCCTTTTTTCCGCACATCGTTTCGCAAACGGTAATATTCTGAGTTAACAGTTGTTCCCCTTGGAACGAACTTTGCTCTCACGATGCCTTTACAATCGAAGAAAACAGTGAACTTGACTTTCACATTCGACTTCGACTGACGTGCCTTTTCCATTTGTGAACTCTGAATTTTTGTCTCAGGGTCATAGCCATACACCCAACTTTCATCTCCGGTTATTATTTTATTCATGAAGTCCGGATCCGCTGCAAGAGAATCTCTCAATTCCGTGCAAATTGACACACGATTTTCCTTCTTCTGTTCGCCAGTCAAAACTCTCGGAAGAAATTTCGCACTGACTCGTCTTATTTGCAAATCTTCAGTTAAGATGCTTTGTACGGACCCGTATGAGATGTTTAGTTCTTCGGCAAGATCTCGAATGTTCAACCACCTGATTGAACGAACCTTTTTGGCCACTTTTTGCACGTTTTCGACTGTTTTTGAGGTCGAAGAACGTCCTGACCTTTACTCGTCTTGAATCGATTCATTTTTACTTGTAAATCGCTCATATCATTTGCAAACAGTCTCCATAGTTACGACATTATCGCCATATACTGATTTTAACATTTCATTACTTACTTATGCAATTGGCGTCCACATCACAAATCACGTATATTTAATACAAGTGCCTCCTTACCCCATTTATAGCCAAACGACCCAACTAGGAGAAACGCTTTTTTGTACAATGATTCCTCATAAAGTAATAAGTAAATTATGCAATTGATGCCCTTAACACGAATCAGATTAATTGTCTTAAGTTTTGGTGTGTTTCACCCACTCTGGTACCAACATAGAAGGGTGTTTCTAAATAATTCATTTAATTTATCTTTCATTTAATTCAACTTTTATGCAATTTTATCTAGCACTTTGGTCTGCACAACAACATAATAGTTACACTCCCAGTCGATAGACTAGAATGGGAAATCTAGAAATTCGATTACCGTAGAGCGACAACCCAGATTTCCGATTTTAGTCTATCCTCAGCCCCAAATCTGAAGGATACCTACGTGGCAATGAGGCACCACAATTAGTCCACAAATATCACTTACGTTAAATTTTCGGCTCTGTCTCTTCGCCTATTATCAGTTACCTCTCATGTAGAAAAATTTTGCGTATATTTTTTAATGTGCATAAGTAACTTTTGTATAAAATGGATTTTATTTAAATCTGTATATTGTTTCAATATTGTGTTAATAAGTATTTGTGAGAAAATGGAGTTTTTCTCCGTGAAAATATTTATAATTTCTTAATAAAATATTTATTCAGTAAATTTGCTGTAATTTTATTCACCCCTGCTTATTAAAAAAAAAAACAAAAATTACCACCGGAAAATTTATTCTAAAAGAATCAAAGAAAGAGGTCTGGTTATACAGGAATAGAAAACTTATTATTAAAAAACTGTTTTCAGCGATCATCCCAACTAATATTATAAATGTGAATGTAAGTTTGTTTGTTACGCTTTCACGCGAAAACTACTCAACCGATCATCATGAAACTTTGTACACATATTCTTGGAGGTATTAGAAGTAACATAGGATACTTTTTATTAAAAAAAATTATTTTTTATTTTTTACGAAAAATGAAAAAGTTGTTTGTCAAAACACCTCAAAAAGATAATGGAAAATACTAAAAAAACAGAAAAATAAACCCAAAAATAACCTTTCTCAATTAAATAATATAACGCCACCGTAAGGTGGCGTTGTTAATATCTCATATATTTAAACGAGCAATTACCTACTACTAAATTAACTACTAGGACGCCTAACTAAAAGAAAATAAAAAAAAAACTAAAAAAACAGAAAAAATTGAGAAAAAATAAAGCCAAAAAATACCGTTCTAAACTAAATAATTAAACGCCACCGGATGGTGGCGTAGTTAATATCTCATATATTTTAACAAGCAATTACTACTAAATTAACTACTATGACGCCACCGTAAGGTGGCGCAGTTATTATCTCACTTATTTAAACAAGAAATTCTTACTAAATTAAGTACTATAAAGTCACCGTAAGATGGCGCAGTATACCTATATCTAATATATTAAATCGATAAATTATAAAATACAACGAAAAAATAGTATAAACCTGATAACGAGAAAATATGATAGATATAATAAAAAAAAATTATTGAAAACAAAATAATTAAACTTCGAAAAAACGAAAAATGAAAAAAGGTCACGACAGTGTTATGCGGTACGAAGTCCGCCAGGACAGCTAGCTTTATATAATTTATAAGACTAAAAACAATCAAAAACTTTCAGCGCGGAAGTGTGGAAATTATATAAGGAGTTTGGAATGTGTGTAATTAGATAAAAAAAAATTAATTCTATCTACTAATTAGTTTTATTCATA
Organism: Altica lythri; assembly: GCA_964028335.1. Taxonomy (NCBI): domain Eukaryota; kingdom Metazoa; phylum Arthropoda; class Insecta; order Coleoptera; family Chrysomelidae; genus Altica; species Altica lythri. The sequence goes on from OZ034802.1 coordinate 77,619,857, forward strand.
TTTATTTATATGTGGATGTATATGTAATTTTTTAAGTTCATTGATTCAGTTTTAGTCACATATATACTTTTATATATAAAAAAAGTTGATGGTAAATATTGGCTCGGAAGTGGATAAATTATACAAAAATAACTTCTTCTTCTTCTTATTTAGCAGTCCCTTCTAGTCCGCTCCTGGACATAGGTCTCCCCTTGTCTTTTCCAACTTCGTGTGACTTGAGCTTACTGGTGCCAGTTTCTCCCTGCATTTTCCTGTCATCGGGTACATCTTTTTTGTGGTCTACCTCGTTTATGTTCTCTTGGCCTCCATTATATTATTCACTTTGTCCACTTTTCTTCGTTCTCTCGGTGCTACGTGTTAGAATTCCCCATGAATTCCCTCTATAGCTCTTAAGCTCTTTGAGTTGTTTTAAATCTGTTGAGAGAATTGTTAGTAAGTATCATGGTTTCCATTCCATAGGTCATGACAGGATGGATACACGTAGCAAAAACCTTTCTTTTTGAGTTAATTGAGATTTTTGGATCTTTTTTAATAAAACTTAATTTATCTGCTGCTACCCAGGTCATTCGTATGCGCATTGTAATTTACGCCGTTTGATTTTGTTTACCTTGTTTTATTTCATTTTCATTATATATAGTATACATTTTCTTTTACATTTTCAATCTTCTTGTCGTCCAGAATGATATCCACTTCTTCTGTTGTCATAACCTTAGTTTTTTCGATATTTATTGTTAGCCCCACCTCTTCGGATACTTATTTTAATTCTGTTAACATTTCTTGCAACTCATTTACAGAAGTGCTTATCTGTATGATTTTTTAAATTTTATTGAAAAATATTGGCACGAAAGTGGAGAAATTATGCAAATAGAAGCTTTGAAGTATATGATATTTTTAAATTTTATTAAAGGGTTTATTATAGATTCAAATTAGAAGAGGGCGAACAATTCTTAAAAGGTTGGCGCGTAAATGGAGAATTTATTCAAGAAAACATAAGTCCGACAGCTGGCACCAATACATAATTTTTTATATCACCTGGCAGGTAGAAAGTAAAACCAAAATGATCTGTCTTTTTGAGAATATTATTTTTAAGTTATAAATAATATCCTCTTAGAATTTCAATTTGCCTCAAACACATTTTTTTGCAAAATATTTTTTGCACAAGTGCGACAATGTTAAAACACGACTAAATCGTCTGGCTTATTTTTTTTATATTCTTTCAACACTAAACTAGAACATATTGCCTCAAATATTTATAAAAAGTTTGGGGTGATTTAGCCCCGTTACTCACCAGCCAGGTTTTTGTTGGGATACAATAGGAGAGGTGTAAGCATGTAAGACTAAGGCACTATGTAAGACGAGTTTTCAACTTGCTTCAAATATCTACCAAAAAACTGGTGCCATCTCTCCTACTATATGAGAAAGTAGGTGTAAATTCATTGACATTCAATTAGACATATATCGTAAATAAAAAAGAACAATACTTATTTATTAAAATATATTGACGCGAAAGTGGATAAATTATTTTAAATAGATACATAGAAGTAGATTTATTAAAAGAATTTATATATATTCAAATCACAAAAATTTAAAACAAAACATCCTTAAAAAATATTGAAAAGAAAGTGGAGAAATTATACAAAGAAATGCCTGGAAGTAAATATAATTAATTAATTTCATATAGAAAGAAAGATTTCTGGGAAGCTGATTCCCCCTTAGAAAATCGGTTGCTAGTTTTAGTTTTTTGTATTAGGCAGGTTTTTAAAAAAGGTGATTTTGAGATACTAAATAAATTAAATTGTCAAGAATAATTTTGAAGTTTAAATTGAAATAAAAAATAATATTTAGTATGAAGAAATAATTATTAACGAAAAACATGAAAACAAAGTAGGTAGCAAGTTTCACGGTAGAAAGAACGAAATAGCAGGTAAAGAGGAGCAGAAGTTGGAAAATATGGAAGTAAAAAGGAGATCATCCACAAGGAGCATAAAATTGTATTTTGTTAATTTTCTTATAGCAATCGAATTTATAATTGCTAAATCCAAGCACCAGGAGATTTTATTGATTGGGAGGAGTACCAGAGGAGGAACTCCAAATCAATATATTGATATGGATTTTTCTTCTTGGAACGGGTTCTTTCATTGAGTTGTGTGAACGTGGTCTGGGATTTTTAAATCGGTTGTCTAGATTAAGTAATTTTTTTTGTTTGAATTGTTTTGTTTAGATATGGATTGTTATGTTGTTAAGATATTGTTGTTGATTAGATTGTCATTGAATTAATTTTTGTAAAAGTCAGATAAAATAAAACGATTGTAAATGAAAGCATTTGAATTTAAATTAAAATAAAAACATAATAGTAATAAATAATTAAAAGAATAATAAAATACAAAGAAACCAAAACTTGAAAGATATAGAAAAGCAGAGAGTTGGAAATTTTAAGAGAGCAGAAAGGTGATAGATAAGTAGAAAGGCGGTAGCAAGAAGGAGTTGGAAAATTGTAGGAAGAGGAAAGTATAGAGAAAGAGTTGAGCAGCAGAAAGGTATTAAATAGATGGAAAGGCAGCAGCAAGAAGGAGTTGGAAAGTAGTTGGAAGAGGAAGATATAGAGAAAGAGTGGAAAAACGGAAGTAGAAAGATTTAAAAGAAGATAATTTATTTTTTTATTTATATTTTTTAAAAGTTATTTTAGGACAATCAATTTAAAAATTTTGAATCCACGACCGAGAATTTTATTGAAAGTGGGTGTTTCAGAAGGAGGATCCATTTCAATTGGCGCCCAACGTGGGGCTGCTTCGGAACTGAGGGTAAGAGATTTTTCTTAACTGTTAGGTGTCAAGCTTGCTTTATTAAAAACAAAGTGTGTGATTCTGGAGTAAAAGATTAGATAAATTATAAATAGTTGTATGAAATTAAGAGGGGGAAAGGATACTACAGATAGAATGTCAGAACAAGGGGATAATATTGATAATCAGGACAGTCAGGGTAGTCAGGGTATTCAGGATAGTCAGGGTAATCAGGTTAGTCAGGATAGGCAGGGTATTCAGGATAGTCAGGATAATCAGGGTAATCAGGATAGTAAGATAGGGGATAGAAGGGATTCATCATGGGAACAAATGATGGAAATGTTAAAAAATATAAACAAGAATATGGATTCTATGAAAAAAGAAAATAAAGAAATAAAACAAGACATGAACAATAATATGGATTCTATGAAAAAAGAAATAAAACAAGACATGAACAATAATATGGATTCTATGAAAAAAGAAATAAAACAAGACATGAACAATAATATGGATTCTATGAAAAAAGAAATGAAAGAAATGAACAAAAATATTGAAGCAAATAACAAAAATACTGAAGCAATAAATTTAAATATGGAAACAATGAAAAAAGACATGAACAAGAATATGGATTCTATAAAAAAAGAAATAAAAGAAGAAGTCAAAAATGAGATAAAGAAGCAAATGGAAATGTATAGAGAAACATTAGAAGAAACAAAAACAGAAATAATAACTGAAATGATAATGAGAAAAACAGAATTAGAGGAATTACAAGAAGTAAAAATTAAAACAATTATTAACAAGGAATGCAAAGATGAAATAAAAGAAATTAATGCTAATACAAATATAAAATTAAATGACTTAGAGATAATTATAAAACAAGAGAATGTGGAAAAGAAAAATGTAATAGAAGAAATGCAAAATACAATAAAGAAGATATATGAGATGGAAGAAAAAGTAGAAAAAATAAATGTAGTACAAGAAAAAGAATGTGAAATGTTATTGGAAGAAATGGAAAGAAGAAAAATAAATAAAAATCAAAATAATATGAAAATAAGTAAAAGTGAACATGAAATTAATGGAAATATTAATAAGATTCATCTAAAAATTTTCATAAGAATTGTGAAAAATAAGTTAAAATGGTGTGAAGATCATGAAGAATTAAGAAAATACCTGCGTGAGATGTTAGATGGGCAGGCATTGATATGTTTTGCCAGTAAAGATGAAATATTTGTGTTTGAAAAATTTAAGAAGATGTTTTTGAGTTATTTCTGGGGGAATTTTGTTCAATCTAAATTTAGGAAAAAGTTATATACAGGGAAATATCAAGAAAGGGGAAAACAATTTAAATTTATAAAAAGTTTGTATCGAGGGAACTATCAGGAAAGGGGAAAGAAATTTAAATTTATAAAAAGTTTGTATCGAGGGAAATATCAGGAAAGGGGAAAGCAATTTAAATTTTTTAAAAGTTTGTATCGTGGGAAATATCAGGAAAGGGGGAAGGTATTTAAATTTAGAAAGAAGTTATATATAGGGAAATATCAGGAAAGGGTTAAGGTTACAAAATTTATAAAAATTATATGTAGGAAAATATTAGGAAAGGGGAGGTCTATAAAATTTATATGTATAGGGAAATTCCAAAAGCGGGGGAACAAATCTAAAACTTTAAAAAAATTATATTTTGATAAAAGTTAAGAAGGGGGAATAAAAAAAAAATAGAAATAAAAGAAGAAGTTAAAATTAGATATAGTGATGGGAATTGATATGCTAGAGGTAGTGTATTTTATAGTAAAATTAAAATATTCTAAATTAAAAGCTTGACAACTGATGGTGAAGAAAAATTTCCTACTGAAAGGAAATTTGATTTGGCAAGGTGAAGTGATTCACCAAGTCAAATCAAATTTGGGGGAAATTGATATGGATTTTTCTTCTTGGAACGGGTTCTTTCATTGAGTTGTGTGAACGTGGTCTGGGATTTTTAAATCGGTTGTCTAGATTAAGTAATTTTTTTTGTTTGAATTGTTTTGTTTAGATATGGATTGTTATGTTGTTAAGAGATTGTTGTTGATTAGATTGTCATTGAATTAATTTTTGTAAAAGTCAGATAAAATAAAACGATTGTAAATGAAAGCATTTGAATTTAAATTAAAATAAAAACATAATAGTAATAAATAATTAAAAGAATAATAAAATACAAAGAAACCAAAACTTGAAAGATATAGAAAAGCAGAGAGTTGGAAATTTTAAGAGAGCAGAAAGGTGATAGATAAGTAGAAAGGCGGTAGCAAGAAGGAGTTGGAAAATTGTAGGAAGAGGAAAGTATAGAGAAAGAGTTGAGCAGCAGAAAGGTATTAAATAGATGGAAAGGCAGCAGCAAGAAGGAGTTGGAAAGTAGTTGGAAGAGGAAGATATAGAGAAAGAGTGGAAAAACGGAAGTAGAAAAATTTAAAAGAAGATAATTTATTTTTTTATTTATATTTTTTAAAAGTTATTTTAGGACAATCAATTTAAAAATTTTGAATCCACGACCGAGAATTTTATTGAAAGTGGGTGTTCCAGAAGGAGGATCCATTTCAATATATATAGATATGGAACTATCCCTATGGAACACCTTCCACTTATCTCCGGGATGTGGGTTCAGCACCTTAAAGAAATCGATTACTATTACAAACAATATTTCAATATCCCACTACCTAAATACAAAAAAAAAATAATTTCGTTTCTTCCTCTTTCTGTTGCTGGTCTTTTTTCCGCTCCTTTACTTTCTAGCTACAGCTTCATGTGCTATTTGCTCGTGCTCTTTGTTGTATTTATTTCTTTTTATATGTATTTTATACAGGGTGTTAAACAACAAAAACATAGACATAAATAAGGTGTTCAAAGTGTTCTCCCTCCATTTCAATGCAGCTACGATATCTTTGCCGCTGGGACTGTCGAACTCTTTTGAAAATACCTTCATTGACTAGAATTTGATGACATCTCTGCTGTACCCTTTAGTGCAGCTCTTCGAGGTTATTCACAGGAGCGGCGTATAAGAAATGTTTGTGTCCCTATAGGAAAAAGTCAAGGGAGTTTAAAGCAGGCAATCTTGTAAGACCTGTTACAGGTCCGCTCCTTTCTATACATCTTTCTCCAAACGATCAGTCTAAATGCTCTCTTACGGCAATTGAAAAATGGACCTGAGCACCAGCATGCTGAAACCACATTTAAATTCTTTGTCTTAAAGGAATATTATCTAATCAACACCCAATGTGTTCTGCAAAAATTTTAGGTAAACAGTTTATGTTAATTGGTTAGGTAGTACAACAGTAACCAGTCGCCCAAAATACCTATCCAAATTTTTACCGAAAAACGTACTTAATGCCCGGATGCTGGATTCCACAAACCCTGCTTCATCACTAAAAAGAATGTCTACAATAAAATTGGGATCCTTAGCATCATTTCTTAGAAACCAGCTACAAAACTCCAAACATGTCTGATGATCAAGTGGATTCAGAGCATACACTCGTTGGAAATGGTATGGATAAAGCTGCTTCTCGTGGAGTATTCTCCAAACCAGAGGAGTAACAATTCTTACCTCCGCTGACATTCTCTGCAAACTATATGGTTTCTGGACTCTCCTCTACTTGTGCCAAAATTGCTTCGTCTGTTTTTAGGGGTGGACACCGAACTTCGTCTTCTGGAATTATCGGTCCTTTTTCCCAAATGTAGGTATCTATATGACGCAACCTTTGGTGCAGTCTTCCAAACACACGAACTTAATAGAAGGCTTGTGGCGATTAGGGAAAGCGTCTACATACAGACGTAGTTTTTCCCTCGCTTAACCATTTGCACGACCTTACATGAAATTTAATAAACTAAACTCTTACAAATAACAAATCCTAGCAACCGATTTCCTCGAGGGTGATTCATACTCCCAGAATACGCCTCTGAAGAAAATCTATATCAATATAGATAAAAGTAGATACAATTCCTTATTAATTTTATTGTGGAGTTTTAGTCATAAGTCATAACTATTATACAAGACTGAAACAAAATGTCACGGATGTGAAGAGAATATACCCAATATGTAGATACCTGAAATTAGATGTAATTTTAGTCTTCTTTTCAAAAAGTATTCGTTTGTTAATATCTATTTACCATAATAAGAATAAAATAGCCACTAAAAAATTTTTTTAATCATATTTTTTTGGTAGCGGAGGGGGATTTTGAGCGATGAAGTGGATTTTGTGTGCGGACGTGAAATTTGGGCGGCAAGGTGATTTTGGACACGGAAGTGGAAAAACTATGACGCAGTAAGCATTATTTGTTGGATTAGTTTAGGTAATAACTTTTTTACTCCATTAATTTTTATTTTAGTAAAGCTTATGTTATTAAATAAAATAACTACTAATTTTAATATTTTAATGAATGCAAAGTAATCCACTAGAAATATATTCGAAACATTTTAGAGCTAGGTATATTCCTATCAGGTTTTAAAATATAATACCAGAAAATATTCAAGGTAACCAAATTTGCATTAAATTTAAACCAAATCAATATAATTTAATCTCTTATAAGACTCCCACATATTTTTATTTTTATTCACTCCCTAAAAAGATATTTTTATTGTTTCAGTAGGTGGGTATGGGTATGGTTATCTCGTACCTGAGTAGAGTTCGTTTATTTAGGTATGTGTACTGTTGTTGAATTTAAACAGGAAAATCCACCATGAATAAATTTTTAATGTGATAAATTAATATTTATGACTCGACCAACAGAACAAAGAAATTCTTTGTCTGTTATTCTGTGTACTTCGATTTTTTGAAAGAAATTCTGCAAATTGTTTTTAAGATATTATGCATTCAGCTTAACAAAATGCTGTAAAATTGGTTGCATAAATAGACAACGGAATTTTACTACTCAAGATTTTTAAATAAAGTAGGCAACTAATTTTACTTAGTAATAAAATGTGAGTTGCCGCATAAAGAAATAGTTGAAAAAAAAGCTTTTAAGAAGATTTCTATGAAAATTTGCGATATCTTAACACAGATGACGCTATTTTATTAGGTTAACGTTTAGTCTTTATACAACATATATGTAATACAATGGGTTAACTGTAATGATTTTAAGAAGATTTCTATACAAACTTACAATATCTTAACACAGATAGCACCATTGGTTAAGTAACATACATATTAAATATTAACTTAAGTAACAGTTGAATTTGATTAAACGGAATGTACCTAATCGAATTTAGATTTCTAAATATTTTCTCATCGAAACCTAATTTAAACATTATATTAAAATTTACAGTGGGATTCCCCGAAGGTTAAAACGGATAAATTGTAAACAATTTAAAAAACAAATTAAAACAGTAGATAATTTGCTATAGAACTATGTGTATACGTGCATTTATACAGGTTATAAATTAGCTTATATAGTTTATCCAATCTAAATGTGAAATTTTGTGCTCTTTGGCGGTTTTTAAGTGCCTTTGAAGACATTTCCGACCATTGGCGTGGAATTAAATAAAAAGGGTTCATAAATTTTTATTAATTTTTGTTTTAAATTTCAAAAGAAAAACGGTTTTTGTATATTTGTAAATTTGTATCAATTTGAAAATTGTCAAATAACAAATTAATTCTTTCAAATTAAAACTTGTTAATTTTAGTTATTAATAAGAACATTTGACTCATTATTCAAATAGTACATAACTCATAAGATTTTAAAACAATTGTCTACAAATAATACTCATTTTGTCTGACAATCTTAAAAGATTGTCTGTCCAGCAAGGAACACGAGGAGGGGTGAGCCTTCCTTGCCTGGAAAGGAAAGGGTTGGGTATGTTAGTAAGAATATAAAATTAGTTTGTTTTTGAAAACAAGTTTTCAAGATACATTACGATAGCTGTAAAGGAAATTGGTTGGATGACTAACAAGAATTGTCAGAGTCTTCTGAAGTAGAATCGTTTCCAGGTTGAATTACTAATGGTGCTATTGGCGGTAAAACAGGATATTCCTTTTCTATTTTTATAACATGTGTTTCGCAATTTTTCCATACATCGCTATTAAAGCCACTTATTACTTCTCGAATATTATCAAGAACAACTGCGCTTAAGGTTGGTGACTGATTATATTTTCGTAAACGTAAACGCAAAAGGGTATGACCATGTCTGCTGCAAATGGTGTCAATGACGTATTCATTTTTAAAATTCTGACTTTTGATCATTCTTATTAATTCCTTCTTTACTGAAACCTTTTTAGGAACATCGATATTTTTGATTGCCATAAGTCTTAAAATTTTATTCTTTTTTTGTGTTATTAGGTATTTTGTTTAATATGAGGAAATGATACGACACATTGTCCATAACAATTACTGAATTGTAAGAAAACCCAATAGATAGTGTTGAATTTCGATTCATAAATAAATAAATAAATAAATAAATAAATAAATAAATAAATAATATAATAAATAAATAAATAAATAAATAAATAAATAAATAAATAAATAAATAAATAAATAAATAAATAAATAAATAAATAAATAAATAAATAAATAAATAAATAAATAAATAAATAAATAAATAAATAAATAAATAAATAAATAAATAAATAAATAAATAAATAAATAAATAAATAAATAAATAAATAAATAAATAAATAAATAAATAAATAAATAAATAAATAAATAAATAAATAAATAAATAAATAAATAATTAAATAAATAAACGAAAAACTAAGAGAAAGTGGAAAATTAAAAACAGAACAAATGCGAAAAAAATAAAGTCTAAAAAAAATACCTTTCTAAATCAAATAATATTACGCCACCGTAAGGTGGCGTAGTTATTATCTTATATATTTAAACGAGAAATTCTTACTATATTAAGTACTATCAAGCCACCGTAATATATAATATATCTAATATAAAAAATCAATAAAAATCAATCACGCTACTGTGTACTGTAATGGGGAAGAAGACTATTGGCGGTATTTGATTGTTGTCGCATTTTGTAATTTTTCTCTTTGAAGTTTCGTTTAATAAACAGCGCACCGTCGGCATTTGTTTGCGTTAAGATCAATGCGTTACGAACCGACTTGAAAATCCGGACCGTAAATACACAATGTTGCCGGTATTTAAAAATTTCTTTGAGTATAAGTAATATATACAAAATTGATATAATTAGAAGTGAAAACTGTTTAAATATGAAGAACCCAGTTAATTAATTTAAGTATATATTTTGTAAGAATATTTTTATATTATCTTTCTAAGAGTCATTGACGAACAATTGAATAGTAAAGTAGAGAGAAAATTTTCAAAATATATAAACTTAGGAATATTCGCAAATATATCTGACAACCTAGATTCGAAAGTCGGTTTCTTTGTTGGGGTTAAAGGGCGTGGTTATGTTTTCACATTAATATTAGTTAAACTATACAGGGTTGTCTTTTTAGTTTTGCATATAGCCATAAAGACAAAAAAATATAGACTTATAATACTTTATTTCTTTTCAAAATATGTCCCACCAAAATCAATCTTCAATTGAAAACTGCAAAATCGCTGTTTTAAAGGCATTGATACTTGATAGGTTTTTCTGACGACTGGAATCGCTGCTCGCTCATTGAATTCTTGATCTTTGGGCAGTGGTTGGGACTTATATAGGTGTTTTGAAGCTCCAAAAACTCGATTGTCATTTGGGCATTGTGAGCATTTGTATTGTCCTGGTGTAGGATGAGTCGCCGTTGTGTGTAGCTTTATCGGAGTTTAGTGATAACTTCTTGTAAACAAATGTTTATATCCCAATCGGAAGTAACAGTTCTTCGATCTTCAAAAGCAATTGTTGTCACATGAGTCAATTTTAACACAAAATTTGAGACCGTTTTCTTTGAAACACTTTGAGAATGTATAACTTTCGTTGGTTTTTCCTCATCGCGAAGCACCCACACTGCGAATTGGTGTTTATTTTCCGGTTCCTAGAAGTAAATCCAAGATTCATCGCGACTAACGTTTTTTGGAATTCCTTTGTTGATCCGTTCCAATTTTTTTCGACACCAATTTTCGCGAACCGTATTTTGCTCTTCTGTGAGCAACTGAGGGACCCAACGAGAAACCAAGTTCATAACACGCAGTTCTTCATATTGGATTTTTCGTATCGAGGTTTTTGAAATGCACAAAGATGCCTCTATCTCCAGGTATGTTATATATCGGTCATTCTTAATTAGCTGACAAACCGCATCAATGTTTTGCTATGTGACTGCTGTTTTGGGTGGACCTAGCCTGGATTCGTCCCTGAGACTGGAGCGATCACGTTGATATTCATAATAACAGCGGTAATTAAGTGGCTGGTGTGGTGCTTCTTTCCCAAATCCAGAAACCATTTCAGCAAGACATTGCTGTTGGGATAATCTTATCCGAAAATTGTAAAAAAATATTGCTCAAAAATGTTCTAATAAGCTAAGATCGATTTTTCGACCTCCACGACTTCTTATACCGAAATGAAACTCTAGATTGCATATGCGTTGCCTATCGAGTTTCAGTCAAGGATATTTTTAATTAATTTTTAAAAAATTTTTGTGCGACTGAGTGGTCCCTACCTACCGTCCCATGCGATAGAAGAGGACACAACATAACAGCGTTTGTATCCCGGCCTTTTAAAGAGAGAGAGCTCTCTGCTCTCTGGTCTTGAAAACAAGAAGGATAGCGATAGTCGCGTACATTCTGAGCATTTATTTATATAGATACATTTCATATTAAAGATAAAGGATTAGTTTATTTATTTGTATATTTTCTAAATAGGAAAAAAAAATGAATTAAATATTTTGTTAGCATTAAGAGTATATATAAATCGTTAAACCTTCTTATTAACTAACGATTTATATATACTTTAATGTAACAAAATATATACACATATATATTTAATTAATTGAAAAAAAAATAAAAACTAATCCTTTATTTTAATATGAAACTACTCCAAAATAATGCTCAGAATGTACGCGACTATCGCTATCCTTCTTGTCTTCAAGAGCAGAGAGCTCTCTCTCTTTAAAAGGTCGGGATACAAACGCTGTTATGTTGTGTTCTCTTCTATCGCATGGGACGGTAGGTAGGGACCTCTCAGTCGCACAAAATTTTTTTAAAAATTAATTAAAAATATCCTTGACTGAAATTCGATAGGCAACTCATATGCAATATATTTTTTGATATATTAAATTACATAAAAAATATGTTTGGTCCATTAACCAGCTCGGTGAAGGTCGTCCTATATCGGGATCTTAGACTATCTCTAATCAGCTATATGTAAAACTAAAAAGACAAGACTCGTTCGTACGTGCTTTTTTCTTTAGTCACGTGCGTGGGGGTATATTTTGGTATTTAACGCTTTTTTTGTCGATCTTAATAGGTTCATTTATCCTCGTAGGTTTAGTACGCGGTTTTACTCGTACTCGCTCGGTTTAAAAAAGGACGAGTAGGCAACCCGAGCGCTGCTTATATGTAAATACGTGCATCAAAGCGCTCTAACGCTATTGGTTTATAGTGCTACAAAACAGAAATCCGAATAATTTTTTTTGCTATCAATTTTATTTGATAAAGTCATACTTTCTTTTTAAAATGCCATATTCACTCAATCAAAAGTTATAAACGATTGAAAAATGCAAAAAAAACAATTTTTGAAACTTTGAGCGCAAATATCTCGGAAACTAAGAGTCCTACGAAAAAATTAGTAAGGACATTTTTTGCTTGGAATTGTCTAAAGAACACGAATATGCGTTAACTTTTTTTAAAATTATTTTTCAATTAGACACTCGTACCCTACATCCTACCCAAAAAAATTGTGTTCAGGAGGTCAAAATAACTCCAAAAAAACTTCCATCTAAATACAATTGGCCATGAAATCGATTTGGCGACGGGGCTAAAATGAATGAATTGCTATAAGTATAATATTAACGTAAAAAAATATAGCGAAATTTAAAAAAACTGAAAAATAGAAAAAATAGTAAGAAACAAAAAAAATCGTTTAAAATTGGAAAAAATCGTAAAAAAGTATGAAAAAATATAAATGGTCCGGTGTAATAAAAAAACCTTGTAAAAAAAACAACAAATAGATAAAAATTTTAAAAAATTGTAAAAAATTAAAAAAATATATAAAAATATGGTTTATTTTCGTTAATATTAAAAAAATTTATGAACATTAAAAAAATAAAGAAAACATTGTACGGATAGTATACACCATTTAACGTTGAAAAACTCAAAAAAAAACAAGAATATTTTAAAAAAATTGTAATGACAAAAAAAAAACATAAAAAATTAGACAATAAGAAATGCAAATAATCGTAAAAATAAAACTTATAAAGAAATAAACGAATTGCTATAGGTTCAAAATTAACGTGAAAACTTGAAAAAAAATCGAAATTTAGAAAAAAATGTGAAAAATAGAAGAAACTAGAAACAAAAAAATCGTTTAAAATTGGAAAAAATTATAAAAAATTGAAAAACATTATAAATGAGCTCAAATGATAAAAAACCTTGTAAAAAAATAAAAAATAGGTAAAAAAAAAATGGAGAAAAAGTTAAAACTGAAAAAACATTTGAAAAGAACACATCATTGACGGTGGAAAACTTAAAAAAAACCAAAAAATAATTTATACAATTATATAGAATCAAGGAAATCAAAAAAAATGCAGTGCTAATTTTCAAGTTTATAGTTCTGAATTATAAAACTGTAAAGTTTTACAGGAAAAAACCGGTCAAGATCTCAGTGTAATAAATAAATTATTATTATTCTGAGGTCAAGATCCCTTTTGTTGACAAAAATGGTTTTATTTCGCATTTGAAAACAAAAAGAACACATCATTGACAATGGAAAACTTGCGAAAAGCCGAAAAAAAAACTATAAAAATATATAGAATCGTAAGGAAATCAAAAAATGCTGAGCTAATTTTCAGAATTATAAAACTAAAATTTTACAGGAAAAAACTGGTCAAGATCCCTTTTGTCAGCAAAAATGGTTTTATTTCGCGTTTCCCTACCACTGTTGTAACGAACACTGGAACGTTTTGATTCTCAGGTAAAACCATCGGCTCGCTTAACACCGGCGACCGCTCGTTTGAGTCGTTTCTCGTTGCTCGTTTTGTCAGCATTCGTTATTGAACTGTTGGAGTTAGTGTTTGTCTATGACTAATATTGGCATATACCAGCTCGTATCGGGAAATCCCGACCACGTTGCAAACTGTTAGTGATTTTAATTGACATTTATTTTCGGTAAATTCATCTGAAATTTGAATTTTGAATGAGTATCCGTTTAGGAACAAAAGTTTCGCAAGTTATTTGAAAGTGTCATTTAGTTTTAACTTTGGATTATTAATTAGTTACAATAATGGCTATTTTTACATTGGGTTTTTCTGTGTTGCTTTGTTGTGTTCTCGGAATTCGTGGGTTAAGAGAAGAAGATTGTACTGCTAATATGTTTACTAACAGTGACAGTGATAATTCCATGAGATTTACAAAGGAAGCTAATTTTGCAGAATTTGCTGTTGTAGGGAGATATAAGGCTTTACATTGTTGTGCGAAAGGTTACAGAACTATAGAATGGTAAGTTTTATATAAAAAATCAATTTAATAAGTAATTAACAATCAATTAATCGTATTTATAGATATTCATACTAAAGAACTCTTGTGATTCCCAGATAAGTCCATGCCAAATTTGACATGTTTATGTAAAAATTTCGCGGTCTTTATAAATTCTGAAACTGATCATAATTGTATCCTATTTTTCGTTTTTTTGTTCTTATAAGCCTTTTATTTTATTTTTTATATATAATTAGGAAAAACAAAACAGTTGTGATTCAAGTGTTACCTACTCAAAAACTTCTGATAAAAATTTCGCGCGCTTCATGACTTTTTAAACTACGGTTACGATTCAGGTAGTTTTTGTTATGATCCTTAGAATGGAAAACTCAATTAAAAAGTGGTTCCTGTGAAAAGTCATGAAAACAAATTTCAATATGCCGGACTGGTAATGTTTAATCCCCGCCGGCTTCGATCACGATTGTGGATAATTTTTTGTTTTTTTATGAAATCGAATAGGAAATATCACTACGCAATTGTTATTAAAAATTGTGAAAACTCAAGAAAATACTGTCAGTACCGGACTGGTAATATTCAGAATTTTCCAAAAAAATGTCTCGAGCTTCATAAATGTTTATGCAGTTTTTTTGTGATCCTTTAATAGGAAATAATACAAGGAAAATATGATTAAAAGGTAATAGGTGCAAAAAATCAAGAAAACCATTTTTTTCCTGCTAACAGTACGGCAACTTTAATGTTCCCATAAAAATTCGCGATCTTTATAAATTTTTAAAAAGCGGTAACGAATGTGGTTAGTTGTTGTTTTTGTCATCTTTTAATAGGAAATAACACAAAGCATATGTGTTTAAACAGTGGTACGTACCTGCGAAAATTCAAAAAAACTGGTTTTTCTATTATTTCAGTACCGGACTTTAATGTTCAGATAAAAATTTCCCCAGCTTCATAAATTCTTAAACTGAGATCACAATTGTGGCTAGTTGTTGTTTTTGTTATCCTTTGATGTAAAAGAAGGCAAATGCGATTAAAAAGTGGTACTTGCGAAAATTCAAGAAAACTGATTTTTCTATTCTATCAGTACCGAACTTTAATGATCAGATAAAAACAGTGGTCACGATTGTGGCTAGTGTTGTTGTTTTTGTGATCCTTTAATAGGAAATAGCACAAGGCACTTGTGATTAAAATGTGGTACCTGCGAAAATTCAAGAAAATCGGGTTTTCTATACTTTCAGTACCGTAGTTTAATGTTCAAATATGAATTACAATTGTGGGTATTTTTGTTTTTATTATGTTAAAAAAGAACACAATTACCAACGTACCAAACTTGTAATGTGCAGATAAAAATTACGTGTGCTTCATGAAATTTGAAAAGATCACGATTGTGATTGTTTTTGGTTTATTATGATCCTTGAATAGAAAGTAACACGAGGAATTTTTGATTAAAAAGTGGTAGGTACCTACGATAAATCAATCAGAACCGCACTTGTAATATTCAGATAAAAATCGCACGAGCTTTGGGATTTTTGAAACTGCGATAACAGTTGTGGGTGGTTTTATGTATTTTTATGGTCTTTGAATAGGCACAAATAATGATTAAAAAGTGGTACCTATGTAAAAAAATACCTTTAACTAATATCTCAGTACCGGACTTGTATTCAGATAAAAATTTCGCGAGCTTCATGAATTATTGTGAAACTGCGATCACAAATGTGGGTGGTATTTATTGTTTTTATAATCTTTGAATCGGAAATAACACGAGGCGGATGTGAGTAGAAAGTGGTACCTGTAAAATAAAAAAAAACAAATTTAATTACACTGGCAGTACCGGACTTTAGCGACTTTCAAAAATTTTTAAATTGCGACCACGACTGTGTGTAGCTTTTGTTTTTCTTTTTCATGAATTTGAAATAACACAAAGCAGATTTAATTTAAACTATACTGTCAGTACCGGACTTGCAATATTTTGATAAAAATTTCGTGTGCTTCATAAATTTTCAAACTGCTGTCACAATTGCGTGTAGCTTTTGTTTTTTTATGATACTTGAATAGGAAATAAAAAAAAATAGATGAATTTCTATACTGCGGTTACCATCTTCTTTTTCTGCTTTTTCATTATTGGATATTACCGATCACATGGCCACATGGGTCTTCCATGTTTTTGATAGTGGTGAACAAATCCCCTATTGTTCTTAGCTCTGTCTATTGTCTCACATTTCTGACCCATAACATTTTCTTTCTACCAACTCCTCTCTTGCCTTCGTTTTTTTCTTCTGTTACCAGTTGTAATATCCGATATCTTTCGTTTTTTATTACGTGGCCTAAATATGCTGCTTTCCTGCGCTTAATGGTGTTTAGTAATTCGCGATCTCTGTTAACTGCTCATAGGATAACCCCGTTTGTTTTTAGTTGTCTATGGGTCTTTCATGTTCATGGAAATTACTTTTAGTGTCCAGCCCTTCATTTCATAGAGCAACACTGGCTACACGTAATATTTTGCAAATCTGATTCGTAGGTTGAGGTCAAATTCGGTATTGCTAAGAACACTTTTGAATTTTAAGAAAGTATTCCAGCGACTTTTTTTTAACAAGAACCCATTGAAACACCGATTTTGCAGATGTCAAATGAAGACTAAAATAACTGTTCAATTGGTTTGAACGTATACTAACGTGTATCGATCTTGATGGGACATATTTTAAAAAGCAAAAAAGTACGTTAAGCCTATATATATTTTTTTGATATTTATGACTTTATGCAAAATTAAAGACAACCATCGTATCATATAAAAAAACCAATATCATATTCATTGATAAAGCTATATGTGATGCTTTTGACAATTTTTCCATTCAACCAAATTAATCAAACGATTTAATTATATTGGCATGTAATATATATATTCGCTATTTAACTTCACATTACTATTTGAACTACAC